>CM026084.1:26825072-28269238 GCA_014839685.1 Anableps anableps
GTAACCGTTTAAAGGTTTGTCGCTGTATTCCCAGGCAACCTGCATCCCTGTTGCTAGCTAAAGTTACATTGGTAGAGGGTTCAAGCTGTTTCAATCCACTTAATCTGCTGCAACTCATCGGTCTACTCCAAGTCTGTCAAGAGTCGAGTTAGCTTTTGGACTTTGTGGTAGGCTATTAATTCTGCAGCAGTGTCAAAGCTGGGTTTTTTTTAGGTCTTGTAGTTGTCTGGAACCAATCCTAGAAGATTCATGGTCGGTTAATGAGGTGACTAAGTGCAATCTGCACTCCTCCACCAACGTAGTTTTGGACAACATCCAGCTGAAAACACAAGATAATAAATCTGAAGTTAATCCAGCTCATTCTGGGGAGAAGGAAAGCTGTACTCTGTTTTTTCAGTGGCAAAATGTGGATATTTTATGCAGAGAGAGACACAGCATTTTCCCTCGCGGTGAGCGCTGAGTGACTGCTGAGAGTCTGAGGTTTTTTCCGTCTTTGTGAGGACCCATATTGGTGATGCAAGCCAAATTGTCCACCTTCACTTAAAAACCTGCTGCCATTGCCTTCACTTTAAAAGTAGTAATATTAATGGAGGGCTCAAGCCACTACCCTCAAAATGAACAAATTAAGCATTTTTTGCATCAAGATGTTATTGATCCATTTAAAAGTTTTCTTTAATTTTATGAACATTAATTATATTACAGATGTTTTTATTCTGGTTATAAATTCAGATTCTGAAAGTGATTACACTGCAAAAACAAAATCTTACCAAGTATTTTTGGTCTAGTTCCTAGTACAAATATCTTGAATACACCTGAAATAAGACAAAACTAACTTACAAGTAACTTTTAGAATGATATAGGAGCTTATTTTATGTCAGTAATTCCTTAATACTGATGAAAAAGTTCTAGTTATAAGTGAAATAATCTGCCAGTGGGACAAGACATTTTTCCCATATTATAAATTAAAATGTTTTGTTCCACTGATAGATTATTTCACATATAACAAATAATATTGAATGTTTTCATGAATATTAAGGAATTATTGACTTAAAACAAGCTCCTATATCTGCTGAAAAGTTACTTGTAAGTTAGTTTTGTCTTATCTCAAGTATATTCAAGATATTTGCTCTGGAAACTAGACCAAAAATACTTGGTAAGATTTTGTATTTTTGCAGTGTAAAACTCATACCTGAAAACACAGTACACAGATTCATATTCTAGGAAAGGTAGCAACTTTCATCAAACTTTCTTGTTCAGAGTGAATCACAGATACACAGATTTAATGTTCATTTTACCACATCTGTGCCTGGAGATTGTACCTGCTTTGGGATAGGTTGCGATGAGGAGGTCTGACGGGTCAGGACGGAAAGCCCAGATGGAGTCCCAGTTGTTGGCGATGTGACACATGAGAGGAATTCCTCTGATGTGGATGAGAGGGAAGCGAGTGATGGAGGAGCTAGCCTTCTCTATGGCCTCCTTGTAGGATAACTCCTTCTCCTCTGCCATGACCAACACCACCCGAGGAGGAAAATCAAAATCCAGATGGAGAAGTTCAGCTGTGAAATGGCTGAAGTGAAGCTGGCGTGGTCGTTCTCCCTGAAGTTCTGACTTCAGCGGCTCGTCCGTGTGCTGGCTCTGTCAACATTCAAGCCTGATTTGCTTCTGGACACAAAGAACTACAATTGTTGACTGTTACTCCCTGCGTGATCAGCAAGCCCACAGTCAGTGTGCATACTTCCTTGTCCCTGTCATTGTCTCCTCGTGTTGTTACCTGCCTTCCAGGAATCTGTCTTCTGGGTTCCTTGTTTTTAGAGTAAATCCTCCACAAAATCTGAAAGCAAAAATCAACAACCTGTCAGATGGTTTTTCTCAAACAAAACCTCTGCAGAAATGCTTCAGCCTCTTGAAATGTGCTTGCTTTCCCCTCTCTTTATGTCTTTGTAACTCGGCTGTACCAGGTTCTTATCTCACTGTGATCTACACTAAAGTACACTTATGTAACAATCCCAGTTACGTATTAATTCAACTTTCTCACACTTTTCTTAACTGTTTCCTCTGTAATTTGAGAAAGGGAAAAAGGAGGGACCTGAAAGAGCCACTCAGTTGTGAGATGTCGTGAGAAAACATGCCTGACAGATGGATTTAATTTTTCACAGAACATCGTGTTATTGCACAGTTATGTTCCAGGAGGACGGCTCAAATGTCACTCAGTCCGCCAATCTTCTCAACCAATACGAAGAGATCCCAAGTTCTTTGTAAAAGATAAGGGGAAATCTATGGAAACCCTCCAGCTAAAACACACCTTTGGACCCTTGTTAAAAGTCAACACCAAGCCAGTTTGTGCATGAAAGCAATGCTCACTGGTGCAGTTTCAGTTTGCTACAAGCCTGCAGAGTAGAAACATTTTTGTGTCCAGGTTAGTTAGCTTGATACCATCAGATCTCTGCATGTTCTGCTTCGTCTTTTTAGTTCGAGACGGCCGTTTAGACTTTGCATTCCAGGATTTCCAGTCTATATCCAGCTGACAGTAGAAACAATGTTTTCTCTGAAAATAAGCTCAGCTCAGCAGTTGCATGACATACAAAACAAAGGATTCCTGCACAGTTTAGGACCGTTTTGAAGTAACTATGGAAAAGCAAACAATATTAGCTTAAAGCTGACTGTATAACCGTTCTATTTTAGTTATGTTAACTAAAAGCAAGACATTAACATAAGCTGCCATTAAAGGTCAGGAAAAAGATAATGGAATTAATGGCAAGTTTTCAACTCCCAGAAAAGTGAGTGTTATTATAGAAAGAGATTTTTTGACTGGTTTGTCAAACCTTTCTGGTGCTTCCTAAATGTGAGAAACCCCACCACAGATAACATCAAAATACTTAAGAACACTTTTAACCTCAGATGTACAGTGCAACAACAAAATATTTGGCCCATTAAAGATGGTATTCCATCTTTTAAATTTTTGTCAGTCTAAAATGTTTTAGATCAAACAAATAGCCTTGTTTGATGCTCTCATGAATGGCTAATGTAATGTTTAAGGTCACACCACAGCTTCTCAGTCAGATTTAATTCTAGACTTTGATTAAATCACTCTAAAAACTTGCCCACGCAGCAGTACAATGCTGTGTGGGCTGTTTTGCCGCCAGTGGGACTGTTGGTTTGGATACTGTATACAGATTCATGAACAAGAAGGTCAGCCTCCAGAATCTTGTGTTTTCAAACTCAGTGAAGTGAAACAATGTTTAATTATTCCACCCTCGAAACCAAAACGCTCCAGATTTATCATGACAGTCATGCCTGTGATGAGTAAACAACTGAACAAGACTGCAGATAACTCATGAAACGGAGTCTGGGTTTCTTAAGAAAATCTAACAAAGGTATGTTTTGCCACAAAACACAAAAAAAGGAGTCATAAAAAGGTGAGTCTATCAGTAATGAACAAATAAGCTTTTTCCTATTTTAAATTATCACTTAGACATTTGGTTCTTACTCTCAAAAGGTTGCAGTTCACTACCTTCCTGCACAATTTCATGCAGAGCGCTGTTGCTGCGCTTCCTCTGAGTTTCTGCTCTCAGCCAGCTTCTTTCATGTAGGGATTTTTATCAGTCATGTTTTTTTCCCCCTTCATCGCGTGACAAACAGGATCTGTAGTGTGAGAAAGGTAAGGATTACGTGCTCATTATGGGAGAGCTGGCAGCAGTGATCTAAAGGCAACTAAGAAAAGGATACTTTACAATCTCATGTTCCACAACATTTGATCTGAATTTAATCTCCAAGGTGTTTCCATGGCCCTGACGTGCAAAGAGTTCAGAAATCTCAAAATGTGGCTTTTTACAGAATGCTACAATGTCTTTTACATTAGAGAAAGTTAGCATGTGTGTTTTCTATGAAGAGATACTAAGTTTCTTTGTCATGTGGTTTTTTAAAAATGTCTTTGTGACATGTTTTCTTTTTAGAAAGGGTTTTTGTTTAATATACAATAAACATTCTCCATTCTGTGGTGCAGTTGGTAGCTCTGCTTCATGGTTGCAAGAAGGTCCTGGGCTCAAATTCTGGTCTATGGTCTTTCTGTACGGAGTTTGCATGTTCTCTTTGTGCATGCGTGGATTCTCTCCAGGTACTCTGGCTTCCTCCAACAGTCAAAAAGCTTGACTGTTAAAGCTGCAGTGTGTAACTTTTATGAAAAACATGTTTTTTACATTAAAATTATTATTATGTCATGACAGTATAATATAAGACAGATAATCTGAAAAAATCAAGCTCCTCTGCCTTCTTCCAGTGCTCCCAGTACTAATTGCAGAAACACACCACTCAGTCAGAAACAACCAATCAGAGCCAGGGGGAGGGTCTTAACGCTGCCAATCACCCTCATGTACGCGCCGCTCACACACTCCCTCTTCCTCTCTGCTACGCTGCAGCTGGTTCACCACAACATAACCTGCTGCTAGTGCTGCTAATGCTAAGGCTAGTTAGCATGGCCACTGATGACGGCAGATAAACCGTTTTCCTGGAACGGTAAGTTGTTTCTCCACCATTAGCACATTCATAAGTGCGTACACGAGGGTGATTGACAGCACTAAGCCCCTCCTCCTGGCTGTGATTGGTTGTTTGTGGTCAGGAGCGGTGCATTTCTTTAGACGGCAATAGTAGCTCAGGGAGGAGGTGGAGGAGCTCCATCTTTTCACAGATTATCTGTCTTATACCAAACTGTCACGACATGGTGACTATTTTAACAAATTTGCACACACAAAAATAAAATAAAATAAAACTATATTTTTATAAAAGTTATGTACTGCTTGTTGGATTTTCTAAATTGTCCTTAAATATGAGTGTGCATGGTTGTCCTGGTCTGCGTTGTCCTTTGACGGACTGGCGACCTGTCCAGTTTCTGGTTTATTCCTTTTAAAACCATTTCAGGTTGTTATATAAACATATAAGATTTATATTTAAAATTACAGGGGAGGTATCAGATACTCAACTGCAAATCAGTATGAAACGTAGCATTTCACATAAACCCCTAATTTGAAAGTAACCTCACCTAACCTGCTGTTCACCTCCTTCATATTATCAGTTTCTTTCATCGTTATACCACTCTTTGCCTCAGGTCAAGACTTGTTTCTGTCTTTCCCTGTATACCGTTTAGCTGCTCCTGAGGTAAAAGTGTTGAGGATTTAACACCACCCCCTAGTGGATGGCAGAGGAATTGTACAACACAAAAGAATTTATACCCCTTAACTTTTTTTGTCAGATTGCAACTACAGACTTCAGTGTTTGACTTTGAGATTTAACATGATTGACCAACACAAAGTGATGCTTAAATTAGAAATGGAAGGAAAATTATTACAAAACGATTTTACAAGTAAAAGTTTGAAAAGCGTGGCTTGTCTTCAGTCATTTCTCTGTAGAAACATATTTTTGCTGTCATTGCTGCAAGCTTCTCCATATTATGGGGTAAGCTACCCCATATTTGTGTTGTCTCCAGCCTCTTCAGTGTCCCCAAAATTTGCTCAGAATCTATTTTTTTTTAAAAGGATATGTAGGTTTTGAGGGAATCTTTGAATTTAATAGGGTGCTGACCCCTGGTATATACTATACACTGCAGGAGAGGAGGAAGGTATTATTAGTTGCAATTTCTAATAGTTTGTCTTTTCAAAATGTGCAAAAAATGCTTTCAGTTCCCACAATTCTGAGACATAATTATCTTTATTGTTGATTTTACAAACTTGCTGTGATATTTTTCTGATATCGTCATCCAACTCAGCCCCCAAATGAAACCCATTCACATGGCTCATTGGTAAGTTTTCTTGTGGTTTCCTTCAAAAACCCACTGAGGAATATTCCCCCTGGCTTCTTCAAGGACTTTTCAGATCTCTATTTTGGATGTTGTGGCCACCTTTTGTTCTGTTTTCAGTTAAAATAATCCTACACATTTATAAAAATGTAGAAATACATGTATGAGTAGCAGCATTCATCATATATATACCACTCCGATGAGCACTGGAGTGCAAAATAAACAAAATATTATCTAAAATTTGTTAAATTAATCAGGAACAAGAGCTTAAAACATTAAAATTCTGTTATCTTTGTGAAGTGGTTAACAGAAATATGTGATTTGTTTCATTCATGTTTTTGCAGTCTGTTTTGATGACTCGGCTTGAACTAAAAACTCAGCGTGTTACTGACCTGCTTTATAACGTCTGTTCATTTATTTATTATTGCATTATGTTCGACACAGCGAAAAAATGCGAAACCATGCACAGGCAAGCTTGATGCAAAAGCAAAGCAAAGAATAAAAACACATCCGATACTGAACAGATTAACTGCTAGGACCAAAGAGCATTCCTTTAAGGATCATAACAGTCTTATAAGACAAAATCTCTACCTTTTTTCACCAAGCTGTAGGTTGAATAAGTGAAGCATGCTTCTGTGAGTGCTGGCTGATTTAAAGCTGCTCAGTTCCACTGGTCCACATCAGGGATATTTCTAATACGAAGTCGCAGTTGTTTTTCTTGGCTTTCCATTGCCGCTCTGGGAGAGCAGGTCTGCCTTTCTGGTGAGGAAACATGCAGTCAAATGAAATCCATCAATAAATCATCAGAAAGGAGGCATTAAAGTTTAAAAGGTGAAAAGGTTTAAAAGGTAACAGTGAATAAACTGAAGATCATGGAAATGCTTTTCTAAAACATACCCCTGTTCTCCTAGTTGCACATATAAAACCTGCAGAAAGATACATTAATGCTGTGTAGAACCATAAGAAAATAACATAAAATTACAGCAACAGATGAAATTAGAATCAATTTCAATTCAATTCAAATATACTTTATTGATCCCAAAGGGAAACTGAATATTAGTCTCCATAATGTATCAAAAACTACAAAAAATAGATCAAACTAATAAACAATTGCCAAGTACATGAAAATGGATGCAGGTGGAGACAAAACGTAGAGACGTTTAAAGAAAATGAGGGTAGATGTTGGCCCCAAGCAAACAACTCCTTTTTGTAACAGAAACAGGAAGAGAACTGATTACATTAATCAGCAAGTTGTAAGAAAGAGAAAAGGTTCTGTTTTAAGGAACATTATAGCAGCTACAGAAACCATATCACATAGTTAAAAGGTTCTGGTGTGTTAAATTTATGTAAAATGTTCAGGAACCCATTGTGAATGAGCACCTTCAGTTTGCATGTACCTTTGGCCAACACGGCCTGATTGAATGCTGTAAAATGTTGACTAACATTGCAAATGACACATCCTTTAAATTGAAACCTACTTTTTCAGGTTTCCTATATGAAAGGAAAGGTGCACAATATATCAGCAATAACATCAGTTGTATATTATTATCGGCCGATGTTGGTAATTTTTTAACATATCAGTATCAATCTGAAAAGTAAAACTGGGTCGCTATTATCAGCCAATGTTTATTTTCATTCTGTTGCCATTTGTGTATATGTTTCAGGAAGGGAAGAAGAGGGGGTTGGTCATATGGTATTTGTTTGGTCGTGACAGTGATGGTAATGCAGCGCATGATTGTTGGGTGTTTAACTGAAGCACAGAAGCAATGCCAGCGGTATTGCTGATTTTGAACGGTGGTTAAAGGGTAGGGAAATATACATAATATAAATAATATCAGTAAATATTTGTTATCTGCCATAACAGCAATATTAATATTGAATATTGATCGGCCCATTTTTAAAAAATCGGTGCATCCCTAGAAATCAAACAGAAGAACTTGCTAGGTCTTGCTTAATAGTAATTCACATAGATATAAAAAGAATAAGAAAGACAATTTTTGTTTGATTTTTTTTTTTTTAAGTCATCGTTCAACTCTCACAAGGTTTTCAACAGTCCCCAAATAAAATGAAACCAATGATTCAGCCGATATAGCATCAAGATTTAATTTTTAGCATTTTAGTTATTTGTGATGTTGCTTATTCATAAGGTTATTTTCTTGTTTTGTTTTGTTTTATAATATTTAAGAGATAACGTACTCCTGTGAAAAGTTATGCTTCTCTTTTCTTGCTTTACGGTAGCGTTGCCTAAACCGGAAGTCGGGATGACAATTTCCTTGGTAACAAGAAGCTTACTTGGAGATACCTGGTTAACATGTAGCTAAATGTTACTTCGGAGGATGCTTTCTGAAATTTCTTAATTACTAATATATGGCAGAGGGTCTGTGTTTGACGCTAGCGACGTCGAGGAAACTAAACTGTAAACCTAACATTGTTTTTCCAGCTGATTGAATCATTTAGCTCTGGATCCGTTCACCATACCATGTCTCTGCTAGCCAAATGACTCTTAGCTGTTTGTGTTCACTTCACGTCCTCCTTTTCCTGTGTGGACGTTTGGCTCTTTCAGCCACAGATTTAGGAGCCAATTCCACTACCAACTCCAGCCTATCAAATGGGGGCCCTTTCAGCTCACCCACCCCGGCTCCGGGTGCTACAGAGGAAGCCACTCTTTATCCCGCTTTGGACTCCGCGGTAACCACGCAGTTGTCCGTGTCTGAGATGCCGACTGCGGTAACAGAAACTCCGTCTCCAACCACCGTTCAGACCTCGGTGTCTACACTGGGTGACTCACACCCACCTGGTAAGATGAACATCTTAGTAGGAATAATAATTGCTGAATAATAATTTGGACAGTTTAAATGTGTTTAAGGTTTTCTCTCATATTTACCACTTGACCCATGACATAAGTATAATCTTCTATAGTTTTAATGTCTTTTTTGCCCCAAACCCCCAATGTATTTATTAAGATTTGCAATCTGTTTCAGACTTCATGCTAAAGACCATTACACCAAATAACCCCAGACAATGCAAGATTTGGTTGACATAATTCAGCTTTTTTAATAATATTTAATTTTTAATTTTGTGCCTTTCTGTTGACATTTAGCTTTACTATTGAGGTATAATAATTACAAAATACTTGATATTTCTGAAAGGGAAATTAAATGTTGTAGTAAGTCATATCATCCAAGTATCTTAAATGAGTCGTTGTGAATGGTGATGCTGTGGGCAGGGAGGACCTCCGGTAGCAGTCAGTCTTGCAACGAATCTGAAGTAGCCTCTGACTGAAGACTGTTGGTGTATGATAGTCTCATGACTTCACAGGTCACTAGTCCATCTCGGGGCACCATAGAGACATATAGGACAAACACCTATCCACACACACACACACACACACACACACACACACACACACACCTAAGAACATGTTAGAGAGCCCAATTAACCTATCAGCCAAGTTTTAGGACTGTGGGAGGAACCCAGAGTATCCAGGAAGAATCCACACATCCAGAGGGAGAACATGAAAACTCTGATTTGAATCCAGAACCTTCTTGCTGCAGGGCTGCAGTTCTCCAGACTTTATAATTTAGTTTTCTTTGTTAGTTTGTCCTAATATAAAAACATTGTCTGAACATATTCTTTAAAATAATTATGTAATACAGACATAACCTCACAAATAATAGCATTCTCACTTTCTGCAGTGCATGGTGTCTTCTGGAACCTGCTCTGTATTTTCACAGAACTGGGCAACACAGCAATTCACCCTGTGATTTCAGTGCCCCTTTATGGTGGGGTGTTCTTTAACATTTGACTCAAAATGTGAGAAAAAAAATACAACAGAAATATATATTTTTCAAAATTCTTATCCTCATCTAAACTCTGAAACTTTAATATGTATTTTTATTTATTTTGTGGTAAAAGATATTCATGAGAGAACACCTTGAAGGATCACTGTGTCGGATCTCGTAAATCTACGTGTTTCATCAACAATCACTTCTTTCCTCATTGTTTGTCGTGTGCAAGGTCTCGTATTTAGTAGCGATAACGAACCACATGACTATCTTTTGTCTTCTCAGCTTGTCTCTGTGATCTAACTCCTGGTTTCTGTGATGTCGGCTGCTGCTGTGACACAACTGACTGCGACGTTGCCAACTTAGCCACAGTCTTCACCGGCTGTCCAAAAGAAGACATGTAAGTTCTCCACACATTCTCTCTCTGTGTATCACATACATGGTTTAACATTTTCCAAATGTCGAAATCCGTTTTTGCGATGCAGGAGAGGAGTTTGCATCGAGAAATGGCTGATGTTCAGAGCCAACGTGGATTCATCACTCATCACTGTGACTGACACCTTGTTCTGTGTCCAGGCAGAAGGTAAATTACAGATGTTGGATTAAGTGGCAAAGATGTTTACCTCCTGAACTATTGTTTAAAATGATTTAACCTCCCAGCAGCAGATGCGCCCCGGTCTCTTCCTGCCTTGACTCGGCATCCAGCATTAGGCGATTCCTACCATTTCTCTCCTCCAGGATATACGATTATAGGACACAGCAGAGATTTTTACAGGGTAAACACCTATATAATGCTCAGGGAATGCTGGGAATTTTTTTTTTTTTTTTTTTTTTTTTTTTATTTGTTTGTTTTGATTGATAAAATACTTTTCTAGGTGGATGATGTTATCCAGACGTTTTTCTCCAACTCCTCTGTGCAAGGGCTCCTCCGTCAGCCGTCTCCCGGGGCCGCTTCTGCCTTCTGCTTCAGCCGTAACCCTGCAAGTAAGTTCACGCCACATGAAAAGTGAGACTGCTGAGTCACACAGTGAACCAGGCTTTCCCTGAATAGATTCAGATATAGTCCTGCCAGATAGCTTTTATGTTAGGAGTTACCTCCTGAATGACTTTTGAAAGAGAACAAGAACATTTGACCAAAATTAGTATTTCACCAGAGGATGTCTTTTGTTAAACATGTTGGTAATTGTGCATACATTTTCTGGGCCCGATAAAAGATGACCAGATTTTTAAAATGCAATTACTTGTTGTGACACATTTTATTTTTTTGTCTTGATATTTGCAAACCAACCTAAAAGAAGAAGCTCCTAAAGCAGAAGTCCAGGTTTGATGTCAAGGGCCCTGGAGGAGCCTCGTGTAGGACTGGCTCTGTTTATGGAATCTTCCTGACTCTTTTCCTGTTTTGTATTGCAGAATTCATTAATATTTAACTGGATCCAATCACTACTTGGGGAAATGTTCACTGATTTAACAAGTAGAAGCCTTGCCAAAAGAACGAACACTTTGTGATCACACTGTTTCGACATTCACCATGTGAAGTAGCAGTGCACTGCAAAAACACAAAATCTTACCGAGTATTTCTGCTCTAGTTTCCAGTGCAAATCTCTTGAATACACTTAAAATAAGACAAAACTAACCAACTAGTAACTTTTCAGACCGATAAAGGAGCTTGTTTTAAGTCAATAATTCCTTAATATTGATGAAAAAGTTCTAGTTACAAGTGGAACAAAACATTTTAACTTATAATATGGGAAAAATGTCTTGTTCCACTGGCGGATTATTTCACTTGTAACTAGAACTTTTTCGTCAATATTAAGGAACTATTGACTTAAAACAAGCTCCTGTATCTGCTGAAAGGTTACTTATAAGTTAGTTTTGTCTTATTTCAAGTGCATTCAAGGTATTTGCACTAGAAACTAGACTAGAAATACTTGTTAAGATTTTGTGTTTTTGCAGTATGTATTAAGGCACATGGCGACTGATTTTTTTTTTTTTTTTTTTTTTTTTTTTTTTTTTTTTTTTTTTTTTTTTTTTTTTTTTTTACAGTGTCACAGAAATTTAGTGAAGCTTTAAAAATCACTTTTTCTAACAGAGAAAGGGAAATAAATACTGTACTCCTGAAACTCCTTGAAATTTTTTATTTCTTTAGTTCTGAAAATTTCCTTTCTAAAAACTTTAATTCCTTCATTTCTGGCAGAGACATGACTTTTTTTCTACAATTATTCTTTCTGGTTTTGGATGCTGTTTAGCTAAAAGGATTTTTGCTGATACATTTTTATTTTTGGGCATTTGTGGTGATGTGTAACTATAGCAACAAGGTGGTTTACAACTGGAAGGAGCTAATTAACATCACAAAAGCTCTAATAATACCTGAACTGCACCAGCAAATCCCAGATGAGTTGAAAAGGAGGCACCGTGGATCCAGAGGAGGAGGAAAGAGCAGAGAGAGAAGGAGGAAGTTCAAACCATCTCTGCCATCAATCATAATGGGAAATGTGAGATTGTTGGATCCCCTGGAGATTAGTGTGCAAAGAAGGATTCTTCATAAAATGAAGAACATTACGATCAACCCTGAGCATCCTCTTCTTTAAGCCGTTCTACAATAACAGAGTGTCTTGAGTCAGAGGCTTCTTCAAATCTGGAGTAACAGACCACTACAGGAGATCTCCTGCCCGCGGCCATCAGCAACTCTTTGAAGAAACTTGAATAATATGAGCTACAACAACATTTAATTTCCCTTTGGGATCAATAAAGTATTTCTGAACTGAAGTGCAACAAATCTGCACACTTTCCAAACACAGCATTGTATTTATACATGTGAACAGCGGGCTGCTCTACAGCCACGTTAACCAATAAGACTGCTCATCTTCCCGCTTTATGTCCTCCTCTTCTTCAGGGTTTTTGAGATCTACGTCGCTGTCTTGCTCCCGCATGGTGACCTCTCAGTCCTGCACCACCGATCCACACCTCAGCTCTCGCTCTTACTTTTCTAACATGAGTCTCATAAAGGTCAGCAAGTCCAGGTCACAGCAAAAACACATCTTGCCAAGTATTTTTGGTCTAGTTTCTAGTGCAGATATCTTGAACACATTTGAAATAAGACAAAGCTAACTTACAAGTAACTTTTCAGCATATATAGGAGCTTGTTTTAAGTCAATAAAACTCAATGAAAAAGTTCTAGTTATAAGTGAAATAATCTGCCAGTGGAACAAAATATTTTTCCCATATTATAAGTTAAAATGTCTTGTTCCACTGGCAGATTATTTCATTTATAACTAGAACTTTTTCATCAATATTAAGGAATTATTGACTTAAAACAGGCTCATATATCTGCTGAAAAGTTACTTGTCAGTTAGTTTTGTCTTATTTCAGTTGTATTCAAGATATTTGCACTCTAAACTACACCAGAAATACTTGGTAAGAGTTTGTGTTTTTGCAGTGTTGAACTGACCTGTTTTAAAAGTTGGTTATCTTCCAGCAGACTGATGAAACCTTTGTTTTATTGTTACAGGTTCCAACAGCCGACACCGTGATACCATCAGATTTTTTGGTAAAGAAATCGCTGGCATTTGCAGGCTGAACCTTTTTTAAAAATAATTTTGAGTAAACAAACATTCCGGTGCATTAATACACCTCAAGTCCGGCGGTAAAAGGATTTAACTGCACACGTTGTTTTTCAGATCCCAGTAACCCCACTGGCTGACTGGCCTGCACCCGTCAAACAAAACGGCTTCTGTTTAAATGTTGTGAAGAAGGTGAGGAACCACATAAATGTGTTTTAGTTCGTGTTGAAGCTTCAGACGCAGCAGTTCTTGTTCCCTGCAGGTAGAGTTCACTGTTGGCTACACATCCAAGGGGGAGCTGACGTATTCAGTCATCAGCATCAACCTGACTGACGTGCCTCTTGAGCAGCTGTTGCTCCAGACACACTCTGTACAATTTCAGGTATATTTTTACTCAGTGAAATATTCTTTTTGAATCACTGCATCATCTGTGATGTCTGCTATGAAGCTGTTACAGCTGGCCACACCCAGACCCACTCCAGCGCAACCAGCGCCTCCTACTGGACTGACAGGGGGATCTGCTGTCATTGGTCGTTTTAATGGAGAAGTGCAGCCGGTATCCTCGACAACAAAGTTACTGAGACGTTTGATTAATATCACAAGCTTTGCAGCATTTTCTTCCTTGACAGTGGATTAGCTGACATCACTTGGGGTTTCAGCAGGTGGGGAGTGTTCCTCTGATCCCAGCACACGATCACCCATCCTCTTCACACACAACACCATCGCAGGCTGCACATTCAGGTGAGCAGACACCAGTTTATCCTAATTCTAACCATATAAGTGAAATATTTTTGAATTTCCAAAAATAAAGTCTGTATTCTACCCACAGTTTATTGCAACCAAATATACCAGCGGGCTACAGAAATATATTTTTGTACACTAAAAACACAAAAAACTAATTGTGGTTTTTTTTTTTTTTTTTTTTTTGTTTTTTGTTTTTTTTTTCATTTTTACCTGCTGAAAAATAAACTAAACATGCAGGATTTTAATTAAAAGAACAATGTAGTCAGATTTGTGTCGGAGAGGAAGATGTAAATGATTGACAAAGGCTTTTTCCATTTTTGCCTCATGAAAGTAAAGCATCCAGTTTGCAAATCCTTCTGGGGTCAATTGCTTTCTGTTTTCCTTGCCTAGAAAACTATGTAATCTTTTTTCAGCAATAAGTGCAGCATTTGGGACACTCATTCTTTAGAAAATACTTGACGTATTAACTAGGGCTGTCAGCCGATTAAAATATTTAATTGCGATTACTCGCATGTTGTCCATAGTAACTCGCAATTAATCGCAAATTAATTGCATTTTTTAAAAATGTTTTTAATGTACCTTAACAGAATATTTTTGTTGATAATATTCCTATAAACACTGGGCTAGACAAATATACTTTTTAATGCAAATATATGTTTATTATAATTGCAACAATACCAAATATGACAGATATCATCAAGACTATTCTACAGGAAAATCCATAATGGTACTTTCTCTAAAAAAAAATTGCCAGAAGTTAGGCCTGTCACAATAAGCAATAAATTACTCGCATGATAAATTATGATGAGATCAATAATTTCTATTCTGATGATTAACATTTTTTGAAGGGCAGTTTTGTTTACATAGACATCATAATCCATTTTATTTATGTTTCAGTCGTGCATGTGGTTTTTTTTAATTTCAGTTTTATTTAGTGTTTTTGGTGTGTTTTATTGTGAATATTTAAAATATGTTTAAAAATTATTAAATAAGTACAGAACATGAAAAAAAGTGATAAATGAAAAAAAAATTACTAAATAAATACGGAGTAGGGAAAATAATAGAAAAAACATAATGAAAAAAAGTGACAATAAATAAAAAAAAATACTAAATAAATACAAAAAAAATGTATGAAAAAATGCAACTAATAAAACAATGATTGGAAATGGAAAATTAAATAATGACGATGATGTTCAGTGTTCTTTACAAAATTAAAGTTTATTGGCCTCTGAGAGGGTGAACTTGAATTATTATGCCATTATGAATATATAACTTGAAAATGGTCCCAAAACAACAATATTATCATTTATCGCAATAATTTCTGGGACAATTTATCGTCCAGCAAAATTTGTTATTGTGACAGGAATGCCAGAAGTACTCTTATGCAAATAATCCCCCACAAGATAACAGCTTTTTACCCATCATGGGATTTTAAAAAGGAAACCAATAAAGTACAATGCAGAAAATGTAACGAAGCGAGTGTAATACAGAACCAGGACTCATACTATAAACCAGAAAACAATAAATTTAAGTTATATGTATAGGATATCAGCAGTTTTATGTCGATTCATCTTGTTCTTGAAAATGCGAAGTATTTAAGTACTTTGGTATGGCAATGCAATTCTAAATGGAAGTAGGAAGGGTTGAAGTGGTACAGAGTTGGTATGAACTAGGTGTAGGAATTGGGAATGAGGTGAATTGGTCTCCTAGATCCAAAACAACAGTTTTAAACAAACTAAAATCCCTGCAGCATTAAAATATTCTATTTCCTCTCCTGTTCTCCCTGTGTTGCCATCTAGTTCCCCAACTCAGAACTGCACCGAGCTGCGTTCACAGATCTATGAGATCTTACGAGGATCCGCTGCTCCCGATGCGATCGCCATGAACTCGGGCTTCCAGCCGAACTGGACGAGAGTCCTCAAACGGGAATGTCCGATCGATCCGCAGGTACGGCTGAAAACACGTCAACGCTACGGTTATGCTTTACACATTTACCTGATCGCTGCTAAAAATAAAACAAAAATGTACAGAGCCTTGCAAATTTACATGACAGAAAAAGTAGCCTACATGTACGGTTTAGATCAAAGCAGATTCATCTGTTAAAGTGGCCCAGCCAAAGTCCAGACCTACTTTAATGGGAATCAGTGGCAGGACATCAAAATTGCTGTTCACAGGCGATCTCCATCCTTTTCTCTGCTATTTTGCAAGAAAATGAACTGAACTGTCAGCCTCTAGTCAAAGCTAAAAGAGAAGCACCCCAAAAGAGTTGTAGTTGTAACAGGAGCAAAAGGTGGTCTAATAAACTATTTGGTGGAGTAGAAAACAAATATATGCCACACTTTAGATTTATAAATTAAAAAAGAGAGAATTGTATATCACTCTCCTTCCACTTCACTATTACGCACTACTTTCTGTTCATACAGTGCCTGTAAATAAAAAGTATTCACTCCCTTGGTTGTTTGAGCAATGATGAACAATAAAATGTTTTTTTTTGACTAAAAAATTTAAAAAAAAAAACTCTTTAATGTCAAAATAACTGATTTCTACTAAACAATGACAATAAATAAAAATATGAAACATGCTACAGTTTTCTTCCAGTCTTCCTGCTAAACTGTTCAAGTCTGTCAGGATCAGCTATAAATAGCCCTGTTCAAGTTCAGCCACAGAGTTCTTCAATGTGGGGGTCTGACCCCTGGGGGGGGGGGTCGCTGAGTTACTGCACGGAGGCTGCGAAATTTCTGATAACACTTTTTTTTAAAATTCAAAGTTATGTCTTTAAATACACATTAACATGAATCCAACATGTAAGAAATTGAGATAAGGAAACATAAAATAATGTATTTCAGTCAGAAATGCACATATTTGGTGAGGAAAAATCTGTTTATTTTGTTAAAAGTTCAGCATTTTATGGAAAATAAAAGTTTGTTCGTGGCAATGGCATTACTAGGCCATCGTTTTTGTATTCCAAGTTGAGTTTGAAATAAAAATAAATAATTAAAGGAGCTGTGTATTATTTGCATTGAATGCACAGTAATAAAGCTGCAGTATGTAACTTTTACAAAAACGTTATTTAGATATTTGTTAAAATTATCATTATGTCGTGACAGTATAATATAAGAAATAATCTGTGAAAAATCCTCTTGGTGACAACAGCCAGACTGGTGTTTAAAGAGCTCCTCCTGGTGGTCATTCTTCAACCTGCTCTACTGAGCTGAACAAATGTAAGGAAATGACAGTGAGCCCCCCCCCCCAGGAGGTAATTACCTCATTTACTCTCCCTGAAATAAAGGCAAAAGCTCAGTGAGCTGCAAATTGAACAAACTCTTGGTACGGACTAATTTCTGTGTCTCATTAAAGCTGTTTAATGAGGAGGGACACTTGCACCATTAAAGCTGCAGTTTGTGACCTTTATGAAAATGCTTTTTTTTTTTTTTTTTTTTAAATTTAACATATTTGTTAAAATCATCATTATGTCGTTACAGTATGAGAAAATCTGAAAAAAAAAAAAAAAAAAAATCAAACCGCTCTGCCTTCTCCCAGTATTAACTGCAGAAATCCAGTCAGAAACAACCAATCAGAGCCAGGAGGAGGGTCTTAGCGCTGTCAATCACCCTCATGTACACACCGCTCACACACTTCCTCTTCCTCTCTGCTACGCTGCAGCTGGTTCACCACAACATAACCCGCCGCTAATGCTAAAGCTAGTTAGCATGGCCACCGATGACATGGATAAACCGTTTTCTTGGAACGCTGAGTTGTTTCTCCACCATTAGCACATTTAGCAGCGCGTACATGATTGGCAGCGCTAAGCCCCACCTCCTGACTCTGATTGGTCGGGAATGGTGCATTTCTTTAGCAATATTCGCTCAGGGAGGAGGTGCTTGATCTTTTCACAGATTATCTGGCTCATACCATATTGTCATGACAAGGTGACAGTTTTAACAAATAAGCAAAAAACATATTTTTGTAAAAGCTACGTACTGCAGCTTTAAGACATGTTTTATGCAGTGCTAAGTTTATTGGGGATCATATGCTGAAAAACGTTGAAGACTCCCTGCCTTCTGGGCCGCTCCAGAACATCCACCTTGTCTTCAAACCACGTCTGTAGCTGCGTTTCCATTACAAAGCTGCACAAATCTTTGCCGATTTTCCGCTCATGTCTAAAAAACACAATTTTGCAATTGCGGTGCTTCCATTAAATAAATGAAATTAAAATCACACGTGAATAAGCTTGTTCACGCGATAAGTCATTAAAAACATACTTCCTGGTTTGCGCCAGTGGCAACATCCAGTTGTTGATCATGTGACTCGTGATGCGGAAAAGGTGTTTCCATTGCATTTTTGTGAAATAAACTAAATTCGATACGGCCAAAAAAAAAAAAAAAAAAAAAAAAAAAAAAAAAAAAAAAACACCTCGTCCTAGCAGCAAAACTTTTTCTCGTAAAAAGATATTTTTTTTCCGAAAATGTCGTGTTTCCATTAAATGAATTAATTTTCGTTATTTCAATTTGCACAATTTCAAGGTTAATGGAAACGCAGCTTGTGTGGGTTTAGTAGGATGCTTCGTGCTGCTGTTTTTCTGGAAAATAAATGTTCTCCGAAGCTCTAGTGCTCTTGCAGATGGAAACCAGTTGTCCTCCAGGATTTCCCCATAACTGCTGCATTCAGTTTACGTGTTAGCTGTTTGTTTCCATCCTCTGACTGATACTTTTCAACAATTTCTCTGATTTGCCCGGTTCTTTAGTCTTCAAGCTGTAACGGTAGCCAGGAATACTTATTAAAAAGTGACTAGAATCACTTGAGACACAGTCACTGTACTCAGATGATCTCCTTTCCACTAATTGTGAGACTACTAGCACCAGTTGTCATTTTGTCCACTTTCTACAGGAGTCATGTGACTCAGGCTGCACCCTCCCACTCTCTCTCTTCATCCAAGTCCTGTGGGCTCGCCTGGGATTCATTGATCTTCCTCAGAACTACATCCTGGGAGCCAAATTTCTCTTCCACTGTCAAAACGTTCAGGTACAGAAACTCGCTTATCCTGAAAACACTGGAAAACACTGACCTTCTGAATCGTTTATTTATCATCAGTATTTGTCTGCGTTTTCCAGTGTCCGTTATCATCTCCTCTCGCTCTGACGGCCAAAGCCGCGTTCGTCGAAACCACCGTTTACCCTGAACCCGCCAGAGGGTTTCCTCAGCCTCACTGGAGGTTTCCGTTCGGCTTCTTCACGAGAGGAGCTGCAGAGCTGGACGGCCACGTCGCTACGAGCGGCAGCGGCGCGAAGAGGGTCCCCTGGGGTGTACTGGTGTTCCCACTGTTGTTGCTTGCAGGATTAGGATTCCTCACTGTTCAGTTTGATAGGTAACAGAAACTGTGACATAAAAAGTGAGATTAATGTATAAATGTTTTAATTTCCAGCTATTTTTGTACATAAAAAGTACACTGTGTTAAATACTGAAAGGGTCACATTCTTAAAATAATTTCTTTTGCTTATTTTCCAAGAATAAATACATATTTTTTTTACATTGTGAGAGACTCTCATTGAGGTAAAGATGCATTTCTTGTGCACAGATCCTCTTCTCTTTCCTCCTCATGGGCCGTTTGATTCCTGTTCATCGTGTGATCCTGTTTCTTTGTGAGGTGAACGTACTTGAAGAGATTGGCGACCGCAGCAGGAGTCATGCCTTCCAGACGGGTAGCAGCACCCAGCTAGCAGGCAGACAGAGGGATGAGTTGCAAAAAAAGAACGACCTTGTTTATGTCACCAGTGCACAGGAAACGTGGTAAAATGCAGACTCACGGTGCTAGGTCGAAATCTGTCCAGGATCTCTCTGACTTCCTGAGACAGAGACACGGGGAGAGTCAAATAGTCGATGTCCTGCGGCAGAGACATGTTCTCCTCGTTCTGAATTCTCTTGATCTCGCTCTTGGTTTGGTCACAGTGAGGCTTGTACACAGCTGCATGACAGACAAGAGTCAAGATCATTTCCTAAAACTCATTTCCTAAAAATAAAACGTGGAAAAATGTGTTGGCACCCCTCACAATACATTTGAATACATTCAACTTTTATTACAGCAGCTGTTTTAAAATCTCTTATCCTGTTAAAAGACCCAATGCGGTGTTGTTACATTCCTTTTGTGAACACTTGATCATTTGTAGCAAAGGATGCATCTGCAGCTAAAAAAAATTACTTCTAACATCAACATGTGAAAAGATGAGGCCTTTCTGACTGATTTAACATCAACAGTGTCGGGCTGGTTTATTGGTTAGTTTTTGGATTGAGCGATTAATAATTGGATGCAAAAGGTGCTTAAAAGGAGATTTAAAAAAAAAAAAAAATTTGTTTTACAGAATTTGAATCAGGTTAAGCTAAAACTGCCATTTGAGGAGTTTTGTGTAAAGCAAAGGCTTATATTTTGAACAGTTTTGGCTTAATTACTGCTCTGAGTATGTTGTTCTTTTTTTGTGTCTGTATACTCCAGTCAACAATTAATTGATTACTAAATTAGCTGACGATTATTTCAGTAATCGATTCAACACGATTCATCCGAATAATCGTTTCAGCCCTACTTTTCTCAGTTTCAGGTTATTTCAGTCATTAACGGAGGGGAACCAACAGTTTTGTCCACATGTGTAAGACCTATCCCACTTATTTTCATTGCTGCTGCAACGTGAGATTAAGTTATTTTAAGGCTTTCTGCACACCCTTACAAGGAATGCTAACAAATTCGTCTTTGTATCACTGGGTTTACAGTGGGATCGTTCCTGCAGTTCCTAAACACAGAGCTCCTCTGTCATCTTAACTTAAAATGCTAGAATTCAAGTTTTACCCTCTATTTTGAGTCTTTGTGAGAACTCCACGTAGGGTAAAAGGCACTCGGGGAAGACAGAAGCCAACATTTCAAACGACACATCCTTGTACTGCAGCAAGTCCATCCCACTGGAAAGAACAGAAGCCAGAACCAAACATAAACCAGGGATATTACTGAAAACCTGCGGATGTTTCCGTTTCAGCTGCGGCTCGACTGACGGGACTCGCCTCAGCATCCCGCTCTTGTTCTCGCTCATGCTGACCCCTGGCAGCTTTTTCCTCCAGCCGGTTGGAGACAGGGTGAGAGCCTGGAGGGAGGCTACTGCATCTTGGAGACCTCTCCTCACTCTCACAGCCTCAACGTGGCGCTCCGAGGACACGCATCCCAGCTCAAATCCTGATGGAGATGAAGAACAGCGTGCTGCACAGAGCTGGCGCCTTATTATGACGAACAAGTCAGACGCAGGGGGGTGGGTACCTTTCAGCGTAAGGCGGAGGTCAGCGTTGTCTGGCCTCAGAGAAGTCCGAAACTCAGCCCGGCTGGTGAACATGCGATACGGTTCTGTGACTCCTCGACTCACCAGGTCATCAACGAGAACTCCGATGTAGCTCTCTGTTCGAGACAGCGCGACCAGAGCCTGGGAGAGGGCGCAGCGGGCAGCGTTCAGCCCCGCCCACAAGCCCTGCACACACCGACAGAATGCATTTCCCTCCTGACTCACTGCAGTGAAGTGGATCAATTCCAGCTATATTCCTCCTGCCTGACTGATGCAGGATACAGGTTCAAATTCAGGGTTTCTGCAGGTTTCACCAGGGCAAATTTAAGACCTTTTTAAGACCATTATGACTGGAATTCAAGACCTGTTTCACGACAGAAACGTGCAAAAGAAAAATCGCAAATAATCGTATGGGTTGGCAACAGAAGTCAACAACAAAGACGAACATCATCCGTATGGAGGACCGAAACTGACATGATTAAAAATAAAATCAGAAATATATTTTTTCTTTTTTCTTTTCCTTATACATATGTTTTGTGAAGAAATGAAAGAAATGCTTCGGTTGCTAAATTGAAGCTAAAGGCCCAGGCATGCACAATTGATCTGCACATGGATCCTGCTCCTTCCTGTTTACTGACCAATAGCAGAGGAGCTGGACCAAGATGGCCGCCCTCCTCCTTTGCATAATGAGGCAGAAATGCAGACGGTAAAGTAAAAGAGGAGACGAGGAAATGTAAAAAGAACAAACAATCTTGTATTAGGAAAAGACAAAACAAAATATATATATTTCTTGACAAAATGCACGTATAAGGAAAAGGAATAACAAAATATATATATATATATATATATATATATATATATATATATATATATATATATATATATATATATATTTCTGCTTTTATTTTTAATTATGTCAGTTTCGGTCCTCCGTATATCCAGCCAACTGCCGATAAACTAGCACTTTCCGATAATGGATATAAAAAAAAGCTAGCTTTTTATTTTGGTCGCCTCAGGAATCACCTGTGCAGCAGCCTCTTCGTAACCCGTCGTCCCGTTGATCTGACCGGCCAGAAAAAGTCCCTGCGCGTTTTTCACCTGCAGCGCGGGGCTGAGCTGGGTGGGACACACATAGTCATACTGCACCCCATACCCTGGAGAGCCAGAAAGCAGGAGATTTATCAGTTAAAACAAGCAGCAGAGACTGAGGGAGTCCACTCCCCGCTCTCGGACAGGATTCTGCGGCGCACCTGGTGTGTGGATCTCAGCTCTGTGCATGGGAGGAATTTCTCTGATGAGGCGGAGCTGCACGTCAGCAGGCATGGTCATGGAGAGACCCTGTGGGTACAAGAGGTCAGAGGTCATCCCCTCGGGCTCCAGCCACACCTGGTGACTTCTTCCTGGAAAGCGCAGCACCCTTGACTCAATGGAGGGGCAGTATCTGGAAAAGGAAAGCACAGAGTTACTCCAGTCCTCCAGGCTGGTTACACAGCAAAAACACGACATCTTACCGAGTATTTCTGGTCTAGTTTCTGGTGCAAATATTTCAACACACTTGAAATAAGACAAACTAACTTATAAGTAACTTTTCAGCAAATATAGAAGCTGGTTTTCAGTCAATAATTCCTTAATATTGATGAAAAAGTTCTAGTTATAGTGAAATAATCTGCCAGTGGAACAAGACATTTTAACTTACAATATGGGAAAAATGTCTTGTTTTACTGGAGCAGTGATGGAAAAGGAAGGAAGGAAGGAAAGAACTAAGGAAGGAAGGAAAGGAAATAATCTGCTAGTGGAACAGTATATTTTTCCCATATTATAAATTAAAATGTCTTGTTCCACTGGCAGATTATTTCACTATAATTAGAACTTTTTCATCAATATTAAGGAGTTATTAACTTAAAACAAGCTCCTATATCTGCTGAAAAGTTACTTAGTAGTTAGTTTTGTCTTATTTCAAGTGTACTGAAGATATCTGCACTGGAAACCAGACCAGAAATACTCGGTAAGATGTTGTGTTTTTGCTGTGTACCTGCTAATTTTAGCTGCGTCTCTGCTTCAGCACACCTGAATGAAATATCAGCAGGACTCTGTTGATGCTGACTGATGGGGATCAGCCATTTGATTTATGTCTGCTGGAACGTATTTATGTCACACAGGCAAAAACTAGAGTTGCACTTCACTCCAAACACACAGGTTCCACTGTAAAGCACGGTGGTGGCAGCAAAATGCTGTGGGAAAGTTGCTCAGGGTTGAGGAGAAAATGGACGGAGGTTGGTAAGTGACAGTCAGGGGTGTGAATACTTTTGGTAACTCTGCATGTACCTGGGGCCTTTGGTGTCCTGCTGTATGTGACAGTTGAGATGAAGGCTCTCCCTCACCACTTGCTCCACGCCCGGAGTTGTGTAGGTCAGGTAGCAAGGCAGCTGCTCTTCCGGCTACAGAGGTTCAAAATAAAAGCATTACGGGCGATTATGAGATTTATTAGTGTGGATAGGAAATACTGATGGACCCAGCTGGGTCAGAACTTCTCTTAGGCTTGAACCTTGCAGCGTGTGCGAGTATTCATGAAGCTAAACGGTGTCGGATGGCTGTCAGGCGGGTGAAGCTTAGCCAGGGAAAGATCCACCGAATCCTTTAAAATCCTGGGTGGGGTTCCGGTCCTCAGCCTGCCCACCCTCAGACCAGCCTCTCCCTCAGCGTGTGGGACAGACCAGAGCTCGACGGAGTGCTCCCATCCGGCCTCCGGGGGATGCGGTTTGGCCCATGAAGAGCGAGCCGGACAAAAAAAGTACCGGTGGTGAGAACCACAGAGGAGGCTGGTATCGGTGGCTGCCGTTGGCTGATAAAG
Organism: Anableps anableps; assembly: GCA_014839685.1. Lineage (NCBI taxonomy): Eukaryota > Metazoa > Chordata > Actinopteri > Cyprinodontiformes > Anablepidae > Anableps > Anableps anableps. The sequence continues at coordinate 26,849,114 of CM026084.1, forward strand.
GGAAGAATTAAGAGTGCAGAGTGATGTAATCTGATGTAGCCGACCCATATTTTATATATCTGAGAACAAAGTAGTCAGATTTTAAAACAAATGTTAAATATGGTAAAGGGTTCCTACACATTTTAATGTCAACATTTAGGAAAGAAGGAAGGAAGGATGGATGGGAGGGAGGGAGGATAGAAGGAAGGAAAAAAGGGAGGAAGGAAGAGGAAGGAGGGATGGAAGAGGAAGGAAGGAAAGAATGGAGGAAGGAAGGATGGGTGAATGGAAGGAAGGAAGGAAAGAAGGATGGAAGAGGAAGGAAAGATGGAAGAGGAAGGATGAATGAATGGAAGGAAAGAAGGGGGGAAGGAAGAGGAAGGATGGAAAGAAAGGAGGGAGGGAGGGAAAAAGGGTGGGAGGAAGACAGAAGAGGAAGGAAGGAAGGAAATGACCAAACAGGAAAGCAATAATTATTTCTCAGAATATAAAAGGGTTTAATTATGTGAAGCATCTTCCTGATCCATCTGTGCAGTTTTCTGCTGGATCCACCAAACTGACCTCCACAACAGATCAGCGATCATTTCAAGCTGTAACTAAAGAGTGTGAATTCATCCCTGCAACCCGATGCGTACCCAGGCGAATCCCAGTAACCCTGTGGCGCCCAGGCCCTGCAGGGTTTGGCTCTGCCACCAGCAGCTCCTCCACGGAGCCCTCCAGCACCGTCAGCCTGGGCGTGGACAGCAGCTCTGCCTGCAGGGAGACCAGCAGGGAGCCCCACAGTCGCTGAACCTCTCAATATTATGTAAGACAGAAACATAAATACGTGTGCGTGGCGTACCTGTATGAACTCCCGGTAGCGCTGGCGGTCCAGCTGGGCTCTCGGCCCCCACACCGCGGGGCCTTTGCTACGATTCAGGACGGAGAAATGAATCCCGGCCCAGTCTCCAGCTCGACCGCATAGCCCATCCAGAGCATCGATCTCCCTCACCAGATGACCCTTTCCTACCCCTCCCATAGACGGGTTACAGGGACAGGGCGCCTGTCAGGAAGGCAGACAAAATGAGATGTGCAACATGCTAAGTATCCCCCCCAACCCAACAAAAGCCATTCTTTTCCACCGATTGTTTGGATTTTCTGCGTGACCAGGAGTGTCTCCGCCCCCATTCGGGCTGCTGCAGTCGCTGCTTCAGTTTCCTGCGTGGACCCCCACCCACCACGATGACATCGTAGCGAGCCGTCTGGAGAGCTTGACTGGCTCTCCGGAAACCAGAAACAAGATGCTCTGCACTGGGGGAAACGTCTTTCTCAACATGTGAGACATACGCCTGCCAAAGTCAAAGAGTCCGCAGGTTGATGCAATGAGAATAGAAGTTCATTTTGCACTTTTAATATACATCAGATCTGACTGTAGACACTGTTTATTTTTTATATCAAATATTGTGCTGGTAATGAGTGCCTCCTAAAGCAACAGTATGGTGTAAAATGCAGTTTAAGGTACACTTTAATTGAATGAATGTTTATTTACAGTCAGAACTGACATGCATATCAACATCCAGGAATAAAGTGGGTAAAATTTGTTAATACATGTCTATAGGGGCAGCTTTTAAATGTTTTCTGTGTCTAAGGAACAAAAATGAAGACCACCAAAGGGTTAATACTTATATAACCAGGGAACCACTAGATTATTTTCCTATTTCCTGAAAGGTAAAACTATAGAGGAGTAATACAGCCGCGAAACCTCCTTCCCGAAAGAATTCTGAGATTAAAATCTGAATTCTGAGAGGAAAAAAAGACAGTATGCTGAGTTTTTTTTTTTTTTTCTTAGATTTTCCAACTTTTTTCCCTTGGGAATTCTGAGAAAAACATATGAGATCCCTGTCTTAATTAATCTCAGAATTCGGACTTTTTCCTTCTGAATTCTGACTCTTTCGAAATAAATCAGAATTCTGAGAGAAAAGTTAGAATTCTGTCTTTCTGAATTTTGAGATTAAGGTCGGAATTCTTTAATCCCAGAATTTTTGACTTTAATTTTAGAATTCCAACTCTTCCGAAAGAAGTCAGAGTTCTGAGAAAAAAGTCAAAATTCTGAGAAAATAATCAGAATTCTGACAAAAACAAAAACAAAGAAACATCGTTGTATTCTGAAATTCTGAGGTAAGGTCAGAATTTTTTAATCGCAGAATTTCGACTTTAATCTTAGAATCACGACTCTTCCGAAATAAATCAGAGTTCTGAGAAAAAAAAATCAAAATTCTGAGGAAAAAAACTCAGAATTCTTAGGAAATAATCAGATTTCTGAAAGTCTGAATTCCTTTTTTTTTTCAGTGGCCCTATTCTTCTTCCATATAAAACCGTTTAAACTAAAAAGGGTGAACTTGAGGCAATCTCACAAGCAGAAGCAATTGATAGTGAATTACAGTCACAGATAAACAAATTAGCACATACAACTACAGCGTCGGCAGCTCACTTCCATGTTTTGTAATTTAAGAACATCCGCTGCTAACATTCTTCTCGTCAAGCATTGCGGATACTTACAGTGAGCCGACCAAAAGATAAAAATCGTTATTTTGCTTACTTTATAAACTGAATCCAACAGAGAGACGAAGACCAATTCAGAAAAAAAATGTCTTCTTTAATGTGAAACTCCAGCTTATGTTACACAAATGCTCTTACGGAGGCCGCCATGCTGTTTGAAGCACAGAGCCGTAATACCCTGCCGTATAGACGCACGCACATTTTTTTTTGTCTAGGACTCGTATCATTTAAAATCCATTTAAAATTCACTCTTTAAATTGAGTAAAAAAGCTGTAACTTTAATGCGTAAATGCGGAGGAGAAGATAGAATCGAACATTATTAAAGGGAAGAATAAAATGTTTTAATGAATATATGTTGGGTAGTGTTTGCCACGTGTACATTACAATACATCAACTGTTGTTTAGATCACCTGGCTATACACCTGTATAGATCAAAGCGTGGATTAATGAACTCGTTGTTCTCCTCACCGGTACTGGAAAAAAGCACGTCAACGCCACTCCCCCCTTCCACAGCCGTTTCCAGTCAGCCCGCGCGCGATTGAGTCAAGTGAGCCTACCGCAAGGTGGTGTTGACCGACCGCAGCAGGTTTTCTTCCGAGAAACCTGAAACAATTTCAACCTTCTGAGGCGACTGACATTAACGTCAAGCCCTTAGTTTGTAACGGAAGAGCCAGCGTGCCGAAGTTGAGGCGACAGGACAGCGGGAAGAAAGTAAATCCCGGAGGGAAAGCGTCCGAAGTGAGCCCGAGGATCAAAGCTAATGCTAATTAGCCTGCTAAATAATTACATGGAAGCTATTGTTTTTTAAGTAGTTGTTTGTTTTTTACGTAACTCTAGAGGTTACAGAATAGTTGTTAACTGAGAGATTTAAGTTATATGTTAGAATTAATTTTATTTTCAACGAGGGTTGCCTCAACATTGTAGGCCACAGGCGACTGGTGTTGAGTAGCTACAGTGGCCGGGGTGTTTTTTTTTTTGAGGTTACCCGGCTCTTCTCTCTGTAGGACAGGTGATATTGCTAAGGTAGTTTGGCTTTTACACCAGCTTCATTTCGGGAGATTTCAGTTTTATTAAGTTAGCTCAAGCTTGGTACTGTCTAAGGCTTGTGCTTCGCAATGCTGAAAACCCCAGCAGCAATCCGGCTCAGGCCGGGAGAAAGGCGACTAACTGAACATCAGGGCCCGGCGGTATGTCTTCCCCAGTCAGCGGCATCAACAGCGGCGGCCGGACAACCGGCTGGAAGGTGAGCAGACGGGGTTTCTCTGGGTAGGGACAGTCCGGGGATTGTCCCGTGCACTTAAGGCCTACCGGTTAAGCGCCCTGCTCGCAGGGGGCGTGACCTGGACATAGAGCTTCTGTCTTAGCCAATAAGATTTGTTTAATTATGATGGGCAGAATCTATGGACCAATAAAAACGCTGTTTGTTTTATATAGCCAGTGAGGTGGGTCCGACTTTGTGAAAACAATAAAGAAGCATTAAGGCTATGCAAAGTTTATCTGGCCTGTCAGTGCTGAAAAGGGGACTTGTCCTTTCGAAATGTCGTAGTTTTGTTTTCGTTTTTTTGTGGTTAAAAATCCTTTAAGTTAACGCTTCAGAGGCTCCGGCCTATGTGAACCATGTCTTTAGATGTTTGTTGATTGAAGTCTTTGTAGCTTCGTCTTTGTTTTGTAACCTTGTGTACCTAGTAGCAGCGATAAAATAAAATTTTTTTGTAGCTTGCCTTTATTCTAAGTGAATTTCTGCACCAGGGTTGGGTTGAATAATTTTGTTGAATGTTTAAATATAAATAAAACTGCGTTATTTAAAAATATATATATTTCTGTTAAAAATATGCGTCAGTGTTTCACTTTCTTAGACGGCTGCAAGCGAAAGCTTAGTACAAGGGACACAACGATATATATATATATATATATATTTTTTTTTTTTTTTAAATTATTATTTTTAGTGTTATACAATAGGAAAAATATTTAATTTAGAAATTATTTTTTTTAAAAAGAGAGCTTCAAGTTACATTGATTATCCTTCATGATCCATACCAATTTCTGGTTTTCTTGCTGTTTTTGTCCAATTTCTTTTACTTTCTTCTTTCTTTCTTTCTTTCTTTCTTTCTTTCTTTTTTTTTTTTGTAAGGACTCTGACACATGAAACAAGAAAAATGTGCTCCAGGTTATTTAATTGATGTAGGGGTCTTGAATCCAATTAAAAATGAAGGATTTACAAGATTAGCCTCATTTTTGGAAGAAAGTCTATGTCACTAATGTTTATCTTTTTGTTGAACTCAAAAGAGAGCAATCAGTGTACAGGTTGATTCTTAGAAATTAAGACAGACGGATTTTAAGAAATGAAACTCTTCAGTAATTCACATTGGTTTACTTTTTAAACCTATGACAGGTTGGCTGAGAGTCACAAAAAATAACTTAATTTCAAAAAGTGCGATCTTTGGTGGTTGACCTAACCTTTTTGAGTGGTTAAAAGTGAATGTCAGGTAATTGTGTTGTATCAGTCCCTTTACACAGCCCAAAGGTCATGGTTATTAAAAACGGTAACAAAGAAACAAACGAAAAAAAAACTTGCATACTTTTTCCAAATGCAAAGCTAGAGTTAAATAGTGAAATAATGGGATGAAATACTAAAACTCTTTGATGTGTTGCGGACCTTACATAATGTAATAAAACGGGCTATTTTGGAAACAAAACTGACTGGCTGATTTAAAAAAAAAAAAAAAAAAAAAAAAGTTAGTTTGTTGTATTTTCAATTAAATTAAACATGGCTTCGTTCAACCAAAAACTGAGCAATAAGCCTCAGCTATGTCATCACCTGGATTAAAAAGAAGATAACTGATAATATTCGAGGTATTTTGACATTACATTATCAATAGAAACTGTTGAAACGCAAACGTGATGAGCGCAAATAAACAGGAGGGAAAAAGACAGCCAGTAACATAATGATAAATTAAGCAACTGCAGCAGCAGACTCTGATAGTAATAGTGAAATGGTCCTATTATTCAGCTGATAGTTCATATTTCTTACATTGAATATACATTTACCACTAAAAAACAGTTTAAGATCTCATTCTGCCTTGAAAACAAATGTTTTCCTGGGTTTTTTTTAATTAGTTTTCAAAGTCAACATTATAGTTAATCTCTGAAATTAAGATAAGAATTCTTCCAGTTTTTAATAGACCCTGGATTGCTCATATATCAAATCAGTTAATTTTATGTGTATGGAAAACTTAACTTACTTGCAATAAAGAAGCTTTTTAGGGAATGGAGCAGAAGTTCCATCATCACAGATCCAGTGTAAGCTGACCAGCATAAATCGTTTATCTTATTTGACCTGTTATTAAACCGTTTTAATTTTAACAAATTGCTACACTTATGCACAATGTAGAATAACGGCACCCTGGGAACTTAAAAAAAAAACAAACTAATTGTGCTTCTTCTTCTAAATAGTCTTTTAAATCTGTTTCTTGCAGGAATCGGTCCTCTGCAAAACCGTCATTTCAGTCCTCTCCTGTAAGTATACCAAACCCAAAAAGTTACTTTAGCTGAAGAATTAATAAAACAAAAGTTAACAGCATTTCAAGTGGAAGGATTGTTATTAACATGAATGATGAGAAAAATATTCCTTTAAAATTTGAAATTTTGTGAAAATTCAGGTTATTTCAATTATTTTATATAGTGTCAATTCACAGTAAATGATTTCTTAAGGCAAACAAATAGATGTGATTTATTTATTAATATTTGACTCATATATATATATATATATATATATATATATATATATATATATATATATATATATATATATATATATATATATATAGTCACTTCAGTCCAATCATAAACAGATTAAAAGTTAATTACATAGATTCTCATTTGATCGTAGTTCTAATAAAATGCAGTCAAGTTCAGTGAATTATGCCAATTGAAGAGGTTTTCTGAGGAAACCCAGTTGACTGCATCGCCTCTCGGACTTTTTAAATGAGTAACTTGCCTGTTTGAAATGGATCAGAATTAAGCTCTAAACTATATAATATTTTCCAGGATGTCATCACAACTTTTGTCTCAAAGCTAATTATTATTTGTATGATTTAAGCTTTTTTCAAATTGCTTTTAACTATGTCGATGTACTGATGTTTAATGTTTTTGGTCTTATTATGTACACCACTTTGTGATCTACATCTTGAAAGTTGCTATATTAGTAAATTATACTCGCTTGCTTATTAATTTCCTTTAACATGGCAGGTTTACATGTCAGGTGTCTGAAACTCTTTCATGATACATACCTGTGTGTTCTCCTGTGTACAGGTATTTGAGGGTGTGTACAACAATGCCAGAATGCTTCACTTCCTCACAGCTGTAGTGGTGAGTCAGTTGTTTGGATCTTGGTCAAAATTTTTCCACAATCCTGATTATTAGTCTAGAAGAAAGAGTTCCTTCTGCTTGTGTGACTAATAAAGGTATAATACAACCTACTTTTGTTATACAACATTTTTCCATGGAAGAGTTGGGCGGTGATGTGCTATACAACTATATCTAAAATTAGCAGCAGTATTGCTTTGGATATGAACATTAAAACCTTTGTTCTGTCGCCTGTTTATTCTAATATATGCGTTAAGTTGTGTTAAATGACATTTATAAAAGTTCTGTTCCACATTTAATACTATTATAGTAGTGCAGCAGTTACCAGTGGGGAGACTAAAGACAAGGACGCAGCACAAACACACACAAAAGTTATTTTATGGTGTCATCAAATAACTTGTATGGCTGGAGATGGTAGGTCACACTATGGAAAAACAAGCAGAAGCAGAGCTGGTGATGATTCCACACAATGTGGTGGAAATCTATGTGGTGGAAAAGTTTTTACCTTATTCATATTTGGCAGGGCCTATATGGCACCAGATAAATATGAAAATAGGCTTGAAAATAAATGATTAATGGGGGGAATGACACATTAAATATCACATCTAAAAGATACAAAAACCACTTCATGCCATACTGAACACTAATAATAGTCGGGAGCTTAAATTTTTTTGGTGCATTTTTTGGTTCTCCTTTATAGATATTTGACTCGTTCTTTTTCTAATGTTATGAAGCTCTAAAATTAAGGCGGTTGCTATGGCCTCAAAGCAAAATCACATCTTAAGCTAAACAAACTGGTTAGAAAAATCAGAAACCCTATTAAAAACTAGGCTGTAATAAAACATGACAGCTGACTCTAAGCAGATGGTGGTACTTCATACAGGGATATAACTGCAACAATGTTTAGCCGTATCATAGAGGTGAACATCTGATTATGTGCTTAAAAAGTGTTAAATTCATGTATCTAAAATGAAAGCCTTTTAAAAGTCTTAAATTCAGTTCAAAAAATGTATTTTGGCCTTAAATACGTTAATCACAGGTCTTAAATGGCTGGACTATTTAATCTCTTATTTTCTATGTAGTGGTTTTTTTTTGGTTTTTTTTTACTTTAAAAGGGCTTTTCTGTCAGGGAAAACTTTGAGTCGCCCGCACACATTTTCATTCGTTTTTGTGACAAGAGGCGGTGGAGGCTACTGCTAACTGGTTGCTATTATACCCTTACTTGCTAGCTAGCTACCTTTTTGCATCTATCATTGGTTAAATGCAAACTTATCAGCAGTTGGCTGGATGACGTTTGTCTTCACTATTGGCTCGCTTCTGCTCCCAACCCCTATGATGCTGCATGCGTCCTGTGTAGAAAATCTTGGCACTACTATATAAAATATGCAATTTTCTGTCGTGATACAGGTCTTTAATTTCATTCATAATGGTCTTGAAAAAGGCTTAAATTTAAGTTGATGAAACTTGTAGAAACTCTGTATTTAGTTTGCTTAATATTGAAAAAGATGTGGTTTTGTGCCATTTTCCTAATATGCTGTATACACAGTATGCTGCATAACAAATTTACCAGTGTTGTGCTGATTCTGCGGTAATAATCAGTTAATAAAAGATGAATTTTGGAACTAAAATGTTTGTCTCACAGGGGTCCACCTGTGAATTAAGAGTGAAGAATGGCAGTATGTTTGAAGGCATATTCAAGACTCTCAGTTCTCGGGTAAGAAACTCATCCTCACCTCACAGACACTGATAAAACCATAAACAATCCAACAGCTACAAACTCTGATCAGAGTGAAACGGGAGCTTTGATTCGGTTGTTGACTTCTTGTGCATATCCACTCGGTCCTAAGATTTCGGCTTGTGTTTCTTAGTGTGAGCTGGCTGTGGATGCTGTACACAAACGCAGTGAGGAAGAGGGCTCATCATCTGCTCCGCCACGTCGGGAGGACATTACAGACACAATGATCTTCAGCCCAACAGATCTGGTTACAATGATCTGCAGAGATGTTGACCTCAACTATGCTACCAGAGGTTAAAAACAGATCCATGCTGAGACTGAGAGAATCCCTTACCAGGTGCCATGATGTTCTGCCTGATTGATATTAAGGAATTTACCAAACAATAGGGCTGGACAATATGCCTTAAAAAAAATTTTCATACCTGATTAAATTTGATTATTTTTCTCTTTTTATTTTCTAGAAAAGAAATTGCAAATGACAGAAAATATTTTCAAAAAGTGGATTTTATTTTAATCATCCCTTCTGCTAGTTGTACAACGGAGTATCAGGGCCAGGCTACAAGAATTTTTGTTTAATTATGAGAATTAAAGCACAATATTAGCAGAATAGAGACGCAATTGTCCAAGAAGAACGTCTTAAAATTGCAAGAAAAAAGTTGTTTTAATCAAAAGCTTCTAGAGTTATTGAGCTCTAACACGAGAAGCTCAGCCCGCGTCGTTTATGTCCAAATAAATAGAAACCGCAAAACACGCATGTCAAGGAGAGCATTGGTGTAAAAAACAAACAAACAAACAAAAAAAAAAACTTGATTTTCCAAAAATTCAATTAATCAATAAACTCGATTTATTACCCAGCCCTACCAAGTACTTTAAATTATGCTTTTAAACCGCATAATTTGAAGCAGTAAGGATTATCGAAGATATTATCTAATAGTATCTACGTACCCAATGGATGGGGTGTCAATTTGTGACTTTTAGGGACTCGGGAGGAGAATGTGACTTGAATTTCTTCACTGCTATGAGGGGTTCCCAGCCAGACTGGGAAGCTATGGGTCTGGATAAGCACAGAAAAATGGAGTACACTTAAAAAATGAATGAATTTGTTTATAGACTTTATTTTTTAACCCACTGTCTCTCATGTCTTCATCATTTTTCTTTGACTATACATTTACCCACCCATTTCTTCATCCAACTGTTTATTATCCATCCTTTAGTCCCTCATCTATCTGTCTGGTATCATCCATCCGTTTGTCTGTGCATCCATCTAACCATCCACTTCTCCATCTGTCCAGCTGTCTTTCCATAACTCCATCCATCTTTCTGTTTGTCATCCATCTGTACGTGGGTTCAAGATCTGTCCATTATCTCTCCTTTTCCCCTTCCAACTATTCTTGAGATCATCATCCATTCATCTGTCTGTCCATTCTCCATCCGTAAATCTGTCTCTCCATCCAGCTGTTTGTTCCTCCTTTTCCCAGCCACCAAATATCTGCTGTAAAGTCATGGTGGACGTTTGTACTTTAGAGGACGGTTTAAAAAGACTGAGCGCTCTGAGAAAGTTTGGTTGAAAAAGAAGGAATCAGTCCGATCCAAATCCAGGCTGCAAGTGAAAGCTGCTAAAGACGTTGTGTATTTTTTTTTTTTTTTTTCTTTTTTCTTTTTTGTTCCCTAAATAAAAGTAATGACTTTGTGTGTTTTGACTTTCAGACACCTTCACAGACACGGCCATCAGCTCCAGCCGCATTAACGGAGAACATAAGGAGAAGGTTTTACAGAAATGGGAGGGAGGAGACAGCAACGGAGAAAGTTATGATCTCTCGAGAATGATGCAGTAAGTCGGGCTGTCTTTTTAGTAACCAGAAACACCTGTCATGAAATGGGAATTTCCTCTTTCTATCCCATAATACACTTGTGCAAGGTGGGGCATTTTACTGTTGCCTTATTTTGTCTGTTGCTTTGACTTTCCTTTGCAGTCTAATGGCTGGGATGCCAACGAGATGTTCCGCTACAATGAAGTAAAATATGGAGTCACATCTACGTATGATTCCAGTCTCTCCATGTATACGTAAGTTAACGTAATTCATTCACTCAAATTAAATAAAATTATGCTAAATGTGTTTTAATTTATTTTAATTTTGTATTTAAGAACCTTTTATCTCCTTTCTCAGAAATTGTGTTTTTATAGTAACCATTTTACATTGCTTACAGTAACAATAAGTAGTATTAACAGTGTTTTACTTTTAAGAAACAGGTATGGATAAATCATTTTCTCTGTGGAAGCAGATGTTCATTTATGATTATTGTTGTATTTCAGTGTAAATAATGGAGAGATAACACACAGAGCTCACATAAACCTGCTTAAAAATGCTGAAAAGCCCATTATTCACTTTCAATACGCTAATTCAGGGTTGTCCAAAGTGCGGTTCTGTGGCCATATGCAGCCCCTGCAGTGATTTTTGTGCGGCCAACCCCCTGTTGGATAGAGAATATGACTCTATTAATAATCACGCTTTAATCTATCCCTCATTTATCCAATGACTTTGACTGTTGCTGCTGAGAATTAATTATAATGTATATATTTTTTTCAATCAAGGCCAAAATAATTTGCAAACTCGAGGCCTTTAATCTGGTGAGGCAAGGAATTACGCATCCCTTTGCTGCAAAAAAGTTATTACTTTGTTTAATAAAATTATAAAATGCTCAAATAGTAAGTTCTTAGTTTATCATGCAGCAGTTAGGTTTAAGAAAAATTCTTCTTTTTTGACCTGCATGAATACTTTTGAGTTGACTATTTCAACCCACGTGACAAAATGTTTGGACACTGCTGCTCTAAATATTTTTTCTGTCCACACAGCGTCCCCTTGGAGAGGGGCAACTCTGAGGTGTATCGCAGAGGGGAGGCGCGCGCCGCTCGCCTGGCGAGTGAGATTGAATCCAGCCCCCAGTATCGCCATCGCGTCGGCCTGGAAAACGACGAGGGCAAAACCGAGGAGGAGAAGTACAGCTCTGTGGTGCGGGACGGCAGCGATCGTGAGAAGGGTCGCGAGAGCCCCCGTGACAGAGGGAGTGAAAAAGGCAGAGACAGTCCTGGAGCAAGCAACAGGTGAGACCAGGGCCCGGCAAAATGTTCAGCACATGTATGTCGAGTCTGTAAACTTACTGAAAATGTCAGCAAACATACCTAACATGTAGTACCTGATAACTTTACCACTTGACATTAAACACATGTCAAGTGTTTAAACAAGTGTCAAGTGTTGAAACACATCAGCCTGTGTCGGGCTGATGTGTTTCAAGTAACAACTGGGAAGCGAAAGGTCTTTAGGAGAATTTAATGTATTTGAACCAGGTGAAGCTAAAACTATGACACTTGAGTTCTGAGTAGAAGATATTTACAGACAGCAAGTTTTTCATCTAAAATAAAAATGTATATATATTTTTGTACAGTCTTTGCTTAATTACTGTTCTTTTTTCAGCAAACTATAAAAGCATATTTTAGAGTTAGTATACCCAAATTAAAGATTATTTGACAATTATTTCAATAACTGATTAATCCGATTGTTTCGGACCTACACCTTACCATCACTTTACCTTCAATAACAAATATTGGAGCTGATATATGAATAAAGGAGACCCTCATGATGATTCTCGTCTGAGGGTACTCTTTAAGATAAACAAATTACAAAATTACCTTAGCTCTGACATAAGGCTTAAAGTGCAGGAGTGACACCTGCTTTTGATTGTTTTGTAACATTGTTTTGGACTTCCTGTTTCTCAGAGAGGGAAAGTACATTCCACTACCTCAACGTCAGAGAGAGATGAACCGAGAGAGAGCCGAGAGAGGTTCCGGTGGGCCTCCGACACACAGTCGGCTCGGTGGCGGTTACCGGCCCACTCCTTCATCCTCTTCTTCGCCGAGACCCCCGCTCTCCTCTGCTGCCGGACCCCAGCCCGGAGTCTCTCCCTCAGAGAGAAACAGTCCTCTGTCCACTCGAGGCGGGGCGTACGCCCCCCATCATCCACAGGGCAGTCCGAGTCCAGGTTCTGGTCCAGCGAGCCCGTACACACCTGCCTCTCCTGGTGGGTCAGCAGCCACCAGCCTCTGCTTCGACTGCCACATCTCCATCCAGCCCCCCCGCCCCTCATGGACATCCTGTTCCTCATTCCCACTCACTCCCACTCTCTGTCTGATGCTGGGAGGCCTGTTAATGGAGGTAAGGGTTGAATCACTGATTGTTTCAGCTGCTGCATCACTGGTTTGAGTAGCTAAAACAGATTTTTGTGTCTTTCAGTTTCTGCTAGAACGTCTCCTAAAGCCCAAAGACCTCCACAGTCGAGTCGGACAAACCGTGCTCCAAACACACATTCGCAATCCACAGGTAACAATTGGCAGTCAAGTTCAGTAAAAAGCACTTCTCTGGCAACTGTTGTTCATTTTAGCCAGACTTACCCTTGGTGTTTCTGATGTTCTGTCCTTGCAGCCACTCGTTCTCCTAAATCAGGCTCTTCCCAGGACACGCCTTACTTAGACACTTCATCCGTCTCTCTGCCCGCCCAGAAGACATCTGGCCCCGCCCCTCTCTTCCCTGTAGATGGTAATGTCCCCCATCCAGCTGTCTGTTTCTCTGTAGTGCTGCACTGCAAAAACACATCTTACCAAGTGTTATTGGTCTAGTTTCTAGTGCAGATATCTAGAATACACTTGAAATAAAACAAAACGAACTAACAAGTAACTTTTCAGCACGATATAGGAGCTTGTTTTAAGTCAATAATTCCTTAATATTGATGAAAAAGTTCTAGTTATAAATGAACAACATCTGCCAGTGGGACAAGACATTTTAACTTATAATATGGGAAAAATGTCTTGTCCCACTGGCAGATTATTTCACTTATAACTAGAACTTTTTCATCAATATTAAGGAATTATTGACTTAAAACAAGCTCCTATATCTGCTGAAATGTTACTTGTAAGTTAATTTTGTCTTATTTGAAGTGTATTCTAGATATTTGCACTAGAAACCAGGCCAAAAATGCTTGGTAAGTTTTGTGTGTTTGCAGTGTGCATTTTGTCTGAGAAGCTTGCATCAATAACTCTGGATGGTGGCGAACGGTTAATCTCGTCAGATGTTTTGTTCTTCTGGATTTTAGAGATTTCTTTCTTTGTATAAGAGTTTGTACAGAATCAATCCTGCAACAGCAGAAACTTTATTTAGACATGGTTTCAGTGCAGATTACTTTATACAGTTGAGTCTGAAATCCTGGAGGTGCCTTGGAGATTTGATTTGTAATTATTTTGCGTCCGCATGTGAACGAGATCCTCGGTGCAGCTGCTAAAGAACGCTCTGCAGAAAGCCCTGGCAGCACAGAGGACAGCAAAGCAGTAAAGGTCTGTGAGCTTCAGATTTCCGTGGCTCTATTCTGAGCTTCATACATTTAAGGAAAATGCATCGGATTATTAAATGGCTGCAGACAGTTTCATAACCGTTGTTTTCTGTCTCCTCCCTCAGCTCCTTCGGTTCAGCAAAGGTCTCAAATCGAAGAGCTGCGGAAATTCGGTAAAGAATTCAGGGTAAGGTTGCAGCTGCCTGTTTTTATTGACGTATTAACAGTTATATTTATCTAGACTTCCATTCAAAACATTAGTCCTGTCTTCATTTCTGTTGCCTGAAATAATTCTTGGTAATGCATCAATAAATTGGCCAAAGTTCCTTTGACTGGCGTTGATGAATAATTGGATCATCAATAACTGAAATAATTATTTTTTTTTAAACCTACTAAAACTGAAGCTAACATTTTTTTTTTTTTTTTTTGCTCTTTGAATAAATCAACATGACATTCTTCTTGATGGACTTTGTCTTGGGAACTGGAAAAACCCCTGATCAGTGCATCTTTAATATTTATTACTCAGTGGTATCACTTATCATTTAGTACTTTGGTGTAGTTTTTGATATTTGTACTTAAAAAAAAAAAAAAAAAAAAAAAAAAATCAGTTGAGCTTTTTCTATTCAGCTCACTAAAAAAGCCAATTAACATTAGCCAAATGTTACTATACTGCTGGCCAGGGCAATACTTATTAGGGGTGTCCTCAGCTGACACAGAGGGGGAGCTGCAGCTCTCTTTCATTGTAAAGCAGGAGTGTCAAAGTCCAGTCCTTCTGAGCTGCTATCCTGCAACTTTTATTTTTTAATTTCTTCATTTGATTTTTATCCTGTAACTTTTAGCTGCATCCTTTTCACCAACAGACCTGAATCAATGGCCGAATTCCCTCAGCAGCAGCTCTGCAGAGGTCTGGTGACGAGCCATTCATCTTTCAGGGATGTTGGAGAAGGGATGCATCGAAAAGTTGCAGGATAGTAGCTCTGTAGGACTGGCCTTGGGCACCCCTGTTGTTATGTATGCAGAATACTTTGTTTTTGGGTAGGGGGCTAAGGTTTGTTGGATCAACAATGTGCATAACCTAAAACTCAGTTTTGCAAGCTGTGCACACAAAAAAAGGATCAGATTTGTTAAATTGGTTTTCATGCAGTTTGTTCATTCAGACTGTAGAACAACACAAGTATGTGGAATTGATAAAACTTGAGGTTATTATAAACCAGAAGCTCCATTTTGCTGTGTAATATTTTCCATTTCTGTTAGAACCATTTAAAGGCAATACTGTAAAACATGCCATCACCATGTTTCAGTAAAAAAGGATTTAAAATCTGTTTATTTTCTGCGACATGTTACCAAAAACAAAATACTAGGCACACGATTATATTTCTGTACTTGGTTACTCCTAGAAAGTGAATAAACCATTTTATTACTCCTGTGTGATTGCATAAAATAGTTTTTGCATTACCTCTTTGGCCGGTTAAGAACTCGGGGGTAATCTGTTTATGGCCATGCTTCTGTTGTTTTTAACTCCTTTCCAAAGTTGCTTTGGTAATTTTATTGAGTTTTATCCTCAAAACCATTGTCTATAATTCTTCAATATCTCTGTTTTTAGTGTAACATAAAAATACATGGATGCATATCTGGTTTTTAGTCATAAATTGGATGAAATAAACTTTTGACAATGTTTTAAGCCATGTTCTGTTGAACATTTGCAGTTAATAAAAAAATTAAATGATGCTTAATTTAGAAAAACCCAACAATTAAAGTGATTAGCTGAAACTCTGAGATTTTCACTGTTTTCCCAGCTCCAGTCAAGTGGCGCCGGCTCCAGCTCTCCCAGCTCTCCAGCAGCAGCAACGCCTCCTTCAGTCGGTGAGGTGACCCAGCCAGGTGCAGCCAAGCCTCCATCAGATACCCACCCTCCCTCAGATCCCAAACCCCAGCCTCCAGCTCCCAGTCCTTCCCAGACCCAACCTCAGCATTCACCAGCTCCCTCTGAAGAGCCCACCAAGGATGCCACGAGCCCACTGGGCACCGCAGCTGCTGCTACCACAGCTCCCATTCCAGACCGGCAGTCGCCAGCAACCCCTCAGCCAGCCAGGACCCCGGGATCAGAGGATGCTAGGTCTGAGACAGCAGAGCGTCCTGATGGTGTGGCAGAGTGAGTTTTAGTGACTAAATCATTAGATTTTTATTTCTCCATACATGTTGACATCCTTGTTGATGAATCCAACAGTTCTTTGTCTTTCAGCCAAGTGAAGAAATCAACCTTAAATCCAAATGCTAAAGAGTTCAACCCAAACAAAACTCAGATGCCCATGGTAAGCAAGTTTATCCACATCTGCGCTGCTAATCGTTTACTAGAGAAAAAGATGTTGAAGTTATTGTTGGGATTTCATGTTTAGACAATTGGGTCGGCGCATTTCTAAAACTGCAGCTCTTGTGGGGTGTCCCAGGTCTGCGTTGGTCGTTATCTATCAAAACTGGTCCAGATAAGGAACAGTGGTGAACAGATAACAGGGTCACAAGTAGGGGTAGGCAATATGGACTTAAAGTTTTATCAGAATATTTTTCGGTACTATTGTGATGACGATAAAAGTGACGATAACTATTTTATTACGTCTTTCTTAGTATATGTATGACTGTGGCTGTGGCACAACAATTACAGCCCCACAAACACAAATAATGCTCTTCAAAACATTCCCAACATTCCCAAGGACAGTTTGGGGAGGTTTAAACCTCATTAACTGGAATTTATCGTGACAACAATAAATCAAAATTCTTGTCATGAAAAGAAATTTATCACGATGAACGATACAATAAATACCCACCCCTAGTCACAAGTGGCCAAAGTTAATCAATGCAGAAGAGAAGGGGAGCGAAAACCTGCCCATGTGGTCCAGCATTGAGCTATTGTTTAGATTGCTGCAGACGTTAAAATAGAAAAGGTGTCAAAATACACATTGTTCAGTTTGGCCGCAGAGCCATTGACTAGTGTGTGACCTCATGCTGACCCCTATAAGTCACTAAAAACGGCAACAATGTGCACCGGAACATCACAATTTCAACCATAGTAAATATACCATATATAAAATATGGTAATTATGGTAATTCCATAATATACCATAGAAAGTTATCAGATGTACACATGGCATCAGGATGCACTATGGGGGGAGAAAAGGCAACCCGGTGGAGGCAGTATGTCCATTTTGGCAATGTTCTGTGGGGAAACATTGGGTCCTGCTATTCATTTGGATGTAATTTTAACATTTACCATTTAATTAAGCGTCGTTACAGACCGTGAGCAACCTTACATAATCTGTGACAAAGCAAAAATAGCTCAGGAATGGTTTGAGGGAAACAACAAAGCGTTTGGGATCAAATCAACCAGATGTCAACCCAACTGAGCATTTACCGGACAAACTCAGGCTGTCTGTGCATCCTTAAAAAGTCTTAAATTCATTTAAAACTGTAAGTTGACCTTAAATATGTAAATCACAGGTCTTAAATTTGTCTTGATAGGACTATTTAAAGGTATAGTCTGCTGATTTTTTTTTTTTTTTTTTTTTTTTTTTTTTTTTTTTTTTTTTTTTTTTTGTCACGGGACTTTATGTCAGGAAAAAGTTTGAGTCGCATTCGGGCATCTACATAGCGTTCTGTGATTCAAGACGTTTGAGGCTACTGCTAATTCACTGTTAACATACCTTTGCCAGCTAACTAGCTAGATTTTTTTGCATTTATCATAGGTAAGCGATAATTTATTGCCAGTTGGCTGGACGAAGTTTGTACATTTCTGTAGAGATACAGGTATTAAATTTCATTAATAAGTCTTAAATTTGAGTTGGTGAAACCTGCAGAAACTCTGAAACTAGTCAGACCCAACTTACAGGACTTCAAGGATCGGCTGCTAACATATCGGTACCAGGGGCCACAGCACGTTCCGGGGTCTAGTGGAGGCAATGCCTCGACAGGTCGGGGGTGTTTCTGGCAGCAAAAGAAGTTTTATTGGGGTATTCAGAAACTTTATGTGGTCTATATTTCATTGGAAAAATGAAACTGACTGCCTTATAATCAGAGCACAGGTTACACCAAATGTAAAGTTTCCCTTTATGCTGATGACATTTTACTTTTCATTTCTAATCCCCATATTTCTTTACAATCTGTTTTCATTGCTTTGACACTTTGGGTTGCAGGTTGTTAACTGAATTTGCTTTAAAGTGAAGCTCTTCAAACTACAAAGCTAAGACATTTAAATAAAATCTGTTTATCTGCTTAATACTTGTTTTAATACAGACAAAACCCAACACTGCACCAACCCCCCCTCGCCCAACTCCTCCAAGCCCAGTGGTCTTGCAGCACCCAGGTGGGCAGGGACCACTCTACAATACTCCCTACCTCTCCTACGTTTCACAGATCCACCCTGTACAGGTATGTAGGCAAAGGATAAACATGGATCACTGAGAGATTTCATTTAGTATGTCGACAAATATTAAAACATATTTATAATTTCTTGGGCAAAAAAGACTTTAAAAAAAAAAAAAAAAAAAAGTATTTTAGGGTAAGAATGCAAATTTGATTTCATCTGATGTCAATTAGCCCGTCGTGTAAATGCATGATACAATGAATGGAACATAAGTTTGGGATTTTATAGTAAGAGTATCAAGATTTCTGGTTTTGTTGACCTGTTTACTTTTCCTTCAGGCTCCACCAATGTACCAGTACCCCATGTCCACAGTTAACCAAGGAAAATTCCCCAGGGGCAAAGGTAACCGTTTTTAATTTTTTTTTATTTATATATATATATATATAATATATATATATTATATATATATATATATAATTTTTTAAATCTCACTGTCTTTTCTTAAATAAAGAAATTGCAAATGACAGAATATATTTTCAAAAAGTGGCTTATTTTAATCATCCCTTCTTGTGAGTTGTATGACGGAGTATTAGGGCCAGGCTACAAGAATTTTTGTTTTAATTATGAGAATACAGTCAGAATATTAGCAGAATAAAAATGCAATTTTCCACGAAGAATGTCTTTTAAAATTGTGAGGGGGAAAAAAAACGTCATTTTAATCTTTCTTCGGAATAGACGGTCATTTGCGTCCAAATAATAAGCTGTAAAACACGCTTATCAAACAAGATGGTTTCCTTGGGAGCTCTGACATCTCTGAACTATTAAAACACAAGGAGTGCATTGGTGGGGGGAAAAAGAATCCAGATTCATCAAAAATTTGATAACTTCATTTATCGCCCAGTCCTACTTCAACTGTTCATTTTAAAATTGGCAAATTGTCAGATTTTCTTGCTCTGGTGATTTAACAGTAGGTGAGATTTTTTTTTTTTGGTCATCTGGGTTCCTGTTATCTGAAGGTTGTTTTTTTTTGTTTTTTTTTTTTCCCTTTCCAGTGCCGACGCGGCCTGAGGCGTCACAGATGCTGCAAGCTGCTGCATCAGCAGCCGGAGCCCCTCTGGTGGCGTCCCCCTACCCCCAGTCCTACCTTCAGTACAACCCGCAGCAGTACAGCCAGCAGCAGGTCATCCAGGCCATGACGCCCTACCCTGGACAGGTACAGCGTCTAATACAGGCTGTAAATCTCCCGTGCCGGACTGTTGGGGGCAACAATCTGAACACATTTGCTTCTTTTCCCCCCTTCTTTCCACCACAGCCTATGTACTCCATGCTGCAGGGTGAGCGAGGATGATAGGTCAAGGTAGGTAGCGGTCCCCATCCCCAGGCCCTCGGACCACCGGAGGACCTCAGTTCTCTGCGCAGGGAGAGGGGCCTCAGGGGCCGCAGCAGGGCATCTATGGTGAGTGATGTTGGATTTTCCAAGTCAGAACGTCTCAGTACAAGAAGTGGTCGGCGACTCTGACGGCACCTTTCGGTTTGCTGTGTAGCTCCTCAGTCATTCTCCCATCACTCGGGTGCAGTCCATCAGCCGCAGCCTTCCAGCACCCCGACGGGCAACCAGCCCCCCCCTCAGCATGCTGCACCCAGCCCTGGACAGGTATGATGCCAAACGGCTCTATTATTTTCACACTAACTTCACGTGCAGGATGAGACTGAGACTGTGACGTCGTCATGATTAGATATTTAAATTAAAGTTTGTCGCCTCGTCTGTCAATCGAATAAAGAGTTCACGGAGTCTGGAAAAGTCTGGAGTTTGATCGGAATATTTTCCAGGTCTGGTCTAAAGCTCTAGTGTCAAGTCACTGCGGCGTGTTTTAGATGTTTCACTGATTCAGCTCACCTGAATCAAATGAGTCGTTCACTAAGGCCTCAGACCTGCTGCGGTCATTCAGCTGTGTTGGAGCAGAGACGCACCTTACGCCTGCAGGACACTGAACCTTGAGGGCTGCAGATGGACACCCCTGATCTAAAGGCACTCACCCATCCATCCATCCTTCCTTTTCTTCTTTACCTCATTTTTCTCTCTTTCATTCATTCTTTTGTCCTCATTTTTTGTCATTTCTTTCTATCTTCCTTCTTTCCTTCGTCCGTTCTTTCCTTTTTCTTTCAACATTCCTTCCATTCGTCCTGTTTTTGCAGGTTATGCATTTAAAGCCTGATTGGTGAAAAATCTGCTGTAAAGTCTTTGAACTTCTGTGTTTTCTACTTCAAAATGTTCCAGAAATGGATGGTGAACTAATCTGAATCTGATGAAGTTTGGAATTTCGAGCTGGAAAATGTGTAGGAACTTCTGAATGGATTCTGGGGTTACCCAACATGCACTGAATAACACGTCTGAGTCGATACATTTGGGTGTTAACTTCACTGTGTCAACATAAATGTTGAAACATGAGTGGCGATTTCGTCTTTAGAAGGAAGAACGGGCTCAGTGTGTCGGCCGGGTTCAGCTTTTCTCTAACAGAGCTACATCTCCTTACAGAACGCCCAGTCAGGCCCACAGCCTCAGTCCTTGTACCACTCAGGACCACTGTCAGCTCCCACACCACCCAACATGGCTCCTGGTCACACATCCCCACAGGGCTCCTACCCCATTCAGGGCTACAGCATCCACAGCCACCAGGGCCTCCCGCCAGCCTACACCCTGAGCCAGTTAACACAGGTACGGCTCCATTTTTACTAGCTTCGATGTAGAGGCACTCAGCATTTTACCTGGAAGTGATGTAAGCTTTGATTGGATTCCCATCAGGCTCATGTCCAAGGAGCAATGCCAGGTCCTCACCACTCAGGCAGCCATGGCCAGCCCCAGTTAGTAATGTTGCCGACTCCTCAGCAGGGCCCCGGCGGCGTGCCGCAGCACCCTCAACACGGACCGCAGCAAGGACCACACCAGCACTTTTACATAGGACACCCACAAGGTATCCAAAGAAACTAAAGCTGCTAACATCTAGATTCCCTCATTAATCTATTTATTAATTTTTGTTTTTATCATAAATCTAAAATTTCTGACATTTGCACTTTTGTTGCATGCCACAAAACCATGTGAACAAAGACTTGCTTTTTAATATAATTTTTAAAAATCTGCTTCCAACCTGACAAAACCAAAGTCCTTCTTATTAATGCATTTACATAAAAGAAGACAAAGTACTTAGAATATCAAATATTTATAATTAGTTATTCATCGATGGTTCTTTGGGTCCTCTTGGCACACACAGAGAACAATGTAGAGGAAGACGGTTTCATCTATTGTCTTAAAAAAAACAGACAGTAAAATATTTGTAAAAGCTATGCAGGGTTTCCCCAGAAAACTTAAGGCTGGTGGTTGGGGTACTAAGGCAGTTCACCACTAGTCCACCATATTTTTGTGTTTAAAAAATGTTAAAAGTTAAAATAATGTTATTGGAAAACATTACTGTCAATACTTAAACACCAGCTATAGTTTTAAAAAAAGGCAAACAGACAATCGTACGGTCTGCAGCTTTTTAATTTGCAGGTTGTTGGTTTTATTTATCAAAGTTAATGCAGTATTTGCAAGAAATACTTTAAAAGAAAAAAGGCCCGTCTGTGTCTGCAAGAGCACCTTCCAAATCATCCGGTCTGAGTAACTCTGTGCCGAGTTGCAAGAGTTCTGAGGTGCACAACCAGGCGCCCCGTCAGCGCTGGAGATCATCACCAGGGGTGGGGACGGGGTGACTGGTGTGCAGCCCCTCGTGCCCAGTTCAACGCATCAACTATAAGCCTGGCTTAACCCGTCTTTCCTATAACTGTTTGTGTTTTATTAAAAAAAAAATAAAAAATCTATGTAAAATAAAAATAAACGTGATGCCTAGCCTGGTGGGGTGGGGGGGTAAAACCTGGTGGGGCCGCCAGGCTTATAATACACTGGGGGAAACCCTGCTATTGTTACTATTATTATAGTCAACATCAAACAGCCCCTCCAGGATTTCTTGATAGTTTATTTTTTTGCGGTGCTACTTTAGAAATATTTGCAAGGAATTTTGCGATATTTGTTCCTCATTAAACCTCTTCCTAAAGCTACATATAGAAGAAAGGAGATGAGTAAAAAAAAAAAAAAAAAAAAAAAAAAAAAACTTAAATGGCTCAATTTTTGTTACTCGCCATGTTGATCATGGACTGTAACTTGACTTATCAAGTCAGTTTGTAGAAGAAATACTGCCACCTGCAGGTGGGAGTCGGCAGTCAGTTAAACCCAATGTTTTTGACCACTTTTCTGGAAAATTTGCAATAAACTCACAAATATGCATTGGTGTGAGGGGAAATAAAATGCAGGGATCTGTTGGGGTTTTTTGCGTGAATTTCCATGGAAAAACTGGAGGGACTGGTCATTATGTCAGCAACCTAACTGTCTGTTCTGCTCTTCCACAGCGATGCAGGTACAAGCACACCCTGCCCCCTTCCATCCACCTGGAAACTAAACCTCCCCCCACCCTTACCCCTTCCATCCTTCATGACGTCCTGAACCCCCTCCCCCTTCCTGCTGGACATGCAGTCCAGTAAAGAACAACCCAGAACTGACAGAATCACACAGAGGAGAGAAGACGACGACAAATTCTCACAGCACCTCACTCCTCTGCTGTGATGTTGCTCATCAGTGAGGACCTCTGCCCCAGTCGAGGACAGTTTTATTAATGGTGATGATGAAGATGAGAGGAGCTCTTCCCTCCACCTTCTTCCCCCGTTTTGTTTTTGTTATCCTGGACATGATGCATCTTGCTGGGTGGACTGGTGAGAGAATCAGAAACAGATGTTTTTTTTTTTTTTTTTTTGGGGGGGGGGGCAGAAGCAGGCCTTTTCTCTTCCAGAAATGTTTTTAAGCCTTGTGAGGTTTTGTATTTACCACGACACAAACGGGAAACGGACTGACGTATAAAATTAAGAGCGTGACAG
Source organism: Anableps anableps (assembly GCA_014839685.1). Taxonomy (NCBI): domain Eukaryota; kingdom Metazoa; phylum Chordata; class Actinopteri; order Cyprinodontiformes; family Anablepidae; genus Anableps; species Anableps anableps. Next base: position 26,872,426 of record CM026084.1, read on the forward strand.
AGGAGGGAGGTGAAGACGTGAGGGGACTTTTAGCAAAAAAAAAAAAAAATTTTTAAAACTCAGATCTCGTAGTGAAAATCTGCCCCGTTGCCCTTCTTCTCTCCTGTAGGAAAATATAATTAATAAAAAAAAATGGACAAGACAAAAAAAAGTTTAAAAACAATGACTAAAAAAATAAAGTTCTCTACTCAACTACAGTCATTTGTTTTTATTTTATAATTAATGCTGCACTATGTAACTTTAATACATTTTTTGCATATTTAACTGTCACCATGTCATGTACGGTATGAGACAGATGATCTGTATAAAGAGCGAGCTGCTATCGCCGTCTAAAGAAATGCGCCGCTCCCGACCTAAAACAACCGATCAGTCAGGAGGAGGGGCTTAGCGCTGCTAAATGTGCTGATGGTGGAGGAACAACTCACTCAGTGGCCATGCTAGCTAGCATTAGCATTAGCATTAGCAGCAGGCTATGTCGCTATGAACAAGCTGTAGCGTAGCAGAGTGAAGAGTGTGTGAGCGGTGCGTACATGAGGGTGATTGACAGTGCTAAGCCCCGCTTCCTGGCTCTGGTTGTTTCTGACTGGTGTATTTCTGCAGTTAGTACTGGGAGCACTGGGAGAAGGCAGAGGAGCTTGATTCTTTCACGGATTATCTGTCTCATATTAAACTGTCACGACATGGCGATCATTTTAACAAATAAAGCATTTTCATAAGTTACAAACTGCAGCTATAAGTGTTCCTCCTCATTAAACAGCTTTAATGAGACACAGAAATTAGTCCGTACCAAGAGTCTGTTCAATTTGCAGCTCACTGAGCTTTTGCCTTTATTTCAGGGAGAGTAAATGAGGTAATTACCTCCTGAGGGGGGGGCTCACTGTCATTTCCTTACATTTGTTCAGCTCTGCAGAGCAGGTTGGTGAAGAATAACCACCAGGGGGAGCTCTCTAAACACCAGCCTGAATGCTGTCACCATGAGGCGCCCCCTCTACCTGTGACACAAACGACTCTTTGGGTTAGTGGGCCAGTCGTTCCCCTTCAGGCAGAAATGACAACACACTCTGTGGCTCAGTGGGAGGACTCTGGATCAACTCTGGAGCATCAGCGTGGCCTAGTTTCCCCTTCACTGCTCTCTTAGTGTGAGAGGGCGTACAGCTGCTCGGCGCAACGCTCCAGTCGGTCCCGGTACTCCAGGTTGCAGTAGTTGCCTTCAGGGACCCCCTTGGTGCCGTAAAGAAGACCCCAACAACAGGCAGCGATCACCGCTGTGCTGTCACTGTCGCCTTGGCAGAGTCAGAGAGAGAACGGTGTAAATAAATCGATTTGCTTTGCAGTGTTGGAATACTTTTCTGCAGAAGGCTTTAAAATAAATTCATCTTTCATTACAGCAGCATCATCTCATTGATTCATCATCTACTTAATCGTGCAAGGATAATCAGATCTATCTCCACTGGTCATTAGACGAAAGGCGCGGTACCAGCACACACTCATAAGAACAATTAACAGAGACCAATCAACCTAATAGTCATGTTTTTGGACTGAGAGAGGAAGCCAGAGTACCTGGGGGTAAACCCACGCATGCACAGGGAGAACGTACAAAGTCCTCAAACTGGGAAACAAACCCAGGACCTTGTTGATGCAAGACAGTGGGTGTCACAGACTGCTCAACCATGCAGTCCTGCATTTATTCAGTAGTGATAAAGTCACTGGTGGCACCTTAAATGTAACAAAATTATTTTACGTTCAGTTATGAACCAAAACTGCCGACGAATACTTGAAACTACCTCTAAGAACGCTTTGAACTATTAAAATCCACTGCAAAAACATCTCGCCCAGTAATTCTGCTCTAGTTTCTGGCGCATATATCTTGAATACACTTGAAATAAGACAAAACTAACTTACAATTAACTTTTCAGCAGATGTAGAAGCTTGTTTTAAGTCAATAATTCCTTAATATTGATGGAAAAGTTCTAGTTAGAAGTGAAATAATCTGCCAGTGGGACATTTTCCCCATATTGTAAGTTAAAATATCTTGCTCTTCTGGCAGATTATTTCACTTATGAATAGAAATTTTTCATCAATATTAAGGAATTATTGACTTAAAACAAGCTCCTATATCTGCTGAAAAGTTATTTGGAAGTTAGTTTTGTCTTATTTCAAGTGTATTCAAGATATTTGCACGTGAAACTAGACCAGACTATACCTTAATATGCATCAGGACACAGTGGAAACTATCATAGCACGACTGCAGAAGCTAACAGCCAATCAGCGCCAAGGAAAACAAATGCCTCTCCTGGATTGGCTGCTATACAAAACGCCAACCAATAGAGTTTCAAGTAGCATTGCACCCAGGTATCTTTGTTTCTTGAGCTGCTTTTTGTTTGAAATATTAGAACCGCACAGCATTCTGGGGGATGTAGGCAGAGGAAAGACTTTAGCCGCTCAACCTCTCACAGCCATGCTAAGCTAGGTTGGTGGCATCAACTCACTCGCTCGCTCTTTGGTTACCTAGCAACAACTTGAGTGATTTGCACAGCACCAGTTTAAGGTCTCGCCATCATGCCTCATAACTGCTTAAAATAAACCACGGCATGGATTGAAAACTGGATAAAGGAGGAAACCAGTTTGGCAGCACTTCAGATATTTAAAATAAAAAAATTAATAATTATCGATATTGACTGATATGAAATGCTTATATCGTGATACGGTTAAGCCCTGTGTTCCACAGTTGTCACTGTGAAGTAAAGTGGAGGCTCTGTGATGCTGTGGGCCTGTTTCTTTGTAAAAGGTGGGGAGGGGGGGTTTATTAAGTGAGAGCAAGATGGAGTTTGGTTGAGCCACTGGTGATTTTTACTAACATTTATACCTAAAGATGAATAAATGCACTCAAATTATGGGATGGATTTTTCTCAAAAAAACTGATATTATGCTAAAGGAATACAGCTGTGTACATAAATATGGCCAGCAATGTAAAATGACTTGAAAAGGAAAAGGAAATGCAGTGACTTCTGGTTTATGATGTCCCTAGAACCAGCTAGAACCAACCTGTAAGACTAAAACAGAAACAAGGTGGCAGCTGCAGAAATTAAATGTAACCATGAAACCTTACCAAGGAGATCTTTTGAAATTTAAGCTGAAGTCCACAGTTTCTCACTGACCTCCATGGAAAGCAGCTCTGTTCATCAGCTCCTCCCAGTCTGAACCGGCGCCCAGCAAGGCGTCCAGCGCTATCATTGGAGCGTCGTGGCCGCTGCGTCCCGCCCAGCCATTCAGACTGAAGCTCTTATAGGCCTCATCCCGCTCAGCAACACCGTAGGCGGAGGGCCAGAACAAAGGCCCCACTCCGTTAGAGAGCCCCCTCTGATCCAGGTACCTGAGGACAGAGGGTGGAGTTCACTGATGTTGACATGATTAATGTTGTCAACATCAGTTATCTCTCTGCAGCCGGACTGAATCTAACGGGGGCATTTTAGCGCAAAGTCACCCCACCATCTGCTAGAGAAGCTGGAACAGGTGAAAGAATCTGCTGATGCTGCAAATCTAACTCTGAGCACCACATGACCTTATGGGGTGCCGTTTGTAAAACTACAGTCAAAAACTGACAGCAGTAATTTGGTTATTTAGCCTGTAAGAAGAGAAAAGATGGGGGTTCGTTTTTCCAAGTCATATTTACACCATGTTATTCTTTCATTTATGTCACAATGTCTGTTTCAAGCTAAATATTTAATTAGCAAGCTAACTATTTAGTTCCAAACTGTATATTTAGCTCTGAGCTAGCTAAATATTTAGATCAAAGTTAAATTGTTAGCTTGCTAACTACTTAGTTTAGAGTTAAATATTTAGCTTTCTAACTAAATATTAGCAAGCTAAATATTGAGCTTAACTAAATATTTAGCTTGCTAATTAAACATTTAGCTTCGGATTAAATATTTAGCCTGCTAACTAAATGTTAAGTTTTAAGCTAAATATTTAGCTTGCTCACAAAGTATTTAGCTTTGAACAAAATATTTAGCTTGCTAACTAAATGTTTAATTTGGAGCTAAATATAGAGCTTCACTAAATATTTAGCTTGCGGATTAAATATTTAGCTTGCTAAGTATTAGCTTGGAACTAAATATTTAGCTTGCTAAATAAATATTCAAACTAAATAATTAGCTTGCTAACAAAATGTTTAGTTTTAAGCTAAATATTTAGCTTACTAACTAAATGTTTAGTTATAAGCAAAATATTTAGCTTGCTCAGTAAATATTAGCAAGTTAAATATTGAGCTTCACTAAATATTTAGCTTGCTAAGTATTTAGCTTGGAACTAATATTTAGCTTGCTCAATAAACATTCAAACTAAATAATTAGCTTGCTAACAAAATGTTTAGTTTTAAACCAAATATTTAGCTGGCTAACTAAATATTAGCCAGCTAAATATTGAGCTTAACTAAATATTTAGCCTGCTCACTAAATGTTAAGTTTTAAGCTAAATATTTAGTTTGCTCACAAAGTATTTAGCTTTGAACAAAATATTTAGCTTGCTAACTAAATGTTTAATTTGGAGCTAAATAAATATTAATATATTAAATATTGAATATTAAATATTGAGCTTAACTAAATATTTAGCTTGCTAATTAAACATTTAGTTTCAAACTGTGATGTTCATAAAAGAATGACTAACATGCTGAAAAATGACATTTTTTCTTATGACCAGCTAAATAATCCAAATTATTGCTGTTAGTTTTTGACTGTGACTTTACTAACGGCACCCCATATGACCTCAGCAGAGCCTTGCAAAACAAAAGTGAATAATAAGAAAGAAAAACTGATATCAGCAGCTCGCACCACTGCCACTTGTCACAGAAGTAGCCCCAGTCACGCTCCGTCTCCTCCACGGCGAAGCCCCGGCCCTGAACAATCGTCCTCGCCACGGGGCAGGCCTCGTTGATCAGGCCCAGACCCCAGGTGGTCATCGGCCGGCGCTGGACGGCGTAGGAGGCGAACAGGGCCGACGCCACGGCCCCAAGGAAACCGGTGGGGTGAGGATGGGTCATCCTGCCTGTCTCCACGGCGACAGCCACAAGTGACAACAGCTGGTCAGGCTTCGGATACCTGAAGTGGGAAACGTGTCTCAAATAATCTTTTGACATATAATAATCGAAACAAATTTACTCGCATGCTTTTCCGCATGTCGCTTTCGAGGTGAAACCTAAACCTATCAACATCACAGCGAACACAGAACTCTCCTTGGTGACACACGGTAAGAGCTGTATCATGCTGTGGGGATGCTTTTCTTCAGCAGGGACAGGGACGCTGGTCAAGTTGATGGATGGAGCAAAATCGAGAGCAATGCAGGAAATAAGCCTGTTGGAGGCTGCGAAGGCCTCGAGGCTGAGGTGGAGGCTCACCTTCCAACAGTAAGATCCAAATCAGAAGATCAGCAAAAAGTTCTTTCGTGGATTCAACTCAGAAGCTAAAGACAGATGTTTCTGCGTATGGCTTTCAGCTATCTGAATATGACATAAGATGGATATTTAAGAATTGTTGTTGGTTCACTAAAATTACGTCTTTGAACTACAGAACATGTGCTCAATATGCACGGATGCAGGTATGAGGTCCGTGGTTCGGCTTCTTGATTTGGCTTTGCTTCATAATATTCTGCTGTGGTTTTTCAACAAAATTTTTCCCTCCACTTAATTTTCCAGTAATATGCTTGAATACAGCACTCTGAGAAGCCAGGTGCGCAAATCTTTGTCGATTTTCTGCTAATGTCGAAAAAACTATTTCGCAATTGCAGCGTTTCCATTAAATAAGAAATTAAATTAAAATCAGATGTGAATAAGCTTGTTCACGCAGCGCCATGATCCTCCAGCTACTTCCTGTTGTCGTCTTCTTCATGCTTTGCGCCAGTGGTGACATCCGGTTGTCGATCATGTGACTTGTGTGATGCAAAAAAGTGTTTCCACTGCAGTTTAGCAAAAAACCAATTTCAATACAGCCACAAAACCCACCTCACCCTAGCGCCAAACTTCTTCTCAAAAAAGGAGAATTTTATTGAAATTGGCGTGTTTCCATGAAGCGAATTTATTTCCGTAATTTCAAGGTAGATGAAAACACAGCGACTGACAGTCTCTGGGTCAGCAGCTTTATTTGAATGAAATTACTGACACAGTTTCTACCACTGGAGCAGCTGATTAGCATCTTCAAACCTCAATATCGCCTGAACTACGCCCCTAATCTCTGAGGAGCTGAAAATGAGATTTCATGGATGCAAAAGGAAGTTCAAGCGATCTCGTCCATCCATCGTCCATCCCCGTCGTCTCCTGCCCGACTTTCTAACCGTACGGCCAGACAGAGACTTAAAGAGGAGCGGCAAAAGCAATGAGATGGATTAGCAGCTAGCTAACAACTGATGGTGTCATCCAGGACATGTTACTGTGGAATATTGTCTCTAGTGCCCGAATATTGTGCTGTTAGCGTGTCATGTCAGTCATGAGACTGGATCCATTTGGAATGTACGTGATTGAATTTAATTTTTTTTTTTTTGTAAATGCCTCGAGACGCCATTTGTTGTGAATTGGCGCTATATGAAAAAATTGAACTGAAACTAAATTGAAATCGAATGAGACTGTCGTACAGCAACAGTCTTCAGTCAGAGGCCTCTGCAGATTGGTGCAAGACTGACTTCTACGGGAGATCCTTCATGCCCACAGCATCACCATCCACAGCGACTCTTTGAAGACACTTGGAGGATATGAATTACGGCAACATTTAAACTTCCCTTTGAGACAAATGAAATACTTTTAAACTGAATTAAATTGAAATAAAATAACTTTTGCACAATTGTGAGCTACTTTGTGTTGATCTGTCATCGGGCTGGGTGATAAATCGATTTTATCGATTAATTTGAATTTTTGGATTTTGAAGATTTCATTTTTGGAAAATCTTTTTTTTGTTGTTTTTTTTCCACCAGTCCACTTCTCATGTTTCCCCAGTTCAGAGTGATGTAAGCGCACCCACGGCCGCCATCTTGTTTGACAAGCGTGTTTTACAGCTTCTGTTTATTTGACTTTTAAATTCAGGTCAGCTCCATCAGCTCTTAGCCTGGCCTATTACGGCCAGGCTAAGACTTTTTCTTTTTTTTTTTTTTTTTTTTTTTTTTTTTTACAAAAATAAAGTCATAGTTTTACAAGAATATAGTCGCAGTAATACAATAATAAAGTCTTAATATTACCAATATAAAGTTGTAATATTAGAAGAATGAAGTAGTAATTTTATTAGAACTCCATCACGAAAAATAACAAAAAATAATAATTCAAGCTTTTTTGTCATTAAAACGACTTTTTTTCTTCACACTTTTAAAGACATTCTGGTAAAATTGCGTCTTTATTCTGCTAATATAATGACTATAATCTTGTAATTAAACAAAAATTCTTGTAGCCTGACCCTGATAATTTGTCTTTTTGACACTTTTTGAAAATATTTTCTGTCATTTTTAATTTCTTTTTAGAAAAGGAAGTGAGGAAATCGATTAAAATCGGAAACTGGATTTGGTTTAAAAATAAAATTGGACATTTTATTTTAAAAATAAAATTGGACATTTTATTTTTAAGCCATATCGCCCCACCTTAGTCTGTCCAAAAAACAAATCTGAATAACATACGTTGAAGTCACCAGGACGAAGCGTCTTACTTCAGACCGATGCACATGGACCTCATCGCTGCGCCGCAGCCTGTCCCATCGGGGTTATACGGCACTCTGTAGCCCTCTTCCTCCCCTGGCTTCAGCTGGGAAACACCTTAAAGAGCACATCACAGCTGCACGTCGATCTTTCCAAACAGCAGATGTGATATAATTTCATAAAGGAAACATACCCAGAATGCTCGAAGGGCCTGGTTTCCTCCCGTCCATGTCCTTCATGGCCTCCACGTAGCGAGCAGCCACCTCATGCAGGAGCTCCTCTCCTGTCTTCCCTGTGAGAACCGTCACCATTTGCAGGCTTTAAAGATCGTATGAATCTGTGCACAGCGCTGCTGCTTTATGTATCCGCCTAAAGGTCAAACTGAATTTCCATTTTTAATTTTGCTCTTGAATAGAATTTTAATTGACCGGCAAATCAAGGCAAGGCTGGAGATTAGATTTGACCTTTAGAGGCTCTTCGAGAGGACGTGTTGCGTTCTGATCAATCCAATCAAATGAAGCGAAATGAGGGGAAAAAGCGAAATGAGGGGAAAAAGCCGAGAGAGCTTGTGGCTTTGTGGGGATGCAGACCTCACCTGTTGCCAGTCCTTCAGCTGTTGCCAGGTGTAGAACTGTGTCGTCGCTCACCGGCCAATCAGGAAGCTCAGCCTTGATGTTCTTCAAACCGCCGAGCTCCTGCAGCTCCTAGAGAGCCGGAAGAGGACAGACATTATGAGCATAACAATAGTGTCAAGATGAGTTTTGAAGTTGTAGTTTTTCCTCCTTCTGCAGACACGGGCCTCAGTTTACTGACCTGGTGAATAGCTGGTCCAGACTCATTATACTCCCAGAGCTGGTTCTTGTAGCCCAGAGCATCACCAGCACCACTCAGCACCATGCCTGCCTTATAATGCTCCACTGTAGCGACTCTGCAGGAACAAAGAGCCGTGATCCTGGACCCCTAACTGGCTGAGTCTGCTGTCAACCCATAGAGCTTTCAAGAAGAAGTGACGAATCTTGTATATCTAATAAAATAAACGTCTCATTGTTCTCGAACATAGATTAATTACACACAGTGACGACCCAAAATTCAGGTTCTCAGAAAGTTAGAGCATTACAAAAGGATTTTTAAGTCAGAAATGTTGTGGTGTACCCTGCACAATTTATAGCTGTCCAACAGACCGTCACAGACCACAATGAAGGTAAGCAACGAAGCTAGCTGTTTAAGGAGTACTGCATCAAAGTATGTGGAAAGCTCAGTGGAAGAAAAAAAGTCGAGCCCAAAAGAAATTCAAATTAATCTGTTCAGATTAAAGTAAATGTTTCGATTTAATTTCATTGCAAATCAAGGTCCTAGAGTCTGGAGGAAGGATGGAGAGGCTATGAAGCCCAGTGAGAACTTTCCACAGTCGGTGATGATTTCTCATCTGCTGGTTGTGGTTCACTGAGTTTTCTAAAGTCTACCAGGACATTTCAGAGCACATTCTTGAAATTGCGCAAATTGAAATTATGAAATAAATTTGCCATTTTCAATAAAATTCTCCTTTTTCAAGAAAACGTTTCGCCATTAGGATGAGGTGGTGGGTTTTTTTTTTTTTTTGGCCATCTCGAAATTGGTTTATTTTGCAAAACTACAATGGAAACATTTTTTTCGCATCACGAGTCACATGATCAACAACCGGATGTCGCCACTGGCGTAAACCACGAAGAAGATGACAACAGGAAGTAGTTGTAGGGTCATGACTCGGCATGTTTTTAATGACTTTTCGCACAAACAAGCTTATTCAGGTGTGATTTTAATTTCATTTCTTATTCAATGGACACGTTGCAATTGCGAAATTGCATTTTTCCGACATTAGCAGAAAATCGACAAAGATTTGCAGACCTTTGTAATGGAAACGCAGCTAGTGACCATATGCTTGATTGGCCAGCAAACTTGGCCTGACTAGAACCCCGTAGAGAACCTATGGAGTACTGTAAAGAGAAAGGCAGCAGAACCACAGGCTAATCCCCTCTATGCCACACCGCATTAATGCAGTAATTGGCACAAAATGAGCCCCCACCAAGTTTAGTTTCAACAGGCCAACATTTCTGTACTAAAAATCTTTTTATTGGTCTAACGTGATATTGTAATTTTCTAACAAACTGGATTATTTTTTTCTTTACTAGCTGTGAGTCATGTCATCAAAATTAACTGAAATAAATGCTTGACATATATCAATCTGTGAAATGAGCATGAATATATCAATTCAGTAAACTCCACTTTTTGACAGATATTAGTAACATAAATAGACTCTTCCAAAAAGATTCCTCCAAAGTGGTTGGTGTGGTTATAAATACATTAAGTATGACTTGTTTGACTTCCCAGCAAGAAATAAACAGGTGAATAAATGAAAAGTTGCTTTGGTATCGCACAGAAACGCCGCCATACAGCAGCAGCCTCACCGGTCCATTGCAGAGCGTCCTTCCCCGAAAGCAGACCTCACAAGGCGGACACTCACTTCAGTTGACACCGAGGCTGCGGCGCTGCTGTCAAAACAGCCTCCACCTCCTACCAAACGGTCCAGCCAGCCCCCACGAGGCTTTTTCTATGACGCAGGAGCACTACGTATTACGGTAAGCACGTTCAACGGCTCGTTTTCAAAATAAAAGTCTGCTTCCGAGGCGTCATGAGAAATAGCAGATGTGATATAATTTTACAGCCTTTTATTGGGCTTTTATTCAGAAAAATAATATCAGAACGCGTTGAGGAAGTACATTTGAGGGGTTTTTTTTTTTTTTTTTTTTTAAATATCTCTTTTGGTTAGATGGTGAAAAAGGACCACTCAGACGGCATGCTTTTATTTTGATATGAGATTACCGTAATATTTAGTAGTACTGCGTCACTAAAATCTCCTTAGCATTAACGGTTTTTCCCTTCGGCCGGGAGCTCTACTGACAAACTATTTGACGCTTCTAGCTAATTTTATCTGTAGTTCAACTCAGAAAGACATAAGTTTCTTTGTCAAATACGGTCAGATTATGTCAGCGCTGAAAACATGCGAGCTAAAAAATGAAACTAGGCCCACCACCGCCATTCCAGATTTAGCCCTCTCCTTATGAATTAGCCAACCGGGAGATGTTTTCAAGGTTTCATGCCCTGAGAGAAATAAAAAGACAATGTGGGGTCATTTCAAAGGACAAAATCAAAGGTTATTATCAATTTCCATTTGAAAAAAACAAACAAACAAACAAACAAGGGGATGAGCTAAAAGCACCAAAGCAGCAATAAAATGCTCTGAGGTACACACTGTTTTGTGATGTGATACATGTGGACATGTTGCATCAGGACAGGGATTTCCAGTTGTTTAATATTTCACCATTAATGGCTACCTTTTCCATTCAGGTGATAAAAAATTAATACGCCTGGTTATTTTCCACATTTTAGGAATTGATTACTGTTAATTAGGCTATTCCTACACTTATGCCTACAATTTGGGTTGGTTGCTGCAAGGCATAACAGGATACATTGAGTTCTTCATTATTTACTCTTAAATAGAATACCCATTTAGGCAAACTGGTTCTGAATGATGGCCAGCACAAACTAAGTATGAGAAGTCAGAGATGAAATGCACAAACATTATGAAATAATATTCTGTTCCAATTTCAAACCTAAAGGGGCCAGGAATCACTTGCTGAATTTGGACACACCGACTGACATAACACCTATTATAGCAACGGTTAGAGAAGGAGGCAGCAGTGCAGCTTTTCACTGGTTGCCAACCACTAAAAACCATCAACAGAAGAAGGGACCTGACTTTGAGGAACGGTTTTGTTTGTACTGCAATGGATGGGTAAGAGTTGCATTAATGAGCAAATATCACTGCCAGAGTAAAGTTTTTTTGGGCTTATTATTATTATTTTTTTTTTACAACTAGTAGGTTTAACCTACAGATGTTGGTAAGCTATTTTAGAGTCTTCACTTTCGGGATGAATAAATCCCAAATATAGCATGGTTTAAGAAAAATCCTACCTCTTTTTAACTCTGCTGAGCTGCACTAAATACAATAGCTTGTTTTTTAATCGCAGCACTTTCTCCATTAAGTGCAATGAGCAACATTGGCTTTATTGATCTACAAAGAGTAACCACTTTGTGACAAAGAATATATAATAATAATAATAATAATAACCTTTCTTTTAACCAGATTTTGTCCCATTGAGATCAAAAGATCTCTTTTATGAGAGACCTGGCCAAGACTGGCAGCATACAGAGAGACAGAAAAACAAAACAAGACAAAAAAAACATCAGTTACAACACATAATCACAATAACATAAACTTGCAATAAAACATATGCAAATGACTCAAGTAAAACGATTATATTTCTGCAACTTAAAATGATGAGTGATGAGTTATGTATTTTAATTTTACCTGATTGGCTGCTGTGATTAGATTCATGGAATCATGGGGACAAAATTTATGGTGAGTTTGTGTGGATATATTTTTAAATCCTGAGCTGAAATGCAGAAACATATTCAATCATTTCAATGCTGTAAACATCACCTAAAACATCTGTGGGCTGGTGGTGGTTTTATTGCAGCTCTTAATTTTAAATGATATTTAATTCAGGATTTATTATTAATGGAGGGAGAGATAGATTGAGCACTTCTAAATGTGCCTTTCAGTCGGTAAACTTGGGTAGGTTGTGTTTAGTTTAGTTTTTCTAGCCTTAAATTACCACTGGAATTTCAGATTTTAATGGTGTTTTTGTTAATGTTTAACTTTGACTAAAAAGCATTTGTAAAAAAATTTGTTACCCTGCATGTTTTCTCTTTGTGTGCATGTGTGTTGAATCTAATCTGTCTTTGGTGAATAAAACTGTCTATTCATTACATGAACTAATACCTGATGATCAAATTAATAAAAGGAATAGATTTCCCAGATAAAATATATTTAAAGTAAAGAATTGACTTTCGGTAAGCAGTGTGTTTCTGTAATCTTCTTAGATTTTATTTCAAGGCATCAAAATAAAGGATTGTTGTAAGATATAACATGACATTCCATAAAAGAACAAATAAATACGAGAATGTAATAATATATGTGCTCATTCAGTCGCCATTGTAGATATAATATATCAAATTAGGAATACCTAAGGTACAGGTTTTTGGTGTTGGGGGGGAAATCGAAATCTGTGTGCAAACATGCCGAGCTCTTCACAGTTAGACAGGTTGGATTAGTTTTATGTCAGGTTTATTAGTATAGCACACTTTAGCAACAAGGCAGTTTAAAGTATAAATAAAAACTTTACAATGAAAAATAAAAAAGAAGCATTAAATCAGTGGTAAAATAAAGAGAAGTGATAAAAGTTATCATCCAGACTAGAATTAATCAATGTTCCAGTTATTATTAATCAAAGGCAACTCTAAACAAATGTGTCTTTAGCCTTGAATTAAAGGAACTCAGTGTCTCAGCAGTTCTGCAGTTTTCTGGAAGTTTGTTCCAGATTAGAGGAGCATAAAAACTGAAAGTTGCTTCTCCATGTTTGGTTCTGGTTCTGGGGATGCAGAGCAGACAGAACCAGAAGACCTGAGTGGTTTGGAAGGTTGATACGACAAGTCTTGAATGTATTTTGTGCTAAGCCATTCAGTGATTTATAAATTGATGAAAGTATTTCAAAGTCTATTCTCTGAGCTCCAGGGAGCCAGTGGAAGGACTTTACAACTGGGGGTGATGTGCTCTATTTTCCTGGTCTTAGTGAGAACGTGAGCAGCAGCGTTCTGGATCAGCTGCAGCTATCTGATTGATTTTTTTTAGGCAGACCTGCTAAGACACTGTTGCAGTAATCAATGCGACTAAAGATAACGCATGGATGAGTTTTCTCAATATCTTGTTGGGATATTAGTTCTTAATCCTAGAAATGTTCTTCAGGTGATAGAAGGCTGACTTTGTAATTGTTTTTATGTGTCTCTGAAGGTTCAGGACTGAGTCCATCACTACACCCAGATTTCAGGCCTGATCACTAGTTTCCTGCTGTAATAACTGAAGCTATGTGCTGACTCTTGAGCTAGTTGCCCTATGGGTGTCTTGGGAGATGGGTGATTTCCACTTGTAGTGAAGTTTCCATTGGTTGTGGTACAGTTGGTTCCACCCTTCTCAGCCGTTGTGTTGAACTCTGTGTTTGGCTCATCTGTCCTTGAAGTTCTTGTGTTTCTCAGCAGGGAGAATCTGAGATTCAGTGGTAAGTGTTATGTGCTGGGGCATGTTGTCCTGTGTCCTATTTTTGGTTCTGATACCTTGTTTCTGTGGCTGCATGACTGCAATCCCAATCCTTCTGTTCATCTCCCATTCCATCCCACCATCACGTTCGAACAAGATACTCAGGTCCCATCCAAACGGAGACGAGCATGCAAAATTTTTGTAAACAATTAAGAAAAATGTCCCTCCACATGATAGGATGCAGCGCCACAAAAAATGTTGCAGTAGATATGCCCTGATGGGCTTTAACTTCTCTGCTTGAGGGCAGAAACTGCCCTCCAACCCAGAGGGGGACAGCTCAGCGTTCTCTGGTTGAGGACCTCAGACTTAGAGAAGCTGATTCTCCTTCTGGCTGCTTCACACTCAGCTGCAAACAGCTCCCGTGGACGCTGGAGGTCATGGCCTGAAGAAGAATCACATCATGTGCAAAAAGCAAAGATGAGATCCTGAAGTTCTCACACCAGACATCTTCCTCTCCACGATACGCCTTGAGATCCTACTTGATGCAAACCAGGATGAATCAGGAAAATATATCTGGGATTTCAGGGAAATCAGATTTTATTTTAATTGATGGCAGGTATGAATCAGAAGATGCTTCAGGAAGTACATGCAAGGTTTGTGAAATGTCTTTTGATCATTTCTCTCACCTTCTGGGACTTTAGGAGCTGAAGAAGCTCGGCGGTTTGAAAAAAATCACCGTCGTGCTTCCTGAATGGCCGGTGAGCGACGACACAGTTCTGCATCTTGCAACAGCTGAAGCTCTGATAACCGGTGAGTTCAACATCCCAGCAAACCCAGTCCTCTTTGCTCTTAGCTTGTTTTGCTGACTGATTGTACCCTGTCATCTTCAAGAGCTCCACCTAAAGGTTAAATCCAATTTCCATCCTTGCCTTGATTTGCAGCCCTGTTAGGACTCAATGCAAGAGAACAATGGATGCTGGAAATGAACTTGACCTTTTCTCTATGTCGTCTTTCTTCGCAGATAATTTAATTTTTTTTTAAAACTGCAAATTGAGCAAAGTGTTTGTGTTTCCTTGCAGGAAAAGACCGAGGAGGCGCTCCTGCATGAGGTTGGCCTTTCATTATGTGAAGGGAATAACAATCTAGTAAGCAAGTTTTTTTTTTTTTTTTTTTTTTTTTTTTATTTGAAGCAAAGTGTAGAAGGACAGGTAATTTACTGAAAAGTGCTTCAATGAGCTGAAATGTAAACTTAAAAACATCTCAAAATAAAATAAATGAAAAAAATAAATTGTAAATTGTGAGTGGATTTTTTAAAGCAAGGTTAGGATAATTGATGAAGGAGGTTACTTCAAAGATCTTCTTTAAATGATCAGGAAGAAGATCTGTGACGTATCCTCACTAATAAACCCTGATGTTTTGCTATTTTTCAAACTCCAGGTATCCAAACCCTGACCAGTTGTCGTCTCTTGTGTTTGTTGCCGTGGAGACGGGCAGGATGACCCACCATCACCCCATCGGTTTCCTGGGATCCGTTGCGTCGGCCCTTTTCGCCTCCTACGCCATCCAGCGGTGGCCGGTCGAATCCTGGGGTGTGGGCCTCCTCAAAGAGGCCTGTCCCATAGCGAAGCAGGTTATTAAGGACAGTGGCTTCGCTGTGGAGGAGAACGAGAAGGAGTGGGACTCCTTCACTGAGAAGTGGCAGGGGTACGAGGCCTTGCTGAGGTCATGGGGTTCGACCCAGTCCAGCTGCAGAGATCCTGTTTAAATAGAGTCGATTAATTGATTCGATACCTTATTGGGTTGACGTTTCTCAACATCGGCAAACTTTTCCCTCTGTCCTCAGGTACCTGGGTCTGAGGGGCCTCTCTAACGGAAAGGGGCCCGTGATCTGGCCGTCCCCCTACGGTGTTGCTGAGCGGGATGAGGCCTATAAGAGCTTCAGTCTGTCTGGCTGGGGGGGAGCCTGTGGCCACGATGCTCCAATGATAGCGCTGGATGCCTTGCTGGGGGCCGGTTCTGACTGGGAGGAGCTGATGAACAGAGCTGCTTTCCATGGAGGTCAGTGGTTCACTCATGAAAACAATCTCTTTTGTTTACTAATACCAGCTTGAAAGGCGTCGATTAAACAGATTTCAAACCTCTGTACCTTCGCAGCAGGCTGTTGTTTAGCTTTGTTTGTTGGCGTTGCTGCTTGTATGAGTCGGCTTTATCAGCTGCGACTCGTCCATAAAACCCTTCTCCATTTGACTTGTTCATGAGGACAGCTGGAAATTTCAGGCGTTGCTGGGTTCTCAAACATCTCATCCAACTTCCTTTCGTCTGAGGGAGACAGTTTGGGTCAGATGGTTGAAACTTAGACACAAATGGGTATTTGAAGAAGGACAGGGATCCTGAACACCGATCAAAACTGGTTTGGGGATGGAACGAGACTGATCTTGGCGGCCATGTTGAAACTAGCAGAGTCCGTGTCGGGAATCCGACCAATCTAAAGGAACTCTTAATTTCACGAAGGGGTGTATGTATATATTTGAGCCTCTGTAATCCACAATTCATTCGTTTGTTCAGTTTGTTGTTGTTTGTTTTTTGAATCTGATACAAAAACAGAAAATGTCTAATTTTTCATGATTTCAGTTTTAGTTCAGATCAAAAATACTATGTAGAAAAAACGAAAAACGGGCCGCAGGACCGAGTTTGAGTTTAATATTTAATTGCTCCGGTTTACGTGACCTGGAAATGATTCTGCGTGTTGATTTTTGGTCAATTATAAATGGAAAAAGAAGGAATGATACACAGAGTCTGTGTGTACTGTATTAACCCAACGTTGAGAGAATTCAACCTACAATAAATTACAACTTCTGCATTAAATTCTTGTTTTCAAATTAATTTGCAGCTGTTCGTTTTATTGTAACTCCACCCTGGGCCAATAACAGTTCAGATCCATGTTAAAAGATGTAAAATTAATGACATTTATGCCCTCGATGAATGCATGGAGTTCCAACAAGCGTTGATTTATCCGCTTTTGATGCATGGTTCTACCTCTACCGCTGTCAGCTTGTATATTATTTCATATGAAGACGTGCGAATGCTTTAAACATGTTTCCTTATTGGATGGCGTTGAGTCTGACTTCACTCATAGCGTTATATCTGTGGTTTTGTCCAGGCGACAACGACAGCACAGCAACGATCGCCTGCTGCTGCTGGGGTCTCCTCTACGGCACCAAGGGGGTTCCTGAACGCAACTATTCCAAGCTGGAGTACCGGGACCGGCTGGAGCGCTGTGCTGAGCAGCTTTATGCTTTGTCTCACTAGAAACACATCCAGTATTGTCCCACAGTGAGACAATAAGGGATATTTCTGTTCTGTCTCTCTTTTCGGTGCCTTAAAGCAGTGCTTTAAATGGTTGAAGGTTGCAAATCAACAAATCTGAAGTCCTAAACTAAATAGAAATATATACATGAATAATAGTAAATACATATTTATGCTATAATTGTAAGAACAGGTTAAAAATCTGTGCTTACAAATATATAAAAGTATTCTATTTGTGTTATTATGGCCAGATGTAAATACTTTAGCAGTTGTGCTTTACTACTGAACAAATATTCGGTGTCATGAGTGTCTTCCACTGGGATTATTTGGGTTGCTGCCTTAAAGTTTATTAGTGCTCTCATAGAAAACCAGCTCATCTAATATATCAATCAGAGCTTCTCGAAATGGAAAAGATGCGTCGCGACCTCTAAAAACCCACAACATCCGCTTTATTTTCCTCAGGATTCATAGAAGAGTTCAGATGTTCGAAGCAGAAAACCAGAACCACCTGATTTGTGTGCAGCTCAGTCAGAATCTCCTCATCGTTAATGTATCGCTCCGCCAGAGGACGCCGAGCTGAAGTGGGAGTGATTTTTCCACCACAGGGTGGCACAGTTTGTCTTCAGTGGGTAAACATGAGCTCTGGAGCAGAGCTGATGATGGATGCTGGCAGGTGGCCCATAATGATGCCAGACAGTGAGTCCCTGTGGCTGATCCACGCGGTCAGACGACGATCATCAGAAGGGAAGCGAGTCGTCAGGATGGAGACGACCGGGAGGCTGGTTGTCAGATGAAGCATCAGGGGCCACAAAGGACGACAATGGGCCGAGTCAGAGAGAACCACTAGGACAGGAAATAAAAAAAACAGATGAGCAACTTTCAGAAATGCTGAGTTGGACATTGATGGTACCACTCTTACTGTTTTCACTCCTTGCTGTACTGAGGAAGAGAATTGCAGCATGAATGTCAGAAACAAGTGTTCTTCTCTCACTAAAATGGCACATATCATTCATAAAGTGAAGATTTATACCACAACTTATCCAGTGTGGAGGATGTAGCTTGGAGACCTAGCAAACCGGGACCCTTGAAAGCCCAGTCTGCCTGATAATGAATTCAGGAAGTGACCAGTTGTGACTTAAAAACTGTAAATAAAAATGTTACATTTCTAGCAGCTTTAACCTGCACCTTCAGAGCCATTTGTGGCTCTATAGCCTCTCCACGATGGCCCCAAATAACCAAAGATTATAAATGGACTAAAGTTTTGTATATAATAAGAACATGAAAGCTACTTTTAGCAGTTCTTCTGTCTGAACATCCACGATGGCCCCAAATAACCAAAGATTATAAATGGACTAAAGTTTTGTATATAATAAGAACATGAAAGCTACTTTTAGCAGTTCTTCTGTCTGAACATCCACGATGGCCCCAAATAACCAAAGATTATAAATGGACTAAAGTTTTGTATATAATAAGAACATGAAAGCTACTTTTAGCAGTTCTTCTGTCTGAACATCTTCAGTCAAATTCTTCAACAAGATGAAACTAATAGAACAAATGAAATGTTTTCTTTTTGCAGTCCTTTTATGTTCTTAGCATCAAGATTATGTGCTCTACTTCTTTTTAAGTGCTCTTTCTTGACCAAAATTGTAAAGAACTTAACTGGCCTTGTTCTACTCGAACTTTTATATTTCTTCTCACAAAACGTGGGTTTTATTTGCTCTAAAATGTAAAACTAGAAATAAAACTTGTAGGTATTTTAGTTTGCACTAAAAATTATGTTTACAAAAGTTGCAAAGTTTTTCGGGAATTAGCTACGTCTTGCGCCCCTAGAGAAATTCAGTTTGGCCTGAGCCGAGGCAAATACGGCCTCTTGGATTGTGAAGGTTTATCCTTTGGTAAAGATATAATTTCTGCTCCAGTTCTGACCACCATTCTTACTGCCATGTGAAAAAGCGTCAATATTTGATATTAGTAAGACTAAGTGCTAAAGTCTGACTTTTCTTCCTGTAATCAGTCCGTGTTTCAGTCATGATGGTTTACTACAGTAATGTAGCGACTAAAACATTAGTTGACCAACATCAGAACGTGTTTTTTTGTTTTTGTTTTTTTTTTTTGTTTTGTTGTTGTTTTTTTATTGAAAGGATACTTAAAAAGTAAAAATAGGTGTAAAATCTTTTCTTACCTGATAAACTTTATGCTCACAAACGACACCCACAGCCGCCTCGTGGTTTGGCTGTTTGCTCCCTGCTCCAGCTAACAATTTACTTCCATGGGGTTCAACCACATTTACTGCATCAATTATCTGTGTTGCAAAAGTTATTTCATCTTTTTTGATGTCAATCAGCTGCACATGCTTTCGACACATTCCTGTTAAAAAGATTTTTTTTTTTTTTCCATGTTTGTTTCGGGGGTAGTTTTTGTTCTTAAAACGCTTTAAAATGATTAATTCACTTTTATTTAGTTTCATTCTTCAAAATTTTGATGAGTTTTCCAGCTCTAAAATATATTTACACTTTAACGTTTGTTCCTGACCAATCAGGATTGGTTTTATAATTTGTGTCATATATCACTAAAATCCACTTTAGATGTGGAACAAATGACCTGAGTATAATTTTTTAAAATCATTTATTTCACTTTGCTGCTAAAACCTATCACCATGTTGTTTCTGCTTTCTGCTGTTGTAGTTTTAACGTTACTGCACTTGCTGATGTTTTGATCATGACTTTTTTTGCGTCATGCTGAGGGACACCCATGATTGTTAGACATTTGGCTAACACTCGTGCTTTCTCTCTAATACTGTACCTGGGGTAAAATTCGTTTTATTTGACTTGATCTTCAGAAACAGCTGGGAATGAATAATAAAGAGCTCCATTATCCTGCAGTGAATCGACTGTATTGCTGTATCGACCAAATGGCTGCAAAAACATCCTCTGTTAATTCACAAGCAGGAATTTTCTGCTCATGTGATTTTAATGCGTTTTTAAATCTCCTCCCCTCTGGCCTTGCAGAGGCACGAAGAGTCACGTCTTTTATCTGGCACACGCAAATATGAGCACATTTCCCTATTTTAGCTTCACATCACTGGCTTCCCATACATTTAGGATTCATTTTAAAGTTTTTATTGTGCCTTTGCGGTGGCAGGTCCTAAAATGTGGAATGAGCTACCACTGAACATCAGGCAGGCTGCATCACTGTCTGAGTTTAAATCCCTTCTTAAAACTCATTTCTTTGCTTTGGCCTGTGACATTTACCTTCTACTTATTTAATTAATCTTTTATTGCATGACTGGTAATGTAGTTTTAAACTATTTTTATTTGTGTATTTTATGTTTTTGTGTCCTTATATTGGCATTTGTAATGTTTTTAGATGGTTTTATGTATTCTGTACAGCACTTTGGTCCATTTGGTAGTTTAAAGTGCTTTATAAATAAAGCTGGATTGGATTGGACTAATAAAACTAAACCAGGGGTCAGCAACTGTACACTTCAAAGAGCCATTTTTGCTCTCAGTAATGCTCAGTAAAATTTGTCTGGAGCAACCACAGCTACGTGACCCGTTTGAAAAGAGAGAACATGTTTGTATTATATAAATGCCTGCTATAAGAAGGTTTCGTGTATGGTTAAGTCAAAGAACCGCAGTTCTGTTTTAATTTTTAGACTTTACAAAAAGAATGAATGTATTTTGGATTTCATATTCATAGAAATTATCTAAAAAAAAAAAAGCACAAATTTTGTAATCTTATAAAAAAGTCATGCAGATATATAAAAAAAGCCCACCAAATATAGCCTTTTTATTAGCTTGATATTTAAAGCACTGCTCATGTCTCTATCATTTTGGCTAAAGTTATTAAGAACCATCTTGCAGCTGTGGAGATGCAGGTTGCAGGCCCCTGCTCTAGACCCTCCTGGTGTATTACTTGCTGAAAATACTTAATCCTTGTCCGATCTGACCAACGCCCATGGTTACAGCTAGCATCTAAAAAACACCACGTTCATGTTTGTGACGTTAGGAAGGAAGGAAAAAAGGCTATTTTCCTGCATCATAAGCAACTAGTTGGCATGTTCTGTTGCCATTCTTTGATGCAGGATTAGTTTGGGAGGATCTTTGTTGCTGTGACTGATTTGTCACAGTCCCAGTTTTAAATATTTTAATTATTGCTCACATTGTAGACATGGACAAGTTTCCTTGACTAGCTTTATTAACCACTGTCTGACTTGGAAAGATCAACACAGTGGCATGCTCTCTTGCTTTTCCCATTTTGAAAGGTTAAAAGAAGGTGCTACCATGTCACGTCATATTTGTTTCCCATTTTAAAAAGCGGTTATTGCTAATTAAAAGTCCTTAGATACTCTGTAGAAAAGTATAATCAAATATGATTCAGTTTCATTGATTTTTATTTTGTTTATGCAGATTTTTCTCAAATTAAGTGGGAATTTGGTTTCCACTGAATTAATGTTTTCAAATTAAAGGTTGGATTTTTCAGAAATATGTCAAAAATTTTAATGTGTTTTAAGGTTTTTTTTTTTTTTAAACTTCCCTATGAGGCACTCCAACAATCCCTGTGCATTTGGTTCTGTAGCCCAATAATGCTGCTAAAAACTTCACACCATCTAATTCATTGTTAACGTTTTTTACATTAAATTTTTCATACAGCTGTGTTTTTGCAGGAACTGTTAGATTTATCCCATTTCTTGTGAGCAGAGCAAGGAGGCCCAGGAATAAAAAAAAAAAAAAAAAAAAAAAAAAAAAAAAGAGTTCATCGTGTTCTGACGCATGTTGAGGTGTTTTTTAGGTTTGAAGGGTTCATTTTCACCACCCACTCGTACCCTCACTCTTGTCAGAATGTACTGGAAAAAGGAGCGACACAGAAGGTACCTCGGCATCTCTCTCAGCCATCACGACTTACATCCAACGTCCCGGCCCTTGGCGTCCGTCTGCTGTGGCAGTAATTGGTGACTGCTGGGTTACAGAGATGAGGTCTTCATCAGACAGAGCATCAGCACTGCTTCCCTTTAGAGGCTCCCTATCTACAACCCCTGACTGTCAACCTCCATACATGCCCTCAGCCCCCAACCCCACCCGGACAGAAGGCCACAATGACCAAGCATTATTAGAGGCTCCAGTGTTGCCTAGGAACTGGCTGGTGAGGATTTACCCGTCTTTATGGGGGTGTTGCCTTGTTTATGTGTATGTATGTGCAATATTCGTATGTGCACGTTGTAGGGGAGCAGGATCTAGAATTTTAAAAAAGTATTTCCAGATGCGTCGTTGTTATAGAGCACAGCAGAAATAGAAAAATGAAGCTCAAATTAAAACAGTGATCTATGTTTCCAAGTGAATTTGGCGCTGCAGCACAGCTACAAGCAACAGGAAGTTAGAAAAATTGCAGGATTGTTTATGACGTGTTTATTTTTTACCACTTAGCTAAAGGTAGTTGTTGTGGTGAGTGTTCAGTCGTTACAAAGGAGTAGCAGTGTCACTTTTGGTGGATTTTTCTTTCGTTTCCATTTTGGAACAGAGTTGAAATATGGAAAATAAAGTAAAAATTTTATTTCAAGAATGAAGTCAACGTTGTGAGAAGAAAAGTTGAAATTCTGTTTTGGTATTAAAGACAAAATAGTGAGAACAAAGTGGAAATAATGTCCTAAAGAAAAGCGGTAAAGCTGGAAGTGCTTCAGGACAGCCTCTATGCTCACTAAGAGGATGTTTATGTGTTGGAACAGGGAGATTTTTTTGTTTTTAAATCCTGTTCTCCTGATGTGAAGTTTACAAAGTGTTATTATCTCAGGTCATTTTGACTCTATTTATCCATTCATTTCTACCTTTTTCCTCATCATTTTGATATTTTTCAACTTTATTCTGAAAGTGAGCAAAAATACAAAAAATACTTCCTCATTTGTTTTTCTTTTTGTTTATACTAATCGTAGGTGTCAGTCTCTAAAACACCTGTGTCAAAGAAAGCAGTCTACTGCAGACAATTAGCATAAACATAAAACATGTCAGTTCTTCATTAAGAAATCAATGCTGAATCGTTTTTTTAATCTCTGTGAAAGAAACTGATTAGGTTGAACCGAAACAAGAAAAATAACCTTCATTTACTCATTGAACAAAAGATATAAACAGAAATGTTATTTCTGGCTGAGGAAAAAGTTAGGACACCCTTCACTGAGACCCTTCTTGTTGCCGCCCGCCATCTTTGACATCAGTCCGAGGAAGGTTTGTTTTGCTCCTCGCTTCCAGCTGTGAGATTTTTGAGGATTTTCTTGCATTTCTAGCCCATTTCACATTCCCCCCCAACAGCATCTCCAGAAGATCAAGTCCTGGGCTTTGACTAGACCCTTTATTCTCAGCCAATCTTACATACCAGTAGATTTACTGGTATGTTTTGGATCCTTGTCATGTTGCAGGGTCCAGTTATGATTTGAAAGATGTTCTCACATTTTCCTCAAATACTGTTTTGATACATAGTGTATGAATTCATAGCGGGTGAGCTGGACAGGTGCTGCTGCAGGGGAGCATCCCCAAACCATGACACTTCCACCTCCATGCTTCACAGTTAGTATGAGATCATTTTCTTGGAATGTTGTACTTGTTTTTGTTTGTTTTTTTTTTTTTTTTTGCAAACATGTCTAAATTATTCAGTTTTAGACTCATCTACTTAAAGAACATTATTCCAAAAGTCCCGGTCTTTGTCTACATTTCTTAACATTTCAGTCTGGGGTTAATGTCTGCAGTATTATACATAAAACATGGCACAGATGTGACAGTCACTAATAATTGAGGAAAATATGGGAAATTATGAGATATCAGGGGATGCCAACAGGCTGATAGCAACATTGAGGCATTTCTGCCATGCAGTGGTTTTGTTCTGTGTATGACAATAACCTGTTGTATTCTCTACAGGTCTGGACTAATGATTCAGCTTGTATGACAAAACCCTTTTATTCTAAATTAACCCTTAAAATCTTCCAAAACTTTGTAGAAGAAGGTTTTGGAGTTTCCTGAATCTGAACTTGATCTTTGGGCCCCTATTCCAGGAGGTATGTTTGCCACAGACACAACTGTCCACAGTGAAACACGACAGTGGCATCATCATGCTATGGGGTGACTTTTCATCAGATGGAGCTGGGTTTTTTAATCAAGGTGGATGAAATTATGGACAGTTCTCGATTCCAGTCAGTTTTGACCCAAAACCTTCAGGAAGCTGAAGACGAAGAGGCCGAGGACTATGTCCGACAGATGACCTGTGGTCTCACTAGAGGCTGATGGTGGAAAAGAGATGTCCACAGTAGAGTCGCACAGGATTTATGTCACATTACGTGAAGTTTTCAGGTAACATTCTCCCCAAATGTATTTTCCCTCCTGAGAAAAAAAATATTTTTAGCTTAAAAATAAATGTAGTTGTTTGCTTTGCAGGATCTTTTTCCGACCCTGCCTTTCCTCCTCTGACACAGCTCTTTGCGAGTCTTTAAATTGGTTAATCTTGCAAACTTTCATTTTAATACAAGGGCTTTTTAACATAGTGAATCTTAACATATCAGGCTATAATTGATGTGTTACTGAGCCATTCCTTAATCTCAACACTTTAAACAAGAGAACCTCTTGTTTTCTCATGGTTTCTTCCCATTTTGGGGGATTCCACACCCATAAATTGGATAATTAAATTGTCATCATGATAACAAAAGTTGTTGTTATGGGAAATCTGGATGAAAACTGCAGCAAATATTGTTTTGCAATGAATCAATGTCGCTATATCCAGATATTTTTCTGCTCCGAACACAATATAAACCTGCATCTTCACCACAAAGCTGAAGCACTGTGATATTTTTTTTCTATTAAACCCTGAATCCATGTGGCATTTCCAAAGCATTGTGAGATTGAAAAAAGTCCGCCTGATACGTAAAATCAATATCTCAGCAGAGCCTGAACAATTTCAGTCTCATCAATAATGCTTTTTCTAAATTTATTGATTGTTTCTCTGGTGGCAGCGTTCAGCAGAATGTGTTCTTATTCACCTTATAAAGATCTTCTCAGAGATAAAGCATGGCAAAGAAAAACGAACTGCAAAACCTAATAAACTAATACTTACCGCTGGTTTTTGTGAGTCATTTCAATCTCTTTTTCTGTCTCAGTTTCCTTTTTTTAAAATGGGTTTCTGTCTCTGGCTTCAGCTTGGATATTATTAACACTACATTATAAAACTGTCACCCAGACTTGATAATTACAGCTTGGCTCTTCGTGTTGCAAATGATTAAAGAAGCAACATCTTGTGTTAAAACATCATTTTGTAAATATTTATTAATCCTTCTGATGTTTATTTGATCTGCTGCCTTCAAATTTACACTCGTGACAATTTTTTTGTCTGGGATGTCATGATGCTTCATTATTATTTGCTTGGATGGATGGATGATGGATGGATGGATAGATGATGGATGATGGATGGATGGATGGATGATGGATGGATGATGGATGGATGATGGATAGATGATGGATAGATGATGGATGGATGATGGATGGATGGATGGATGATGGATGGATGATGGATGATGGATGGATGATGGATGGATGATGGATGGATGATGGATACAACTTTTACTCAGTGGTCTAAAGCTTTAGGAAATCCCAAAGCTTCCAGTCTTTTCCAGACGGTTCAGGAACCTTCAAGCTTAAACCGTCGTATCAACAATCAGCGGGTCTTAAATCCAGAATAATGGCTGCCATGCTCCACAGACGGGTCTTAACCCTGATGGAAGACTTAGATTTCATAAACCTCGACCAATCCTTGTAATTCATCCAAGCCGTGCTGCGATCCCACAGCATTACTGCAAACCTGCTTCTGACTAAAATGCCCTTTCAGCCTGGTCGCATTTTAATGCGTTTCCGTCAACATTCAGCTGGCTGCTTGTCACCTGAGGCTGTGTGTTCGCACTTCTGAGAGAAAAAAAAACAACAAGAAAGCGAGTCGATGCTGTGCTCATTTAAAAAAGAGAAAACATTCCAGCCTTTGCTGACTCAGCAGCTTGTCATCTTGAATTGTGTTACTGAGCGTATGCAAAGCTGTGATGCCGAACGGGGATATTATGACTGACATTTCATTAGTGTCAGTGTTGCGATTAAAGCAGTTCTGTAAACACAGGGGGAATATTAGGCTGAAACATCATAGCAGAGATCCAAACTGATGTGCATTACTCAGGTGCTGCATTATTTGTCATAAACCCCCCCCCCCCTTTTTTTTTTTTTTTCCTTTTGTAATTTCTGAGAACATTACACTGTGTTTGCAACCCGGCAGAAGAATAAACAGTATTATAAAAATATCCTCAGAGGCTTTCTTCCCTTTTGATCAGAACAAGTTTGATCTGAAAGTCCAGCTCCATCAAAATCCAGCCGTTATCAGGGAATTAAACGGCTTTCATAGATTCAGTGAGTCAATTCAGTTCAGTTCAACTCAAAAACACTTTATTTATCCCAAAGGGAAATTAGATGTTGTTGTAACTCATATCATCCAAGTATTTTTAAAGAATCGCTGTGGATGGTGAAGCTGTAGGCAGGAAGGATCTCCTGTACCAGTCAGTCTTGCAACGATTCTGATCATGCCTCTGACTGAAGGCTGTCATGACTTACTTACAGCTCAATATCCGGGCAGCAGAGACGATATCCCACAGTAACATGTCCTGGATGATTTCATCAGTTGTTGGCAAGCACTGCTAATCAGCCTCATTTGCTTTTGCCACTCCTCTTTAAATCTCCGTTTGTCCGTGTGGTTTGAAAGCCAGGCAGAAAGCGATGCTGGAGTCTGGGATAAGATCCCTGCAAAATGATGATGGATGAAAGAGATGGTTTGAACTTCCTCCTTCTCTCGCTGTTTATTGGTCCTGCTCTGCAGCCATGAAGCGTCCTGTTCAACTCCTCTGGTACTTGGGGTCGTAGTTCAGGTGTCGTTTGAACTTTCGAGATGCCAATCAGCTGCTTCCGGTTGCACGACAAGATGAGGAAACTTCAAGAAGAGTTTTTAACTGTAAAGAAGTGAAACCATGACAGCGATTTGCTTGTGTGTGTCAGATGTAAAAAGGTTTGGACTCCTGAGTCCACAACCTTTAAAGATGTTGAGTTGGTTCCTCGTGTCACTGAGTTACCAGGAATGATAAAAACGAGGCTCCGCCTGTAAAAGCTCTTTATAATGTGACGAAACAAAAGAATAGCTCCAGGTAACACAGAAGCAACGTGTGTACTTTCTTATGTACTTTTTAAATCAGCGGTTTCAGGTGTTTTTAACAACAGTTTACATGCTCAGTAGGTGTCCCTCAAGGGTTGGTCTTTGGGTCAGTTTTATTTTCTGTTCATTAATACACTACCTGATTCATTAAAGGCTGTCGTCAGCTGAAAACACAGAGGAAGCTTCTCAAATCCTTTTTTCCGCCCCAGCAGTCTAAACCATCTGCATGATTATTACAAAAACTGTCTAAACACAGGACACTCCAAGGTTTTTTTGAATGGTAAAGAGAGAGAATTCGTGTCCACATTTATGTTTCTTGGGGTAATTATTGACTCAAAATTTACTTTAAAAAGCAAAAAAAAAAAAAAAAAAAAAAAAAAAAAAGTGGCGAATGTGGTTAAATTCAGCCTTCAGATTTTAAGGTACAGCAGCAAAATATTCTGTAGTCAAATTGAGGCCATCTGTCTGACAGCTGAACCTTGGCCCAAAATGGGACATGCAAGCAATGAAAAAACAATGCAATGAAGAACTCTCCGACCCAATTTAAATCTGTAATTCATTAAAAAATTAACAAAAATTGTGTAGTCATGTCTATATGTGAAATAACATCAAGTTTTCTTTTATTTCCATAGAATTTTTTAAATTTATTTTTATTTAAAAAAATATCAAAACTGTCTGACCTAAATTAATAAATCCATGAAACATCCATAATTCGATAACAAATTGTAAAAAATATTCTCAGATGGTGATGTCAGTAGATGAACCAAGATAAAAACGTTTTCATGTTCATAGATTTATTGCTTTTTCATAAAAGATATTGTCAATGTCACATGATGCAGAATCATTCAAGGATTGGGCTGATCTAAAGTTTTTGAATGTAAGACTATGGTTAAGCAGATATTAGCCAAAACGCAGTGTCCTTTGACAATTTAGCAGAAAAGAATTGTATTAATATATCATAAAAAATCCGTACAGTTATGCTTTGCTCCCTGCTCTGCCTGGAAAAGCCTTGTATTGCCTGTTCTGTCCACTCGGTGGGCTTGGAACCCTAATAATAGAAAATATAGAAACGTTCGTTTTTTTTGCCTTTGAAACCTAATAATACAGCTTTACCAGATGTGCACAAGCAAATAAGTGGTGATTTTTAAACTTTGCATTTGATACAAAATCACAGGCAGAACACAAACAAAAAGTTGGGATAGGAGGTTGAATTAAGTTAGGGACTTTAAGTCCTCCTTTATGCCTTCCTTTGCTCTTTTAGAAGCTAATAAAGGACTATTGCTGCAGTAAAAGACATAAAAAACGCATTAGAAATAGAGAAAAAATGTAAATTTCCTGTCAAGCTTAAAAAAAACCCCAATGAACAAATTATGTGTTTCTTTTTAAATTGAAATGTATTACTTTTATTAAAATTATGCATTTGAATGCTGGAAAAAAAACCAAAAACATTTTAAAGCCATGCTTTTTAGGTACAGAGACTACAGTTTACTGTGACATTAATATATCTGAGCGGCTGAAATCTCTTCCTTTCTGAAATGGAGAAATTAAATAGTGTGAGACACCAGAGTATCAGCTTCCAACTGCAAAATGTGATTACGTTTTTTGGATTTATTACATCCCTGTTTATATTAAAGCAATGGGACTTAATTCATTGTAGGAGAAACTGCTACAGCATACAAATGATCACAGGGCTGAAGGTCGGATGTGACTCGAATGACAACCTGACGTGTCGTTCCTCGGCTGTCGTTGTGTTCTGTTTTAGTGGCGTGATTTAACATCGACGGTGTCGAAAATCCTGTGTGCTTCAGGATTCTTGGCTGACTGAAGCGCACCAACGAGAATGAAAGTGGCACCGTTAGAAACTCAGTTCCTCATGGATCACTGAGGCAAACACTGATGTCAAAGAGCCTCCATTTTTTATAGACGTTTGTGAAATGATGCTCTGGAAATTTGTTCAGCTCAAAAAAAATCCAGCCATTATTCTTTGGGTAAATTTGTTATTGTTATAAAAGCTCCGACAGTCACACCCAACATTTTCAGGTACAAAATTTCTGTCAGTGTGCCAAACCATAGATCGGTTGATGTTTGATTTGATTACCTATTATTTAAAGTAATTTTCCAGATTCTTCTCACAGGTTACTGTTGATGTATATTGAGGTTTGGTCATTTTTAAAATGTCTATGTTAGAATACTTCAGGATGAAGACTCTGTTGACTTAGCAGCACGAAGGAGGCCTCTATTTCAACCAGGCCCATATCAAAAATTGCAGATCTGTGCTCTGATCTGGAGGGATCTTAAACATAGAAGGATTCCTCCAGAACTCCTGCATCTGGTTTTTCTTTTCACTCAGACAGCTTCTGAGGTAGGAAGGTCCAAGGATGTAAGTGTTATCACAAAGATAATCCTGTGATAGATGTCAGTAACTTTATTTCTCATATGTTCTTTAATTTCTTTAAACCGGAGGCATGTTGTGGTTTTCTTTTAGCCTACTTCGTGTTGTCTGACAGGTTACATTCAAATCCGCAGCATGTAATTTTTACAAAAATATGTTTTATTGTATATTTGTTAAAACTGTCACCATGGATGGATAATCACCACAGATAATCTGTGAAAAGATGGAGCTCCTCCACCTCCTCTGTGAGCTGCCATCTAAAAAAAAATGCACCGCTCCCGACCTAAAACAACCAATCAGAGTCAGGGGGAGGGGCTTAGCGCTGTCAATCACCCTCGTGTATGTGCCGCTAAATGTGCTAACGGTGGAGAAACAACTTACCCTGTCTTTCCCAGTGGCGCCCCCAACGGGGGGCCAGGGGGGCCATGGACCCCTCTTGAAAAAATGCTGGCCACCCCAAAGAGAATCCTGTTAATGTCATAGAAAGGCATACAGAGTCATCTTCTTCAATTAAAACATACATATAAAACCCAATAAATAAATTATATATATATATATATATATATATATATATATATATATATATATATATATATATATATATATATATATATATATATATATATATATTTTTTTTTTTTTTTTTTTTTTTTTTTTTTTTTTTTTTTTTTACTGGCCTAGTCTGGCTAACCCCTATGAAAATTTTCTGGGGGAACCACTTGTCCTACCATCTTCTGTGACTGTTTATCTGCCATGCTAACTAGCCTTAGCATTAGCGACAGGCTAGGTTGTGGTGAACCAGCTGTAGCGTAGCAGAGAACAAGGGGGAGTGTGTGAGCGGCGCGTACATGAGAGTGATGGACAGCGCTAAGACCCTCCTCCTGGCTCTGATTGGTGTAATTTTGCAGTTATTACTGGGAGCACTGGGAAAAGGCAGAGGAGCTTGATTTTTTCATAAATTATCTCTTACTGTCACAATATGATGATAATTTTAACAAGTATGTAAAAAACATATTTTTCTTAAAAGTCATACTGTTAATTCATGTTAATTCAGTTAATTCATGACTTAACACAGAGGTTCAACAGGTTTTTTTTTTTGCACAGAACTGGGTTGATTTGGATACCACTTTCCCCTTTAAGGCAGGAAATCATCATGTGAGAACAGTTCCTGAATTTTCTCTGGTTTTCTTGGTCTGATAATAAATCTCCGTGAAACATTTCAGTGTCACAAAGCAGGAAAAATAGAATAAATCTGTAACCAGCGAATGCATTTCACAGCGCTCCAGAAACAACAGGGTGTGAAGCTTAAAGTACACACTTTCATATCCATGGTGGACAATAATGTCTTCAGCTGATGCTGCGTCTAGATAGCTCGCCGTCAGACTTCCAGCTTGGCGAGGAGTATTGTGCTGCTTTAATATCACAGGATCTCGTTAAACGTCTAGTAGCTCTCCACTCCTCCTCTATTATCCTGTAAAAAGCAGAACAATGAATCTCAGAGATATTTATTATTCAACTCACAGCCCGAAGCTTGAGGTTTAGTGCACATTTCTCTCATACAGATGCAGGTACGTTAAAACCAAGAATATGGTGAAAATGCTCAATGTTTTTGTCCCTCATGTCAGAAAGTGAAACTCATATATTATACAGACTTTTTAAACCTTGAGTGAAATGTTCCAAGCCTTTATTTCATGTCATTTTGATGATTGGAGCTTACAGATAATGAAAACCCAAAATTCAGTGGAAATTAGAATATTGTGAAGAAGTTTAAAATTGGATCCCTAATCAGCTACTTAACTCGAAACACCTGTAAGGGTTTCCTGAGCCCCTAAATGGTCTCTCAGTCTGGGTCAGTGGGACACACATTGAAACCCTCCACAAGGAGGGGAAGCCACAAAAGGTCACTGCTAAAGAAGCTGGTTGTTTACAGAGTGCTGTATCCAGGCATATTCATAGAAAGTTGAGTGGAAGAAAAAAAGAATAAGGAAAAGGTTCACCAACAACAGGGATAATTGCAGCCTTGAGCGGATTGTCGAGCAGAGTCCATTCAAGGATTGGTGGGAGCTTCACAAGGCTGGAGTCGGAGCATCAAGAGCCAACGCATGGGCTTCAAGCGTCTAACCTGGGCTTAGGAGAACCAGAACTGGGCTGTTGCTCAGTGCTCCAAGGTCCTCTTTTCAGATGAAAGTAAATTCTGCACTTCATTTGGAAATCAAGGTGCCAGAATCTCAAGGACGAGTGGAGAGGACCAGAATCCACGTTGCTTGAAGTCCAGTGGGACTGATTTGGGGGTACCATGTCATCTGCTGGTTCTGGTCCTCTGGGTTTTCTGAAGTCCACAGTCAACGCAGCCGACTCACCCAGGACAGAGCTTCTCATGTGGTATGTGTGCAAGTTTACTCAGCCACAGTTACAGGGAAAAACAATTTATCATAATTCGGTGATTTTCTGCAACTTATCTACATTTCCTAATTTGCTGAATTTTTGCTGTGCGTCGTATCTGCTACGCTCTGCAGATTAGAGCAATCTAAATTCTGCTGGAAGTTGTGGACGTTCAAACGACTGAGTTTTGTCACGTTTAAGCACTCTGACAGTCGTAAAACTCACAGTGCTTGAATTTGACGAATCGTTGGGTGGTTTTAATCGCTTGAGTCAAAATTCAAAAACACTGCAGCAGCTGTCTAAGCTACTAAAGATAATCCAGCCGGATCTCAAGTGCAAGTTGTCATTGAGAGGAGAAGCTGCAGTGAACGGGCGTGGCTTGGGGGGGATACTGGCGAGCTTCGGGCTACCAGTTGGACCAGCTGGAAAAGGGTGGAAGGAATGGACGAGCTCTTCTCGACACCAGCTCAAACAGACTCCCTGTTGTCCTGTTTGGGAACGGCTCATCAGGCTCAGGAGGTCCAGACCCTTTGAACGGAGTAAACGATTGTGTTGCAGAATCATACTTTTTAGAAGCCTGACATTTCTATTTAAAATGTGCGTTTTTATCTTATGTAATACTCTAATTTTGTGAGAAACTGAATTTTGGATTTTTATTATCTGTAAGCCATAATATTTCCCTCTATGTGGTAAATATGTATAATATGTGAGTTTCCCTTTCTGAAATATATTTAACTTGTTCGGATATTCTAAATTTTCAAGATGTACCTTTAGTTTCTATTTTTTTGGTCTGAAATTGTGCAGGTTATTATTTTCTAGTCTCTTCTAGATGCACGTGTCCATCAGCAGAATGAAGCTGCTGGTGCACTCACCTTCATTTGCTTCTGTTTCAGACCCAAACGAAACGACACTCGAGCATGTCTGCTGAGTGGATGTAGACGTTAGGCTACAGGTTCATGGTCGTCAGCACACGCACTCATCATAAATAGCTAACTCGTTCTCCGTGACTCCTCCTGCGACTCGTCTCCACACGGCAACCAAGGCCACCTGCTGAATGACTCAGCCAATGAACTATTTCCTTGGTGTTTGTTCATCACGACACAATGTGAGAAAAGCTCCAGCAGAAACAAGTTTAACTGAAACAGCTTAAGGATGCAGATCAGGCTGAGGTTCATCTGAGCCATGTGCACCGGGGCTCGCATAGCTGGAGACTTCCTAGTTTCAGGATGTAAAGCTCCTCCATAAGGGATGAGCTTAAAAAAAGATCTGGGAGAGAGAGGAAAACTAGATCTTATATGCAGACGCTATGTAATAAAGCTCATTTAGATGCTAAGCTCGACTGGGGATCAAATGTCGAGTTTCCATTTTTAACAAGTTTGACTTTTCATTTAGATCTTCTAGATCAGGGGTCTGCAGCGCCAGTCCTGCAACGTTTGGATGCATCCCTGCTCCAACACACCTGATTCAAAGTACTGGTTAATGACCAGGCCTTTGCAGAACCTGCTGACATGCCAAGGAGGTAATCCAAGCCTCCAAAAGTTGCAAGTTAGTGGCACTCGAGTACTGGAGTTGGAGACCTCCTCTGCTCTCGATCCTTCTGATTGAACCGGTCATCGGGTGAGAAAAACAGATCCACTGCATGCCATGATGTTTATCATTAAATTTGCATCATCTGAAGTGATGAAGAAGATGAGAAATGTGTTACATTAGGAGAAGGTGCACCGTCTAAACAGCTTCTTCCCCTTTTCTCTGAGTTCATTAAAAAAAACCTGACAATGAAGTCAGAGAAAAGGGGAGGAAGCTGTTTAGACGGTGCACCTTCTCCTAATTTAACACATTTCTCATCTTCTGGTTGTTTTTTATATTCTAATCTCAAAGCAGTTAAAAAAAATAGATAGGAAGAGTGTCTTTCGCCGTCTACCATCTCCATTTGGTTGTCATCTTAGAATTGCAGTATCTGTTGTTTTTCCTTCAGGCAACATCACTGTTATACAGCTCTAATTAAATTCAGAATGTAAATAGGCTTTTATAGCAGGAGCCTGTTGGGTTTAGATGTTTATAGTGAATCAGGGGCTCATATCCGTGATGCAGAAGAACCAGCGTACAAGGAGGGAGGTGAAAAGCATCTTTCTTTTGCAACACTGGAACCTTGATCTTTTCTGCATACATATGGATTTAAAAGCTCTTAGCAATAACCTGCCAGAAATGCCCCATTTTTACAGACTGTCCACAGCCAAAAAACCTGTATGACCCTTTGAAAAGATATTAGTATTATTTGGTTAATTAAAACGTAAAAATATCACTCTAAATAAATAAATTTCCATTTATTAATAAATGTAGATTCAATAATTAAATAAAAAAACTAGCTTATAAAATTGTCTTGTTTTTTGGGGAAATTTAAGAATCTCATTGTTATTTTTTTTAGGTTTCAAAACAAAGTAAAAATATCAAAATTTTTGAATAAGAAAATAAAAGCATGATCTTCAAAAGAATGTTCAATATATACAGAGAATAAAAAATGGGTTTTTTGCAGCTGAAATACAAAAAAACCACAAAAAAAAGCTGAGCAACAATAATATTCTTCATACCATTAACATTTTTCTTTTTTTAAAAAAATAAATTCTTTCCAGATATTCAGTGAAAATATTTTTATTACCTTAATGTCTCACAACATGGCTCACTTTATTATTATTATTATTATTATTTTATATATATATATATATATATATATATATATATATATATATATATATATATATATATATATATATATATATATATATATATATATATATATATATATATTTTTTTTTTTTTTTTTTTTTTTTTTTTTTTTTAAACAGATTTATCCATCGTCTTCCGCTTATGCGCGGTCGGGTCGCGGAGGCAGCATCCTGAGCAGGGAGGCCCAGATCTCCCGCTCTCCAGCCACTTGGGCCGGCTCTTTCGGGGGAATCCCGAGGCGTTCCCAGGCCAGCCGTGAAACATCGTCCCTCCAGCGTGTCCTGGGTCTTCCCTGGGTCTCCTCCCAGTGGGAAGGGCCCAGAACACCTCATCATGCATCCAAGAGGCATCCAAACCAAACACCCGATCCACCTCAACTGGCTCCGCTCGGTGGCTCTCCTCTGAGCCTCTCACCCTGTCTCTAAGGGAGAGCCCAGACACCCTGCAGAGGAAACTCGTTTTGGCTTCTTGTATCTGCAATCTCGTTCTTTCGGTCACCGGTATGGCACTTGCACCACCAGCAGACGCCACATCAATCTGCCGATCTCCGGCTTCATTTTCCCCTCATTTGAGAACTATAATAATTATTATCATCATTATTGACTAAAACTATCGGGAGCCACTGTTGAAGACCCTTAAGAGCAGCTTGTGGGTTTTATTGTGTGGTCGCTGAAAAATCAGAACAGCCCGTTTAATCTCATTAAAAGAACAAGCAAAATAATTGGTATTTAACAGCGCCCCCTGTCAGAAATCTGGAGCACACAGATTGTGAAAAGGGCCAAAACCATCCTCGTCAGCAGAGACCATCCTCTTCTTGAGGAATTTGTTCTCTTGCCCTCAGGTCGAAGGTTCAGGTTGCCATCCATAAGGTGCAGTCAGTGTAAATATTCCTTTGTTCATGCACCATTAAAGCTCTTAACCAAATTTGACCAAGCACGGGGCATTTTAAAGCATTTTAGGACGTTTGTTTTTTTTTTTTTTCTCATTGAATGTGGTATTGGGTTGACGTGTGGCTTATGCTGTGACTGTCTCGACTGCTGCTGTGCATTGAGTTTCCCCTACGTGGGACAATGAAGTACTGAACTGAACTCACTCCGGAGCCACAGGCTGCAGACTCCTGGTGTTTCCAAAACGGCTAACATTATCTGTTGTGTGTAACTGATAAAAGCAAAGCGGTGGCAAAACAATGAGCAATCGAAACCTCAAAAATAACAACAAAAAAGGCATTCTAATGACATAAATGTTTGTTTTGGGTGCTAAAATATTAGTTGATAAGTTGAACAGTGTGTTGACACAGTATAGAAGCTATCAAATCAATCGGGATTTTGAGCATCAGAACATGTCAGTGTGACTCAGACTGTGCTGACACAACTGAGGTGTATTATTAGTCGCTTCTGACAGTGATCCAGTCAGAATGAGCCGGGCAGCGCCGAGATGAATATAGCTTACCGTAACCACAGGCTATAGCTTATGTATGTTTTATTACTTCATGCTGCTTTTCAGGGTTCCACCCAAGCGGACATCACTGCATTTACATGTTGCTGCTTCTAATTGCACTGGATAATTTCTGCACGACCTGAAGCACGCCGTGTGTTGCCTACATTCTAAAATGCAAAAATATTTGCATTTTTCAACCTGTCAACAAGTGTAGAGACTATTTTCATACAGTGTGCATAAAAAACCAGTAAAGTGTTATCCTGACGACACCGAGAGAAATATTTTATTTTTGGAAATGAGTCTAGCCATTAAAAAAAACAACAAAACAAAAAAAAACCGTGAAAGTGAATTATTTGGCTCCATTGTTACAGAACAATCTGCGGATAACAAGTTGTTTTCACTAAAGCCACTCCTGGTAAAGAGAAAGCTCATAAGGACGATGAATTTATAATGAGAAGGTTTTCTGTCTTCATGAATGGGAGGCAGGGGAGTGAGTGAAGAGGAGGAGGGAAGAAGGTGGGAAGCAGAATAAAACCTACAAAGATGTTATACAGACTGAAGGGTCTTTTGACAACATTGGCAGAGTGGAGGCTTTAAACTGCAACGTGTGTGTGTGTGTGTGTGTGTGTGTGTGTGTGTGTGTGTGTGTGTGTGTGTGTGTGTGTGAAGGAGTGGGAGTCATCCTATTCTGGAGGCTTGAGTGCATTATTTTATCGTGTTAATGCATTCATGCATGACAGTGCCGTAGCATCAATTTTATGGTCCTAAAACACGTGTGTGTGGGTGGGCATGTGGAGGAAACCGTAAAATCAGAGATTTAAGGCCTAATATAGAGAAATTAGGTCTGAAAAGTGGCGCTAAATTAAGGTGTTTGGCCATTTTTTGATAAGAACACCCCAAAAGAAGCAGCAGCGAGTGCAAACTGACAGCTTCTTGCTTCTTCTTCTTTAACAGAGATTTAAAACAAAGTCGAAGATGCACAAAAATAGAGACAATTGAGAAGCAAAGAGACTGAGAGAACACCAATTTTGTGCTTTCGGGCCGACGAAGAAGGGAAATAGCATGTTTCCCTCTGTCTATCACTGACTCAAGAACTATTAGCCTAATTATACAGAGGAACTGAGAACGATGAGCCAAAGTGTGTCCGTGTGTGTACGTGTCTCTGTGTTTGAGAGGCAGCGATCTGGACAGAGTTTAGAATTAACACTGACAGATTCATTAGATGTGTTTCTCCTCCAAATTTAACACTGATGAACCAACCGAGGTCATAAATGGCCTCACATGGTCACATAATAGGGTTGCAAACCAATTTCTCACCAGCATTAAACCATTCCACCTCCAGGACAAACCGTGGTTGCTGTTAAGCAACTTTGTTGGTAGGCGGCTAATTGTGAATAAAGACACTGAAGACACAATAGAGCAAAAATGGTAAATATAAAAACAATACAGGAGTGTAGATCCAGAGCCAGGATTAACAGCAGCTCATGTGGACCAGAAGACACTGCGAGTCTCTTGCTTGTACTGATTAAAACATAAATTATGGGTTTGTCCAAGGTGACTGTAGTGGTGCTGCAACAGCAGGACTCATTAGCCTGAGTGTGTTGTTGATGATCAACAGTTTATTCATCCTCCGATCAGCTTTATGCAGATTCTTTAAGTTATTTGAATTATCGCTGTGCTTATAAACAGTGATCCAAAAGAGATAACAAACCGTACACGCACAGAATTCAAAACAAATTGATCCCTGAGTTGCTTTTAGCTTTAACTCATCTCGTTTTATGAATTGGAGAAAGCTTCTTGTATTAATATGAAGCCATTAAGTGTCTGCTATTAACAGCAGCTATGAGTCGCAAACAACTTACCTGCTGTTAATAGCAGACAGTTTAAGTTTGGAGTTAGTCAAGCTAACATCATGCTAACATCATGCTAACACAGGAAGTTTTCATTCGCTACATTAGCTCTGTTTTCTTGAGTCTGTTGTTCATAGTTTTGATTTTTTTTTTTTTTTTTTTTTTTTTTTTTTTTTTTTTTTAACAAAACAAAGGCTATGGGCACCACTGGTTGCAATTTTTTTTTTTTTAGCAAGTCTCTGCACATCAGCAGAGACCCCCCCACCTCCCTTTAATACGCAAAGTGTACCACTTAGCAATACCGCAGAAACTAGCATTCACAGTCTTCCTTATTTCCACTCTTGGGAGTTCAGCCAATCAGCACCAAGGAAAATAAATGCTTCTCAAGTAACATTGCATCCAGGTATTGCAGCTTCCCAAAGTGCATTTTCTTTGGAAAATTTTCGATATGTGCAAAGGAAAAATCCACAGATAGGCAAATTTTCCACAGATAATTTGAAGTTAAGTTCCACAGAAAAACCCCAAATACTGAACTGCGACTCGGCGGGGGTCGACTGTACCTGTTTCTGAATATTCATGGATGACGGCACATTAAAAAAAAAAATTAGTATTTTGATTCTTGCATATTTTTTAAGGAAAGCTGGATTATTAAACTTATTTCACTTGAACATATTTTTAATATAATTAAATTTATGCAGTAAAAGCAGTTTGTTTCGCCTCTTGTATTTTGAGATTTCGATCCTTAATTCTTAGGTTAACTCTCCCAAGCGCCGATGCAATGTCCTAAGTGAGAAAAAGTGAGAGTGGTGATGGTGGAAGCTTCAAGAGCGGATAAGGCAAAGCAGTCATAGTCATAACTGACTGTTAAGGAATAAATCCCTGCTGCATCCCCCTCTCTCCCTCTCTCTCTCTTTTAACTCCCTCCCTCCATCCTCTGCCTCCTCCAGCTTGCCACTCTCCTATCTCCTCTCTCCTCCTCATTTCATCTCAACTTGAAACTACCGGCGGATTCGTTTTTTTAATGACACTCATTGCACGAGCTCAGTCTCCCTCTGCTCCCTTCTTCACCACCTGTTAGTCTCCAATCTCCTCCTCGCTCTGGAATTCACTATTTTCCCTGTTTTTTTATGAGGAGTTTCACGCTTGTTCTTTCCTCTGAGGTAAGGCAACATTTTTCTGCATTTATCTTCTAAATACATGCAGGTTGAATCTGCTGCTGAAGCAAGAAATGTTAGTTAATATTCCTTTTATTTCTGTGGAAATGATTGCATCCTGACTTGGCTTGTTGGGTTTTCTCTGGATTATTGGGAATCTGATTAAACACCAGACTGTTTCCTCTATCGTCTCCCGCAGCAGGCAGGTGCAACATGTGTCTGATTTCAAGTCTTTCTTCACTTTTCCTTCACACTGTCCAACAAACCCACACACACTTGAAGTTTACTCATCCTTGAAAATAACTTGCCTTCCACCTGACATGCCCTCACTGTCACTGTGCTCAGTTATAAATGATGCTCCCTATTAAAGCCTAACGAGGAGCTACAGTGTGCAGCAGTGTGCCATGCCATCTGCCTGTCACAGGCTTGTTATTCAAAGGTGAACGGAGCTGGGTACCGATTGTTGGCTGGGACAAAAGTGGGCTGACAGAGGAAGAAATCGTCTGGCGGCTACAGTAATGAGAGGATAAAGAAGGGGTGAAGATGAGAAGGTAGGGTCTGAGAGACAGTGAGCGCCTCATGCCTGTCATATGACTCTAATTTAAAGTGAAGGAGCTAAAAGAGGAGGGAGGGGGAGGTCGCATGTTGCATGGAGATATTCCTGACTGTCGGATGCAAGCTTCCTCTCGTTCTCTTGGCTGTGAAGATACGTAATGTTACAAACACAAGGTGGGGGCATGCATCTTCCATGGTTGCATAAATAAAACCCACAGAAATGCAGTTTATGCCTGCAAGAGACAAGATGTGCTATTTTGCACAGTTATGGGGAGATTTATTTGGATTTATTATGTAAAAAGCATTGGAATAAAACTGGATTAGAGTTTTTATACCAGCAGAATAATGCGCTATCTCTATTCAGCAGCTATAGAAGTATTTAATAATGTTGTAGTGCGTAGAGAGAAAGATCTTTGACCGTCACTCTTTATTTAAACTCTTCAGATAATCTAGAGTCTTGAGTCCTTTTAGGTGTTCTATACGAGTTAAATCAAAGTTTTGACGTGGCCAATAACCACCTATTGGAGAAGGTTGATTTTGTGTCTGGTGAACCATTTCTCTGTTGATTTGGCCACATGTGTTGGACCTCTACCCTGAAGAAAGATCCGATGGCGACCCATCTTTCAGTTTTCTGGCATTTAAAATGCCCTGGTATTTCAATTCAGAAATGAAGATTAAAAAAAAAAAAACGTGGATATTTCTGTTAAAACCTCCATGTCTCGGAGGTTAGGGTGGCTCAGGTGGCTCAGTTGGTAGGGCAGGCGCTCCATGTGCAGAGGCTGTGGTCCTCCATCCTGCTGTCTTAATTTGACTCCTGATCTCAGGCCATTTGCTAAATGTCTCTCCATCCTCTAAAGGCCACTAGCACACAAAAAGATCTTTGAAAAAATAAACGCCAGTGTCTCCCTGTTGACTGGAAATCCAGATTATTATCAGGAGTCAAATAAAAAAATCACCACCGATTGTTGTGGAAGAATCTTCAGTCCTCTCCAAGCATTGGAGATTTTTTTGTTTCTTTGTTTTTACAGCTTCTGTTGATTTGGCCACATCGTTTGAAGCGTTAGCCTTTGAAAGACCCAAAGACAATCAAGCAGAGGCCACAAGAGCTTTTATTTATATTTTATTTCATTTATTTATACATTCTAAAATGGTTCCCTGGTAAAATGGTAAAAGAGACAGGCCCACAGGATTACAGATCCTCCAGTACGCACAATGGTTGACTTGAGGTTTCTTTCCATAAAGATAGATAGTTGTTCCAGAAGTAACACATGCTGGAAGATAGTTGAATGCCCAAAAGAAAGAGAGAAGAGTTGAGAAGTTGTGTTCACTGACCTGTAGTTATAGTGGGAAAACTGACACAAGGTAAGCAAACAAACCCCAGTATGTGATGAATTATCAGTTTGTAGATGTAGCTTTACATGATCAAATGCCATTTCAAGCATTTGTAGAAGCTCAAATTGAATTTTGCAGGTATGTAAGTTTTTGGTACAAGTAAATATTTAGCTGTACAAGTCTAGATTTTTTTATTTTCTGTGCAACTTCTCACAATGCAATGCACAGATGTTCACATCCAAAACACAAGCTCGGATGATTTGAACATATGTACCGTCATACTTTTTTAGATATTCAAACCTGGAGCGTTTTCGATTCTCATGTGACTAAAGCACAGTCCCGGTTAAAGTCCCGGTAGAATTTAAATTTTTTTACATGCTTACATTTGTGATGGCAGGGCAGAAAACACTTTTCTTCTGGGATATCTCCCAGCCAACTGATCTGCAGATCAATTGTGTCAGATGGTTGCTATGGAGATTTATTGGTTTCAAAATGCCACTGTTTGAACTTCCTTTCTTACCGTGCTGCCAGTGGTAGTGGCAAGATAAATATGTTTCTTGATCCAGCCCAGTGGCTAGTCGCTGAAAGTGTCACATCATATTCGTCCCCCTGAAAAACA
Organism: Anableps anableps; assembly: GCA_014839685.1. NCBI lineage: Eukaryota > Metazoa > Chordata > Actinopteri > Cyprinodontiformes > Anablepidae > Anableps > Anableps anableps. The sequence continues at coordinate 26,914,247 of CM026084.1, forward strand.
GGAAGTGATGGATTGCTAACTAAAGTTTCAAGTGTCATTCTTTGTGTTGCTGGAGGACCCAAATGCAGGCAGGAGTGAGGCAGAAGGGCAGAAAAGGAACCTAAACCATAAAAGAAACCAGGAATATACTGGGAGGAGTGATTAGTGGAACAGTGAACAGATGAGTCTAATTAGCTGATTGAGCACCAGATGTCCGCGGTTCACTGAAACTCACTGACATGCAGGAAATAGGTATGTTTTGAATGCTTTAGCCTTTAGCCGCATTTAGCTTAGCTGCCATTAGCTCTAAAAAAAAACAGGACATTTTGGGATTTTTTTTTTTTTTTTAGGGCTATTTAATGTAACTTAGTGATTTGCAGGATTAACTCCTCCTGGACGAGCATGTAGCAACAGTAGACAATCGCTTGCATTGTGTCATTAACTTTTCAGCAATCCCTCATGCCGAGCATGCATGTAGTGACAGTGGAAAGGAAAAACTCACCTTTAACAGGAAGAAACCTCCAGCAGAACCAGAACCTGGCTCAGTATGAGGGGCTATCTGCCATGATTGACCGGGGGGTTGAGAAGACAGAGCAAAAGACAGAAAAACTGAGGTAGGAGTACTTTCTATGTTAAAAAGGAAGTAAAAAGTTTTTGCCAAAGAGGGAGAACGTTTAGTTGTTGACAGAATTATATCAGCCGATACCCTCTTCTAGGAAGGTACTGGCCAAACAGAACGCCTGACCAGGTGTTGCTTCTGTGAAGAGAAAAAAAAAAACTGAGAGAAAACATAAAATTAACAGTTGAAATAACTGCAAATAATCCAAATTGGAGAGTAGTAGAAGAAGAAAGTGAGAAAAAGTGGTCTTCCAGCAGCCTAAGCCTACAGCAGCGTAGCTACAGAAATAGCTCAGGATAACCTAAACCTTTAGAATGAGGCATGAGAGAAGCAGAACCAGAAATGATAGAGATTACGTAAACATTGTAAAGGATCTCTGGAGAAAATATCTGAACAAGGTAAACAATGGAAAACAAAGAGTTGAGTGAAATAATCACTCAACTGAATGTGAATAAACACAAGGGTCTGAAAAAATTCAAGATAAACCCAAAATAACAGAGAAGTCCTTCAGGTTGGGAAATTTACGCAGAGATTCTGACCAAGGCTGAATTTAAAAATTGCTTTGGTTACATTTATTTTGAAAACATTGCTCAGTGTACCAATAACCAGAGGTGTGGACGCGAGTCAGACTTGAGTCATTAATATGACGGCTTTCGACTTGACTTTAAGAAATGTTCAGAGACTAATGACTTGACTTGGACTTTTACACCAATGACTTGGGACTTGAATTAGACTTGAACTAGTTTACTTAAAAAAACTTGATATTTACCCAAAATCTGAAGTTTAAAACATATATTGTTTGAAAAGTGCGTTTATCCGGGAAAATTATAGTTTAAAGGTTGACTATTCTTGCTAATTTTAACGTAACCATACAACATAGAGGGGGAATTTTAGAATTACTTTTTTTTATACTTTGTGAACTCAGTTGCACATGTTTAATCACGATTTCAGATGAATACTGATTTTAAAAAATTCACACGATCTATTATTTTAACACATATTTGCAACATTGTTGAAAAAAGACTCGAATGAACTCGAAATTCCAAGTTTCATACTTGGGACTTGACTCTGACTTGACTGTCTTTGCTTGAGACTTGATTCGGGACTTGAGGATAAAGACTTGAAACTTGCAAAACAATGACGTGGCCCCACCTCCGCTACATCAGACACTGGAGATTTTCTAACGTGTTAGGAAACAGTCCGCCATGAGTCCAAGTATCCTGTTAAACGTCGTTTTTTTTCCTAAACTTTTCAGTGTGTGATTATGCAACGTGAATAAGTGAAATACATTGTTATTCCAGCTTTGTTTCTATATTTTTGCATCAGTATATCTGGGTTTTTCCACCAGGCCTTCCAGAGCTCGGAGCAGAGTTTACGAGCCAGAAACAGATACGCAGCTAAGCGTTAGCTTTGGTGTTTTTGCTTGAACGCTGACACTCTTGTGAACGAGAGGCTGACGGGGAAAAGAGGAGGGCCTCCCGCTGGCAGCGTGTGGGTGATCAATCATCGGCCCCCGGAGAGCTTCTGGTTCCCAGAGAGCTTCAGGCCCGCGGGGCTTTTTGCTGTTGTATGCGTGCTGCTGGTCCTCAAGCTGCTCCAACTCAAGGCCACATCTGCCAGAACTGGGAGGCGAATGACTGCACACATCATGTCAGCAGCCTCACGCTCACACATGATGTGTGTGTGGACGCATGAATTAACGATCTGACAAAAGCGTGGCTCTGTTTATGTTTGCACAAGAGTTTTTGATGAATTATGCATTCAACACCAGGACTCTCATTATCAAAAACTATCAAGTTTATTGATTTTTAAATCTATTCCTGCCATAAACATCAACATACCAGGAGCTTCATTAACTTGTCTTCAGCTTCACCTTAATGCTGCGCAATTAGACTCTTCAGATAATTTCCAATAAAGGGCTTTGTGAGTTTTGCTTTAATGTTGTGACAAACTGAAATGATTTCCTGTAACTCCAGTAAGCGCATTGCTTTATTCTCACCCCGTATTATTTCATCAAAGGTTGAAAAAGGTACGCAAGGCTGAAGGTTATCTCCACACTAGTTAATTGGGCAATAACTAAAGAAAAGTAGCGCAACTCTGACACGACAAAGTTATTCATCGCACATTTATGAGACCAAAATGGCTGCTGATGGGTTTTAAAAAGTCAGCTTGTCCATCATCTCCCATCCTTGAGCCAGAAGTCTGCCAAAGTCCTTTCAGTGTAATGAGTGAGGGAAGCTGACGTGCTGGCATGCTGCAGCGTGTTTCAGAAAGTGGTTTCATCACCAGCCAAGATAAAGCTGGATGAGCTGCAGTGCATCTCACCCCCCCCCCAACCACCACCACCACCACTGAGTTCACAACAGAGGGGGCTCGACCGCACATCACGAGTGACCCCGGCTGCTTGTAATTTCGCCGAAGGTCAACAGTCGGGCAGCGGTTTCAGAGTCACTTTCTGCCGGGGCATAGCTGCTCCGATTAACTCCGTTATGATGAATGAGCGCTCTGGAACGGTCGTCTCTTTGTTTAGTTTCAACCCTGGAGATGAAACTTTACAGCAAAAAAGAAAGCAAACAAAAAGTACTACAAGGTGTGAAACATTTGATGTTAAAGGAATAAACTTTAAGATTATAAGATTTAATTCTTTAGTTTTTGAGCAGACTGCACCATCTATTGTCAATAGTACCAGGGATCAGCATCAAGACAAAGCCATTTCTTCTCTTATTCTTAGTAAATAAAATTTCTCTTGAGTTATTAAACCTACATGACCCTTTTTTAATGTTTTATGAACTCCTACTGTGTAAATTGTTTATGTTTTAAAGTTAGTTTAGTTTTAGTAAAAAGAAAAAAATCAGACTTTTACAATAACACCATTTTCCTTAATGAAATGTTCCATATTTATGGAAAATGAAAGAACAATGAAGAAACTCATCCATCAGGAAGTAATTCCGTTGTGGAAAGTAGTAGCGACAGTGGAGAGCAAAAACTCCCCTTTAACAGGAGCCTTTGTTCATCATTCATGTGTTTCACCCTTTGGAATACAAATTATCGAAAACTTATGTTATGCATGGTGCTCAGTATTGACCCAGCCCTGCTACAGCGGTGATTTATCAGCGGCCAGAGGAAGTCTTTGTCTTTGCTGCTATTTGACGAAACTGTAGACCTGGGGCCTTTAACTCCAGGTCTTGTGGGTCGGTGTCCTGCAACTAGCAGATGCGTCTCTGCTTCAACACACCTGAGTCAAATAATGAGGTCATTAGCAGGACTCTGGAGAACTTGACTGCAGACTGAGGAGGTATTTCAGCCATTTGATTCAAGTGTGTTGGACCAGGGACGCATCTAAAAGTTGCAGGACACCAACCCTCAAGACTTGGATTTGAGGACCCCCTGCTGTAGACTGGTAGCAAATGAACACTCACCAGCCATTTTCACAAGTCATACAAAAAAAGCAGAGTAGTCTGAAGAAACCCTTTTTGTATTGCTGCAAAATCTTGCTTTAAAAGAAAAAAAACAAGCTTTTGAAATTCAAAAAAGAAAAGACTGGGACAAACCGTCAGCCTCTTTAGAAGGATTTTGTGACATAGATGCACCAATCGAGCTGGAGCTTGTCACAAATATGGTCATATTTAGTAAATTAGAATATTTGCGAGCAGTTGGTAGCACCGTTGCCTTTCAGCCAGAAGGTCCTGGGGTTGAATCCCATCCTGGGTCTTTCTGCACGGAGTTTGCATGTTCTTCTCTGTGCATCCATAAATACAAGGTATATATGAGTGAATGGACTTTATATGTAAAAAGCAATTAATAAAGATGTACAATCTGCATTGATCTCTTCTTTAGGAATACAGACTAATATAACTGTGACCTGTTTTGGGAGGTTAGAGAAGCAATATGTTTACACAGAGGTTGTTAATAACTCAACTAATTGTACTGATTTACCTGGATTTCCCATTTTACTGACAAAATATAGTTAGACTACGGCTTTAATTTTAAACCATTACATCACCAGGTATATCTCACTTTGATTTGTCTCAGATGTTGGATCTCGGATTTAGAAATGGCGCCACATCCAAGCAGAGATTGTTCTAGTTTTGGGACTTGCTAATTGTTGTACTCAGCGATCAGAATTGAAAGCTGAAGACTATTTGTGGATTTAAATAGTGCAGGAACATGCTCACAAATAAGGATTGAACAGTTCTGTTAGCCAATCTTTTTCGAAGATGTTACAGCGGCAGCCATGTTGGATATCGAAGGAAATCTGGATTTTGAATTCAGGGGGCGCTCTGATCGTATTCCTGACTGGGATCGCGGAAAGTCGACTCCTGCATCCAAACAGAACGTTGCCAGATTCTCTGAGTTTCCTTGATTTGTTTTCACAGAACCGAAACTCCCAGTCTACACAGAGGAAGTGCAGACATTCACAGCGCAAATATGAACTTCTCAGTTTCAATTGATTAATGCAGAGAGAACAGAAGGTAGTCCAAAGGGGGGTGCTTTCTGCTCAGTATTGAGGACACAACGCCCCCTCAAGCCCTGCTGTCTTTAGAAAACTAAAGCTGCGAGATGTTTGTTTTCTACCCCCCTCGTTTTTTAAAAATTGTTTTGAGAGAAGAGCAGACCAGTCAGCCATACGGTCGACTCCCAGCAACCACAACTTTATATAACCAAGGGGGCTCTTCTAACAATGCAAGTGGACAGGAGAGAAAACTTCCTCCTGTAATTACTTGTCTGACTGTGCAGGCTTGTCGAGGATTTTAGATAACAAAGGTGCTTAAACGCACACACACAGACACACACACACTGCAATTTCATTGAGGATTGTAATTTAACTCAGACACTTTCCATCCATTATCTCCTATCCTTCCTCTGCAGGTTTATTCAGGTTTATTAAATTGAAATGCAAATGTGTGTGTACACCCTCTGCTGTATTTTGTGGTCTTGTGAGAAACTGTATTAAAAAAAGCTTTAATTAGGTTCAAAGAGCTTTCATTAAGAGAGCCACTTGTGGTAATAGTTTTCTGACAAGAGATCTTCAAGTGCAGGTAACCCTATAAATATGTTTCCTCTCAGCCCTATGACTGTGCGGAAAGGAAATCGTTTAGGCATCTCCATCCAGGAGCACATGGCCATCAATGTCTGCCCAGGCCCCATCCGCCCCATTCGTCAAATCTCTGCCTACTTCCCTCGCCTCTCGCCGACGTCCTCCTTCTCGGAGCCGCTCTCGCCCAACCAGCTGACGGCGCCGGCTCCGATGAGCCCCGGGAGCGCAGGTCAGGGTGGAGGAGCTGTCGGAGGAGGAGATGGAGAAGGAGGAGGAGGTGGAGCGAGCAGATGCCTTTTGTCTCCGCTGTTACCAGGAGCTGCAGGAGGAGGGGGGGTCGCTGTCAGCCATGAGCAGCATGGACACCTCCATTGAGATCGACAGCTGCGACAGCGATGATAACAGTGAGTCTCCTCAGAGTAACGATCAGGTTTCACTCACAACAAACCAAATAAAAGATAATAAAACACACACTGACACAGATCTGGAATCATATAAAGAGCTGATTTTATTTCAGAAGAAAATCATGTTAACAGAGAGTTTTAGATTTCAGGAACCAGTCAATATTTATTCAATATTCCCCACCAACCTCTCTCCTGTTGCTCTGCACCTCCTAATGAAGTCATCATCATAAAAGCAATTACCTGGATCACTGGTACCCTTTTCTTCTGACCTGTCCTTAACTCCCTTCCAGCCTCCCTGGGGACGTTAGAGTTTGACCTTCTGTACGAGAAAGCCACCAGCTCCTTACACTGCACAGTCCTCAGAGCAAAGGTACGGTGTCCTCGGGAAACTGCTTTACAACCTCGAAGCGCTGGCTGTCCCGCTAGACAGAAACCTTCCTTTGTGTTTCTGTCACTTATAACGACTTGTTCAAATAAATGACTTCTGGAACCAACATGATACAACTAGGGCTGTCGGAAATGATTATTTCAGTAATCGAGTAGTTGAATAAAAAGAATGGGTAAAATAAAATATTGGTAAATTCTGACATAGCAGCAGGATTAATATTGGAGATCAATATCAGTCCAAATTTTCATCACTGCAAAAACACAAAATTTGACCAAGTATTTCTGGTCGAGTTTCTTGTGCAAACATCTTGAATGCACTTGAAATAAGACAAAATTAACTTACAAGTAACATTTTAGTAGATACAGGAGCTTGTTTTAAGTCAATAATTCTTTAATATTGATGAAAAAGTTCTAGTGGAACAAGACATTTTCCCCATATTATAAGTTAAAATGTCTTGTTCCTCTGGCAGATTATTTCACTTATAACTAGAACTTTTTCATCAATATTAAGGAATTATTGACTTAAAACAAGCTCCTATATCTGCTAAAAAGATACTTGTAAGTTAATTTTGTCTTATTTCAAGCGCACTAAGATATTTGCACTAGAAACCAGACCAAAAATACTTTGTAAGATTTTGTGTTTTTAAAATAAAGTTGTTCAATAACAGGCTCTGGAAATGTTTTAAACTGAACTCATCTTTGTTTTCAGGGAACAGACTTAACATTCGGCTTCTCACCTTCTTACTTTTACGCTTCTGGTTCTGTGGTTTCATCAAATTATCAAGTTAAAAAATAGTTTTTTCTTCAAATGTTTCCAAAATGAACCCCTGGTTTGCAGCCTGGTGGTTGTTTAATAAGTATTTTCCACTGCTGGAAGTTTGCACAGTCACACCCATAGCTCATTTTGTAGTTCTTATGTCTTATATCTCCTCTGCAAGGGCTTGAAGCCGATGGATTTCAACGGTTTGGCCGATCCCTACGTCAAGCTGCATCTGCTGCCGGGAGCGTGCAAGGTTGGAGTGTTTTTCTGTGAAATTGAAAGAGTCCTTCAGCTTCCTGTCTGCAGGAAGATAGGAGGACACTCTTCAATCATGGTCTCATTTTCGAGGAGTCTGATGAATAAATGAGCAGTAATGGAAAGACCGTGGAGTTGTTTTTCTGCTGTGTGCACATTGCAGCAGCGCTCGGAGTGACATTTACTTCTCCCTGTTGTGTTGACAGGCGAATAAACTGAAAACAAAGATTGTTCGAAACACACTCAACCCTGTGTGGAACGAGACGCTGACCTACTGCGGCATCACCGAGGAGGACATGTACCGCAAAACGCTCAGGTAAGTGTTGTTTCTGCTCGCCTTGTTTCACTCCCTTCTCGCTTTCTCAGCCCTCACAGATCTGACTCATGCTTACAAAAGATTCCTTATCCTCCGTCTCAATCGCCGAGTCCTCTGCTATCAGTTAAAGGACTTTCAGAGTTCTCGACGCCCCCTCTCTGTGTCCATTGTGGCGCTTTGGTCCTCTGTCACCTCAGCCGTCCCTTCCTATCCAAACATCTCTCCTGTCCACTGAGATCAGAGAAGATCTCGCCTCCCTCCTCCTGAAACATCCACCTCTCTTTGTCGCTCCTTCCATCTGCCTCCCTGCCTTTTCCTTTTCAAAGTTGCAGTGACAGATTGAGGTCAGACTGCGCACCGCGGGGTGTTTTAATCTCATTGACCCCCCCCTCTGGAGGTGGCGAAAGCTGTGAATTGTTTCTGTCTGTGACTGAAACTTTGCCGTGGTCCACATGGGAGCGGGATTTAAACGGGATAGACAGGTTAGCTCTCGGGGGCGATTGGAGAAACTGGTCCTGCTGCCGACCCATGACCCCGGCATGTAAATATCAGGAGTTGGACTCGTTCAGCTTCACAACCTGCTGCAGGTTCTGCCTCAGATGTTCTCAGTGTTTTCTAGCCTCATGATTTCTGTTCCAAGTCTTGAAGGAAACAGTTTTCAGATATACTGTCCTTCTAGTCTTTTTGAATTTTTGTGTTGTTTTTTGAGATCATTTAGCCTACTTCATGATGCCAGATGGGTTCTATGTTGAGTGCCTTCGGAAACTATTCACCGTCTTTGGCATTTTTTGTGTTTTGCTGCCGCAAAACCTCGAATTAAAATGGATTATTTTAGGGTTTACAGAACATGTCAACAACTTTGAACATTTCACTTTCTTTTTATTGTGAAGCAAACAACCAATAGGACAAAATAACAGAAAACCTCAGTGTGCATAACTATTCACCCCCCTAAATTCAGTACTTTGTAGAGCTTCCTTTTGTAGCAACTACAGCTGCAAGTCATTAAGGATCAGTTTCAGTGAGGTTGCCACATTATGCCACTGGGATTTTTGCCCGTTCCTCAAAGCCAAACTCCAGCTCCTTCAAGTTAGATCAGAGGCTTCCAAAGTGCGGCCGGGGGTCCATTTGTGGCCCCCAGCCCCAAAATAGCTTCTTCCACAATAAATGCTGATAAATTCAACCGAATGCACTGCAAAAACACAAAATCTTACTAAGTATTTCTGGTCTATTTTCTAGTGCAAATATCTTCAATACACTTGAAATAAGACAAAACTAACTTACAAGTAACTTTCAGCAGATATCAGAGCTTGTTTTAAGTCAATAATTCCTTAATGTTGATGAAAAAATTCTAGTTATAAGTGAAATAATCTGCCAGTGGAACAAGACATTTTTCCCATAAGTTAAAATTTGAACCAAGTGAAGCTAAAACTGCCACTTGAGGAGTTCTTGGTGGAACAAATTTACAAAGATTTTTTAATCTTAAATGCAAAATGTTTATATATTTTGTACAGTTTTGACTTAATTCCTGCTCTGAAAGTGGCCTTTTTTGAGTCTGTATTCTCCAGTTAACGATTAATCGATTGCTAAATTAGTTGATGATTATTTCAATAATCGATTCATCACAATTAATTTGATTATTTGTTTCAGCCCTAAACCCAACCCTGATTTGTACTTCTGAACGCATTTGTCTCCGACTTGTTTGGTCTTCATGGTGCTGTTTGGGTAGTGGTGGTGTTGCTGCCGCTGGGGGCCTTTCAGAAAAGGTGTGTCTGTTCTGACAGATCATCTGACACTTAGATTGCACACAGGTGGACTTCATTTCAGTAAATATGTGACTTCTCCAGGTAACTGGTTGCAACAGAACTTTTTAGAAGCTTAATAGCAAAAGGGGTGAACACATATGCATATGCCGATTTTTATTTTATATATGTAGTTTTTTCTTATTTAACTTCACCAACTCAGAATATTTTATGCAGATGCATCATATACAGTTTATATAAATTAAAAAAAACATTTAAATGCAGATTGTTATGTAGCAAAACTTTCAACACTGTAAGTGTAAGTGCTTTTTGACATCTTTCCGCCTACTTCATGATAGGAAATACTTTTTCACAGCACAACAGCATAAATTCTTTTCAACATACCACTTTTTAAACAGAATGTATGCACGTCTCAGCTCCTGTAATTAAAACAAACTTGAAACCTGAACTTGGCTGAAAGAAAATCATTTTAAATCTGAATACAGATATTCATAGCATCAGAAATTCATCGAATGGTCTGAGAATACTATAATTTCTTCCTGTGCAGAAATGTTTCTCAGCAGCATGGTCATAATTTGCTGCCTGCTTCTCAACATCAGCATCATTCCAGGATATTCCAACACAACGTGTGAAACTCACAGGGAAGGATAAAGCCCTGGAGGCACCAACCTGCACAGAACCTCTCGAAAGGATTCCCCAGTTCAGACCACTTTGACAGAAATGATAAAGATCATCTGTTACTGCGTGAGGAGTTCCCAGCACGGATGTATCTGGGTCAGTATTCTGCTTCAGTTTGTGGAGGCTGTGACTTCTGTGAAAATGTCAGTGAATGTTAAATGGCAAAGGAAAGACGGGTCATACAACAGAAGAATTACTGAATATGCATGTGGCTCTAACCTGCAGGGAATAAAGAGCCGAGTCCAAGTTTTTATCTGAACACGACGGGCTAAAGAAGAAAGATTTATTACTAGAACACTGCGCAAAAGTCTACTTAAATTAAATCCTTTTTGAAGACTCAGCTTTTCAACCAGGCGTTCAGCGCAGCGAGTTGTTCTTGGGACCACGGCCGCCCACCAATAGCTGAAATCCACACATACCCCTCTGAAAACGCTCCTAACTGCATATTCCAATAGTTCAAACACCAAATATTGGTTTCCACTTTGTGCATTAATGCACAAAGTGGAAACCAACTTGGCACTTCCTCAGAAGCCAATATCAACACTCTTCGTTATCTCAGCTCTTACCCTAACCCCAGAGGCATGGAAAATAAATGGCGCTCCTGGATTGGCTGCTTTGCACACGGCAGTGTGTCAAGTAGCATTATGCCTTGGTATTTCAGCTTCCCAAGCTGAGTTTTCTTTCGAATATATTAGATATGCTCTATGAAAAACGCTGTGAATTTTCCCCGTATAATTTTGAGTCAAGTTTCACAGAAAAATCTGCGAATTGCCTCTCGACCTTTTGACTGTATTTGCTGTTTTAATTTATTCTGCTAATGTACGAATGGTTAACCATTTGGTGTTTTTAAATGTGCTTCATAAATACACTGGATTTGATTGAAATACCTGTCCTGTTTTTGTCCATTCTACTGACTTTCCTGCTCTTTAAAAAGATTTCACTACTATTTCTAATGTTGTTTGTCCCTCTTACATACCGTAAAGTGCACTGAAGTGAGAACCGTTAATGTGGAAGAATCTGAACTAATTCTAATTAAACTAATTCAACTGCTAAATGTTGTGCCTTAGTTCTGGAGCTACTTTGGTTCTACAAAAGGGCAAAATGTAAATTTAATCAGTTTAACTAAGAGAGCCCGCCAATATCCCAAAGTTAAAGTTGTGTCAGGACAACAGGGGATGAAGTGAAGCATTTCCAATTGGATCTTTTCAGGATTTATTAACAATGATGTGCATCGAACCAGGAAAGCATGAAATTACGATTGAATTCAGAAATACTTTAATAACCCCAAAGAGAAATTAAATGTTGCTGTAACTCATATTATACAAGTTTCTTCAAAGAGTTGTTGTAGATTCTGATGGTTGTGGGCAGGGAGGATCTCCAGTAGCAGTCAGTATTACAGCATCTGTCAAAGAGCCTCTGACTGAAGACACGACTGTTGTATGACGGTCTGAGAGGATGTTCAGGGTTGTCCGTAACGCTCTCCGTTTTATGAAGAATCCGTCTTTGCACAATTAAAGACAAATCTTGTAATATTTATTGTATCATCTGCTTAAAATGGACTTTTTAAAAAATCTGTTTTGGATGAAAAGCTTGTTGATGTTTTTATGCTCTTTTTGTGAAGAAATATTTATAATTTGACATATTCCACACAAAAGAGAGGCACTAGAAGGACGTTGTATTAGTTTTCAATCTTCTGTGCTTGGTATGATGAGATTTATTCATGCTTTTATCTCCTTTTGAGGTTTTTGTTTGTGCTGATAGAAAACGTGTCGTCTTAGAAGAGCATGCAGAACGTTCCAACAGAACGGAATTTGAATGGACCCTCGAAGCCCTTCCAGCGTTAGAAGACGTGTTGTTTTACTGGTCTGACGTGGATTTGTAGGTTGTTGCCATCGTGCTGACATGATAAATCAGGTTGTAGTGAATACGAGCTGTCAGAGGGACAATAAAATGTTTGCATTGCAAGTGAACAAGTGAACCCATCCAGCTGACAATCACGTTTCTTCCCCCGCTCTCGACCTTTTGACCCATTACACCATTACTCATCACTCCATCTTCTATCCCTCTGTCTTTATTTTCACCACCTTTCACCTCTCAGCTCCAGATGACTCAATCTGTCTTTGTTACTCCCTCCTTTCTTCACAAACTATTCATTTTCTTCCATTTCTGTTTCTCGCTGCAGTTTGATACTGATTGTATGTATTTTTCCGCTTTGGTGAGTTATCAGGCTTGGGGTTTTCTCCGGAGATTTTTGCACATATATCGAACTTTCTGCAGTGCTTTGTTTTATAACCAGAAGCCAGAAAACCAGAAAACCGAAGGCGTGAATGCATCTTCTGATGGAAGGGCAGATTTTTATAAATAAAGACATGAAACTCATTGTATGTCAATGACCTGAGGCACACAGGTTTAGATGTATATTTAAATTCATTCACTCTTTAACCTGTCTTTCACACCCACGTCACTCCATCGCCTTTCGATCTCACATCCACAACTTCTTTTCACCTCCATCGCTCCTCTGTGCTCCCACCCACGTATTGCAGCTGATATTATGGCATAAATGTGTATTTATGTAACCTCTTGTTATGCACTTTTACACTGTCTGAATCCCCACTGAAGTAAACAATTATCTGTAAGAACATGCAAACGTACACCGCCTTGCAAGAGCGTTCAAGGAGCAATCACAAACATTTATGTATTTTATTGGGATTTTTTGTGACAGACCAACACAAAGTGGTGCATAAATGTGAAACGGGAAGAAAATGATACTTGGCTGTTACTCTGATACCCCTAAATAAAAGCTAGATCCAAGCAGAGATACACAGCTTGGGTGGGAAAATCTGTTGACAGGAAAACTGTCAGCTGTGCCCTTCATGAATTTGGCAGAGTGGCATCAGGAAAGCCATTGTTGAAGAAAAGCATGAGTAGTCCGTGTAGGAAACACAGCAAACATGAAAATTGAGGTTTCTGGCCTTCATGCAAAACAGCAACGTGAAACTAAAACTGCACATCACCCAAAATAGGCTACATGGTCCACGATAGCTGTATTTCCGTCAACGGTTTTGAAGTATCGCATTAGAAAAGGTTGATGGAAACGGCAAAATTGGAAATAACTTCCTCAATTTCGCAAAAAAAAAAAAAAAATTACACTCGCTTCATGTGGTTTTTGTCTTTTGGCGAAAGATTTAATCCACTAGAGGTGGAAACACATTTTCCGAACAAGTTCTGACGAAGCGAACTTTCCCATCGACTGGTGGGTCTGTGCCTTAACAGAGGCACGAAACCCGGCAAACCTCCAGCACGGAGGGGGAGGACTCTCTCCATTTTTTTTAAGATTTGTGGTCCATGCTAGTCTGCAACCTCCACATCTTGGTTATTACAGCGATATGAAGCATCAACATCTGACAAAATCACACGATTCGCACCAAACCAGTAGATGGAAACACGACCTAACTCGCATTTTCTTTTTTGCAACATTCGCATGAAAATTGGATGGAAACATAACTATAGCCAAACATGGTGGTCTCAGCATCATGCTGTGGGGGTTTACCTTCCAATATTACGGCCCCAAACATGCAGCCAGAGCTACGATGTGTCAGAACGGCCCAGTCAAAGTCCACACTTAAATCCAATCAAGAATCGCATCCGGACTTGGACATTGACAGACAAAGCAGTTAGAGCCTTTCTTATCACACTTATGCATTAATCTGTTTTGCTTTAGCAGATGCAATCACAGCGGAATCCATTAATTTTGAAAGTTCAATGTGAATACATCCCAAAAGCTTTGCAAGGCTCTGTAAGGGATTCCTGACAGCCTCCTTTCTAATTCAGGTCAGGCTTTCATCACTGATTTCATTCCCTTCTTATATTGCTGTCACGACTTTAAAGCATGTCATAAGATGTTGCATGTTTGAGTACTTTACTCCCAGACACACACACACACACACACACACACACACACACACACACACACACACACACACACACACACACACACACACACACAAAACCACCCTTGATTGGTCTCCTTTCAGACTTATACCCCCTGACTCATTACCCAGCTATGCTCTTATATTTTATTCATGCTTCGTTCACTATTTGTCATTTTTTACCTCCCCCGCCGGCTCTGTCTCTGTCTCCCAGGGTGTCCGTGTGTGACGAAGACAAGCTGACACATAATGAGTTCATCGGGGAGTCGAGGGTGGCCCTGCGTCGCGTGAAGCCTGACCAGACCAAACACTTTAACATCTGTCTGGAGCATCCACCTCCTGTGAGGAAGAGAGGGAACAAAACACAGAAGGATGAGGAGGCATGGAAAAACAGAAAATAGGGACATAAACGTGCAAGAGAGAGAAATGACTGGAGGGAGGCGTAGTGGTCAGTGCGCTAATGCTTTCTATGTGACTCATGAGCGCGGTTTTTTGATCAATGGGGGGATAGGGTGAGAAGAAAAAGTGGAAATTGTTTCCAAGCCACCAGGGAGGCCCTCAAAACGTCGACATTTATCAGTCCATTTTGACGCTTAGCTCACATCTGGGTCCCAATATTTCTGAACAAATATTTGCAGAGAGCAGAAATCTAACTATTGGTGATCATTATATGTTAATGGACACAGGATTGTTTTTACAGTTACCTCGGGGATGCTCAAATCCTGCAGCTTTTAGATGCATCCCTTCTCCAACACACTGGAATAAAGTGGCTGAATTCCCTCCCCATCAGCCACTCTGCAAAAACACAAAACCTTACCAAGTATTTCTGGTCTAGTTTCTTGTCCAGATATCTTGAATACACTTGAAATAAGACAAAACTAACTTACAAGTAACTTTTCGACACGATATAAGAGCCTGTTTCAGTAAATAATTCCTTAATATTGATGGAAAAGTTCTAGTTATAAGTGAAATAATCTGCCAGTGGAACAAGACATTTTTCCCACATTATAAGTTAAAATATCATGTTCCACTGGCAGATTATTTCACTTATTACTAGAACTTTTTCATTAATATTAAGGAATTATTGTCTTAAAACTAGCTCCTATATCTGCTGAAATGTTTGTTATAAGTTAGCTTTGTCTTATTTCAAGTGAATACAAGATATTTGCACGAGAAACTAGACCAGAAATGAGATGTGTTTTGCAGTCCATTCAGCTCTGCAGAAGTCTGGTAATGAGCCATTCATCTGATTCAGGGTTGTTGAGGCAGGGATGCCCCAAAAAGCTGCAGGATAGCAGCTCCAGAGGACCGGGCATACCGGCACCCCTGCACTCCTCCCAAAGTAATTACATATGGGAGTAGTCACAGAACATATCCCAAAGCTGTGAGTAAAAGAGTGGTTTTAATTAGTTTTAAGCCCCTTTCTGTGTGCCATCCAAGGGAACTGACGTTTCTTGTTGCAACCTGAATAATTTTATCTCTTACAAATTAAACAGTGAGCAATAATAATTAGTGATTCATACTTTAATACATAAACACAGGAGTTATTTATGCTATCATCACACATGAGTGAAAAACTCATCCGAACAGAAACTGATTTTCATTGAAAACCCTGGTATATAATTTCTAATTATATATCCTAACCCTTATGAAGCATGTTTTTTTTTCTGTGTTTTCTAATTTGGTCAGTAACAGGATTATAGATATTTAGTTTTTCAATTTGGTCGTAAATAATTAGTTACATTTACTTGAGAAACTTTTAAAGCAAACTGCACAATACGTTTCATGAAGAACAAGCATATTTTAACCAAAAATGCACCAAACACAGATACACAGTTAAAGTTTGAATCTAACTTTGCTAAACCTTCTTGGCCAGGGGTTCCCAAACTTTTCCATGCCACGGCCCCCCAAACAGCATTAGCTTTGCAGGGACCCCCTCTGCAAACCCACACACAATTCTACAAAATATGTAAAGAAACATCAACTTTTAGAATGTTTTTCTCGTTTTTATTCACTAATCAATAATTATTACATTCATTTAGCATAAATGTTTTCTCATACCTTCTGATTTTAGTTGGTCATGAGTTATAGCAGTTGCTATGCTAGCTTGAGGAGCAAAGCAGCTTGATAAATTTGACTGGCAGCCAATCAGAGAGAAGAGCATGGCAAATAACATTTCAATAAATTATTTTCACCTTTATTTTGTTAATAATGATTGAAAAACAGATATCTTATGATTTAAAAAAGTTTGTTTATTTATTAGATTCCTTTTTTTGTGATTATTTTTGTATTTTTTGTCTCATCTTCCCTTCAGCTTTCTGAGCCCCCCTAGCTTCCCCAGAGGGCCCCCACTTTGAACAGTATACATCAACACTAGGAATACTTTGCAATGTTCACATTGTGTTTTAATTGTTTTGAAAGAAAACGTGATCCACATCCGGTTCTGATGTTAAGCCACGAGAATTTCTTTCTCCAGATCAAAATAATAAAAAAGTTGACCCAAAACTGTTTGGAAACATTATGCCTTTATTTTAATAAAGCAAACATGCAAGGTATTTTTATCATTCTGTGCTGCAGTGATTCACTGATCCTTTCCCACCAAAATCTGGCATATTTAACCCTCGAGTATTTTTACCGAGGCCCACATGTTAAAAAAATTTGGACGCCTCTGATTTGTGATTTGTGAAAAAAAAAAAAAAAGATTGAGGATTCCTTAAAATTACAAACAAAGAGAGAATCGTGTCTCATCCTATAGCAGACAAATAGCTTTTTGTGCAGGCTAAATGTCAGCCAGGTCACATGTGAGAAACGATTGCTGAGAGATCAGAAAAATGAAAGGTGAGGAGGGAGAGCGAGAGGCGGGGGGGGGGGTCGTCAGAGACTCAGTGGACGGCGAGAGAGATGAGAAACAAGTGGATTAAAAAAAATAAAAGGAGGCGCGGGGGTGGGGGGGGGGCTGGTGTGTGAAACGACGTGGGTTGGAGCCGGGGTTTTGTTCTTCATGTGATCGAAAGCTCTGCTGGTATGAGATTATCCCTCTGAGGACGGTGGCCACTTTGCGATCAAACAGTAAAGCCTTTCTGTCATCCTGCAAGCCAGACGCTGTTTCAGCCCTCTAACTTTTAAAAGTAGCTTCGCCTTCAGACTGATAGATCCGTCCCTGTCTCCTCATCCTTCTGCTGCTCCCCTGTCACTCATCCCCTCCTAACATTTATCTCTTTCTCTTGCTTTCGGTCGGCTCTGCCTCCAGCTGCCCTCGCCGACGGCGATGAGCACAGCCCTGAGAGGAATCTCCTGCTACCTGAGAGAGGTGAAGCATTTCTAAAGTCCTCTGTTTGTTTTCTGCCCTCTCTGTCTAAACTTGTCTTTTAAAGGAACAACTAGGACATTTTAGTCAACCAGGCTTTGGTTGTTCACAGTTCTGAGCACGCTGGCCTTCATCCGACAGACACACTGCAGAAACACAAACTCCTATCAAGTATTTTTGGTCTAATTTCTAGTACAAATATCTTGAATACAATTGAAATGAGACAAAACTAACTTACAAGTAACTTTTCAACTCAATATAGGAGCTTGTTTTAAGTAAATAATTCCTTAATACTGCTGAAAAGGTTTTAGTTATAAGTGAAATAATCTGCCAGTGGAACAAGACATTTTAACTTATAATATGAGGAATATGTCTCTGAATGAGGGTTTTCCTGAAGCCCTCGCTTCAGGGCGGGAGGAAATCCTGCAGAAGTGGTTCAGCTGCACCAGGTGGGCTCCAAAGCCTCCTGTCCATAACTCTTCAATGCGCTGTTAGCTCCTGGATTGTGAAATGCATTTAGTCCAGATCAGAGATGACACTCAGATGGGAATTTTTCTTGGACCGATTTAGTTAAATCCGTGATGTACTCTGTGCATAAAGTTGAAAATGTCTGCGGGTCTACACCAATTGGTCAGGTGTGGGAATTGTAATCTTCCAAAATGACAGAAGGCCTTCAGATTTTTCCATCACCATTTAAAAAAAAAACAAAACAAAACAAAACAAAAAAAACTGGTCAAAGATGGAAAATATTGCGTTAACGAGAACCCTGCCCTGGAGAGAATCCACGCATGCACAGAAAGAACGTGCAAACTCCATGGCATGCAGAAAGATAATATGTACGTGAAATAATCTGCCAGTGGAACAAGATATTTTAACTTATAATATGGGGAAAATATCTTGTTCCACTGGCAGATTATTTCTACTTGTATGTTAGTTTTGTCTTATTTCAAGTGTATTCAAGATATTAGTACTAGAAACTAGACCAGAAATACTTGGTTGTATGTTTTGTGTTTTGTTTTTTTTGTGTTGTTTTGTGGTATTTTTTGGGATTTTGTGTTTTTGCAGTGCATTCGGTTTAATTTATCAGCATTTATTGTGTAAGAATCTATTCAGCTGTACAAGCGTCCTTTCAACACTGGCTGCTACTCTTCAGAGGTTAAATGTGACAGATACAGGACATAAAAGACATCAAAAAAACAACTATTTTATAGAAAAGCTGCTGCTCTGCACCAAATTTCATAGCCTGGAGGTTTGAGAATCAGTCTGTAAACAGTTCAGGATTTTAAATGTTTACATAAGCTGTCTACTTTTTCAACCATGTTTATTAATTAATTAGCCTCAGAGCTGATTCTGCTTCATCTAACAGTGCAGGGAATGATTCATTCATTACGTAGTATTAATAATTTCAGATCCTGCTGAATGAAAAACGTACATAAACACCTAATAGTGGAAATAATGTGATGTAACAAATAATTAATTATAAAGTGTGGCATGCATCTGTCTTCAGCCCCCTTTAGTACAATACCCCTAAAACAACCAGCTGCTTTCTGAAGTCACCTAGTCTATAGAGTCCAGCTGCCTGTAATTTAATCTCTCTTTAATCTGTGAAGGCCTCAGAGGTCTGTTAGAGAAGATTAGAGAATAACCAGCATGATGAAGACCAAGGATGACAGCAGAAAGGTCAGGGGGAAACTCATGGAGACGTTTAAAGCGGGGTTAGCTTCTAAAACAATATCCCAAGCTCTTAACATGTGGAGCATTGTTTAGATTATTATCTGATTATCATCATGCCACCTAACCTAAACTCTAAACTAACAGGCAGAGCATGGGGGGCATTAATCAAGTACATGGTGGTGGCAGCATCATGCTACGGGGTTGTTTTTCTTCAGAAGGCAGTGGGAGGCTGTTTCGGGTTGATGGAGAATATGGATGGAGCTAATTACTGGACAGTCAGAGCCATAATGAGATGGTTTAAATATAAGCATATTAATGCATCAGAAGGGTCTAGTCAAAGTTCAGATCCAAAGCTAGTGGAGAATCTGTGGCAAGAATTCAAGCTGACTGAATTTGAGCTACTTTACAAAGAGGAATGAACAAAAATGTCAGTGTATAGACGTGGAGATGTAACTGATTCATTCAATCATGCAATGTTGCACTAGTTTGTGTTGGTCTGTTGATATTATTGGTTATAATAAGACAGATTATGAAAAGGTTCACTGGGTATTAATACTTTTGTAAGGCACCGTATCCACTACCTTCTTTATTAAATATTGCTGAAGACAGTAAAACAAAAGAATGTATTTGTATTCTGAGCGTAATTATGTGCAAATAAATATGTAAAACTGTAAATTTCCAGTAAGCTAACCCAATATCTGTTCTGGTAAAAGAGAGTTGGCTCAGCTAACCATAGCAACTGCAGAAAAAGGCTAAAACATAACAAGGATAGTTAATGTTAAGGATAATAACTTAGCAAGTGAAGTTTTTCTCAAAAGTGAAATTTCCTGAGTGACAGAGTGTTTGTGGGTTGTCATTTGTTCAGGTTGATGTTGGTACAGATGGACGCTTCAAAGTAAATGACTTTGGATTTGAAATCCGATCCACATTTATCTGTTTTTTCAGATGTCTCACGAAATTAGCAAAAGTGTCACGAATGTACTTGCCTTGTTGCTGCTTTAAAGGATGGGTCTCTTTTAAAGCAGCAATGAAAATAAACAGCCCCGCGAATAATCCAGCAGCAGCATAAAGATGTCAAAACAAACCAAGCGTGAGACTTTAGCAGGAGCGAGCCAACAGTGTGTTCCAGCGAGAGTCAGGACGACTGCTGAAGTAACAGAATGTCTTCCGGCAAAAGACTGTTTGGACTCAAAATCTAAACCACATTAAGATTTTCTCTCCCATTTTTACTGGCTGTGTAACAGAAACCAGATACTGTATAAAAAGAGACATAACCACTTCTTTTTTTTTCTCACTGTCTGATTTTAAATCAAATTTAACTTCCTGTTTAAGGTTAGTTTGAAATAATACCAAAATATCTACAAATTGTTCTATATGTCAGAACAATGAAAGACATTCTTTTATTCAGATAATTTTTCTTTAACTTTCATCAGATTCTGAATATATAACATATTTTTCTTCAGTATTTGGGAGGATTGCCTGTTAAAGTGTGTGACTTGTGTCCTTCCAGAAGCTTCTCACAATAGTTTGCTGGTGTTACACTGCTGTAACTGAGTCATTACGTCAAAATTCAATTTTAGTTTCAATAGTCCACAAGACATGTCCCCTAAAATTAGGGTCTTTGTCCCTGAATGCGTTTGGAAACTGTAATTTGGCTTCGTATGTTCGAGTTCGTCGCGCCACCTCCTTCTTCACTGCAAAGATACAAAATCTTACAAAGTAGTTTTGGTCTAGTTTCTAGTACAAATATCTTGAATACGTTTGAAATGAGACAAAACTAAGTTACAAGTAACTTTTCAACATGATACAGGAGCTTGTTTTAAGTAAATAATTAATTAATATTGATGAAAAAGTTCTGGCTATAAGTGAAATAATCTGCCAGTGGAGACAAGACATTTTATCTTATAATATATATATATATATATATATATATATATATATATATATATATATATATATATATATATATATATATATATATATATATATATATTCTTTTTTTTTTTTTTCCCTTGCAGCAAGAAGGTCAGGCCAGGGGTCTTTCTGCATGGAGTTTGCACGTTCTTTCTGTGCATGCGTGGATTCTCTCCAGGGCAGGGTTCTCGTTAACGCAATATTTTCCATCTTTGACCAGTTTTTTTTGTTTTGTTTTGTTTTGTTTTGTTTTAAACGGTGATGGAAAAATCTGAAGGCCTTCTGTCATTTTGGAAGATTACAATTCCCACACCTGACCAATTGGTGTAGACCCGCAGACATTTTCAACTTTATGCACAGAGTACATCACGGATTTAACTAAATCGGTCCAAGAAAAATTCCCATCTGAGTGTCATCTCTGATCTGGACTAAATGCATTTCACAATCCAGGAGCTAACAGCGCATTGAAGAGTTATGGACAGGAGGCTTTGGAGCCCACCTGGTGCAGCTGAACCACTTCTGCAGGATTTCCTCCCGCCCTGAAGCGAGGGCTTGTGGGATCAGGAAAACCCTCTTTCAGAGAGTCTTGCACTGTAAAAACACAAAATCTTATCAAGTATTTTTGGTCTGGTTTCTAGTGCAAATATCTTGAATACACTTGAAATAAGACAAAACTTATAAGTAACTTTTCAGCTCGACATAGGAGCTCGTTTTCTGTAAATAATCCTTAATATTGATGAAAAACTTCTAGTTATAAGTCAAATAATATGCCAGTGGAACAAGACATTTTAACTTATAATATGGGAAAAATGCAGGTCCATCCGTTCAGGCCACAGCAGGTGAATCGTTCGTAATTTAGGTCCGATTGTTTAATTTCATTGTTTAAATGTAGTTACTGGCACCACAATCAGTGGTTTTTGTAGCTGCAAAGAAAAAGATACATGTATTCATCTCCTTGATGTGTGATGGCACGATGTGGATTCTCTGTTCAGCTTATTGAATATTAATTAAACCAAATTAAAATTAAATGCAACTGAATATGTCATTATCATCATTTTAAAAAACTAATGAGTAAAAATAGATTTTGACTGGATTTTTTGTGACCCGTCAATCAAAATGACGGAAAACGAGAAAGTCTAGTGCAACCTCTGCTCCAGGGGTTAATGTAATTAGAAAATGTTGAACAAATGTTCTCATTATTTTGCCAAATAGAAATATTTTTGGTAATCCTAGCTCACCTAAAGCAGGAACAGACTAGTTTCAACTGTATTTGTGAGGCTTATCTATTATTCTCAGATCCGTCTTCTGAATTACACTGCATCCAGGATTGCTCAGCTGTCACAAGCATAAGAAAGAAAATCCTACATCCTTTGTATTTACAACCGAATAATATCAACCTCTTGACTAGAAGGGAACACTTTGTGCCCTACTTAGACTGCTAAATGTCTAGGTGTCATCAGCATCTGGAGTTCAAACGTCAAATATTATTGTCGTTAAAAAAAGGAACTGTAGCGCGATCTTTCTATTGGCAAAGACACTCCTGAGACCAACTGAAGGATCAGCTTTTCACGTGTTTTTAAAGCACTTTATGCCTCCTGGCTTCAGGATTTTGCTATGGATAACACCGAACTGTTACCAAAGCGTCTGACAACACGTGGACCGACAGGGCAGATTCAAAGTGACACATAAAAGAAAGAGGCAGAGAAAGAGAGAGAGGTGAAGATGTTCTCTCGGGCCCATGACTCACCCTCCTATAGCCTTCAGCACACATATATGTATGTTATTTATAGAAGAGATGCGTGTTTTTCTCTTTCGTTATTTGAATCACTGTAGGTGCATGATTTTCACCCGCTCTCTCTGCTCATTCCTTTGTGATATTACAACTGTCTCCGCTTTGTATCTCTAAATCTCTCATTAAGTTTTATCTGTGAGGTATGAGGTAGTCAGCCTTGACAATCAATATGCAACATGTCCGTCCGTGCTGCTGCCTGATTGTCTGCACAGCCCACTGCTTTCCTCATCATAATCCCTTCCCTCTTTCTTTCTGAGGGAGTCACCGTTTCTGCCAGCGGCCCGTTCGGCATCTGTCAACTCCCAGTGAGTTGCCGTCTTTGGAAACTTGCAATTAGAGAGGATGACTTGCACCAGGTAGCTGGTAGTACAACAGCGCAGACCTTCACAGATCGATAGAGAGTAACTCATTAGGCGGGGGAAAATAAACAGGGATCCAGCTGCAAACAGTGAGAACTGAACAGGAAGGAGGGAGAAATTGTTGGGTGCAAGACAGGAGAACGACGTGAGACACTCAACAGACGAATGAAGTAACCTTGAATCTGGTAAAAGATGTAAAGTCTGACATCAGTCCGATTAATGAGGCTGAGGGCACTTCTTGGTGCTCTAGTTTGGGCTCGGTTATTAAATCTAAGAATGACTGTCTCTCTTACACTGAATCATTAGTTCAGACTGCATCAGGTGCTTTCATTTGGATGAAGACTGATCCCGTAACCTAATCGTGGCTTAAAACTAAAAACGGTCTCAGTCTAAGGTACAGTCCTGCTAATGAACCTGTTCCAGTCCACCAGTCCAGAGCTTTGTTTAGCGCCTGAGGCCAAACCTTCTCTTTAGCTTTTTAAAAGCTTCCCCATGTTCTCCAGTCAGCTTCTGACTTTATTTTTGTGTCATTTGGTGCTGCAGGGAGCATGCACAGGGTTCAATATACCAGTCTTTTCTGTGCAAGCTGCTGTTTGGTGTGTCTGGAAACAATGATCATAAGAGGCAAAGTCAATAAACAGAGTAATGTTTTGTTTTGTTTTTTGACATTTCTTTCATACCATCTACCATCATTTTGGGCTTTTAATAAAACATATAAACTGTACTTCAGGACCTAGTTATACAAATTGGTCAAAATTATGCAAAGAGGCTTAAATATGCACATACACACCCATTAATATGTGGTTTAATGTTGCTTAGCAAGTTGCACCTTGACCATCTGCTTTTTGTAGCTATCAAGACGCTTCTTGATATTTGAGTTGGTAAAAAGGATATTTTGTTTAAATTGGTTGGTTCCCTGGTACAGAACTGGCTTTTAAGCATATGAAACAGCCTTTTATACACATTTCAAAACAAGTTTTGATGTTTGTTTGGCTTCATTGTCCTGTAAAAACACCCAGCGGTGTCAGAGTTTCACTCATCAGACCCAAACCATCTGTTTAAATGGCTGTTTTCTGCCACAGATCAGACCAGTCCACAGATCTTCAGTAGGACAGAGGTGTTTTCCTTTTTACAAACTTAATCTTAGCCATGTTTGATGTGTGTTTGGGATCCTTGTCGGCTTCAAACACCCCAGGTTTTCCAGTTTTAAGCGATCTAACGCATTAGCAGTGGTGACGTTGAAGAAGTTGGGGGTGGACCTTCGTCTTTATAATTTCATCCACTTTGTCTGATGAAGTGTCTGAGCCGGCATAATGCTGCCGCCACCATGTTTGACAGTTTTTATGGTGTTCTCTACCTTGATTCTGCCAATCTTTGTTGTGGCCAGTTGCAAATTTCAGTTTAACATGAAGATGTTGATTCTGCAGTAGGGGCTTTTTTCTTGGTTACCAGCCCCTCTCAGCCCCTGGCATTGTAAAACCCTGTCACTGTGGACAGTATTCCAGCTTGTTGGAGGCTTGATCCTTGGTGTTCCTAAACATCCCAATAATTTTTTTGATTCATATGAGAGAACGGTTTTTGTTAGATTGTTGAAACATGGACACAAACTCAGTCTTCCAACCAAACAAGGATCCAAAACACACATTAAAACTGGTTCAGGAATGGATGTAGTTGACCAACAACGTTTGCAAAGGAACCAGTCTATGTTTTAAGGTCAGGTTTGTACCAGGGAACCAACCAGAGAGGATAAATATCCAGTCAGTGGTATCCCTGAAGCTTCCTGAAGGCAACAAAATCAAAAAATAACATCAACAAGAAATCCTAACCTGTGTACCCAGTGTTTGTTTCTGAAAAAAAACAGCAGTTTCATGTTGTAAAATGATTAAATCCCGTAATAAAAACAGTTGAAATTAACCATCTAAAGGTTAAAGTAAAGACATTCATGTCCACAATGAGTGTACAAAAACATGTGAGTTAATCTGTCCATGTGCAGCACACAGATCTTGTCCTTTCCATCTCATCCTCTCCTTCAGTGGGAGACCGAGCAACAGAGAAGTCTGGAGGAGAGGGGCCGTTTGCTGCTCTGCCTCCAGTACCTCCCCCCAAACGGTGACAGCGAACTGAAGGGTGAGGCCAAGGAGAGAGCCCGGGGTGGGCTCTGTGTGGGCGTCAAACGCTGCGCCCACCTGGCAGCCATGGACGTCAACGGCTTCTCCGACCCCTACGTTAAAACGTAAGTTTTATATTTAACGCCCTGTTAAACTGATGAGCCAAAACAGTATTACTATCCCTGACTGTGCTTCATTTGTATCCTAAACTGTCCCACATCACCGAAACCGCCTTACTGATCTACGGCAGAGCATTTAGTTCTGTTTCTAGTTAAACTTTGCAAGTTCTTGATTTACATTTCCTCTCAGTTCGCTGTTGTGATGAGCTATTGACTGGAAGATACCCAAAAACCTTTTTCTCTCAGAGACAGTCCAGCCCAGTCATCTGGCTCACCATTTGGCATTTGTCAGGTCTTTAAACTTGCCCAACTCCCCTGCGCTCAACATGTTCACGAACTGACTACTTAATGTCTCATATCCCAGGCTGCTACTGATAGACATTACAAGATAAAAATAAGTTGTAAAGGAATATCTGAACAATATTTCTTTCTGGTTTTAATAAAATGTTGGCACAGTGTTAAGTTATTGTGGTAGCAGTTACCTAAATGAGTCCAAATCTGATTTAATTTGGGTCAGTCGCCTTTAGAAGCCTTTGTATTTACAGTTGCACCTGCAAATGCCATTCATACACTGCAAAAACACAAAATCTTACAAAGTATTTTTGGTCTAGTTTTAAGAGCAAATATCTTGAATACATCTGAAATAAAACAAGACTAATTTACAAGTAACTTTTCAACATGATTTCAGAGTTTGTTTTAAGTCAATAATTCCTTAATCTTGATTAAAAAGTGTTAGTTATAAGTGAATTAATCTGCCAATGGGACAAGACAATTTCCCCATATTTTAAGTTAAAATGTTTTGTTCCACTGGCAGATTATTTCACTTATAATTAATACTTTTTCATCAATATTAAGGTACATGTGTACATGTACCTTACACTCACCCATTTTTATGTCTTTTTTTTTTTGTAATTTATTTCTTTTTTGTGTAATTTATCTGTTCGGGGTAATGAATACTTTTAGTTACCGAGTCTGAGACGATGTAATTTATATTGTATGTCCAGTTTTTGTGGTTCTGAGTCCAAACTATTTTTGCCCATCCGGGGCTTATGATGATGAATACAAGACATGCATCTTAAATTGATGCACTGACAATTCACACCTATGTCAGGATGACCTCTCCAGCCTGCTCTACTTTATCACCTCCATACCTGTGTTTGGTCTTATGAGGCCCTTGGAAGATGCTAGATCACATTTGGTGGCCATTTTTGAGTGATAGAAGCTTTGAGTTAATTCTACTGAGGGCAATGGTGACAAGTTTTCATTTCATAGATGGAAGCTACTTTAAAATGCATGTTACCCATATATCAAGATAATCACAATGTGTCATTGGTGACATCTTAAAAAATGTACTGATCTACAGCTCACAAAATATAATCTTTGGGGTGTATTTTACCACAGAAGGAGAAGCAAGATAAGGAGAATCAGATTATAGTGATATTGTTAGTGTCATAAGGTCCTCTGGAGTTTCATTACTCACTGATGACAGAAAAACGTTACTGTGTGTGTCTCTGTCTGTGTGTCAGTGGGCTCCACTAGGGAGGGCAGGAAGGTCCTTGAGCTGAATTATGCAACTTGACAGAATGTGAACAAATAAGATGTAAAATCCCTCTGTGTTGTCACGGAGCGGGGATTGCTGTTGTTGCGTTGAGGTTATTAGTGTCATGAGTAGAAGAATTTAAAACACAGCACTAGCACACTGCAAAAATAAATTTTTGCTTTGATTTAAAAATGTTTCTATCAAAAATATTTTAATTTTATGCTTAAACACAAAGCGTTTCATCAAGAGAAGCTTATGTAGGTCGTGAAACTCCGAATGACGTCACATCCAACTTTTAACTATCTTCCAGTCGCAAGTCAGAAAAGCACTGGGATTTGTTAATTGCTATGCTTAGTGACCAGGTTAGCAAAGATTAGCAATGACATTTTAAAGGAAACAAACATAGCCAGTATAAGAGCTAAGCTAATGTGGGGGAGCTTGTAGCTAATATAAAATCTAATGCTAATATAAGTAGGCTACTCATATTGCATAACAGCAATTTATATTTCTAATATAAGTGTTGGGCTGATAGACAGCCAGATGGATAGACGCACAGACAGATGGATATAACTTAAGCCAATAGAGTAAAAGTTAATGTAGCTAACAACAATCACTAGGCTAATGTAAGAGAAGCTAATGTAGCAGATACAAATGCTAAACTTATGTAAAAGGACTTAATGTTGCTAATACATTAGCTTACCTTATGAAAGAGAAGCTGATGTAGCTAATATAAGAGTTGGGCTACTTCAAGAGATAGTAATTTGTTTATGTGAGAGTCATGCTACTGCAAGATTAGCTAATATAAATGCTAAATTAATGCAAGAGAAGCTAATGAGCCTACAACAAGAGAAGCTAACACAGCTAATATAAAAACTAAGCTAATGCTTGAGGATCAAATGTAAAATAGCTGAGCTAATAAAAGATTGTTTCTTCCTTCTAAAATTGTTTCTTTGTAAGATAAAAGTTCCCAAATTAGAAGAAAATAGGCAAGAACTACAACCAACCTAATAATATTGGTATTTAGTCATAATAAAATCTCTTCTATGTCTAAATTGTGGAAACAATTTACCATTTATCTTTTAACAGGTTTTACACAAACAGCAGATAATATTATTAACATTTTTGAAAAATTAAGTCCACCACACAAACCAAAGATACAAATATGAAAGCATCAGCATTACGACTGTTTACATGCATTGTAGTATTGTTCTTTTGGCTATTTGTTTCGTAAATTCTGAAACTTAAATTCTCTTATAAACACTTTATTCCCATTTCTAAATATTCTCTGCTGGCAAATATGTTAAAATAGGGACATAGATGGAAAGAAAATTAGATACTATGAGCACAAGTGCTCAGAAACCTGTAAGCCTCGGAATTATCATATTTCAAGTTAACAAGTAAATAAAATATAATCATGTTGGATAATTTAGACACCTTCTGTCATGGATTCCTAGATGAATGTAATTTTTTTGATATCTTATAGTGCACAGGACCACAGTGCTTCCTTGCTTGTCTTACTGTTTTCTCTAATTTCTTCTTTCTCATCAAGTTTTCTCACCATCTTCTCAGCATCACCCAAACCCACTCATCCTTCTCTCACCCATCTGATGCACTGTACATCACATCATCCACCTGCTTTTGCTTTAGATGCATGCTCACATCTTTGCCCTTTGGCAGGAGCTTCTTCCCAGATGCTTTGTTGTGTCTGAGAGCGTGTGGGAACATACGCATTCTGAGCTGTGGGTGGTGGGTGGAAAGCAAATGTGAATAGTGATTTTGCCATGCTCCTTCCAGCTGGCTTAAAAATATCCTGCGAATTTAATGACAGCCTGCAAAGCGCTTGCTGTTTGCAAGTCTGTGCTGTGTTGTTGATCCATCTTCACTTTGGGTTTTACATTTCTGAGAAAACATTTTTTTGCCACTATTGAACACATGTTAAGTTAATATAACTGGAGTTTTTTGGGGGTTTTTTTGAGAATTGGTTTGGTTTTTTAGTCGAGCGTTAGATGAGGTGGTGTCCATGGGTGGTTCTAGACAGGGACAAACGGGGGCCAGTGCCCCTGCGGAATTGGTCCTGGACTTTGTTATTGCCCCTGCACTGCCAAGATAATACTAAATCAGTTTCTTATGATGATATGCAGTGGCATAGAAACCAATTTCATGTTTTACCTTCACAGTCTAACTTTAGCAATGAATTAAAAATTAAGCTTTGCACTTTTAGCTTTGGCTGTATTGCGATAGGATCACAGTTTTCATCTGCTAGATCTAAAACCTGCAGTTCTGGAGCTGGAAGTTGCTCTTTGGCTCACTTGACATATTAAATGATGAAATATTGCCCTGTTTTTTCCCATTCCTTTGTTCTGTGTCCCTACAAGAAAAATTGGCCCCACCCTGCCCCTCATTGGTGAATCTGGTCTAGAATCGCCACTGGCGGTGTTTCTAGCCAACAAATAATAAGAATGTTGGGCCAAGCTGAGTGACATTCTCACAAATTATAGCCTTGAGTAAAAATAACAGTTTGTATTGTGGTATTTAGAGTGATTTTTTTTTTTTTTTTTTTTTAAAAAGCCTTTCATAATATAACTGCTTCGCTTTTATAGTAGAAAAGCAAAAATTCCTTATACTGCTGCTGGATAATTGCAGTTTGAATAACATTATCTGTTGCATTTATTTATTTTTATTTTGAGATATTGATGAAACTATACAACAATCACTTGCTAAATTAAGTCATTGTTTTCAATTGTTTTCTACACAGAATATTTTCTTTTCTGCAGTTCTGGTCTTGAAGGGAGCAGCAGAAATCTAACAAGCAGATACTTGCTGGTTAATTAGTTTGGCTTCCTGCTCCGGGAGTTAGACATGCTCCTCATATCATGTCAACTATAGGTTGAAAACAGCGTTTCTTTTATAAGTGCTTTTACAGTTTCCACACTATGACAGTGCATGTTTTTATTTTGCACAGTCTCATGTCCACTACAATGCTTAAAATGTAAAACACAGAAGATTTGCATTTCCTAACATCATTCAAAACATATCTAGATGTGTTGTTTGTAGGATCTTGCTTATAACTGGGTTATGCCAAAATTATATTTTTAAACAATCATACAAGCCAAAATAGTTGGGGGACTGTTCTTATGACTTCTCCATCAGTTTCTCTTATTGAACGATGATCCATACTTGGACCAGCAGTGCTGCACTACTTCACTCTCCTTTATTACATTTGTCCTACTTTTTCTGAGTGGAAATGTCTCCAGAGTGCTGAATTTTTCTGTGCACTGTCATATTGCAGCATCAGACATGACAACGTCACATTTGTCTGTTTCAGGTACCTGAAACCAGATGTTCAGAAGAAATCCAAGCACAAAACAGCAGTCATAAAAAAGACTCTCAACCCAGAGTTTAACGAGGTAACATCCATGTGTGTGTGTGTGTGTGTGTGTGTGTGTGTGTGTGTGTGTGTGTGTGTGCATGACTGTGAGAGGTGTTTTTGCAAAGACTGAGCTCATTTAGATTTGTATATATTTCGCCTTGGGTGCAAACCTTTCTTGGTGCATTTTGTAAAACAGTTATAGTTTACTTCTTATTATCTTCCACCTAATTAGAGAATATTTTGTGATCTTCTGACCTCTTTATTCTCCCCGCAGGAGTTCTTCTATGAAATCTCCTTCTCAGAGCTATCCACTAAGACTTTAGAGGTCACAGTCTGGGACTACGACCTGGGGAAGTCCAATGACTTCATAGGTGAGTTGGTTACAAAAACACCTGATGACTAATAATACCTTTAAACATGTTTTTGTCAGATTAGGTGCCCTGATTTTTTCTAATAGTCTCATTTTCCACACTAGATGTTGCCGAAGATATTTTTGTTTTCTGCTGGCATAAGTGCAGTGGAGCTCTGTGTATAATTTGTGTGGTTTAGTCACCAAAAAGGTGTCGGTTTGTTTAAACCTTCTACAGGCTACTTGGACTCTGAGTAGGTGTAAATGATAACATTTATTTGGGTTGTTTTATTTAAATACATTTTTCTGTTTCTACTTCCTCAGAAATATTTTTAATAAAATTTCTAATGCAGAAATTGGAGCCCAGTCTGACTTCTTCAGTGACTAAAAGTCATTTCTAAGCCAAATCTCATGTAAGTGGCAGAAGCACAGAGGCAAATATTTTTAACAGGAAGTGTTTAAAATCTTTAAAATAAGCACCCAAATGTAAGATTTTTAACCACAGAAGAGGTAAATAGTTGTATAAAAACAGTTTATCACTTCTTCAATGCGTGGAGTATTAGAAAACAGTGTTTTTATGAAGTCTACAGGTGTCGAATGACGCTCATGCTCTGGTTCTAAATTTGCACGTGTATCTCATTGCAATTAAAATATATTCATGTGATGTAATACAAGTAATAGTGTATGCCCATGGACACCAGCAAAGGGCCATTGGGGAGCCATTCATGGTGTGCAATCTGTCAGCGAAGGTGACAAGGGCAACCTGACTTATTAATATTTAATTTGTAATTTCCACTTTCACAGTTTAAGCTCTGCAGTTTGAACTCTGTCACCTTTTTCAGCTTTTAGACTTTAAATCTGGAGTCAGCCTTTTTTGCTCATGACTGATTCACACAAACCAACAGTTTCATGCGGGAATCATGATAACCTCCCTCAATCAAGATCAACAAAAATATTCATGGTACTAATTACAAAAGGAATCAATTAACTTGATTACCTTTAAAAAGTAAGTTAGGACAAGAAAAGAATTCAAAATCAAAGCTTCCAAACAGAAAGAGGTGCTGAGATCCAAGAAAACTGATATTTTGTCCATGAGCTTTGTCACGTGGCAAATCCTCAGCATCTAAAACTGCATGATCATCTTCATCATCCTCACCGCCCCTATCATCGTCCCCATTTCACCCAGATATCATGTCCATTTTACTACCAGAAAATCATGTAACGCTCTTCAGCCTTATAAATAAAAAAAGACTTCAAACAAGCATGTCTGTTACAGTCTAATAACAAAAAAATATATATTTGTTTTACTGTAGAAACATCTACTGCTATTAAATTATTTTCAAGCACCGTATGGTCACAACAACAGTCGAAAATCCTGATCAACTTAATTCAATTAAAAAATATTTAATTTATCCCAAAAAGAAATTAAATGTTGTCGTAACTCAATTACCTTAAAAGAGTCGGCGTGGATGGTGATGCTGTGGGCAGGAAGGATCTCTGGTAGCAGTCAGTCTTGCAACGAATCTGAATAGGCCTCTGACTGTTGCTGTACGACAGTCTCACGACTGTCATTACATGCTAACAGCTCGATTTCCAGGCGGCAGAGACGATATTCCTCAGTACCATATTCTGGATGACATCATCAGTTGCACAGCTAATCCACCTCATTTGCTTTTGCTGCGCCTTTTTAAGCCTGTCTGGGGGTATGGTCAGAAAGCCGAGCAGAGAGTCAGGGATCTGATCCTTGGCTGTAATGATCGATGAAAGAGATGATTTGAACCTCCTGCTTCTCTCTCTGCTGCGCCCAGTTGTAAAAACAACACCTTGTTGCCACGGTTACGCGTCATAACAACTGCCTAAAAGTTAAAAAAAAAAAAGGAAGAGCAGAAATCATTCCGGCTGCACAGCGTCGAAAACCAGGGCGAATAATCTTCCAAACATGCACGCCTCAACCGAAAAATTACGAACAAAAGTCTACAAACAGAACAAATGAGAGCTAACGTAACAGAGCTGCTCCAACATGCTACCACCATGAGCGGCGCAATTCTAGAAATATAGAACAATATAGTTGTGATTTCCTTGCAGTGTAACATCAAAATTTCAAAATTTTAACATTTGCATAATAAACTCATAGTTGCATTCGAACCCCGGTCTCCCGGGTGAAGGTCGGGTGACTTACCCATTGAGCTACCCAGCCGCTATAACGGAAGGAATACACTCCATGCCGGCTCAGACGTCGCCCGGCCAAACAAGGTCTGCGTCAGGTGCTGGGGAACCAGGGCACCTTCACGAAAAATGGGTTACTGGAACGAGACGGAATTGGGCGAGAGGTGAAAACTTGGATCTGTTGGAATGCTACTACTCAAGTAACCCTAGTCAGAGGGGTTACATGCAAAGAATGCGGGAGGAATGGTTACGTCGACATCCCCATTCAACACTAACTGCCAAACAACTAGTAGCTCAGTGTTCCAACATCCGCAAACGGCAAATGCTGTCACAACTTGAGATAGACGAGGTACAACACAAATGCTACGGCAAGGGGGAGCCAGGACGCCAGGTCAGAGGGGAGTTAGCTTCAACTCCCCACCCGGAGATTGGGTATGCAGCCCCAATAATGAACGAACCATCACAGCTGAACGAGGCAGCAACTGACCTGAGAGGTAGGATCGTGGCCCGAACAAACACCAGGCAATCCCGATGCCAATTACAACGGCTGAGTGAAGTACCATCAGAAAGTCTCATTGAAGATGTGAATGCAGCATTGAGAACGATCCCTACCAACACCATAACGGAAACCAATGAGCTGGTGTACAACTCAGCATCAGTGATCCTTGAGATGCTCGGCTATAGGAGCAACCATGAGATTCAATACCCACCATGGAAAAGACGGTTAGAGGCTAAAATCAAGGTAACAAGGAGGGAAGTGAGCCAATTGTCAGAGCTCCAAAGAGGTGCAATCAAAAGACCGGTACCCAAGCGGTACAGCCAGATGCCCATACCTGAAGCGCTCGAAACTGCCAAACAAAGGCTCTAAGCCTTGGCCAGTCGCCTAAAGAGGTACACGAGAGAAAATGAAGCCAGGAGGATTAACCGGCTCTTCTCCACCCAACCAGCTAAAGTGTACTCTCAATGGCAGGGTAATAACAACAGAGCAGACCCACCAAGGCTGGAGACCCAACAGTACTGGAAAGGCATATGGGAAAGGGAGGCGACCCACAACAGCAATGCACAGTGGCTAATCTCTCTACGAGATGACCACAGCATATATATATATATTATATATATATATATATATATATATATATATATATATATATATATTATATATATATATATAAAATATATATATATATATATATATATATATATATATATATATATATATATATATATATATATATATAATGTAATAGTGTAATCCTATAGAAGGAAAGGTAAAATAATCCCAAGGTGCTAAGCATTTTTAACTGTATGCCAGTAGGTGGCGGTGTACTGAGTACAGTAATTTATACAGACCCATTCAATAAATTAGACAATTATTGAAATCCCATTTATTTTAGAAACTTTATCATGAAGTGAAACACATTATGTAGATTAATTACACACAGATGGATGTTTGAAAGACTTTATTTCTGTTAATTATGATGATTTTCCACACATAGCTATGAAAACATAACATTTAAAATTAGAATATCGCATCAGACCAATCAAAAAAACTATTTTTTATATTTTATAAACATGTGGGCTTAATGAAAAATATGTTTAATACCCGCTTAAAGGATGTTATTTTCGAAAGGTACTTTTTTTTAGACTTTATTGAATATAACAACACATTGTGTATAAATATCTGAATATCTCTTTGCTTTTGAACATCACAAACAATGATAATGTTGGAGGCTAAAACTGAAATTCGATTTTAAACAACACATGCACGTCTTTACCCCTCCTCTCTGTTTTGAAAACTCTTCTTCTGCTCTCTGCTCTGGTTAGGGGGGGTATCCTTCGGGTGCCACTCGCAGGGAGACGCCCTGCAGCACTGGATCGACTGTCTGAAAAACAAGGGCAAGAAGGTGGAGCGCTGGCACACCCTGACCAACGAGCTGCCCGGCTCCACCCTGCAGGAGTGAACCGGGCCTCCTCCTCGGACTGGGGGACGTTTCATCGCAGGACTCTGATGGATTCATAACCTGCTTACTTTCTGTCAGAACTGAAAGCAGCAGTATTCTAATATTTGATGTAGACGGACCTAATTTAAAATATTCACAGACGTTCATGTCTCTTAGGAGAATTTAAAGGCACCAAACTGGCATGATCTGATTCAACAAGAAATCCTGCATGTAGTGTGCGATCAGGGAGAGGGTTTTAATTATTATGCAGTCTGACTTCCATGGTGGGTCCCTCATGTCAGCTTTGCTTGCTTTTATTAAATCCTGTCAGTTATTTTCATTAACTCCTGACATTAAATCTTGACGTTAATGTCCTCTCCCTTGCAATCGCGTTCTTTTCTTCCCTGATGCTTCCAGAGATTTCCAAGTGGTCTTAATCCTGTCGGACGTTCCCCATCTATTGATCTGCCTGTCAGTGGGCTGCCTGCAGATGGCCCAGTCTGATAGGGTAATTGGCTCTTTTAATGTTGATGGTTGGTGTGAGTCGTTTGCATGTTTGATGTCGATGGAGCCGGCCCCCCTGCATCGTGTTTTAAGTAAAAGGAGTTTTATTCTAACTCACATTTCGACGTCTATAACGGTTGTTTGATGTGTCGGCTCTGATATTTCTGTGTCAAAGCTTTATTTATATATATATATATATATATATATATATATATATATATATATATATATATATATATATATATATATATATATATATGAAGCAGAGAGTGGTGGTTTAATTAAGCACAAATAACTTTAACAGAAGAGGAGTGTTTATGGTCGTAATCCGATGCAGTAAATGACATTATCAGCCTTTGTCTGACACAAATCAGTGATAAATTGTTTT
Organism: Anableps anableps; assembly: GCA_014839685.1. NCBI lineage: Eukaryota > Metazoa > Chordata > Actinopteri > Cyprinodontiformes > Anablepidae > Anableps > Anableps anableps. The sequence goes on from CM026084.1 coordinate 26,949,902, forward strand.
AAAAACAGCAGTGTTGTGCGGTACCTCTCTGTATTTGACTGAGCTGCAGGTTTTATCTGTGGTGAATGAGGCTAATGCTACTACTAATGATAATACTGGTGTTTATATGTAAATACATTTGATGTTTTAACTGTTTTGAATATTTGTCTTTTTGGAAAGTAAGCATGATTGTTGTATGTTCTTTATAAAACATTTATTTATATATAACTGGTTGCAAAGTGTGAACCTCTGATGTTTCTGCACAGCCCAGTGGCAACCCAATAAAGCTAAATACTGCCACATAGTGTCCTGGACCTGCAACTGCAGCCTCTTTTCTAACCAAAGTGAGCGGAACAATACTTACTTTATAAAGACAGAAATTAAATGAATGAACAGAACCACATGGAGGAGCGACAAGGGATGTCTAAGGAAGAATGTCTAAAAGGCGCCAATAATCACTAGATATCACTAGATAAATCACTAGATAAATAAATTATTCTTTAAAACAAGAAACCACATATGCCACAATTTTTGGCACAGTTCCTACCAAATAAATGTAGCTGAAGCCTTTTTAAAAATGATTGATGTTTCTTTAAGTTTAATAGATAATCATTGACTTCTTCTGGGGGACGTGACACAAAGGCTATTTTTCTCTTAGCCACTCTTGAAAATGGGAAAGACAAGAAAAACCCTCAAGCATGATCTTCATAAATCAGGAAATTGCTACAAGAACAAAAGATACCTCCCTAACTGGTCAATATTTAATCAGAGAAATAATTAAAATAATTTAAAAGCTACAGTTTTTTTCAGTTTCATATCGCTGCTGCAATAAAGGATGTATTTATTTTAAGGATTAATGCATCTTCAGTAGGGTTGTAGTTGTACTCTTCTATCTGAGAGTGTAAAAGTTCTCTAAGATGGTGGTTTTGAAAGTTGGAGTCAGTTTTGGGTCATGAATTCAAGAATCATGGCAGCAGCATTCTGGAGCAGATGTGCTACATTGGTTCTGATTTGTTCTTTTTTATTGGTTGAGTCGTGCATGTTTGGACAATTATTCCCTCTGGTTCTGGATGCTGTGCAGAGGGATTTTTTTTTTTTTTTTTTTTTTTTTTTTTTTTTTTTTGCTCTTACTTTTTTACTTTTGGAAAAGTATCATATCCCTGACTCCAGCATCTCTCTGCCCGGCTTTCTGACCATACGGCCAGATGGAGACTTAAAGAGGAGCGGCAAAAGCAAATGAGGTGGATTAGCATTGCTTGCCAACAACTGATGGTTTCATCCAGGACAATATCATCTCTGCTGCCTGGAAACTGAGCTGTTAACATGTCAGAGGCAGTCAGTCTTCAGTCAGAGGCCTCTCTGAGTTTGCTGCAAGACTGACTGCTACCAGAGATCTTTCCTGCCCACAGGAACACCATCCACAGCAACTCTTTTGAGATACTTGAATAATATGAGTTACGACAACAATTTATTTCTTTTTGGAATAAATGAAGTATTTTCTCAATGAATTAAATTTATCAGGCCTTTTGACTATTATTATGACCATATGGTGCTTGAAAATAATTTAATAGCAGTAAATTTTTCGACAGTAAAACAAATATATACTTTTTTGTTATTAAACTATAACATACATTTTTTGCTGGATTTTGAAACATTAGACATAATTTAATAATAAAAAAACATTCAGTTGTCATTAAATCCTTGTTAGTTTGGTTTATTAGTATTGTTTGTATATTTTCGCCATCAACCGTTGGGGATGCAGGACTGTGTCAGGATTATAAGAGCAAATACACAGCATAAAACAGTCGCCTCGTTCTGTCATTTACTGCAGACTTAAAGCACCGAGCAGTAATATTATCTTCATAATTGAAGTAAGAAGCGAACATGCATTTATTAAAAATTGATTTTGCCATTTGGGGGTGTTTAATAATGCATGTGCTCATTGTGACTGTGTGGGTTTGGCCGCAGCTGGTCGGCATGAATGGTAATGAAATGTACAACTTCAAAGTTCTTTAAAACAGGAGGATCAAACATAAACATAATCCCCCACTTGTACATAAATCAAACAAGGTCATTAAATTTAAGTACAATCCATAAATTTTCAACAGGACTAAGGGCAGAGCTTTAAAAAAGTCAGTTCCAGATAAATGTTAGCTTGTTTTATTCACTCTAAAATCAGGTTTGGCATATCTTTAGGGACATCATCCTTCTGGACTCCCAAACTGGTCCAGATTTGCAGCCGGAGAGGTCGCCAACCCAGAAAGAAGCTGCTGCTCCAAAAAAAAAAAAAAACCACCATCTTTACAGTCGATTGAATGACACGGACAAGCCGAATGGCTTCTGGAGAAAAGTTTTATGATTGAAGGAGACAGTGAGCTATTTGGTCACAAAGACAAGGAGTTAGTCAGGAGGAGTCAACCGCCAACGTAACACCAAATTATTTGTAGAAGATTCACCTGTTCACGGATTTTTTTCGTGGAGCAAATCTGAAACATTCAAAAGAAAACGCAGCTTGGGAAGGTGAAATACCTCCACGCTACTTGACCTGCTATTGGCTATCGCAAAGCAGCCAATCCAGGAGCACCATTAATTTTCCTTGGTGCTGACTGACTGAACCCCCAAGAGCGGAAATAAGGAAGAAAATGGATATTGGCTTCTGTTGTTGTGCCAAGATAGTTTCCACTATGGTTATTAATGCACATTGAGGCGTATCTGGCATTTGAACAGTTTCACTTTCCCCAAATTTTTCAAACTCACCTCAACTCAACATCGAGATGGTTTCAGCTTGGATGAAATTGGACACTGATCTCAAACAGATCTGCCGGATAAAGCAGGCTTGTATTCTGGAATGGCCCGAAACTGAAACCTGTTGAAAATGACTTAAATATGAAGTCTGGGCCATAAAACCAACAAATGTAAAGGAACCTAAACAATTCTGACAAAATGTCCAGCATAAAGAATACCAGCATTCTGTGGACGGTCACTACACTGCAAAAACACAAACTCTTACCAAGTATTTTTGGTTTGGTTTTAGTGCAAATATCTTGAATACACTTGAAATAAGACAAAACTAACTTACAAGTAACTTTTGAAAACAATATAGGAGCTTGTTTTAAGTTAATAAGTTAATAATTCCTTAAATATTGATGAAAAGTTCTAGTTATAAGTGAAATAATCTGCCAGTGGGAAACATGTCTTGTTCCACTGGCAGATTATTTCACCTATAACTAGAACTTTTCATCAATATTAAGGAATTATTGACTGAAAACAAGCTCCTATATCATCATATCATGCTAAACAGTTACTTGTAAGTTACTTTTGTTTTATTCCAAGTGTATTCAAGATATTTGCACTGGAAACTAGACCTGAAATACTTGGTGACATTTTGTGGGTTTTTTGGTGTAAAAGCATGTGGTTGAGCTGCAGCCACACGCTTGGGCACATTCATCCCAATAGCAGAGGCGAGAATAGTGTGGATAAGAGAGAATTCATCATATCATTCATCATTTTAGGTTGTTTGTTGTATAATTATTTCACTATGGGAAAAGAAAGGTTAAAATAAAAAAGCTAAATTTAAATAACGTTCACTGCATTGATGAGAGGATGTTAAGTTTTCAGTGCAAATGTAGCAACTGGATGCTGAACAGCAGAGCTGAGGGTTACAGTTGCCACAGAATCAGCTTGTAAATTCACATTTTAGTGACACTTATCTATATCACATTTTAGATCAGTGATTTTTATTAAATGCAACCCATTCTATTGAATAAAGTAATTCATCGTTATCTAAATTTATGCCAAATCTGAATTTAAATTATGTAAAGTTTTGCTTTCAGGCTCGTGTCGCATGAGCTGAGTTTGTTCTATCTGACAGGGCAGGTCAGAGATCAGTGCCAGAGCATCATAGTGTTTATGTAAAAACACTGCTGGTCACAAGCATCTGGCCATGAGAGTCACCGACTGACTCAGGAGCAGAGTCAGGGATGCTGAGACGGAGGCTCTGTCTAAATTATAAAGGAGGGACTGGAGTCAGGAGGACGTGCGAGGCTCTTTGCAGCAGCTCACTTTGTGATTATTGTGCGTTTTCCCCTGCCTCCTGAGAGGGAAAGATGCTCCGTGCGAAATAAGAGAAGGCTGCTGATGTTTCATCACAGTCACCGTTTCCTCCTGACCGACTACATCACGGAGGATCTGTCCTTTGCCTCTGTCCTTTGCACAGTTGCTTCAAAATATGTCATTAATCATGTCAAAATGCCTAATTAATTAAATACATACCTTAACAGTCTGCTGGTGGCAAAAATGGGTTTAGTTTAACCAAATAACGGGGGAAACCTCGGAGGAAGCTTCTGGTAACCTTCCCTTCCAGGCCTGTGATGACTTCTCAACCGAACCATCCAGGGAACGTTACCTGAAGGCTCAGCTGAGACTCACTGACAACATAAATAACTTGAAATGGTCCATGGAAACATAAACAAAATGCCTGAACGTGAGGAACAAAGGGGTTCTCCAGTGATGGAGGATGATTTAACTGAATGCAGCGAGGAAGTAGTCAGATCCTGTGAATTTCTTTTCACGTTTTGTCACAACATCTTCATGGGAGAGACAAACAAATCTTTTTTTCATGCATAAAAATCAGAAAAGAATCCAATGCATCTGAGCAAAACCCATTTACAATGATACCCCTAAATAAAATCTACCTCTAAACTGCCCTAAGAAGTCACCTAATTATTTAATAGAGATAATTAACAATTATAACAGATGGAAGTTTGATACTTCAAAAGGATTTTGAGCGTTTAAATTTGTTTTTATGTTGTAACAATAAATCTGGCGGTGAAATAATCAATCAGTTAAAGAACTGTCCTGGATATTGAACACATACTCAAGGCTAAGATGGAACAAAGCAGTAATTCCCCTTTTCATGATGAGTGGTTTTAATTATGGAGGCATTATGAGCGCTTCAGCGCCACCTAACCTGAAGCTTATATTTCTATTAACCTTTCCTGGTAACTATCCAGGTTTTCATCGAAAAGCTGCAGATTTCCTAAAAGAAACTTTACAAACATACCAGATGAAGATAAGATTTGAAAAGAAGAAGTTTTTTAATTTCACTTTTTGGAGAATTTATAGATTATTTCACACATTTCCTTGAAAAAAGAAAGGATTAAATAGACCAAAAAAAAAAAAAAAAGGTTAAATTTGGTTTTACATGTAAATACTGACAATGAAGCTGCTTCTTTCCACATGAATATAAAACGACATGATGCTGCTGATGTGGCCTCTGTGGATATATGAGTTTTCCTCCGGTCTCCATCAGGTACATGAGCAAGCTTCATGACCTCAGTCTCTTCCAGCTACAGTAAATAGATGCTGCACACAGACTAAATCAGGTCAGCTTCTTCTCAGCGTACTGATGTCGTCCTCAGCATCTGCGCTGTCTGTGCTTTACATATGGAGCAACTGTGACGCTCAGCCAAACACCTGATAAACACACAGCTCGTGCTGCCCCCTGTTGCACACTTTTAGGTCAGACACTTGCACATGTAATTCCTATTAAATGACAAAAACTAAATTTAGTTTTTAATTAGTGTCTTTTAATATTAGTTGGAAGCAAAACTAATTCACAAAGTTGTTCCCATTTCATGTGTTGCAATGATTCCTAATTAGATCTGCAGGGAAATTGCAAATTAGGCTTGAACATACAAAAAGCACAAAAATGCCATTTAATTTTAATTAGCACAGCATGAAAAATAATATTAATGATGATTAAGTTGAATTAAGATGGCTCAGTTTCGGGGTTTTATGCTTCATTAAAAGTCTTTGCGATGGTTACAACCTCTCAGCTCAGCAGAAAGGGTAAAATAAAAGAGGTGGGATTATTTATGGACCTCTTTATATAATCCTGAAATATATGCCGTTATGCATTTTGAGTTTGTTTTTTGTTTTGTTTTTTTGCAATAAACAGCAAACCGTCTCTTCAGAAAACTAATAATAACTAATAATAATATGAGTTAATCAGTTACTCGGTTCTTCGAGGGTAAATTCTGCTAAATAACCTCTAATTGCAGGGAAAGTACCTGATAGGTTCCCTGGAAAAGTACCTCACAAATTCAATGAAAGTTCCAGAACCCGATGAGCTCATTTTGCACATCCTACAAGATGTTAACCCTGTATAGTTAATGTTAACCCTTGAAATCGCCTTAAACTGCTGTCATAGTGCAGATTCCTGTTGATCTATATTCTACACATACTGAGGAACGGATTGGAAGCGCCATTACTGCCATCTAGTGGTCATATTATGAACAACATGTCATGTTGTTTTTACAGTATTAAGCTTTATTTGAAAAACAGAGGAGCACTTTTCAGCTCTCGAGGACTGCAGCAAGAAGGTTTGGGGTTTAAATCCCTGCCTGAGGACTTTCTACATCAAGTCTGCATGTTCTCCATGTGTATACGTTCCTCCTACAGTCCAAAAACGGGCATGTTAGGTTAACTGGAGTGTGTAAATGCGTGGATGGTTGTTTTTTCTGCACTTCTCCGTTTTGTCCTGCAAATTCAGTCAGCACAGGGGTTAATGATGGACGAGCTGAATTTAGCTGGTTGAGTTTTAGGAGATTTCTATCACTGCTAAAATGTCCTGCTGCTTTATTTAGACACTGAAACCTCCCTGTCCTATCTGTTTTATTTATTGTGTTTTATTCCAATGTGTTTATCTTAACGGTGGTTTTTATGAACACTGTGTAGCACTTTGGTGCAGTTACAAGCTGTTTATAAAGTGCTTTATCAATAAAATTGACAGCGACTGACAAATTTCAGCATAGCGGAAATGTTACAGCAACAGATTGCACCATTTATGGACTTACTATAAGACTTTGAAATATGTCTTTACACAATTTGATGCTTTCTTGCAGTAAACAGCTAATTATCTCATCAAGAGACTAATGTTAAATAAGTTAATATCAGTATAAGAGAGCAAAACCTATAGAAAATTAATCTGATAATAACTACATAATATAGACATAATACTTTCCAAGTACTTTCCACAAACTTTCATAAAATCTGATGACTTCTTTCAGATCTTAAGAAGTACTTTCCTGGAACTTAGACAGTACTTCTTGGAATTTACCTGGTATTTTCCTCAACTTTTTAGCAACTTTCCTGGTAAGCTCTAGAAAAAAGCCTCTAATTATAGTGAATAAACCTAGCAAATCTCTTAAAGGTATCTGGTGCATTTCATCAGGTAAGTTGCAAGAAAGTACTTGGCTGGTTTCGGGACAGTAACCAGTAAGTATTACGTATGTTTCAGGAAAATACTTCGGAGGTCTCAGAAAGAACCTGGTAAATTAACTAATAAGTAGCATAAATTTACTTGGCAAGTTCAGGGAAAGTAATTAGTAAGTTTTATGAGTGTCCCAGGAAAGTACTTCATAAGTTCTGGGAAAGTAATCAGCAGAAGGTTGTAGGAAAATATTCAAGTTCTAAAAAAGCAAGTCAACTCAAATTTATGTGTTTTGCATTTTTCAGAAGCAAGACAGCTCAAAGTGCTTCACGATAAAAACACAATACAGTTAGTTAATAATCGTATTATTAAAATAGTTCATAAGTACCACAGACAGTCAGTTATTTTCCTCTCCAGACTGATAATGGAGCAATCGTGGTGCATCCAAAAGATGCCAAGCTGAATCAAGCTTCTGTGTTTATTTGTGACCCAGCTGGATGATCTCTGACCCACTTTCTGCTTCTGGATGTAACTGTGTTTGGTGTACTGATCTCCCTCTGAGCAGTCCTGAACTATAAACAAACTATGAAATTAGCTGAGCACAAAGAAAAATGTCTTTAAGTGTCAAAATGTTAAAATGGGTTGATTGTTGTTGTCAGATGTTAGCAGAGCTGTTTTATTTCTGTCAGTCTTGTTGAGGGGCTTTGCTCTTAGTCAGCAGGGTTTTTTTCTTAATGTGTGACACAAATTCAACAACATATTCACTCTGAGTTTATTTTTTCACCAGGAGCCTATGAATGCAAAACTCCACATCATCACTTTCTATCTCCAGCGGTCACTGGGGCGAGAGACGGGGGACAGCCAAAGACTCCAAACAAAGGTTTAGTTTGATGTAGTTTTCATTTATGGTTGGGATTGAAATGTGGAAAAAAATGCTCAGGCATTTTGCAGATAATGTTTGGGACTCTCTCAGCATTAATTCTAAAAACCTTAGGTAGAGTTTAGTGTTAATTAGCAGTAATTAGCATGCTAATATTTCTCTTAGCTTCATTTATTAGCATTTAACTGGAAGTAGTGACACAGAGATGTTAACGAGATTCTACAATTTTATATTTTATTCTTAATGGTTTGTTTTGTTTTTTGTTTTTTTTTACAAACTAAGGACTTATTTAACAGTGTCCTCTTAATTTTCTGTCTTCAGTTAAAACATTTTCAATTTGGAAAATATATAGTGCTAAACCAGTGATTTTTTTTTTTTTTTTTTTGTTACATAGCACTAAAAGTAGTACAGGTACGATCCATCTTTTATACCCGCTCCCAGGGCAGGTCAACAGTCCAGCACAGAACAACCATTCACTCACACTTGAAGGCACTTTAGAGTGGCCAATCAAACCTAACATTTATGTTTTTAGACTGTAAGAGGAAGCCGGAGTACCCTGAGAGAACAAGCTAACTTCATGCAGAAAGCTCCTCAGCCGGGAGTTGAACCCAGGACTTTCTTGCTGCAAGAAGCTGCAAACAACTGCTCCACTGTGCAGCCTGGTGTATATTTAGGAAATATTAATATCTTGAAAACAAATTCTATCTCCAAACATGTATGCTCATCATTAGACTTGTTAAAATGATGACTGTTTCAGCTCTGATCTGCAGTGGCTTCGTTAAGGGTTTTAAAAACCCTCTGAGAAAATAATGAGGGCTCGTTTTGCTTGGATTTTTGCTGAAGTCATCCGAGAGTCGAGTTCTCAGCGTGTTTCTCTGGCTCTGAGCCGCTCCCTTCAGCATTTAGTTCTTTCTTCTGTATCTGCTCCACTGAATACCAATAGTAGACGCTTTGCATCACTGCAGCTTAAACACTGTCACAGTACAGAGACGTAGACTCACTAATACCTCAACCTCCCACTTTCCGTCGTCTGGTGCGCATAATTTCAAAAGACAATCTGCTTTTAGCTTCCTAAGCTCTCTGGAAGTCTCTCACTTTAACTCACAAACATTTTTTTTTGTTTGTTGAATTTCATTTTTGCATAGTATTGGCAGTGTTGATGTAAAAAGAATATTTTTTTCATGCTTTATGGCTTTGAGTAATCTGTTTATTTAGCATTTTGTGTGACTGACTGCCATTCCGAAAGCATTTTATTGAATTCACTGCCTTTGTAATTTAATTTCTGTCATTATAGTTTTTTACTTTCCTTGTGTTAAAATCACTTCTTTCATGTTTTAATGTTTTCCACTATGTGACGATATTTATGTATTACAAATTTAGGGCTGCACGGCAAGAATGACCTGGGTTAAAATCCGAGCCTGGGGTCTCCCTGTGCATGCTGGGTTTCTCTCCGGGTGCTCCAGTTTCCAGCTGTTGGGTTAACTGGTCTTTCTAAATTGTCTTTAGGTATGAGTGTGTCCGTGTGATGGACTGGTGACCTGTCTGGGGTGTACCCCGCCTCACGCTCAATGACTCCTGGAGATCGGCACCACCCCCTCCTAAGCACAAAAAATTAAAATTGAACAAAATCAGTGCTGCTTATAATCTGTAACCTTTCCAGGCCTGGATAATTCCCCCAACAACAAAAGACATTTAATTTGCACAAGTAGGATCCAAAAAAATTAGAAATAAAACTAAATGAAGACATTTAATAATAATAATAATAATAATAATAATAATAATAATAATAAAGTAATTGCTAAAAAGAAACTTTAAGACTTCTGGGCCAGACTCTTGCAGCAGCCTAGAGCCCCAAGTTTTGATAAGTTTTTGTAATGAATGCAATGTTTTACAAACATTTTACCTTACGTAAAACTCACAGATCCATATGAGGTGTGGCGTTTTAATATTGTTGCGTCTTCATTGACGTAAACAATACTCAAACATTTGAAAATCCTGAAGTTATAGCACATCTTTTTGGGACCAACATAGAGCCATCTCACATGGGATGTTTTAAACCACCTGCTGGTGTGTAGCTCTACCTATTAAAATACTATAATTTGCATGACTAAAATGCAAATTTTTTTATTTTGATTTTGATAGAGCACCAAACCTGACATTAGCCCAGGGGCCCTTATCATTCTAAATCCAGCCCTGATTACAATTAAGGGGATACAAATTTGGAAAACTTCAAGTATATGTATGCTAATGAATAAATTGACTTAAAAAAGATGGAATAAATAATATTTTTATGGCAATATTTAAAAGAGCATCTTTTTGTGTTTCAGGGACACAGGTGGAGCACAAAATGAAGAAACACCCAAGGGTTAAAGCAAAAATCTTTTCCACGTGCGCTGTTGCTGCTCTTCATCTCGTCAAAACAACACTGAAAACGTGTCACATGCTTTGTGTCTTTATTATGAACATGTTGCAGAAATATAATATTCCAGGTGCCATCTTTTCTTTGTAGATTACCATCATCATACATGAATAAAAATCCATTACATGCTAATAGCCACAAAGATTATAGAAGCCTGCTGGGAATACAATGACTTCCAGGAGGCTGGCCACACAATGCTAACTCATTTTAACTGGAGAAATATCACACTATTTAGATTTATATCTACAGAATACATACAGTTGATTACAATTAAACTTACAATATAAAGGACGAAAAAATAGGCTGTAATAATAGTACAGAAAATTTAGGACACAGCAAAAAAAAAAAGGACCCGATCTTAATAAAATCCAGTAGTTGGAATCACAGTGAGGAATCACAGGTAGATAAAGGTGAGAGGTCAATTAAAAACACAGGACATAATATAACAAAGAAGGTTCTACAGCTAAATTTCTTACCCACAGAAACATTTCTGAACATTTTACAAATTAGCCTTGAAAAGGGGGGCTGTACACATAAAAATAACACATCCAGGATAATAAAAAAAAAAAGAAAATCAGCAATTAGGGAGGTTATTAAAGGATGAGAACGCTACAATAGGTCTGGTTTTAAAGCACCTGTGGATAGAAACTGAGGTTACAGCTGCATCTCTGGTGACAATAACAAGGGATCAGATTTGTTAACCAAATAGTGATGCCCGCACAACACAAACACACAGTTCAGCTTTCACTGGGAGGCTGTGCAGGCTTTAAGGGCATCATAATTCTGTCTGAGTAGGATCTTTTACAAACTTTATAAAAAGGCGGGTTATAGAGGATGCAGTTTAACTGGACTGGATTTTGCTACAGCAGTGTTTTTCCCCCCCATTTAGATCCCAGCTCACAGTGGTCAGTGGTGCAGAGCAGGTATAGAGAGAAGTAGCAGAAGAGTAAAAACACATTTCATGTTCCTGTCAAGAGAGTTTGGTGTTTATGTGTATATAAAAAAAAAAAAAAAAAAAAAAAAAAAAAAAAAAAAAAAAAAGCAAGAAGCTTTCCCACTGAATTTCTTTTATTTGGCACGTATTTTCCTTGCAGTGACAACTGTGCCTTCTGTGCGAGGCTTTCCATAATCCTTCTCGATTCATCTCCCGTAGCTAGTCCAAGCTAAAACCCGCCCCCCCTTCTCCCTTTCATCCTCTTTTACCACCCGTATGCTGAGGCTCAAACACAAGATGTGGGGCGTTTTGAAGCGGTGAAAGTCACAGAGGACAGTCTGAAACAAAGAGGATGCAGCGTGGTTCAAAGTGTTTCTCCGAGGAGGAGGAGGAAAGGGCGAACTTCTCCGGTTTGAGTCCACTGCATTGTAAATCCTGCAGCCTCTGCGTGTGTCTGAGGGGATTTAACAGGCAAGCTGGTGCATATCATCGGTGCAGTGGAGGGTGGACTTGGCAGGCATTTTGTTGGGACTGATGCTGTAGAGCCAGTAAACACTTCCACTGGCTTCCCTGTGTTATTAGTCGCAGGTAGAGACAGGCGGAGAAATCGTTCGGCGTGGAGAGAAAGGGACTCATTAGTCTCCACTGAGATCAGACGGACCACTCCCTCCCCCACCCGAGACGGAGAGCAGCAGCGTTTGGATTATTCTGATTTCTTCCACAGCAATTAAGGGAGTGTGTACAGATTACAGAAATCTAAGTAAAGCGCTGTATATCAGGAGCATGTTTGTCACACATCCGGGTAATGACTAGGCGGTAAAGGTGGTGGTGCAGGTGCGGGGCCAGACGTTCAGTTCCCTTATCCGGTTTCATCCTGGGATGAAACTCAGGTTTTCACATTTACTAAAAAAAGAAAAGGAAGCGTATTAGTCAGAGCTATGTATTCTGCAACGTAATCTGGATATATAAAATTTCACAGACCACAGAGGACAGTTGCATAATGAGGGGAAAAACAAGGGTCTGCCGAGTCCCAGAGGTTCTAAAACTCAACAATCGCTCTTCTAGTCACGGAGCTAATTAGAACTTGGCTTGGTTTAATGAGACCCAACAGGCTGAGACTGAGCGCACACAGAGGGAAACATAAAAATCAGTTCAAACTCAGCTAAAATGGAAAAAAACAGAACATTTTTACTGACTTTCCCTTTCAGGTACCGTCACAGTTTTGAAACTTCTGGTAAAGATGTGTAAAAATCACTCAAATAAATTACTTTACCCCAGAAAAATAATTTCACATTGAAAATTGCAGAAAAATCTTTTAATGAAGCACATTTACTTAGTGGTGAAAATGTGTTTCTTTTTTAGAATCACTGATGGCATAAATCAAGAACACTCAGTAACTATAAAATAAATGTAACCAGAAATATTAATGTACAGTCATATTCGGTAAATTAGAAAATTCTGATCAGTTTGAAATGAAAATAACTTTTAAGAAGGTACTAAACATACTTTTAATTATGCCCATATTTCTGGATTAAAAATGTTTTTTTGGATTGGTGTAATATAATGTTAAATATGATTTCATCAGCAATAAGTAGAAAATCATAATTAACAGAAAAAGGCTTGAAAACAACAGTCTGTGTGGAACTAACCTATGTGTTTCACTTAGTGAATTGAGTTCCTGAAATACATTTACTTTTCTATAATATCCTAATTTATTGTAATACATTTACTTTAAAATGTGATCAGTGTGGAGAAACTTAATTATATAAATGAATGACTTCCCCTGGCCTCTCTTCAAAACTGAAAACACAACATGTGATTTAAGTCAAGCTTATAACACATTTATTTTTCATTCTCGTAGCATAATCTCACCTGGATGTCCTTTTAAGTTTTAATACATTTATTCAGAGGAATAAATAATTGTTTACAGCAAAATCAGTGTTGACGCAATTATTGTCACAAAACTATTTCTATATAATATGTAATTTTTCCTTTTTTTGTGTGCAATTTGTGGGGTAACTTTTTGAAATAGACCAACGTCTATGAACTCCTAAATTAGGAATTAGTTTCTCCTTCCCTGGGGTATAAATATGACGTGACACTGTTCAAAATGGGAAAGAAGAGAGAACATATTTAAAAACGCAAAAATGACTACAGGAAAATAGATATTTGACTATATCTAAAGTAAAATGATTACAAAAAAACCTATCTGTAAGTGTAAGAAAATTGGTGCCAGGTCCAACTTACCACTGCAGACAGTCAGGTAAACAAGTCTCACTGGTACCGCTTAAACGGTGTGTTCGCTACTCTTTCCCATTTTGAAGAGTAAATCAGATAAATTGGTTTCCATCACGTCATATTTACGCCCCAGGGTGACAGGAGGTTTTCCGATTAACTTAAAAAGTAAGGATTAACAATGTTTTAGTTACCTTTATATAACAGGATTAGTTTGTCCAATCTACGCAAGTGACTGAGAGGATCACTAATCTGTTCTCAGAATCTTTTTTATTTGAAAAAAGGTACAATAAATGCACACAGTCGTTCATGTCGTGAGCCGTTCAACAACTCGCACGCTGTCGTACACAGTTTACATACAGGAACAAGACTTCACATTTGGTACAAGCAAACAGGACAAGGCGTAAAACAGACAATGAAGTACACCGATCGATCTACAGGCAAACCGAGGCATGCAGTCGGTTACAGCTGCACATGTGGACCCATGCATCCTCTGGAAATGGAGCCATAATGTGCAAACAGATTGTAGCAACACTAGAGATTAGGGTCAGATTAAGCTCTATATGGTGGGAGGACCTGATAGTATATTAAAGTGGAATAAACAGGTTATAGAGGAGAGTTCAGGAAAGTAGCTCAGCTGTGCAGAGATACACAGAGGGTAAAGAGGTGTAGTTAGGGGTTAAAGGTCAGATTTGGGACACTCACTGGCCAGGTTGACAATGCAGGCGATGATAATGACCGTCCCTCCTACCAGTGACACCATGGACAGCATCTTGGCCACACGTCCCAGACGTACGGCGCCGTCCAGGTTTCCCTGCTCGAGGCTGTTCTTGGACTAAAGGAGAAAATCAAACCGTTTGTTAGCTGCCGCTCACGCCAGCATCTGTTTGCCCCCAACTTTCACCACCACCCGCTTTTACCATGATGGAGTAGACAAAGCCGACGATGTTGATGGGCCACACGGGACAGAAGCAAGCCAGCACGGAGAGCAGGAGGTAGTCTTTGACCTTGGTCCGGTCGAGGGGGGGGTTAGTGGCGATGCTGGAGTGACGGGAAAGTGACGGCCGGGGCGAAAAGGCGGTGTAACCGATGGAGCCCGCCCTGCTGCCCTTCCTGGTTTTGCCGTGATGAGGGTAGGAGATTGAGTGCTGTCTTCTGGGAGGGGAGGAAATCACTGGAGAGGTGCTCTCTGTGGGTCCCGGGTGGATCCCGTTACCTGCACATGAAGTGCGACAAGGACAAGCAAAACGTCAGCGTGTGTGTGTGTGTGTGTGTGTGTGTGTGTGTGTGTGTGTGTGTGTGTGTGTGTGTGTGTGTGTGTGTTCTCTTGGGAGCTACTCCATGCAGAGGGATTTGACTTTCCCTGAGCTTGCTGAGTAAGCAGCTGCATACAACCCAACCTCCACCCACCCGCTGCCTCAGTACGAGGTCAAACTTACCGTTCTTCAGTTTCTCGTTGATGACTATCACCAGCTCTCCTTTGGATTTGCTGCGGGGAGGCCTTGCGTCGGTCGGGCTGCTACAGCTGTGCAGGAGCTCTTCGCCCACCGGTGACCCGCACGGCACAGAGATGGCAGCCTGACTTGAAATGGGGTCGTCCTGATCCATGAGCGACGGTTGTTCTTCCCCTGGCCAAACGGCAGGAGCTGGAGTCATATTAACAGCCATGTCGACACCAAAGTTAAGCCTCTGATTGGGGTCCAGTCCTGTTTGTGCTGCCTGTAGTTAAACCTGATGAAGCATAAAGTAGTTTTAGTTCGTTACAAACACTTGGCATATGGCAAAAATTAATACAGTGATCGTGAATCCCACAACTTTTGAAGCAATGGTTGATCAGAGATTTAGACCGCTGCTCTTCTATCTTCCTATGGAAGATAGCTGCACTGCAGTGCAAACACCGAAAATACCTTCAGTTATGCTTAAGAATGGTAAGTATATGATGAAAAACTAAATAAAAGAAATAAAAGCCTCGGAAACAATCCCACAATTAGAGTAATGGCTGAGTTTCAAAGTGCACCTTTTCTAGCTTCCTGTAAACCCTTGTTGTCCTGCAGCGCTTACATTAAACCCGAAGAAGCTGAAAACATCTTAAAGGGGCAGTATTATGTATTTTCAAGGCACATTGTGCCATATTACAGCACAATCAAATAACTATGTTACCTTCAGTTGTTACAAAAATACTGTATATATCAAATATGACTTAAAAGAAATTTGACTTTGTAATTCATTGCCTTGAAATTGGGCCTCTGTCTCTTTAAGAAGCTCCTGGTCTTTCTGAAACTCCACCTTCAGGAAGTCATTACAATGCTCCTCTATTAACCCTTTAAAAACGTTTTTATCAGCGTTGTACTGAAAAGTAGCTTGTATAATGAGCTCAGCAGATGCGTAGTTCCACCAGGTGTTTGCTAATTGCTGCTGGCTAGTCTGGAAGAGCTGAGTGGGAAAGTCGCAGGGGAGGTTGCTCTGTGAGGCGGAAGCTTGGAAGCATAGAAGCTTAGAAACTGCAGCTCCAAGGAAGAGCTGTGCCTCAAAGGTGGACCTGTATCCACCCAGGCGTTTTGCACAGCTGAACGGTTGCCACAGGAGATTAAAGGAGTTCTCAAACATGTAAGAAAGAATCAAAGCAACACTCCAGGTATGTTTACTGCCCCTTTAAGTTATTTGAAATAGTTGACATGTGAATAAACTAAAACAGTAAACAAACTTTTGAAGCAATGGCTGCTTGGAGTGCTATAACACTACTTTTCTAGCTTTCTGTAGGACTTAACTGTGTTGCAGTGCTAACATTCAACCCAAGGAAGCAGAAAATAGCTTTGGTTATAGTTAAAAACAGCTGGCATATGGAAAACCTCAATAAATGGATCGCTAACAATCTCACAACTTTTGAAGCAATGAGTGGCTGAAATTTATTTATGCTGCTTTCTAGCTGAGGGGAGGTGAAAAGGTAGTAAGAGGGTCCATGAGAACTGTCCAGGATCTGTTCAGAGCTGCTGCAGGATAAGGCCACTTAACAGAGTTATATACATCACTGAAAGTGCCACAAGGCGTTAAAATGAACCAGTGTTAGGATTGTGTGCAAATGGTTCTTTTATAATTATTGAAGTTCTTTTATATCTTATCTGTTCTGAATAATAAATTTGTGATTTCCATCAGTTTCCTGACTTCTCCCAGTTACAGATCTCTGAGAAATTCTGTCTTGTTTTGTTGTATGTCATTTACATTTAGTACATCGTGAAATGACAGTGTGATCTGACTTTGCCCTCACTACAATCCACCAAAATGCTTACCACATGGACACAATCCATAAACGGACCATAAACAACCATTTTTCCTTTAAACCAACCACTGTTTGAAGCTATGTCTAGTATTGGAGCTTAGAGCTGGGAATAAACATCAAACCCCAGTTGATTTACTCTTTGTTTTGTAATAGTAAAACAACTACTTTTATCTCCATTTTACATGTTCAAACACAAAAAGGAACATTGTAACAAACCGAAGTTGTACAGCACGATGTGACAATGGGGTTACATTGGACCCCTGGTATTCACGAATACCTGAGACCCCTTCTAAAAACGCTTATAGCTGTCCATTTTAAATCATTCTAAAACCAAATATACTTTGGCATGCATTAATATGTACAGCAGAAACAGTCATAGCACTACTGCAGAAACTAACATCCATGGTTTTCCTTCTCTCTGCTCTTGGGGGGTACAGCCAATCATTGCCAAGGAAAATAAATGGCACTCCTGGATTGGCAGCTTTGCAAATGCCAGCCTGTAACAACCTGTCCAGTATCATTGCACCAAGGTTTTTTTTCAGCTTCCCAAGCTGCATTTTCTTTTAAATGTTGTAGATGAGCTGTACAAAAAAAAATATTAACTAATAGGTTGATTTCCACAAACAATTTGGAGTCACTTTTCACAGAAAAATCCAGGCAGCGGTCCTCTAATATAATAAAACATTAGAAATGCCAATAAGGGTCAACATATTTTAAATAATAAGCGGCAGCTATACCAGACAGAGACCCCATAATTTCAAATCTAGGAGGCCGTTTTGTTCAAATTTCCAAAAAATTACTTCCTCATCACAGAACCCACCATTAAAACTCAGTCTTTTCTGAGTTTTAATGCATAATAGCATTGGAGCATAGCTAGTAGCTATGCTCCAATGCTAATGCCAGCTTGTATGTAAACCGAATTGGAAAAACCCCCAAAACAAGTGTATCTTCGGTTTCAACAGAGTTAATTTGATTTTTGCCCTAATTTCTACTTTTTTTTTTTTTTTTTTTTTTTGTACTGGGGGAGGAGGGTAACAATGTCTGCTTTTGGGTGAGGAGTTCCTGTCATTTAGTAATCTCCAGGGGGCTTCAAAGCTTCGCGCCCTTTTCCCCATCATGACCCACAAACTAAAACCTAAGACTGCAGCACAATCCCACAGTACTCTTACTAGACAAATAATCAAAGCCTATTTGTGACTTAACACAATATTTACATAGGCTGCTGCTGAAAACAATGCAGCTGCGCTGGTGATATGACTTTATTTACAACTACAGGTGGCTTTCAGCTCTGTTTGCACACAGGGATCGTTGAAAAGTGGCAGCAGGCTATTTATTTTGACGTGCCTTTGTGTTGTCCTCCAAAGCTCTCTGCTCGTATCAGCATTGATTCCGCTCGGCGTTGTCACGATGTGCCTGTCGGGTTAAGCATGGCAGGACAGGAGACTGGACCTGCGGTTCTGACCACCTTTTAATTGGGATGTGGTCAATCTGGAAACCGTTTTAGTCGCAAGGTGAAGATGGGTTTGGACGATCCGTGTCAAGTTGTGTTTTAGGATTTAGGTTTGCATTTCTGAAGTATACGTCATTTTTCACCTGCTGTTTGGTCATTTATCGTTTATCTAAAAAGGAAAAACAAAGCCGCCCCAAAATAAAATTGAAAAATACATAAATGGTATTCAAAACGCGTTTTTTTTTAATACACTAAATTTAGTCACCACAAAACAAAAACAAAGCAAAACCCTGCAATGAGCGTATTTTACAAGTTTAAGCCTATTTACTGACTGTGGTGGTTCTTCCCAACAACACCGCTTTGCTGGTGTGCCATTTAATCAGTCAGGGGTGGGATTCCCATTTCGCTTTCCTCCCTCCCAACATAAAATTTCGCCACAATATTTAAATTCATCCTCTTTCAGCATGTTTACATTTAAAATGCATGTTTAAAAATCTGTGATAATCCTTTATGATCACTTCCCATACTGCTGATGCTTTGTAAACATTAAAAATGCACCAGTGATTCATTATAAATAGGCCCTGAAATGGCTTGCTGAGATGAGGAGAAAGAAAGCGGGTCATAATGACATATGGGGGGGGGGGGTACAAAGGCATGGCAGATGGAGGCAGGTTTCTTTGATACCACCCTGGCAGCCATGGTGTCTGCAGGTGTGTACACACAACTGCTGACCACCATATGGTGGCTTCTACAAAAGCGAGGAGCAAAACCAGGTTGAGGACAAAGGGAAAATGCAGTGATGGACGCGGGAGGCAGGGAGGCTGCTGGTTAATTAGCTCCGCCGCTGTTTATTTGTATTCCGTGGATGGGGTTGGTGCTAAACTGCATTAAGCGGGGGTGGCGGGGAAACCGCGCATATGGTTAATTGCTTGCATGCAAATCTAGATTAAAAAGTTTTCCCCAAGACCGTCAAGGCAACACATGAATTCAACTGACCTTTTTTATTGCAACGCCTTCTCATTACAGCCGGGTTGCCCCTGGATTTGGCATCGTGGGAGCGCAATTCTCAGGCGGAGGCTGGAATGAAAAATAAAAATCACACGCAGCCGAACATCTCCTACGAACCCCGCTTTTCCCGAACGGAGAGGTTGATTGTAGGAGCCGCTGGTTGTAAATGTTGCATGCAGGGGGGCGGGGGGCGTTGGTGAATCCTCGCTCCGGCGCAATGAGCAGCGATGGATGGAGTCTCCTGGATGGGAAGGGTGGATCAAGGAGGAGGGGGGTGTGTGTGTGTGTGTGTGTGAAATGAAAAGTGAAATCCACCAGGCTACGTGCAGAAGGAGAAAGACGAGGAAGGTGGGGGTTGGATTATAGCATCATCCTCTCCTCAAACCCAAGGAAAAATGCGCAATGTTTGATATTTATTCGCTGATGCTGCATCAGCTCACAAGACCGCATCCCGAGGAAGCCCAGAGATGTTCAGGTGGAGGAACCATGGAGCAGAGTATTTCTAAAATAAATATAACACACTGCGTTCAGGTGAGGTTTATTAAAAATGCACATGTATGCCACCACCAGGCAAAAAGATGTCACTACAAAAATATTACAAAAAGCAAAAAAAAAAAAAAAATAAGGACAAATATTCACGGCAGTGTCACAGAAATTATGTATATTAAAAAAAGGAGAGTTGATACATGTTGGGAGAAAAAGATGACTCATTTTCCCATGGTGCTCAGGATGTTAGCCTGCAAAAGAAGAGATCAATGAGCGTCATAATCAGAGCTAAATATTGCAATCTAGAAAAAAATAACCTATTTTTACTCAGAAATTAAATGTAGTCACCCAACAAATTACTAAAATATAATGTACTGAGTAGCTGATCACAGCATCTGATTAAAATTAGTGAAAATGATGGAAACATACAAAAATATAAAATGATTTGCAAACTCTGGTATCTATCCATAATTTTTTTTTTTTTTTGAGGCAAAAAAAATTTTCACATCAAATTTTGTTTTTGTCACAAATGGCACAGCAGACAGAAAGCAGAGCAATAAAGCTGCTGTTCAGACATGAAGTCTTCTTTTTGTTAAAAGAAGGTGCTTTTCTGAAACGGAGGCAGAAGAGTAGTGCTACTACTTTAAAATAATGTTACGAGTAAAAAGGAAAGTGCAGTAAAACATAGTAAAGTACATTGTTCCTAACAAAAAAAGTACCAAGTTGCTACCACCTCTTAAGCCTGCAGAAAGGATTTCTGCATGCATTTTGTGCTAGTTGGATTATACTTTTTGCAGAAATGTTGCTGCATCAACCCAAAATGGAATGAAATATGTCCAGTTTGGATATTTTTAGAATTGTTTTTGCATCTTTGAACCCTTTCAGTATTTCATACCCCCAAAACTGAAAGTGCATTTAAAAGAAAAAGATTCCTGCAATTTGAGTTACTGTTGAAATCTCTTCAGTGCAATGTTTGTTTTCGACTAGATTAAAGGGCATTTCCATGTGCAGTAAATCAACGACGCCCAGCTATGGGTGATACCCACCATCCAGCCATACGATCATTTTAATTCGTAATATTACTGCAGCAAACTTTAAAACAGCATTTGTTTGTGCCGAATATGCAAAAAAGCCATTTCCGGCAGCAGAACCATGCAATAAAAGAAAGTCTACATTTAAGACAACTGAACGCAGTTTAAAGGCATATTATGGGAAATCTACACATGTTGAAAACTTTAATGAAAGCTTGAAGTGGAGATAAATAAGAGCCAAGTTTAAAGCTCCTTAAAATAGCCACAGCATAATTTCTGCAGCATGACCTGGTTTTATCACATGATAAAGACCGAAAGCGGGAACCCATCAAGTCATGCAGAGCGTAAATACCCTCCACCTGCTCCCCCCTCACTGCCGGTTAGTCAGGGTGAAGCAGGAGGTGTTTTTATACGGGGAAAAAAAAAAAAAAAAAAAAAAAACACACAACACCAAACTAAAAATGGATGAAGCATGAATCATCTAAAGCAAACAATCAATGAGGCCTAATCAGCAAATAGGAGCTGCCTGTAACTGGGAGTGATTCATCCCCGCCTGTACGGTTTGCTCATGCATAAACGAGGCGGCAACGGGGAATTTTCCCTGGAGCATCTGGATGTAGATAACAGAACCCGAGAGCTCTGCCAGGAGGCGGCAACACGTGGCTGAGACAGAACATCCCGTTTCCACCTGTGAGGCGCTCATTGGAAAAACTGAGTTTCAAAAAC
Source organism: Anableps anableps (assembly GCA_014839685.1). NCBI lineage: Eukaryota > Metazoa > Chordata > Actinopteri > Cyprinodontiformes > Anablepidae > Anableps > Anableps anableps. The sequence continues at coordinate 26,971,540 of CM026084.1, forward strand.
AAAACCTTTAGAAATAAACCGTTTTGGGGGGGGGAATAAATAAAATTTAAAACTTAAATAAAAACTATTTTGCCCCAACTAAATTATATTCATCAACAGATTATTTGAAACCAAAGATTAAAGTCAGCCATCTTCTTTATTTGGACCAAACCAGCTGCTCCTTCTGTGACGCTAAAGTTAAAATAGTAACCGGTTTGTTTTCGTTAGAGAAACCTCATCGTTCCATAATTACAGTGAACGCCATCATACTGTTGAAATCTATATACAAATTTTCATCCATTTTTTCTATGCTCTCCATATTTTTTTAAGTAGTAAAAACGACTAAAATCCATCATCTAAATCACTGAATTTAAGTGATTAGATAGTGTAACGTTTGGGGCGAGGATTTTTGCTCCAGTTGGATTCTTCACGCACAAAAACATTTCGGACAAGGACCACAAAGACCTGGCCTGGCCTGCACGGAGTCCTGACCTCAACCTTTGGGATGAATAAGAGTCAAGGCTGCGAGTCAGAACCTTCTTGTCCAACATCAATGTCTGACCTCACAAATGCTCTTTTGGAAGAATGGTCAGAAAATACCATAAACTCGAGCCTAAACCCTGTGGAAAGCCTTCCCAGAAGGGTTAAAGCTCTTCTAGCTGCAAAGGGACTGACATATGAAACACAATGGATTTTCATTTTTATGGAGTTGGTGTGTGAAGGCAAAGGAGAGACGAATACTTTTGGCAGTGTAGTGTGTTTTTATTCAACATTAAAATAAAAAAAAAAGGGGACAGAAACCTTTGCTTATTAAACTGTTTCTGAGAAAGAATCAATTTGTAGACCAGGCCTAGCTAGAGCATTTCAATTTCTGTTTCATACATCCTCTGCTCCACTGCACTTGAAGGTGCGTCAGTCTGCATATAAATGTGAACATAGACGGGGTCAGCATGTAAAGAGTTTCCTGAGGGGGTCAAAGCTTTTTAACCCTCTTAAAAACAAAAAAAAACAAAAAACTTTGTGCAACTCTACGGTAATGTGAATATCTTGTTTATTGGCACAGTAATCATGGTGATGTCCAGTTTGAGTAGTTTTGTCACCAGACCATGAAAAAAAAAATTAAAAAATAGTCAACTTATTTTAAAACATCCTATAATACAGAAATCATGTGTAGTTTAATACATGCAAATTACTTCATTTTTAATTCTTCTAATAAAGCAAAACAAAAAAAAGAGGGCCAGCTTTTATTCAGATTCATAATCGGCATTACATTTTTATCCTTTCACAAAAGGATAAAAACAACAACGCTCCTGGTTTGAAATCATTTCAATGATATTTACAGGCTTTATTAAAATGGGTCTTATTATGGACAGCAATGCTCAAAAACTCTGTTTCTTGAAGGAGTGTCTGACTCAAATGTCTTCGATGTCTACTTAGAGAAAATTGTGCTGCTGCTGACAGACGGTGACGTTACTGTGAACTTACCTTCATGAAGGAAGAAAATCTCTTCTGAGTCATGCCCTCGACATTTATCAGATCTTCCAACTGCAAAAAAAAAAAAAAACCCCATCAAGATAAAAACGAAGTGTGACTAAAAGCCAGTCGAGGTTGCAGTTGTTTAATAAAACATCTTTATTTCACCCACCTTCGAGAACTGACCGTGGATCTCCCTCCAGCCCAGAATGAGTTTGGCCTTTTTGTCACCGATCTGCTGCAGCCCTTTCAGCTCTTTGAGGCAGCCTGTATTCAGAATGTGCAGAATTTTCTGTTTGGACTCGTCCAGCACAGATGTGTCAAGCTGGGACTCCCAGGAGCCCTCCTTCGCGTTCTCTTTACCGTCTGGGGGCTGACACGGAAAAATAAAAATCACAGATCATAACTGACCGGCTGATTTCAACCCGAGACCTGAATTCAGCTGTAAAAGCTCTCCAAGAAGAGGGCAGACAGTTGACCCATAAATCTGAAACTCTGCAGTGTGTGTGCGTGTGTGTGTGTGGGGTCGACAGAAAACGCCCTGCATCAGCTTGTATCTGATGCTTGCAACTCTGCAGATGTGCCAAGCTAAATAGTCAGGGCTCAGATGCTGACCTCAACCAGGTTTGAAAGCTTCTTCTCCTTCTTGGTGACGCAGACCGACTGTTTCTTGACGACTGCGAGCTGCTGAAGAGGCTGGAGCTGGGACACTGAGGGAGGGGAGAAAGTTACCATTTAGTACTTTAAGACACAATCATCGTTTTCCTCCGACTCACTCAGTGGTTTAAATGCTACAGATTTAAGCCACAATGCCCCCTTTCAGTGATGATAAACCGTGCTTTTCACGGAAGCAAGAGGCGGGCAACGAGTTAACTGGGCTGCACTCCATGGTGCTGAGGAGGGTAAAAAATTTCTCCCCTCCTCATCGTCATCTGACCCATTACTGGCTGCAGAATTGTAGCTCGAGCGTTTGGATCACATTGCAGCTCGTCGATTCTTCTTGTAACTGAATGTGACAAAAATCGGAGCCAAACAAACTTTATGGAAACATGAACAGAGCTTAATGCCAATTTGTCACATTCAGCTCCTCCTGATTCGAAGACACTTAAGACGACAGAAGGGTCTGATTAAGTAACAATTTAAATTAGTTTGCCATTAATTAAAAATGCAACTTATTAAGACAACGAGATGCTTTCCAACGTCGGCCATGTCGGCTGACCTTGTAGCGGCTGGACCACAGCCTGCTGCTTATTGGGTTTTGTAACATTTGGCTGTTTCCTCTGCAGGGGAGCCAAAGTATTCTTGAACACATCCTCCTCTTTCGAGCTCGACTTTTCCTTTGCCAGCTGACTGAGGAGCATCGCCTTTCTCTCAAACTCCCTCTGCTTCTCTTTGAGCTCCTGCAACAACAACAAAGAGGAAGAACTCAGAATCACAACAGCACAGTTTCCGAGCACATGTGTGTGTTTTAGGATTATAACACCCAGATTCCTCAACACACACGTAGAACAAATCATTGGGCTGAGCAGACATTGCACAAAAACATATTTAAGACCCAATCATGATCATGTAAATCCCCATTGTAGAAATTTTGGGACACATTTAACCCTTTAAACACAGAAACCCTGAATGATCTGTGAAAACCACTGGGTGTTGATTTGGTAAAATCAAAGACATCTTCTGACAGGGTTTTTGCAAAATTTTCAAAGTTATATAAATTTCAGACGTACATGAACACCATAACTCACCAGACAGCTTATATTTCCTTTACTTCGTTCAGTATGAGTTTGTCAACCTAAATTCATTATCTTTCAGGCTCCTGTGCTTTTATACCAAGTTTACCCAAAGTCAACATCTTTAAATGAGTGGTGGGACACGATTACATTTTTTTTTTTTTTTTTTTTTTTTTTTTAAATCCAGTAAATTGCAGGATCTGTAATTACCTGGAAATTTTTGCTTAATATAATCAAAAATTATATAGTGACAACCCCCCCCATCTTCAATTCAAAAGCCCTTTATGCTGCTAAATTACTGAATAAATAGACGTATGAGCTCAACAACAAAGATATTTATTGTTTTTAATATGTTATTAAGGTTACTCAACCATTAGATTGGTGCAAAGTGCTATTCAACCTATTCAGCTTTCTGGTGTTTCAGGAACCCCAGACTTCCTTAGAAAGTGGAGGCTAAAATTAGCATCTGTGCTGCAGCAACATGTTGAGATTAATGGTAGGCCATCTGCTTTTTGCACAAGTCATTTCTAGCGTCCCATCAGACCTTTTTTTAATAAGAATTAAAAAAAAAAAAAAAAAAAAAAAAAAAACTAACCCCCAGTGGGCCAAGAGAAGCGGCTTCATCACTGTTTGCGGATGTCACTTGTGCGATTTACAGGTGTACTAGAAATATGCGAATACAAAAAGGGTATGGCCGGAATCTTTGTGTGTGTGTGGGGGGGGGGGGACAACAAAAAACCCCCGATTAACTGCGTTAAATTTTTTTTGCTATGAATTAATCGAAATTAACGCATTACCCAGCCATACCCTATGAAGATCAGTGTAATTCTGTGTAAAGGGTTTTGTTAACACATTATAGCAAAGTACAGAAATCTCTGTATATTTCACAAGGTTTATGTTGAACAAAGTCATCTGGGATTCATTTAGGAAGCAACAAGGTGAAAATAAAAAGATCAATCTGGGCCTATTTAGGACTTAAGGCATAAATGATGATTATTAAAAATGAAATCTCCTGAAGAATCCTGATAAAATAGCATCTTAAGTTTTAGATAAGTGAAATTATTCCCCATTAAATGATAGAATCAAGTCTGCAGAATGAAACAGTTTCCATATTTCTCCAGACATGAAAAATGAAATCTTAAACACTAAGACAGTGTTTGGAAGGGAACAGGAACCCTGTAAGATGCAGACCGGTACTTCTAAAGGGGCCGTTACGTCACCTGGATCTCTTTGCGCGACTGGGCCACATCTTTGAGGACACTCTGCCTGTCTTTGTCCTGGCAGCTCATCATCAGCTTCTCCAGAGCCATCAGCCGGTCCATCACAGACGGTTCTGACAAACTGAAACGGACCCAAAACCAGAAAAGGTGGGGAAACAATGAGGGAAGACTGTGTGATCTTGAGTTTTGAAACACATAAATCAAGGGGTCCTGTGTCCTTGCCAGGACTGATAACAGATGGTCAGAGAGCAGCAGCTTCTCTCTCCCAGCAGCTGCAGCGCTGCACAAACTGGCCTCCAGAACAACACAGAAGGGTTTGATTCACTTCACATAGCAACCTTGAGTAATGTTACCGGAGCAAATCGGAAGTTAGAAATAAATAAAAAGAAATCAGCCATGCAGATATTACGCTTGGATCTTTAACCTGTGGTAATGTGCGGAGGGTAAGGAGCCATCCTGCTCAGATTTCTTCTCATCCTTCTGCTTCTTCTTGTGTGGCTCAGAGCCAGAACCCCCCGCTTCGTGCTCCTCTCTGGACCGCTTCACTGGAGCCAGAGGGAAAATTAACAGTTTAGTATTCAGTGCACTCTTAGATAGGCTTTAGGATTCTCTATGGCAAAGACGGCTGCACTGAGGAGCCCAAATTGAAGGAAATGGCATCCAGAAGGCAGGGAAAAAGAAGTAAATGAGACGTGATGAAAGAAAATCTAATGATGAGAGAGAACCACTCATACTTGGTTGTAATGTTCTGGGTTGTGGCATGCCTGCCCTCTAGTGGTCATTAAAGTCTGAGGTTTCTCCTATTTAGTAGATCCATTCCTTTAAGTTCAAATTAACCCCCCCCTCTCTTTCCAACTCACCTGGCAGCACAGCCACAGTTTCTCTTGTGAAGGGCTTGTTCACTATGAGCTTAGATTTGGCTGCAAAGTTCAGTGCGCTAAAGGTGTCAAAATAATATCTATACTCTGGTGCAATGTTTGTGATCATGACTGAGTGAGCCGAGCCACCCAGAGAGTCCTGCAGCAGCCGTGTCAGTTTACTGTCTCTGTAGGGGACACGGACAGCCGTTCCAGAGTTGAGAGCGTCCACCACTTTGCTGAGCGTGAAGAGAGACAGGTTGATGGCGCCACTCTCCTTCAGACGGATGCCCTGGTTACCAGTGCGACGGTTATCCTCAGACCCAGCTAGGTCCACCAGGTACAGCTTTCCTGTCTGCTGTCGGTGGGGTAGGGCCCGCTGAGTCCGAACGACCTGGAAGGACAGGAACCAAAATTAAAGAGTCATCTTTAAAAAAAAAGTTAAAGAGACCATCTTATTTACACAACACCCTGCAGGATTCCAGCAAACATCTAAAATTAAAGCAGCACAGATGCTCCTGAATAGAAAATCTGAACAAAACATGAGATGCCCAAAACCCAACTTGAATTTATAGCAATAGTTCCCAGTTTTGTTAGATAATTTGAGAGATGTGCTTCTAAAACATTTGGATATATTTTCATATATGGTCGAATTCAAAGGAAAATGCAGAAGCAATGCTTTAGATGGGAAACATCCAGAGCCACGTAAATATAGAGCCTTTATTAGGCAATATGTGAAGAGAGAAAGAAAGAAAAAAAAAAAAAAAAAAAAAAAAAAAAAAAAAAACACAATTTGGTATCTGATGGGATATTACCAAAGCAAAAACGATAATTATGGAGCCCAAAATGTTGAAATTGCTAGTTTAAAAAAAAAAAAAAAAAAAACCCACTGCAACTCCACCTTTGCGAAACCAAAAATTTACTGGATTTTTTCAACATTTTGCACATCAAAAAGTGTGATAAAAACTCTTGTCATCTGGAATCCTGCACTTTATATTAAGAGCCACAAAATACGGAAAGAAACACTTTAAAGAAGAACAGAAGCGAGGAGTTTGTATCTCTCCAGTATTCGTCCCAAGAAGCACAGGAGCTGCTAATGGGAATGTTGCAAGAGAGAGAATTGATTTTAGCACCAGCTACCAAATCCTGGTCTACTGCTCAGAGACCACGACCTGTTTAAGATGCTGTTGGATCATTTACTTCATAAAACACGATGGCAGACCTTGATGAGCAGAATAGCGTGACTGCGACTCGATCGCTGGTTTAACTTGGTTGAAGCTGTGGTGCGGTTGAGGGTTGCAGGGACAAAATGCTTATCAAAATCTGAGAAAGAGGAGATGGTTGTATGGGTGAGGCCGGGAATGAGAATGTTCTTGTCCTTGTCCTCTCTGATCGGTAAATCCTGGGAGTTTGGCGATAGAAGGTCGAGAACCTGAGAGGACAGATCGTTGTGACACAAAGTCAAAACACCCAGTTTTTAAAGTAATTTAAACAAAAAAAAAAAGGGGGGGAGAAATTAAGTTCAGAGAAACTGGTTATCAATGAGAAGGACTGAATGCAGTGAATTTATTCCCTTAGAAATTAGCAAAACCTACATAGAGTTAATTTGTTTTTAGCTGGAAAAAACCCCACAATCTGCCTGCTGTCCCAGGTCAAATGATGCTGCAGTAATCACCGCCACCTCCAGAGCCTCATTCAGCAGCAATGAACACGACACCAAGGTACATGCACAAAATTTGTTGAATGTGCTGCATACCGAGTAGTAAGAGACAACAAAATGGTGGGAAAAGAAAGAGCAGTTAAGAAAATGTGGGTTCATCATAATGCAGTTTGATTTACTCAAAGATGCATTTAAAACAATAAAGCGATGCAGTCCTAGAACATGTACAGATCATGAATTAAAAGTATGATCTGAAAGGGGCTTTAGACACTTGCAGGTGTAAAAACCAACACCAAGTACTAGAAAAAGCACCAAGTTGTTTCACTTTCAAAGTGGTGAAAGCAGTAGTTACTTTAATGGAAAAAATGGCTAAATTTGTATTTCAGCTCTAAAGTTTGTGATTACACGTTTCCATAAACAAACGCCCCTAGCCTCCAATAACTTCACAAACTGTTCAAACTTTACTTGATATGAGGGTTAACCCCCCCCTCGGAAAAAAAAAAAAAAAAAAAAAGAAAAAAAATCACTTCAAATTTTTCAAGTACTAAAACAAAAACAATGAACAAACTGTAGGAGACATGCTTTGAATTTAGATTTTTTTTAAATTAAATTGGCTGAATGTACCTAATGAACTTTTCCTTCAACTAAACTGGAACTGTGGCAGCTTTGTCAACACAAGACAGTTTTAACAATATAAATAATAGCTAATGTGTTTCTGTTTAACTAGCCATACCTTTTCATTGTAAATTTCCAGATACGACATGCCAATGCTGTAATCCCATCCTTCATCCTCATCTTTGGAACTAACCAGATTAAAAACCTCACGCACTGCTCGGGGGATCACACCTGGCTGCTCCGCAGTTCCCAACATGGTGTGGGTCTTACCTATTAAAGAACTCCAGAGTTAGGAGAAACACACTGGGAAACAAATACACTGCACAAATCAGCTCGGCCAGATGGATCAACAGAAAACATTTTAAGCCTCAAAGCAAATCTCCCAATTTGAAGTATTTAAAATTTTTTGTAACTTGGCTCGTAACTAAAATATTTACTATAATAAAACATAGGATTCAACATACCAGCGCCTGTTGGCCCATAAGCAAACACACTGGCATTTTGTCCGTTTAAAATGTGTGGCAGAATGGGCTTCACTGAGGAAAGGAAAACCTCTTGCTGTGTCGTCTGCTCTCCATGGAAAACATCAAAACTAAGGATACAAAAGAACCAGATTTAGTCCCAATTTATCAGATTATGATTAAAGTTCAGGATCCTAACATATCCCACTTCGTTTTTTTCCAATTCAACTTTCCAGATTTTTGTTTTTCCTACCAATTTTTTGGGACACTGTTGTAAATGTAACATTTTTGTTTTGAAATGTATTTAAAACACACTCACGCAAACCTAAAATAGAACATGAGGATAATTTGTCTTTGACTAGTGCTTTGACAAGTGAGAGCCAGGTTAAATAGTGACAAATTTGTTTCTTTCTGTTCATTAAAATGCACCAAAACTAAGAACAGGGGTCAGGTAGTAACACATACTGGTATTTCACGGTCTCCGTTGCATTCCTCCAATTAATTATCTCCAGGTTTTGGAAGTCCAGGCCTCGAACACACGGCCCCTCGCCTTTTTCATCTTGTCTGCTCATGTAAGGTCGCAGACGGACCGCAACACGAACCCTGGAGGTCTTCTTGCTTCCCCCATCTGATACAGTCAGACGCTGCGCCATCTTAGAATCGACCCCAAAAACAAAGGCCTGGATGACATCAAGAAGTCAGCGGACTTTTTAAAAAAGTTAAATACAAACAATATACATGTACATTTAAACATCTTTAGACACCGTAATGGTAGAATACCTCTTAACTAAATCATTACTAATATCACAATTTAGCGACCGAAGAGGAGTTCAATGTTAGCTCTTAGGCTAGCTTCAAGTTAAATCACCGTTTACCTCCCATTAAGCTAAAGTTTACAGCTATTTAAAGTACAAAATTATGACGTTTTTAAACTTGTAGTTCAAGTCTTACCGATATCAGTGCAGGGCGTCTTGGAATAACTTTTTTTTTTTTTTTTCAATGTTCAAACTCCAAATTAAGCAACATTGCAGGGGCCTCCTTTTAACTGTAACGGTCGAGCCACCTTCTACCCAAACACTTTTCAAACTAACAGACCGGAAATGTCCAACGACCAATCAGAATTCATACGCGCTTCCGCTTTTTTTTTTTTTTTTTTTTTTTTTTTTGTCATCCTTACCATTATTGATAAATTTAGCTGATATAAAAACATTATTGTCAAACTATTACAATAAAACTTAACTGTATATGTAGCTGGCAAAAAAAATTAGATGTGACAATATTTGTCTCTAAATACCCGCGCTGCTAATGCGTACTGCTGAAGAAGTACCGTAAAGCCCAGATCTCTATCGAATTCACCAATCATTTTTTTTTTTTATTGCGCGTGGACCATCCAGGTACTGTTAGATCAACGAAATTTCTGCGTCCAACAGAACGAAGAAACTCGTCATAGACGGTCCCTCCAGCCAAAATGGCGCTATGTTTACGTCTCAGTTTAATCCTTTATTGCACATAATACAATTCATGGCGAAATGCGGTGATTTTATCGCTTGGAAAATAACCCGATGACCACTTTAGGCGCAATTTAAGTGATCCACGAACGAACCCGTGATAAGATTGAAAGGTTTGTATCTTATTTAATTAATTTATGTTCAAACAGAGCTGGCGGCTAGGCCTGACTGTAGCTAGCATGGAAAGTGCAGGATAAAAGTAAGTTTTGTGCTGGTCGTTTATATCTTAGGACAAGAGTAACAGCTAAAGCTGCACAAGCTGCTGGAAGGGAAAAAGTCAGCTGTTGCGATTTGACCGTTTTCTTGTTACCTTCTCCTATAAATGCTGTGCAAATAACGCAGATCTGTTATAAACGTCCCCCAGCAGCTGTAAGGATGCAGGCTGAAGCCACAGACTCTGCCCTTAGAGAGGGCATTGAGTCCTTGGGCGTGAAGGACTCAGAGAAACCTGTTGCAGGCAAAGAGGAGGAGAACACAGCTGAGCAACAGGGCACAGAGATGACAGCTGCCACAGAGGAGGAAGACTCTGCTGCTAAGGATGAAGCAGGTAACTCATTTAGAAGCACCTACAAGATGTAGTAATATGGGGTGGGGATTGTGATTTTTATGAAATAGACCAACAAAAACAAAAGATCAAGACCTTAAAAGTGTGGTATGCATTTGAATTTAGACCCCATGACTTAGTAGTGTACTGAACCCTGGCCCTGAAGCCCACTGCCATACCTGCACCAGGGTTGAGACCTTTTCTTTATAGAACCAACATTTTACTGTAATTACAGCCGTCAGTCCTTTGGCCTCTACAAATTTGTACATCGAGACACTGAAATATTCGCTCATTCTCCTCAAAATAGCTATAGCAATTAGATTGGAAACTGCAAACAGCAATTTTCATGTTTTGCCACATATTTTTAATTTGATTTAGGTGTGGGGTTTGACTGGGATATACCAACACATGATTATGCTTTGTTTAAAAGCTGTAGCTCTCAATCCTGGTGATCAGGAACCCACAGTCCTGCATGTTTTAGGTCACATGTGTTTTTTCATGTGCCCCTCTAGACGCCAAATTACATCAGTTAGTTCATACAGTTTTTCATGGAAATTCACCAAAAATTAACCAATCCCCACCTTTTTTCACGATAATGAATAATTGTGAGTTTATTGGAAATTTTCCGCAAAAACGTCGGGTTTAAGCGATGCTAACTCCCACCTGCAGGTGGCAGTATGTCTTACTTCTACTGCTCTTCTGCCTCAGCCTTACTTGATGTCAAGTTATCGATTGTGATTAATTTGGCAATTAACAAACAGTCAGATTTACTGTCATACATAAACGCAAATATTATGTTTTTGGAAATATTTCTAAATTAGTTCTACAAAATCTGTGATTTTGATTGCAAAAAAACCAAAGGGACTGATTGATGTGAAAATATGATCTGTATTATTTAATCTAAAGAAGAACTTCTTGAATTCAGAGACAGAAATTTATTCATATTTTAGCAGCTTGTTAATGGGTTTTATCAAAACATTCTGGCACAACTGGCCCTTTAAGGACATTCATGATGTTCATGTGGCCCAAAACGAAAATGAGTTTGACACCCTTGTTTTAGGCCATTTCTTGCTGCCACACACCTCACTCCAAACGAACAAGTGGTTTACAGGCTTCTTTCTGCATCACTTGATAGCGTGCTGAGATCATTTGATGCAGGTGTGCTGGAGCAGAAACACCTAAAACATGGAGGACTTTGGTGTCCTGAGGACCTGGAACCTCCGCGTCATTGTCTAGGCTTCAATACACCTGGATCAAATTATTCGTTAACAGGCTTCTGCAGAACTTTGACAAGCTCAGGAGGAGGTTGGAGCATTTTAATCAGCTGTGTTGGAGCAGAAACGCATCCACAACCATCTATCCATCTTCCCATCAGCTGATGAAAAGCTTAACCACAACGCAATGCTGCCACTACCGTGTTTCCAATTAAAAGTCAAAATTACTTTATTTATCCCAAAGGCGAATTAAATGTTATTGTAACTCATATCATCCAAGTATTTTCAAAGAATTGTTGTGGATGGTGAAGCTGTGGGGAGAAAGGATCTCCTGTAGCAGTCAGTCTTGCAGTGAATCTGAAGAGGCTCTGACTGAAGGCTGTTGCTGCATAACAGCCTCATGACTGTCATGACATGCTAACAGCTCAATATCCGGGCAGCAGAGACGATAATCCACAGTAACATGACCTGGATGACATCATCAGTTGTTTACAAGCACTGCTAATCAGCCTCGTTTGCTTTTGCTGCTCCTCTTTACATCTCTGTCTGGCCGTATGGTTCGAAACCTGGGCAGAGAGACGTTGAAGTCGGGGAAATGATCCTTGTCCATTATGATCCTTCTCTCTCCACTCTGCATCCATGAAGCTCCCTTTTCTACAGAACACACTTTTCAGATTTTTCTTTGTAAAACCTCTTAAACAATCCATTATTTTTCCTAAATTTTACAAATATGCATCACATGTGTGCTGGTCTGTCACATATAGTCCCAAAAGAAGCAAAAAGTCAATTTAAACAGTAGATGAAGGAGCATGAGCCTTAGCTGATGTGTTAAGGAAGCTGGAGAATTAAGGATTTACACAATCCATGTTGTAAAAAGAACATAGTGTATTTAAATCCATAATTCCCAAATCTCATTTTCTCAGATGAGAACATGGATGCAGGTGAAGAGGAGATGCAGAAAGGTGACGTTCAAGCAGACACCAGAGGGGACGCTGAGGATGGGAAGCAGGCCACGGTGGCGGACGACGATGATTGGGAGCTTCCGTACAGCGACGAGGAAATGGAGGACCCCAAAAACTGGATGCCTGCTCCGACCGAGATCAAAAGACTCTATGAGGTCCTTGCTAAAGGGGAGATGCTGGAGCTGAACTTTGTGCCCCTCCCCAGAAGGCCCCCAACGCCGGAACGCACCCCTACGCCCGAGAGGAACGACGAGGAAGAAGCGGAAAGGGAAAGGGAGAGGCTGGAGAGGGAACGGAAGTTAGTGCTGCCTCTGCTTCCTGTTGGATCAGACGGGCTACCGGGCGTGCTGGAGATAAACAGCTTCATGTTCTTTGTCTTCTAGGCCTCCAACTCCAACTGAGTTCGACTTTGATGAGGAGCAAATGCAAAGCACACCGAAAAACGCCTTCCTCAGCAGACGCAGAACACCAGGTGACAAAAACAAACGTCGGTCAAGAGAAGAAAAGCAAAGTGGTTTGAGAAAATGACCGGTTTTTCCCTTTTCTCCTAGGCTCTTCTGCCCGCTCCTCCGTAAAGCGAGAAGCTCGCCTGGACAAGGTGTTGTCGGACATGAAGCGCCACCGGAAAATCGAGGAGCACATTTTGCGCACGGGGCGGGACCTGTTCAAGAGCGAGAAGAAGCTGGAGGAGGCTCTCTCCCCGAACAGCCAGAAGGAGCGAGAGAAGGAGAGGGAAAGAGACAGCAACCCCAACACCATCTTCTCCCCGAGGCAGAGGAGATACTGAAGGAGCCGCTGGTGAGGACTCGACCGGAGGAGACTGAGAGCTTCTCCAGGCTCTCAGGAAACAGAATCATTTCTAATGTAAAAAGTTTTGTATGTTTTTTTTTTTTTTGTTGTTGTTGCGTGTGTTTTGTATGACGAGAATAAACATTTCAAACTGTTGTCTGACTTATTGTAACCAGAAGAGGCTTTCGAATAAACGTTCGTATTTTCCAGACAATTAAAATGAGCCGGGCAGCTGATTGTATCCGCAGACCTGCAGCTGACAGTTGTTTTAGTCATCGATTATTACATCGATTTATTCCGACGATGAATCGATTCATCGGATTAAAAAAACGTGCACGTTTTGCAGGTTTTTCATTTTATGACTTAAGCTTTTTTAATGCAATATTAGAAATATATGAAAACAGGGGTGTCCAAACTCTGCAACAGGGGCCACAACTGCAAAGTTATCAGTAGTCGTGGGCCTCTTTAGTCATGAAAAAATGCAAAAGCAATTCTATAGTTAAAGAAAAATAAATACACTATATTTTATTGAAATGTCCTTGCCTCATTTCTATACAAAAAGTATCTGTATATCATTTTAAATGTATTCTAGGCTATCTTTTTTTTTTTTTTTTTTTTTTTAAACCCTCTTATTTAGCCTAGTTTAATAAATGGGTGCACCCAATTATACTTTTAAGTAAAAGTTACGGGATGTTTGTGGTGCTTTGTACTATCAAATTAAAATGAAAGCAAAAAATGTGGTTATTAAAAGATGAATAGTTTGTTTTCCATTTTAAAATTATTTTATTTTGCTGCTTTTTTTTTGGTTTATTGTTGATTTTTTAATCAGTAAAAAATTTCACTTTAAATTTGTTTTAAGCGTCTCACCATCAACAGTCTGATTAACTAAATCTGTGCTATTCAACTGTGGACAAGGGCCGCAAATGGCCCCCGAGCCACACTTTGGACACCCCTGCCTTAAAGGATGCACATAAAGAAACAATTATTTTCCTTTTTTAAATAAGAAAATAAGCATTTTACTGCCTAAAATGCAAGAACATATTCCTTTAGTGAATGCTTGATCGTCTGGATGCATCTGCAGCTGAAAACTACTTCCAACATCATGTGAAAAGCTCAGCCGTCTCCGCTTAACATCAATAGAGTAGGACAGATCTGGTGACTATGAATTCACCAGTTAATAATTTGATGGCAAAAGGTGCTTTTTTTTTTTTCATTTTTTACAGAATCTGAACCAGGTGAAGCTCAAACTTCCACTTGAGGAGTTCTGGGTCGAACATATTTACAGATAAAGGTTTTTTTCTTATCATAATGCAAAATGTTTACATTTTTGTTCAGTTTTGGCTTAATTAATTTGTGTTGTTCTCTCAGCAAATGGCCTATTTTGAGTGCATACTCCAATTTATGATTAACTGATTATTAAATAAGTTATTTCAATAGTCGATTCATCATGATGAATCGTTTGTATATGATGATGGCATCACTCTGCTGAGATCCATTTGCAGCCTGACTTGTCCAACTTGTGGTTCGGTTTGGGGTCATTTTCTTTTTAGTTCAATCCGGAATTGAAAAGCAGCTCAGTCAAGTTATGAAGTAGCAGACGTCATATTTTTCCATTTTAATTTGGCCAAATTGATGCCATTGCTCCCCATCTGCCAGTGAAACGGCACTTGCTCTAACATTTCACAAGACTGGAGCCGACGGAGGGATCTTTGGGTATTCCTCTCGGCAGAATCTTTCTAGATTTTCTTGGACCTCTCTTTTTAGTCAGAAAAAGGGCAGCTAACATCTCTGCAGACCCCACACATCCTGGACACAAACTGTTAAGACTTTAACCTTCAGGTTGGCACTACAGAGTGCTATTTGCAAAAATCAGCCAAAATCAGGTTTCTACCTTCAGGCGGTCTCTCTGGGAGCCAAAACAATGCACGTGTTCTAACTCAACCTTGTCTTTAGATAAATATTCATTACACATCTAGTGAAATATTTCAAGCCTTTATTTCATGTAATTTCTGGCTTACAGACAATGAAACCCAATTGAATGCTGGCTGGAAATTCTCCTTCAGGATTTTATGCTAGAGACCAGAATCTATGGTTTGTTCATCAAACAGAGGAAGTCCTCCAGGTCCTGAAGCAGAAAAGTAGCTCCCGACCATCACACTACCACCACCGTCTTGGACTGTAGCCATGATCTTTTTCAGAAGCGTTTGTTTTATATTAGGTGTAACGAGATATCTCTGTTTGTTATTGTAAAATCATGAACTCTGACTCTAAGGCAAACGAGGCCTGCAGACGTTTAGATGTTCTGGGTTCTTCTCTGACCTCCTGGATAAACCGTTGATGGTTCTTGGAGTAATTTTGGTCGATGGCCACCCCTGTTCCAAGTCACTCTCTAGAGACCTAAAGTCTCAGAAATGGCTTTGTGCACTGCAAAAACACAAAATCTTACCAAATATTGTTGGTCTAGTTTGTAGTGCACATATCTTGAATACACTTGAAATAAGACAAAACTTACCTACAAGTAACTTTTCAGCAGATATAAGAGCCTGTTTTAAGTGAATGATTCCTTAATATTGATGAAAAAGTTCCAGTTATAAGTGAAATAATCTGCCAGTGGAACAAGACATTTTTCTCTTACAAGTTAAAATGTCTCGTTCCACTGGCAGATTATTTCACTTATAACTGGAACTTTTTCATCAGTATTAAAGAATTATTGATTTAAAACAAGCTTCTTTATCGTACTGAAAAGTTACTTGTAAGTTAGTTTTGTCTTATTTCAAGTGTATTCAAGATATTTGCACTACAAACTAGACCAACAATACTTGGTAAGATTTTGTGCTTTTGCCATCTAAACCTTTCCGGTCTGATATATGTCAGTGACTTAAGTTGTTGATGAATTTCTTTAGATCAGGAAATGATGTGTTGCTTTTTGAGATTTTTTTTTTTTAGCCTACTTCATGTTGTCAGACAGGTTCTGTTTAAGTGATTTCTTGATTCTACAGGCCAGGCATCAGTGAGGTCTGGGTTTGTCATCTTTGTTTGGTTGATCTGAAACATTGAAGTGAGACCAAAAAAAAAAAAAAAAAAAAAAAAAAAAAAAAAAAAAAAAAAAAAAAAAAAAAAAGAGGAAATCTGTAGGGGTGTGAATACTTTTTCACAGCACTGTATATCACCCCTTTTACAGTATATTAAATGAGCAGGTGATGCACAGAGCTTTTAGGGACCACAAATCTACATCCAGATGGTGTAAATATTTAAATCCTCCAACTGAGGCGCCCTCTGCTGGTTCAACTGATAACTGATTAACGGTCGTCATACAGTACCTTCGGGGACGGTTTACGGGATGTCAAAACTGCCAAAACAAAAGAAGAAGAAATGACTCAAGACAGGCTCAGGACAGAAAGAAGTATATTTTAGCTAAGTTCGAGTAACAATACAGCCTTCACATAAGGCTCAGAAGCATAGAGTATATGTATGCATAAATATGCATTCAAATCCACAAACCAAATAAATAAATAAATAATTACTTACAAATAAATAACAAGCATTTGTGGAATATACAGTACAGCAGTTGAAATGTTCCAGTATTGTCAAGAAGCAGGACCTTATGGATCCACAGAACAGGGGAATGGATATTCAGTGTTCGACGTGCCAACGGGGGTCCAAACGCGTCGGCACACCCGTCGTTACGGGCTTTGATTTCTGTTTTTTAATTTCCTCGTTTTGTTGTTTTGTTTTTTTGTTGTTGTTTTCCTAAAACCCATTCCCAGGACACTGTAGGCTGCATTAAAGCAACATAAAGTGATAAAAGAAGCCAGTTTGTTCAAAGGTGGTTCATGGAACCAGTGGCTCAGTGATCAGGGGCGTTCCCACAATGTCTGAAAAGAGTCAAAAAACCGAAACAAACAGAAGAAAATACAGGACAAATGCGCTGCAAGTCAGTCAAGAGGGAACGCTTCCCTGCAAGGTAACTCTCCATTCTTGTTTCCCTTCAAACAAAGTCTCCTGACAAAGATTAAAAATACTGAAATCGCGTGAATCCCTTTGTGAAATAGTCCTGCCAACCAAACGGATATTTTAAGAACAACAGCAGCACCGAACTTATGAAAAGATAAAAGAAGAAGCTGGAAGTGGGTGTGTGTGTGTGTGTGTGTGTGTTTGTGGCAAAATGGGATGAGAATGTGACACCAGTGAATGGAATGACATTAAAACTACATTGAAACAAGAAGCACAGCTAAAACCTTTCCGGGACGTTTGCACACACTAAGCTGAAAAACCAATTGCTTGATGGTTATTCTTCTATAGGTCTGTGTAGTAATAATAATAATAATAATAATAATAATAATAATAATGTGCTAAAATATGTGAGAACATATTCGGCCTGTTACTGTTAAACACAGAATTAGGAATATTACTCAGGTTTTGGGATAAAATTGGAGAAAAAAAGGAAATTTTTCTGAGATGAAAGTGAGAAATTGATGCTAAAGATCAATCAGTGCTGCGCAAAAGCTGCATGGGGCCCAAAGCTCAACTTCCTTTGGGGGCCCCGGTTCCAGCTAAGCGACCTACCAGCCAGCACTAATTTTAATGTCAGAAAATTAACATCCCTAGATTCTACAATTAAACTGATGCCTTCATGCTTGGCTCTAATATTTATCCCTTCTCGATATTTAAATTATTACTAGCTTTAAAATAGTCACAAACGTCACCAATTTTAATTTACTGCCAGTCAGAAACCGTTAGAGCTTAATTATTCATGGTTAACACCACTACAAATCTAAAGTTTTGACATCAATATCTCCTGCTGGCTTGGAGGCACCCAACACAGCAGCTTAGTTTGCTTATGCCTTTGGCCGGCTCTGGCGCTTCACTTTAGCTCGACTCGGCCGACCTTACTGCTGCGGATATGCAAACATGCATTGTCGCGTCAACAAAGTGGTGTCCAGAGAATGTTCTTGAGGATTTCCCAGCTTCAGCACCACTGATGTAAATCTACGAGTTAATGCCAGAACCTCTGCAGAACTCAATGAGACGCTGAGGAGGTAATCAAACCATTTAGATCAGGGGCGCATCTAAAATATGCAGGGCACCGAGCAGCGAGGACTAAAACTGGACACCGCTGCTATAATGAAAGAGCTTTGTTCCCCATTTTCACAGCTGTAAACTCCCAACGACGGTTTTGATCCAGAATTCCTCATATTTTTTAAGGACATTGGGAAAAAAAGCTTTCTTTTTAGCAGTAAACTTGAATATTTTAAGCTTTTAGATTTTTTTTTAGGCAAGATTTCCTTAAAAATTCAAAGGTTTAATATTCAAAGTGCTTTTTTTCTGTTTTGGAAACTTGCAAACTTAAAATCCCAGACATCTAATTTTTACTCAGTATTCGGTAAATTTAAGGAAAATATTTTAATTAAATGCAAAACCTTTCCAAATAGGCCTAATATTTTTAGTGTTTAGCTTAAAGTTTTTAGTTAATCAAGAGGGGGTTTTCTTTAAAATGTTTTTCCTGACTAGAAATTTCCAAAGAAAGAATTTTATCGAGAATTTCCTAAAATTTCCAAAGGATGTTTTTTGAGAATAAGGCAGAAAAAGAATGCAACAAATAAAGGCAAGCTTATCTTTTAATTTGAAAATCCAGGGATTATATTAAGGGTTATTATTTTGTTAAGTGATACATTTTCTCGGTAAGATTTGCTTGAAAATATAGAGATTTCCTTTTAAAACTAACATTTTTTTCTTTAAAATATCCAAACGCCTGATTTGATCTCAGGATAAAATTTTATTTTCTTTCTGTTGGGAATAAGGATTTGTGTTTACCGTTAACATTTTAATCGTTGAGTAAAGGTTAATATTTTTTAGTTCATGATGGCTTTCCTGACGTATTAGTTTGAATCTTCATCTGAGCAGAATTCCCGTTCCATTTTCCCCCACTACACCAGCCCTAACGTGCAGCCAAATAAAAAATAAATAAATGAAATAAAATTAAATCCTTTCCTCCTCCACATAATACTGACACGGAACAGACAATTTTACATCTGCTATGTACAACCGTCACATTTTGCTGTCCGACGAAAACCTTTTTTTCCCATCGCAGAGACTAAACTAAAAATGCAAAGAAACCTGGAAGAGTGGTGGGGGGGGGAGCGGTAAGGCAGCAGAATACAGTATAATGACGTATCTCCCTTTAAAGATGAGTCAGTCTTCAGGTTGGTTACATTTTGTTAGCGTGACAGTGACTACATAGAGGATACAGATAAACACTAACAAGTCAAAATACTGCTTAGCAGGGCTTTTTTTTTTTCCTTTTTTGTTATTTTTTTGAAGGTCTTCTTCGTTACTAAACTGAATCAGGCCTTTCATCTACAGCAAACATACTAACATACAATATAATACATTCCTATTTTCCTGCTCTTCCTATAATACGAGGCAGCGAGGACTGTATTTGATCTACATGAGGGGAGATAGCCACCTATGCTTGCTAAATATCCAGGCAAATTCCTCCCGGGTCAGTGCATGTTCCTATCCGTCACAGTGCCTGATGACATCTTAAATACTAAGGTGCCCTAAAGCTCCATTTGGTTCCTACAAACTACCAAGCTGAAGTACTTGAAGCTCAGCCGCCAATTTGTTTAGCTGTTTGCTGGCTCGAAACACTTCAGCGTGATCTGAGGTCATCATCTCAACGTGTTATAAGTCTTACTTTTTGCTTCCCTTCCTGTTACATACTCATCGGTACATTCGCCTTCCTTCCCTCCCGTTTCCCCCCCTCGGCGTCCCTCCTCTCAGTGAGTGGCCAGCTCGGGCTCTGTGGAGCGCGCGCTGTAGCCGTTGGCGGGCTGCGGCAGTGCGTTGCCGTCCGTCGGGTGCTCCTTGGTGTCGACTGAGGGCGAGCGCGGCGGCCTCTGGGAGCGGGATGTGCCGGTGAATAATCGCAGGGCGCCCCTGCAGATGAGGGAGAACCAGTAGAGCTGGGGGGCCATGAGCAGGGCGGCGCCGACGTTACAATGCCAGGGTACCGTCAGGGGAACCATGTGGAAGGGGATAGATGCATACCTGCACCCAAACAGCAGAGACAGAAAGCAGAACGTTTACTTTCAGATGCACAGCGCAGTCAGAAGAGCGTTAAATGCACTCATCGTGGTCATGAATGCTCATGACTTGGGGCTTTCAATGTTTAACTCGAGCCATTCTCAAGTGTTGGATATACACCTTTAAATTTGTAGTAGATTCCTCTGATGCGCCAGATTTAATTTCACAAACTTCTGGGGGTTTTCTGTGACATTTATTGGGTTTTATTATTGTTTTCTTTCCCCACAAATCACGCAACAACACAGTGCTGCAGCTATGGATTCAGCAGTGAGGTAAACAACCTTTTTACTCCACTGTTGGCTTCTTAGACTGAGTCAAATCTATAATAACTAATTGGTAATATATTCACTTACCAAAAGTCCCTAAAAAATTTTTCAATGGTTTGCTTGGGTTCAAATCTAAACCCGACTAAAGAACCTTGTGTCTGGTTTTAAACCCAAAGTAAAGGGAACTGCACTGCAAAAACAAAATCTTACCGAGTATTTCTGGTCTAGTTTCTTGTGCAAATACCTTGAATACACTTGAAATAAGACAAAACTAACTTACAAGTAACTTTTCAGCACATATAGGAGCTTGTTTTAACTAAGTAATTCCTTAATATTGATGAAAACATTTTAGTTATAAGTGAAATAATCTGCCAGTGGAACAAGACATTTTTCCCATATTATAAATAAAAATGTCTTGTTCCACTGGCAAATTACTGAAATAATCGTCAACTAATTTAGTAACTGATTAATCGTTAACTGGAGAATACAGACTTTAAAAAAAGGCCATTTGCTGAAAAAGCAACACACACAGTAATTAAGCCAAAACTGTACAAAATATATAAACATTTTGCATTTAAGATAAAAAAAAAAACAGACAAACAAAAAACCTTTGTCAGTAAATATATTATACCAAAAACTCCTCAAGTGGCAGTTTTAGCTTCATCTGGTTCAAATTCACTAAAAGAAAGCTATATTGTTGCATTTTGGACAATAAAATGTTTATTTTCTTATTTTAAAAAAGGAATTTAATGATTTCTTTATTCACATTTTTTAATGTATTTCGAATAGTTTAAAAAAGGCTTAAATGGTTAAATGAATAATCTCCAGAATGTGCCAATTTTTTTATCCAATTAATCGTAAGAATAATCAATAGAATAATCGATTACTAAAACAACCATTAGCTGCAGCCCTTGTAATGAATAAACATGTCAATCCTGTCAGAAATGGATGGACTCTGCTTAAAAGCCAATTCAGGAGTCTGAAGCCAACCGCTTTATATGAACACTTTTGATCAGAGGAGTGGTCAAATACCCAGGCAGAATTATGGCAGAAGGTGGTCCAGGTGCAGCTTGCTAAAAGACATTTATCCAAATATTACTGGGGTGTATGCATTTTGTGCATCCAATTTTTGTTTTTCAAAAGTCATTGAAATCACTTGTTGTATAATTAATCTACCCTAAAAAAGACTTGCTTAAATAAATCATTAAAAGCCCCAAATTTAAGGCCTTCATGACCACGATGAGTCTCAGTAATCTTCTGACGGCAATTTTAGATCAAGTAGCTGTGCAGGTTAGTGACCCCCCAGCTCAGACGACAGAACGGAGACGGAAAGAGAAGACATACCTTCCATAGACGTAGTAGAGGTAAGGGAAGAGTAGGACTCGAAAGATGAAAAAAGTGACCAGCATAAGAGCCCCATTCACTTTGTGCAGCAGAGTGTGTTGCTGTTTGTACTGAGAGTGGGGGGGAAAAAAAACACAGAGGGAGAAAGGAAATGCAAGAGGTAAAAGCCAAAAATGTTAATATTCTGAATGCTATATAGATCATTCTAACACTTAGATTTGACACTATTTGCTCTGAGTGACTATGGGATGGCAGGAGAGCACAAGGATATATATTTCTGGTCAGAAGCTGGTTGGTTTCTATAGGATGCAGGTGGAGTTTAAGAACAGTCCTAATTGGGCTGAATTTAGGTGTTTTCGAACCAAACAGTTCTAGGAGCTTTCTCGTGGTAATAAGAACCTCCTGCTACAATACGGAGCTTTTCCTAAAACCAAATCTTATTTTCTTTGGTTTGCTTTCACACTGCCAGGGGGCCGCTGAGGTTGTGCAACTGCAGGTATTACAGAATCACTCAGGAACGCACCACTGACCGAAACAACTGCGTGAGCTCCAGGAAGACCTGTTTTTGTGTTTTTCAGGGTTCTTTGAATTTTTTTGTGAAACTTGCAGATTGTCCTCAATCAAATTTCTATGTTCTTTGCCCTTTTAGTCCGTTTTTAAAGAAAATTTACAAAAGATTGAAATGAAAAACGCAGGCTTAAAAAGGTAAAAACGACGTTTACAGGCAAAATGCTGAGAGAACAGAGAAAGCTGATTAAATTAATAACAATAAACCTAGAATTGTATCTTCAGCAAATGGTAAATAGTCTGCATTTGTATAGCGCTTTATCAAGTCAAAGCACTCCAAAGAGTTTAGTCACAGCTGACCTGGGCCAGACTAACAAAGGCCAGACTGCCATACAATCCGCACCACCAGCAGGCAGAGCAGGGGGTTCAAACTGGCAACCCAGCGGTTTCAGGACGAAGCCCTACGTCCTGAGCTACTGGCGCTCTTAAGAAATCAAAAACAATGGGAACCGACTGACAGTTATGAGCCATCTTTTTCCCGTTTCACACAGTGGAGCAACAACAGGAGACACTTGTGTGCATCTGAGTGACAAGGAGAACAGGCAAAAGGGGAGAGATATGCTAATATAGCATATCAAATATGTTATTTCTCCTGGCTCAGGAGGAGGTAGGGGTTCGTCCTGTAACCAGTGGGTTGCCAATTCGAACTTCTACTCCATTCAGCTTTGTCATTATGTCCTTGGGCAAGACACTTCACCTGGCTTGCCTGCTGATGGTCAGAGGGCCCAGTGGCATTGACTGAATGGCAACCCTGCTTCCACCATTAGCATGAAGTGCTTTGGAGTCCTCAGACTTCATAAAGCTCTATGTAAGTGCAGGCTAATTACTACAGCATGATGTAAACATCTGTGGCACCATAGGTTAAACGTCAAATGATCAAATTATGTACGCTACAGTGTCAGACGTGTAGAAGGGGAAACACCGGAGCGTTGTTTACTTAAAGCTGCGTATCTTTGTAGTGCAACAGGGATCTGAATATCACATCTTGGTGCCACTGGAAAGAAAACCCTGATGTGTTGCATCAGGACTGGGTTCAATAAAATGTGCTCGTTTTTCCTACCTGATCCACACTGACGACTGTGGTGCGTCTTCCTGGTATATTTCCTCACTTCTGTACTTTTTTTCCTTTGAATTTGTTGATGTGAGCAGATATTGTTCACGGTCATGAAAGCCCTATGTTAGTTGCGTTTTTCTTTTCACCAGCATTTTTAAAATAGAACATGCTATGGTAATCATTGATCTTTAAACATTTATAGCTTCTTAAAAGTATCGACTCTGAATCAAGAAATTTAAAAAAAAAACAAAAAAACAAAAATAAAAGCAGCTATAAAAACTCAAAATGGCCAAACTTCCTGCAGTACAAAAACAAATAAAAAAAAAAAAAAAAAAAAAAAAAAAAAAAAAAAAAAAAAAAAAAAGGACACATTTATTGATTTCACAAAAGGTTAAAAACATCAAAGTGGTCCGAAAGCACCTAGTGCATATGCTGAATGCTTGGGTCTAACACTTTAGAGGCTAACAACCACCTCAGCTGGGCTAATCTCCATACGGACACTAAGACAACGCAGACACAAACACAAACCTGAACAGATGCAGATGTGTTGCAATTCATACAATGTGTATCCAAGCACACTGTCAGCAATTAAAGAGTGACATTTAACTGTTTCTCCCTGTAAACCACATCTGACAGCATGAACAAGCTGCATGCTGGGAATGACCGGAAATATACACTCTCCAATAAATTAAAAAGGAGAGAAAAACAAAGTGTAAATTAAGACCTTTAGTCGGTAACATGCACATGCGATGATGATCTGAATTTGTCTTACAGGCTCAACTGAACACTTACCTGGATGAGTATTTTTCCTAAGCAGACAGATGGAGTGCTGAGCTCAGCCATGAACATTATGCCCTGGAAATAGTCTCCCTTTCCTTGTCGCCAAAACTGGAAAAGCAAAAACAATCAGTATTTGTAATGGATTCAATTATATTTAGGATATTTTAGAGTAACAATGTATACAGCTTCCCTGCCTCACCCACATCTCGGCGCAACAAAAAGAGCAACAGTTACCACAGACACGGGGAAGCAGACGGTGACCATGACAACATGGTGCAGCACCATGAGGAACTCGCGACGCAAGTAGCTCCTCACTGCTGAGCTCATGTGTTGGGGGGCCGCCGAGGCCTCCTCGTGTCCTTTCACCTGCAGCTTGTACCAGTAGCACATGAACATGGCGTAGATGTCGTAGACGAAGTAGGGGACAGCAAACATGATGTAGGTGCTTGTGAGCCAGTGCCTGAGCAGAAAGGAAAAGATGAAGGCTTTTAATCAAAGCAGCAATTTTAGTTCAAGTTGATAACATGCTATTACAGTTTGCAAATCGTTTCAGGAATACAACTTACTGGTCCTCAATTATGTCCTTACAGGAAGAAGAAATAATGTAGCCAGCTGAAGAAGCCATGACTGCCTGAACTGATGATACCAACCTGCGTAAGAATGGGAAAGCATGAAATAGTCAGTCTAACGGTTTACTTTTCCCACATTTTTACAATCACAAACCTAAATATATCTGGATCGTTTCAAAATCTTGCCACTTATCAAAGGGCACAATTTTATCTGGAGCTGCAAAATCTACACAACCCTCTGAAAACATGTTAAAAGTATTTACTAATTAGGGCTTCACGGTATTCTGAAATCTTGCCATAAATGTAAAATTAGATGTTAATGTATTTCTGCTTTGTGTTCATGTAAATTTAAAGCTTCAAGCTATCCAGCTACTGGGAAATAAATTCAGTTCTTATTTCCATCTCATCAATATGGTCTTGAAAAAGTTGCATCCGTCCACTTCTGCTGTTTTGGTAGAGAAAGACTTAATTGTACCGAACAACAAATATCTGCAAATATGTTACTGAGAGGAAAACTTTTCATTGGCTGATAGTTATTCCATCCAAAAGCAAGTTTTTGTCATACTGATATTTCATATGAGGATATTGCAATAATAAACTGGCAAAATTTGTTCTAACTATATAAATTTGAAAATTAAAACATTAAAAATTTACGAGAGAATGACCACATATTTCTCAAAATGGTGAATAATTCTTAAAAAGAACATGAGAATACTTCTTGCAGCATTATTGTCTTTCCCTTGTTATAATTCTTTCCAGATTTTAGATGAAATGCATTCTTATTTCTATTAAATATCAAAACGTTACTGCTCAAAGTGATTAGAGGCCAGAGTGGAGGGCCTAAAGAGCCTCTGGAGCTGTAGGTTGCAGAACCCAGATCTAAAACATCCCATTGCATCTCTGGTTCTGTTTGGTCTCGTTGTCCTGCACAAACACGAACCTCCAGCACAGTCTAAAGTCTGCTGCAGCTCAGCAGCTTCTCTTTCAGGTTTGCTCCATATTTTGCTCCTTCCATGTTTCCATCAACTCTGACCAGTCCCCCTGCTTCTGCTGAAGAAAAGCACCCCCACACGTTTCACTGCGGGGATGTTGCGTTCAGGATGACAATCAGCATCAGGTTTTCTGCCACAACGGCGTTTTGCTTGTAGCAGGTTCGTACACTTTTCCCACAGTAAAATTCAAGCACTTTTCAAGCATTTTCAAGGTAAATTTTCAAACTTTTCCAGCACCACACTCTGGATATAAAAACAAAACAAATGAACTAAAAAAAAAAAAAAAAAAAAAAAAAAAAAAAAAAAAAAAAAAAAAAAAAAAAAAAAATTAAAAAAAGAAAGTTTCAATTCACTATTATATATTTATTACTGTTATTATTTTTGTCTTGTGATAGGATTCCACATTCTACAGCAGGGTAAGCTAAAATATAACAAAATTTCATGTTTTTCATGTCTCTCTTACACACACCCTTTACACCTGACAACCTGAACAAAACACAAATTTAATAAAAAAAAAAAGCCCCCAGTCTCAATAATTTTGTTTAACGTATAAAATATAAGGCAACCTTTATTTCAATTACACAGATCAATAAGTCACTGAGCCATTAGGAATAATAAATATTCATTACATTGAAACAATCCATACAAATTGCGTTAGGGTAAATGACCTTTCTGCTCAAATTAAATGCATTAAAACAAAATACAAAGAAAGTCACAAAAAATGTCTTAAAATGTTCTCAACAACTTTTCTAAGATTTAGCAAATAAAAATTATTTTGGTGATTCTAACTGACCAAAATCAAGAAAAGTTCAGTCTGATTTAACTTCAGACAGTGAGAAAAAAAATGTGTCTGTGTCTTTTTATTAGGTGTATGAAAATATCTGGTTTCAACTGTAAACGTTTTCTAAATTTAGGCTTTCAATCAAATGTTAAGACCGCACTTTATTACAAGACTGTGCAGTTTGAATATCAAGCACTTTCAAGGACTTTATACAGAAATCAAGCACTTTCCAAACCTTGAAAACGCCTAATTGAAAGTCAACCATTTTCAAGGATTTCAAGCACCTGTACGGACCCTGTTGTAGGCTAAAAGTTACATTTTGGACCCCTTTTTGCCAACATGACTTGTACTAAATTGCAAAAAGGACTTAATCAGGTTTTCATCTTGCAACTCTTCTATGAAGGCCAGATTTATGGAGAGCATGACTGACAGTTGACCTATCTGCAGATGTGGATCCCTGCAGCTCCTCCATTTACCAGGGCCCTTTCGGCTGTTTCTCTGATTAATTTTCTTCTTCTACTGTTTAATGTGTTCCTCTGTCTTCATTATACTTATTAATCAATGTTCTTTAATAATCCTCTGAGGCCTTCACAGAACACCTCCACTTATACTGAGATTAAAATTTCACACATGGACTATTTTATCAGAGTAAAGGGGGATTAATAGAAATACACATTACGCTTTTCAGATTTTTTTTGCAGAAAAACAAACAAAACTAGTGCAAGGGAGTGTAAATGTACAGCACATGTGTCAAACTCAAGGCCTGGGGGCCGAATCCAGCCCACCATAGCTTTTCATGTGGCCCTCCAGACGCCAAATTACATCAATCAGTTCATACAGTTTTTCATGGAAATTCACTAAAACAGATCCCTGCATTTTTTTCACGATACTTAATTGTGAGTTTATTGCTAATTTTCCGTAAAAACGTCAGGTTTAAGCGATGCTAACTCCCACCTGCAGGTGGCAGTATGTCTTACTTCTACTACTCTGTTGCCTCAGCCTTACTTGATGTCAAGTTATCGACTGTGATCGATGTGGCAAGTAACAAAAAGTCAGATTTACTATCATACATAAATGCAAATATTACATTTCTTGGAAATATTTCTAAAATTAGCTCCACAAAATCTGTGATTTTGATTGCAAAAAAAAAAAAAAAATCACAGGGACTGATCGTTGTGAAAATATGTTCTGTATTATTTAATCTAAAGAACTTCTTGAATTCAGAGACAGAAATTTATTCATATTTTAGCAGTTTGTTAATGGGTTTTATCAAAACATTCTGGCACAACTGGCCCTTTAAGGACATTCATGATGTTCATGTGGCCCAAAAATGAGTTTGACACCCCTGATGTACAGCTACAAATGTTCAGGAACAACACTGTTGCCGTAACGGCTTTAAACACGAGGAAGTCTGACCTGGCTGATACGATGACCGCATCTCCTTCGCTCCATCTCAGTGCTGGGATGGACTTCAGGCATTGTTTGGACAGAAGGAAAAGGCCTGGAAAGAACACAGAGCCGGCAGCCAAGATGGTCAGCATGGTCCCTGGCGATCTGTCTTAGGAGGCAAAAAGTTCTGCAAACAATCTGGTCCTTGAGATCTGTCGCTCTCTGTCCTCTCTGAAAAACATACACAGAGCATGAGTTAACACCGATCGAGCTAGAAACTCCCAAGTGTTTACATTTGGCTGCGTTTAGAAAGATAAGAGAAAGGAACATGCTATCATAGTCCAACATATGTGGCTGTGCATTAAGCTAACCTCACCGAGATGAGATGGAAGAAGCGGCAACTTCAGGGACACGGTGAAATATAGGTTTGCATTACATTAATAGGCCTGTCAAAATAACTAATTTTGCTGGATGATCAATTGTCCCAGTAATTATTGCAATAAACAATAATATTGTTGTTTTGAGACCATTTTCAAGCAATATATTGATAACGGCAAACAATGCAAGTTCACCCTATCAAAGACCAATAAACTAACTCTGTAAAGAACACTTAACACTGGAAAATGAAGATATTTTAAATCTCCAAAATAAAACACGACAACAAGAACAATAAATGAAACGGAAATAAAAACCACTTTCAACTAAAACTATAAATAAAATGGATTATGATATCTCTAAACAAAATTGCACTTCGAAAAATATTAACCATCAAAAAGGAAATTACCAAGCTCATTTTAAATATCATGTGATCGATAGCTTATTGGAACTGGCTTATATATTACCAACAGGAAAAACCAAACAGCAATATTTAAAGGATAAAAAACAAGAAGGTTACTCTCATCAACACCCTGCATGTGTTTAATATTTTGAGAGTCAACTGTGAATTTACTAAAAAAAAATAAATAAATCAAAAAGTATTCAGAGAATTTCCTGAAGACAGCTAAAGCACCTCGAGCAGCAACGAACAGCTCTGCACAACTTTTCTTTCATACTTTCTCCAGTTTTTTCAGGTTCGATGGTTAGCAGAAGGTCTCTCAGAAAGTTTAAATATTAAAGCAGAATTAAAATGAAAAAAGAATGAGGTCCTGACACAAGTGGGTTCATACAAACAGACAAAACTTACGACACCTAGCAACAAGTTGAAAAATTAAGTCCACTATTAATAGGGTGGGTGAGATCAAAGAGCCGCTGATCGATGGCAAACGTTAACACAATAAAATCTGAAGTCCTGACAGTTTTTTTTAAAAACATATAAAAACAGTAAAGACTCAATCCTTTAATGTTTAAAAGAGAAAAAAAATATTGATTACAAGTGTGAAACATTTTGGACAATAGGGATTCCCAAAGTGAACTTCGCAGGAAGGTAATCCCAAAGTCAGATCATGAATTACTCGGATACATTTAAACTCTGCAAGCCTCTGTTAGCATATTGCAAGTTAAACACTATCCCAACAGAACAGGAAGAAAACTGAACAACGGTTTGCTTGCAGATGAACAACTTCAGCTTGAAAGGTTGCAAGATGGAAGTAAAGACCTGAAAAACGCTGTCAGCTGGATGGACAAGGCCACAGAGGAGCAGCTGGGTAAGAATTAAAAAAAAAAAAAAAAGCCACATGAGAGAGAAAAATAAAAAAATGCCAGCAAAAAATTGTCATTCGGGTTTGTGCTGCAGACAACGGATCTTAGCATGTTTCACTCACTGCACTGAATATGAATTCATATCAAAGCATTCCAGAGCTAATTGTAAAACCACCTGCAAAAAATCTGAAGCGTTGCAGAAAACTGGTTCATGCAAAATGACAACAAACCCAAACCAACAAGGATCATCAATTTTTTCCCCAAGTGTCAACTGTTTAGCCCAAAATGTCTCCTTCAATTAAGGGAAGTTGGTTAGAATGATGAGAAACAACTCAAAAAGCTCAAGCCAACCATGAACTGATGATGCGTAACCGTGACAACAAGGTATTGTTTTTTTTTTTTTTTTTTTTTTTTTTTTTTACAACTGCTGATTAGCATCGCGAAAGTTCAAGTAATACCTGAACTACGACCCCGAATCCCAGAGCAGAAAAGGAGGCTTCATGGATGCAGAGGAGACAGAGAAGGAGGAAGTTCAAACCATCTCTTCCAGCCATCATAAGTCAAGGATCTTATCCCCAACTCCAACATCTCTCTGCCCGGCTTTCTAACCATGCAACCAGCAAAGATGTAAAGAGGAGCAGCAAAAGCAAACGAGGTGGATTAGCAGTGCTTGCCAACAACTGATGGTGTCATCCAAGACATCTTGGAATATAATCTCTTCTGCCTGGATATTGAGCTTTTAGCATGTCATGACAGTCATGCAGCAACAGACTTCAGTCAGAGGACTCTTCAGATTCATGACTGCTACTGGAGATCCTTCCTGCCCATAATATCACCATCCACAATGAAACTTTGAAGACACTTGTCTGAGTTACAACAACATTTAATCTCCCTTTGGGATAAATAAAGTATTTTTGAATTGTATATAACTGGGAATTGCTAGAACACCAGTATCAGTGTCTCCAGTGAAGCCAGTTTCACATTTCCATGGACTGAGACGATGATTCAAAACAGACATCTCCAAGCTCAACTGAAATCTGCAGGTGTTCAAAATACCAGGAGGTATTTCTGGAGAAGTAAACTGGAGGTATTCAAACCTAGGGACACAGGACCAACTGTAAAGTCCAGTGATGGCAGCATCATAATGTGGTGTTTTGCTGCACAAAGTGCATGAAAGTCTTCCACTTCATCTCAAATCACAAACTAGAACCTATGTGTTCCGACACATCAAAACCGGTTTTCAGGTGGGTAAAACAGGATATTACGACGCTTCTTGAATGGGCATGACCTCAACTGTACTGCAAACCTTGTAGACGGTGTTAAAAGAATCAGAATATGCTTTATTGGCCAAGTTTGTGTGAACAAACAAGAAATGTGCTTATTTTGCCAGGTCCCTGCCAAAAAACCAATCAAGTTAAATAAAGTCTACCCTTTGTGCCAAGAAGAGCGGCAGAAAATCCCTCCAGAGTTATGACAGAAGCTTGCTGGTGGCTGCAAAAAGGTGTGTGGGAGAGATGCAACTTGCTAAGAGGCTTATAACCAAATAACACTATTGATGTATGTAAGGCACAGAAGAAAAAGCTGTGTATCCTTTAGATTTCAGTCTTGAATGGAGGACTATCAGCAGGTCCTGATCACAGGACCTCAGGGCCCTGATAGGGAATTAATAGCCCAGAGATGTAGACTGGTGTCTGATCATACAGAGCTCTACAGGTCAAAACCAGGGTCTTGAAATGCACTTAATAACAAAACACTGAAGTTGCCTTCGCAAAGGAGTCACATGTCAAATGTTAAGATCTAGTCAGTAGACTAACATTAGCATTTTGTAGACTACTACCGGTCTAGGGAGGTTTTTGTCAGACGTGTGAAGCGCATTCTGATAATCCTCACCAGACGACAGATTTCCATCGCAGGATGAGAGACAACAGGGCTAAGATGTTTCGCAAATTGTAGAAAAAGGGTCAAAACAGAGATTTGACATAATTTTCAAGCATAAAACCAGAGCCAAAGGTTATCCCAACATTTCTAACAGAAGATTTGGAAAAAATAACCAAGAGGTCCAAAGATCTACTTTATCTTTAGTTATATTTTCTGGTGCAAAGGTGATTACTTTAGTTCTTTTTCTTCATTTAATTGAAGAAAACTTAGTATTTTTACCTATTAGAGTAAAAAAAAAAAAAAAAAAAATAGAGCCTCAGTGACATGGGTATAAATTAATATTCAAGTCTGTGCATCTTCCAGCATCATTCACCTGATACTAGGGGGGGACATTTACCAGCTTCCTATCTATCTCCATTACAAATATTGCAGTTTGCTTACACTATACTGGCTGACTCATTAAAAAAAGAAAAAGTTCAAGTTCATTAGCAAAATGCGCAATGCGCTATTTTTCTTTTTTAAATCGTCTAAAAATATTGCAATTAGATGAGAGAGCTGGAGCTCATTGTTCCTGCAGGAAAAACGTTAGTTAATATCACCTGTCTGGGAGGTGAAGCTTTACCACAAACTGAAAATGGTTAAATGTTAACGTGCGTTGGGAACAACAGAATCTTTACGTTAATGTTAAAGGGAAGCTAATTAACTAAGCTGGAAAAATAAAAGACAGAAAATAGAAATAAAAACTCATGGAGTTACGCTAACTTAGCTGTACGCTGCGTGTTCTTTTTAAACAAACTGACCAGCTAGTGAGGCTAACCTGCGCCAGAAGGACACGAGCAAGTCAGCAGCATATTAAATAAATAATAAAACATTGTCATTTTACTGACATTGTCAGAAAGCATGCTCCCTAATCAACATAATTAAGTGGTTAACATTAAAATGACCGACTGTCTGCGCTGCTGAATCGCCTGCTAACAATGACGATGCTACGACCGTTAGTGGTTAGCCGAGTTAGCCACGATGTTACTGGGGACCCATTAATGGAAACACAGCTGGGGTTATTTTATTAAAAAGAACTCATAAATCTAACTTCGCCTCTATTAATGTTTGTGGCTATTTAATACAGATAATATCGTGGCGTTTAAATGTTCTTTATTAGCTTGTTGTTTGTTTGTAGCAGCAAGCTGCCGCAGTTAAGCCAATAACCCTAGCTAACACATCGGAGTTTGAGCATGTTTTGAATAAATGTGAAACATTTACACGGCGGCTCTGCAGAGTCCAGTCAGCGTCCAGCCGAAGGTCGTGTCCTACGGGAAGCGTTTAAAGATATCCCAGGGGTCTCGGCCTCGATGCTCCGCATGTTTTATGTGGCCGCTTGAATGTTTGAAGGGTAGCGGCGAGCTAACGCGAGCTAGCAGCAACTTTGATCAAAATCTCCGTTAGGTTAGCTCGCTCAGCCCCGATGGCAACCGATGCGAGAACCAGGCGGCGCAAACACACAGCGTTATCTAACGGAAACTCGTTAAACCGACTTAAAGAGGAAGATGCGCTCTGATGCAGCGGTATGGTTAGCTATGTCATCCCCTCTCTGTCTCGCCACATCACACCAGAGATGCTGCTGATGCTGCCTCAGCCTCCCAGATGCAGCGTTGACTCAACACTGCTGCGCCAGCAGCCAGTTCCTACAGGTCTATGACGAGAAACGTGCACCAGTCACACTTCTGCGTTTTTCGAGCCGTTTTTATGTAGGAAGGAACATGTTGAATGGATTTAAGGCATAATCTCTGTTTACAAAATTCGATTTGTTCTCAAAGAAATACATATGTTCACAAAGGGCTCAGTAAGGCATTATATTCGGGCACTAGAACCCTGTTATTGATTTTTAAAAAATGATGTAAGCCTCTATTTAATCGGAAGTTCTTCATGATCTCTTCTCTGGATCAAAAAATGCATCCCATCTTTCCAAACTCTAGCTGTATATGTGTGTGAGTGTGTGTGTGTGTGTGTGTGTGTGTGTGTGTGTGTGTGTGTGTGTGTGTATATATGTGTGTGTGTGTGAAACAATAAACAATACATATATACATACATATATAAAGAAGAACGATCAAGAGTCAGCCCGCACCTTCAGTTATTACAACTACAAACTAGTGACCAGGCCTGAAGTCTGGGTGAAGTGATGGACTCAGACCTGAACCTTCAGAGACACATAAAGACCGTTACAAAGTCAGCCTTCTATCACCTGAAGAACATTTCCAGGATTATAGGACTAATGTCCCAATAAGAGCTAGAGAAACTCATCCATGTGTTTTTCTTTATTTGCATTGATTACTGCAACAGTGTCTTCATGGGTCTGCCTGAAAAGTCAGACAGCTGCAGCTGATCCAGAACGCTGCTGCTCGTGTTCTCACCAAAACCAGGAAGATAGAACACCCAGTTCTAAAGTCCTTCCATTGGCTCCATGTAGCTCAGAGAATAGATTTTAAAATACTTCTCTTAGTTTTTAAATCACTAAATGGCTTAGCACCAAAATACATTCAAGACTTGTTGTTGTTTCCCCTTCCAGACCACCCAGGTCTTCTGGTTCCAATCTACTCTGCATCTCAGGAACCAGAACCAAACATGGAGAAGCAGGATTCAACTTCTATGCACCACAAATTTAGAACAAACTTCCAGAAAACTGCAACCAAATCAGAAGATGCTGCTCTTCCCCCTCCCACTTTTCTGTCTCTAGAAGTCAGGTAAAGAGGCAGCTGGAGAAACTGAACCAGAACAAGGCTGCAGGTCCAGATGGTGTCAGCCCCAGAGTCCTGAAGGCCTGTGCAGAGCAGCTCTGTGGGATTCTGCAACACCTCTTCAACCTTAGCTTGACCCAAGAGAAGGTACCACTGTTGTGGAAGACATCCTGTCTGGTTCCGGTACCAAAGAAAACTCACCTGTCAGTGATCAACGACTATAGACCCGTTCCCCTGACATCTCACATCATGAAGGTCCTGGAGAGACTCCTGTTGGCCCACCTGAGTAAGGAAACCAGCACATATCAGGACCCCTTGAGGTTTGCTTATCGCCGTGGAATTGGAGTTGAAGACACCATCATACACCTGCTTCAACAAACCCACTGTCATCTGGACAAAGCAGGCAGCACTGTGAGGATCATGTTCTTTAATTTCTCCAGTGCATTTAACACAATTCAGCCTGATCTGCTTCGTCTGAAACTCCAGAACACTCAGGTGGAGGCCTAAAACAATCGCCTGGATCCATGACTACCTGACAAACAGACCACAGTTTGTGTGACTCAAGGACTGTGTGTCCAGCCAGGTGGTTAGCAGCACAGGAGCACCACAGGGGACTGTACTCTCACCATTCCTTTTCACTCTGTACACTTCAGACTTCCAGCACAAGTCAGACTCCTGTCATCTACAGAAATACTCAGATGACTCTGCAATTGTTGGGTGGATCAGAGATGGACATGAAGCTGAGTACAAAGAGCTGGTGGACCGTTTTGTGGCATGGTGTGGAAACAATCGTCTCATCTTGAATGTGAACAAAACTAAGGAGATGATTGTAGATTTCAGGAGAAACAGGGTTAGATTAAACTCTATTTCCATCATGGTAGAAGAAGTGGAGGTGGTTGAGGAATATAAATACCTTGGTGTTCATCTAGACAACAGACTGGACTGGAGACTCAACAGTGAAGCCATCTACAAGAAGGGACAGAGCAGACTGTACTTCTTGAGGAAGCGAAGATCCTTCAAGGTTTGCAACAAGATGTTGCATGTCTTCTCTAAGTCTGTTGTTGAGAGCATCATCTCCTCTGCCATCATCTGTTGGGGCAGCAGCATCACTCACTTGCACCGAAACCATAAATAAAATGTATTATGATGCCTCTATAAACAAAATTGCCCTTCAGAAACTATTAATCACCCTCATGTAGGCACCGCTCACACACTTCCCCCTGCTCCCTGCTACGATACAGCTGGTTCACCACAACATAGCCTGCTGCTAATGCTAAGGCTAGTTAGCATGGCCACCGGTGATGGCGGATAAACAGTTTTCCTGGAACGGTGAGTTGTTTCTCCACCAATAACACATTTAACAGCACGTACATGAGGTGATTGACAGCGCTAAGCCCCTCATCCTGGCTCTGATTGGTTGTTTCAGGTCGGGAGCGGCGTATTTTTTAGATGGCAATAGTAGCGGCAGGGAGGAGGCGGAGGAGCTTGATCTTTTCACAGATTATCTGTCCCATACCATACAGTCACGACATGGTGACAGTTTTAACAAATATGCAAAACACATTTTTTTGTTAAAGTTACATACTGCAGCTTTTATAGGAGATTTTTTTTTTTTTTTAGTTTTTATTACAGAACTTGAACCAGGTGAAGCTAAAACTGCCACTTGAGGAGTTCTGGGTAGAAAATATTTACAGTTCTTTTTTTTTTATCCTAAATGCAAAATATTTATATTTTTGTTCAGTTTTGGACTAATTACCGTTTTGAGAGTGTTGTTCTTTTAGCAAATGGCTTTTTTACAAAATCTGTCTACTCTAGCTAATGATTAATCGATTACTAAATTAGTTGACGATTATATTGATAATCGATTCATCTCAATTAATTGTTTCATCCCAATTATACGTGTAAGGATATTTTAAACTCATGGACAATATGCAATGGTCATTGATGTCTGAAACTTTATTTTGGCGTGTTGCATATCTTTTATTGTCAATCATTTGAGATTTCTTCAATTAATTCCAGTAGCTTCAAAATGTCGAGGAGGACCTGGAGAAACAAGCCAGTAATTTTAAATACTTTGTACAAGTGTATTACTTTGACTACTTACATCATACTTGTGTAATCTTCCGGTTTGAAAAGACAGCTCACAGGTTTAAGCAAGTGTTTTTTTTTCCCCCATTATCTTCAGCTCCTTCTGTTATTTTATACTAATGTCATATCAGCTTTGCTCCAGTCAGTTGATATTTTTAGTTTCTACCATTGTTTTTCCTTCTACTGTTTCAAGAAAGATAGGTGCTGCGTTATCATCACATGCAGACCAGAAAGTTAAGATTTTACCCTGCCAGAGCACCTTCTTCAGTGTCTGCTGTGTGTGTGGCTTGTGACAATCTGCAAGCTGTTCCTCTTACTTCGTCTTTCGGCAGTTGACCTTCCTCTTCCCACAAAGGCCGGATTTGTAGGTTGCAGGACTAATAGTTGTCCTGTGGAGCAGTGGATCTCTGCAGCTCCTCCAGAGTTACTCGTTCTTCTTAAACAATCTTTCAGTTCAGATGGACGCCCATTTCTTGGTAAGTTTACGGTTGTGTTATTTTCTTTCCACTTTGAAATTACGGACTGCACAGAGCTCTGTGAAATGTTTAACGTCTCTGTAACTTTATCCCGAACCAGTCTGGTGTGTTCCTCTGTCAACAGACAGCAGTCATACCTGTTTTATATCTTTTAGTTACTCTTCACTGTAAATATAGGCGACTTTAGTTACCAAGCTATTCTCTTGTAGCCATTTCCTAACTTGTGGAGATCAAAACATATCATGATCTCTAGTATTTCCCATTTTGAAGACTGGTTAAGAGAAATGATCATTTCATATTAAAATCTCAGGAAATCAGGAGGGCATGGATTACTATTTAAAAGTTATCAGGTACATATCAATAAAATGTTTTGTTTTATATACGTAATTAAGGCTGCTACCAGATATGACCATACTAATTGTGCAGAAAGCATTTAATACTTCTTCACATTATATTTTTGCCCTATTTAATAAATGTGCTCACTTTCACACAAAAAGTTCCTGAAGATTAGAAAACAATTTTTTAAATTATTTTTTACCC
Source organism: Anableps anableps (assembly GCA_014839685.1). NCBI lineage: Eukaryota > Metazoa > Chordata > Actinopteri > Cyprinodontiformes > Anablepidae > Anableps > Anableps anableps. The sequence continues at coordinate 27,008,735 of CM026084.1, forward strand.
TTTAAGAACTTTAGGGGAAACTTTACATCTGTTGCTGCTATCACACCTTAAATTTCCCCTTTGTGGGACAATAAAGGCTGTTTCTATTCTAGTTAAAGGATGGATTTCCCTGCATTTGTTCATTCAGATTAAGGCTCCTGCAATAGACGGTTAATCTGAATATAATCCACTGTTGTAGCTCATCACTCATTCCCTTTGAGACATTTTTTGTCACAGGTGACGTTTGAGACACTTAATATGGCCTAAATAACAATATGGGGGGAAAAGCACAGTCCAAACAGTAGTTGTTGTTTAATATTTTTACTTTAAACTGTCCAAATTATAAAATAACATGATCTCTACTTGACCTAAAAAAAAAAACAAAAAAAAAAACCCGACTGTAATAAGTATTGATTTTTTTTGCTCTAACAACTTTTTAGACATGCATACTGTTGAGAAATATAAAAATATAAATATAAATACATCCCCTTAATATTCTTAATGAATCCATGACTAAGATTTGAAATATTTTTGTCATAAAAGAATTAAAATGCAGTTGAGTACGATAAGGCATTAAAGATGTATCACAAGAGCTGTACAGAAGCCTAGAGTAGAGGTATTATCATTATTATTTTTTTTAGTGTAATGGAGAAAAACTAAAATTAATTTGCAATAAAATCACTATGTTTCTCAACAGGAAGAACACATTTTCAAAGAAACAACTCTACAGATTTCAAGGTAAGAAATGAACACAAAACTGAAACTGCACTCATCGACTCTTAACGTCCTTTTTTTCCTTGACTTAAAGTGACTTTTTAAGCCCTTTCCACACAACAGGACAACCGACCGTTCATTACACGACTGATGCAGAAAACAAGTGCTATGCAGAAAGTTAAAAGACTAAATCTAAAAAAAAAAAAAAAATTCACCCATTGAACTGGAACACAGAGGGGAAAAAAAAAATCAAGTAAAAAAAAAAAAACAAAAAACAAAAAACAACAAAAAAAAACAGACTATGGCAATGACAGCTGCAATCAAATGAATGGCAATCTATGTGAAAAAAATTCAGAGTAAAATCAACTTTTTCATAAATATTATCGTCTACAGCTAACTAACTTAGTGGAACTGCTAAATTTTACTCTTGTCATGACAGTTCTCTAACAATAAACATGGCCGAGCTTGCTTGGTTTATTTTGATTTCATGCAAAAAGGTAGTTCAGAAGCCGAAGTGCTGATTAGCAGTTTTTTTTTTTTTTTCTGTGAAGGCCAGACCCAGAGAGGAAGACTCAGAGCAAAACAATCCGAGAAAACTCAAACCTCCGTCCTTACCAAGTCCGACAGCTTTAAGGTGCTTGATGCTCCTGAATAACAACTTTTTTTTTTTTTTTTTAAATTTCTGTACCTTTAGGAAACAATTGAGCACGACCATCCCCACCCTCCCCAACAGATGGATCTTCTTTCCTGATTACCTCCACATCCATCCACAGTAAAAAGACATTTAGCTAGCGTTAAAACCTAATTTTCACCTCCATCTTGTGAAATGAAACAACAAACATGCGAGAGGAGCTCAAACTTAGACGCAAACGCACAACTTCCCTTCTAATGTTTCTCTTGTTTCCTCCCCCTGAAACGTCTCCACACAAACCATTTTGGGTTTTCAGTATTCTCGGTAGTTGCTAACATGGAGGTAAGATCGGAGCTGGTGTGAGATTTACAGTACTTGGTATAGTTGTAGAGAGCAGCCGATGCCAAAAAAAAGAGAAGGGGGCTTAAGGGGGGAGATCAGACAGAGAGAGGGGAGAGAGGGAGAACCACACTTTCATTAGAGTCTTCATTCGGGAATTTTTGGACAGCACATCCATGTTTGTCATTAGTGTCGGTGAACCTGCTGCAGCCTCTTTCCGTGGCGTCGTCTTTGATGCTCCAGCTCTGCAGCGAAACTCTTTCCTTAAGCTGTTTTTTCTCTCCGACATTTTACCTCTAACCCCTAAGTGCCAAAAAAAAAAAAACAAAAAACAAACAAAAAAAAAAAACAAACAAAAAAACCCCAGATCAGAATCAACCATTAAACCGCCCTGTACGCACTTCAGAGCCATCCTGCTAACTGTGGGACTGCGGCGCCGCAATGCTAGAGCAGTCCGTGACGAGCAGGTCCACCACCGTGTTCCCGGTGACGTACACGGTGGGCGCCGCCGTCACCATGTTGCTGAGGGAGACGGAGCTGCTGGCGGCCACGTTGGAGGTGACGGGGCTCGGCGCAGCCTGGCTGGTGCTGTGGGTGCCCATGTGGCCCTGGAGCTGGGTGGGCGTCTTGCACTGGACGCCGCACAGGTGGCAGACGAGAATGCCGCCAGCGGCCGTGCCGCCGAAGCCGCCGGGGCTCTCCTTCCACTCCTGGCCGTGGTGCTTCTGGGCGTGGACGCGGAGGTACGTCAGCGTGGTGAAGCCTGGTGGAGGGCAGGAGAGCAGACGTCACAAAACTTCAGCAGCACTTCAGTTTCATCCAACCCGATTCAGCAACCAAAGATTCTGAGCTACTTTTCCATAATCAACTCCGTTTATGGCATGAAAACAGGAGGGCTGAAAAATAAAATCTCAGATTTCTTTTATACCAGATCCGATTCAAAATGATTTTTCTCTCGCTTTCTTTTCTGAAAAAGAAAGTACAAATGACAGATTTCAAAAAGTGGCTTTTATTTCACTCATCCCTTCTGTGAGATGTGTGACAGATTATCAGGGCTAGGCTAGGAGAATTTTTGTTTAATTACAAGAATAAAGTCATAATATCAGCAGAATAAAGACGCAATTTTATCAGAAGAATGTATTAAAAATACAAGAAAAAAAAGTTGTTTAAATGAGAAAAACCTTGGATAATTTTTCATTTTTCATGTTGGAGATCTTATAAAATTACTTAATTCTTCTTATTTACAACTTTGTTCTGCTAATTTAAAAGCTTTATTCTCATTTTACTACGATTTTATTCTTGTAAAATTATGACTTCGTTTTTGTTAAAAAAAAAAAATGTTAGCCTGGACTCAGTACTCCATTGTAGAGTTGACCTGAATTTAAAAATCCAAATAAAAATCCAAATAAGTACAAGCTATGAAACACGTTTGTCAAACAAGATGGCCGCCCTGGGCGTGCTGACATCACTCTGAATTACGGAAACCCAAGGAGTGCAAAAAAAAAAAAAAAAAAAAAAAAAAAAAAAACCAGATTTTCCAAAAAATAAATCTTCAAAAACCAAAAATTCAATTAATTGATAAAATCGATTTATGTGAACGACAGAAAGAAAGTGATTGATTAACTGCATGATCCAGACATTATTTGGGTATGAAACGGAAAAGGAACCTTTGTGAATTTTCACTCGTGTCACCCAGGTTAAGCATTATTTGCGCCTTCGCCAGAACCTTTAAAAGAAACGGACACGTTGTAAAAAGCTGAGAAAAACACGCCGACTCACTTCGGTTGCAGAGGTGGCAGACGTGGTGCTGCGACTGGTTGTGCACCCTCATGTGATCGGTGATGTACGCGGCGGACAGCAGCTTCCCGCAGATGTGGCACGGTACCTTCTCCTCGTGACGAATCATGTGGGCTCGCAGGCGATCCTTGGTGGCGAAGCAGGACTCACAAGTCTGCAGGCCGATAAGAGACGACGCAGGATTGGTAAAAATATAAATACGCTGGCATTTCTGTATGAATAAAACAACAACAACAAAAAAAAAAAAAAAAAAAAAAAAAAAAAAAAAAAAAAGAAGAAAAATATACATACTGGACATTTGAAAGGTCTTTCTGAGGAGTGCACCTGCCTGACGTGACTGTTGAGATGGTCCGGCCTAGAGGAGGACATAAGAGAGACGCATTAGAGCAGGAGAGGAGGCGTGGCCATGCCGTGCGGCCGCGGCGCAGCGTCACCTGGAGAAAGCCTTGCCGCAGTGAGGGCAGATGTAGGGTTTCTCCACCCCGCCCTGGTGCGAGCGCACGTGGTGGCTCATGCGGTCCTTCCTCTTGAAGCGCTGCTGGCAGATGGGGCAGGAGAAGGGCTTCTCGTCCGAGTGGGACAGGCGGTGGCGGTTGAGGTGGTAGACGTCCCGGAAGGCCTTCCCGCACGTCTCGCAGGCGTGGTTCTTCTTCACGGGGTTGGGGTTGGGGTTGGCGGGTCGCTGGTGGGAAAAACAAACAAGCTGCAGAGTTTAGGTCTGAAGTGTTTTCTGCGCACGCTGAAAGAGAATTTATTGCTACATTCATGCAAAAACAGAAAACTGGACGATTAAATAAATGATCCTGATGATCGCAGCTGCAAAAATTACTTCTGGCTAGTCTTTAATTCTGGTTTGTGTTACAGAGAACATGCAGGGGAGCGTGGGGGGTGGGGGGGAAGGCTTCGAGCTCACTGTTTCTTAAACCAAGGACTGAAACAGTCCCTCAACCAATCATTGCTCACGGATTTCCCCTGAAATGAAACACAGGAGGCCAATTTAAAGATGGTTCCCCCCGTCGTTGCGCCGAGGCGGCTTAAGAAACAACGCTCTCGAAGGCTCGGGGGTTGACGACAACCGTCTCTCACAAGGCCCTGACCCACCTGTACTGTCGCCCCTGTGGCCATGACGACAGCAGCAGGAGGCGGAGCATGGGGGTTAACAGTAGCCATGACGTTTGGCATGGCAACCCCTTCACCATCCTGACCGCCCAGGGGAGGCTGCTGGGCGCCCGCCAGCACGCCGGGAGGGGCGAGAGGGGGAGGCACGGAGAGGTGCAGCAGGGAGAGGGGAACAGCGGGCCTCTCCGCCCTCCCTCCGGCCCCCACCGCCATCGCCGGCGGGGCCGCCACCGCCGCCACCACCACCTGGCCGGCGGCTCCCTCCTTTGCTCCCTCCGCCTGCACTCTGGCCCTGTCCTTCATGCGTACCCCAGTGTGGACCGACTGGTGCCGCCGCAGGTTGTAGTTGTTCTTGAACTGCTTGTTGCAGATGGCACAGATGTGTTGCACGCGGGCCGGCCGAGGCGCTGGCTTCACCGGCTCTGGAGGAACCAGGAGAAGGAGAAGAAGCAGCTCAGGAGCTGTCACAGCCTTTCACACTTATTACCTAACGTTTACCATCATAGTCTAGTTGGGATTCACTGAAAATTTACCTTGTAAGAAACCATAAAAGAAGACTGGATTCTGAATTTCTGCTGACTTTTGTGTACCTTTTGAAGCAAAACTGCAGCAGTTTGTGTTTTAATTAGTGCTGTCAATCCATTAAAATTTTTAATCAGATTATTCACACTCATGCTGTGATTAATCACTATGCAACTTTGTAAGCTTGAAATGTAAAAATGCTCATTTTCAAAAGATGTTTCAGAAAATGTTTTATGGTCTCAAACCAAACATCTCAGTTTGCCAAGTTTTCATATTCTAGAAGGTTTCAAAGAAGTCTTTTTGTTTCAAACGTAATTTCGAAATGCTAACTATAAACTGGTTGTACTTCGGTGGAAGGATAATTCACCTTTGCAATGAGTAGGCTACATACTCGGTATATAGCCTCTGTATATGGGCTGCCAGCTCCAACCGCTGTTTTTTAAAGCAAAATTTGCCGCTGAGCACACCAGTCTCCTCTTTTAGGTCAAAATATGTCATGCGATTAATCTGCAATATGTAATATTAACGCGTTAAAAAATTGGATTAATCGCTTCTGTTAACAGCCCTAATTTTGACTTAATTGGGCGATGGTGGCAGGAGTTCCTCCCATAACCGGCGGGTTGCTGGTTCGATCTCCACCGTTGTGTCCTTGGGCAAGACACCTTACGCACCTTGCGTAAAGGGCAGCGCCTCCCAAGATGGCGACAGCCTCAGTCACCTGTCTACCTTAGACGGGCTGTACTGAAAAACGGACCAGTAAGGTATTAACAACAAATAAAATAATCGAGCTAAAACACAAAACAACCACTAAAGACTGAGAAATTTGCCTTCAAACTGACATTTTCACTCAGTAGAAACTCGGAGCTCGGTTTGACCTCAGACCCGAGGTACTGGTTTCCAGTTAAGTCGGAATTTCAACATGGCGACGTTCAGACATTGTTTGGGGTAACTCTTACAAACATCGTTTATGTTTATGCTTTACTGTCCATAAGCAAACACCACTTTTATTTATTGGGGGTTTTTTCAGTTTAAAGTTGCAGGCGCTACATGTAACACTGATTTTAGACACTCTTACATGTGTATCTTGTAAAATTAACATATTTCCCACCATATGTTACTATTGTTGATGCGAGGAGCGGCCATATTGAAACGCGACTTCGGCCATACAAGTCGGAATTGCTGGGGGGCGTGGTCGGAATAGCTCCCAGTTTCCCAGTGGGAAGTCGGAATTTCCCAGTTCAGAGAGGACAACCCGAACGCAGCGTTAGTAACGAGAGTGTTGCGGCCTGGAAGGGCATCGGTCATCTGCCAATTTCTCTGTGCTCTCACAATCATTAAAATAGAAAAATCAAAGATTTTAATAAATCTAGTTTTTTGTAATAATAAAATATTATATAAATCAATATGTGAAAGCACGTTATTTTATAGCTGAGCTGCACGAAATAAGGAAAACATGCTACTGTTGCTGAAATTGCAACAGTGCCCAATTAACTCTTTATTTCCATCAATGTCCACACAACTAGCTGCGTTTTCACTACAAAGGTGCGCAAATCTGTCGATTTTCTGCTAATGTCGAAAAAACACAACTTCGCAATTGTGGTGTTTCCGTTAAATAAGAATGAAATTAAAATCACACGTGAATAAGCTTGTTCACGCGATAACTCATTAAAAACCTGCTGCGCTCGATCCTCCAACTACTTCCTGTTGTCTTCTTCTTCGTTGCGCCAGAGGCAACATCCGGTTGGTGATCGTGTAACTCGTGTGATGCGAAAAACGTGTTTCCTTTGCGGTTTTGCGAAATAAACCAATTTAGATACGGCCAAAAAATTTAAAAAGCGCCAAAAACCTTTTCTCGAAAGAGGAGAAATTTTCGGAAATGGCGAGTTTCCCTTTAGTGAATTTTCGTTGTTTCAATTTGCGCAATTTCAAGGTTAATGGAAACGCAGCGTCTTTGACCATCAGCTGATTGGCCACTTAAAGTGTGTACTGAAGGCAATGAAAGTCTATCCAATCGGCCAAACATTATTAGCATGAGTGGCTCTTAAAATATGTCCTATAAAATATTGCATCCAAGCATTGATATGGCAGTGATGATCGCGGCTTTATTTTTACATAAATTTACATTTGAAATAAGGAATAAAATCTAGATATTTAAGCATTTTTTTCTACTTATACAGACCTGACATATGATAAAAGCAACGTCTAGATTTTTCAAATGCAGATTCTGCAAAGGTTTTTTTTTTTTTTACCCAGAAATACATCTTGATAAAAATTTAAATCCATTATATTTTCATGTTTCCACAGTAATAAAAGGCATTCCCAGTGTCAGAGCCCCCCTCTCACTCCCCAGCTGTCTTCAGGGTGTTTATCCACCTGAACTGACTCAGCTGGGAGTGACTGCATCTCCACAGGTGTGGGTGAGTTGCAGTGTCCCTCACCAGGCAGGGGTTCCTCACTCAGAGCAGTGGTGTCCACAGTCGAAGGAGGCTGTGCTATGTGCTCTGTGGGTGGGGTCTGGGGAGAACTCGTATGCACTTGCATGAGCTCTGATTGGAGGCTCCCCTCCACTTGGTTTTGGGTGGGAGTACTCTGGAGGAGCAAGGAGAAGGCCATCACCAAATGTAAACACAAGGCACAGCATTTATCTTGCAGAGGTAGTAACAAAAGATGTAGAGAGGCTGGGGATGACACACACAGGAGGCCTGCATGTGTGAAGTGGCAGCAGGAGGAAAAAGCAAACAGAGGCCTGCAAAAGCCTACCTGGAAGAGAAAATTGCTCCAAGCAGCATCCATTTTGCGCCACAGACAGCGGTGGAGATTATGAAGTCAGCTCCTGGTTGAGGTCGTGGGTTGCAGCCTTTGCATGGCTCGGATCGGCCCTCCGGTGGTGATCGGGACGCGGACGGAGGCCCGGCCCGGCTCGGCCCCGCAGCAGGAACGATGGGCTCCCGGGTTCTGTCGTGAAACGCGAACAAAGCCGTGTGCTGAAATCTGGTTTTCTCATTGAGGTAGAGCCGTGGGTTAAAATGCACGCAGCTGTTGGGACTAACGCAGGCTGCAGAGGTGGAGCAGGCCCAGTCCAGCAACGGCCTGCTGTCTTTTAAATGGTAATGTTTCCAAACGCCAAAATAAGCCCAAACCTCGCGAAATACGCAGAATCACACCAGAGGAGTACCCTGAAAACAACCCAAACAAACCGAACCGTGCAGTTTTACTCTTTAGCGATACGCACAAAACAGTGAAATAAATACTATGTTTTTTACGCAAGAGAACGAATATGAGTTATAATATCTGTCAAAACAGCAGGTCATGCTTTGCTTTTTAAAAAAATTTATGAGTCTATTTTTTTCCGTTTTCCGAACCCGCGGTAGGCCGGTCGGGTGTTTAGTCGAAGCCTCGCTGCTGGATTCAAGCCCTGACCCCGGCGAGCGGCGCTCTCGCCGGGCCACAGCCTACCGCTCCACCTCGGCCGTTCAGCTGCGAGGATGTCATCTTTCTTTTTTTATCGCCCGCTCTCCCTCCTCCCTCCCTGTCTCTTTCTTCCTTTTCTTTTTTAATTCCTCTTTCTTCTCCCCCTCCTCTCCTTTTTCTCGCACCGCTATGTCCCACTTGCTCTTAAAGGGGTAGAGTTTCCTTTTTGGACACCCCCTCCTCCTCCTCCTCTCTCGCGTATTTCCGTCCTCGTTGTCCTCTCCCCTTCCTTCCTGGATTGTCGGCCGACAGAAAATGCTCTCTTCCCTCCTCTCTGCTAGCTAGGCCGAGCAAATCTGCAACGGGGAAAACAAGCAGAGTGACTTTCCATTAGCTGAGGGATGACAGACACATCTTAAAGGGCAATGCGCACAGATCCTCCCAGTTACTCTATAATAATGATGTCAGACTGTTGTTGCAGCACAATAGCAGCTCAGGAGATGATCACACAATAAAAGAGGATATTTATTTATATTGTAAACAATAACAGGGGCGCTTGAATTCAGAACTACTGCTTTACATCTATAAAACTGGAAAGTATTAACAGGATATCACTTTTTTTCAGTTTTTTTTACATTACCAAAAGTGTTTCCTTTTCTTAAGGGGGGCAAATTTGGCTCTCCACCCTGGGTGGCACCCCGTAAGGGTAGTCATGAGTGCCCCGACAGTACACCTGTCACTGCACGATCTGTTCCAGAAGTAGAGGTGTGCGATACTGCATATTTTGGTGTGTTGCAATAAGCAATTAATCAACTAAAGCTGCAGTATGTAACGTTTATAAAAATGTTTTTTTTGCATATTTGTTAAAACTGTCACCATGTCGTGATGATATAATATGAGACAGATAATCTGTGTAAATATCAATCTCCTCCACCTCCTCCCTGCCACTACTATTGCCGTTTAAAGAAATCCGCCGCTCCTGACCTAAAACAACCAATCAGAGCCAGGGGGAGGGGCTTAGTGCTGTCAATTAACCTCGTGTACGCGCTGCTAAATGTGCTAATGGTGGAGAAACAACTTACCATTCCAGAAAAACTGTTTATCCGCCGTCATCGGTGGCCATGCTAACTAGCCTTAGCATTAGCAGCAGGCTATGTTGTGGTGAACCAGCTGTAGCGTAGCAGAGAGCTTTTTATTTATGGTTTCGGTTGAAAGTGGTTTTTAATTTCTGTTTTATTTATTGTTTTTGGTTGTCGTGTTTTCTTTTGGAGATTTAAAACATCTCTCAGTTCCAGTGTGGAGTGTTCTTTACAAAATTAAAGTTTATTGGTCTTTGAGAGGCGACGACAAACTTGCATTGTTATACCATTATCGATATATTGCTTGAAAATGGTCTCAAAACAACAACATTATTTTTTATCACAATAATTACAGAGACGATTTATGGTCCAGCAAAATTTATCATGACAGCCCTAGTATCAATCCAATACCAAGTAAATACAGGGCCAGTTTTGTCAATACTGATACTTTTTATTATTTAAGTTTGATATTAAACTTCTGACCTTTAGGTGTTTTTGTGTTTTTTCTCCTTTGATTTATTATGTTAAAACCTGGGACAGAATATGGATTATATAGGTTTCTACAAAATACTTTAATGACATATTAACATAATAAACATAAAAAGTAGAAAAACAGAACAAATCTGCATGCATTTTTTCCTCAATAAAGTGCAATAAAAAGGTCATTTGAGAGCAAATCAAAACAAAATCGTATTGTAGTTGAGAAACTACAATACAAAAATGAAATATTTCAAGAGGAAATCTGAAACTAAAGTATCAGTCGCACGCTCGTATTAATCCGATACTGATATTGACTTGGTATCGATATTATCGATATTTTGGATTGTTAGCTCATTTGCTCATTCACAAAAAGAAATATTTTTCACTGTTGAAATGTAGCTCTACAAAGTGTAACATATATATTTATATTAATTCAAATTTTACTTGCTATAAATGAACTATTTTCCCTGAAAATGTTATACTTCGATTAATGAACAGTTGTCGTAATTTAGTTTGAAGATTATACTTCAGAAGAAAATTTGCGGACGAATTGGTCCGTAACGTATTTACGCTGTTAATGCATCCTTTGGTGGACCCATCGCGGACAAGAGAAAATCTTTATTTTTACAATAATCACATCTTTTATTAAATTAACTGAAGGTGTTATCAGACGGTACAAGACTGTATCCTATGTGTTTATGGGAAACACATTTATTACTCCATCTTTCCTCATGTTTGATTATTTTGTACAAAAAAAATTTGCAAAATGTTATTAAACCGCTTTTATCTGTATTTTTTGTTATTTTCTTAAAATCATATACTATTTTTACGAATATAACGAAACATAAAAATAAAAAATAAATTAAAATGCCCTACGGGAAGTATCTCTTTTAGCTGACGGTCTGGAAGGTGCAGTGACAAGCACCCCAAACTGGTCAGCTCGGCCAGACTTTAGAAAGGGCTTACAGGGGCAGTAGCCCCGGGCCCCCAATTGTTTTTTTTTTTTGTTTGTTTGTTTGTTTTTTTGTTTTTTTTTGGGGGGGGGTCCCCAAAAGGTTTTTCTTATTTTTTTCTTTTTTTATGTATGCATGTTTTGCAAACATTGTATTTTATATAAAACTCATAGGCCCAAATAAAGTGAGTTGTATTAATATTTTGGGATTTTTATGAATATAAACAATATTCAAGTATTTGAAAACTATTAAGTAATAGTTGATTTCTTTGGAAACAACATGGAGCTATTGGCTAGGGGACGCATTAAACCTACCATACATCAATTCATGCCTGCTGATATATAGGACTACCTATTAATGTACTGTAATTTGCATTAGTAAAAGAACTGTTCCTTAATGGCTAGGGCACCAAAACTGGCTGCAGCCCAGGGGCCCACATCCTTGTAAATCTGGCCCTGCTGGTCAGGTAATTACCTGCTAAAATAATCTAAAAATAGTGCCAGAAGCCCTGACATGTAAGCCACTTCAAGTTTCATCACTCAGCAGTAATTAACAGATTTGAAAAGATGGATCTGGTGAAGCGTCTGATGACGAGTGGATCCAGAGTTCATCACAGTATCATCAGCATAAAACTGGAAATTAGTGTTTGAGAGTCCTTCAACAGAACTGCTGTTATATAAAATGAATTAGAGTGGCGACAGCCCTACCACCAACAGTGAATTCGCAATAGTAGACCTTCTGGATTGTTCTCCTATCTCCACTTCTAAGGCTTTGAGACTCCAGAGAAATCACAATGAGAGACGTTATCCATAAAAGGGGAAAACATGGGACAGTGAAAAACCTTCCCCGGAGTGGCAGACCTCCAGGAAATCACCAACAACTCTTCCAGGAGGTCACCGAAGAATCCAGAACAACATCTAAAGCATATTAAGGCACTGCTGATTAAAAAAAAAATCAAAGTGTTTGGGAAAAATATTCACAGCATTTCACAAAAAAAAAAAAAAAAACATTATACCTCCAGTTAAACACGGTGGCGGCAGTGTGATGGTCTGGGGCTTCTTTGCTATTTCAGGTCTTGAGTGACTTATAGTAACTGATGGGAGCATACTTGGGTTATGGAGCAGGATAATGACCAGAGAACACAAGCGTTTTGCTAATTTCGCAAAAGAAAAATGCAAATTTTGGAATGGCCTAGGCACAGCATCTCTCTCTGACTGAGAGGATGTGGCTTAACCAAATCCAGGCTACTCACACTTGAAACCCCTCCATTATAACTGAAGTTAAAAAAAAAAAATGGCAAAGAAAAATGGGTGAAATTCCTGCACAGCTATGTAAAAGACTGATTTCCAGTAATCGTAAGCTGTTGATGGCAGTTGCTGGTGTCAAAGGTGCAAAAAACAGTTATTAGGGGGGGATTAATCATGATTTAAAAACAGCTTTTAGTATTTAGTTAGGTTATCTTTGTCTGATATCGGTTTCGTTTTTCTGAAGTTCCAACCATCTCTTAGATGCTTCATAATGGCCAAGAATCATATCCCCGACTCCAACTCTGCCCGGCTTTCTAACCGTACGGCCAGACAGAGACTTAAACGGGTGCGGCAAAAGCAAATGAGGAGGATCAGCAGAGCTTGCCAACAACTGATGGTGTCATCCAGGACATGCTACTGAGAAATATCATCTCTACTACCCAGATATTTAGCTGTTAGCATGATAGTCATGAGTCATACAGCAACAGTCTTCAATCAGAAGCCTTTTCAGATTCGTTGCAAGACTGATTGCTACAGAGATCCTTCCTGCCCACAGCATCACCATCCACAACTCTTTGAAGATACTTGGATGATATGAGTTACAGCATTTAATTTCCCTTTGGGATAACTGAATTGAATAAATATTTGTTTAAAGATTTGAAACATTCAAACATATCTTAGTATTTGTTAATTTCCTTCCATAAACACAACTCTTAAATGAAGCACATGAAACCAAGACAAGTTAATGTGTTAATATCAATTTATTATCTTTTTTTTTAAATTACTTTTTAAATCACCCCTTTTTTCATTTCCAACACACGCATCAACCCTTCTTCTGTTCCCTCCTCACAGCATCTCACCCCTTTCCCACCAACCCACCCCCCGACCCCCCAAAATATCTCAACGCAATGAGCCCTGCCGAAGCAGGGGGCTAACACTTCCTCATCGAATGACCTGTCCGAGAAAGCAAACAACCACACAGGCGTCCACGCCGTCCCAAAGCCTGCCGAGTCTTAGTTTATACAAGGAGCTTACGCATGCACTGAGATTCCAACCGAGCAGAAAGTGTTAGTGTTATACAGGGAGGGGGGTCTTGAGCTGGTGTTTCTGAGTCATAAAAACTGCAGGGTGATTATCTTCCTTCTTCTTCTTTTCAAATGAAAAAACCCCAACATGCCCACAATAGTAAACAAAAACCTTTGAGTAAACACTGACTGTTTCTGACGGGCTGCTGCGGTCACTGCTGCTGTGAAGAGGGGGTGGGGGGGCACAGCAGCTCAGTCGGGGGCCCGTCCCGTCATCCCTCCGTCTCCCTGTCCACTGCCTGCATGCTGCATCCTTCGGCAGTTTGATCCTCGCAAAACACAAATAAATTAAAAAAAAAAAAAAAAAACTAAAAGTAAACCAGCATTTACATTCCAGTGGCCTATTTTTTTTTTTTTTTTTAATTGCTTTTCTCCAAAGAGAGTCCAGAGGAAGGGGGTCAGAGGTCAGGCGAGCAGTTGGAGGGGGGTTGCTCTTACCGCAGGAGTGTCTTTCAATCTTAAATACAGTTGTTATCAAGTCTTTTTTTAAAAAAAAAAAAAAAAAAAAAAGTGGCATTATAACTAGACTTAACCACTCGACACACGTACATAAATCATTAACAATTATTAACCATCCCCTTATTAATATTCATTGATATCTTCGAAGACACACCACACCTGACAACGCAACAGATTCATCAGCTATTGTTATAATTCTATGTTTTTACAGTAACAGTGGGCCCTTTGCTTCTCGCAATAAAGAACGTGAACATGATCACGACGACGATTACACCAGGATTAGTTATGGTAATATTGACACCTATAGAAAAAAATGCAGCTAGAGTTCAACTTTGGAGTATATAAAAAAATTACTATCATTGTCTTTGTTCATCTATAAAACCAAACGATTTGTTTCTGTTTTTAATATTCCCATAAATATCTACAGTAAAAGGTAAAAAAACAAACAAACAAAAAAAAAAAACAACCCGAAAACAAACTGGGACGAGTGATCCTAAATGCCGGTAAACTGGGACGGATACAGTACTTTTTAATGTGTCTGCTCTTTTTTTTCTCTATTTTATGTACATCTAGCTCATGCACTGGAGTGACACTTATGTTGTTGAGATATTCAGTATGTCATTGATGTCAGAAAGCTTTGTTTTAGGTATTTATACACGTTCCAAACTTCTCTCCATTTTTGGAAGAGTCTCTTTACTTTACAAACATTCTGTGTTTTCAGTTCAGTCATTAAATAAATTATTAATTTAAAAAAAAAAAAAAAAAAAAGTGGATGGCACAACATCCCTTTAAGAACCCTTTGAAGGCATTGGTGACGTTCCAAGCAAATTGTTTTTGTGTTTTTTTACACAGTTAAAAAAAATTACAGCAGTTTAAAAACATTTTCTGAACCTTATCAGACGAAAGTAACATCTTTGAATTTCATCTTTTTTGTTTGCCTCAGGATTTGCTGTGCAGCACCTGGACATCACTGACGAGACAAAACATCTCCCTTTTTTCCTCCCATGTCCTCCTTTCTTTCTCCATTCTGGTAAAGAACATCATAGAAGAAGACGCCAAGGTTCCTACACAGCGTTCAGGGTTAAACTGAACCCTTTCTAGACTCGGTTCAAGAGTCCTTGGTCCATTTTAAGAGTAGAAAGAGGAATGACGGAAGGAAGGAAGGAAGGAAGGAAGGAAGGAAGGAAGGAAGGAAGGAAAATGGAGGAATGGATGGATAAGAAGGAAGGAAGGAAGGAAGGAAGGAAGGAAAATGGAGGAATGGATGGATAAGAAGGAAGGAAGGAAAATGGAGGAATGAATGGATAGGAAGGGAGGATGGAAAATGGAAGAATGGATGGATAGGAAGGAAGGAAGGAAGGAAAGAAGGAAGGAAGGAAGGAAAATGGAGGAATGCATGGATAGGAAGGAAGGAAGGAAAATGGAGAAATGGATGGATAGGAAGGAAGGAAGGAAAATGGAGGAATGGATGGATAGGAAGGAAGGAAAATGGAGAAACGGATAGGAAGTAAGATAGGGTGTAAGGAAGGAAGGAAGAAAACTGAGAAATGGATGGATGGAAAGGAGGGAAGGAAGGAAGGGAGGGAGGAAGGATGGATAGGAAGGAAGGTGAATGTATGAATGCAACTTTGATGCAACACTGGCATATGGAATAAATACAAATATTTCCTCTTTTCTTTTTCCATATTTTTCCAGATCAGGAAAGAACCTTCCTCGATTTCCATAAAAATAAACTCCACCGTTCTCCAGGCTGTGTAGGAACCCTGAGACATGGCTGCCGTCCCCACACCTGTCTCTGCAGCCGCAGGAGGAAATAAAGGCCAAACGTTCCCCCAGTCCCGCCTCACATCTTTACACAGTAACTGAGATAAAAACACTGAACAGAAACATCGAACACCACCGTCATCCAGTGGCGATACAGGTGGTTACATTCCTCCCCTTGTTACATCAGTGAGAATGGGAGAAAACCTCTCTACCCACCCTGAGTCTAAAGAGGCAGGGTGCAGCTCAATAATGCCAGTTCGCCCTCTTTTCTTCTGATCGCTCTGACTTTTTGTGCATAAAGGTCTGCAGCTCGACTGTTCCAGGAGTTGAAATCTGTCCAGAAGACAGACAAAGGTGAGAAGCTGAGAGTACTGAGATGCAGCCTGTGATAGCTACCTTCCTAAATGAGTCCCACCACACTGCAAAAACAAAATCTGACCAAGTGGTTTTGGTCTGGTTTCTAGTGCAAATATCTTGAATACACTTGAAATAAGACAAAATTAACTTACAAGTAACTTTTCAGCACGATATGGGAGCTTTTTTTTAAGTTATTCCTTCATATTGATTAAGAAGTACTAGTTATAAGTTGTGATGCAACTAACAACTATTTTAGTAATCGATTAATCTTTCAATAGATAACAAAATAGCACATTCCACAGATTTTTCATCTCACTGCTTAAGCCTATTTTAAATAATATTAGAAATACATTAAAAGATGTGAATAAACAAATAATAAACAAACAATTCCCTTTTTAAAAAGGAAATAAACATGTTATTGCCTAAAATGTAATAACATACCTGAACTGGGTGAAGCTGAAACTATACCACTTGTGGAGATTTGGCTAAAACATGTGCAGACAAAGGTGTTTTTATCTTAAATGTAAAATGTATATATTTTTTGTACAGTTTGGCTTAATTACTGCTCTGAATTTGTTGTTTTTTTCAGCAAATGGCCATTTTAGAGTCTGTATAGGCCAGTTAACGATTAATGGATTACTAAATTAGTTGAGCATTATTTCAATAATCACGATTAATCCGATTAATTGTTTCAGCCCTAGTTATAAATTAAATAATCTGCTAATGGAACCAGACATTTTTCCCCACATTACAAGTCAAAATGTTTTGCTCCACTGGCAGATTTTTTTCACTTTTAACGAGTATTTTTTCATCAATATTAAGGAATTACTGTCTTAAAACAAGCTCCTATGAGCTGAAAAGTGACTTGTAAGTTAGTTTTGTCTCATTTCAAGCGTGTTCAAGATATCTGCACTGGAAACTAGAGCAGAAATACTCGGTGAGATGGGTTTTTGCGGTGGACTTGACTTCTCGCTGCCACGCCTCTGAAGGGTCTTCTGTCTTTCTCTAAGAGTAGGAGAGGTGGGAACCATTGGAGATGTGCGAAGTGACCGAGGTGCTCCGGCTCAGCACGCCGTCGCTGCCCCCGGCCCCCCCAGGCCCCCCGCCGGATGCCGTCCTCCTCAGAGGTTGGGGGCTGTTCCTCAGGGCCATCAGGTTGGGGGCGCCGCGAACAGCCAGCCCACCGCCTCCGTATACCCCTCCCTGCGATGAGGAGGAGGAAGACGAGGAGGAGGACGGGCCGGAGATGGAGGGGGGCGCGGGTGGTGGTGGAGGAAGCATGGCCAGGGACTGGGAGGAGGAGCGAGAGGGGAGGTGATGGGAGAAGGGCAGGGGGTGTGGGTGGGCCAGGTCACCGCCGGAGCCTCGCACTCCGGCCCACTCCCGCTCCCTCTCCTTCTCCCGCTCCCTGTCCCGGTCCCGCTCCCGCTCCCGGTAGAGCTGCGGCGTGCTCTGGTGGTGGTAGTGCTGGGGCAGGTGATGGCGCTGGTGATGGGAGGAAGACGAGGAGGAGGAGGAGGAAGAGGAGGCCGAGGAGCGGGACGAGTGGTGCACGTCCCTGCCGTCCCGCCCGTGCCCCAGAGCCATCCCCAAACCGTGGGAGGAGGAGGAGGAGGACTCGCTCCTCCGGTCCGCTGCGCCGCCGCTGCTGTTGTGGCTGCGGCGGGACAGCTGCTGCTGCGACATGTTCTGCTGGTGCACGCCGTGGCTCCAGTGGCCGGCGGAGCGGGAGCTGGAGGGCTGAGCGTTGGCGTAGCCCTGCTTGGCGTAGGCGTCGCCGGGCATGCCCGTCAGGGCCATGTTGCTGAAGCCCAGACGGAGGCTCTCAGAGTCGAAGGCCTCGATCTCGCTGGCCTGCCGCTCCAGGAGGGTGCGGATGCGCTCTGAGCGCTCATTCTGCAGGGACAACATCTCCTCCTCGATCTGGGAGAACAGTGGCAACACATCATGCATCAAGGTTTGCAAAGAGGGTCGGTATCCCAGCATTTCCTCCTGTTCTTGCTATAGTGACCACAAACACACAGATCTAAACCTTCCACATGTAACCTGTGATGGGTTGAATCCTGCAGAAGGATACAGCTCACATCTTTTCCTTTGGGGTGATGGAAACAGGATGTACACTGCAAAAACACAACATCTTACCAAGTATTTCTGGTCTAGTTTCAAGATATCTGGTCAAATATCTTGAATACACTTGAAATAAGACAAAACTAACTTACAAGTAACTTTTCAGCTCAATATAGGTGCTTGTTTTAAGTCAATAATTCCTTAATATTGATGAAAAATGCTAGCCATAAGAGAAATAATCTGCCAGTGGAACGAGACATTTTAACTTAGAATATGGGAAAAATGTCTCGCTCCACTGGCAGATTATTTCACTTATAACTAGCACTTTTTCATCAATATTAAGGAAACATTGACTTAAAACAAGCTGCTATATCTGCTGAAAAGTTACTTGTATGTTAGTTTTGTCTTATTTTAAATGTATTCAAGATATTTGCAGTAGAAACTAGAACAAAAATATTTGGTAAGATTTTGTTTTCCCAGTGTATGTACAGGAAGTACTCTGAGGGAAGTGCTGTTTTGTGTAACCATATATGGAGCTATTGTAGTTGCTTGCATGCACGCTGCTGCAGCTTACACATTTATAACTGTTGTAAACCAGTAAAGACTAGTTTTGGTCGTATATAGACACACTGATACACACAGGGGAACACCCCCAGACTGGATGCAGCTCAGTTAGATATATACAGATGTGCTGCGGATTCTCTTTGCTTCTTTCAGAGTCACCCTTAAGGTGTACTGAGTAGAAGCCCAGCTTTGCGGACGGTTGGTGACTCTGTGTTTGTAATTGAACATACTGATTGGTTGTTATGCATGACTGCTTTAAAATAGAAATTAAATTTCAGTTAATCTTTTGCTCTGTTCCTTGCTTCGACGTACTGTGATCAGGTCTCAACCAAGTTAAAGTTACCGGGGTTTTACAACAAACCGATTCCTCCAAGTTCCTTCAAAACTAACCTTGATGCACCTCAAAGATCAATGATGGCAACCTCTTACTGCTGGCATTACTGCCCTGATTACCCTTACGTGTGATGCTTAAAAGCTCATATCTGAATGCCTGGGACTATGTGTCAGCGCAGCTTATATACATTCAGAACAGCTTTAAACATTTTAAAGTACTGCCTCCTTTAGTTTAATGTGTCTCTCTATCGATAATTGCCATTTCTTTTCTCTTTCTTAGACAAAGACAGTGGAGGAGCTACTGTTCCGACTAAATGTATTGACTTGCTTTCATCCCACCGATTGTACTACTTGCTCAGAAGAAGATGATGTTTCTCTAACCACGTTTCTCTCTTTGGCAAAGACATAACAGAGCAACTGCTTCCATTAAATCTGTTTACTTTTCTTCAGTGGTGACCACATAATGTGCTAATAGCAGAGCTAATTTTTCGTGTAGAGCTTTAGTGTTTTTGCTAGCTTGGAAAACATTTAGCGCTCTTAGCTTCCCTTAAATTAATTTTTCTGGATAAATTCTAAAGCGCTAATTTACTTGGCTGTTTTGTAAACTTTCAGATGACTAAATTCCAACATCTGCGTTGAAGTTTTGGTTTTCGACTTTTAAAAATTCAAGTAGTTAGACGTTTATATTAGTGCTCTTATTTTGAAGTCGACAGCAGTTCCATTTCCTCTCCTAATATTCTGTCTCTTTTTTCCAATAACTATTTCAAACAAGAAACATACAGGAAGAAAATAAAACACACTGTAAAGAATAAGATATAAACATAAATACAATATCTAAGGACATTATAGAACATGTAAATTACAATATCAAAATTAAATTAAATTAGTACTCAAAGGTTGTAGTACTCAAGGGCGGATAAAATTTGAATTGAAGGTAGCACTTTAGCATTAGCTTCTGCTAAATACTGTGTTGGTGTAGTGCTTTATAGTTAGCAGAACTAATGTTTATGATTAGTGCTTTCGGGTTAGCACAACTAACTTTTTAGTTAGCATTGCCCACTACTGACTTTAGATATTAAAACTCAAAACTGACAAACCTTTAATTAGCTTTGTTCATATTTTTATCGTCCATTTCTTCTTCATTAAAACTCCCACCTCTTAGTTTTTAAAAAGTATTCGGGTTAACCTTTTGTGTGACATCGCCCTCCACCCTAACTCCACCCTCCTTAATCGTGTGTTTTCCCGCCTTTAAAAGGGGCGGGGCATCCTTAAAGAGACAGGCATTTAAATGAAGTGATCCAAACTGAAGGGAGCACATTAGGTAAGTTGTGGTTTCAGGCCTGATTAACACCAGTTTATAATTTACATTATTGATTAACACCAGTTTATAATTTACATTATTGATTAACTTTGTTGGGTTTTATCTTTTATCTTTTTTATTTACAGCTTTATTTTCAAACTTCAGGTTTAACTTCGGAAGAAGTTTGAAGTTACCTCAGGTTGAAGATAAATGATATCCAGTTTACTCTCTTTTCCATCACCCCATATAAACTTTTAGATCTCACTACTCTCTAAGCTCTAAGGCGCTTTACAGATGAAGAGATTGCTAAGGAGCTCTGACCCTCTGCTCCAGCAGGGCTCGGCGGATGGACACTCTCTGCTCCAGGTCCTTGACCTCCCTCTCGTGCTGCGTGTCCGTGTGGATCTTGATCTTGCTCTGATAGGCGTTGAGCAGCTCCAGCTCCTGCTGCAGCTGCATCCGCAGCACCTTGTACTCCGCCTCCTGAGTCTCGTCCAGCCGCAACTAAGAGGCAGAAGACGGAGAAAGGGAGATTAAAAACGGGCCAGATGGCGGATCTCAGAAGTTATTATAATGCCAGGTTTTTGGCATCACAATAAACAATTTCCAACCTTAATGTAAAATTTATTCTGAAGAATCCAACAGAAAAACAAACAGGAAAAAAGGGCACAGCTTTAAACTTGATGAAGTACCTTTTGATTAAACTGCAGCATTCAATTTTCTATCGTAGAAGTCTTATCAGTAAACTCCAGTGGGACGAGAAGATAAATACCTACTGTACTTTGCAAAACTTCAACAACAATCTAAATTTTTTTTTTTATCTGCAGTCAAACATGTCATATCTGTAACCAGTATGTAGCTATTTAGTTTGTAACACAAGCAAATTAGAACATTTTTGCCTCACCTGGAACTCCTCTATGCTTCAACGAGGGCTCTAAAGAAAGGTAATAGTCAAAGGAATCATCTCCTATACACAAATTCACTGATAGTATGACTGAAGTGCAATTAGTGGCATATAAATAGAATAAAATAGTAAGTTATGAGGATGGCAAAACCCTTGCCCCCACCCTAAAGTACCGCGGTGATCAACTCTACAGTCTTTAGTAGCATCTTCAGTGCTTCACTGGAGACCTGATACATTCCAGTCTGCCTCAAGATCTCCACCATCATCCCTGTTCTCAAAAAACTAAGAACCGCAGGACTAAAAGACGACAGACCTGTTGCCCTGACCTCTTTTGAGCTCCTGGTTCTCTCCCACCTCAAAGCCATCACATACCCCCTCCTGGATCCTTTTACAGTTCGCCTACAGAGCGATTCTATAAACATGCCCCTCCACTTCATCCTCCAACACCCAGTTTCCCCAGGAACCTACGTCAGGGTTCAGTTTGTGGATTTTAGCTCTGCTTTCAATGCAGCCATCCCGGCTCTGCTACAGGATAAACTTTCTCAGTGTGCCTGCTCCCACCTGCAGGTGGGTCAGAGACTTCCTGTTTGACAGGAAGCAGTACGTGAGGCTGGGAAACGTCACTCCTGAGTATCGAACTAACGGCGCAACAGCAGTCTCATTGGGCTCATCTCTAGGGGGGTTGACCATCTAGAGATGAGGTGCTGTGTGTAAACTTAGAGCTCAACGCTGATAAGACAGTGGAGATGGTTGGAGTCTTCAGAAAGAGTGCAGCCCTTCCCGCTCCTATCATCCTGTGAGACTCTAAAGTCAACACCGCGGAGTCCGTCCTCTTCCTGGGAACCATCATCACCCTGGACCTCAAGTGAGAGCTCAACACCAACTCTCTCACCAAAAAGGCTCAGCAGAGGATGCACTTCTTGCAGCAACGACGGTGCACCACCATCATCAAGTCCATCCTCACCTCCTCCATCACAGTCTGGTACGCTGCGGCCGCTGCTAAGGACAAGAGCAGGCTGCAATGCATCATCCGCTCTGCTGAGAAGGTGATTGGCTGCAATCTGCCCTCCCTGGAGGACCTGCATGTTTCCTAGATGCAGAGGCGGGCAGCAAAGACTGCAGCTGAATCTTCTCACCCCGGACCTGGACTCTTTGAGCCCATCGAGGCCAGAACCTCACGCCACAAGAACAGTTTCTTCCCCTCCACTGCTGGCCTGAAGCGTTAAATCCTGCAGAAGGATATAGCTCACGTTTTGCTTTGGGGTGATGGAAACAGGACAGACTCTGCAAAAACACAAAATCTTACAAAGTATTTCTGGTCTAGTTTCTACTGCAAATGTCTTGAATACACTTGAAATAAGACAAAAGTAACTTACAAGTAACCTATTTAGCACGATACAAGAGCTTGTTTTAAGTCAGTAATTCCTTAATATTGATGAAAAGTGCGAGATATAAGTGAAATAATCTGCCAGTGGAACAAGACATTTTTCCCCTGTTATAAGTTAAAACAGTTTTGTCTTATTTCAAGCGTATTTAAGATATTTGCACTAGAAACTAGACCAAAAATACTTGGTAAGATTTTGTGTTTTTGCAATGAGAAGACTGAATGCTGGACCAAAAGGTTCTGTAACACCTTATAAGTTTAAGTGTCTGCACACAACCAGGTAATCTGCTTATTTGTACGGGATATATGTGACACTAAAGATAAAGAAAAAAAAAGTCATGAAATCATGAATCACAGTCTCACTCTTTAACAAGAATGCGTCATTTATCCAGATCCACCGTCTTTAGATAATCGTATCGGCTTCAAGGCTTCATGGGTTTGATTATTAAAGTCTGATGAGGAAAGGAGAAAGGAGATGCACTGGAGAGGAAAAGGAAACAGGATCTGGGGAATGAACTGCAGATTTATGATCTTTCTTCATATAAAATACAATCAGATTAAATACTGATGCGTTTTAAGATGTTCCAAAGCACAAACAGATGGGCAAAAGATCTAACGTGTCAATTACGAATGTTTGACCTGGATACAGGTCGTGTCTTCTTGCAACATTTCAGTAAACCAAAATATGTTTTTGACCTCGGAGGTTATTCATATGCGGAACAAACAAGGGCAGCAAGGATTTGGCTTACTGAGCTTAAATGGCACGCTGCCATGTGAGGTAATTACAGTTAGACAGAGGGTTGAATCCTCCCCCTCCGCAATCCTCTTCCAATGTATTATTCAGTAAAAAGCCCAAGCTTCGTCTCTGCACGACGACGAAGAGGAGAAGGGTGGAGAAAAGGCTCTAATTTATGTCAAATACGATCAGTTTTTACTTTTTACTCCTGAATTGTGCTGGATTTGAATCATTTCACATGTTTAGATTGCATTGTGGGGCATTTAATCCCAACTGATGCCCTAAACTGGTATTGAATGGTATCCATCTGTGCTAACTGCTGCTTTGAACAGGGCAGGTCCAAGATTATATGGGGCCTTAGGCAGAATTTAATTTGAGGCCCAGCACTAACTGTGTTTCAACACAGACTTAATGATAACTGGCTATTATTTGCTAAAAACACAAAGAGAGGATTAAACTTGTAGCATCAGATTGTAACTATGGTGACATGACAAAGATTATTCTTTACATTTTTACAAGGTAAACTTAACACTTACTTTAAATCTTAAATAAAAATTTTAAACTATAAACTAGTCTCTTGGCCGTACTCACAGCCTGAGTGGACAGCATGTCGTTGATGGAGTGGTCGTACTGCTCGGCCAGGATGGCCAGCTTACGGGTCTGCTCGTCCTTCAGCCGCTTCAGCACGGCCTTGTGCTCCGACTTGGGCGTGTTCTCCAGCAGGTGGTTGCGCAGGGCCTTGTACTGGCGGGTCTGGATCTTACAGGTGTCCTGGAACTGGCGCTTTATCTGGAGCTCTTTGGACTGCAGGAGAGAGAAGATAGAAATGGAAGAAACTGGGCCGAAAAGCTCCTGTGGTCCACAGAATGCATGAATGAATGCATGAATGAATGAATGAACATTACCTTTAAGATTACAATGAATGATTTGAAGGGATTTGAAAAAGAAGGTGATCCAGTCTTAATGGCAGAACATGATCACTCCAGCACCTTTAACCTGCGTTATGACACTAATATCTGGTGGAAATAACATATTTAAATGATTTTGCTTCATTAGTAACTTTATTAAGGTTGTTTGGATGCTGTTTTGCTTCCAAACCCAGTTGCCCTTTGGTGACATGTTCAGCTTAGGTGTTTTATTAATGTAATTCAGGGTTCCTACATGTTTCACATGTAAACTTTCAGACTTTTTCTGCCATACTAAATTTTTTTCAGGATATTATTTTTTTCTCATATACAGAGCTGTTAAAAAAAAAAAAAAAAAAAAAAAAAAAAAGAAAGTATTTGCACCCCTCCAGATTTCTTGTTTATTGCTTTTTTGTCAAACATAAAACAAATTCTAATATCAGACAAAGACAACCTGGGTAAATACAACATGGAGTTTTCAAATGATCATTTCATTTATTAAAGGGTAAAAATGATCCAAACCAACCAAAAGTAATCACTTCTAAAAACTTCTTAAATCATTAAGAGTGATCAACCATTTTTTTTTTTGGCTTTGATTTCACAAGCCACGCCCAGGTCTTTTTACTTTCTGACCTGTAGACTCAAGAATCACTTAATTCGAACCTGTATGACAACATGAAGTAGACTACAAGTCGCTGACCTCCATCAGTCTGCATAGACTCATACTTCTATGAGTAGTTCTACTGTACAGTCCTTTTTAGTTTTACTTGAATAAAATTTTTGGCTACTTTACTCACTGTGATTAACTTCACTGAAAGAAGAACAAACAGAGACACACCTACAGTTTATGTTAAAGTGAGACCTCTTGTTTGTAGACAAGCTTTGTTCTAATGTTATTTTCTATCCACTGAGCCAATTGGAGATCAATAGAAGACCCAGTAAACAGTAGATATAGTCACTGGAAGTACTTTACCCTATTTTGACATATATACACTACCTACAAGTATTGCTTTGATAAGTTTTATGTTGAAAAAATAAAATAATAATTGTATTTTTTCCTGAATTTATTATTTTGTAATTGTAGGGCCAGCCCAAGGTCCTATGGGGCCTTGGGCAGAACTTGATTTGGGGCCCGTCCTGTTCAGAACGTCACCACTAACAGCGTTGTTTATTATTTGCTATGTGTTTGTGGACAAACCGAAGATCGAACAAAAAGGAAAGGTTAGACTCGGGGGCATTGGATTGTAACCATGGTAACACAAACAATCACACTATGAAGATAATTTTTGACTTTTACAAAATTAACTTTACGGTTCCCTTAAGCGTTAAAATATTTGTTTTTTTATCCTGAAACTTTAAATTAAAACTTATTCTCATTCTCTATAAACATTTTAGATCTGTGATCTGTGTTTAAATTCAAGTATTTATGGTAGAAAAGGGTTTTCTTATGCTAATATTTGTATTTATTTTTATTTTTTTAAATACTAGAATTTGGATGTAACTTTAAACTTTTGTCTGATGACATTTGTAAAAACTAAATCAGATGTTATGATCTGATAACTGCAGTACTTGAGAAGCCTTTTTACAGAGTACTGTTTACTCTTGAGTGAAAATACATTGAAGTAGTGCTACTCTACTTACCTCTGTCATCCTGACTGGGGTTATTAAGTCATAGCTAAGGCTTTGGGACTCCACAGTGGAAAAACCATCATACACAAATGGAGAAAACATGGAATATTGGCGAACCGTCTCAAGAGAGCATCGACAACTCATCTAGGATCTAAAGAACTGCTTTTTGCTCATTACGTTAGTTTGTTGACGTGCAAAATATGTACAAAACGTAAGATTGTGTCAAAAACACCAAAGTAGTGTCTTAAAATACACAACTACTGTTTTTGACAGCACATGGTGTAATTTTACAGCGTTTTCTTTCCTATTTTGCACATCAACAACCTGCCATAATGTGAGTTAAAGCGCTTGCCATACATCTGTGGTCTCAAAACCCAAGACAGCTATGCTGAAAATAGAAAGCTCAAGGGTTGATGGGGTAGAATATCCAAAAGAACTGACATTACGGTAACTTAATCCATCTTTAAATGATTGTGAGCAGAATATCTCTGTTAACTTCAGTATTTATCTTTTAGAACAAAAGCCTTACCCTTTTCCATTCTTATCCAGACCTGGAAAACACTGAAAGCAACGTCAAAATGTTTCCAGATTTTTCAGGAACGCTGCCAACATTCCCAACAAAAGCAGTTAAGCCCAAAATTTTAGGTTAGGAGTAAATGTTACATTTTACCAACTTGTTTCTTCGAGCTGATTAATGTTTTGAAGCAGCCCAGTTTAACTCCAGACTAGAATCTGTGGATGGAGCTGAAGATTAGGGTGATGGTAGGAAGTCCGTCCAACCTTAAAGACTTGAAGCTCGTCATAAATTGTCAGAAGAAACGCCAGCGGGAACATGCAAGAAGCTGCACAGCAACTGAAATACAAGCTTGACTGCTGTAATGCCAGCAATTATTACTCCATAGGTTATTTTTGACTAAAATGTACCAAAAAGCCAATTTTTTCTTCCAAAATCATTACACCTTTTACATCATTTTATCTTTTGAGAGATGTCCACCTCATTTCTGGAGCTGTGTAGTAACTCGGGTTATGGAAACTTGAGTTTTACTTTGTTTTCTAAAGTCTCATTACTGTCTGATCATGTGGTTTAGTTGTGGATAAACGGAAGTCATTTCTCGCAGCAGTTTATCTCGTAAATATTACACTTCTTCTGTCCTTGGGTACGTTTTGAACTCTGCTGACACTGACGGAGCGATTTTGACACTCTGCTCTCATCTTGCACAAGATTCCTGAGAAACCCCGAGTGGTTTTCACCCTAACCGTGCTTGGTTAACTTCATTTTTTCCACAACAAGAAGTACATCTAGGACGACTACACCATATGTTTCACTTCGACTTGAGTGATATTTTAAAGTAGATCTGCTCCCGAGTACGCCTCTGCTGCTATTCCCAACTCTGGTTACTTCACTGAATGGAAAACCAAGCAGAAATGCACCAAACAGACGCAAACATATAGTTTATGTTAAAATGAGACTTCCTGTTTGTACACAAGCTTTATTGTTCTGTTATTCTCGACCTGCTGAACCCGTTTTGACATTTGGAGGTTCAGTGAACATCTCAGTAAATTAGGATATGCTCCAGATGAGGGGTGTTTATCAGATCAAAAGTAGCTTTTGGAAGGTATTAAATATACTTTTTTTTTTATTTCTGTAATAAAAATATATATATTTTTGGTCTGATGCAATATTCTAATAATAAATGTTAGAAAAACAGATGAAAATCATCATAATTAAACAGAAATAAAGGCTTAAAAACATCAGTCTGTGTGATCTGCGTTTCATTTAGTGAATTAAGTTACTGAAATAAAGGAACTTTTTAATAATATTCTAATTTTATGCACATAACTTTATATTTTTCCATCATTTTCTCAAATTAACTCATTTTTAGGCTCAAACAATACTTCAGTAGCATTTTGACTAAATACCTGACTCAAAGTTTTTGGTGTATACTTTCCGGATGCAACTTACATAACACCCAATGTTACATCCATCCACTTTTTCACAGAGCACATTCCACATGTAAAAAAAATTTGATTTGCTCTACTGTGCAGATCTAAATATACTGCAAAATGAATTTTAAGAGAAGTCATCAGTATTTAATGTGGGATAAGATAAAGGTACAGGAGTTCCTGATCCTGTCTGAGGGTGTGTGCACGACAAACGGGACAAAAAAAACGTGCGATGATGCAGGAGGAAGTGAATATGAGGAATCTGGGTTATAAAATCAGAAAAAAGGAGAATAGAAAAACAAATGAGGTGACAAAAATGGCGGGAAAAAAATAAAAACAGACAAGACAATGATTTCAAAACAAAAGAATTTATTTCTGTGCAAATGAAAGTCTAAATATAACAAACAAAAAGGTTTTTCAATGCTTGAGAGCACACAGCCGTACAGAATGGAGCACTACTCTTATGAATACTGCATAAATTAAAACAAACAGGGTGATATAACTCAGTCATGACAAAACACAATGCAACATGTAAACAGAAGAACAGGCGATAACTGAACATGCGAGTTGCATTCCAACAAGCAGACTTTTCTCTTAAAGCTCAACTTCGGGGTCATTGAACATCGAAAAGTCAACTTTTTTTTATTCTACAGTCCTCCATGTAAATGGTTTATTCCTTCATTTCCACCCCTTCACCCCTGAGATCATCTATGCCTTCCTGCTTGTCCTCGAACGCGACGGAACGACCTCATCGGAGCGCTTTGGTGTTTCTGTTAGAAGCTGAAACGCTTAATTTTTAGCTGTTTTTAAGCAAACGGTGTAAAAACAAACAAAAACAACATATTTTTGGGTTTTAGCTTCTTAAAACAGAACGTTTTTACCTTCCACTATTTATGGCTGGTCACTGAATATCTTTGGTTCCTGAAACCCATAAAATAAAAAAAAAAAATAAAAAATGTCTCGTAAGGTGAAGAGTAGCTGCACTGTTGTCGGAAGGTTTAAAAACTAGACTTATTGGTTAAGATGATGAGAATATTCTCACATGCTGAAATGGCCTGTTCTGCCTTGTTCCGCGTCTTTTTATAGAAAAAAATTTTGAATCTTGATATTTTTGGACATTTACCTCCGCTCGGTTTTCACATTCATGTTTCTAGCCCTATATATCTCAAAAGATTGTCAACAAAAATATGGCTTCAATAAAATTAAGTCATGCTGATATATTAAATATATTTTTATTATATTATGCTTTAAGTAGGATAAGATATCTTAGTTTTTCTACGTTTTATCCTAATTCTACTCTACGTCTCTTCACAACAGACTAAGACTTGTGCAAACAGCTGAAAGTAGGCACTTTCCAACGAAAAGGGGAAATGTTTACACGGTAAATCATAACAAGACTATTGCATCGAGCGCAATAAGGTAGCATAACTAAAGGCGACTGTGAAAGACGGCTGTTCTCAGCAGCTTTAAGCATAAAATGATTGGAAATATGAAGAACTGAAACCAGCATTTATAGAGGATCAACAAGGACCTTAAAACAGTCACCTCGAGCTGCATCTCATCCTGGGCAAAGATACGGTCCGACGCCACATTTTATTGGCACAATTACTTTATTTTAATGATTTAAAGTTAAATTCATCTCTTATTGCTGCAGAAATAAATCCAACCTTTAATTTAAATACATTTTATTCGAGAGTCTCGTGTTAAGAAAAGATTTTTATTTTTTTTATGTGACTAAATCATGTTTTCAACTGCATGTCTGGGAACATTTGATTAATAATCCACTCCTGATTCTCTGACGTATAAATGTGATTCAGTGCATAGACCTGCTTCCCTTAGTCACTCCTCAAAATGGGAAAAACAAGAGAACAAGCCAATCAAATAAGGCAGATGCGTGTCGATCTTCATAATTAAGGAAATGGCTTCTCTCCTAAACTTGCCCATTTATACAGTCACAGCAATATGTGGAAAAGAACTTTATGGCTACTGTTAAGCACGGTGGAGGATCTGTGATGCTTTGGGGGTTGCATCCCCTCAGGGAATGGGGAAGACGAATAATCACTCCTCAAATAAGAAACGGTGAAGCGAAAATAGCTACTTGCTCATTTTTAGATTAAGTGTGACATATAGGAAAGCATGGTGGAGGCCATGTGATGCTGTGGGCCCAATTCTCTAGTATCCCCCTCCAAAAAACCCCCAAACAAAAATCAATTTTGGCATCTCTATGAACTCCTAAATATTGATCTGAGTGTATAGAAGCTTTAATTCCTGTGTCCCTGGGGTATGAAGACTAATTCGACAATGAAACTCTCACTGCTCTTCAAAATGGGAAAGACAAGGGAACCTGTCATTCCAGTAAGGCAGAAGTGTGTGGATGTGAATAGGACACAAAACAGCTTGGAGAAAAGAGCTGCTTGGCAATATTTACATTAAGAGCGATATAGGAAAGCCATATATACCCCCCCACAAAACATTCAAATTAAAGGTTGGATTTTGCGATACTCTTCAGTGTGAGTTTATGCTGCCTCAATAAAAGATGGATTTGATCTGAAGTGTTTCTTCTTAAGCGGGGGTGGGGCAGTAAATATGGCCGGCGCCATACTTCCACCCAGCCGTTTGTTTATTGCACTTTAATTCCTGCCGACCGCTAGTGTTAGAGGGTGACGTCACACTGCAAAAACACATCTAACCAAGTATTTCTGCTCCAGCTTCTAGTGCTAATACCTGGAAGACGCTTGAAATAAGACAAAACCAACGTCCAAGTAACTTTTCAGCAGATAGAGGAGCTTGTTTGATGCTTCACCTTCGTGAACCAAAATTATACACTTATAGAAGAGCAATAAAAATTCTATATTTAACCCCCCCCCCCACCACTTTCACTGCATTACATCTTTTCAAGAGCTTCACACTGATCCAGAGATATAAAGCTTTTCATGTTTTTTAAATCTTTTCTATGTTTTTATCCCCGTTTTGTCCAAAAATAGACAAATTTTCTGAAGGAAAAATCCAATATATATATATATATATATATATATTTATTTTTATTTTTTTTTTTTATGTTGGTGTTTCAGCCAGGTTGAAAATTAATAACACTGATTTTTATGCATTATTATTTTTGGAGTAATGAGAATTAAAAGGAAAAACCACCTTAATATTGATGAAAATGTTCTGGTTATAAGTGAAATAATCTGGCAGTGGAGACATTTTAACTTATAATATGGGAAAAATGTCTTGTTTTACTGGCAGATTCTTTCACTTGTAACTTGAACTTTTTCATCAATATTAAGGAATTATTGACTTAAAACCAGCTCCTATATTGTGCTGAAAGTGACCTGTAAGTTAGTTTTGTCTTATTTCAAGTGTATTCAAGATATCTGCTCTGGAAACTCGAGCAGAAATACTTGGTGAGATTTTGTTTTTGCAGTGCGGTGAAATTGTTCTGAAATCATAACCTTTATTTTTAATTTTTCACAGCTTTTTAGCAGAAAGGAGTGAAGATCCGTTCACGGAGCGTCGTAACACTGTCAGATTTGTTCTGAAACCGGTGCGCACATTCAAATAAAACCACTATAAAGAAAAACACAGGGTTGCACACGCAAAAACAGGGGGGGAAACCCCCAAAACGGTCTTAAAATAACCATAAAAACGATCCTTCTTAGAAATTAAGAACAAAGTAATAAAACTGATGAAGGTTTAGGAACTTTTACAAAAAGCACAATGAGGAAATGGTGAATATCTCTGGATTAGCTGGTTGCTCAGACCCGTCTGACTCAGCTGTATGGCTTGGTTTCGACCCATTTCTGCGACCACGAACCAGTTTGGGAATCATCTCAGAGGAGGGACGCTATCTCCACGGCCGAATCTTCCCCCTCACAAACCTTCCAGACGCGGTTCGCCTCAGCCCGCACTCCCATCTCGCCTCCTCGCGATACATCCTCTCCCTCTCCTCCCTCCTCTTCCTCTCCCTCTCCCTCCTCCTCCTCTCCCTCCGCCTGCTCTCTCTGACCTCCCGTGGCAGCAGCCGCGGCAGCCTGCTGGGAAGCTCCTTCTTCAGGATTCCCAGGGCTTGGAGTTTAACTCGGACGCGGAGCGGCAGGTTTTTAAGGATCTGCCTGGCCAGTTTTAGGATTATGGTGTTGGCCAAGTCTGCCAGGACCCCGAGCGGGCGTCTGCCGAAACGCCTGACCCAAAGAAGCAGCTTGGCTAGATGAGAGGTGCTGCTGCAACGAGCCTTATGCTCCCACGCCAGGCTCTTCAATGGGACGGGGATTCTGGACTGGCGGACGCCCCAGTTGCGGCCAGCTTTGGGGAACATCTCGTAGAGGTTTCGCTCGGCCACGCCGCCCAGAACCGACTGGCACATGGCGAACAGAGGGCGGGGCAGGCGGAAGAGCACGCGCATGCACAGGCGGTTGAGTTTACGAGGCGCCTGCTGGAAGAAGCTGCGGGCCGGTCTGACGACGAGCACCGCCAGCAGACAGAGGGAAAGAAAGATGGAGGGCGAGCTGAGGAAGGAGGCGGAGATGAGGATGACGGGGATGTAGTAGAGCCCCAAGCTGAAGGAGAGCCCTAAACTGAAGAGGCCGCCGCCCCACAGGCTGAGCGACAGGAAGGTGGAGAGAGACAGCGAGCAGCAGGAGCGCAGCAGGAGGTAGGAGAAGAAGAGCGCCAGGAAGGCGAGCTCGGCCGAGAGCACGAGCGACGCCGCCGAGGGCAGCGGCGGCGAGCGGCGGAGGGAGAGGAGGAAGATGGAGAGCAGCATCAGGGTGAGGTTGGAGGGCTGGGCGGCGGCGGAGAGGGAGAGGAGGAGGCAGATGGCGTGAGAGAAGAGGGAGGGGAAAGAGGTCTGGGGAGCGGGTGAGGCGGGGGTGACGGGAGAGACGGGAACGACGGGGTCCAGCTCCTCGGGGGCGTCGGGGAAGTAGAACTCGGACAGTTCGTCCAGGTCTCGCTCGCGGTGCCGCCGCTTCTCTGGGGAGGAGACGAGCTCCGACGGACATCCGTCGGCCACGCCCCTGCCCTCCTCTTCCTCATCGGTGTCAACGTGACACATCTCACTGCGCTCCTCCTCGTACTCCCACGGCCCCCCCTCCACCTCCCTGTCTTCATCTTCTCTGACATCACTTCCCTCACACTTCCCTTCGCTCCCTCCTTCGTCTTCTCTAAACACCTCATCATCTCGGAGCTCCTCGGCTCCATCCGGCTCATCCTCACACACCTCCATCGCTACGCCCCCCTCCTCCCTTTCCACGCCCCTTCCCCCCGGCGCCGCCTCGCCGTCCCAGCCGCCGGCCGGCCCCTCCTCGGCCGAGCTCCGGCCGCTCTCACTCACTTTGAGGCTCTTGGGCTGCTGGCGGACCTCCATGGCGTGTTTCTGCCGCAGCTCCTGCTCGCGCCTCTTGTTGTACTCCATCTGGTTGGTGAGCTCGGTCTGGTGCTGCGTGCGGATCAGGTCGGCGCGCGTCCGCTGCACCACGCCCAGCTGCCGGAACTCCAGCTCCTGCGTGGACTCGTGGTGGCGCAGCAGCATGGCGCACTCCAGGTCCTTCAGAGTCTGCTTCTTGTTCAGCTCCTGCAGAGGACGAGAACGCCGTGAGGAAGACGAACCCTGCAAACAGGGCGGCGACTAGCGACTATTTTAGTCATCGGTTATTCTGACGATTAAAAACTGGAACATTCTGCACATTTTTAATTTTTATACATTAAAAGAGGCAAATAAACAAATAATTACATTCCTTTTTTAAACAGGAAAATAAACATGTTATTGCCTAAAATGCAATAAGCTAGCTTTCCTTTAGTGAGTTTAAACCAGGTGAAGCTAAAACTGCCACTTGAGGAGTTTTGGGTCGAACATATTTATAGACAAAGGTGTTTTTTAAAAATTTTGAATGCAAAATGCTTATATATTTTGTATTTTTTTGGCTAAATTACTGGTCTGGGAGTGTTGTTTTTTCACCCAATGGCCTTTTTTAGAGTCTGTATACTCTAGTCAACGTTTAATCGATGACAAAATTAGTTGATGATCAATTCAATAATCGATTAATCGGTGCTGCCCTACTCTCTAATGCCACATATCTCTTTTACTATTCATTAATAACTCGCTTGGATGTTGAGGTTCGAATTTGCAGACCAAAAGAATAACAATTTGGTCTATTCTTCTTTGCAAAGCAGCTCAAGCTCAGATTTGATGGAGATTCTCAATTGGTTTTGGTCTGGACTTTGACTAGGCCATTCTAACACGAGTATGCTTTGATCTAGACCACCGCTGCTGCATGTTTAGGGTGCTGAGGGAAGGGGAACCTCGCTCTGGCCACTATCCCTGTCCCCTGCTGAAGAAAACCCTCCCACAACATGATGCTGCCACCACCATGTCTGCAGTTTTGCTTGGTAGACGTTGGCTGTGTGAGAATCTGTCAAAGTTGTTGAAGGGTTTTAGTGGCAACAGTGACCTTTTTCAACAGTTCAACATATGGGAACAAGGGAGAAGGGAAAGACAGGCAGTGAATGTCCCGGCCCAGCAGGTCCGACTCAGAACAGCTGCTCTGAAGAGCGTTCGCCTCCATATGTGGGTTTCCTGCTCTACCCACTGAGCCCAGCGCTACTCCAGACATTTCAGAGTGAAATTGGTGCAACTTTTGGTTTGAAAGCCCAACTCCGGTCCTGCAGCTTTTAGATGCCTCCCTGCTCCAACACACCTGAATCAAATGGCTGAATCCCTCACCAGCTCTGCAGAGGCCTGGTCCCGAGCCATTCACTGGATTCAGGTGTGCTGGAGACGGGATGCATCTAAAAGTTGAGCACCCAGTCAGAAATGATACCTCTCTGAGCAGATCCTGCTCCAGGTTGTGGCGTCCGAGCAGCATCTTCCGCTTGTACTGCCGACTCTGGAGCTCATAATACTGCCTCTGCCTCCGGAGCAGGCCGGCTTCTTCTTCTGCCTGCAGCTGCTGCATGCACTCCTTCTGGTGCACCAGCCACTCCTGCTTCTCTCGCTTTGGTGTCGACTGGTTCTCATTCAGTTCCTTCAGAGAGATTACAGCATTAGAAAAAAAATAAATAAATAAAAAAAACTCGTACGGCATCAAGTCATCCGATGCAGTGGTTCACACTCAAAAAGTGACCGTCTGGTTTTGTTTTGCTAGCGACGGAGCTCAGGAGTCACCTCTTTGAGCTGCTCTTTACGCTGTCGATACTGTCGCTTCTGGGAATCCAGCAGACTGGTCAGCTCCTTCTTCTGCTGGCCCAGAATGTGCTGCTGGAACTTCTTCTCCTCTGTCAGGACTGCCTTTGTCTGAACAAATCAAAATATCTCAATTAAAAGTGTTGGATGAGTTGACGCGGCTCCTCTGCTGCCACCCTAAGCTCACCTCCTTCTCCAGGACAGCCTGGTGCTTCTTCGACAGTTTCTCGAGCTCCATGGAGAAATTGTTCCTCTGGTTTTCCAGCTCCTTATCCAGCCTCAGTTGGTGCTCGTCCATCTCTGATTTCAGCTTGTTCTCCAGACCCATCAGCTGCTTCTGGTGCTGCCGCCGCATGCGTTTATACCTGCGATGAGACGCAACTCGTCAAATTCATTCAGCAGGAAGGGGTTGAGCGAAAAAAGCCAAGTTTCTTCTTCTCTAAACGTGTGCTGTTCCGAAAACGATACAGCAGGACATTTTCCCCTCGATGTAAGCGTTACATCTAGGCCTGTCGCAATAAGCAATGAATCAATTAATCGCTTGATAAATTAAAATGAGATCAATAACTTCCATCCTGATGAATAATATTTTTTCCAAGGTAATTTTGTTTACAGAGACATTATAATCCATTTTATTTATGGTTTCGGTTGTGTGTGTGGTTTTTATTTCCATTTTATTGTTTTTGGTTGTTGTGTTCTGTTTTGGGTATTTAAAATATGTTGAAAAAAAATACTAAATTAATACAGAATATGGAAAAATTTAAAAAAAAAAAAAAACATTAAAAAAAGTGACGGGACATAAAAATAAATCATAAATACAAAATAAAATTAAAAAATAAATAACAGTGATAATGTCAAGTGTTCTTTACAAAATGAAAGTTTAGTGGTCTTTGAGAGGGCGAACTTGCATTATCATGCTATTATTAATATATCACTTGAAAATGGTCTCAAAACAACAATATTATCGTTTATCGCAATAATTTCTGGGACAATTTATCGTTCAGCAAATGTTGTTATCATGACAAGCCTAGTTTCAGGGTCTCACCCAGACATCTGCTCCCTAAGAGCCGAGCCCTGCTCATGTTCCTGGATCTGACGGGTGACCAGCGAGGCGGTCCTGATGGTGGCAAAGTGGTCTCGCCGTCGACGTCTGCCGCCACCTCCTCCTCCGCTGCCGCCGCCGCCTCCTCCGCCGCCAGACGAAGCTTCTCGTTGAGAGTCGACCTCCGGCTGATAGGGATCGTCGTAGATGTTGTCATGGCTCTACAAAATGGAGACAAAAGGAAAAAAAAAAAGTTAAAGAAGAAAATGTTTTTCCAAACAACTGCAGTCATGTTTTATTGTTTTTATACATTTCATCCAGTCTTCAGGATTAAAAATAAAACAACACCTTGGCTTCTCTGCTGTTGGCAGGTAAGAAGGAAATTTTCTAGTCATGTAATATTTTTGAATCAGCCATGAAAGTTGAGCTTGGAATACAGCGGACCCCCGACTAGTCGTGGATTTTTTTTTAACGTAACTCCAAATGATATGAATCTTATCAAGCTAGCTGACACGCTATTGGCTGGCGTTTGCAAAGCAGCCAATCCAGGAGTTCCATTTATTTTCCTTAGCCCTAATTGGCTGTACTTCTAAGAGCGGAGATATAGAAGACTGTAGATGTTAGCTTCTGCTGTAGTGCTAAGACCGTTTCCACTGTACATATTAAAGGTATATTTGGTGTTTGAAACTATCAAATAGGCGGTTATAAGGGTTTTTAGAGGGTGTCTCCAGTATTCATGGACCTTAGCTATTCGTTGGTGGTTGTAGTCTAATTGCTGTGAATACTGGGGGTTTACTGTATTCGAAACGTTTTTACCTCCATTTGTCAAGTTAGTAGATTTATAATCAATTTACAGACAACAATTAGAAAGATAGTCTTAAATTATTTTAAACTTTTTAAATAAAAACATAATAAATATGTTGTTTCCACACAGAGGAGACAGCCCCAGATGATCAACTTAACTGACTTTAGTTTTTGCTGAATTACTATTTTTTATTTTGCAGAAACAATTTTATTAAAATCTATTTTTTGCAGCTAATTTTATCATTTTCTTGATGACGTACCTGCATAACAAACCATGTGTGACCAGTTAAAGTAATATACACCCAATGTGGAAATTTAAATTTAATTTCTTCCCTCTTTTTTCACATAAACGCCTCTTTGATGACGACTAACTGGGTCCAAATAAGCTCTTCTGATCCGTCTTCTCCAGTCAAAGCAGATAGTCAGAAATAATTGTGTTTTTGCTGAATAATGTTTTGGGTGAAACAATTTTAACAAGCTAATGCTGCTTCATTTTTCATATCTGCAGTATAATAACTCTGCTTTGAAGGATGTAACAATGACAGCTCTTCCTTGCATCCACAGGTGTAATTCTGTGCTGCTATTACTTGGCATTTCCTGTAGGGGGTGCAGATTCTTTGAAGTCAAACTTAACGAAGGACTAAAGGATGTTGCACCAAATTACTGGCTAAAAACAAGGAAGTAAATTTAGTCAATAATCTTTACTGGTGCTTTGTTTCAAAAGGGAAAAAAACAACAAGTCTACTTTCTTTTATAAAATGATATAACAAGAATCTATTCAAAGTAGTATTTTTACATCCATAGTGAGGTCCTTAAAAAACAGAACATAATTTAGCAGTGATCAACCCATAACGAGGAGATACTCATCTTCTAGCCTACATCAAGTGGTTTTGGGCTTTTTGTTTTTTTCTTTCATTTCTTTTTTTAAATAAACTATGACGTGTCTGGACTGACCAGAGGTTTGTGCAGGACAGAGCTGTTGGAGGTGACGGTGTGCTCTCCCTCCTGCATCATGGCCATCTCCCCGCTGTCGTCTGAACCGTCTGCCAGGCTGTTGACGGAGCTGCTCTGGGAGCTGGCGCTGATCGACATGGATGGCAAAGAGTGGGAGCTCTCCATGCTGTTTACTGTGCCGGTACGCAACATGTAACCTTCCACATCCTGGAGAAAAACGGGAGGGAAAACAGAGGAACTTTTGTCTGAAACAATCAAATTTTGAGGACAAAAGGTAATTTTGCCTCTTGGTTGACTGTATTTAACTTCAGTTTGTGGCATAAAGATACCAGCTACACCAGTAATTAGGGCTGCACCGATTAATCGAATTTATTGTGATTAATCGGTTATCGAAATAATCGTCAACTAATTTAGTAATCGATTAATCATTAACTGAAGTATACAGACGCTAAAAAAGGCCATTTGGTGAAAAAACAACACACCTAGAGCAGTAATTAAGCCAAAACTGTATCAAATATATAAACATTTTGCATTTAAGGTAAAAAAAAAAAACAAACCCACTATTGACTGTAAATATATTCAACCCAAAACTCCTGAAGTGGCAGTTTTAGCTTCACCTGGTTCAAATTCACTAAAGGAAAGCTATATTACTACATTTTAGCCAATAAAATGTTTATGTTCCTATTTAAAAAAAAAAAAAATTATTTGTTTATTTGCCTCTTTTAATGTATTTCTAATATTGTATAAAAAAGCCTAAGGGGTTAAATTAAAAATCTGCAGAATGTTCCAATTTTTTTTTTTATCTGCTTAATCAATTAATCATCAGAATAAGCGATAGAATAATCGATCACTAAAATAGTGGTTAGCAGCCCTACCAGTAATTGTTCAAAACACTAAAAGTTCCAGAAAAGTCCAACCTCTAATCGTCTTTTTTCACTGGATTAAGTGAATCAAAATTGCTATTTTTAGGGGTTTTCTTTATGGCTAATGTTAGCTTCCTGCTAAATTTCCAGAGTTTTTATTCCTTTTATACACATTTTTAAAATTATAAATACAAAATTTTACTATGAAATTGATATTTATATCCTGTTTATTCTGGATGGATGGATGGATGAACAACTGGATGGATGCAGAAATGCACTGGAGGCTGGATGGACGGATGCGTAGAAGGACAGACGCATGGATGAAAAGCTGGATGGATAAATGAATATGAATGGCTGTGATGGACAGGATGGATGGATGAACAAACAAACTGATGAATGTATAATGGATAAATAGATGGATTAGATGGATGCAGATTAATAGACAGAAGGACGGATGAATGCACAAATGGGTGGATGGATGGACACAAGGTTGAATAGATGGACAGATACTGGATGAAAAGGTGCAAGGATGTATAGATGAATGGATGAATGGCTGAAAGGATGGATATATACACAGATGAAGGGATGAATGAATAAATGTATGACTTGGTGGGATAAACAGGATGCACAGCTGGATGGACATGTAAACAGATGCACAGGTGCGTGGACGGACCGACAGATGGACGAATGGATGCCAGGGAAGGATGGATGGGATGACAAATGAGTTCACAAACCAATGCATAAATGAGTGGATGGTTGGGTCCACATTGTAGACACAGAATTGCAATTAAGGTCTGACATACAAACATTTTTTTTCAAACGCTACTTTCTTTTTCCATAATTTTCCAGACCTGGAAAGCAGATGAATTCCAGACTTTAGCAGACTGCACAGGAACCCAGCATCTCTATCTCAGCCTCACCTCTTCCTCATCACCTCCTTCTGGTGCTGGACCATTGTGAGCCTCGTGAAACAGGATTTTCTTCATCTTGCGGTACTGCAGGTTGTCGAGCTCACGGACGGCATCCTTGGTTCGCGCGATCAGGTCCATCACAACCGTCATGGGACGCTCCCTGCATAGGAAATGGTGCTGGGTGGAGGAACAGAGTGGATGAAAAAAAAAAAAAAAAACTGGTTTATGCCTCCAACAGAAGAACCAATCACCCTTTATTGTGGCATCCACACATCCTGCAGCTTATCTGAGTGAAGATTTTCTTGTTTATGATGCTCCTCAGCAAGAA
Organism: Anableps anableps; assembly: GCA_014839685.1. Classification (NCBI taxonomy): domain Eukaryota; kingdom Metazoa; phylum Chordata; class Actinopteri; order Cyprinodontiformes; family Anablepidae; genus Anableps; species Anableps anableps. The sequence continues at coordinate 27,048,519 of CM026084.1, forward strand.
ATCATGCATGACTGGTTATAATAAATTAGTCTCTTTGGCAGAGTTTGATTCCTGGGCTTCTTTATTAGCTAAAAAATATAAATTGCATTAGAAACAGGATGTATTAAATAAAATATCCTAGAATTAAAGACATTTCTTCTCAAATCTTCTAATTTCTCCATCAGAAAAATAATCATCTCAAGACTCTGCCAGCCTTAATGCACAACATCCAACCTTTCTCTTCTGACTGTCCATACCTTGAGCAGCACATCAGAGGTAGGTCTGTCCTGGGCCAGCTTTTGCAAACAGGAGTCCACAAAATTGCGGAAATAATCCGACCTGAAATATATCACAAAAAAAAATCTTATTCCAATAATAGTTTAGCCTCTGGCATTAAAAGGTTTTAAAGATGCTGCTGTGGAATCAGAACTGAAAAGAAATCCATTGACACCCCTAACCAGTCAAACTTCAGGCTGGTCTTCAGGCTACCCTTCTTTCTGAAAACAAAGATGTCCGCCTGTATGAACTATATTCTTTGCTTGGCGATCATGGATTGTTGGAGGCATTTCAGTCTGAGTTTAAAGCTCACCATAACACAAAGACTTCTCTGGACTCAACAGCTGCTTTCAATGATTTCATCACTACCTTTACTGACTTTCCCTGGGGGGGGGGGTTGCTTGGGCTTGATGCCATTTTCCAGGAAGCATAACATTAATTTTCTTCGTTTTTACTCAGATGATGATTATCAGGTTTATTTTCCACTGAAACACATCAGTGACTTCCATGTCCAATCTCTCTTTGACTGCATTGTAAAGACAGGCAATTATTATATTATTTATTATCATAATGGGAAAAAAAAACTATCCTGATATCAATTACGATTCATCCTGAAAACAAAAAAGCTCTCTAGCGAAACCAAAAACTGATGTTATGGTTGAAATAGTTACTTTTGTTATTGGTTTCTCCATCAAATAATACTTGAACCTCCAGTTTTGATTGTTGTTCTAACATTCCATTCACAAATACAGACTGTGGAAGAACCACAGTGTTGGTTCTGTTGGACCTCAGCGCAACATTTGACACAGTTGACCATATATTATTAGAGTGACTGGAGAGCTGGGTCAGACTCTTTGGTATGGTACTTAATTGGTTCAAATCCTACCTAAAGAACAGGGATTTCTTTGTGTCAATAGGCAACTTCTCATTGAAGCAGACAGAAGTCACATGTGGAGTACCCCGAGGACCAATCCTGGGACCCCTCCTATTTAATATCTACATGCTCCCACTAGCTCAGATTATAACAAGTACTAAGATTAGCTACCATAACTACGCAGATGATACACAGCTCTACATTACGAAGCTCTGAACAAATGCTTAAAATACACGTGTGGATGTGCCATAACTATCTTCAGCTGAACAGAAGCAAAAACTGAAGTTATTATTTTTGGACTTAAAGAGGAACTATCAAGAGTCAGCGCGCAGCTTCAGTTATTACAGTGAGAAACTAGTGATCAGGCCCGAAATCTGGGTGGAGTGATGGACTCAGACCTGAACCTTCAGAGACACATAAAGACAGTTACAAAGTCAGTCTTCTATCATCTGAAGAACATTTCCAGGATTAAAGGACTAATGTCTCAACAAGATCTAGAGAAACTCATCCATGCATTTATCTTTAGTCATATTGATTATTGCAACGGTGTCTCCACAGGTCTGCCTAAAAACTCAATCAGACAGCTGTAGCTGATCCAGAACGCTGCTGCTCGCATTCTCACTAAAACTAGGAAAATATAGAACATCACCCCTGTTCTAAAGTCCTTCCACTGGCTCCCTATAGCTCAGAGAATAAACTATAAAATACTTCTGTTAGTTTATAAATCACTGAATGGCTTGGCACCAAAATACATTAAAGACCTGTTGTCGTATTAACCTTCCAGACCACTCAGGTCTTCTGGTTCTGGTCTACTCTGCATCCCTAGAAGCAGAACCAAACATGGAGAAGCAGTGTTCAGTTTCTATGCTCCACTAATGTGGAAGAAACTTCCAGAAAACTGCAAAACAGCCGAAACACTGAGTTCCTTTAAATCAAGGCTAAAAATCCACCAGTTTAGAGCTGACTTTGATTAATAATAACTGGAACATTAATCAATATTTTTGAATTATATTTGCTTGATGATCTTTATGACTTTAATGCATTGATATTTGCTTGATGATTTTGATGCGTACTTGTTTGATGTTTTCACGTTGTAAAGCACTTTGAACTGCCTTGCTGCTGAAATGTGCTATATAAATAAACTTGACTTGTTGTAATGCGCTTCCTTTAGGAAACAGTCTTCCATTTCTCACTTCTAATCTGTATAAAGTATCACTGCTCTTGTTTCAAAACAAATTTTAAAGCTCTGGCTTTCAAGCCAGAGTGACATATTGACCATGATCCTTTTTTTATTTACTCTTTGATTCAATTGTTGCTGCCTTCTCCTTTGTTATTATTAACTTATGGCCTGTGTTTCTCTTATGCTTGGTTTTACTGTACAGTACTTGTTTTTAAAGTTCTTTATAAATAAAGCTGTGAAGCGTGATAAAATGAGCACATCTTCTTCCAATAATCATGGTATAAAGGTTTAAAAGGGCTTGTTTCCTCCAAATCAAATACATAAGTCTATAAACAACCTCAAAGAGTTTAACCCGAACAGTAGAGGCTCACGAGAAAGAGTTCATCATAAAGACAAAACATTCTGACTTCAATTTATTTTTTTATTCATCTAAAACATTGCAAACTGTGTTCATGTTTTTGGTTGTGAAATTATCAATTCAAACAACTCGTTTTACATTATCTGAAGCCTGAAAATGTGATTTTGACTAAATTTGAGCTAAAAATCAACCGCCTTCGCTTCTTATAACGGCCATTTCTCACCAGTGATTCGACTGCAGCACGGGGCTCTCATTCTGGGCGATGTGGTATAAGGCACTCATAGCATTCATGTTGAACAGAGGAGGCTTCCTTTCCGCTAAGACGTGACGAAGCACAACAGAAACAAGGAGTGACAGATACAAAAAGAAAGAGGAGAGAGAAAGAGAAAATGGTTTCAGCTTTGTGCACACATCTATCCTTAACACACTAATGGGACCATTTTCTCTTACCCAGCTCTATGCAGGTGATGCCAAGTGACCACACATCCACCTTCCCGTCATACTGTCCCTCGTCCATGGCGAGGATCACCTCGGGGGCCATCCTGCACGGAGGAAACAACAACTCAATAACAACTTCACCATTTCCATCTTTTTTTTTTTTTTGTTTGTTTCCCTTCAATCGTGGAAAGACAGAGAGATGCACCTCAAGGCGGATTCATTTCCAGAGTTTGCACAGCACCAACAAATAATATTCAAATTCAAAAATACTTTATTAATCCCAGAGGGAAATTAAATGTTTTAACTCATTTTACACAGTTTTCTTCAGAGAGTTGTTGTAGATGCTGATAACTGTGGGCAGGAAGGATCTCTTCTTGCAGTAGGTATTACAGCGGCTCTGACGAAGCCTCTGACTGAAGACACTGGGTTCTTATATAACAGCCTCATAAGGATTGTCCATAATTTTCTCGATTTAATGACGCAGCAGTGTAGACTAACTTTTTTCATAGGTGGACCCGAGTTTTCGACTGCAGGTTTGATCCAAGTCATACAGTTTATCCCTGATACCGACCAAATGTATGTAAAATCTGAATTCTACAAAAGTTATTACAAAAAATCTCTCTAAAAATGTTCTCTCTACGTTTTCTGCCATTTAACAAATAGAAATAATTTTGGTAATTCTAACTGATCTAAAACAAGAGACGTTTGGTCTGATTTAACTTCAGACAGTGTGAAAAAATGTGTATGTGTATTTTTATTTGGTGTATGTAAATATCTGGTCTCTACTGTAGCATAGAAAATGAAGAAACAAATCTTTAATGAAAAGCGGCAGAGTTAGAGCGCTACATTCAGGCCAGGTGTTGTTATTAAATGATTTTAGATGGTTTTGGTTTTCATATGTGGATGAAAACATTTTAAGAAATATGCCGTGGATGTTTTACCAGTAAGGTGTTCCCACGAAGGAGTTGGCCGGAGCAACAATAGAAGCAGAGCCGAAGTCTCCCAGTTTGACCTGACCCGGTTCTGTTAGCAAGATGTTTCCTGCTTTCACATCCCTGACAGGCAGAAAGGATCAGATAGGAGAAAACAGTCAGTCAGGAATAAAAACGGAGCAAAGCAACACAAACCGAGAAAGAAATGAAGTGTTGGAGGCTGGAGAGCAGCAAGTTGGGCCGAAACGTGTTTCAGAATAAACAGTGTTGCATAAGCTTTGTTAGGCAGAACCGTTTATGCCTCCTCTGGTTTCTGCTCCGTCTCTCGTCAGAAGAGTGGGCGAGGAGAGCGGGACAGATAAAGAGAGGGATGAAGCCAGTGTTACCTGTGAATCATGTTGTGAGAATGTAGATAGACCAGTCCCTGCAAAGCACCGTGGGTTATGGCAGCTATTTCCACCTCTTGGAGGGGTTTCTTGTGGACTGTGGAAACAATTTTACATTTGCATAAGTAATAAAATGAAAACACAACAAAATCTCAACAGTGTTTAATTCCCTCTTACCTTCTAGCAGGTCAGAAGCTGAACCCAAACAGTACTCCATCACCAGCTAGAAAAGAGCAAACAGGAAGAGCATTATTGTATGGAAACAGGAGTGGGAGAGCTGGAAAAAGGTTTAATATCCAACCAAACATGGATCATTTTGCTTTGCTTGCACACTGAAGCAATCCTGCAGAAAACTAGCTATTTATAGATGTTTTTATTGCTTTTCAACAACTTTAACTTTCCCAAAAGGACCGAAGGGTTTCGGTGAATCATCTCTGGAAATAAAACTCTTATTAAGGCCAAAAGCAACCAGGAGCTAAACCTGAAATCTAATTTCACATCCTGCTGTTTCAGGAAGTTGTGGAGCTGACGGAGATTAGTCAAACAGAGACGCTGCGACATCTACAACATGCATCAAACTGCAGAAGCAGAACAAATAAGTGACATTACTGAAATAATTACCAAAACTGAAGGTTTAATGTTCCTCTTTGTATATAAAAGGCCTTTCCTGTCATTGAATCAACAAATGAGGCGAAAATGAAAGGGAGAAAAAAAAAAAAAAAAAAAAAAAAAAAAAAAAAAAAAAAAAAAAAAAGATTTTTTGCAAAAGAAGACATTTTTTAATGTTTTCTCCCGTCTGCAAAGACGACAGGGATTAGATAGCCTCGTTTTAAATATGCATCTTTTTATTAAACAAGTTTTCCGGCACAGAATTATTATAAACGGATATTTACCAATTAGAAAGAGATCCAATTGGTAAAAGTTTAGTCTCATCTAATGTCAGATAGTGAGAAAACGTTGTGTCTTTTACACAGTGTTTGGATATATCTTGTACTTGCTGGTATGGTAGCTGCACAGAGCTGAGTTATTGTGCAGTGCAGAGTCTCACCCAGGCTGTGTGCTCTCTCAGGTAGCAGCCTCGATACTCCACCGTGTTTGGGTGGCGCAGCTTCTGTAGGAACTTCACTTCCTTGATGATATCCTGCCATTTCTGGAGCAGAAACAGAGCCAAAGTCACCGATGTGCTCCATCTGGATCAAATCTTTTCAGCAGAATCATCAATCTGCCTCGTTCTCATCTCCTACCTCATTGGACTGTTTGCCACTGTAGGACATCTTCTTGATTGCCACCACCTCATTGGTGCGGATGTCATGGGCCTGGAGTGGGAAAAGGTAAACGAAAAAGGCTGACTGAGGTTCAGGTTTAGCTCAAAGCTCCTGGCTGGAGACACAAATGAAGACTTTGTTTCTTTAAAAGAAAAACCATGATTCATCTACTATTTATAAAACTGAACATGACAAAGCAATCACGATTACATAAAGAGTTCCTGCCTAGCTTCCTCCTCCTCCTCTCTCCAGTCCGTCTCTTCATCCATGGCTAGCTCTTTTTCACCCTTCATTAAACAGGCCTTTTCATCCACCATCAGAAAGTTGTTTGTCCCCGCCTCGCACCGATTTCACCTTTTCCTTCTCCTTCACCAGCTTTCGTTATTCAGCTGAGAGATTTAACCCACCCTCAGCTTCTAAAGTAACACAGGAAAAACAGCTGAGCGCTTTTAGTGTCGGTGATCAACCACTCTGACCCTAACGACACTTTTAGCAATGATAAATTCTCTCCTAATTCAAAGGTTATTAAATGATGCAGAAAATAGTGCAGCTATGTGGCAGGTTATCGCATTATACAACAAAAAAAAGACACTTGGATATCCAGAGAACAGAAAATGAAAGAATACTAGCCCACAGAGTGTCATAACCTCGAAACTCAACTTCAGCTCAGTTAAGTTTTATTTATTAATCTATTAGAAAATATATTGACCCAACATCCATCATTAAACAGATACTTTCAGCAAAATGAATAACTCTGCACCAGTACATTTATTCTAGTGATAAAATGTAGGCCTGTCGCAATAAGCAATTCATCAGTTAATCTCATGATAAATTAAAATGAGCTTGATATTTTAAATCTGATTATTATTTTTTAAAGGGCAATTTTGTTTACAGAGACATCATAATCCATCTTATTTATTGTTTTTGGTTGTCATTTTTTATTTTGGTTATATAATTATCTTAAAAAAAATTACAAAATTAAAAAAAAAAAAAAAGAAGAAAAAAATACATAATGAAAAAAGTGATGTAAATAAAGCAAATCACTAATATAAAAAATGAGAATAAATAAAGGCAATTAATAAAACATTATTGGAAATAAAATGATAAATATTAGTGATAATGTTAAGTGTTCTTTACAAAATTAACGCTTATTTGTCTTTGAGAGGGCGAACTTGCATTATCCCATTATCAATATATTACTTTAAAATGGTCTCAAAACAACAATATTATCGTTTATGTAATAATTTCTGGGTCAATTTATCGTCCAGCAAAATTTGAAATCGTGACAGGCCTAATAAATATTGTCTCACCAGTGTGTTAGGTTAGTTAACTGTTGAGAGATGCACCTCTGCACTTTGGGAAGTGTTTTTAAACACCTTAAACCCTCATCCTTTTTTTTTTTTTTTTTTTTGAGAGATCTGCTCAAAAATGACCCAATGCCCAAAATGAATTAATATAAGTGAAGAACTACAAGGTTTATTTAAATTGTTCTGATGTCAAAGTAAAGAAGACTCCAGAGGTCTAACAATCAACTCTCATGTTACTGAGTGAGAGTAAATGAAGATGGCACGGTGAAAAATGGAGAAAAAAATTATTTCTGCCTTTAAAAAAATGCACTTTGTGACGTAAATATCCCTTTAAAAGTCAGCAGCTGCAATCAAGAACCTGTAGCAAATCACAGCGCAGGATCTGACAATTTACTGTCAAAAAAGGAGAATTCATGCAAAAAAGGAGAAGCATAGAAGTTTTTGAGAGGTATTAGCTGATGAAAGTCCAGGTGAACCTTCCAAATAAGCCATTTTGGCACAATTTAGCGCCATGTGTATCATTTAAAATTCCTCGGCTTTTTTTCTTAGCTTCTTTTTTCCACACTTATATCTCACTATAGATGGTCAATCCAACTCATAATTGTTTTCATGGCAAAATAGGAGTCAAAGTACCACAAATAAATCCTCCTCCATGTACTCTGAGCGTCAAAGCCTTCTGTCAGACATTGGGAACAGCACGGGGCGGTTTCTCAAGAGCCTATTGGCTGATATGAATGATTGACACATCTAGAGCCAATAGAATCAGGGGGCGTTTACAAAAAAAAACAAAAAAAAAAACAAAAACCCATCACGTAGCCAAAACCATTCACCAATCACAGCGAGGGAAATGCATTTGCCGTAAAGCAAGGGAACGTGGTGTCTGAGTGTTCAACACGGTATCTTGGAGGCAAAAAAGACACAAACAGTCAGGAATCATTTCAATGTGACGCAGCGACGATGGATTACAGGAGCCGAGTGGAAATATTTAAATCGAACACGGATTATGAGGATAAAACAGCGAAGCCAGGACTGAGTATGTTTTTGGCTACATGGAATAAGCCAAATACGTCCTCTTCCTCAGAACGGCGATACTGATAACGCTGGAAAGAGCAGAGTTTGGGCTTTAATTTGAAACGTCGCTTGTTTGGCTAGGACCGTGTTGCACTGTCATTGCTGTGTGTTTTTCAGCGCCTGTTTACGTTTTTTTTCCATTTAGGTGCTTGCTGATGGAACTGGGTGACCAGCCCGTCCCTGTTATGTGGCGATGCAACATGCACATAGGTTAAAGTGTAGCGTGTGTTTGGATTGATATTGTTGGTCTAAGAGCTGCTGGGCTGCATTTTTACCTTCACCAGCGGTTGTGCACAAGGATGAGGGGATCAAACATGTCAGTTTGGGAGCATTTCAGTGTTTGTATGCTAGAATAATAAGCATGATGGGGATCTTTTGTTCATTTCTGTTGTTTAGCAGCTTCTCAACCATCAGAACGCAGCCTCTGCTCTTTAAACTGAAATCTCAGTTCTGTTCTGCAGGTTTGTCATTCTTTGGATGGGATTATAAAACCGTGGGCAACCTGCAGCACTCGGCCTACACGGGGGCTCATTTGACTCCCATTTTAAAACTGACTCTTTTGTAAATAAACATCACAGCATCTTTTAAGTGACAGATTTGGCACAGACAGACACAGGAGACATGCATGTGCATTAAGCATTCAGATTTTCAAACTGTGCTCCTAAAAACAAGAGCACATCCTCATCACAAACCAAAAGCCCCTTTAACACACAGGGAACTCACAAAGTAGACCGCTCCGAAGCTCCCATGGCCGATTTCCCTCAGGTCCGTGAAGAGCTTCTCGGGGTCCTCCCTGCAGAACAGCTCCGCCACCTCCGGGTCCTTCAGGCTCCCGGCCCGCACACTCGACGGCATGGCCAGCGCCTGGCGAGAGTAGAGGAGACACGCTGGGTGAGCGTCTGTTGTTTGGACGGGTTACAAACACTCCTGCTGGAAACACGGGTTGCAAAAGTAGACGCGGCCCAGGCTGCCACGTATAATCAGCGCTCTTGGATCTTCAGAGGAAATTCGGGATTTCATACCGAGGAGGGATTCAGGCAGTTCTTCAGCCGACATGTTTGAAAAGAGCAAAACCAGAAAAACAACCCAACAAAATATACCAGTTACTCCACATTAGATGTTTAAAATATGGATTTTCACTCTAACAATTACAGGCAGACGTATAAATGGCGTTTAAAAGGGATGCACTGATGTGAGGATTTGAGCTGCACAAGATATTGCAAATATATCGTCATCGCAATTAATATGGCAAAGGATTGTTTGGAGTAGGGCTGCAACTAACGATTATTTTAGTAATCGATTATTCTGACGATTAATCTTCTGCAGATTTTTCATTTAACCTCTTAAGCCTTTTTATACAATATTAGAAATACATTAAAAGATGCAAATAAACAACTAAATTCGTTTTTAAATAAGAAAATAAACTTTTTATTGGCTAAAATGTTATAATATAGCTTTCCTTTAGGGAATTTGGACCAGGTGAAGCTAAAACTGCCCCTTGAGGAGCTTTGGGTAAAACATATTTATAGACAAAGGTTTTTTTAATCATAAATGCAAACTCTTTTTATATTTGATACAGTTTTGGCTTAATTACTGCTCTGGGTGTGTTGTTTTTTTTTCAGCAAATGACCTTTTTTACTCTGTATACTCCAGTTAACGATTAATGAATTACTAAATTAGCTGACGATTATTTCAATAATCGATGAATCACGATTAATTCGACTAATTGTTGCAGCACTAGTTCGGAGTGCAATAATTGCTGGCTAATATATTTTACAGGTTCTGAAGTTGTATTCTTCATGCTAATTCTATATTTAGCCAGTAGGACACAAGACACAAATGACGTTGCTGAAAATGCTAGCGGTCATGTAGAGCAGGAAGCACAGATCAGAGAGATGGGAAAGAAGAAACCAGGTACATATCACAATATTTACCAACATTATCGCCATCACAACATTTTCTAATATCGTGCAGCCCTAGCACAATATCAATATTGCAATTATGGTTGATATTTACCGATACTATACACATTTCCCTACCCTTTCGACCCACACACACTGCTTTAGTTAAACACCCCACTATCACGGTCACATGACCAAACAAATACCACATTCCTGCCCCACCGTCCTCCCCCTCCAGAAACAAACATCAGTTGTTAATATCGACCAGTTTTACTAAAAAATAACAAATTGTCAGATACTGATCTCAACGTCAATATATCATACCTAGAGTTATGCAGCTGAAGAATGTTGATTCCACTTCCTAACAGCAAATTAGTTCAATCTGCTGCGACAGCATTGAAAGTTAAATAACAGAAAACTCAAACTGTTGGTAGGATTAACAGAAGACGACATTCAGGGGGCTCATCACATTCAAATAACAGGAAACTCACATGCTCATCTACCTCAGCCAGAAATTTAAGGACGCTCCAGAAGAAACCGTTGAAACAACACGTTGCAGAACACCGTTAGCCTCTCCAGTTTCAACTTTCTTAATTTGTGCATTTGTTTTTAGTTTTAAAATCCATGCAGACTTCGGTCTGAACTAAGCAAACCCTTCCTGTTACGCCGTAACGCCTCCATTAGGCAGCGTGCACTCATGTGGGTCCTTTAAAAATAGAGATTTGTCTTCAATGCTGGATTTTCGCCCAAGCAGTAAAACGTTAAAACACTGAGTTATGACTGCTCTGGTTTGTCTTATCGCATATGAGGGTTTATAACTACTCTGCAGGGTCAGACTTTGATGTTGATGCTGAATATGAAACCGTTTGGTACCTTTGAAAAATACAAAAACATGCCTTGCAAAAGTTTTCACATTATAACCACAAACCTAAATGTATTTTATTGGCCGTTTATGCGTAAGACCAACCCAAAGTAGCAGGTAATAGTGAAAAGGAAGGAAAATGTTCCTTATCTAAATAGTGCCTGGTGAAATTATACAGCCCCCCCGCCCTCGCTTCTATTTCAGCTACAAGTTCTTTGAGGTATGTCTCTACCTGATCTGCACACCTACAGAGGGAAATTTTTGCCCATTCACTTTTGCAAAATAAGTCTAGCCATATTTTTAAACTTTAGATTTAGGAATGGACTTTGACTAGGCCGTTCAAGCTGCTTTGATCTTACGCCATTCCATTCCAAGTCTGATAGGCTGTCCTGCTGGAAAGTTAACCTCCGTCTCAGTCCCACGTCTTTTGCAGCCTCCAGCAGGATTCCCTACAGGGTTGCCCTGCGTTTTGCTCCATGCACCTTCCCTCCTAAGCAAGAAGTGGCTACCACCAGGGTTTACAGTGGGCAGAATGTCCTCAGGGTTGTCCATCAAGTAAAATATACTGAAGTTGGCAGTTGGAATGTGAAACAATGCAGGAATGTTTCAGGAGTACGCTAGTGAATTTGGAATGTGGCAACAGAGATGCTAAGGCTCAAAGAACTGAGGGGACACTTCCTTCTGCATCCATTCTGTGAGTTGTACGACGGTTTAATTATAAGAATATAGTTTTATTAGCAGAACAAAGACAGCAGAAAAAAAAGTTTTTAAATTATGAGAAAAAAAATTTTTATGAAAAAAAAAAAAAAAAAAAAAAAAAAAGCTTCGATAGAGATCTGACGTGACCAGTTCACTCCATGTGGTTCATTCTTCGAAACAGACAATTGTTTGAACAATTGGTTCAGTGTCCTGCTACTGATAATAATTTGATGCTGAAGTGTTGAAAGATGAAGTATTATCTGTAAAACTTACACCAAAGTATAACTTCACAAGATGTTCAACATTCCTCATTTAATTTTTTGTGTCGCAGTTCTCATAAAATCACTACTTCGCTCTCCTAATATTATGACTTTTTCTAGGAACATTATAACTTCCTTCTCATATCACAACTGTATTTGTGTAATATTGTGTTCTCGTAAATGAAACAAAAAAGTAGCCGAGCTCTAATATTCTGTTGTAGAGTTGACCTGAATTCAAAATACAAATAAATAGAAGCTGTAAAACGCGCTTGTTAAACAAGATGGCGGCCCTGGGTGCGCTGACATCACGCTGAACTATGGAAACCCAAGGAGTGCATTGGTCAAAAAAAAAAACAAAAAAAAACAAAAAAACAAAAACAAAAAAAAAAAAAAACCACACAAAAACATATTTTCCACAAATTAAATCTTCAAAAACCATCAAATTCAACTAATCTATAAAATCAATTTATCGCCCAGGCCTACTTTGTGCCAGCCAATCACATAAAATGACATCAAAACGCCTTGAGGTCTGTGGCTGCAACATGATAAATACTTCTGAAACGCTTTGAAACTGGGATAAAACGCAGGTCCAGTTTCTGCAGAGGCTGAGAAATAAATGATGTCAACAGACAAGTAACAGTCAGGGTTAAGGAGGCTTTCCTCACTGTATTCCAAATGGGATAAAACAGGTTCAGCAGGTCTATAATGAGCAGCAAACTGTAAAAACTGGAGGATTTGCCTCCAGTGAAGAGCAGTTAGGCCACAGGATTTCCCTGCGTTTCTGAACCGAAAGAAACTGCCATCCACCCCCACTCTGGAAAGGTAATCACAGGTTACAGCGGCGGCGTTCACCACAGGTAAGGATAATATTTAAATTACAACTGATATCATCCTATTCTGATTATGTGTTACAGGAAGAGAAGATAAGGTGCAACATACCATGAATGGTTTTATTGTAATGCCACCAGCTCGTCAAGCCCTTCATTAAAGCTCAGAATATGTTTGAATCAACATTTATTTAACTATTTATTGTGAAGGTTAATACCGAGAGCCTGGACAGCCTGACAGCACTTAGTTTCAGTCACGGTGCAAAACTTTATATTAGGTTTTGTAACTTAGAGCAACCTGATGGAAGAAAAACACTTTCTTGTCCTTTTTAGTCAGACAGTTTGTGATAAATGGACATAGGCTACAGTTTCCGTCTTATTTAGAAAGTAATAAATTATTTTTAATTAAAACATTGATTAAATCTTTTTTCAAAAAAAGAAACCCACTAGAGGTGCACAATATATCAAATCACAATAGTCATCCCAAAATCCTACTTTTTTAAAATCCTACTTAAAAATGACTATTTAATGCAATGTGTGGTTGGCTACCATCGCCAATCTGTATCTCCTTGCAAAAATATTCACACCCCCGAGACTTTTTAGTTGTGCTACCACTACAGACTTTAGCTTATTTCCTGTTATTTCCTGTGGAAATTGTTCAGAAAAAAAAAATAAAAATTAAAAAATTAAATAAAAAAAATTAAAAAAAATTGAAAAGTGTGGCGTGCTTTTTTAATTCAACCTCCCTGAATCCACACTTTGTATTGGTATCAGAGGCTTTCAGCTTTACAAATGCAGAGACTGAAATTTTTGCCCATTCTTAGTAGCTCAGAGAAGCTCAAGCACAGTCAGACTGGATGGAAAGCATCAATTAACATACATTTTCTCCACTGGACTTTGACTAGGCCATTCTAACACATAAATATGCTTTGATCTGAAGCATTCTGTTGTACCTCTGGCTGTATGTTTGCAAGTGTTTCGCAGCCTCAAACATATTTCCTTCCAGAGCTGTATTTAGCTCCATCCACGTTCCCATTACCAGCTTCCCAACCGAAGAAATACATTCCCACAGCATGATGCTGCCTCAACCATGTTTAATTGATGGGATAGTGTGTTTATGGTAGTCTATCACATAAAATCCTAATGAAATATATTGAAGGGTGGGGTGGTAACATGACAAAATATGGCGCAATGCTAATTGACATGCTATTGGATGGTATTTGCAAAGCAGCCAATCCAGGAGCTGCATTTATTTTCCTTGGTGCTGATTGGCTGTAACCCAAAGACTGGAGCTATGGAAGACTGTAGATGTTAGCTTCTACTGTTGTGCTAAAATGGTTTCCACTGTGCGTATTAATGCATATTAAGGTATATTTGGTGTTTGAACTATTAAAATGGGCAGTTACAAGTGTTTTTAGAGAAGGTCTCAAGTATCTGCATCTTTTAGTTATCCAGAGAATACTGGGGGTCCATTGTAATAACAGATAATAAAAAGGAGTGAGGAAAATAGTAATTTATTGCAAATTATGTTGTGATCTCTGCATTTGATAAATATATATCTTAATATTGTGCAGCTCCAATTGCAAATGCATAATTCTACAAAAAAAAAAAAAAATCATGCAATACCAATATTATTAGTAAACACAGCAATCCTAAGATCTGTTGCGATAAATCCACACTTTCCCATTTATGCTTCATAGAGTTTCAGCATCTCAGATGCTGTCATCCATGGCAGACGTGAGCATCTACTGCAGTGAGACGCCATCAGTCAGGCTGATTACTGCGTTGGCATGCTACGGTGGACTATATTTTCAATAATTATTGATTATAGATCAAGATTACAGGACATCAGCTAAAGGTGTATGTGAGTCCATTTCTGCTGTTTTCCAACAGGACAATAGCTCTAAAACCCAGGCCTCGAGTACAAACTTCAAAAAGAAGCCACATCAGATGCTCTTTTGTGTCTTTTCTGTAGCTGTCAAAGAGGAACTACTTGGTTCCCTTCAGAAACGAGAAGCTGTTTAAATATTGCAACCAAAGCCGGGCTGTCTTGATCTATTTTTTAAGAGCCTGCTGGCAGACAACACAAAAAGAGACAAGCAATGCTGCACTGATGTGGTTATTTCTTATACTTTTAATTGCATGTAAAAACAGAATGCATACTAGTCAGTGAGGCAGGAGTTGCTGTGAGCTAAATAATGTAGGAATCCATCCCCAACATGGTTGGAAAAAAAAAAAAAAAAAAAAAAAAAAAAAAAAGGTAAATCATTGGTTCAACTGTAAATAATCTGATGTCAGTGTCAGCTCTTAACATTCAGCAAATAATGGATCACTCCCCTGCAGGGAGAGGCAAGGTTGGTCTGCTTTACAGCACTTTGAATGATTTATACAAAAGTCTTACCGTGGCTTTTGGGATCCACTGTAGCTAGCCCGAGAGCTAGCTGACTGGCCTGGCAGGAAAATCTTGGTTTCTCCCTCCCCTGTCCTCCCTTCTCCTCCTCGGCTCTGGTGTCTATTCAACACGAACAGACCACATTCTGTCTGCCCATCGCGGTTTTAGCTAAACCCCCGGCCATCCCGGTGCTCCCAGCAGCTCTCTGCTGCTTGACATGAGTGGAGTCAGTCTCGGCTGACAGCTAGCTGACTGACGCCTGCCAGCTAACCCACGAGCGGAGCTAACTGCCGGAGAAAATGGGGAGAAAAATCAGGGCCAAGGCTGCGGGCTGCTGTTAGCACCGCAGCTAACCGAATAACGTCAACGCCAGGAGCTGATAGAGGACGTTGTTCAGCGGGAGACTGGCTCGTTAAAACCCGCCACTCCGCTCCGTTCTCCGATTCGCACTGACATTTCGCTAACGCTGTCGGCGAGCTTCCTCTCCGCTCCGTTGTATCCCCATTTTGCTCGGCTCTCAACCGTTTCTTTTTTTTTTTTTTTTTTTTTTTTTTGTTCAGGACTTCATGATGGCGGAGCGGGGCGGGAGCCGAGAGGAAAACGGAAGAGCTCTTCTTCTGGGCTTGAGAAGCAGGCGAGTGTCCAATAACACTATCCCCAAGTGGCCGAGAAGAAATATGAGATAATTCAAGGAAAAAATTAATTTAAAAAAAATTGTAATTAATTAAATTAATTAACTGTAATACTTATTTATAACTATTATAATTTTAATTAACTGTAGTAATTATTTTATAATGTAGTAAATACAATTATAACTATAAATTATATCTGTAATATAAATTATAATTATACTATACATAGTTATATTATGTTGTACTAATAATGTTATTTTTTCTATTTTATTCATTTATTTAATTTTTTAGGTCATATTTAAATTACTTACTTTTCAAATAAATTTTATATACCTTTTATATCCCTTATGTTGTTTTTATTCATATTTTATTCATATTTAACACTTTGGATGGAGTAGCTTGCAAACAAATTTCCCCTTGGGGATCAATAAAGTATATTCTATTCTATTCTATTCTATTCTATTCTATTCTATTCTATAAGCTTAGACTGTGTTTGATGACCTCAGTGGTTCGGTGGTTGTACCACAGTGTCCATGTGAGACGCTGTCCTTCAAGGACTCACCCACCTTTGGATGTAGTGACAGTGGAGCTGAGCTTAATGAAGATCCTGAAGTTGCTCAGGAAGTTGTGGGTTTTCCAGGTGCCAGAGCTTGAGGAGAAAAGAAAGCAAAGTATCAGATACCAGAAAGCTGCAAAAGAACCCATTTATGTGTAGGATCCTTTGTGCTCTTGAGTTTAGAGATGACTTTCACTCTCATTTCCTTGAGAATATACAGTTAAACAGAGGTCAGTAGGGAGCGTCTGAAAGATCAAGATGGAGATCTGAATGAGAGAGCTATGAGACAGGAGCTTGTAGAGAAAACAGGCTGAGGAGCTGAGAACAACTTACATTTGTTTTCATTATACTGAACAAAATTAGAAACTAGTAAACTATGTAGCCAGATCATCTTAACAGCAACATATGTTATCTTACACTTTCATCACCCAATATATACTATTCATTTGTATGGGATACTTCAGTTTTATGCGAATGTTGGCCACCTGAGTGGACATGAGGAAAACTATGAAAACATAAGTTAATAAGTTTAATCTGACAAACGAGCCTCATCAGAACGCATATTCTCCTATGTTCACACCGTCTCCATTGGTTCTTCACTAAGCTCGCCTATAGTATATAACAAGATGTATGTAAGCTGCTCCTGATGTTACCATCTGATGATGTGATGGACCCATCAATCTATTCCATCCATCCATTTTCCAAAATGTCCTGTATTTTGGAAAAACAGATTATTACATAACAGATACCCAGAAAGAATAAAGATGCTATACCATGATGTTGTGATGTCACAATTTATTAATGTCCTGTAAATGACTCTTTGGATCACCTTTGTGACTAGTTAGGGGGATTTAAAGGTGATTCCTGTCTCGTTGATGGATTCTGAATTTTCCCATCTGTCAAACTGATTTGATGGGAAATTATCTTCAGCATAATAACACATATGACTTGTTTGGATTAGAGCTTGTTTATGTAATCCACAAGGTGTAATCTGCATGTTTTTACATTTCAGCAGATAGGATATGCACACAAAACAAGCAAGTCCCAGTTTACCTTTATCCTTCATACTGAGCTGCTCACCAGCCTATGATGCACTGTTACATTTCCTTGTGTTTAAAACAGTAAATTATTCTCTTATAAACCTCTCCATTCATACTTTTTTTTTAAATCACAGTTTTTTTTTAAGTGATTCAACTTTATCCAGCCAATTGTTTGCTTCTGTTTGAACTGTCACTGCTTCCCTTATTCCAAGAATTAAACTGATACTAAACCTTTTACCACCCAGACGCTTCCCCCCCTTCTCCTTAGTTTTCTGTCACCCATATACCTCCAGCCCTCTGTTCCACAGACATCCTTTCACAGCTGGGGATTATGCCTTGCATAACCTCCTCAACTGGCCCTCTGCAAAAAAACAAAAAAAAAAACAAAAAAAAAAGAAGAAAAAAAAAAAGCAGATAATAAACCGTCATTAGTCTCCGTTTGTATGGGGCAGCGCATTAAGCTTCTTATGCAAACAGATTTCAGACGAATTTACGTAACAGAAGAGACAGAGAGAAAAGGGAAGACGTTCACTGCAGACAACTTGCAGGCTACAGTGACTCGGCGAGTCCGAGTCTCACCTCAGACAGGTGGGTGTTTACATCTCCGCTGCAGAACCTGTCTGTCTGTCTGACCCTGGTGTATGAACACGGAAAATAAACAGTCACACAAACCTTACAAATCCTACGGCAGATTACCACACAATAGGATACAAAAAAATGTCAGGGCCTCTGACCCTTTAATACATCTAAGATCTGGTTTACATTATTGTCTATGAAAGGAGGAAGAGGCACATAAGCTTTTGTTGATATATAGTGACACATGTCAACAGAAACATGTAAAGTCCAAGGCTTTAGACATTTAAGCTTCTTTAGTTAATGCTTATTTTATTGAAATGTGTAAAAAAAAAACAAAAAAACAATCACACTGATGCAAATATAAAAAACATGTTTGTGCTAAATATTTAGTTTAATTTTATGATGAATTTACAGCTGTCATAATTTGCTGGACTTTAAATTTGAGTTTAAATTTGACAGAGTATTATGTTGTTTTTACTGTGTGGTGTTTTTTTTTTTTTTTTTTTTTTTTTTTTTTGCTCTTTTTGCTTCCTGTAGAGCTTTCTTGTGCTTTGTTATCGTTCTGTGCATGGCCGTGTTTCCTTGTATCCATTCAGCCATTTTCCCTGGTATTCCCTTAGTGTTTCTAGCCATTCTCCATCAGTTCATGCAGCACATTCAGGTAATCACCTTTTCCTCACTCCAGTCGTCATCGTTCCAGTATTCAAAAAGCCATGTATGTCCCCTCATGGTTCCTGTTGATATCATCATCATTATGTTCTCATGCTCCTTGTGTGTTCCTCTGTTGCCTCAACTCATATTTTATACAATTTTGGACTCCATTCTTTTCAGTTGACTATCACCTTCTTGATCTTGCCTACCTCCTGCGCGCTATTGGGTCCTACATCCTGGACCAGACTTTAGAAAGAATTTACACAGGCAGTTAAATATGCAGTATTATGTAAAATTGACTTTTTTGAGCTTCACATCATGTTATAATGTTATTCCGTCATTAAAAACATACCTGGAGTGTTGCCTTGATTCTTTCATGCATGTTTGAGAAATCTTTTAATTTCCCGTAGCAGCCATTCAGCTGTGCAAAATGCCTGGATGGACCTAGCTCCGCCTTTGAGACCCAGCTCCTCCTTAGAGCTGCAGTTTCTAAGATTCTGAGCTCCCACCTCACAGAACAACCCTCCACTCAGCCCCTTCAGACTAGCCAGCAGCAATTATCAAACACCTGGTGGAACTATGCCCCTGCTGAGCTCATTATACTAGCTACTTCTCAGTGCAAAAACATTGTTAACGGGTTAACTGTTGTGATGACTTCCTGGAGGTGCAGTTTCAGAAAGAGCAGGACTTTCTTAAAGAGACAGAGGCCCAATTTCAAGGCTTTAAATTACAAAGTCAAATTTCTTTTTTAAGTCATATTTGATATCTACAGTATTTTTGTAACAACAGAAGGTAACATAGTTACCTGATTGTGCTATAAAATTATTTTATGTGCCTGGAAAACACATAATACTGGCTCTTTAAACTGATCATCCATCAACTTTTACCTGCTGATGTGTATGCCTACTTTTCAATCTGCTGTAAATTGTGCTATTTTTTTAAAATTTTTTTGTGGGTAGGGGACCAAAACTGACTCTAGCCCAGGGGCCCACATCCTTCTAAATCCTGCCCTGCCTACATCACTTCAACCCATTTCATCAGCAGAGAAAACAACATTGGACTTCAGGTGTCTATTTGTCATCTAATAATAAAAGATTATAAGAAGATCTGCGAGAAGATTTATCAGTAAGCCTTATAAACAGCCAACACACTGAGTTCCTTTAAATCAAGGCTAAAAATCCACCAGTTTAGAGCTGCCTTTGATTAATAATAACCAGAACATTTATCAATATTTTCAAATTATATTTGCTTGATGATCCTAATGATTTTGATGCATGGATATTTGCCCAATGATTTTGATAACTGTCGTGTATTTGCTTGATGATTTTGATGATTTGCTGTATACTTGATTGATGGTTTTTATGATGTGAAGCACTTTGAACTGCCTTACTGCTGAAATGTGTGACACAAATAAACTTGATTTGATTTGACAAAAGGATGGACCCTTACACTATTTTTTTAAGACATAAAATTGTGAAAACAAGCCATGACACAAAATGCCATTTTTTTCATTCCTTTTGAATTTTGAAATAAAAAAACCCTGGTGTTTGTCAGATACACTCTCAGTTGGGCTGCGATTGCCACCAAATACATCTTGTATCACCTTGTACTGTGTACTTTCTACTGAAGTTCTACCTGTTATTATTATATGTGCATATGTTGTTTGTTGTGAATTCTTGGTTTTGTTTTTTTTTTCTCTTTCTGCAGGTCTCGAGACAGACTTCAAGGGTGTTGACTTGTTCTATCTCTATGCTATTTTCTCTCCTCTACTGCTAAACCTTTTCTCCATCTTCCTCTCTTTCCTTTCCCCCTTTTTTCGTCTTTGCGTCAATTACATTTGAAACAAACCCAAAGCAATTTCTAATAAAGTTTCATATATATACTGAGGAGAACATCATGGCAAAAGCTGTAAAGCTCCGCTTGTGAATGCAAATCTGTTCGGCCTTACCTTGACACTCAGACAGCTATTCTGAGTGCCACACTGCCGGACAGGACACGTAAAAAGAAAAAAAGAAATAAAATAAAAAAAGCCCTAAATGTCATGGAAAGCCGTTTTTTTTTTTTTTTAAGGCAAGGAAAACAAACAATAACTATAACAAGGTAACTTTGATATGCTTCATAAATTTAGGATGAATTCAATTAATTTCTAACTTATATTTTATGTTGCATTTTGAGTTTATGAGCAGCAAAGACTCAAAAACTAAACTTAAGTGGTTTGTATTGTTGCAGCATAAAACCTGTTTGGATGACATACAGTCAACACATGACAGGTGTTTTCCTCCATATTTCCTATTTTCTCACAGCTCAGACTGCAGTGATGTTTAATTAAACCAGGGCGTCATGTTTGCTCCTGTTGTCCTCTAGACACGCCACTGACTCCTCCTCCTCCTCTTGCATTCATACATCCCTGGATGCAGCCTCACCCCAGCTCACACACACTCCCGAGTATCAGCAGCAGGCAGGCCAGACAGGGTCGGGTCGCCGCACGCTGAGAGGCAAAGCTGTCTTGGCTGAAGAGGGACGGCTCAGAGTCCAGGAGAAAAAGCGGGAAGAAGAAGAAGGCACCCGCTCCTCTGCAGGTGTCAGCTCAGCCGGAGGCTTCATGTGGGACGTGTTTAACTGATGAGCAGAAATCACCAGAAGAAGGTGAGAAACTTTCTAACTTTGGTTAAAACGTTGACATCACTCAGAAAAACAAAATTGCTCATCATCCGTAACTTCTTCAGTTATGAGGTGTTGTAATCAGTTTTAAACAGTTGAACTTATTATTAGCTTTTTCTTCTCATTCCATAATCCCTCCCACAGAAATGAGCTTCGGTGCAGCGTGCATTTTCTTGCGAGGAGGCAAAAACATTGTAAGTATGAAAGAACATGTCTAACTAGCTGCGGTTATTGTTTGCAAACATGAGGTAAAGGCTGGCTAGATTATAACCCAGTGCGTGTTAAACAGAGACAGAAAATCTGTGTCTGCTTTCTGCAACTGCACGGCAGTGATGACACGGGGTGATAGGAAGGCCATAATCTATGTGTAAATCCACAACATCAGAACATCCATCAGTTTTAATCTGTTTCCTGCAGTGATTTTTAATTCTGAGAAGCAAATTTTCAGGGTTTGCAAAACAGTTTAGTGGCAAATTTAATTTTTAAATGTGTTTCAGATGCAGCATTTTATCGGTTTGAGTTCTGCACTTTTGTTATCTCATCTGTGCTTACTTTTTATTGAATCCTATTTTACACTTAATCTGATTCCTTTTTTCTTTGTGCAGACAAGAGAGCTGGCTGAAGATGAAATTGATGGTAAGTTCATAACTTATCGCTCCTCACATGCTTTTACAAGAAAATGCAACAATGTGAATTTTGTGTCAGATTTATGATTTCTTATAATTTTTTTTATCTGCCAGTATCAACTAGCTGATTCTGATCACTCTTTAGGAACTATAATATAGGAAGATATGAGAACTGCATTCAAAATATTTTTTCTTTCCATCCTTCAGGGAGTCATTGACTTTTTTCCAACCAAACAAAAACTAAATTATTTGGAAGATGTCATTTAAAAATGTCTTTTGCAATTCCCGAGGTTAACACTCAAGAAACAGCAGTTTCCATGTGCATTCCCCACAGAAATGATAAACCCTCACCTTAACTCTCTAAATTTCCAAAAAGCTGCCAACATTTTTAAATCTAGCATGCTCCAACATAGAAGCTGACAACAGCGCAACTTTGTTGTATACTTCCTGTTATTTACTGCAAATCTTACTGTCTCCTGCTTTCCCACAACCTGATTAAACAGCAGATATTTCTAGGAATGTTGTAGAAAATACAGATTTTGTTAAATATTGCAAAAACAAAAATTAAATAAAGAAAAAATGGTCCTATACCAGATAGGTTCAGCCCCAAGTCAATTGCCTGTAACCTCTGGTTCCAAAACCAGATTGCTTATCCCAAATTAGCTGCTTTAGAGTCCTTGGCTGTTTTATTTAAGATCTCTGGAGAGGGAGAAATCACACATCAGAGTACATGCAAAATGCCAAATTTCTCCTTCATTACACCACATATACAGTGGCGCAAAAGTTTGTCCTTCCCTTTCTCAAATGGGAGGATAGGCTTATAATCTAGTAGCAAATCACAAACAGTTGTCTTGTAAAATTCAACACAGCGCCACACAGGAGAGTCACATTGTATTAGATGTTAGACTTTCTAACATCAAAGAGATTAAGCTGACCACCTGTGGAATTAAAGAACATGAGACGGGGAAAGCAGGATGAGCTGTGTGAATGAAACAAAATAATATTCTTACAATACTCCAAATATCACCGCTTTAAGTCTTCTTCCTTCAGTAACAACCTCCACACTGAAGAACATTGTTCTTAACCTGGTAAAGCTCAGGTGTGGAGCATTTATTGATCGGAAAAAGACTGCATTTTTAAATTTCCAAATGGCTTCACTCTCTTTCGGTTTCCTGTTATCTATTGAAAGCATTGCTCTCTCTCACTTTCTCGCAGCCTGAGTGAACTGCAGGGATGTTGCGTCAGTTCAAAAATACAGTTTCCTCAGTTTCCTAAACACCCTACTGATGATGAAAAATTGCTAAGTTTGAGTCTTTCTCCCTCAATAACAACTTTCACTCTAAGGTGTGTTGCTGTTAGTGTGACCAGGTTACTTATGGTGTGTTCACTGATCAGAAAAAGGTCTGCCTTTTCAGTTTCCAACTAGTTGATCACTAGTGGTGGCCCGTCAGACTGAACCTGATAGCTCTGTACATCTCTACTTTTCACAGTTTTGTCTCTTCAACCTGCACTGTCCTAGTAGAATATTGTTGGATTTATCACGTTCACATATTTTTGTGTGTGTATACATTTCTGCAGAGCTACGAGACGCGTTCAATGAGTTTGACAAAGACAAGGATGGGCTGATCAGCTGTAAAGACCTGGGGAACCTGATGAGGACGATGGGCTACATGCCCACTGAGATGGAGCTGATCGAACTCAGCCAGAACATCAACATGAACCGTGAGTCACCTCTAAACCTCAATGTGGAGTTAGACAATGTGTAATGAAATGCATAAAACTGAAGAAGTACTTGCTGAAAATGCCGTCCTCTGCAGTTGGAGGCAGGGTCGACTTTGAGGACTTTGTAGAACTGATGGCCCCGAAGCTCCTGGCGGAGACCGCGGGGATGATCGGTGTGAAGGAGCTCAAAGACGCCTTTAAAGAGGTGAAACTGACTGAAGTTAACAGAAGGTCTTTTCAGATTTTATTTTGAACAACTCTCTGAGTTTCTTGTCCTCTTCTCTGCTTGGTTAGTTTGACATGGACGGAGATGGAGAGATCACAACAGAGGAGCTGCGGGCGGCCATGAACAAGTTGATGGGAGAGCACATGAGTCGCAGAGAGATCGATGCCATCGTGAAAGAGGCAGATGACAACGGAGATGGGACGGTAGATTTTGAAGGTACATAGGCATGACTGCACTTTGGATAAATGTGATCCATGCAGAGGTTTACATGTAAAATGATTAAACCCCTTCTTGCTCTTCCTTGCAGAGTTTGTCAGAATGATGTCCGGCCAGTGAGGCTCAACGGCATACAAGAAGATTTCATTGTACCTTTTACGATGATCCTGCACAGACGGCATCTTTCTCCGAAGCTGAACTTTCAGGACAAAACAGAAACAGCTCCAGTTAATTCAGCACTGAAAATAAAACCATATTAACCTTTTCTCAAAGAGGATTCTATGCAAACTAAGATGCAAACATTGACAATTTATGGAATGTAGTAGAATTGAACAGATCTTCAACAGCAGAAAATATGTTGTTTTGTATGCAAACTGTAAGTCATTTCAGATTGGTTTGGTGAAATAGATTATTTTGGAAATAAAGGCATTACTAATAAAAAATGGCCTTATTGAGTAACAATTTCCTGTCTTAAACTATAACATAATGCTCTGTTTAATGGATAAAAAATAGTTTGATACTTGCAAATACAGATCAGATGGTGAATCTGACAAAATCTCTTACTTTTTATAAAAACACATAGATATTAAATGCATACATAACATTTTTGATGCAGATAAAAGCATCATCTTACAGTTTATCAGCTTAATTGTAGCTGAGTAAGATGTTTGGGCATGAAAACAGGTTCTCAGATGGAGAAACATATCTGAAGTTTTAATTAATTGGCCCATTGAATCAGAATCAGCTTTAATGGGCAAGTTCAAGAGTTTGGATAAAAGTTTGCCGGCAGTTTTAGAAACAAAAGGTCAGGAAGGATTTCAGGAAAGATGCTCCACCGACACCATTCACAGAATAAATGGATGATAAAGCTCGGCAGAAAAGAACAGATTACTCTAAAGCAAGGGGTGTCCAAACTTTTTGAGTTGTGGGCCAAAATCATTGATTCAAAAAATCTCATGGGCCAACCTCTCCCTCCGCCTCCAACCTCATATCAAGCAAATAAAGGATGAAAAGTCTGATTTGTTTTGGGTTTTTTTCTTGGTGAAGAGATATTATTCATCGTAGATGCAAAACTTAAAAATAATTTTTCACATTTGTTTTATTAAAAGACAGGCATCGAGTTTTTAAATTATTTCTTTAAATTAAATTAAATTCTTTAAATTCTCTTTTAGGCTCGATTTAACAAAATTATTCTCAGTTATAAGAACAGGATTTGGGTCACTTTCTTTCAAAACGCTGCTATATTTAGCTCTGTTTAATAAGTTATATAAAAGCTGATTTAGGTGCAGCAAAGTTGGCTTTCTTGTAAAAGTCTCTGGATAAACGTAATTCTACTGATTATTAAAGCTTGGTTATGAAAACATGAAAACTTTGTGTCGTATTTAGCATTTTCCATTGTTAGAAAATTATAGCAGTAATAATTTTACTCTGATTATGAATAAAAAGTCAGTTCTTGAACTGCAGTTGGGGGCCATACATAGTCAGTCCAAGGGCCACAAATGGCCCCCAGGCCGCACTTTAGACACCCCTGCTCTAAAGATTGGGCTAATGAATGAAAATCTGAAATTTCATTAGAAAATCAGGAAATCTTCAACCCTGAGAGTAAATCGGAGAAGGATTTTGGAGTAGGATAAAACAAAATATACGTTTTGACATGTTATTACTCCCGTTCTCTGAAAAACTCTGGATCACGTACAGCACCCTCCACTTTTATTTTATCGGCACCCCTAATGTAAAAAGCTTTAAAATAACTTCACCTTCTGTTGCAGGAGACTGAGATAAATCAAATCTTTAATGTGAGACATTTATTTAGTGTCTAGGAACTTGTAATTAGCAATCCATGAGTTTCTGTTATCCTGGGGTATGAATATGAAGAGACACAGAGGCCTGAGTCTGTAAGCCTGTCTTTAAAATGGGAAAGAGGTGAGAAATGCAACGCTTTGAGCTTCCTAAGTCAGGAGATGCTTACAAGCAGACAAATCCTTGCCTGAATTTGCTCATGTCTACATTCAGAGTGATGATTTTGAGACTTTAAAGAAACAAACAAGACTGGATGAGGATCCAAGTTGGTCTTTTCACTACTCACAGTGAGCAGGATGGAAACAGGGTAAAAACTTTCTAACACTTGCTGCTGGACAACAGCCAGGCATCCTAAGGTCAGCAAATATCGATGCTACTCATTGGATGCTACCTAGAAGCCAACTGTTTTTCTGTTTTTTGAGAGTTACACCAGAAGAAAAGCTGTTTCTAGCCTACCATCACAAACGTAAATATGTGGCGTTAGCTGAACTTTGCTTGAACCATGTAATTTGGTCAAATGAGATAAGATTAGACTTTTCTACAAAAAAAACTGTCCAGGAGGGTCTGTTGTGAAACAAAGGATGAATATGTCCCCACTATTAGTCATGGTGGAGGATGTGTGATGCTGTGGGCCTGTTTCTCTTTCAGCGGCCTCGGGGATCTTGTTGAAGTGGAATATTTCATGAAGTATTTGAAATACGAGGGCATCTGGTGGACTCTGCCAATCATGTAAAAATCCAGAGGATCTAAAGAGATTGTGACAAGAGAAATGGTCAAAGATCTCTCTTCCTGTGGAAGAACATACTCAAATTAAAGGCTTTCTCAGGGTGAAATTATTGTGTCGCAATATCATCTGTACTAGGAGGGCCAATAAAGGTGGAGGACAGCTGAAATGTTGTTATCAATCAGGAACAGGAAAAAAATTTACACTAAAAACTGCAAGAAATAGTTTTTCTGATCTTCATTTTCTGTGTTTTAAGACATGAAAACCTCAGCTTAAAGATGCATTGTTTTTTCAAAATGTAATGTAGATTTTCTATCAGATTCAAGTCAGGACCCTGGCTGAGGAAAACATGTTGATAAAATTAAAAGGTTACTATAAACCTAAATCTAAAGTATGGATTTGGACTCTTCTATAAAAACACCAAAATCTGAATTATTCTAAACATGTTGTCTAAAATGTGTTCTTACTTGTCCTGCCTTTCTACGTGGAAATGAGGAAACCACGTTCTTCATTCAGTGGAGATTCTGAAAGTAGCAGCTCTATGAGAAAGAACTGAACCGAGACAAAAACCTTTAGGGTTTTATGCACTTGATGCCTGCAAAAACCTTCAGTCTGCAACACTTAGCATCCCTGAATGACATTAAAGCCATGGGGAAATCTCTCGAATCTTGTTTAAATGTGTGGAAATGTTTCTAGGTGTTTTTATTTTTAAAAAAATATAATTTACAAGTCTGTCTGTTCTGTGATGATTGTACTGTGTTACTGGTGTCCAGAGCAGGTCTCCCTTGTAAATCTGTGATCTCAGTGGTGAAACCTGGTTAAATAAAGGAAATTAATAAATATTTGAGTGCAAAGAGCAGAAATTTTCCCTTTATGGTATCTGACTGGAATAAATTCATGTTTTTTAAATTTTAACTTTGAAACATTTTTCTTCAAAACTGATATGTGCCTTAATTAATATATCAGGTCAAAATAACAGACAAGCAAAGCATAAAATCCAGCGTAATGACAGCTAAGTACTTATATATATACATATTGGTGAAATCATTTCATGGATTTTGACCAAAAGAAAGGATTTGTAAGTCAAAAACATCATTACTGCTTCTCCTGTGTGAGCAGAAATGTTCAGGAGTGAGCAATTACTGCTCTAGTTTTAGACAACAACAAAACCCCCCACAAATGTTAAAGATCACATTTAAATCTTGTATAAGAGAATTAAAGGTCTTGGGGGACATGTTCAAAATAGAAACAAAAAGATAAATAAAAAGCTCTATATCTAATTATCCAATTTTTCCTGGTATATCACTGCATAAACACAAAGTCTTTACTTCCACCGCTGACCTGGGGGCAGAAGTTTCTGGTGCTTTATCTTCTAATACTTTGTCAGAAAGCTTAAGAGATTAAATGCCTAGTTGGAAATTTGGAAAGTGGACAGGGACGCTGTGTGCGTTCCCATGAGGACTCGGCAGACATGTGGACAGATGTTGAAGCAGAGCGACAAACTGTGCTGAGCTTGAAACCGACGGACAGATGGGACGCAGGGGGCTTATAGTGCCAATTAACCAGAGTAAAGCAGTTCCAGTGAACAGGCTGAACCTAAAACACATCTGTGAATCCCACTAAACAGACTGAATACAAACAAGGATATTATTACCAAAAAGCTCTGAGGGATATTTTAAGACTGATTTCAGGACAGTTTATGTTTTGATTCATTTGCAGTGATGCGTTTATGAATTGAATCGACTTGAATACATTCAACATGTGTACAGGGGCGTGAAGATTGCATGCGGTCTGTTTATCTTATTGGAAGAGATAGAGAAGGAAGAATTAGATGACGTAATGATGGTTTGCTCTGATCCTTCCCTGATCCCCCCCATCCTAACATCTAGCATCAACCCCCTTTTTTTTTTTTTTTGCTTTAATCCAAACTAATCTCTCTCTTGGTCACTCTCAATCCCGAGGAAGCCATTCTGCCCAGAAGCTTGCTTTCATGTCAGAGCTGCAGCTTTAACCCTTCAGCAATCTTCATCTGCAGCCAAATTCATTTGCGTTATTGACAAACTGGTGGTAATCCTCCCACATCTATAAAAATGAATTCTGACCAGTTCACCTGCCCTGCGCTGGTTAACACATCTCATCATAGTCGTCTTGTCCTTTTACGTTTAGTTTAATTTGGAGGTTTGCCTCATAATCTTGCGAATAACCTGTATTGTGTAATACCAAAGCTATGTAAAGAATGTTGATTAAGTTCACCCTATTAGGCGGCTCAACCTCTCTGTTTCAGTGTTACAACAACTTGGTTAAATTATTCAGAATCCTTTTATTTTTAGAATGTAATTACTCTGAGACCAGAGAAGTAAGTATAAGATAATTAAATTATCTCAAAAAGAACTCAGCAAAAAGAACTAAAATCTTCCTTTTAAATTGCAAAATGTTTCAAAAATGGGTCCAAAACAAACATTTTAATTATTTAACATTTTAATCATTCTCTTACTATAAAAATATGATTAGGTTGGACAGAAAGTATGATGATGATTTAACATAATCTTTTATAACACAGTCTTTTTTAATTATATTGTTATTATTTTTCTATTTATTGATTGTCTTCTTGAATCTGACTGTATTGAGTCATGTTGCTGGATTTTAATCTGTTTGATTAATTAACAATGAATTGGAAGCAATGAAATACATTTGAGCTGAACTGGACGGTACATATTAAGATTTGGGCTTATTTATCTCCTAACATACATTGATATGTCTTTTGTTGGGAAAGAGTGCAAATAAAATATAACGTTATTTTTTTCTAAATCATTTTAAATGGAAATGCAAAACAGTCAAGAATTACTCTAATTATTTGACTGGGCTTAATTTCACCATAAGGTTAAACCCCAAACTTTTAGTAGTTATCTTTCCCATCTAGAGGTTGGGGACAAAAAAAAACTACAACTACAACTTGTGCTTAGCTCTGTTAAACGGAAGCCTAGAAAGGACATTTTGCGAGTTCCGTTAAATGTGCAACTCTGTTTGACTTCGACTGAGAAGATTTCAGCAACGTAACTCCTGAAATAGTGACTTGTTTAAAAGGGAGACCCGGGTAGGGTAAGTCGATTTATGCTCATATTTGTTTGCCGACGTGCAGAGGTCAAAGGTAACTGTGTTTACTGAGCAGGAAATTGCTCGCGTTAGCTCTGCTGCTAGCGTCTGGTGATTGAGCAGTCAGAGCAGCTAATGCTAAAATTAAGCTAGGCTTACTTTTAAAACCGCGCCCAAGAATGCCCATGAGTTTGTTTGATGTTTAAAATGATTATACTGAATAGAAATGCCATTTTAAAATGTATGTGTTATAGTTGCTCAATTCAAAACTCTTTACAGCAGGGTGTTCAAAGTGCGGCTCGTGGGCCATTTTGCGGCCCTTGGAATGGTTTTTTTTGTGGCCCCAGATCAGAGTTCAAGTGATACAGATTTGGTTGGGTGGTTGCTGCGGATGTTTTTTTTTTTTTTTTTTTTTTTTTTTTTTTTTTAAAGAATGTTAAGGGCAATATTTCTTTACAGACAAAATCTTTATAAATGTGGGAATTTTAGGTACAACACACAGTATTTTTCTTTTATTAATCAGGCTTTTTGCTTTTTCTTTTATTTAATAGTAAAGGGGACCCCAATCATTCAACAGCTTTCACTCAAAAGCAGGCTAGGGCACACTCATTAGTTACACTTGGCTAAATACAGTTCTTACTGTATTTAGCCGTGAGTGTAGTGAGCCGTACCCACAAGGTTTCAACCCAATACATTTGTGCAAAACCCTTTTTTAATTTTCAAATGGATTATGATTTAGAGGTCACATTTCTTCAATCAGACTACTTTATTTCCTTTAAAATACTACATGCTTAGTATACTGTAGGTAAAACAAACAAAAAAAATCACAATAAAATTAGATTTTTGCATTTTGATTTAACAAAAATCAAATTGTTCAGTTTTGTTAATTGTGATGATTATGATTACAGCTAATACAAATCCTAAAATGAATATTTTTTAAATACAGAAATGTTAGGTCATGATCATGTTACACAACAATGAGAGGACCCCTGACCTTACAGTTATTATCATCTTCCACAGGGAGGGTAAACCACAAAGGGCTATTGTGAAGGAAGAGTGCTGTAATAAGCACAATAATGGAAAGTTGAGTGAAAGGAAAAAGTGAGGTGGAAAAGCAACAGGCATGACTGCAGTATTTTTAAGTATTGTGAAACAAAGCCCATTCAAGAGTTTGGGTGTTGCTAAGTTTCCATAGCAACTATTAGACGCTATCTACAGCCTCCAAAGCCTCCAATTAGATGACACTAAAACAGACTCCAGGGAAGTCTAGCGTGAAGCAAAGGGAGAATATGTGGAAAAGCACACCATGGCCAATGTTAAGTATGGTGGAGGAGCTGTAATACTGTGGGCCCGATTCTCTTCCAAAGTCTCTTGGAATACTGTCAGTAGTACAGTTTTTGTTCTAGGTTTTTGGCTGATAAATGAGTTATTTATCAAAACCATGATTATTTTTGAACAAAAAAAAGACTTAAAACTCGAACTTGATGTGATTCCAGAAGTGATAACTGCTCTGTTTTGCATTTCTTTTCTTTTTGTACTGATAGACATCCACTGATGCTGACTGGAAGGACTCTTTCATTTCTGATGAGCAGAAGCCTTTTGATCTGTAAAAGTTTAAACTTTAACACTTTAGCACTATTCTCCTCAGCTTCATCCGTCGTTCCACGCCTCCCGTCACCCACTCAGACCTCAGGTCTTCCGTGTTCCTCGGTTAATTTTCCCCCCAGCTGCCGCCTCTCTGTTTCTGCTCATCGGCCTGGCCCGATGGAGCTGAAGGAGGTTCTGCAGGTGCTGGAGCAGCTCGCTCCTCTGTCTCTGGCTGAATCGTGGGATAACGTCGGCTTGCTGGTGGAGCCGAGCAAGTCTCGGCCAATCAAAACCATCATGCTTACCAACGACCTCACGGACGCCGTCATGGAGGAGGCAGAAGCCCAGAGCTGCGACCTCATCGTTTCGTATCACCCGCCGTTGTTTCGACCAATCAAGCGGCTGATTCAGAAAGACTGGAAGCAGCGATTGGCCGTCCGGGCTGTTGAGGCTGGGATCGCGGTCTTCTCCCCTCATACGTCATGGGACAGCATGAGAGGAGGGGTGAACGACTGGCTAGTTGGGGGTCTCGGTGAGATTAGTTTTGTGATTTTCATCACAAATTTCTTACATCTTGTCCACAAACCTCTTCGTGTTTTGTTGGGATTTTATGTGACAGACCAATATGAAGTCGGGCATCGATGTGAAGTGGAAGGAAGATGATGTTTTTGTTTTTAAACCGTTTTCACAAAAAGAATCTAAAACGAAAAGATTAAGTTAAGTTTTTTTGTTTAGCACATTTCAGCAACAAGGCACAGAAACATTGCTTCAACTGCAGACAAAACGCATCAACAACAAAAAAAAAAAAAAAAAAAAAAAAAAAAAAAAAATGCTTCAATGGCTGCCAAAATGCTGCAACCAGAGAAATATTGCTGCAACTACAGACAAAATGCTGCAACTGCAGACAAAATGCTGCAACCACAGAACCATTTCTGCAACCACAGGAAAATTGCTACAATGACAGAAATATTGCTGCAACCGCAGACAAAATGCTGCAACTGCACATAAAACGCTGTAACCACAAAAAATGGAATTGGAAGCAAAAGGGAAAATGACGCAAAAAGGAAAAACAACAGCAAGTATAAAACGTTGCAATCACGCTCCACAAAACGGAAGTACTCCAAACCACTAGGGGGAGTCTGGAGTACCTAATATTACCTTTGTAAATATGTTGCTCTTCTGTGATATTGTAAAGACTGCATTTGAAAGACATGAAGTATAATGCACCTTTTGTTTCTTCCTCCAACTTTCTACAGGATGTCCTGTTAAATCATGACATCCCCTCTTTACTGAGGGTCTGGTCCCGTATAATTTGATGGTGGACTCCCTCTAGTGGTCTGGAGGACTTCTGTTGCATGGAGCGAGTTTGCAGCTTTTTATACTTGGTGTTTTTATATTATGCGGCCTCTTCCCTTTTGCTTTTATTTCCTGTGGTTGCAGCGATTTTCTGTTGCTTTTTTTTTTTTGTCTGTTCATGTTTGTGTGTTTTGGCATTTGCATCATTCATGCGTTTGCAGTGCATTTCGCCGTTTATTGCGCATTTGAACCTGTTGTCGACCGTAGAAAATCCCAGTAAAACGCATTAACGTTTGTGGTTGTAATGGGGCAAACAACATAAAAAGTTCAAGGGGTGTGAATATTTTTACAGTGCCCTTTTTTTGTCCCCCTCATCCCTGTCTGTCAGGCAGTGGTCAGGTGTCTGTGCTCAGTCAGGCCCTCGGCGGCGCCTCCCACAGTCACAAACTGGAATTTATGGTCAGGAGTGCAGAGGAGCTCAACGCTGTTGTGGAGGAGCTGAAGGCTTGTGATGATGGAACAACGCTCCAGTGTTCATGCAACAGGTGATGTGAATGTTATTAAACACCTATGCAGCAATGTGTGTCAGGATCTGCAGTTTGCATGCTTGACGTGACTGTGTTTGTGCAAGATTTAAAAAGTCTGTCAATAGAGCCACTTAATGACCTTTGATTAAACGTGTCAGATAGAAATCACACACTTAGTGGTCAAAACAAACAGAAACTGTTGTTGTTTAGTCCTTTGCATCGAGAATAAAAGGGTTTTCTTG
Organism: Anableps anableps; assembly: GCA_014839685.1. Taxonomy (NCBI): domain Eukaryota; kingdom Metazoa; phylum Chordata; class Actinopteri; order Cyprinodontiformes; family Anablepidae; genus Anableps; species Anableps anableps. Next base: position 27,081,701 of record CM026084.1, read on the forward strand.
CTTCACCGCAGACCAGACAACAGCGGTATCCATGTCAGCATAACCTGCAGTGACTCAGCACTGACCCCTAGTGTCCAGATACTGTTAAGACACACTGCTCCCAGTCAGTCTCTCAGCATCCTGAAGTTGGAGAAGGTACATTTTTCAAGTTTCTTGCTGCTATAAACTCAAGCATCATATCTGGAAGTAGTTTTTAATCTCCAAATCAAATTCTTCCAAACTAAAACAAGTCGGTGATGTTTAATGATTTGTTTCAGAGTAGTGAAGGAAAGAACAGATATGATGCGATAATGTTTCATACAGAGTAGTAAATCTCCACCTGTTCACCCCCACCCACCCACCCACCCCCATAACCGCAGCCACCTCTCCCAGGCCACGGCCAAGGACGACTCTGTGTTTTGGACCATCCGGTCACCGTGGCAACAGCTGTACAGAAGATGAAATCCCATTTGGGTTTAGTTAATCTCCGTTTGGCTCTGGGAGCAGGGAGGACACGAGGTGAGGAAAACTGGACACACATACACACGCGCGCACACACACACACACACACACCACTAATGGGTTATTTTCTCAAATTTAAAGCTTTATGCGCTGATCGTCTGTTATTTGTTGTGCAAATGCTAGTTTTACTGCACAGAAACCATAATCTGAGTTTCTATTTTCTTTTTATGCACTCACTGTAAAAACAACTTCCTAATTTTCTTGAAGTTTCCTATAATTTTTGGAAACTCACTAATTAGAGATTTTTGGTTCATTTCTAGTCTACTATATTTAGCAGCTCAATATATATTTTTTCAGACATATGTGTGTTTCTTTGTGCATCTTTAATTTTTCTGTTGTCAGTTTTAAAATTTAGGGGATGATAACTAACTACAGCTGCTCTGGTTTTAGGCTTTTCATAAATTTTCCTTTCATTTTACCTCTGCTGCTCTAAGATGCCCCAATCTTCATTCATTCTATAATTCTTCAACGATGAAAGTAAATGGAAACAGTCTTGGGTTTATGCTGTTTGCATTCATGCAGTATGTAGCAATAGTGATTCATTTTGAAAATACATTCACATTCTCACTTGGTGTTTTTGTTTTGTTCTGTTTGGGAATGAGATTCTGCTTTTTTAATGCAACATTTTCATATTTTTAGGAATGTATTGTAATTTGTTTCTTTTTAAATTGTTTTTTTCTAATTTAAACCCTTAGTTTAGTTGTTGGCTAATATTAAATGGTCCAACAAACAGACGTTTCTTCAAATAAAATAATAAATGTATTGGAAAATCACATATAGTCGACCAAAGTGAGGCAAGAAGGTTGATGAGATTGTTTGACTGATACCTAATTTTTTCTGTGAAGTACATATTTTTAATTCAATCCTTTTGAGAGGATAATAATGGCACATTACGGTGATGAATTTCAGAGTCCTCTGTGCGCACTGCTGCTGTCTGTGCCGGCTCCGGGGCCTCGGTCCTGAGCGGCGTCAAGGCCGACCTCTTCATTACAGGTAAATCTGAAAACCCAACCGTTTAGTTAAACAAACCGGATCTGCAGACGGCAACATTTATTGGATCTCTGGTAAAGATGTGTAGAAAAACAGCTTTAAAATTATCTTATATATATTTAAAAATCCAACCATTACATGAGGTACGCTGATCTGGTCGGATTGGTACAACTTAAAAAGTGTATTTCTTTAACAAAATCAAGTGAAAAACATATTTTTGAGCAATTTTAACAATTTCTGGACAATTTAAATAACTGAAGCAATTTTGTAATTTAGATATATTTTCGTTTCTTTTTTCCAGTTTTATTTTCCTGGGGTATAAATCTCTCTTAGCCCATTTTCAAGCAAAATTTAAAGACATGAGAACATACAGTTCACGACTGGCATTTGTGTGTTGATCTTCATAAATCACGAACTGGCCACATTTACGACCTGCGTTCCCCACAGAGAGCAATAACTGAAAGTAAATTTAAAAATAATTAAAATGTTTACAATAACTGGAACTGATGTGGATCAAAGGACATCTTCCACAGACAGAGAGGAAGAGGATGGTAAGGAGTAGAGATGCACCAATTTGAAAATTTGGGCCAATATCAATAACTGACATTTATCGCATTTATACATGTTAATTTTCATAACCCTTTCGACGCTGTAAAAAAAGCTGCCCAGTGCTGACATAGCCTCTGTGCTTCAGTTCAAGCATTGCAGTCACATGACCAAACAGATAACACAAGAAGAAAACCCTTCCCCTCCCTCTCCAGAAACACAAACGGCAACAAGATGGAAATATTCTCTGGTTGTTAATATCGGCCCAATTTCACTGATTAGATTAATACTAATATGTTAAAACATGAGTAATATCACCCAATATTGATGTTAATGCCGATATATCGTGGAGCTCTAGTAAGGAAGGTAAATAAACGCTCCTTGGCATCACCAGGTTGCCATAGTAACCATTTCTTTTAAAGCTTTTTACACAGCTTTACCAGGTGGTGCACTGTTTGAAAGGGACAGTATTATGTTAAATCGACTTTTTTGAGCTGTACATCGTGTTATAATGTTATTCCCTCATCAAAAACATGCCTGGAGTGTTGCCTTGATTCTTTCATGCATGTTGGAGAAATCCTTTAATCTCCCGTGGCAACCATTCAGCTGAGCACAACGCCTGGGTGGACACAGCGCCTCCTCAGAGCTGCAGTTTCCAAGCCTCCACCTCACACAGCAAACACCTGGAGAAACTGCGCATCTGCTGAACTTGTTACACGAGCTACATCTCAGTGCAACGCCGGTAAAAACGTTGTTGAAGGGTTAACAGAGGAGCGCTGTTGTGATGACTTCCTCAAGACGGAGTCTCAGAAAGAGCAGGAGGCCCAATTTCAAGGTGTTAAATCATGAAGTCAGGATTCTTTTAAGTCATATTTGAGAAATATAGCGTTTTTGTAACAACTGAAGATTGTGCTATAAAATGGCACAATGTGCCTGCAAAATACATAATACTGCCCCTTTTTGTGTTTGCTTGACAAGTTGATGTCTGTGGTGTTAAATAAACCGTGTCTCCCAGGTGAGATGTCCCACCATGAGGTGTTGGATGCGGCGGCGAAGGGAACCAGCGTCATCCTGAGCGAGCACAGCAACAGCGAGCGCGGTTTCCTGGCCGTGTTCAGGGAGCGGCTCACCGTGCGCCTTCCTGACGCCGTAACGGTGGTGCTGTCCACGGCGGACAGAGACCCGCTGGAGGTCGTCTGACAGACTCTGATTCATGCAGAAAATATCCAACATATAAACACATGGGAAGTCATCTACTCACGCTAAAATGGCTGCACCGTTGTTTTAGTAAAAACACGCTGTGATTGAAAGTGCTGTCTTGGTATGTTATTTACATGCACATCTGGGAGGGTCTTAATGCAAATGGATCCAGGTTGATCAAAGTAGCTATGCATGTTAGATGAAACAAAAAATCATCATCTTGCTCGTGAGAGCTGAAGATCAAGGAGATAATCTGTAATTTAAATGCATGTAGCATGAAGGAGTGGATCTATTTCGGGCTGACACATAGGGGAGATTTAATCCCAACAAGCAGTGGCTTCAGCCTTCCTGTGTGTGGTTGAAAGGAAATGTCTGGATCGACAAATTTTCCCTAAAAGGAAGTAATTACATAGAGCGTAGGACCAAAAGTAATCCTGATCAGATTAAAAAGCTTGTTCAGCGGCAAAGTAGGGAATCAGAAATCCCATTTCTGCATGAAGGGTTCAATCAGGGGATTAGGAGCCAAACAATGACAAACAGCGGATTGGGCCGTGTCATAAATTCCTCAAAGATCGACCTTTAAACCTCGCAGAGCAAACATAGTTGGACATCAAACCATTTAACACATCCATGCTAAAGTGTTGCGCTGATGTCTCCAGCTGCCCCCAAACAAAAACTAACAGTCCTCATCAGCGGCCGCTGCTGCTGACGCACCTGTCCGTTCGTAAAAACATTAAGAGCCATCGCACACCTCGCCGCTCCCATCAAGGTGGAACAGCCTCGACCTCAGCATGACGCTCGCACCTCTGCTTCCCCTCCGCCTGCGCTTACTTTCATCCCCGGCGAGAAACACAAATGGTGAAGGAAAACAGCAACTAGAACAACACGTCGAGCTCGCTCGTGTAAACCGACTCCAGCTGTCGCTGTTTTATGTCGGCAGAGGAGGCTGGAAGCAGGCAGGTATGGGGCCTGTTAGTTTGCTTTCCCCTGCTAACCAGGAAACTGTTTGGACTCCTAGGAAATCAGCTGGAATAATAAAACATATTCTAAGGGCCAGGAGCAAAGTTTGTAACCAAAAAGTTCAGATCGAAGGAGTAAAAGACCAAAATCTCACCAAGTATTTCTGCTCTAGTTTCCAGTGCAGATATCTTGAATACACTTGAAATAAGACAAAACTAATTTACAGGTAACTTTTCAGCAGATATAGGAGCTGGTTTTAAAGCAATAATTCCTTAATATGGATGAAAAAGTTCTAGTTATAAATAAAATAATTTGCTAGTGGAACAGACTTTCAGAGTAACAATCCAAAGGGCCATTTGTGCTTTTAGTCCAGCTTCATAAAACCAACAACTTATCGTTTTTGTATTTATATCTACCATAGGAAATTTCTTGTCATTTTTTTTAAGGAACCACCATTTTATTTTGCTTTTTAGGTTTTAAAAAATTTGTGGAAAATGATGCAACCCCACCATAATTTCCATCTTAATAACAAGAAAAAAAAAAAAATATCTAAATCATAACACTGGTACTTTTCACTGCAAAAACACAATTTTACCAAGTATGTCTGGTCCCGTTTCCAGTGTAAACATCTTCAATACACTTGTAAATTAGTTTTGTCTTATTTCAAGTAGCTTTTCAGCAGATATAGGAGCTTGTTTAAAGTTAATAATTCTTTAATATTGATGGAAAAAGTTGTAGTTATAAGTGAAATAATCTGGCAGTGGAACAAAACATTTTTCCCATATTATAAGTTCAAATATCTGGTTAGAAAAGAATAGAACTGAAATATCCTTTATTGTCCCACGATGGGGAAATTTCTGTGCAAAAGCAGCAAAGTAGCAGTGACAGGCAATGACAGCAAACAGACTCACACAAAGAATATATATATATATATATATATATATATATATATATATATATATATATATATATATTCAATTTCAACATAAATACTGTGTAGTTGTAAAAAATACTCCAGTCCAGAGGAATGTGCAACTGAATTGGTTAATTAAAAAATGTACAAGGAGTGTATGTCTCTGAGCATTAAAAATACAAACTATTTACAATTAGTGACAATAAAAAATGGTGCAACAGTAAAGTTTTACAGATGCTAGCATGGATATGAACACATTGATCTTGTTGGGAGTAATGATGGTTATAGAGTCGCACATAGAGTATTTCACTTATAACTAGAACTTTTTCATCAATATTAAGGAATTATTGACTTAAAACAAGCTCCTATATCTGCTGAAAAGTTACTTGTAAGTTAGTTTTGTCTTATTTCAAGTGTATTCAAGGTATTTGCACTGGAAACTAAAGCAAACATGGTAAGATTTTGTGCTTTTGCAGTGTGCATGGTAAGGAAACAGTCATGGCTGGGGAAAAAATACGAAAACCAGAAAGAGCAAAAAGTTTTGAGTTTGGCTCAGTTTGAGCTCTGAAGGTTGAAACATTTCCTACTTTTTACAACAAGCTATTGTTGTAAAATGACAATAGCTAGAAGCATTTGTCATTTTACAAATGCTTCGAGCTATTGTCTGTACCCACTTGTTCTTGCTGAGTCATGAAGTTCTGAGGCGAGAGGCAGGGTCCAGGCAGTTTTAGAGTAACTAACTGACCTAAGAGTGATGTTTTTGCACTGTGGTAGGAAGCTGGAGTACCCAGAGAGAACTCAGGCATGCAGAGGGAGAACATGCAGAAAGACCTTAGACTAGGAATCAAATTGGGGAGCTTCTTGCTGCAAGGCTAAGAGCGCTAACACTTGTCTCAGCCCTGCAAAATTACATTCTACACTTTTTTTTTTATTATTATTTTCGACCACAAACCTTGTCGTATTTTGTGTGGATTTTCTGGTAAAGACCAGGATCCACCATTTTTTAAATTCAGTGTATCTAAATAAAATTTATGCTTCACGGTTAAAGAACCACAGTGTTATTTCTAGTCTGAGATTTAAGAGAAAGAAGGAACATCAAACCTTATATAGAAAGAGAAGGAATATGTTTTTTTTAAATTTCCTATTTATGGAAAATGAAGGGAAATAGTGAACACAAAAAATATTTTTGCACCATAAATGTCTTTCTGTTGCAGAAATTATTTGCATGTATTGGACAAAAATACATTGTAGTCTAACTAAAGCAAGTCTGATTTTTTTAAAGCAGGGTTGTCCAAACTTTTTGTCACCTGGGCCAAAATCATCATGTCAGTAGTTGCGGGCCAAGAAAATAAAAATCAAGCAAATAAATTGGTCTGATTTTATTTTTTGCAGGAAAGGAATGTTATTCATTGTAGATCCAAAACTTAAAAAGGATTTTGCACGTTTGCTGTATTAAAAGAAAGGCATCTAGTTTTCTAAAATTTTTGAGTTTGATTTAACAAATTTGTTCTCAGAATAAGAAAACGGTTTGAATCACTTTCTTTCAAAATGCTTGCTATATTTAGCCAAGTTTAATAAATTAGATAACAGCTGATTTGGGTGCAGCAAGGTCTGATTTTATGTAAAAGTCTCTGGGTAGACGTTCTTCTGCTTATTATAGAAGCTTGGCTTTATAAAGGGGAATATTTTGTGTTGTGGTTATCGTTTCCTATTGTAAGAAAATGTTGCATTTGAGAGTTTGTTCACTGAGCAACAAGTAGTAATGCTAATCTGGAGAAGAAATCATTAGCCACGTATCAAACTCAGCTGAGATGTGGAAGAATGAGACCAAGTTTGAACTTTTAGGTATTTATGCAACAATCAGCAGCAACAAACTACAAACACAGTAGTGGCAGCATCATGCTTTAGTGTCATTTAATTGTTAATGTACCACAATACAGCTATATACAAATGCACACCACACTTTTCAGATATTTTACTGCAGAAGAATAACTTAAAACTGTTTAATTCTTCTTCCATTTCACAGTTTCCTTAAATCTGTGGTTAACATGAGAAAATGGGAACCCTGTTTATAAATACTGTGTGAATAAAATGTTATTTTATTAGATATATGCTATCTATGTATTGTAGATAGCCTAACAGGAACAGCAAAAGACTGGAAAACAGTGATCCCCATTGACCAGCTGTTTGAACATCAATCATAGCAGCTAGCATCCCACACACACTGAGTCCTGAAGGACAGACTGGAAGGCATTTTACAGCTCGACCAGGAGAATCTGGAGAAATCTGCATGAAGATGAATGTAAGGACTAAGCTTTGAGCTCTTTGTAAATTTTCTTCTGGGCTCATGAAATTCAGAGATGAAATTAAAAAATCAAAAAAAAAAAAAAAAATCAAAATGAATTTCAGAAATTATACGAACAGCATTAGAGGACACTGCACGGGTAAGCATGGATGCTAAACAACAAGAGCAGGTGTTTGAGCAGCAGCTGACATACAAAAATGAAATATTTTTGTGTTCAAATCAGCAAGAAAACAGCAACCCACATTCTGCATATAGCAGGACTGTGCAGATCTGGGGTAAAACAATCCAGATTCTGGTTGCAAAGTAATCCAGCCAACGAGGCTCAGCAGAGAGTGTTTCAGATATTATTGTGATATCTAAATCTAGAAGATGCACCTGAACTCAGACGCATATAAAAACCTTCAGACACTCATGTTTGTCTAAGGACCAAATTGCCGCCGTCAGCCAAACTGCATCCAGAGCCCAAACCCCTGCAGAGAGAGTTTAACAGGGAGGCTGCAGGGAGGAAGAAACGTGTCAACAAGTCATCAAGCAGCTGCAGGGGGTGGGCTGCCATCACTCGGACCAGATTTATGTGCATGTAGAAGTGCTTTGCATGTCTCGGAATAATCTGGTACAAAACACAGTAGCAGCTTTATGTGCAACACAGAACTGGCAAACAAATAGACAAAGTGCTTCAGTGGTTAACAAAGACAAAAGTTCCTCAAACCCACAAAGGATCAAAACTACACACATGTTCAAATCCATGCAATTCTGTTTTTGCATTTTTGTCACACTTAAAGTTTTAATATAACCAGATTAAATACAAAAAGCTGTTTTTAAGTGATTTCATTCACTGAGGTGAAAACGGTTATCCAAGCCAATCTGGCACCCCACCTCTAAACCAAATCACAAACCAAACCAAGGCCTGGCTGTTAGCTGACCTGCAGATATAATAAATAACTTGAATTGAACCTCTTTAATGGCGTGAAGGCGTCAAAAAGCAACGGATAATCTTAAAAAAAAGAAAATCTGTCAGTCTGGAAACGGATGCCAGAGACTCCAGTCAATAAAAATTACTCCCAGAGCTCATTGATGATTCAGCCAGGAGGTCACAAAACAACCCAGAACATCTAAAGCTCCGCAGGCCTCACTGCCTCTGTTAAGGTCAGAGGTCATGATTCAACAATAAAATAGAGAGAGACTTGGTAAAAATGGCCTCCATGGAGGTCCGTCTCACATGTACTAAACTCATCCTGATGATTTGGGTGAAATATTCTGTGGACTGATGAGACAAAAGTGGACCTTTCAGGAAGGTTTTCATCCTCTAACATCTGACCTCAGGCTAACACAGCCTCTCAGAACCAGAACCAGACCGATATGCTGACAGCCAAGCTTGGTGGTGGTACTGTGATGGCGTGGGGCGACTTTGCTTCCTCTACACCTGGATGACGTGCTTTAGTTGATGAAATCTTTCATTTTCCTCTCTAGTCCAAACACAGTTTGGCTCTGCAGCAGGACTATTATCCAGAGGACAAAATGAAGTTTTGGAGTGGCCTAGTCAAACTCTGGAAATGGAAATCCAACTTGGATACTGTGTAGTATGACCTTATAGATTCTGCTCATACTGGAAACCCCTCCAATTTTAGGTTTAGGGGGAAATTACTTTTTCCCAGAGGTTAGTTCACATAGTTTCACATTAAAGAATAAAATCATAATTTAAAAACTGCTTTTTGTATTATTATCGCAAACATTTAAGTTTGACAAAAAAAAAAAAAATAGAAGAAATCTGTTACTTTTTTGCACCTTTTTCACCTGTTAGTTGCTTTCCTGATACCGACCCAGCTTTGGAGCGTAACTGTTCGATGAGGTCAGTTACTCCTGCACTTTAATATTATATTTCTGGGATTATTTCCTGCTGCCGTCAACCATCTGAGACAAACTTTCACCTTCACAGGAAAGACAATGAACCGAGGCATCAGAACCAGTCCAGGCTCAACTGGGCAGCGCCAGAGCTCCGAAACAGAGACCCTCAAGCTGCACCAAATGTTGCATCTGAACACAAGGCAGAGATTGAGCTGTTTGTCCACAGTAACAAGAAGTAGGAGTTCTGTTGGCTTTAAAACCTATAGACAGTACCACTGGTGAAGCATGGTGGTGGTAGCATCATGCTGTAGGGCTGGTGCACTGCACAGAGTGAATAGAAAGATGAAAATGACCGACTACTCCCACATTTCTCAGCTTCCCCTTAAATGAACAGATAGATGGTCCCAAACTCAGATCTAAAGGACCGAAACACCGACCATCAGTTCTCGCAGGAAGAGCTGAATCTTTGTGGATTAGGAAAAAAATCCACAGTAAACACAGAAACAATGTTGTAGATTCAACTCTTGTTTTTTGAGAATCTCTAAAATAGTTTGTTGTTTCATTTGCCCTGAAACAAAACCCCTCCCAACTCAAATAAATATTTTTTCACAGCCTCTCAGATTTCTTCTGTTTTTATTGTTTTTCATTCAAACAAACAACATTTTACAACAGACAAAGGCAACCTGGGTAAACACTAAATGTAGTTTTCATGTGAGGATTTCATTTATTAAAGGAAAAAATGCTCTTCAAGCCAACCCTATGTAAACAAGGAGTCACCCCCCTGAAAATAAACCTTTTACATCACTGTGGAGGAGTTTTGGTCCATTCTTCCTTGCAGAGTTGTGTTAGTTCAGAAACTTTCAAGGTTTTGTTTCTATTTTAGGAATATTTAGACTTTCATTGGCAGACTTGCTGATGAGCTTCGTGCTGCTTTACTGAAGGAGCTTAAGGTCACCGGCTGCAGGCTCCAGGACTGTCTGGTTCCATTAATTACAGCAGATCTTCCAGGTCCGGGAGCAGCAAAGCAACCCCAGCATCACACTACCACCACCATGCTTTACTCTCATGGAATGTTTTCATTTTCTAAGATGTTCCACGTTTTTCCCGTCAGTCCAAAGAATATTTTCCCAAAACTCTTGGACATCATCAAGATGGGGTTTTTTTTGTAAATGTGAGACGAGGTGTTTGTGTTTCTTTTGGGTCAGAGGTGGTTCTTACTGCTGAATTATGAACTCTGACCTTAACTAAGGCAAGTGAGGCCTGCAGAGCTTTAGATGTTGCTCTGGGCTGTTTTGTGACCTCCTGAATGAGCTGCTGATGCGCTCTTGGAGTAATTTTTGGAGACCAGCCTCTCCTCTGAAGGTTCACCACTGTTCCATGTTTTCTCCATGTGTGGATTCTGGTTCTCTTGAGTCTCAAAGCCTCGTCATTGTCAGACAGGTTTTAGAAACTGCCTTTTTTTAATCCCACAGAGGGGAAATTCAGGTGTAACGGCACCATCAGATATAAAGGTTCACACAAAAAGTACCAAAAGTGTTAAAAAATATAAAAAAACAAGATTAACAATAACAACAATAATAGTAATAACAATATAATGTACAAGATTATAACATAAAAAAAATACAGTGAAGTTATAAGAAACAGAAATATCGTACTCGTGATGCAAGGGAAGTGCAGTTTAGTAGGATGACTTTTTAAGAAAATGCACATAATGTGCATGAGTACTGAACATTAAAAAAGACAGACTACAATACAGAATCAGTGCAGAAAAACAGATAACAGCAGAAATGTTATTTCAAGTGAGCAAAAAACAGAGTACGTGTTTGTGCAAATGCCAGCAGGGGTGTAAACACTTCTTGATTTTGTTGGGAGGATTTTACTGAAGTGATTTCACGATTCCAGAAGTCTGACACGAATCCGGCCTTCAGCTTGTGGAACTGAGCTCAGCTGTAAGAAAAATGTGGTTACCTACAGTTAAATAGGGGCCAGTTACTATTTTACAGTATCAGTCTAGTTTGGGTTGCTTATTTCCCCTCAGTAAATGAAGACATCATTATGAAACAGCATTTTTCTCTGCGCGCAACTGTATGGCAGTCATAATAACCAGTGGTATGCTCCCTGCTTGGTGCTTCAGATGGTTTCCTGCATTTTGATTGGTTGAGGGGGCGGCAATAGAAGGTGCTCGCCCAGAACTACCTGCATGAACTGCTGCTGTTCATGCCCACAGCGTTGCATTTAAACGCCTTACTGGAACTTTATGAGCGTTTCATTCCTCTGATCAGTCAACTGAATTAACATCCAACCGCTTATCCTGCAGGGGGGATGGTGCCTACCTCCAGCGGTCATTGGGGTGAATGGCAGGGGGCCACCTGGACAGGGGGCACACACTCATACCTGAGGGCAGTTTAGGGACATCTGTTAATCTAACAGATCATGTTTCTACAGTGTGGGAAGAAGCTGGAGCACCCAGAGAGAACCAAAGCATGCAACAAGAGAACAAGCTATTTGAGCTCCGGACGTTCTTGCTGCAAGGTGGAGGTGCTACCAACTGTTCCACCGTGCATCCCTTTAAAAAAAAAATCCACAGCTCGAAAATCTGTTGTCCCTGACATGATTACATAGGAGGGAAGAGAAAAGTACCTCAGTATTGACAAAAAGTGCTTTTTATCTGCTGTATGTGGCAAAATGGAATAGAAGGTACTAAATTATGTATGCAAATGAATAACTCATGAAATTCAGTAAAAACCTTTCGAAAAAAATGTGTGAAAATCTATAAAAGAACGAGCAAAGTTGAGATTGCGCACCTCGTCCCGTCTGGATTCTGGCGCCTCCTTAAGTTAAGTGTTTTTATTTATGCGCAGTTTTCAAAAATCCTCCTAAAACTGCTGCCATGATCAAACCACAGCCCTCTCGAGGTGGGTGGAAATGAAGAGCACACGTCTCACTTTTGTTTGCCCAATAATCACTTAAGAAAACCCAGGTTTTTCCAGTCACATCCAAGACGACCATTAATGTTTATGTTTGTCAAGCAGAGGCAGAAGCAAAGTTTAGATAACGGGGAAGACAATCGGGACGCAAATGAGGAGCCAAGTGAAAATAGGACCATTTGGCCAAAGGTGTGAAGTCCAACACACCTATTTAAGAGAGCTGGCCGGGGCTGTGGGCTCTTACGGCAAAGGACGACGACAGGAACACAGACTGAGAACAAGCAAGAGAAGTGGAGAAACAGAAAAGGAGGCAAGGCCGGGTGAAGAAAAAGAGGTGGATTTACAGCAGATGAGGAGGACAGGGGACAGGACAGGAGAAGGAGAATGCTGAATGTGGAGATGTACCCTGGTTTGACTGTGGGACCCCAAAGGATAGGAAACTGCTTTTACAGAGGTGAGAGGATCCTTATGCATTTAAAAACAGAAAAATGTATGACCTGAAGGCTGTTCTTGGACTAAAGTTGATCATTGCTTCTTTTATATAATGACTGAAATTATATTTTTGAATTTTATTTAAAAAAAAAAAAAAGATGAGAAGATGCGTATCTATGCATAATATGCTAAGTTAATCTGTTGATGAACCTTTGATTAGTAATCCCTTCCTGTTTCCTGGGGTGTTATTACTGATGTGACACAGAGACCCATTTCTCTTAGTGTCTCTTCAAAAGAGGAAAGATAAAAGAACATGGCATTCATGCAAGGCAGATTTGTTGTTCTTCTAAATTCAGAAAATGCCTCCGAAGAACTGCACATATCTACATCCAGAGCAGCAATTCATAAGCTTAGAAGAACTGAGAAGCTGGATGAGGATTCATATTTATCTTCTAGCCACACACTAAAATTGACCAGTAGTTGCTTTGTTTTCCACAGACAGGGAGGCTGCTGCACAGATACCGCTGTTTCCTCCTGCTTGCGATGCGGCCCCGAGACTCCTGGGCCTCGACGAGCCTTCCTCGCAACCCCGGAGAGATGAGGTGAAGATGGAGCTGGAGAACTCATCGCTATGGAAGCAGTTCAGCTCAGTCGGCACCGAGATGATCATCACCAAGAAGGGCAGGTCGGGCTCCTCTGCACAGAGCAGGAACCATGACAGACACGTTTTTACATTAAAACCACAAACTTTTTAGAGGATTTTATTGGACTGTATGAAATAAACCTGTTTCTGCCCTTTTTGTTCTTAAATGTTCTCAAACAAACTTCTGAGGCCTTCACAGGTCAGAGTGACAATCCAAAGAGCCATCTGTGCTCTCAGTCCAGCTTAATAACCTACAACTTATCATTTTTTGTATTTATATCTACCGTTGGAAATTTCTTGTCATTTTTTTAAGGAACTACCATTTTATTTTGCTGTTTAGGTTTTTTTTTTTTTTTAAAAAAAGAAGAACTAGCTATTGGATTCTAATATTTGTGAAAAATGATGCAAAACCGAACGACATAATTTCCAGCTTAATAACAAGAAAAATATATCTAAATCATAATACTGGTACTTTTCACTGCAAAAACACACAATCTTACCAAGTATTTCTGGTCTAGTTTCTTGTGCAAATCTCTTGAAAATACTTGAAATAAGACAAAACTTACAAGTAACTTTTCAGCAGATATAGAAGCTTGTTTTACATCAATAGTTCCTTTTAATACTGATGGAAAACTTCTAGTTATTAGTGAAATAATCTGCCAGTGGAACAGGATATTTTAATTTATAATATCGGAAAAATGTCTTGTCCCACTGGCAGATTATTTCTCTTATAACTAGAACTTTTTCCTCAATATTCATTATTATTATTGACTTAAAACAAGCTCCTTGATCGAGCTGAAAAGTTAGTTAGTTTCATCTTATTTCTATTCAAGATATTTGCACTGGAAACGAGACCAAAAATACTTAGTAGGGTTTTGGTTTTTGCAGTGCTGGTGTTATTCTGTTGTGACAATTCAGTGCAGTTATTCCATAAAAACAGAAAAACTGCTAAAAGCTGTTTTTTTTATTATATTTTAAAACATTAGCTGGTTCTTTATCAATTTTACCCAAAGTTATTGGGGGCCATTTTGCAATGTCCAAAGATCAACTTCCGGGTTCCAGACCCCTGAGCTAGAGAGTTCATTGCACTGGATTTTATTTAGGAGGATCAGAGTAAAAGGGACAGCAAATAAATTCATGAAATACTTTCTTAGATTTGTCATTTGTAAAACAAAAAACAAACATGTATATTTTGCTTGCACACCATAAATATGCACTATTTATTGTTGATCTATCACATAAAATCCCAATAAAACAGTGTTTCATATTCTGCCAGGCGATATCTGCCAGAAGCTGTAAAAGATGCCAAACATTTTTCTATTTCTCCTCCTCCCAGGCGGATGTTCCCGGGGCTGAGACTGAAACTGTCGGGTCTGAACCCGTCTCTCCGCTACATCCTCCTCCTCGACATCGTCCCAGCCGACAACTCCCGCTACCGCTTCCAAGGCGGCGGCTGGCAGCCCGTCGGAGGGGCGGAGGCGAAGTTACCCGACCGGGTCTTCATCCACCCGGACTCGCCCGCCACGGGCGCGCACTGGCAGAGCCGCACCATCTCCTTCCACTACGGCAAGCTCACCAACAACACCCTGGACACGCAGGGACATGTGAGTGCATACAGCGGTACCGTAAGCAACATGCATCAGCAGCTTTTCACATTTAAAGTGAATCATTTTGGTTTTGCTTCAAGATAATCCTGCACTCACTGCATCGCTACCAACCCAGAATCCATGTGATCGAAGCCAGAGATATGCTAAGATGGGGCGGAGGACAGCACACCTTTGTTTTCCCCGAGACCCAGTTTATCACAGTCACAGCTTACCAGAACAACAAGGTTTGAGCTTTTTTTATTAAACTTCTGAGGGCAGTGATTGGCACTTTGTAAATAGGGTTGAAAACAAATGCATGCCACACTTTTCAGATTTCTCACCGCAAAAGTTTGAAAAACATCTATTGTTTTCTTTGCACCTCACAGTGATGCTTTGTGTTGGTCTGTCACATTGATGATCTGCCAGTGGAGCAAGACATTTTCCCCATAATATAAGTTAAAATGTCTTGTTCCACTGGCAAATTATTTCACTTATAACTAGAACTTTTTCATCAAAATTAAGGAATTACTGACTTAAAAAAAGCTCCTATATCTGCTGAAAAGTTACTTTTAAGTTAGTTTTGTCTTATTTCAAGTGTATTCAAGATATTTGCACTAGAAACCAGACCAAAAAATATTTGGTAAGATGTGTTTTTGCTGTGTCCCAGTAAAATCCACTGAAGTTTGTTGTTTATTGTGACAAAATGTTAAAAAAAAAAGTCGAGAGGCATGAATGCTTTTGCTAGGAACTGCAAAATCCGTGTGGAAAGGAGTGAAAATGGTAATGAGTCTTTGCTGTTTGTTGTTAGATCACAGAGCTGAAGATCAACTCCAACCCCTTCGCGAAAGGCTTTCGAGAGGATGGCATGAACAGCAAAAAGTAACTGACAACTAAAGTCCCTTAAAAATTAAAAACTTGATTGTAAATGATCTAAACTCCACTTTTAATCTTCTTCTGCAGACAAAGAGACGCAAGACAGAAACGCAAGATGGCCACCCTAACTGAAACTCTGGATATTGGTGAGGGGAACGACAGGAACTATAATTTTAATGTAGTTTTCGATGTGGCATAAATGTGAATGATCTTCCATCCGCTCCTCGCTCTCCTGAAGTGAACTGTGATCCGTGTGAAGCCTCCCAGCCCACAGCCGCCGGCTCAGACCTGCAGGCTCTGACTCTCGCCTCTCTGCCCCCGCTGCCGGACTCTTCCTGCGGGTTCAGGCCTGAGGAGGCCTCCTATCCGGTCCCAGAGCACTCACTCAACCTCACCCAGACGTTCATTAGCTCCCAGATGTCCGATATCAGCGCCACGATGGCCAACGGGATGCAGGACACACAGGACAACGAAGCAGCACACAATATGATTGAAAGGTGAGGACATGTCCACTGATGCAAGAACTCTGCTGGTTTCTTTTTATCTTTGGATCAACATCTGCAGAAGCATGCAGATGTTTTTCAAAGTGTTTTAAACCTTCCTTTAGGCAAACAAATATAGCTACTGGAATTTCTGATTTTGGGGTCTATGTAGGCCATTAAAATCTTTTACGTAGTCCTGTGTGGAACTTTGTACTAGTTTTATTAGTCTTGTGCATTTTTACACATTTTTGCAAATGTCACAGCAGAACAGCTCAATTCATGCACACCTGTCCAAATTCACTTCCACTTGTTTCAATACGATCTAAACTAATCATATGGTTCTATTCAGATCCAGTTATATATTCATTGTAAGACGGAACAACATCAGGTGATCATATAATCCCGGGAGGTAAAAACTTAACTTAAAAAATAAGAATTTTAAAACTTAAAGCTGCAGTTTGTAACTTTTTTGAAAAATATCTTTTTTGCACATTTGTTAAAATTATTATCATTATGTCATAACAGTATAATATGAGACAGATAATCTGTGAAAAAAACTCAAGTTCCTCTGCCTTCTCCCAGTGCTCCCAGTACTATGTATAGAAATCCACCACTCAGTCAGAAACAATCAATCAGAGCCAGGAGGAGTGTCTTAGCGCTGCCAATCACCCTCATGTACGCGCTGCTCACACACGCCCCCTGCTCTCTGCTGCCCTGCAGCTGGTTCACCACAACATAGCCTGCTACTAATGCTAAGGCTAGTTAGCATGGCCACCGATGACGGTGGATAAACAGTTTTCCTGGAACAGTGAGTTGTTTCTCCACCATCAGCACATTTAGCAGGGCGTACACGAGGGTGACTGACAGCGCTAAGCCCCTCCTCCTGGCTCTGATTGGTTGTTTCAGGTCGGGAGCAGCGCATTTCTTCAGAAGGCAATAGCAGCTCAGGGAGGAGGTGGAGGAGCTCCATCTTTTCACATATTGTCTGTCTCAAACCAAACTGTCACCACATGGTGACAGTTTTAACAAATATGCAAAAACCATAGTTTTGTAAAAGTTACATACTTAAGCTTTAAATAACACTTAAAAATTAGGAGAAAAACAAGAAAAGAAGCTAAGTTTTTTTTCTTATATTGAAGCTTTTTCTTTAATAATTCTCATAAAATGGATGATAAAGGAGGTAAAGAGTGAACTAAACTGTTTTCTCTCCTACAGCTCAGATGTTTTGGCTGAAGCAACCTATGAGCCCAGCTTCTCCGCTCCTCCATCCTCCTCCTTCCCCTCCAGCACATCCCATCCTCAGCCATCCTTCCCTGCTGTGGACTACCCTCCCCCCCTGCTCCCTGCCACCCCCTCGCTGCAGCAGACCTCTTTCAGCTTCCCCACGCCACCACCCTCAGACTCCTCCCCCTCGTCTAGCACCTTCCACGCGGTCCCAGAGACAATCAGCCCCCACACCCCAGCCGATTTCGGTGCCACATCTAACACGTGTGCATCAGATCTGCAGGACCAAACACCTCGTCACTCTCAGCTGCAGCAGAGGGAACCTGATACTGATGGAAGTGCTGGACCTTTGGTTCAGACCTCAGCAGCTTGTATTTATCCTGATGTTCTCCCTGTAAACACAGATCCTGACCACCAGCCTTCAGCGACCGCTCTGCCCTGCTCCCTCCCCGCTAATGCGACCTGCAACTCTTTTGCTTTGCCCCCTCTTCCCCAACAAATGCAAACTCTTTCATTTCCAAATGTAACTCCCAGCCCTGCTATGAACTTCCCCAACATAACCCACCAAGCTGCAGCCCCCTCCCTTCCTGCTGCCTTCCCTGCTCCTTCCTCTTTCCCCCGCTCTTCATCCTCCCTTCCACACCCTTCTTTCCCGCCCTCCTCCTGCCTCGCTGTTTCCTCCTCATTCCAGCAGCCCCTTCCTCAGACCCAACCACACCCCTCCTGCTCACACCCCCCAGCTGGGGTCAGTGCCATCCCTCAGTTCACTGCTGCTCCCCCCTATTGCCCGGAGATGGTACTGCACCACCAGGCTTTTCTTCCTCAGCTGGATGCTTCTCTGCCTTCCTCCACCCCTCCACCAGCCCTTTACCCC
The DNA here is from genome assembly GCA_014839685.1 of Anableps anableps. NCBI lineage: Eukaryota > Metazoa > Chordata > Actinopteri > Cyprinodontiformes > Anablepidae > Anableps > Anableps anableps. The sequence continues at coordinate 27,100,002 of CM026084.1, forward strand.
GCCTTCCCGTCATACCCTCTCCGCCTGCATCAGGACCCTCACTCCTCCCTCTCTGCACCCTTCAGGCACCTTTACAGACAGCACCAGCAGAGCCACCCTCACTCCCAGGGGTCCTACATTAGCGCGAGAGCTGTGTTTTAAATAAATGTTTGGTCTCAAGGCGCATCGAGGGAAATTAGCAATATATAGAATTAGAAGTAGGAGTAAATTTTGTACGAGATCCAAACTGTTTAGCTGGTAGATAATGGTGATAATGATGATTTGTATATACTTTGAAGATTTATGTTTTAATATTCATTCCAGTGTGAGAAATAAAAGTCTCCTGCTAAATTAATTTTGTACTTTTCCCCCTTTCTTCTAACATATTAGGTAATACTTTACATTAAATCCTAAAAAAAAAAAAAAAAAATGCAGATTGATCTTATAACCAAAGGGCAACAAATGAGAAACTTGTTGTTACTTAAAGCTGCAGTATGTAACTTTTACAAAAACATTTGTTAAAACTGTCACCATGTCGTGACAGTATAGTATAAAACAGATAATCTGTGAAAAGATGGAGCTCCTCCACCTCCTCCCTGAGCTGCTATTGCTGTCTAAAGAAATGCTCCGCTCCCGACCTAAAACAGCCAATCAGAGCCAGAGGGAGGGGCTTAGCGCTGTCAATCACCCTCGTGTACACGCTGCTAAATGTGCTAATGGTGGAGAAACAACTTACTGTTACAGGAAAACTGTTTATCTGCTGTCATCAGTGGCCATGCTAACTAGCATTAGCATTAGCATCAGGCTATGTTGTGGTGAACCAGCTGCAGGGCAGCAGAGAGCGGGGGGGGAGTGTGTGAGCGGCGCGTACATGAGGGCGATTGACAGCACTAAGACCCTCCTCCTGGCTCTGATTGGTTATTTCTGACTGGGTGGTGTAATTCTGCAGTTAGTACTGGGAGCACTGGGAGAAGGAAGAATAGCTGGATTTTTATAACAGATTATCTGTCTTACACTGTCACGACATGATGATAATTTTAACAAATATGTAAAAAACACATTTTTCATAAAAGTTACATACTGCAGGTTTAACTATTACATAAGTATTAACCTCTGATCAAATTTCTTCAATAGCTAATTATTTATGTCTGAGTTTAGATTAGATAGTATGCAGCTGCACGGTGGAGCAGTTGGTAGCACTGTACCAGCAGGATACCTGCTTTTGAGCCACTGCCCTGAATGACTCAACCTCCTGTAAATCAGTGGCACCATCCTCTCCAGAGTGAAAAATTAGCAGATTATCTAACAGAAAAAAGTACAAGAGAGAGAAAAGAATGAATAAGTTTGAGAATCTGAGCTGAGAAGGGCTTTAAAGAAGAGGCGTGCTAAATTTGGCATGTTTACTAAAATTATGTAGCGCATTGATGCCTTCAAAAAATATCCAAATATCCAAATATTTATTATGGGTTCTTGTATGAATCTAAGAAACTGAAACAAAGATGTATGTTTGTAATGAATATGAATGCCCACAATACAAACAAAGGTATCATTTAAAAATTATATTCAAAAACTTTGATTTTACCGAAAATAACGTTATTTTTCTGTATTTCAAGGGTTTGCTGAAGTCAGGTTTAGCTGAATTTCTCTAAAGTGATAAACATTTTGTCAGTGACCAAAGATTTCCAAGTAAACTTTAACACATAACTCAAAATTAGCAAAATGAGCTGATCTGAACAGGTGATCCTGACCAAACCCTGTTAATGTTAATTAAATTAATCCATATAACAGAAAATATGCTGCTCCTGCAATTTGTTTATTTTATTTCCATTCAGTGAGTTATTTCTATTTTTTAAACTGTTAATCCTTAACTTTATATGTTGTATTTTTCTTGTTTGTTATTAAAATAAATATTTTATTAAAATTCCTTTTTATGGTCTTTTCTGAGTAGTCAAACTCTACTTTAGTCATTTTTTGTGGTTTTCAGTGAGTCTAAATTAACTGTCCAAAAAAGGAAAAAAACTGCTTTTAAAATGCTAACAAATACATTTTTGGGGTCAAAATGTTGATAAAAACACAAGATATGGAAGTTGTGTGTCTCTGATCACAGAGCAGCATGGGAAAACGTCCCACAGAAGCGCCTGGCTGCACATAAACACGTCACAGTGAACAGCAACCAGTGGCTAACCGCTTGTTTGTTGCGCTGCTGTCCTGCAGCTCCCCTGAGCAAACCTCTGAGGTGAAGAATAAACAGAGCGGGTCAGAAATGAAAAGCTGCAGAAACAAACCAGAAAGATCCAGTTCAGCTGCACATGATGTGTCCCACACTGCCTAAATAAACCCAGCTCAGCGCTGACAGCTGTCAGGCGGTCATGAAAGCAAAAATATTAGCTTTGCTTAAGTTGCCAGGAAAAACGACGCATTAAAAGAGGCATTTTAAAGAGTCTCTAATCATTATAGAAAGATCAAGTCTAGGTTTGAATAGTTTATATATTGTAGTTTTCATGCCTGTCTTGGTCTAAGGTTGTCCTGATGCTAAAAAGTTTTTTTTTTGTTATTCCAAAAATAGAATAAAAGTTGTAGGGCTGCAACTTACGATTAGTAATTGATTAATTGTTTGATTACTCAGATGACTCATAGATTAATTGGATAAAAAATTGTCACATTCTGCAGATATTTCATTTAAGCCTTTTTTATACAATATTAGAAAATATTAAAATATGCAAATAAACATTTTATTGCCTAAAATGCAATAACATAGCATTGCTTTCGTGGATGTCTTTTTTTAAAATCTTGAATGCAAAATGTAAATATTTTTTGTAAAGTTTTGGCCTAATCATTCCTCTGACTGTGTTCTTTCATCAAACGGCTTTTTGCTGAGTCTGTATAATCCAGTTAATGATTAATAAGTTGACAATTATTTCAATAATTGATCATCACGATTAATCTGATTAATCATTTCAGCCCTAAAAAGCTTTAATTCATCTCAAATTGTTTCAGTTTCTGAGGGATTCAGTTCAGGGTTAACCAGGCTAAATATTTTTTGATTAGAATAAGAGATGCTCAAATATCATATCCCTTAAAATCAGTAAAATAGTCCTTTAATTTAGGAATCTTGGTAATAGAAAAGTCATTCAGGGCATGACTGTCAGATAACCTTTTCTTTTCTTTTGGGAACTTACCGCCCCCATACAGAGCCCCGCCCTGGGCAATGGCCACATTACAAAAACCTCTATTCAAAAACCTAATTCTGTTTAACCACGCAATGTTTTCTAATATATACCACATATATATTTTTGGTTATGATAGTCACATCTACAATTAAAGACTAAGGAAACCAGTTATGGGTCAAAAATAGAGAGAGAGGGCAATATCAAACAATGTGATGTTAAAAAATGTGAATTTTATGACAAATATTCTTTGGTTCAAGCTTTAAAGGGATTAAAACACATTTAGCAATGTTTTTAATGTAAAGGAATATGCAGTTACGCACTGTGTTGGCAATAATTTTAACCTACCATTGTATTACACAGAACATTTATGAAGCTTGATCACCAGAATAAATCGAGACATGCTTCATGTTTATGCACAACTTAGCATCTTTTGTCGGTGGATTGCAAACCAAGTGAGGCGACGCTAAGGGTCAGCTTGATGTTTACTCAAATGTCCCAACAGTCAGTCATTAACCTACAAGTCCTGCGCTCGGACCCTCAAACTGCAGCTACCTGTTTTAATCACTGACGTACTCTGGGTGGCATTTATGGGACGGAGGGTAAGATTTTCTTTTTCTTTTCCCGAGTTTTTGTTTTTCTTGCAGTATGTTTGATTCCTCTGTCAGAATAGTTTTAAAGATGAATTTTATCCCTCTGCTAAAAAATATATTTGAGTAGCAAAAACCAAGTGAGTCAGAGCGTGGGTCAAAACCCCGTTTTGTTTTGCTGATGTTTGTGTGACTGTAGTGCTCTTATATGGATAAAGCCATCAGTTTTGTAAAATTTCTAAACTTTGCCATTTATTCTGCAGCAACATCAGCAAATATTTCTCTTCTTCCTAAAGGATTTCAACTGGAAAGGAAAACCACTGTCTGACACCAAGGATCCTTGCAATTAATATTCAGCACTGCAACGTATTTTTACACATTCCAAAGACATCAAAAATTTCTATAAGCTGGTTTCCAGCAGAATCTGATAAACACATCTTTGCTTCTCCTGGGACGATGCTCTGCTCTAACCTCCGCCCGTCCCTCCCTCACCTCTTGTCTCTGAGGCTTCTGGGTACTGCTACCTCCAGGACGGCGACGGTCAAACGGCTGGAGCTTCTCTCGGTGAGCCTGGCCTTTGAGGATCCCAGTGCCTTCAGGGTTAAGAGTCTGGGCGAGCTTCTCCGTGCTCTTGGTGTCTTCCGTCTGTGCTCCTTCCCTGTGCTGGTCAACAACAGTGGAAAGGTGAGAATAAAGTTTACGATGCAGACTTTAAAACTTGTCAGAAGCTCAGTTTTTGCTGTCTTTTGTTCCTTGTCACTTCATTAACTCACTTCTTTTCGTCCACTTTAGCTGATGACAGCAGCACGCACCCTCCTGGGGAGGAGGGGGTTCTCTTTGCTGCTGCGGCCCACCGTGTACGCCCAGTTTGTGGCTGGAGAAAACGAGAGGGAGATCTCCCAGTCCATGGGGAAGATGAGCTTGCTGGGTCTGAGGCCTATGTTGGCGGTTCCAATTGAGGAAGACCTCGGAGAAAGCATCGGGTACGCCTTTAATTCCTACAGTGCTTTGGAGAAAATAATTATACCCTTTTAACTTTTTCACATTTTGTCACATTGCAATCACACACTTCAACATATTTCACTGAGATTTATTTCATAGACCAAAAATAAAGTGGTGCATAATTATAAAAAGGAAAGAAAAGGACACATGCTTCTCTTGTTTCTACTCTGAAGCACTTTCCCAACCCACAGCATGCCAGTGCCACCACCTTGTTTTCTCAGTGGGCATGGTGTTGCAGTTAAGATTAGATCTGGTTTCTTTTGACAAAACACCAAGCATCATTGTATCACACAAAATGTCAATAAAATACATTGCATTTGGAGGCATTATGGCTGTAAAGAGAGAAAACTTGAAAAAGTGGAAATAAAATGCATCGTGCATTTAAATAGGTTGATTTTAATGAATTCACACATTTTATAAAGACCCTCTTTGAAGCACTGATGAATACAATATGAGAGGCTGCTCTAAAAACTTGATGCCCAGCAGCTGAAAACTGTATTTTTAACTCTGCACTCTTTTTTTAGCCCATTAAAACCCCATCATATGACTTCTCCAATCGTGGTGCAAAAATTTTTCATTTGATTTAGTACGTTGATCAACTACAAAGAAATGAAAAAAAAAACTGAATGTAAGAAAAAAAAAAATCTAGAAAATTAACACTTCACTTACAAATTAAACACTGTATGTAACTGAGTGACATGCCCCCCCGACACAGCTCACTCAATCAAAGCCGCTCCTGATTTCGGCTCCTTTGTCCACAGACTCAATTTCTTCCATGCCAACCTCTCCACCAGGTCTGTGTATACATTTTAGGCACAATGTTGTTCTTTTCAGTATTTATATGATCTTCTTTTGGATTATTTTAGATTTTTCCTCTAAACTGACACATTTTTAATGAAATCCCTCTTTTATAGGCGTTTGCTTGTGCTTGGCTGCTGCAAAATGTTCATGGGAACACCGCATGATTCTGCAGGAAACAAACAAAAAAACTACAAGAAGGTAGACTGTGAGAACTGGGAAATTTAGAAAGATTCAGACAGTATAATCAGATTCATACCAGTTAAAGTTTTGAATAAGATTATTATCATTGCTTCATGCCTTGGGGGGGGCTAAGTAAATTCAAACTTTAGCTCAAAAACGTAAGACTGAACCCACTACAACTCAAAATATCTCTGAATCTATCTGTTAAAAAGTGTTTGTCCTCCATATTGTTCACTAATGCCAGCTGATCAGATCGATTCTTGTGCCTCTTCTGATGTCATAAACCCAAAATAGACACAAAACACAATTTAGAAGGGTTTTTTTCGTTTAAAAAAAAACATATTTTGTAAAATCCTGTTGTAGTAATTCATATTTAATCCCCCAGTTTGTATTTCTACTCATATTAAGACTCATTATTGACCTTAATTCATTTTAGTAACTGCATTAATGCCTAACTAATGCGTAACTTTAACTATTACCAGTATATTTTTAAATCTAACTGAAGCAAAAACTTCATTCACACCACACCTCTAAGCTTAACCTGTAACATTAAAAACAGCAGGTCTGCTACAATAGCGCCAGGCTTTGGTCCCCATAAGGCTAATGGTCCTCAGAAGGTGGGTAAATATACCAGAAAAGGTCCTAAATAGGCAATTAAAAACAAGCACACACACACACACACACACACACACACACACACACACACACACACACACACACACACACATGTTAAATCTCATAGTTCTAAATAAGATTCATCCCCACCAGAGAAAAGAGATACGACGACAACATGGAGGCCATGCTGGAATGTGTGCGGATGTCCCACAGCAACGCCTGGAGCAAAGACCCCATGATGCAGCTGAAGATCACGGCTCTGCTCAGCCCGGAGCTGTGTGTAAGGATCCTTCCTCCAAAGCCAAAAAAATTAAATATAAAACATTTAGTTTTGCATTAAACTTACATCTCGCACAGTAATTTTGGTTTTTGAGATGTGCAGGCTTACCAGCACCAAGATAGCCTTGTATTCCTAAACACATGTGGAGGGGAAAAAAGATAAGAATGCACATTTTAGTGTTTGCATTATGAACAGCTGCTCTGAGATGTTTCTGCTGACTCAACATGTTATCTTGATCCATTGCTGAAAGTGTGTTTTACCTCTTTCTGCTGAGAATAAACTGCTTGTGTCTAAGGTCAAACTCACAACCCTGATTGCCCGACAACCATGCGACCTGAGCCTCCTCGTCCGAGCGATGGATGGAGAAGTAAGACAGCAATCCACTGAGTAAAACAATTTATACAGTGTATTTTTAAAATTTTATTTACAGTATGACTGGTATTTTAAATGATCTATACTGTTTTTTAGACAATAACCTTTCCTGGATTGGAGGAAAAAGAGGCGGCTCATTTCCTGTGTGGTCTGCAGAGACTGAACAAAATAGCAGAGGTAACCCTTCTCCATCTATTTGGAAGGGTTGTATTTTCAGAGTGCAGTTGCAGTCGGAAGCAGTTTTAAAGCCAATTTGGCATACCGAACCAGAGCACGATGTGTTGCTTTTACAGCTATTTTTACACATTTCATGTTATCAGACAGGTTTAATTTAAGATATTTCTTCATTGTACTAGTCTAACAGTTGTCAAGCCTGGGTGGGCCGAGTAAAATGGAAAAAATATGGTTGATCAAAGTGAATAAATGATTTTACAACAGGGTAATTATATTTTCAGATTGGGCCAGTTTGGTTTGTATTGTTGCTTTTTCCTTAATAATTGAATTTATCATTTGAAAACAAAATTTTTTTTCATTCTGATTATTTTTGTCTGATATCAAAATGTTTGGATGACCTCAAACATGCAAGTGTGAGAAGAATGAGATTGTAACATTATATGCTAATTTTTTAAAACCACAATTTTGGATGAACCTTTATTCTGTCATTTATATTATACATTTAGAAAAAAAAATCATGAAATTGATAATACTGATATTTTGCTAAGTTACTCATCTGCATTTGTGCTTCCAGTATTTGATTAGAAAAATAAACATTTGAAAACTTTGACATTTTACAAACAAGTTTTGGTATACAGTGTCTGTTTCTGTTTCTGATAAATGGGGAAATCACAAACTACAGCATTTTGCCTGTTGTTGCATAATAAATGCACAAATTCATTAAGTGTAAGAAGAACCTCCTTTGATTTTTCTTTTAAAGGAGGGAACAATATGAATTTAAGCAGTAGTCTATCCACTGATTGCAGTCTCAGTTGTTCTGCATGGTTTAGGTGCTTCCCTGCTTCCTCACAATCGATGCAGATAGTAGATTATCTCCTTAATCTGTAAATCAGGGAAAGATCTAAAACATGCAGAACACTGATTATCGAGAACAGTTTCCACTCCCCCCCCATTTAATTTAGGGTATTGTAATCATCGCTGCACTGAAATACACTTATTTTCAATCAGCTGTCATGACAACACTGATTAATTTATTTTAGGATTCATCAGTATCCACATTCCTAATGGTCACAGATTTAGTTTAATATGTAATAAAATAAGAATTTAAATGGCATTCCATATGTAAGATTTCACTTCTGTGATGTCGCTGTAATAACATTAACCTTGATGCAGATTTACAGTAAAATGTTGATTATTTTTCCAGGCGAGTGTTGACAAAGTCAGAGTTCTGGTTGATGCTGAGTACACCTACATGAACCCTGCTCTCACTCTGGTCACGATGGCGCTGATGAAGAAGTTTAACAAAGATGGCGCCTGGATCTGGAACACCTATCAGTGTTATCTAAAGGCAGCTGTCATTATCTACGGTTCAGTAACTTCTACAAAGACCTGAACATTTCTACTGTTTGCATTTGTATTTGACAGGCGTCTCATCTGTCCATCAGGAGTCAAGGTCTCTGCTGCTGGAGGCTCTGCATCTGTCACAGGCTGAAGGCTTCTGTCTGGGAGTCAAGCTGGTACGAGGCGCCTACATGGACAAAGAACGAAAGCTGGCAGAGAAGGAGGGCCGGGTGGACCCCATTCACCCGAGCTGGGAGGAGACCAACAAGAGGTTGGATGCACAGCAAATAATGGCACAGCTGGACACTATATTGAATTATAATCATCACATCAGTCTTAAAATGCTAACCCCAAGTGGCTGCCTGGAAGCAATACTTGTTATAATTCAAGAGACATGCATCAACGACCTGCATGCAAGCAAAACAACAACAGCAGGTTGGACCAAACTGGCCTTGATGCACAAAACTGAGTTCAGTTGATGGAATCCAAATCAGTATTGACATTGCAGTTTTTAATAACATATATGTGGACCCCCACCTGTTTACGTTTCAGTATTTGTGGATTTTTCGATGGAACATAATTATTTATTATTGGTGGAGCAAAACATTTGAAAGAAAGAGCAGCTTGGGAAGCTGAAATATGTAGCCTCAATGCTGCTTGGCACGCTGTTGGCTGGGGTTTGCAATGCAGCCAATCCAAGAGAGCCATTTATTTTCCGTGGTGCTGATTGGTTGGAGGAAAACCGTGGATGTTAACTTCTGTGGTAGTTATGGGTGTGCGATACTGAAAATTTTGGTATCAATCTCATACCAAGTAAATACAGGACTAGTGTTGATGATAACAAAAAAAAACAAAAAACTATTATCATTAAATAATTTGGTAATTCAACTTCAGTTAGTTGATTATGATTGTGATAAAATACAGGGCAAAGATTTTTAGACAAATACAAGTGTTTTTATTAAATAACTAAAATAGAAAACAATGTAGCAGGATAGAAATAACATAATTCCCTCATTACCTTCTACTACACACAACTGTTTATTAAGATAACTGAGTCTATAACTATAATCTGCATATAGCTGAATTAGGAATACTTTTTTTCCCCTCAATAGTGTGCTAAGTGCTAAATGCTAAGTGTATACTTTTTTTTTTTTTTTTTTTTTTTTTTAGCTGCCTGAATAAATAATAATAAAAAAATGCACTTATGGGGGAATTAACCCTCTTAAGACCAATGAGAAAGAACCCAAGCCAAATCCTGTCAGCGGCGACGGGTTGGTAATAAGATTGTATTTGAAAGAAAGACGTTTTGAGTGCAAACATTACAAAGGTATGAAATCCTGCTCTCAAACTGAAAATGTAAGGTCTTGATATTTGGCTTTTTAATTCCTGCGCGTGTTGGCATTAATTCTGTGAGGAAACTCAAGTAATTTGCGGGACATATGGAAGAAAAACTGTTAACAAAAGTATCGATCCGATACCAGTGCTCACCTTGGTATCGATAGTATCGATATTTAGATTGATACGCCCAGCCGGTAGTGACAATTAATGTGTAATAAGGTATATTTAGTGTTTAAACTATTAAAGAAGACAGTTATAAGCGTTTTTAGAGGGGATCTCAAGCATTTGCGGATTTTAGCTATTTTAGCTGTGGACAGATGGGTGAATACCAGACGTCCTCTGTATCGCAAATTAGTTTTCCTAATATCGTGCAGCTGTAGCTAAATCTAAAACTATGGCACAGTGGGAACAGTAGTTGCCTTGCAATCTGAAAGTTGGGGGTTCCATTCCAGCTTCCTCCTGCCACATGTTGAAGTCCTGCTGGGGAGGGTTCTTGAATGCATGCGTGTTAGTGAGTGCAGCAGGGAGAATGTGACTCTAATGTAATTAAAAGGTTGCTATGACTAGAAAAGTGTTTTATGTGTTCAGTCCATTTTCATTTACAAGCCAAATGCTTCATTAATTAAAAGAGTTTTACAGCAGAGTGCAGCTCGTCACATTTTACGCCTTCTATGACACCAGTTATAACGGCTGCCTGGACGTGATGCTGGAAGCCATATCACAGAAACCAGACCGCTACAGGATCATCGTGGCCACTCACAATGAGGAGTCTGTGAGACGAGCTGCTAAAAGGTAAGAACATGAAAAACAAAAAAATAATATTAACAACACCACAGGTGTTTTAGAGAAAAGTTGCATGACTTGAAGGAAATGGTTTGGAGGACAGAAGGAAGGAGAATCCAAAGGGGGAAACAGGAGAGTAACTCTGAGGCTGAATCTGGCTGCATAAACAGGATTGCACCTACAGCAGGTTTATGGAGGCAAAACAAAACAAATCCTGCCTAAACTTCAAAGATTAGATGAACAAAAACAATTTGAAAAAGAAAACTTTGACTGAGTGGATGAGGCTTGATGTGTCCGTGTCTACATCTGTAAGTCTTTTCGGCATGATTATGTCATCAGGCACTGTTTAGAAAACAGAAGATATTAATTTCAAAAGCTCACTGAGTTTTAAACTCACAGAAACAGATAGTAACTGCTTTAAAGAGCATTATTTGACCTATTGATTCATCCAGATGAACCAGTCAGTCCTGCAAACATCCAGGACTTTGGCCCTTGAGAACTAGAACTTGAAATATCACTTATTGTCCTACGATGGGGAAATTTCTGTGCAACAAAGAGGCAGTGGCAGGCAATAATGCTCCTTAGTGCACTGAGGATGCAGCAGTCTGTCACTGAAGGAGCTCTTAAGCGCAGCTGGAGGGGAAATCATAGAAGTGTACACTCCAGAAATAAGCTGGAACAAAACAATATTTAAGCTCAATATAACATCGTGATGAAGACCGGATATACTAAATATCCATATGTCCAAATATGCAAGAAAACCCAGGCTGTAGTAGGATGCCCTGGTTCTGGTCCTGACTGCATAGGACAAGGTTGAAGGTTGAGTGTTTAATGGCCTTTAAAATAAATCCTGGGTATTTGTACTTCAGGATGGAGGAACTGGAGATAGACAAAGATGGAGGCTCGGTGTGCTTCGGCCAGCTGCTGGGGATGTGTGATCACGTCTCGCTGACACTGGGTGAGATGAACTCTCATTTATTTCCTGCAAATTGCACAGAGGAGCCTCACAGCAGTGGTCCCCAACCCTGGTTGTCCAGCATACCTGGTTCAGATGATTGCATCCCCACCTCAGCATGTCATCAAGTGCTGCAGAAGCCTGTTAATCACCCATTTATGTAAGTCAGTTAAATAGTAGCAGGGAAGCAGCTACAAGTTGGGCCATAGTCAGATCATGAATGTTCTCAAGGACCGGTTGTGCCAGAATGTATTGATAAAACTCATTAACTGTTAAAATATGAATAAATAGCGGTCTCTGCATTCGATAGCTACTTCTTAAAATTAAATAATATTCAACATCTTTTCACATTGATCAGTCCCTCCAGGATTTTAACAATATTTTTTTTTTTTTTTTTTTTTTTGCAATAAAAATCACAGATATTGTGGAGCTAATTTAAAAATATTTGCAAGGATTTTTGCAATATTTACGCTTTTATATGACGTAATGTGACTTTTTGATTCTCGCCACATCGATCACTGACTATAACTTGACATCAAGTAAGGATGAGGCAGCAGAAATACTGCCATCTGCAGGTGGGACTTAACATCACTTAAACCAGATGGTTTTTTTGACCATTGTTGTGGAAATTTGCAAATAAACTCACAGTTGGTGTGATAAAATGTGGGGGTCTGTTGATTTTGTATAAATTTCCACAAAAAACTCAAAGGACTAATTGATGTAATTTGGCAGTAAAAGGATAAAAACAGCTTTGATTTGATTAATAAAATAATATTTGAGCGCACAACTGTTATCTTGAAGCTTCTATTTATGTGTCCCTCTGGAGTCCAGAAGGCCACATAAAAAACTATGGCGGGCCGGTTTTGGCCCCTGGGCCTTGAGTTTGACAAATTTTGGGCCTCCCAAGTTTTTGAGAGGCCCAAAATTTTAGAATGTTTTACATTGTACTGTTACATAAAACTCATAGTTGCGTATGAAGTGTGTTGTTTTAATATTGTTACATTTTTGTTAATGCATGCAATAGGCAAATATTTGAAAATTCTGAACTTATAGTACATATTTTTGAGACCAACATGGCGCCATCTCACTTGGGACGTCTTACACCTGCTGATATGTAGGCATGCCTATTAATGTACTGTAATTTGCATGAGTAAAATTTGTATTTAAAAAGCAAAAAAAAAACCTTTTCGATAGGGCACCGAAACTGGCTCCAGCCCAGGGGCCCTTGTCCTTTTAAATCTGGCCCTGCCTACACCACGTTGGAGAGTCGGTCCTGAGAACCAGGGTTGGGGACTTATTCATTGCAGCACTAGGGCATATAAATCTTCATATGCAGCCACGGTTTCTAACATCTATCATGTTTTGACTCTTATGTGTTTCTCTTTTGACCAGCGAAGGAGGGTTATCCTGTTTACAAGTCGGTGCCGTACGGCTCAGTGGACGACACGCTCCCCTACCTGGTGCGCCGGGCTCAGGAGAACCGCACCGTGCTACAGGGCATCCGCAAAGAAAGAGACCTGCTGAGGCAGGAGCTCAGACACAGAATGCGGCTGAGAATGAGAGGCGGCAGCTGATAGCAGAAAACCACCAGAGAGACTGAAGACATGGTGCATCAGAACGAGGAAACTGGTGTAAAAGAACCACTAAACACTCGGAAACAAGAAAAAAACAACACTGCAAAAGCAAAATCTTAAGTATTTTTGGTCTAGTTCCTAGTGCAAATATCTTGAATAAACTTGAAATAAGACAAAAACTAACTTACAAGTAACTTTTTAGCAGATATAGGAGCTGATTTTAGTAATTCCTTAATATTGACGAAAAAGTTCTACATACAGGTGAAATAATCTGCCAGTGGAACAAAACATTTTCCACATATAAGTTAAAATAAGTCAAGTTTCTTCAAGATATTTGCACTAGAAACTAGAGCAGAAATACTCTAAGATTTCGGGGTTTTGCAGTAAACCTAGCTCTAAACCAGTACTTGTCTAGTAAGAAAGATTCTGTCTCAAAAGCTTTCCAACTTTTTCCCTTAAATGCAGCAGGAAAAACGTTTTGCTTTATTTTTTTGTATTGGAATGCATTTTATTATTGGTGTCACTTTAAAACTATTGGCATATTGGGATTGACGGTAGGAAGTTCAGGTAATATCAGAGGATGCTTGATCAAAATGTGAGATTACCTGTAAAATAACTCAAGCTGAAGCAGAACTGGACACTGCAATGTAATGACCAAAAACACGCCAGTAAATCCACCAAAGTACTGGTTCAGAAGTCCTGGAATGGCCTAGTCAAATCCAAGATCTTGATCTCGTTGAGCTGAAACTTGCTGAACATCTCAAACATCTGACTTCTTCCCAATGCAACAAATCAACATACAAAATTAAAGTTGGGGACTGTTACCTTTAGTCTCAGGTGGTCGCATTGTTTCGAATCGATACCAGAGTTTGTGGTTCCATCATTGCTCTTTGGGAACTTTTGGATGCATTCTTTGATGCATTTTTACATTTTCCTCAAGAGATGGAAATGAGCAACCATGAACCACAAGCTCAAACTAAAAAAAAAAAACCCCAAACATTTAGCTTCAAGTCCTTAAATAATTAAAATTAGGCAAATTATTATGCTTTCAGTTTCATAAAAAAAAAAAAAAAAAAAAAATTGTTTAGTTGTGCATCTCCATGTTGTTGCTGTAAGTTGGTTTGGTTCATCATGAAGATTAAACACCATTTTTTGTTTTCTTGAATAAACAAACTCAAGACAAAATGTTTATTTTTCTTTATTATTGTTTTCTTTAGTAAATAATAGTTAACATGTTCTAACTGAGCACGTTGCTTTGCTATAGAGGAGAAACTCTTCAGGGTTTGCATCTGAACTGAGCTGGTGATGCTGAAACATTTCATAGCTGTGATGAAGCAGCTTTCAGCAGATTCAGGATCAGCGGAAACCAGTTTTCCGGTGGACAGCGGGACGCGGCTGAGCTCCGGTTGTTGTCGGTGTTATGGAATGAAAACAACTCCCGGTAGAAAAGGTGAAATAAAAAAACCCAAAACAAAATAAAACACCATTTCTAAGTTCAGTAGTTGCTCTGGTTTTGATTCCTGTAGCCTCCTCGCTGGTAGCCCCCCTGCTTCTGCTGGTAACCACCTTTCTGATCTGTTCCCACGTGAAAAAAAAAAAAAAAAAAAAAAAGGGTCAAAATGAGAAAATCACAATTAGCATTTAACGTAACACTAACGTGTTAAACATAAAGAGCTGGTAGAGTCAGCTGCCTGATTCAAAATATCAACTTAATAGGAAGGAGCAGACAACATAACAAACCTCTCTGGTACGGCTGCTTCTGCTGATATCCACCTTTCTGATCTGGAAATCCAAAACAAGCAAGTTTATTTTACTCTAAAGGTATTTTCACTTAAAAAAAAGAACAAAACATCATTCAACATAGAAAATACTTTAACTTGTGGAGGGAGAAATGAGCTGCTTTCATTCACTTTCCCTGGACCCTCCTGACAGAATAAGACCCAAAGTTGGAAGGTTTCTACACCAGGAGACTAACCCTTAAAAGTTCGACTTCTTCTTATTAGAAATACTTAAAACACTAAAAACTCCATGCATGAAAGAAAACTTCCAACTGGGAGGTCAAACAACAGCCGGTCCGTCCAGACTGGTGGACACCAGCAGCAGAAACATGCGTGCTCTCCCAGCTCACCTCTGTTGAAGTAGCCTCCGTAGACGCCCTGTTTCAGGTCGAAGATGCGCTCGTTGTTCTCCACCAAGCTGCCCAGTTTCTCTGCCAGCTGCAGAGCCATGTTCTGCAGGGAGGTGGGCTCGGTGCGGTGCATCACCACGGTCTGCGTGGGCTGGTCGAGCGACGCCTGTTGAGAACGCGACATTTGGAATTTGTTGGTAGTACGCCAAGATTTTGTTTGAAGCTTACAGAAAGACGACAACTCACCATCAGTTCCTCATTGATGATCATCTTGCTGATAATACTGTGGACTGTTGGGATCTCCAGCTCAAACATCTCTGACAGTGTCTCCATGCTGTAGGTCACAGACAAAATAAAAACAAGGTTGGCTTTACCCACATAAAAATACACATTTTAAACTTAAACGTAGTATTTTTTACAGCTATGTCCTTTGATTCACTGCAGATGTCTAATATTGTTTTATGGAGGGAACCAATCAGACTAGAGTGTTTGCTAAATTAAATTTACAGAAATACTGGTTGTTGTTATCGTCACTATATCAAGTCACCAAATAATTCTTTCTATGCAGCGCTAGACTTGGCTTACAAACAAAATCTCAGATTCTTTCATACCATTTTTTTTGATTGTTTTCTTTTTAAAAAATAGAAATTACAAAAAATATTTCCAAAAAGCGGCTTTTATTTCAGCCACCCCTTCTGTGAGTTGAGCGACAACATATGAGGGCCAGGCTACAAGTATTTTTGTTTATATATAAGAATAAAAACAAAATTTTACAGAAAAAAAAAACATCTTAAAATTATGAGAAAAAAGTTGTTTTAATAAGAAAAAAGCTCTGAGTTATTAGGATCTGACGTGAGCAGCTCAGTTTGTGTGGTTCTTTCTTCGAAACAGACTCAGTCGTTTTAACGATCGTTTCAAAGACCTGCTACTGATAACCACTTAATGCTGATGTGTTAAAAGATGAGGTATTATCTGTAAAACTTCACAAGATGCTTAACATTCTTCATTTTTTGATATTTTTCATGTTGGAGTTCTCATAAAATTACTACTTTATTCTTGTAAATTAAAATAAATAAAAAAACAAAAAAAACAAAACAACAACAACAACCTTAGCCTGGCCCAAATATTCTGCCATAGAGTTGACCTGAATTCAAAGTCCACATAAATAGAAGCTGAAAAACAAGATGGCCGCCTTGGGCGCGCTGACATCACTGAACTATGGAAACACAAGGAGTGCATTGGTGGGGGGAAAAAAAAAAAAAAAAAAAAAAAAAAAAAAAAAAAAAAAAAAAAAAAATCCAGATTTTCCAAATTTTAAATATTCAAAATCAAAATATTTGCTGACTGGATAAGATCGATTGGTCGGCCAGCCCCGGCTAGTGCTGATAAACGCTACGCGTGTTTACCTGATGGAGTCATACACACTGCTGTAGGTGAACAGGTACGTCCTCAGGGACTCCTCCTGGATCTTCCTGTAAAGCGTTGTGAGAAATGTCGGTGAGAAACGTTCCCAGGCGGTTTACCGACCACGTCGTCTCCCCCTCCAGCAGGGAAGACTCACCTGACGAGCATCTCCCGGACTCGCTGCGTCTCCGGAAACAGGTCCCACACTTTACTGTTCATCTTCTCGTTGATGATGAATGAGTGGCAGGTGCGCCAGTCGCCCATCTTCATGGCCTTGCTGGCGGCGACCACGTGTTCCCTCATGCTCTCTGGGGGTCCTGGGGGTTAAAAAGGGGAACATGGATGGTTTCGGTGTTGCGCAGCGAGATAAACTCCTGACTGAATTTCGAAGATCGCTTGGTACCCAGCAGCGGCTGTCTCTCCCCCACTCGGAGCTGGTGATGGAACTGCTTGCTGATCATCCTGCGGCGGGCATCGAACTCGTGGGCGGCCATGTAGGGGATTTCCAGCAACATGGCCGACACCAGGTACACGCACTCCAGCAGCTCCAGGTTGATGTGCATGTGGAATGGAACCTGCAACCAGACAACGCCATCTTGGACTCAGTTCTCATAACTTTCTGGACATTTGAGGACAAAACATTTTCTGATTGGGTTTTATTGATATCCACATAACACCAAACACTATATTCAGGCTAATTTCCTCAAGATCACCCTTTATATTCTCTTCTTTTCTGCCACTGGGACTAAGATCAGTCGGGACGCACGATGCATCGGAAGCAACATCGGAATCGGCCGATATTAGTCAGATCTTAACGTTGATATCAGCTCAATAAGTAAAACCGAGCCAATGTCAATAACCAGTGTTTATTACCATCTTCTTGCCGTTTGTGTGAGAGTTTCAGGAGGGGGAGGGAGGGGGCGTGGGGTATAAGTTTGGTTCATGTGACGGATGAAACGGAGAAGCAATGTCAGAAGTGTCGTCGTTTTTTCATGGTGTTGAAAGGCCAGGAAATATATATAACATAATAAATAATATCGGTTATCGGCCCAATTTTTTTTATATCCGTGCATCCCTATAGATCGGTTCTAATTCAAATCTAATAAACCCACTCAGACTGATCAAATCTGCTTTTAAAAAGTGGCTCCTGGCCTTTGATGCCTTTATTTAGTTGTTCAAAATGTCAACGTTGTTTATCAAAATAAAACACGGGGCAACCGCATGATCAGTGGTAAAGCAGGGGCACCGTGTACGGAGGATTTCTTTCCTTTTCCCCTCAAGTTTTCAACTTTTACTTTTCTGTTTATATTACTTTTTTGAATTTCTATTAGCTCTTCAGAAATTCAGATTGATCATCAGCCCGGGAGAAGAAAAAGGAATAATGTCTGGAAAAAGTAACCATTTATCCAAACATGGAAAATGACAAAAGAGCAAAATATCATGAACTTCCAGACTTTTCAACCCTGATTATTGCTTGGAAGTTGGCACTTTGACTGACGTCCGTTCTTAAGGATTTCTGTTTATGTTAATGGGATTTCACTTCGTAACAGAGACAGGTCGCAGTAAATGATCCGCCATCATCGGACACGTCAGCCTCCTCGTCGTCACTTACTTGTCTTCTCTTCTCGATCTTCTCCTGCTCGGCGTTCCTCTCCTGCATGTTCCTCATCAGCAGACCCTGGCCCAGGAGCTCCTTGGCGCGGCCTGAAGACTGGATGTCTAACAGAGCGTTGTGGGCGTCTTTAATCATGCCCTGCCTGAAGGCACAGATGCCGAGCTGGACCATGGTTCTGTTGTACAGGATCTGTCAGGGAAACGGAACACAGAGCGAGTTACTGCCGTTCTTATGAAGAGGACATGAAGGTAGGCCTGTCGCAAGAAGCAATTAATCACATGATAAATTAAAATGAACCTGATTTTCTTCTTAAATATTAAAAAAAAAATAAAAATAAATGAACGAAAAGGCATCGCCTCCCAAGATGGCAGCAGCCTCAGGCACCTGTGTACCCTTGGATGGGCTGTACCGAAATTTAATTTCCCCTCTGGGGGACTAATAAAAGGTATTATCATCATCTTCTTCATTTCCATTCTAATGAATAATATTTTTTAAGGGCAATTTTGTTAACAGAAACATCACAATCTATTTTATTTACTGTTTCGGTCATGTGTGGTTTTTATTTCCGTTTTATTTTGGATATTTAAAATATGTTTAAAAATTATTACATAAATACAGAATCTGGAAAAACAGAAAAAATATACATATAATGAAAAAGGAACGGTAAATAACAAAAATACTAAATGAATACAAAAAGATGAGAAAAAGGTAAATAATAAAACAATAAGATTGGAAATAAAATGGAAAATTAAATAATAGGATAATGTTAAATGTTCTTTACAATATTCCAGTTTGTTGGTGTTTGAGAGGGTGAACATTTATCAATATATACTTGAAAATGGTCTTAAACTACAATATTACCATTTATCACAATCATTTCTGGGAAAATTTATCATCCACCAAATCTGTTATGGTGACAGGCCGACACGAAGGTTCAGCTGAGCGCAGTCTCAAGCGGACCAACCTGCACGGGAGGGTCCCGCGTGCTGGATGTTGTCCTGCAGGTGGCTCATGAGCATTCAGGTAGCGGGCCTGGTACCAGCGCGAGTGCAGAGCGTGGTGGTAGATGTGGCACAGGATGGCGCAGGTTCGGATCGGTCGGTGCGGTCCTTGGCGTAGATGAAACTTGCAGAGACGGTCATGATCACGCGCTGTCCTCCCCCTCGCTCTCCTCCTGGTCCTGCCTGGACTACGCACACAATTCAGACAAAGATGAGCTGTTCTGGTCAGATGACGCAGTCTTCCTTTCACACAAGAGCTCTTCTCACCTTGGTTTCTCCCTGGAGGCCGAGGCTGCGACGGTGGGCCTTTGTAGTCGAACTTGTAGTAGGTGTGCATTGATTCTGCGCAGGTAGACACGGCAGATCTCCTCCGTGGAGCCTTTGGCTTTCCAAGTAGGAGAGCAGCCGGTCGATGATGCCGCAAACCCGGACCTTCATCTTTAGGTTGTCCAACATACTCTGCACATGCAGAAAAAAAGATAGAAACATGAATTTATCAGCGAAACTGTTTGTTTTTGCTGTAGTGATTCTTTATAGACACAACTGGACTTTTACAATGAGGGAAACAAAAGCTGAATGGGTTTTGGACTTTGTACCTTGAGAATGAGGGTCTGTGTTCTGCATGATCTTGGTGAACTCTTCGTCCATCCTCTCCACCAGTGTCAGGACACACCCGCGCACCCTGAAAGGCTGCTGGACGCACACGCAAAGCAGTTAGCGCATCGTCGAGCTGGCCCCACATCCACGACTCACGCTGCAACAAAACCAGGACCCTAGAGGACCCTAATCTCTCAACGGGGCCGGAGCGACAACGAAAGGAAAATCTCTCTGCGACACTGGAAGTCTGAACCGATAACATAAACCACTGCACTTTCTGTAAAGGGTGGGAATAGTGCATTTGTGACTGCTTCTAATACATTTCTAACTGCAACGCTGAAAAAGCTCAACGCATCTATAAAACATTACATGCGGCGATAAATGCACCGCCCCGGTGTCTCCTCTCCTCGTGCAACAGCAAACAGATCATCTGACGACGGGGCTGAGATGCTGATCGAGCTTAACGTCGCCTGAAATATTGCTAAAGACTTTCCCCCCAGTTCAAGTCTGAAACAATTCTTCATGAGAAAAACGGCTTGAACGTAACGAAATGTTCAGTTGGAGATATTCAGCCCTTAAAACATTTGCACCCATATTTGAGATTTTCTTTTATTTTAAGTAAATTTCAGCTCATAGAAGCACTTTAAAACACTTTCTCAGCAATTTGCTTGTACAATTCTGCTTCAAATAAAAAACTAAGTTTATGAGATTGTTAGCTAATCATTTACAAGAAAAGAATTGTGAATCTGTAAAACCGTGATGATAAATATGATGCGGTCAAAAATTTCAGTGCACCTAACCTTTCATGCAACTAGGACTGGGCGATATGGCTTAAAAATAAAATCTCCCATATTTTTCATACAAGATCCAATTTCAGATTTTAATCGATTTTTTTTCTCGCTTTCTTTTCTAAAAGACATTATTAATGACAGAAAATATTTTCAAAAAGTGGCTTTTATTTCAATCATCCCTTCTGTAAGTTGCACAACGGAGTATCAGAGCCAGGATACAAGAGTTTTTTTATTTAGTGACAGGAATGTAGTCATAATATTAGCAGAATAAAGACGCAATTTTACCAGATCGTCTTAAAATGATGAGAAAAAAAAGTCGTTTTAATGAGAAAAAAGCTTCAATAATTCATGTTAGTTCTCATAAAGTTTTTGGAGACTTTAGACTTTATTCTTTTATTACTATGACTGTATTCTTGTAATATTATGACTTTATTTTCGTTAAAAAAAAAATTGTAGCCTGGTCCTAATACTCCATCATAGAGTTGATCTGAATTCAAACTTCAAATAATAGAAGCTGTAAAAAAAATGTTTGTCAAACAAGATGGCCGCCCTGGGCGTGCTGATATCACTCTGGATTATGGAACCACAAGGAGTACATTAGTGAAAAAAAAATATATATATCAGGACTTGTCAAAAATTAAATATTCAAAAACCAACAATTCGATGAATCGATAAAATCGATTTCTCGCCGAGCACGATACTAAACGTTAAACACATAGAAGACAGGTCACCTGATCTGAGATGATGAGATTCTCACTGTCCTCAGCGATGTTCTCCCCAATGAAGATGTTGTTGTTCTCGAACAAAATGTCCAGCAGCTCGTCGATGCAATCCAGACATTTCTTCCACATGTCGGCCTAAAGAGCAACGTGACAGCACAACCAAGACACGTCCTGGACCTCAAATTTGCAAGCACTCTAAAATTCATCTGCTTCATTTAACTTCACAGCACATTTTGAACTGGTTTCGACGTTTCCTTCAGCTTCTTTATGAAGCCGTTCCCACAGTGACTCACCTTCATGAAGGCTGCCAGGTTGGGGTTGTAATCATACAGAGAGGCGATTATGTTGAACTTGATCTTGACCAGGATGCCTTGGCCCAGATTATTCTCAGCAGCGATGACGGCCAGAGCGTGGAGCAGCTCAATCTGAGCAGCCCTGTCCAAGGAAATAACGGACTGTAACAGCATCCTTTACGTAAGCGCAGACTAACAAACTGAGTTGTGTTCAACTGCTATTGCATCTGTTCACAACACCAGGAAAACTAAAGTAAGACAAAACGGTGGTTAAACAATGACATTTCTGCATAAATGTATCCATAAATTGTGGGACAGCCTCATTCGTATTTTTGCAATCACTGAAGCTGCATCATTCCTGCAGCTTCCCTTCGCTGAAGCCTAAGAAAGGGCCTGGGCCCCTGACCTGCATCCACGTGTTCAGAATGCATCAGAAAACCGGGGAATAAGACCATTACAGTGTCACTCTCCACGTCTCAGAGCAGCTACAGCCTAAAGCTTTAGTAAAAACAGTCAACCTTTGTCCAAATATCGTAGCAGTAATATATTATTATGAATTTTGCATATGCCAACATGCTGTCCTCAGAAGAAAAAGCAGTAAAAACTTTAACCGATGGTTCCACTGCAGCAGCTACACTGTACAACTTGGACAGACTTTTGTGTTCACTAACATTTGCGGCAGAGGAGAAACGAACAGGCGATCCGATCTGTAGTTCGGCTCTAAAACTGCATAAAAATTTCTTCAAATTCTGAAGAGAACAAATCAATAAATAACGGATGTTTAATCAATTTAAACCCGTTGTCTCCAGAAAGACTTCTGAGCGGTGACTGCTCAGCAGTGCCTTGTTTCCTTCAAATTTAAGATCTGTTCATGATCCAGGAGGATTGTGGTTGTTTTTATTTCTGTTTCAGACATGAGAACTAGAATATACCACATTTTAGCACAAAAACATCTAGCTGGATGATCTGCTCTCTCTGAAAGCAAATGCTGATGATTTTAAATGTACTGGAACCCAAGTAAACAGAAAACACAAACTGAGGAGGAGCTCAATCAGAAATATCTCGCCCTCTTATTTCAACCTGGTTTCTACCCCGGTAGACGTGGTGGGGGGGGTAAAGAAAACCCTCCTGCTTCATAGCAGAGGCCTGTGACACCCAGACGTAGCGGTTTTATTTCCTGGCGCTTCGGTGGAACTCCTCTAACCTGTCTGTTCCCTTTTTGCCTCTGGCTTGCAGGATCTCGTTGAGCTTCTTCACCACGACAGGTACGTTGATCTCTGTGCCTTTGGCGAACATCTTGGGCTTCTCCTGGTGGACGGCCAAGGCCAGAGCGCAGCATTAGACCTCAGTTATATGTTCCATCCTGTTCTTGCTTTGTTTCAGGGAAAAACATCTCCTTACCTTGACCAGAGGGACGCCTCCTTTAACCTTCTCCCAGCGCCCTTCTCCATCTTCGTCTCCTTCGCCCTCTTGCAGCTCCCCCGCTCGCTCTTTTTTCTGCTTCTTCTTCTTCTCGGCCTTCTTGATGCTGGTTTTGTCGGCGCCGGCCACCCTGAGGACCGCACACGTTCGTGTTTGTGACTATTTGGCGGCAGAGTGATTTAAGTCGACCATCAGACACGAGACATACTTCTTGAGGAAAACCGTGGCCAGAGATTTGCTCTTCCCTTCCTCGTCATCTGAGCTCTCGCTGCCGCTCTCCTCGGTGTCTCCACCCCAGTCTTCGTCATCGTCGTCTTCGTCACTCGAAGTCGACTCATCCTGTTGAATTGACAGCAAACCTTTGCGTATCAGCTCACTATCGGAACTGCGATACTTCAAACATCTCTGAGCCTCTTACCCCAGAACCCTTCGCAGTCTTCAGGAACTTGCTCGCTTCTGAGGCCCCTTCAGGCTTTTTCTTCAGGAAGGACTTGGCCGACATCTCCTCCCCTGCATCGTCGTCGCTCTCAGAAGAGGAGCCTTGTGAAACAGAAAAGGAACAGAGTTTTTGACTGAAGATTTTAAAACTTGTAATCCTTGAAAAGCGTAGCCTTTGGTAATCAGAGTGATCTCGCAAAACAGGATTACAGACGTTCACCACAAACAAATCTAATATAATGGATAATATGCAGCTTGTTCACAACATGAGCGAAGTGTCTAAGAACAGAAAAGCTTACCGGAGTCCTCCTGCTCCTTCTCCTCCTCTTCATCTGCAGACTCCTGTGGGTTCTAAGCAGTGAAAAGATCCGTTTTCACTTCTGTTCCAGTCGTTTTTATCCTAATCATTGTTGTTCTCATTTCCAACTTACCTCCTTGTAAGCAGCTATTTCAGTTTCAAAATCTCTGTTGTACTTGCGGATCTTCTGACGCAGGGTGCTCAGGGCCTTTGCGTTGTTTTTGTTCATCTTCTTCTTGCCCTCTTTGTCCTCCCAAAGCTTTAAGGAAGGAAAAAAAAAAAAAGAAAAAAAAAAGTGCTTATTTAATGTAAAAAACAGCTAAATCTGGTTGTTTGGTAAGAAGCGTGACAACCTACCTGGTTAAGGTAGTCCTCCAGGTCAGCCAGAAGGCGGATGTAGAACTGAGGGACCCCTTCTTTGTCCACTATGTTCTTGCTTTTCAGGAAGGCTCGACATAACTGCTCGAACTCCTCCAGACATTTGGACATGTCACGGATCTTCATGGCATTACGGATCGTCTTTATAAGGTTGGTCAGCTCTTCAAACCTGAAATTTAAATGGAAGTGATTTTTATGGTAAACCTGGTGGACAATCGCTGTGATTCTGAGGCTGTTTAAGAACACACCACACACCCACCTTTTGTCTTTGGCGCTACGCACCACTCTTTTAGTATCCTCCTCATCATCACTAAGAAGCAGTGACCTGTAGAAACAACATTACTGTGTGAGACCTTAACAGAAGTGATGATTAAGTGGCGATAGTAATCTGGCTCGATGCACTGACTGCTTGAAGGTTGTCCCGGGTGCTTTAGGGGTGATCTCATCGGCGGATGAGGACTCCTCTGACTCGCTGTCAGACCCGGTGGCGAAGAAACGAGACATTGCTGATGGGAGCTGTCAATCTGAAATGATACAAATTACACACCTGAGAGGTAGGTTGACATACCGACTGGTCTGTATCGACCGTTTTTGTTACTGAACTCCATGGCTGAGCTGAAAGTTCGTTTTACATCACCGAGAGGGCGCAAAATTCCTGCCGGTGTTTAACTCCGCTTAGTGGCAGTAACCTTTCACTCGATTAAACCTCAAAAAAAGAACTACAGTGGGGCTCCAACTAATGATTATTCCGATGACTAATCAGATAAAAAATTTGGCACATTCTGCAGATTTTCCATTTGACCACTTAAACCTTTTTCGTACAATATTAGAAAATGAACTGAAAGATGTAAATAAACAAATAATTAAATTCATTGTTTAAACAAGAAAGCAAACTTTTTATTGCCTATAAAGTAATAACAGAATTCCTTTAGTGAACGCTTGATTATTTGTGGCAAAGGAAGCATCTGCTGCTAAAAGACATTACTTCTAACATCAACATGTGAAAAGCTCAGCCTTTTCTGCTTGACTTAACATCAATACAGTGGAGGACTGATCTGTTAACTATTTTTTTTTTTTTTTTTTTTTTTTTTTGGATTAACCAGTTAATAATTGGAAAGTAAAAAGTGCTTAACAGGAGTTTTCTTTACAGAATTTGAGCCAGGTGAAGCTAAAACTATGCCACTTGAGGAGTTTTGGGTAGAACATGATTACAAAGGTTTTTTAATCTTAAATGCACAAAAAACCCAAATAAATAAATAAATAAATAAATAAAAATTACCGTTTTGGCTTAATTAATGCTGCGAGTATGTTGACCCTTTGGCAAATGGCCATTTTTTAATCTGTATACTCCAGTTAACGGTTAATCGATCACTAAATTAGTTGATGATTATTTCAATAATCAATTTATCAAGATTAATCCGATTGATCGTTTCAGCCGTAAACCACAACAACAGTTAAATCTGTTCATACTGACAAGTTACCACATGTAGCACAATAAAATGTGAAAAGCAAAGATTATTCATCCTTCCAAGCAACACACACACCAGATTCCCCACTTGGCTTCAGCAACGTGTCTGGGTCTTGGTCAGCTGCTGAGTGTCAGACCAGGGAGTTAGCTTCTGGAAGCTACTCTAGCAATATGAAAGCCGTTTCATACAACGCTTTGCTGGATTCAAGAATGCTGTTAACAACAATGAAATCAGCTACGGGTGGGCACTTATCGTATCATTTATGGGGATACATTTCTTATGATAAGAATTTTGATTTATTGCTGTCACGATAAATTCCAGCTGACGATGTTTAAACCCCACCAAAACTGTGCGTATTAGCGGGATTGTTAATTTCACGACTTTCTCCACTGTTTGTTCAATGAGAGCGTCAATAAATTTGAAAATATGATTAAATGCAGTTACTTTGTGCAGTTTAGTGATAAAAAACACACGTCTTCATGTGACTGGTGTCCTAAAGAGGCGTATTACAAATGTGTGTTTTCCAAGAGCAGCATTTATGGGTCTAAGATTGCTGTGTCATGCAGTCACTGCCATACAGTTACCGGAAATAGTAAGAAATAGTTCTTATTGTAACTTTTATTGTTATCACAATAGTTTTCAGCAACAAAAATCATAACCAAAGACTGTCACAGTGATTACACTTTATGACCTGGGTGCAGTAACTCCAAACTTTTTAAACAAGGTTTAACTCCAAAAAACAAAGAAAGAAGAGAGAGAGCAAGCTCCATTCTGCTGCAGCATGTCATGTAAAGTTGGCTAATGGTAATAATGGGGAGTTATGATTCTCTTAATTTGTCCCTCAGAACATAAGTTCTATAAAACAATTTAACTATATCAGTTTAATTCCCAAAAAAATGGCTTTGATGGGAGCATTATTTCCTCAGTTTTCATAGAATATTGTAAGCAGAAGTCAGGCAATCATTTCATTTATAGTTCAATCGACATTTTAATTAAGATTAGATTATGGTGTTAATATATCTGAATGTAAACACTTCAAAACACTGATTTTCAGCTTGAGTGGCTGGGTCTGAATGTTGTGTTTGCAAACAACACTATAAATTACTTCTGTTCAATAACTTAGCCAAAAATATGAACTGTACAGGACTTTAAACTGGGACACGACCAAAAAAAGAGGCATGAATATTAAATATGTAAAAAGTTTTTAGACTTATACCAAAACTAAAGTCCCTCTATTGGCAGGGGTTCATGCAAAAAGTACAGCCTCCCTATCAATTCTGCTTTCTGAGATAAATCCTCTGCCGGCCAATTATAATTTAACAATGCTGAGTGACTTTTTTCATATTTAAAAAGGTTTGTTTTTTTTAATCAGTTAAAAAAAAAAAAAAAAAAAAAAAGATTTTAAATGATAATCTATAAAGTCATCCAACAAGTGGAGTGAACCATTAAAGTGACCGGTGCAGTGGTCCAACTGTCAAATGGACTTTAATAAATTAAAACGTATTTTAATCCGAATTTAAACAAGTGTTTTATATCATGTTAGCATGCAGTAGACTGATTCAAATAAAACCTCTCAGATTAAATTATTTATGCGTTTAAAAAACACAATCTGCCATTATTAACTTTTTCAAGCCTTTCAATATCAGTTGCACCGATTCTGTAGTTTGAAACTTGTCTTTAGGTTTTGTTATGCAGGGTGGCTGTATTATCGTAAACAGTCTTTTATTAAATCTCAAAACATGATTTTTAAGAATAATTCGGGTTTCCAGACGTCGTTGAGGCAAAACCAACGAAAGCAACTAGCTAGCTACATGCTAGCGGTCGGTAATGTAACGTACTCTTTACACATGGAGTAAAATTAGCAAATTTAACCAAACCAAGGTTGTAATTTCGCTTATGTGACACGTTTTATCACAAACATCTGGTCACCGAACACCGTAACTAAATACCAAGCAAACAGCATTTTTTTTTTAAGGATACTGAAAATCGCCATTAATGTGGCGCGGCTCGTAAGCTAATGCTAGCATGAACTACGGAGAGAGCATCAGGCCTTGCCCAGTTTTCAGTGAGTTAGCATCATTTCAAGCGGGAAAACACACGAATATTGTTGCATTAATTACCAAACTCACTTATCTCGTTGTGGAAATGTTGTTGCCGTATGTCTGTTCTCGCTGAATGGTTAAAAAAATCCAGTTTTGCTGAAGTGGGGCCACGGAAAACGTGTGCAGTAACCTCACCGGGTGCTTTGCGTCAGAAAAAGGAACCCTACTGTAGATCAATATAACATAGGGATGGTGCAACAGCAGATCTACATCCTCACTGACAGTGAGCTTCTGAGTTATGCTGCCACCAAGCGGTAGAAGTTTTTTATTTTTATTTATTTATTTTTATTTTAGCAAAGAAGAGATTAACAATCCGACAGAAAAATAGTGAGTAAATTAAGTTATAACTAAATCAATTTTATTCTTGTCTTTTAGCTTCTCCCTTTAAAAGGTTATAAAGAATCCGTACAGGAACATGGCGGCTCCAGACCAAAATTTACCAGGAGGGCCAGGGTGGGGGCAGAGTTTCTTAATGGCGCCACAGAACAAAAGAATGGAAACAAAACAAAACAAAAATCAGGGCAATAGTTCATCGTTTAATATATTAAGTGAGCTAAAGAGCCACTTATAGCTATGGAGCTGCAGGTTGCAGACCCCTGAGCAGAGGTGGGAAGAGTACACCCCAAAAATTGTACTGAAGTAGATACTTCAATATATTTTTACTCAAGTAAAAAGTAGCCATCCAAGAAATTACTCCAGAAAAAGTAAAATATTTAACAAAAGGCTACCCAAGTACTGCTTAACTGATCATAACACCTGATTTATTATTTTTTAAAATAAAGACAAAAATCTAAAGTTATCGTTGCACATGAAGCAAAACATGTCATCTCCACAATGAAACACGGAGGTTGCAGTATTATGCTGTGGGGATGCTTCTTAGCAGTGACAGAGAAACTGTTCAGAGTTAAAGTTAAAAAGGAGCAAAATACAGGAAACACTCCAGAAAAAATTAAGAAATGTCTCACAAGGGTTATTTAAAAGCAAAGAGGACCTGCTTTCAGTTTAAAGTGACAAGAGCAGTAAAAAACAAAACAAAGGAGTTGAGTTGAATCTATTTTATTTGTATAGAACAAAAGCACAACAAGTGGACTCTTCCATTCTGTCAGGACTTCACTCTGACATCTATGTGGCTTTTACTACGCTCCCATCTCTCATCCCTCAGAGCCAACCTGGGAGCCATTTTGTCAGGTTAAGTCAAGCCAACTGTGCCTTCTCAAAAAGTCATGATCAAAACATCAGCAAGTGCAGTAACGTTAAAACTACAACAGCAGAAAGCAGCAACAACATGGTGATAGGTTTTAGCAGCAAAATGAAATAAATGATTTTAAATTATACTCAGGTCATTTGTTCCACACCTAAAGTGGATTTTAGTGATATATGACACAAATTATAAAACTAATCCTGATTAGTCAGGAACAAACGTTAAAGTGTAAATATATTTTAGAGCTGGAAAACTCATCAAAATTTTGAAGAATGAAACTAATAAAAGTGAATTAATCATTTTAAAGCGTTTTAAGAACAAAAACTACCCCCCGAAACAAACGTGGAAAAAAAAAAAATCTTTTTAACAGGAATGTGTCGAAAGCATGTGCAGCTGATTGACATAAAAAAAGATGAAATAACTTTTGCAACACAGATAATTGATGCAGTAAATGTGGTTGAACCCCATGGAAGTAAATTGTTAGCTGGAGCAGGGAGCAAACAGCCAAACCACGAGGCGGCTGTGGGTGTCGTTTCTTCTATGAATCCTGAGGAAAATAAAGCGGATGTTGTGGGTTTTTTAGAGGTCGCGACGCATCTTTTCCATTTCGAGAAGCTCTGATTGATATATTAGATGAGCTGGTTTTCTATGAGAGCACTAATAAACTTTAAGGCAGCAACCCAAATAATCCCAGTGGAAGACACTCATGACACCGAATATTTGTTCAGTAGTAAAGCACAACTGCTAAAGTATTTACATCTGGCCATAATAACACAAATAGAATACTTTTATATATTTGTAAGCACAGATTTTTAACCTGTTCTTACAATTATAGCATAAATATGTATTTACTATTATTCATGTATATATTTCTATTTAGTTTAGACTTCAG
This sequence comes from Anableps anableps, assembly GCA_014839685.1. Taxonomy (NCBI): domain Eukaryota; kingdom Metazoa; phylum Chordata; class Actinopteri; order Cyprinodontiformes; family Anablepidae; genus Anableps; species Anableps anableps. Next base: position 27,129,904 of record CM026084.1, read on the forward strand.
ATTTGTTGATTTGCAACCTTCAACCATTTAAAGCACTGCTTTAAGGCACCGAAAAGAGAGACAGAACAGAAATATCCCTTATTGTCTCACTGTGGGACAATACTGGATGTGTTTCTAGTGAGACAAAGCATAAAGCTGCTCAGCACAGCGCTCCAGCCGGTCCCGGTACTCCAGCTTGGAATAGTTGCGTTCAGGAACCCCCTTGGTGCCGTAGAGGAGACCCCAGCAGCAGCAGGCGATCGTTGCTGTGCTGTCGTTGTCGCCTGGACAAAACCACAGATATAACGCTATGAGTGAAGTCAGACTCAACGCCATCCAATAAGGAAACATGTTTAAAGCATTCGCACGTCTTCATATGAAATAATATACAAGCTGACAGCGGTAGAGGTAGAACCATGCATCAAAAGCGGATAAATCAACGCTTGTTGGAACTCCATGCATTCATCGAGGGCATAATTGTCATTAATTTTACATCTTTTAACATGGATCTGAACTGTTATTGGCCCAGGGTGGAGTTACAATAAAACGAACAGCTGCAAATTAATTTGAAAACAAGAATTTAATGCAGAAGTTGTAATTTATTGTAGGTTGAATTCTCTCAACGTTGGGTTAATACTGTACACACAGACTCTGTGTATCATTCCTTCTTTTTCCATTTATAATTGACCAAAAATCAACACGCAGAATCATTTCCAGGTCACGTAAACCGGAGCAATTAAATATTAAACTCAAACTCGGTCCTGCGGCCCGTTTTTCGTTTTTTTCTACATAGTATTTTTGATCCGAAACTAAAACTGAAATCATGAAAAATTAGACATTTTCTGTTTTTGTATCAGATTCAAAAAACAAACAACAACAAACTGAACAAACGAATGAATTGTGGATTACAGAGGCTCAAATATATACATACACCCCTTCGTGAAATTAAGAGTTCCTTTAGATTGGTCGGATTCCCGACACGGACTCTGCTAGTTTCAACATGGCCGCCAAGATCAGTCTCGTTCCATCCCCAAACCAGTTTTGATCGGTGTTCAGGATCCCTGTCCTTCTTCAAATACCCATTTGTGTCTAAGTTTCAACCATCTGACCCAAACTGTCTCCCTCAGACGAAAGGAAGTTGGATGAGATGTTTGAGAACCCAGCAACGCCTGAAATTTCCAGCTGTCCTCATGAACAAGTCAAATGGAGAAGGGTTTTATGGACGAGTCGCAGCTGATAAAGCCGACTCATACAAGCAGCAACGCCAACAAAGCTAAACAACAGCCTGCTGCGAAGGTACAGAGGTTTGAAATCTGTTTAATCGACGCCTTTCAAGCTGGTATTAGTAAACAAAAGAGATGTTTTCATGAGTGAACCACTGACCTCCATGGAAAGCAGCTCTGTTCATCAGCTCCTCCCAGTCAGAACCGGCCCCCAGCAAGGCATCCAGCGCTATCATTGGAGCATCGTGGCCACAGGCTCCCCCCCAGCCAGACAGACTGAAGCTCTTATAGGCCTCATCCCGCTCAGCAACACCGTAGGGGGACGGCCAGATCACGGGCCCCTTTCCGTTAGAGAGGCCCCTCAGACCCAGGTACCTGAGGACAGAGGGAAAAGTTTGCCGATGTTGAGAAACGTCAACCCAATAAGGTATCGAATCAATTAATCGACTCTATTTAAACAGGATCTCTGCAGCTGGACTGGGTCGAACCCCATGACCTCAGCAAGGCCTCGTACCCCTGCCACTTCTCAGTGAAGGAGTCCCAATCCTTCTCGTTCTCCTCCACAGCGAAGCCACTGTCCTTAATAACCTGCTTCGCTATGGGACAGGCCTCTTTGAGGAGGCCCACACCCCAGGATTCGACCGGCCGCCGCTGGATGGCGTAGGAGGCGAAAAGGGCCGACGCAACGGATCCCAGGAAACCGATGGGGTGATGGTGGGTCATCCTGCCCGTCTCCACGGCAACAAACACAAGAGACGACAACTGGTCAGGGTTTGGATACCTGGAGTTTGAAAAATAGCAAAACATCAGGGTTTATTAGTGAGGATACGTCACAGATCTCAGGGCTCTAGACCTGATTTCTCAATAGTGCACCTAAAAACATTTTGAAGTCGCACCAGAAAGAAAAAGAGGTCTTTGATACTGAACATCTCATTGTGAACGACAGACACACATTAGGCCCATATTGTGGTCTGAACCAATCAGAAATAGTGATTGGCTGTGGTCTAGCTGGTCATGAACGCGTCCATTCTGTGTGCTGCCATGAAGTCAGCTAGGCTGGTCAGATAAACAGAGTGGACGCAGCTAGGATGAGGAGAAAACAGAGATAAGGCTGAGCCGTCCGAAAACCATTCCCAATGCTCTGACATGAAGCCATCAACCTTCCAGGTTACGTGCGTCAAACTTGTGGGATATGTGTGTGTTTTAACACTCATTTTCTCAAAAACTGAATTTCCAGTCTTTGTGGTGCGATAATTTAAATCTTATACAGGCTTGTTTAAAACCGAAGCACAAAGCATCTATAAAACATATTTCATGCCGCGATAAATGCTCTCCCCAGGAGTCCCCTCTCCCTGCTGTCTTTCAGTGGCTAACTAAACTCCTTAAGGATTAAGTTTAAAGGTCCCAGGAGAAGTGCCTTACCTCAGACCGATGCACATTGACCTCATGGCTCCTCCACAGCCTGCACCCTTGGGGTTATATGGCACTCTGTAGCCATCTTCCTCTCCAGGCCTCAGTTTGAAAACACCTAAGAGAACATTCACTTCTAAATATCTCTGTTAAAAGTGGACGTGATATAATTTCATGATTAAAACTTACTAAAAGAGGTTGTATTTCCAGGTGCCCTCCCTTTCATGTCTTTCATTCCCTTCACATAATGAAAGGCCACCTCATGCAGGAGCGCCTCCTCGGTTTTTCCTGCATGGAACGCAACACTTCGCTCAATTTGCAGTCTTTAAAATTCAATTATCCACGCATGAAGACAACAATATCATAGAAAAGGTCAAGTTCAATTTCCAGCATCCATTGTTCTCTTGCATTGAGTCCTAACAGGGCTGCAAATCAAGGCAAGGATGGAAATTGGATTTAACCTTTAGGTGGAGCTCTTGAAGATGACAGGGTACAATCAGTCAGCAAAACAAGCTAAGAGCAAAGAGGACTGGGTTTGCTGGGATGTTGAACTCACCTGTTATCAGAGCTTCAGCTGTTGCAAGATGCAGAACTGTGTCGTCGCTCACCGGCCATTCAGGAAGCACGACGGTGATTTTTTTCAAACCGCCGAGCTTCTTCAGCTCCTAAAGTCCCAGAAGGTGAGAGAAATGATCAAAAGACATTTCACAAACCTTGCATGTACTTCCTGAAGCATCTTCTGATTCATACCTGCCATCAATTAAAATAAAATCTGATTTCCCTGAAATCCCAGATATATTTTCCTGATTCATCCTGGTTTGCATCAAGTAAGGATCTCAAGGCGTATCGTGGAGAGGAAGATGTCTGGTGTGAGAACTTCAGGATCTCATCTTTGCTTTTTGCACATGATGTGATTCTTCTTCAGGCCATGACCTCCAGCGTCCACGGGAGCTGTTTGCAGCTGAGTGTGAAGCAGCCAGAAGGAGAATCAGCTTCTCTAAGTCTGAGGTCCTCAACCAGAGAACGTTGAGCTGTCCCCTCTGGGTTGGAGGGCAGTTTCTGCCTCAAGCAGAGAAGTTTAAAGCCCCATCAGGGCATATCTACTGCAACATTTTTTGTGGCGCTGCATCCTATCTTAATTGTTTACAAAAATTTAGTGTGCTTGTCTCCGTTTGGATGGGGCCTAAACATCTTGTTCGAACGTGATGGTGGGATGGAACAGGAGATGAACAGAAGGATTGGGATTGCAGAAATGCAGCCGCTGCTCTGACCTCTGGTCTGCTGAGGTGAAGAAAGAGCCAAACCACAAAGCAAAGTTCTTAATTTAACGCTCCATCTACGTTCTAACCTTTATCTATGGCCATGAGATATGAATTATGACCTAAAGAACCAGATTCCAGATACAAGCGGCCGAAATGAGCTTCCTCCAGGGGGAAGACGGACTCAGACTTAGAGTCTGAGTGGCACCCCAAATAATGAGGAGCTCCATTATTTGGGGAGAGCTCGAAGTAGAGCTGCTGCTTCTCTACATCGAAAGGAATCAGTTGGATGGAGTAACAAAAAGCCTCGAGTTAACAGATGATCAAAAGGATCTTACTGTACAAAGGTACCAGTCAGGAAAATATTCTACAGTGTTATGTATATACTGCAGCACAATGAAGACCATCAAGTATAACTAGAAAAAAATGTGGAAAAACTGGAAATTCCTCCAAAATCACTGAAAAGACAAGGTCGGAGTTGGTCATGAAGGCACTCAAGAAGCTGCAGAAATTTGCAACCACTACCAGTTTTGTCATGGATGCTGTGCAGACGGCAATCACCTTTATTCTCCTTTTCTTCCCCAGAAAGCACCAGGCTTGACTAAACTCCTCCAAATCATTGTTAAAGAATATGTTATGGTCTGATGTGTCTGCCTTAGCACCAAAACGGGGACTAAAAACTATTAGGCAGGTGGTTATAACGTTATGGTTGATCGGTATCCAGATACATGTTGGTAAAGACTGATTGTTGTGGCGTTAAGAGCACTGACCTGGTGAATTTCTGGTCCAGAATAATTGAACTCCCAGTTCCCGCTCCTGTAGCCCAGAGCATCACCGGCACCACTCAGGACCATGCCTGCCTTATAATGCTCCACTGTAACAGCTTCCAGTCTGCAGGTACAAAGAGATTAAACACACCTGGTTATATTTCAAGTGGGTTCCTGGACCATAAATGCAACATGTGACACCAGAGGAGCCCACCGATATTCAGGACCGACTTCAAATCAACACTAAAAACCCTGCCTTTGATTAATAATTCTCGTCTGGAAACTACTTATTACTTCTCTATATTTTGCAACTGTAATGTAATGTTTCTTTTTTATTTGTTCATTGTTAAATTTTTATCACATAAAGCACTTTAAACTGCTCTGTTGCTCAAATGTGCTATATTAATAAACCTGACATAAAACTAATCCAACCTGTCTAACTGTGAAGGGCTCGACATGCTTGCACACGGACTCTGATTTCCCCCCACATCAAAAACCTGCATCTTAGTTATTCCTAATTTGGTATATCTACAATGACAATTAGATGAACATACATACAGTTACATTATAGTATTTACTTGTTCTTTAGCAGAATAGTGTGTTATAGTATACAACAATCTCTTATTTTATTCTGATGTCTTTAAGTAAAATCTAAGAAAACGACAAAAACACACTGCTTACTGAAAGTCAATTCTTTCCTTCAAATATCACTTCTGATCTAGGAGAGCTATTCTTTTTATTAATTTGATCACCAGTTATTAGTTCAGGTAATAAATTCAAATTCAAGTCAATTCAAATACTTATTTTCCCAAAGGGAAATTAAATGTTGATGTAACTCATTTAATTAAGGAGTTATTATAGATGGTGATGGCTGTGGGCAGGAAAGATCTCCTGCAGCAGTCTGTTTTACAACCAGTCTGAACAAGCATCTGACTGAAGAGACTCTGTTTTCCAATGACAGTCTCATGAAGGGGATGCTCAGGGTTGTCCATAATTTTCTTAATTTTCTGCAAAATCCTTCTTTCCATCATCAACTCCAGAGGTTCCACAGTCGTTCCCAGAACAGAACCAGCCTTCTTTATCAGGCTATTGAGCCTTTTTAGGTCTCTGGCTCTGATGCTGCTGCCCCAACAGATGATGGCAGAGGAGATGAAATGGGAAAAAAAAAAAAAAAAAAAAACAAAAAAAAAAAAAAAAAAAAAAAAAAAATTAAAAAAAAATTAAAAAAATAAATAAATAAATAAATAAATAAATAAAAAATAAAAAAAAATAAAATTCAGTTTTTGAGATGAAATGAAATAGACAGTTTTGAAACAGCAAAGGAAGATTAGATTCAACAGTCATGTGCACAAAGAAAGAGAAAATAAGCAGGGTAATAAACTTTATTCCAAATGCTTTTATCACAGGCTAAACATGAACGACCATTCTGAAATTGCAGTGGTAATTTAAGGCCATAAAAACGAAACACTCACTCTACCTACTGAAAAAACACATTTAGAAGTGCTCAATGTTCTCTCTCTTTTTCCATTCATAACAAAATTTCTAACTAAGAGCTGCAGTAAAACCACCAGCAGTCCACAGAAGCTCCAGGTGAAGTTTGGAGAGTTAAAATTGTTGAATATTTTAATGCATTTTCAGGTCAGGATTTAAAATATATCCACAATGGATTGCCATAGAGTTCCCTTTCCCCTTTATCTTTTCTTTTATACACCTCATGACAGCCCAGTCATATCAACACAGCATATTTTTGTAGCAGGAGTATGTCTCGAAGCTGAAGCTGGTTTCCGATTCTAGATGCGACAAGTGGGCAATTTCACATCATTTTCACAAACTTGAACGTCTTTACTCTGCTCTAGTTTAAAAACTACAATACTAAGACTGTTCAAACCTGGACTAGATTATTCAACACTAGTAGAAGCATAATAAAAACCTAGTTTGGGATTTGTGAAACCTTTACTTGATTTGTGAAAGTTAAAAAAAGGGCGATTTCAGCGCTTTTTCTTGCACCTGGACCACATTAGAACTGTTCCAACTCAGAAACTACAACATTTAGACAATTTAAAGATGTACTAGATTATTCTGCACTAACAGTACAATCATCCAAGCACAATTTATGATTTATGAAAGCTTTATTTGGTTTGTGAAAGTTCAATAAAATAAAATAACGGGGGATTGAAGCTGCAATCGGAAGCCAACTTGAGTGTCGTTGGCGTTTGCAGAAGTGAATCAATTGGATATAATCTGCATTTTCAGCTCAGGATTTTAAAAATAGCCGCAATAAATTCCTATAAAGTTCCCTTTCCCCCATGATGGTGTCTTCTATGAGTCTAGTGACAGCTCAATCAGTTAAAATCAAGATACAGCATATTTTTGTCGCAGGTGTTACACTTTGTAGACGGTCCCTAAGGTCAATTTTGCACTAACGTGTTGTGATTAAAATCAGCCATTTTGTATTTAGTGCAGCTCGAAAAAGTTTAATAGCGTTAGGATTTTTCTTTCAACCACGCTTTGTTTGGGGCGTATTCATATCAGAAGTTAAAGTTCATCATTGCCCAACACCGGGGAGGTTAAACCTACAAACAGAAATCAACAACAGCAAAAACAAGAAATCAGACCCAAAAACGTTACTCTGCGGTCATATTTACTCATTAACGTAAAACAACTCTTACCTGTCCATTGCAGTAATCCGTTCCTCAAAATTAGGTCCCGATTCTTCTTACAAGCGAAAATCTGCCCAGCTGCTTTCTTCTCTACTGATTACAACAGCGTTGCGCTTCTTCTTTTTATTTCGCTTCTTCTTCGTCGTTTTTTGGTGGTTAACAAACAAAAACGGGTGCGTTACTGCCACCACTTGGTTTGGAGTATGTACAAGAATGTTACTCATACCAAATAAACGAAATAGTATTGAAATGAAACAAGAGTAAACAAAGAATGTGGAACTCTCATATCCTTTGCTGCAAATGAGTTCGTTTTGGACACTAAAATAAAGCCAGAAAACTTTCACATCTGGAATTCCTTTGCAGTAAATCCTTTATGTCTTCACAGGTTTGAAATGTGAAATTTATAATTTATTTGGCAGGGACAACGCACATCAGTTAACATTCTGTAAATGCGCCAGAATTAGCCAAAAGGCAATTTTTCATCTTTTGTCCCGGGACAATGAGTAATTTGCCATTCCTTAAAAATAAAATAAAATAAATAAATAAAAAATAATAATAAATAAATAAATAAATTGAATCAGTTGTCTTCTTTCTTCCTGATAATGTTTTGACAGTGCAACAGAAACACGTGGTCTATCATTTCCAGATTTAATAAAATCGCCCATTTCTCCACGAGGTCAAGAAAACTCAATTTAAATACTGATTTATTTTTTCAAATTTGAAGTAGATGCTTTTGAAATCTGTAAACAAACTGATGAAACAACAATTTTGAATTACACATATAGTACTTTACACTGACAAATCAAGTATTTAAGACTTAGTTGATATGATCCTATTCATTTCTGTAAAGGGAAAAGAGCCAAACCTTCCTTTGATTGTTTTTGAATGACTTTAAAAAATATTTCTCCTTAATCAAAATGTTAAAATCAAACAACAACTCCCAAACCCCAAAAAGTGCTCATTATTTTTAAGCCGCTATTTTATTTTCCTAAATATAAAAAGGTGTCCCTCAGTTGGCCTAATCTGCAAGGATATATGATTTTCTTTCCTCTGAAGTCTAAAATATCTTCTCTCCTCTTTGGTTTTTACAAGAAAAAACTTCTTCAGAATATTATATATATATATATATATATATATATATATATATATATATATATATATATATATATATATATATATATATATATATATATATTAAATCTCCCTCAATAGTTAAGCAGCTTTCAAAACTTTGGTCAATTTTATTTTGTGGCAGCGAAGCATATTTGGCTCATCAGATGGAAAAGGTTGCCGATCCAAGTCCTACAGAGACGCGCTATTTGCGCATTACACACTAACCTCAGCGGGACGACACAAAAATTACGCTTTTTTAAAGCGTTAAAATTACATACATGAGACATGGTTCAAATTGTTCCTCTTGGACATCTGTGGATATTTTTAGATTTGTTTTTTTTCATAGAATATGGATTTTATATGATTTTTAAAAATATAATTTGGATATGTACTGCCATTATTGTTTGAAATGACAGATAACTATTTTTCCATTTAAAAAAAAAAAAAAAAAAAATCCAAACAAACCATGGAATCTAGGGACATTTATGTTTATTATTCCAGATATAGACCATAGAGAATATTTGGGGAATTTTATGATCAATTTTTATGAAAGATTTTATATGAATTTTTGAAAATGACTCTTGGAAAATAGAACAAAATAAATTAGTTTAGTTTTTTAATGAAAAAGCCTTTGATCCAAGGGAACTGGAATGGGTGAGCATTATAAGACTAGGATACATATTGTGAATATATTTCAGTTAAAAAATGTTTATGGGAACATTAATTATATTTCTAAATGATATAATAACACTACCTTTAACTTGAAACAACCTGACTGCTAACGTTATTTAGCTCTGTAATTTAAGGAGCTTGTTCGAGCAGCAGTTTTCCCTTTCGGCGGATTGATTGGCAGCGGTGCGAAATGCTAAATTAGGGTAAAATGCTTTTATTTGAAAGTCTAACACAAGAACGTGACGCTGACCAGCGCTGATGTTTTCACGTGCTCGGTGACGTCAAACGCTTTTATCGTCTGTGACGTAAATGGGTTGTGTTCCTTTGAATAGAGTTGTCAGCTCTTGCGTTTCATTGGAAAAACTGTCGAACATTGAAACACACAGAGAAATCTTTGAGAAATCCCCCAGAACGTATTGGTTTATTGCTAAAACTGTACAGATGATGGGGATTTATATTCCTGACGATCCAAGGAATTGTTTCTACTGTAGAAGCTGTAGGGTGTGTTTCTTCCACCCGCAACCACAGGACCCTGCGGTGGGACACAACAGAAACTCAGCAGAAACTGAACCAGCTGACGCAGATACCCAACAGATCCCTACGAGTTCCAGGAACACATTTGAAGGACTCAGAAAGTTGTATCGAAATGCTCCTTTAACTTTAGCAGATCCTGTTTTGTTTGAAAAGCCAGAAAGAAATCCTTCAGTCATCTACTGGCTGGGCCTGAGGGAACAAACCTCTAAGGGCAGTCATCAAGCCTTGAGGATGACAGCAAAAGAGATGCCACAGATTCTCAACTTAAAAGGTGTTTCTGGCGAGATCCAAACAAAATCAGAGGCGCTTGATAAGATGATTAAAACCCTGCCAGAAACTAAATCTGCTAATGTAGACACCCATCAGATTCCTGGGACAAGATCTGTTTGTAAGGTGTGTCAAAAACCACATGGGACCACTGACAGTATGATTCAAGCCTCGGGGACAACAATAAATCATGATTCTTTGTCCAGCGGGACCAATGTTTCTAAGGCCCAAACTGCTCCAAAACCAAAGGAAGATAATGTTCCTTTAACTTCACTGGATCCTGTCACCCTGAGGCTGGATTCAAAATCTGATGACGTGATTCAAGGAACATCCAACAGCAGTGATCAAGCATTGAATGAGAGGAGAGAAACTAATTCAGAGACATCACCGTTTTCTGGTAAGAAACATGTTTCATTCTTTCTCGAAACAAAAGATCTAGGTGGTGATGATGCCTCTTTATTCAGCAGACAAAATGAGCACATTTCTCAGGCTCCTGCAGAACAACACCATCGTTCTGAATCTTGGAGGAAACGTAAATTAAGAGAAATAATGGGACAACCCACAGTAAAAGCATTTCAATCGAGACTAATCACAATGGTTAACAGAAGGTTTAATAAAAATGCCTCTAATTCAGAGACATCACAGTTTCCTGGCGAGACATTAGCTTCACCACCGATCCAAACAGAAGAGCAAGCTGATGATGTCCCTTTATGCAGCAGCCAAAATGTCCACATTTCCCAGGCTCCTGCAGGACAATGCCATCATTCTGGATCCTTGAAAAAATGTCAATTAAGAGTGATTATTGGACAACCCACAGGAAAACAATGAAAAGTATTTTGATCTAGATGAATCATATGGTTTAATAGAACGTTTAATAATAGCAAAACCTAGAATTAAAGCCAGAGAGGACAATAACCCTTCTATTAGGACAGTAGAAAGTTCTCCCAATCCAGGTCAACAGCCTGGTCAGATCAGGACCAGGATTTAGGCTTTTCTCAACATGAGTTTAAGAGTAATTCAGGCTTGTGTTCACACAGCTGGAAGAGTTTTTCAAAGAAAGATGCAATAATTCCCTTACATCTTTGAAAGAGTTGTTATTTCGTCTCCTGGAATAAGTCTGGCAACCGTTCTGGCACTCCCATTACTTGCATGTGCGGTTCTAAAATTAGGCATGGGAGCATTTACAAAAATTCAAATGCTTTGGCTCGAGCTGGAGACTGGTATGCCTAACAATCCATTAATAATCATTCAATAACTATTTCAGTTTATGTCTAGATAGAATGATAACATTGATTTTTTTTCCCCACTGTTTTTTATGAGTAAATATCTTCTTAATGTGTTGTAATCTTGTAAATTTGATACCACTGAGACTTTATTATAGCCATAACTGCTCATAAGTTAAAGCAGTATTTTGTAACCTTTATGAAAAATGTTTGTTTTTTTTTTTTTACACATTTGGTAACATTATTATTATTATGTCATGACAGTATAAGACAGATAATCTGTGAAAAAAAAAAAAAAAAAAAAAAAAAATCAAGCATCTCTGCCTACCATCTTATTTAGCAATGCTTTTTTACTTTTACTTGAGTGAAAATATGTTGAAGTAGTGCTATTCTTTCTTGAGAACAATTGTTGGGTACTCACTCTACCCACCACTGCTTGGGGGTAATTCAAGCTTCACAATTTCTGCCATATTAGTTATTTCCTTGAGGTCTAATTTCATAGTTTATTGCTCCGTTCCCCTACCTAAATATTTTTTCCAGTCATGAGCTACTGTGTTTTTACTTCTGCTCCCATCTTGTCATGTTTTTCACCCCTTAGATTAATTATTGCTCATTTTATTTGTATTTAGTTTTTTAGTTTATTCTTGCATTTTGTTCTTTGTGCATTTCTATTTAGTGTTAGCTTTTCTTTGGTTTATTATTATGTTGTTTTTAGTTTATCTCATGTTGTTAATCTGCCTCCCGTTTTTATCTTATTCATGCCTCATCATCCTCATGTGTTTCACCTGATCTGACACTCAAGCTCTTGATTTTTCACTGCTCAGCGCCGGATTCTCTGTTTTCTTGCGCTGAGTCACACCTCCTTTATTCCTTTCTGTGTCCTGTTTTCTGTGCCAGAAGAGCGCAGCAGTGCCGGCTCTTCTCTTTCAGCCTGTGCGGACCAGAGCTGTATTTATGGTGAGCACAGGGGCGGACTGGCATACGGAGCTACCGGAGAAATCCCTGGTAGGCCGCTGGCTTAGTGGGCAGGTGGTTCACCCCTTGAACCACCGGCCCACCGTCCTGCGCAGACGCAGTGGGACAGCAAGTACTCAAGAGAAGACAGGTTCTGGGGCCTGATGCTTTGCTGGACCATTGTGCCTCAGATTATGCCATATTAAATGGCTTCTCTTCCTCTCTTCCGCTCCAGTCAGGCAGATCAGCTCTGCAGCCGAGCGCAGCAGAGCCGCAGGACAACGCTATCATTCTGGATCCTGCTGCGCGCGGCCGCAGAGCTGATCTGTAACACATGAACACGCCCTGCAGGGCCGACCAGCTGAGCTGACAATGAAGAGCGGAGATCAGAAAAACTCGTCCCAATAAGCCCGGGCTACTAAAACAAACAGTGGCGCTTATTAAAACCTAAACATTCACAAAATAAGAAATGCCTTGTCCCTATTAGTGCCTCATAAATTAAATCTCCGTTTGTCTCTGGCATCCAGCAGAGATGTGCAGTGCAGCGGCTATAGTTCCTCATCTTATTCTTCCGTGGAACATTACCTGTCAATCACTGTCACTATAACCAACATTAAATAACTCTGCGTAAGCCACTAAGATGGAGCAGCAAAAGCAAAGTATAAAGTGTTAAGGTGGCGCTGAAAAGATGAGAGAGAGAAAAAAGAGAAAGCCCTGCAGGAGAGCGCATCAACGAACGTAAACATTTCTGACCTGTTTTGTGGGCCTTCCCATAGTCCTGGGTCTGGTTTCTCCACCAGACATGAAAGGTCAGATGACACTGCCTGCAGCAGCTTAACTGAGGTTAGCATATATTACATTTCTAACTTGAGAACACTTTAGTTGCTATGGCATGTTTTTTTTTTTTAAACATAGCACTTTACATATTAACAAAATTAATTTCATGCAGACTGTGGCTGAGGATGAGCCAGTTGAGCTAGTAGAAAGCCAGAGGGACCAAAGCTTAGATTTTGATATGAGGAAAGAAGAGCTGCCTGAAGAGCATTTACAAGAACAAAGGTGAAGCACTCACACACGCAGACAAACAAACACATTCAATTGACTTGGTTTTTTTTTTTTATGTATGAGTTTATGTGCATGTACATATGTACATGCACATAAACTCATATCTATGTGTGTATATATGTTTTGCAAATGTATATTTATGTGTGTATATATACACACACATTTGGATTTTTGTAAAGATGTTGATATTTTCAGATTTATATTTCTGGTTTAGCTGTGGCGTTTTCCTTCACACTCTACTGTTTTTCATTTCTGTTAACTCTTGTTCTGTCCACTTTCTGCAGTGATAGCTTAAATTTCCCACTTGTGGGACTAATAAAAGGATTATTTTATTAGACTGCCATCAATCCTTGGTATAACTAATAAGATTTTTTTATTACCCCTACAATAAAAGCAGTGTCATTAAGGGTGCAGCAACTCTGTGGGAGAATATGTGGAGAACAAGATGTCGATCACTCACATGTCTTCTGGCAACGTAAGAAGCTGACATGCTCCTGCAAAGATGTTTATAAATGTTTGAAAGGAATTTGAGGATATGAATTACCCTAAGCAGGTAAAGTCATATGCCTGGAATATTTATCAGACAACAACATTCCAAGCAAAGACCGATACTTCGAATTTAACTGGCAGCAGCCAAGAAAGCCATCACACGGAAATGGGGCAAGGTGGACCCCCCCCCCCACCTTAAACAACTGGATGGACACAGTGGAGGAAATTCACAACATGGAGAGACTTACACACATCCTAAGACTACAACAATCAAATGGTGAAGTACACTGGGAAAAATGGACGCTGTTTAGAAACTTTCACAAAAACTAAATATCTTATTGTAATAAGACGTATTGTCACCTGTCACTGTTCTGGTTTTTTTTTTTTTTTTTTTGTATTAAAACATACATATGTTTTACTGTTCTATGTAACAAAAGAAAATAATCGTAAGTATTTAAAAAAAAAAAAAAAAAAAAAAAAAAGCTTCACTTACAAGAGAAACTAAAACTTTAGAAATCTTAAAAAGAAAAAGGTTCAAAAACCAAGCAGCATCATTCTCTTCAGCTCATCATGAAACTTTAATCTTCTGTATTTTACAAAGCCAGTTTTCAGCCGTTTCACTTGCAAACAGGAGTCCCCGTGACAACGAATAGCTTTAAAAACACACGCCACAGATGTGCTTTAAAAGAAAAACATGTTTCTGGATAAAGTTGTATTACACAAATTTTCAAGAATAAAATATCTTTATTGCATTGGTAGCTCATCAAAGAATCCCAACCATCAATTTATCCACTTCAATTTATGCTGTCGCACATATTTAACACCACAGAACAGGTTCATGATGAAGTTAGCGCCTCATCCATATTATACATTACATTCTGTTCATCTGCAACCATAGGAAGATTAATGCATACCTTATGGGAATGCCCTGAAGTACACTCTTTGTGGAGCAAGGTAATAAGTATTCTGTCAAAACTGACAAACACTAACCTTCCCCTTGATGCAGTAAAGCAAATTCTGGCTGGCTGGCCTAATGGCAACAAAAACATTAGCGGTTCAGAGGTGACGCCCACTACATGAAACATGGGTGAGACTACTTTCTGGATGTTTGTTATTTGGAATTGTCCCCAGCTAGAGTTGAGCATGCTAAAACCTCAACAGTTCAAAACTGGGTAATAGGAATTAGGAAGATCAAAGATCTAATTGTAGAGATCGAATCCTGTTATATTTTCAAATAAGCTCCTACACAAAAGGTATAAGGATGAATGTGTGTATGTGTATTTAAGGGTGTTTGTAGGGGCTTATGTATGTATGCATGTTTTTTTGTTGTTCCTTTTTGTAATTATCTATTTTCTCTTATTTATTTTTGTGTAAGCTATTGTTATGACTCACTTCACTAAGTGACATCTGACGGTCATAAAGATTAGGGTGTTCTGCGTGTTGGTGGGGGAGGGTGGGGTGTATCTGGGAAACTTTGAGATGGGAATGTGATGTTTTACAACGTAAGGTTTCTCTTCTGTGTTAAAACAATAAAAAAATTGTGTTACAAAAAAAAAAAAATCTTTATTGAATTACATATCTTAAAGTAAACTTATAACACTGTAATTTGTTGTTTAGGTATTTACACAGCATTCAGTATCTCTTAAGTTTATGTGAATCTTCAGCAGTCCACTGGATTTTGATACTTGAGAAGCTCTAGAGGGGGAAAAAAAAAAAAAAAAAAAAAAAAAAAAAGGAATAAATCCTTGTATCAATAAACATTTACAAACACGAGTAAATAATATTATTGGTAATTGATTCAGGAAAATATTTAAAATCTCACACAGGGCTAACATACAATGCAGAATAAAATAACCACATGCTACCTTCTTTCAGCCTTTGTATTTCCTCTGACTGCAGTCTGATTTTCTCCTCAAGCACGCTACATTTGGTACAACCTGGAATTAGGGAAAAGGGACAAAATAAAAATGTATTTCTGTCAGACTGTCCCTCACAGTCCTGAAATCGGACAATGTAGCGATTTAGTTGAGGATGCCGACATTTAGTTTTTCAGGCAGCTCAGGGGTCACACATTTTTTAAAGTTAAAATTCATTTTTCTTCCAGAATCAACATTCCAGAGTTCTCAGTGGTTTACTTTTATTTTAAAATATAAAAAACACTAAATAGAGTTTAAATCTATAGCTAGCAGACCAACTATGAAATCACAAGAAAGAAAAGGAAAGACACATAGAAGGAAGAAAGAAGGAAATGACAGAAGGAAGGAAGGACACAAGGAATCAATGAAGACAGCAAGGATAATGACAGAAACGGGGAAACAAAGAACAACAAGCAGGGAAACAGGAAGGAAGTGATTCTTTTAGTATTTGAACTAATCCACTGAATAATCTGAGAGAAATATCTTGTTTTATTGTACAGGATTTGCTTCACCATTATATGACAAAATGATTTAATATGTGATATTAACAGACCTGAAAATCAACTGAAGAGGCATTGGCAAAAGAGAAATGTTCAGATTCTTCACATAGAGCTCACCAAGGTAGACACATGGCTATAGGAATTATCCATGAATAGGATGAAATTATTCCCATGAGGTCCCTGTAATGGCCTGACCTACAGCTGGCCATCTTACCCTGACTTTGGGGTTTAATGAGATGAGCTCTCTGATTGGTCACAGGAGGTTTCAGGCTCCTCCCTCTGCTAATTGCATCACAAGACGTTACAGTTTTAGCGGAGCTTGCTGGCACTGCAGCATCTGAAAGTTAGTGAAGAGAAAGTCATCAGAAACGGCACGGATTGTTTAATCTACTGTATGTTGCTGCCTGTTATCCATCAGAACCATGTGACAACTGTTACCCACCAGATCTGGAGGCTTTATCGAGTGCAGATCTTTGGCTGGTTATGGGCTGTTTTAGGGTTTTAACCCCATTTGTAGGGTTGCATGCAGATGCTGGAGCTTCACTACTGCTGGATGGCAGTGGAGCATCTGAAAGGATGAGTGAAAACGACTCAACTTCAACTCATTTATAAGCTTCAGTTCTTTAGAGAGGATGTGAAAGCTAAATGTTTAAGTCTGAGCTAAATATTTTGTTTACAAACTAAATATTTAGCTCAGACTTACACATTTAAAATATTTAGCTCCAAATAAATATTTAGTTTGTTGACTAAATATTTAGTTCCAAAGTAAATATTTATTTTCTAAACTCTATATTTAATTTCCAAACTAAACATTTAATTTTCAAACAAAATATTTAGGTTTCCAGCTAAATATTTAGCTGACTAACTAAGTATTTAAGTCCGAACTAAATATTTCGCTAATATGCAAATTAGCTTGCCGATAAGTGGAAGTGGAATATCAAAATAAAAGCTGCGTTTTGCGGACCACTTTATAAAATCCACTGCTGGCTTCAGTTGTCACTCAAGTATTGTGTTTTTATGTTGTTTTCCTCTTGACATGTCTAACGTGTTAGCTGAAACACATGAGACATAAAAACCTCTGGTTCAGGTTCATTCACTCTTAAGTTACTTTAGAGTGGCTATCGAAGTTTAAGACTTGCATTCATAAGATAAAATTATTTTTATGAAAATGAATCAATATATTGTTTATGTAAAAACTCTGATAGCAGCTCTAAAGCAACAAAACAACAAAATTGAAGCTTTCTAGCTTGATCGCAGCGGTGGATGTTAATGCAGAAACTATTGCTGTAGATCCACGAATAAACGACGTTAAAACGATATGTCCTATGTTTTCAGCAAACACGTTGGACATGTCAAGAAGAAAAGAATCGATGGTATAAAAAAAATACCTTACTTTAGCGATGACTGAAGCAATTCAGTCCCACCATCAGTGGAGTGTATATAGATGTCCACAAAATGTAGCTTTTATTTTGATATTCCACTTCCGCTTATCAGCAAGCTAATTTGCATATTAGCTAAATATTTAGCTTGGACCTAAATATTTAAGTAGCAAACTTAATACTTAGCTCTTTTGCTAAATATTTAGTTAGCAAGCTAAATATTTAGGTCTGAGCTAAATATTTAGTTTGGGAACTAAATATTTAGAACAAAATATTTAGTTTGAAAACTAAATATTTAATTTAGAACAAAAATATTTAGTTTGAAATCTAAATATTTAATTTAGAACAAAATATTTAGTTTGAAAACTAAATATTTAATTTAGAACAAAAATATTTAGTTTGAAATCTAAATATTTAATTTAGAACAAAATATTTAGTTTGAAAACTAAATATTTAATTTAGAACAAAATATTTAATTTGAAAACTAAATATTTAGTAAATATAATATTTACTTTGGTACTAAATATTTAGTTAAACTAAATATTTAGCTCAGACTTAAACAGTTAGGTGGGAACTAAATGTTTAGTTTGTAAATAAATATTTAGCTTCCTAACTAAATATTTAATTTGAAAGCTAAATATGTAGTTTGTAAAATATATATTTAGCTTGTAAATTAATATTTAGTTCAGAACTCTGACATTTATAAATGTATGAATAACATGGTGAAAATATTACTTTTAAAAATGAACACCCATGTTTTTCCCTCTATAAACAGGCTAAATAAACCAAAATTACTGTTAAATTTTTACAGTTTAACTTTACAAATGGTGCCCCATAAATGCTCTCATTCCAACCACTGTATAACAACATGCTGTAGCTCCACCTCCATATTTACCTGTTTTTTTCCTCTTTGACACAGGCAAAGCATCTCCTTTAGTTAAAAGATGCTTCTTTCCTTGTGTAATCTTCGTGACAGGGTTGGCAGCTAGATGAAGAAGAGAAACAGAGAAACAATTAGTGAGGAAGCATGCTGCCACAAGATAAATGTATCATTCATTTCTAAAGACAGTTCTCAGCAATTTATATATATTCAGAGGTTGGTCAGTTTTAAACAATTAACATTTTAATAAAACCCATTTTTAGGGTGGAAATTGGATATAATCACAACTATTTTTAGTTAAATACGATATTTTAAAGCAAGAAGAAGCAAAACGTTCCAAAAATCCCCAAATGTGAGTGCTTAGTTTTGATGTATGCAACAGTAGTTGTGATCAAATCAGGGGAAAATCAACTGGTACATCAGAAATCACAAGTGACCAAGCAGCAGGGTTTTAGAGTGAAAAAAACTGCCAGCTGGGTGGATAAAACGAAGCAAAAGTGGCAGTTCTCTTTCCCTTTTAATGTTTGCTATCAATCTTCAGTATATTTATGCTCGATTTCTAAGATGAACAAAAGGAATCATGCAGCCTGACTAGGTTTGAGCAAACCTGTAGGTCCACTGAGTTTTTCTGAGCTTGAGGAGGCAGCTGCATTGACTCGAGTTCTCAGGCCCAGTGGAGCTCTCGGGAAGCCTACAGGAATACCGTTCAGTTGAGGCCTCTGCAAGCCGGAGGTGGGCAGCTTGGAGGCTGAAAGTGGCGCAGAGGAACAGTGTGTTCATTAACTTTTGCACATTTGGTCACATTAAAACTACAAACATCGGTGTATTTTTTTTTTTGGGAAAGTTGTGGACCAACACAAAGTAGCACGCAATTGCAAAGCAGCACAAAAAGGATGCATGGCTTTAAAAATGTTTCAAAATTAAAACCCTAAAAGTGTGCATTTATATTCAGTCCCCTTCACTCCGATAGCTCTAATCTGAACACGTCTAAGAGCTCTGATCAATCCACCATCTGAACCTGGAAAGAGGATGAAGCAATTGCAGACCTATGAAGACATGGACGTCCAACCTAAACTTGGCAAGCAGAGTATTTATCAGCCAAGGAACCATGGTAATGCTGGAGGATATATGCTTGTTAATGTCTTCCACGGCTGAAAGAATGGACAACATGTGACCAGAAATGTAAAATTTATTTCTAATTTTTGGTTTAAAGCTTTTCAGCAGCACTAGGCAACTAAAGAATGAAAGCACTAGTATTAATAATCAACATATATATAATTTAGTCTTGTTTGAGAAGTCGCAGCGTCAATAAAATAATCATTCTGAGATTGAAAAGTTTGTTTTAATCCTTGAGTGCCTAGTTGATCTAATTAGCATCACATCTAAATTTGCACTAATGGTAGCTGCAATATTCAAATTAATAATCTCTAGTTAATTTAACATCTGATTAACAGCAATAATTTTTCTACAATTGGACATAACTTCAGGCATTAAGGGTTAAAGAGGTGTAGGACTTTCTGGATGCATAAAAAACACTTTCTCAATAAGCAATCTATGTAGAAATCCCATCTGCAGTTCTGTTGACGCAACTGTTTACAATCTCCATCCTGTGAAGATGCTTATATAGTGGTGACCCTACATACTGCCTGTTGGGCCACATGTACTGTCTCAGTCTTATTGAACTGACTAGCCTGCCTTCCTTCAGTATTATTTACATTCTCAGTTTCTAAATGAATTACTGATATGATTTTATAGCCCAGCACAATCTGCTACACACCTTTCCAATTTTATTCATAAAACTTTTTGAAAACAAACAAACAAAAAAAATTCTTTACAATTCAAAGTTATGCTGTACTTGTGTTGGTCTTTCAGGTAACTACTGTATCTAGTAAGTTTATGACAGACTGATGTATAAAACTAGCAATGTATTGTTGTATATGTATAAGAATAGAAAAAAAACAAAAACAAATGCAAACCAGATGTTTGGTGAATAAAGTATTTCAATCAGCGGAAGAATTTCTGAGAAGTATCACTGCTCACCTAAAGATCGCAGGTTGTAAGAGCTCGATACTGAAGTTTTCTGAAATGCACAAGAAGACAGGATGTTATCTTCCAGATGTATATACAGATGCATCCATAAAGCTAAGTAAAATTATTAAATCAAAAACAACAGTATGGTTTTACAAACTGAGTGGCTCACAAAAACACCCAATGTACTTACCTCCTGTTGTTCCTTTGGAGCAGCAGCGCTTTTCACAGCCTCCCTGTCGGTTCGGGGCTTTTTCACTGGCAGGCCCGTCGCTGCTGCTGGTGGATTACGCTTCATCAGATGGGTGGCGATTTTTGAAGGAGGGTAAAGCTGTTTAGCAGCAGGCTGCTTGAAGAACGTTTTGCGATCACCAAGGATGTTTGATGCCATTGTGCTGGATGGCTCATTAGGAGGTTGTCCGTACAGGTTTTTCTGCACTGCAAGGACGTGGCCCGCCTCTCGCTTCATGTCAAAGTTGGACACTTTACAGCTTGGCATTGGTGTAGAAGTGGTCAAGCACTCGGCTCTTAAATCTAAAGTCTCATCTAGATTAAACGAGTGAGCTTTGATGGTTTCTGTATCTGAACTTTGATGGTTTGAGAGGTCACAAAGGCCTGATTGAGAAAGATCCTTGCTTCCATTAGCTGCCTCTAAAGCAGGATTGGCTTCAAATGTCCTGTTTGGGCTTCCATCCTTCTTAGCCTCTGGCTGTGCAGCAGCATTTCTTTGGAGCTTTGGTGATTGGTTTTCAGAACAGCCATCTTTAAGGGTAGTGGTTGAATTTGAAGCTTTGGGAGCGGAGGAGACGCCTAAACCGCTTTGATGACTGTCACTTGAGCTCATTTCTGACAAAGTCATCGTGCCGTTTTGTTGTGAGGGAAGTTTACAGTCAAATGTGTCGTTCCGGTGACCAAGTGGAGCAGGAGTTTCCTCTACGGCAGAACCGATCTGCAGTTTGGATTTTTGAAGAGAATGCCGGTCTACAGTGTCATTCTGTCCCATCGAGTCTGGTGTTTCCTTTTTATCTGAGCTGCTTCGATTTACAACAAAGGAAGCTCCAGTTTCAGTGTCGACAGAACTTTGCTGATCTCTGCTCTCATTGACAACTTTTGGGTTGCTTACATCAGCTGTTGGAAGACCCAGGGTCTCGTTATTAAGGGTGGAAACTGGGGCGGTGTCAGGGGGAGCGCTCGCCATGGAGGGCTGCTCGACCGTAAACGTGCCGTTTGTGGACACGTCTGATTTAAGGCTTTGTTGTGACTCCTTGTTGGTTGACGTGGTGTCACAGCTGGTCGGCAGCTCTTCAGTTTTTGTGTCTGCAGAATCAGGTTTTTCTTTGGGTTCAGATTCCAACTCAGAGGTGGATTTGTCTATGTGAGAGGAAGACAAGTGTGCAGTCTGAGCAGACATGTCACAACAGGTGTTTATCTCTTGAGTAATATTAATAGCTTGGGTACAGAGTGTGTCCGAATTCTGAGATCTCTCCACTTTTTGTCTACTGGTCTCTGATTCTGGGCTCCGTTGTGACTCCCTTCTCGTTACCTTTGCATTCATCTCGTCGGATAATGCGTCTACAGAATCAGGCTTTTCCCTGGGTTCAGAATAAACCTCAGGGGTGGAGCTCTCCATACCAGAGGAAGAGATGTCGGCACTCTTAGCAGAGGTGTCACAAGAAGTGTACAGGTCACGAGTAACATTTATAACTCCGGTGCTGTCGTCTGAATTTTGAGATTTCTCCACTTTTTGACCACTTGTCTCAAATGAAGACTTGCTGTTTTCCAAAGTAACATCTTGAGTTACTTCTGAGGATGCTTTAATTGTGCTCTGCCTTGAACAATGGGCCGAGTTCACACTCGTGCCAGACAGTTCCTCAATCGTTATTGTGTCCGATTTGCCAAGCTCTGTCATAATTTGCTCACCATGATCCGAAGCAGCCCTGCTAACTTCCAAATGACCGGCAGGGGAAACAACTGGTGTGATGTCTGTGGAGGTCATCTGGCCGACTGGAGAGAGCTCAGAGTCCCGCGTAACGTCAAGGAGAGTAATTTCTCGCAAGTAATCATTGATAGTCCCTTGGAATGAAAGAGTACTCTCAAAGGACTCATCCGCCTTGGTAGGAAAGCTATTCTGATGACCTCTAGTGTTTGTCGGGGTGTGTGTCTTTTTACCATAAAGCTGAGGTGATGTTTTCAGGCTTTCAGGAAGGACTGAATCATTCATGGTCAGATGCATCATTGAATCGGCACTAAGATCGGAAAGTGTAACTTCTGGTAAGCATTCATCGTTGATCATAGAGAAATCCTCACCAGTTATTAGTCTCCTGAAGTCTCCAGTTGATTTTTGACAGTTAGCAGCAAGATAACTAAAAGGAACAGTGAGATTAGAACTGTTTTGATGTTGAAAAGGCTCTTGAGATGAGCTTTTATTCCTAATATTTAGGTGTTGTTTTAAGATTGGTGTTAGAGCAGACGGGACACCAGACAGCCGTGACTTCACCTGGCTCTCACTGGTTTTGTTCTTTGGAGCAGGAGTGGAAAAGACACGAGTGTCAAAAACATTCATATCATCTTCCCCTATCTGTGAGGTGAAACGCTCCGTTGCGTTTGGTGCTGCATTTTCTAGCTTCGAAGAGTCAACAGCTTTAGGATCTCTAGGTGGAACATTTTCACGGCATTCATCCGCCTGGGGATCCGCTTGGATGTATGAAGCTCGAGTTGTTGTGGTATTAGCCATAAGATAATAACTCCTTTGATTTGCTTTGATAAAAACAAAAACAGGACTTTCTTCTTAAAAAAAAAAAAAAAAAAAAAAAAAAAAAAAAGGGAGCCCAATACTAAAAACACTTTAAGCACATTTTCTCAAAGTTCTCTCAGAGTTTCAAAGCAGGAAATCTGGAGATAGAAGAAAAGCAAGAAAAATTCATTAAAAAAAAAAAAAAAAAAAAATATTCCTAATTGTTGCATAACATTTAATACCAGTATTCCACAAGTTTAACGAATAAAAAGATTACTGAGTTTGGTGTTTGTTAATACAGTTTGATTTCTTATCCTCCATTTTTTTTGTATTAAGACCCGTTAGAATGCATACTGTTACAATCACAGGTCACTGAAAAGACTACAGGTAGTAAGTACAATGTATGAGCTTTCTGGAAAGAAAAAATTAAAGACAAAAAAATTTAACTGATGTCTGCCTTTCTCTCATCTAAACAGTCAAGTAGAAGAAATATTTGGTAGGCTATAATATTTCAGGTGTCATGCATTCAAACTTAGCTTGCTAATAAAATATTTGGCCACACTGATGGATTTCCACTGTCCTTTTATGCATGATGCAATACATGATAGAGAGCTTAGTAAGCAAAAGCAGAAGTCTAGGGAAAACAAAAAATGGATTAGTTGCAATCAATTTTAACATCTCAGTATTACATCTTGCACTCCTAATATTATAAACACTGATAGCGAACATTTAACTGTACTTAGGGGTCTTTCTACTCCAGAAGCTGTGAGCTGGTGGAGAAGATCTAGAAACACCATGCATGCGAGTCACATGAAATACCTCCAGCATGATGTGTGGAGATAAAGAAGAAAGAGAAAGAATCAGTGGCTTCAACCAGCTCATTTAAGCTTACATGCCCCTACCAATAAATAAATAAATAAATAAAATAAAAACTAAACGTCAACAACAAAATTAAAATTCAGATCCCACATAAAAAAACTGGTGGACTGAAAATATGCATTTATCTCAGCGAAATAAGATCAAAATAAGGGCTGTGGATAATCTGATGGCCAGGTTTTTAAATATCAGTATCAACCATGGAAAAATCCACAAAGTTTAACCACCTGAAGGGGTCATATCGCGCTGTGGGTGTGGAGTAAACACCAGACTTTAAAATTTGTGGGCAAACCAGTTAATCTGGTTATCCACAACCACTTCATAAAGCTTCATGGGGGTATTCTCACTGAATGTGGTCTAAAAAACCCTTCCAGAATGAGAAAATTTAAACAAAACAAAAAACAGTGGCTTAATTGATATTAGGAACTGTTTTCAAGGTTTATGTACTAAAGGTATAGTTTGTAAACAGATTCCCCCCCATATATTTAACTAATCCTGGAGAAAACAAATGGGATTCCAAAAGCTTTTTTTAAAAAACACAAAACAAAAAAACGAAGAAAACAAAAATATTTAGTTTTACTTATCTTCATCACTTGAACAAGTTTAGTTACTCTGTAGAAAATACGGTGTGACAGAGAGCGTATTTTATACCGTCATACAGAGAATCAGTGGTTTGGATTTACAGTACCATTAGACGAAAAACACGACGGTTTTAAATTGATGACCAGATTGAGCTGTGAACTCCTCGCCCTTTTTCCAGAGTCAGTTACTGAAGAAGACGGACTCAACGGTTCCAACACAGCAAAAAAGTTTCTTAAAGCATTGCAGCTTAACTGAAGCTAAAACACTGAAAAGTAACTAAACGTGTGCGGCAACGCAGTTCCTAATGCTCGGTACCTTGCACCAAAGAGAGCTTACCTTGGAGGAGGGAATCTGTTCTATCCTTAAGGAAGTATTTCCAATGTTTTCGGACTGGGTGAAATTCCAACAAATCAACACAAACGTTGCAGCACAAGTCTAGTTTAAAACTGTCAGTTTCACCATTGGATAATACCAACCAATCACAGCCCGAGGAGTCTTCTTCGTGACTCTATAGAGCACTCTATCGCCATCTACCGCTTGAACTGTTTTATTAAAAAAAAGGATTTTAGAAAATAACCGACAGCTAGTTTTTGTAACAGTATCCACGTTGTATAAAGTTAGAATTCATATAAAAACACTGAATTTGATATTTTTAAATGTCGATATAAAAATGTCAAATTCTGAAATAATAAATACATAAAACAGGACATACAGAACGAACGCGTGATTTCACTTCAACGTCCCCGCCATATTGTGAGTGGCATTTTGTTGTACACAGTGGTCTCAAATTCCAGTCCTCAAGGGCCGGTGTCTTGCAACTTTTAGATGCCCCTCTGCTTCAGCACACCTGGCTCCAATACTAGCTCATTAACAGAGCTCTGTAGAGCTTGTCTGCATGCTAGTGGGACAAGTTCACCATTTAACTCTAGCGTGTATGACAAGGGACACATCTAAAAGCTGCAGGAATCTGACCCTCCAGGATTGCAGTTTGAGACCACTGTTGTAAACCCTAAGCCCACAAGCATTAAGCAGTGTAGCGTACACAAAAATTACATTCAAGAGTAACACTACTTCATCATATTTTTGCTCAAGTAATCAATAATAATAATTCAATATTTTACAATGATGTCATCAGACAGACAAAAAATATAAAGTTATGTTCATCTCACTTTTACATAAACTGTAGGTGTGTTTTTGATGCATTTTTGGTTCAAATATTCTTCTTCTTCATTTAGTAAAGTTACTCACAGTTGGTAGAATATCCAGAAATTTTACTTAAACAAGAGTAGTGATACTTAATAATAATATTTCCCAGGTAAAAGTAAAAATTATTGTGTAGTAAAACTACTCTTAAAAGTAATTTTTTCCCCAAAAAAGTTATTCAAGTAAATGTAACCGAGTAAGTGTAACTAGTTACTACCTCTGGTTAAGACCTTCAAGTCTTCAGCAGTGATGAGACATATTAACACAAGTAACCCATGCTATATTTTCAATGATTAGATAGAACTTTTAATTTTCTTGAACAACATTGCTTCAAGAAATAATAACATTTCCATCTATTTATCTATATTTGTTATTCCTTATTCCATACAAGACTGATCCACTCCTTGCTGTTACTACTACTGCTACTAGTATGAGCAATAATAATAATAATAATAATAATAATAATAATAATAATAATAATAATAATAATAATAAATTGTTAACCCTCTCTTAATAAAGTAGTGTTCCACTAGCAGAGTCAGTACTTGTACAGAATAACAAGGAGAACCAGATGCTGTCAATGTGACCCAGTGTGATCCATCAACTTGCATTTAATGTTTTCTTTATAAGTGCAAAAATTGCCACTGTTAATTTTGTATTGTACTCTCCGCCAAGTGATTTTAGACTTTTGATATTAGGACAGCTGTAAATGCTAAAAATAAGGGCAGAAAATGATAGTTTGCATGAAAGAAACTACAATTCTTTATTCGGTTATGCTTTATTATAAAAGCTAAATACCAAAAAAAAGTATGTAGCATAAAAATCTCATCATTGCTTTTAGTTTGACAAAAGACAAAAACAGAGCAATATTCATAATGTATTGAGCTATTCACA
This sequence comes from Anableps anableps, assembly GCA_014839685.1. Taxonomy (NCBI): domain Eukaryota; kingdom Metazoa; phylum Chordata; class Actinopteri; order Cyprinodontiformes; family Anablepidae; genus Anableps; species Anableps anableps. Next base: position 27,156,511 of record CM026084.1, read on the forward strand.
GAAAGCATTCATATTATTTTTTCACTCTTTGGGAGTTTTTTTCAGCTTGGTCCTAAGTTCAGACATGAGTGGATTTCCAAACCTGTGGAGACATAAAAAACACAGAATAAGAAGCAAAATTCCTGACCCTTTGAATTTGCTGAAAACAACAAAGCTTAATGTGTTGTTGGAACATGTTGTTGTTTCTGTTTTACCCTGGTTGTCCTGGGGGCATCCATTTGGGTCTCTTTGGTACTTCATCCTTTTTGGCAGCATCACTCTTCTCTTCCTCCTTCTTTTTCTCCTCAGAGTCCTTTAGATTTAGTGTAAAATCGCATTTAGCTTTCCCCGAAATAAAGAAAAACAGCAATGTATGAATTATTGCAATACCTGTGATTGTGTTTCTGGGTTATCTTCGTCTTTTGGGGCTTGTCGTGTCTTCTTTAAAACAGGAAAACCTGCTCCAATCCCTGAATCCAAACATGAATATATAAATAATTCAAAAATGACTGAAAAAAGGGACTGATGTGCTGCACAGAAATGGACCTACCAGGCAGTTTGATCCCAATCCCCAAGCCACCTAAAGGCACACCTGCAGGAACTTTACCAGGCACCGGCAATGAGGGAGTTGGATCCACAGAAGGCTTATGAATTAATGAGCGGGGATCTGTGGGGGGTCTAGCATGAGGGTTTTTCACAGCAATGCGAGACCTTTGCACTGCAAAATCAAGCATGGGGCCATCGACCTGCAAGGACAAAATCATCTCACTCTTTAGCTCATCTGCACTTCAGAAAACTGTGATGTTTTTGGTTTGATCTGAAACAATACCTGACTCTGATCTTCTTCCACCTCAGTCCTGCTTGCGGCTGGAACTAATCTGATGAGATGTTCTGACAATCTGTGCTCTGGTGTAACCAGGGCGAAAGGTTGCTTCTCAGGTTCAATCTGAGCTTCACCTCCAGAAGGTGATTGTGTCAAAACACTTCCCTCCTCTAACAGAGCCTCAGTGTGTTGCCTTGATTCAGGGATCTGGATTTCATCGGAGATGTCAGATGCTTCGAGAAGCTCATCCTCAGCTTTTGCCTTCAGTGACGTAACATCTGCTTCTTCATTGTCTCCACACACTGCATCTGTGTCAGCTTCTGTTTTTGGTTTTGTTTCATCCGGCTTTTCTTGTGTGGTACCACATTCCTGATTTGGATGTTTTGGTTCTGGTGATGAAACCCCTGAATCAGAGCAGGATCTGATCTCACTGGATGCTTCCTCCTCTAATGGGTAAGACTGAAGAGTTTCAACTGTTTCCTCAATCAATGCAGATTCAGAGTTAGAAGTTGGAAATTCACAGATATTTTCTGAATTTTCATTTATGTTGGCAAGTAATTTAGTGTCTCCTGATTTAATTGTCTGAGTCTCACTAAAGGACTGGTCCAAAAACCCAGAGTCCAGAGTGGTCAAGGAAGTTTCTGTTTCACTTATAGATGTAGGCTCTTCTGATATTGCCTCAATTATTCGTCCTTTCTTCTTCTCTGATGATATTTCGCTTGATTCCTCATTAAGTTCGTCCTTTTGGAGTGCTGGCTCAGATTGGTCTTCTTCTTTAAGCCTATCAGTGTCCTTTGACATCGCTGTCTCTAACCATAAATCAAGAATTTCTTCATCAATCACATCCTGACGTTCTTCAGCTGGATCTTCTGAGTATCTCTCTGCTGGTTGCAGCTCATGTGTTATTTCCTCCACTGAGATCAGGGGAAGACCTTCATCCGGGGTTGTCTTAGATTCATCAGCTATTTCTGTTGTTATTTCCGCCTCTGTCAACTGAGAGGCTCTGAGTGGAGCCTGATTGTTTGCCTCAAGATATTGAGATAGTTCAGATTGTCCTGTGATCAGATCAGTTGTGGTCCCCACTAACTGGAGGGGCCTAATCTCATCTAAGTCCAGAATTTTATTGTCCAGTTGTCGTTCATCTTGACTTTCAGTGTCAGACCCCACCTGTGGAAGTTCAATGGCAATTTCGTCAAACAATTTAGGTTTGATCTCATCTGAGTGTTTCAAGTTCTCACGGTTATCCTCCAAACTAAAAGACTGTACAAGTTCTGGACCAAGGCTTATCTCTGTCATCTTCTCTTTTTCACCCTTGGGAGATTCAGGAGTTTCATCTGCAGAATCAACCCCTTCATCAACTGCTAGAACTTCTCTTTTCTCACAACCATCTTCTGCTGCTTCTTTGGACAGCCTGGTCGTTTCCAGTTGAACTGTTTCGTCCCCATCCTGCAGCTCAGTCTCCTCTGCTGAGTATGTCTCAAATTCCTCGTCCGATTGTTTGATCTCTGTCTTCATTGAGGTATCCAGTAATTCAACCTGTTTTTCCTCTGAAAACTGATCTAATTCCAGATTTATGTTGTCGCTTTTTGGCTTCTCTGTATCTTCTACAAATTGCAGTGCTCTAACCTGCTCCTTCACAACCAAGTCCAACTCGTTCTTGCTTTCCTCTGTGCTGCCTTGTCTTATCAGTAAATATTCACCTCCTTCTCCTCTCCTGCTTTTAAAGACCTCCACCTCTTCTGGTAAGTGAATGGTCTGAATTTCCTCTAAATTTCCTCCCTCTAAGAACCTTTGTGTGGTATTTTCATCTGACTCAAGTTCATTGTTGTGCTCAGGAACTGCCTCTGGAGTTTCCTCGCACGCCTCAGTGTTGAGCTCGTGAGACAGGGCAGCCTGGCCTTCGATTACGCCCAGGGGAATATTGTTAAAGCCTCTGTTTATTTCCTGTGCAGACTCGCCTTCAGCTTTTACAGTAACTGGAGCAGTAGTGCAAATACCTTCTATGCAGCTCTCTTTGTTGGTGACTTCAGTCGAGAGCCTCTCCTCTTCTGCCACTTCATTATCAACATCTGCTGACATTTCTTCCACAGTCATTTCTTTCTCTGTGGTGGTTTGCATAATCGTGACAAGCACATCTTCTTCAGATGTAAACTCGGTTGTGTCTGGCTCTGTTTTTTCTTCGTCAATTGTCCTTCTGCTCTTGTCCTGATCTGATTCTTCCTCTGTTGTATTTAGATCTTCTTCTTCAAAGACAGTCATCTGGATATTTTCATCAGTTAGCTCATCCTCTGATAACTCTCTGCACACAGGGAGTTGAGTTTCTACATCTTTAGTTTTTTCAGAGCTCAGCTGTAGTGCATCTTCACGGATATTTGCATTTCCCAGCATCACTGCAGAAGCTATATTGTCCCTATGTTCTTCTGTCTCTGAGTCGCTGTCCTCCTCCTCCTTTGTTGGGGTGCCCTCTTGTATCTTGCTCTCCTCTTCTGAGCTTTCTTCAGCTTCTTCTTCATCATCTTCCTCAATGTCTGTCAAGGTTTCCACCGTTTTTAGACGATCATCCAGTCTCACTGTGCTGACATGCTCCTCTGCTTCATTTGATTCAGTCCTGTCACTCACTCCCTCCTTTAACCACATATGTCCAAATCCACCAGTTTCATACTCTCCGTCACTTTCAGGCATCTCACATTCCTCCTCTTGTTTTATTTCACTCTTTTCCTCAAAGTCTTCTTTATTTTCCTCTCCATCATATTCCTGGATTTCACTGCACACTTCCTCCAAGTCTTCTATGGCATCATCCACTTTTGGACAGTCATGCCCTGCTTGGTAGTGGTCTGATTGACCAAACTGTTCCTCTCCTGTGCTCTGATCATCATCGCTGCTTGTGACACCTTGGGTTAAAATGTTTTCCTCTTGCTGGACATCTTCGACTGCTCTACTGTTCTGCTTCTGCTCTGCGTCTTCATTTGATGTAGACTTATTAGGTGCTTCCTCCTCAATGACAGCGACCTGGACCCTCTCATCCTCGGCCACACCTGACAACTCTTTGCAGACAAGGTGCTGAGTTTCTACTTGTTGTGTTCTCTCCTCTGAGTTTTCATTTTCAGAGCTCAGCTGTGATGCATCTTCACAGATGTTAGCATCTCCTAGCATCACTGCAACAGCTTCACCTTCCCTTTGTTCTCCTGTCTCTCCATTGCTATCCTCCTCCTCTCTAGTGGTGCACTGTTTTATCCTACTTTCTTCCTCAAAGTCTTCATTTTCTTCTCTAACGTCTTCCTGTATTTCACCCCTTTGTTCCTCCAAGCCTTCTCTGTTTTCTACTCCTTCTCTTTCCATAGAAGTGTGCAACTTTTGGATCTCAGTTTTCTCTGATCCAAGCCGATGTGCTGTCATGTCTTCAGTGATCAGCTGCTCTGTTTGGTTGTTTCTTGTTAAGCCGAACTGTTCCTCTCCTGTCCTCTTATCATCTTCACTGCTTGTGACACTTTGAGTTGGAATATTTTCCTCTTCGATTGTCCTTATGCTCTTGTCCTGTTCTGACTCTTCTCCTGTTGTCTGGAAATTAGCTGCTGTATTTTGATCTTCTTCGTCAAAGACAGTCATCTGGATGTTCTCTTCAGTTAGCTCATCCTCTGATAACTCTTTGCAGACAGGGAGATGAGTTTCTACAACTTTAGTTTTCTCATCTGAGCAGTTTTCTTTTTCAGAACTAAGCTGTGATGCATCTTCACTGAAACTTGCATCTCCCAGCATCACTGCAACAGCCTCACCTCTCCTATGTTCTCCTGCCTCTTCATTGCTGTCCTCCTCTTCATCAGTGGAGCACTGTTTTACCTCACTTTCATCCTCAAAATCTTCTTCATTTTCTTCTCCATCATCTTCCTGGATTTCATCACTCTCTTCCTCCAAGTCTTCTTTGGCTACATCCACTTTTGGGAAATCCTCTAATCTCTTTCTGCTCACTGGCTCTTCCCCAGCTACAGCTTCTTCTCCTTCTTCTGCCTTATTTGGTGTATTATCTGGTTCAGCAGTTTCTTGGTCTTCTTTGTTTTCAACCCCTTCTCTTTCTGCACAAGTGTGCAACTTCCCTCGTCCAAGTTGATGTGCTGTCATGTCTTCATTGGTCAGATGAGGTTCACGGTCGTTTCCTGTTAAGCCAAACTGTTCCTCTCTTGTGCTCTGATCATCATCGCTGCTTGTGACACTTTGGGTTAAAATGTTTTCCTCTTGTCGGACATCTTCGACTGCTCTGCTGTTCTGCTTTTGCTCTGCCTCTTCATTTGATGTAGACTTATTAGGTGCTTCCTCCTCAATGACAGCAACCTGGACCCTCTCATCCTCGGCCACACCTGACAACTCTTTGCAGACAAGGTGCTGAGTTTCTACTTGTGTTCTCTCCTCTGAATTCTCATTTTCAGCATAGAGCCTCTCGTCTTTTGCTACTTCACTATCAATATCTTCTGAAATTTCTTCCATTGTCACATCTTCCTCTGCAGTTTGCATGATGGTAACCAGTGCATCCTCTTCTCTAAATGTTAGTTTGGTTGTGTCTGGCTCTGTTTTTTGCACATCCTTGATGGTTGTGGCACTTTGAGTTAAAATATTTTTGATTGTCCTGCTCTTGTCCTGTTCTGACGCTTCACCTGCTGTCTGATGGTTTGCAGCTGTATTTAGATCTTCTGCTTTGAAGACAGTCATCTGGACATTTTCATCAGTTAGCTCATCCTCTGATAACTCTTTGAGATGAGTTTCTATGTCTTTAGTTTTCTCATCTGAGCAGTTTTCATTACCAGAGCTCAGCTGTGATGCATCTTCACTGATGTTTGCATCTCCCAGCATCGCTGCAGAAGCTTTATTGTCCCTTTGATCTCCTGTTTTTTCATTGCAGTCCTCCTCCTCCTTTGTTGGGCTGCACTCTTGCATCTTAGTCTTCTCCTCTGAACCTTCTTCAGTTTCTTCTCCATCATCTTCCACAATGTCTGTCAAGGTTTCCACCAGTTTTTGATGATCATCCAGTCTCACTGTGCTCACATGCTCCTCTTCTTCACTTGAATCCATCCAGTCACTCACTCCCTCTTGTAACTGCACATGTCCAGATCCAAGAGTTGCAAGTTCTCCGTGCTTCTCAGTTGTCTGACTGTTGACTGACTCACAAGCGTCGCATTTCTCGATCTCAGTTTTCTCTTGTCTGCCTTGACGTGCCTTTGCACCTTCTGTGACCAGCTGCCCTGCATGGTCATTTCCTGTTTGACTGAGCTGTTCCTCTATTAAGTCGTCTTTGTTCTCATGGTCTTCTTCTTTAGGTTTCACGTCAATATCTGCGGTGCAGCGGTCCCAGGCAACAACTGGTGAGGACAAGCTAAGAAGAGAAACTGTCGAAAGAGACTCTTCCTCACCAGCTTCTTCTCCTTTGGCATCGGCGCCTTTTTGGCTGCAGTCAGGAGGCTCGCTGTCCACTCCAGGTTCATGTAAAGAGGTTGTGTTATTGCTGGCTGTTTCAACTGGTTGTGGCCTCAGGAATCTGCTCACAGCTTCAGTTATGTAACACTGGGGAAGAGATGGGAAAGTGTTATTCATGTAAACGAGTGTGTTGTGCACAATTTGATGTAGTTAAATTATAAGCTGTCATAGTTAAACAGAAAGATAAGAGAGCACTTAACTCCACTTGTGCACTTTTAGTGTAACAGTGCTTGAAGCATTTTACACAATAGGCAGCTATGCAGGCAGACTGTTAAAGACCCTTTCCTGTTTTCGAACAACAATACCTCTACTCACAAAGCAAGGCTCATAAGTGATTTTCTGAGTCTGAAAGACGTGGCCTTCACTGATTATTGATTTAATAATAGATCTCACTTATGTAAGATTAAGGGTGTGTTGTACAGTCCTGACGGATGTGCAAAACGTGATATTTTACATTACTGTGGAAAAGCCATCCATTATTTCTTTATGATTTGCTCCCAAACAGTCAGATCTTTTTCTCCTAAAGACTTTTGAAAGACCTTTCAAAGCTTTTCTTTGGACTTTGATGCTTCTTCACTTATTTTCAGGCCAGGAACTTGATGTCTTTCTGTTAAGCCACTTTACTCTGACCTATGGATCATTTATGTATAATAAGACTCCTAAACTCAGGGGATAAATCAATGTAAAGTATACACTTAAAAGAATCATGTTTATTTTGGATCTTAAGGTATTTTATCAAGCATGTCATGCTAACATTTCTTTAGCTGAATCAAGGCATCGACTGCTAACAGTTTCAACACAAAACAAGATTTGAAAAAGTACAATTAAAATAAGTTCCCATCATACTATTCCTACAGTTTGAAGTTCTTTTAACAAGATGACAGAGAAAATACCAGATTGACCAGAGTAGAGCAGAACTCCCCCCCCCAACATATTGCTGTGCACTGCTGGTCAGCAGGTTAACAGAGGGTTACTACACCTTTTCCTCATGTACAAGACAGAAAAAAATGTCTATTTGTAAATCTTTCCAGTTGCGAAATGCACAAACAGTAACCATATTTTAAATTGTAGTTAGCAAGCTACTGCAGGCTAGGTACCAAGGCAGACAGCCAGGTTAGTTAACCAGCTCAGAGAGAAGCTTTAATATTCATACCTACTGTAACAAACAACAATAAATATCCTGGATAACGTTTTTATGATTGAGTAATGAATATAGTAGATTACTTTAGATGCAAGATAAATAATTGCTGCTGTTCTGTTTCAAATAAAAGCAACTGGATTATTTTTATGCATTTTTGTTTAAAAATCTTTGCATAAATACAATGAAAGCAAGGTGAATTGCATTCAAAATTAGCATACTGTCTAATTACTAAAGATAACTCTGTTTAATTCTGTTTAATTGTAATGAAATTGCATTTTAGCAGCAAAAAGTAGCAGCTAAACCCTTACAGTGGAGACAAGTAGGATTACAAAAGATTATTAAATGAGACTGGTCATCTGCAGGCCTGTGTCCAGTGGCGCCACCAAGTGGGGGTCAGTAGGCAATGAACATGGCTGTAAATGTGATGCCCCACCTCCAATCAGACAGTCTGAGATGCATACTATTTATGAGTGTAATTCAGAAGAAGAGAAGGTAAGTACATGACCTTAAGAAACTGTTCATCTACTGTAAATATTTTTTAGCCCTCTAAATATCTTTGTTTGTCGTCCATCTACCCCCTCTGTTCACGCTGCAAAGTATGCTGTCATGATCCAAAAGAAGGAATGGGCTGGAAATGTTTATGTTTATATGTGCAGAAATAGCACTGGTTCATACCTGGAGCTGATCAACTATTTTATTCCAAGATGCTTCATAGGTCAGTTAATTTACTTTTGAAACAAAGAAACAATCTTTGGAAAACATTCAGGAAAATGCTGAAAGAGAAAGTCTGGCCACTTGGAAATAAAGTATATAGAAAGTAAACATCACTTAAAACTTTTGCAAACTTCTTTAAATTCCCAAAATGTAGCAAAACAAGACATTTATTGATTTTTACTGCTGTGTAAAAACAGTGTATTCTAACTTCAGTCCATTTGTTTTCTATATCTGCTTATCCTTGCACAGTCATGGGTGGCCGGTGCCTATCTACAACGGTCACTGGGCATAGAGACACACAGGACAGACAACCATGCATGCACTTACACCTAAGATGAATTTACAGAGACCAGTTAACCTTGCATTCATGGTTTTGGATTGTGGGAGGATGCCATAGTACCCGGAGAGAACGCATGCATGCTTGGAAAGGACATGCAAACTCCATACAGAACGAGCCCAGACTGCAATTGTACTACCAACTCCAAATTCTCAGCTGTTAATGTGTCCAGGCTTAGACTTTTGTAAAGAAAAACTGGATTGTCTTGTTTTTCTTTCCTTTCTGGTTCCATCAAGAGTTTTGTGTCCCGTATGGGAACCAATTCCTGCCACTGTGTTGGAAAAAAAAAGAGTTTGGATCTCTTGATTATAAGACAGATAGATTTCATATTAATGAGATATTTAAGTCAATATCATGAGACAGTATGTCAAAACTTTGGCATGTGAAATTATGAAATAGTTAGGGCTGTGACAAAATCCCTCATCATGAGATCTTGCAGTTTTGAAACTACATGGACTGTTTCAAAAAGTGCTGTTGCTAAAGTAACTGTAATTGATTATTATGAGTCCCGGACATAAACTCTGTTGTATCTATGTTTGAGAGTCTCATTTTGAAGTGAGAAAAGAAGCACTCCCTGCATTGTTTTGACACACTCTTGCAATTTCTTGTCCGAAATCTCTCTTTATAAAATCAGAGAAGTCCCAACTTTAAATAGAAAAAGGAAACTGTGATGAAGGGGTCCTACCAAGAAGACACCAACTAGCCAAACATTAGCTGCTAATTTATGGGGATAAAATTGACTCAAAAAATATATGTGTGCATGTAATACTTGATTTATAATCTGTGTAAGCCTGTCTGTGTGTAGCTTTCGGTACTTATATGTGTAAAACATGATTTGTAAACCATAAAAAACATTTTGTGCATAACTTCAAGTACTTGCAAATGTGAGTTCAAATACACATAAATATTAGGAAATTATGAATACAAAATAAAAGTACACAAAAATCTGATAATTACAAATTAATCTAGAATTTGTAAATAATTTCAGATTACATTTTATATGTCTTGTAGTTGATATTTGACTGTCAGTGGCAGCAAATGTTTATGTGAGCTATGCTAATTTAGCTGTTGGTAGCAAAGTCCTTGTATTTCGACAGTTTTCTGGCATTAGGACCTCCTTAGAATGAGAGACGGATGATTGTATTGTTATCCCCCCATATTTCAGTCATTATTTATGAGAACTTATATCATAATTACAAGACAGTATCTCATGCACCTAAATCAAAATTTGATATTCAAGTGATTATCATGAGATTTCATAATTACACATATTTTTATCGTCCCATTGGCAGAAACGGGCTTCCACAGTTTGTATCACACCATACTTTCTAACTATGGGCTGCAATTTTACCACAGTTTGCATTTCCCTAGGGTTCAAACCGAGCCAGTGTATGGCGGAATGTAAAGTTATGGAACAAATAATTAAAACAGTTACTAAACAAATTTATAAAATAAAAGAAAAAGGGGAGAAACGTGTGCGTGGATGCAACTTAAAGACCAAATATGGATGAGGAGAAGAGGGTGGGAGGAGTGGAAAACAGGGGGCATATCTGTAGGATGTGAGAAAGATCTAAACAGGAAGAGACTATTAAAACTCTAACATTCATGTCGCAACTTTAAACTTTAAAATCTAATTTCTGTGAAGCTTAACATGGTGCAGCTGCTCACCCAGACTGAGATCAGGGTCCTCTCCACCCGTTGAAAGGGACTATCGGGGTCCGGCTCCATCTTCGCACCTCCTTCCTCGTTTAACTCTTGACCATTTGAAGTAGTGAAACAGAACAAGGCATCAGTTTATTCCTCCTCAGCGTGGTGATCCGAAACCTCATCAGAAAGCTGCTTCCAGACGCTCCTAGTTCTTCCACGACAGGTGGACTTCCCTCTCCTGGGTTCTGTCCGGCGTTCTGACCAGGAAGAGGCTGATCCCAGCTGAGCGCTGTGTCGACCAGATGCGCAACACTGTTTGCAACAGCGCAACAGCGTTTCTCTGACACATCAGACCGCTAAAATGCACGTGATGAGTTGCTGAGCTGCTGCGAGAAATAAAATGTTAAAATAACCTTGAGTAGGCCCAGTCTTGGTGGAAAAACACAGACCAGTGCATGAATTACTCTGCACTTTTTTCTTGCTTTCTTAGGGTTAAAAGATTTCAGCGTTGCATGCTTATTTTATTGCATGTTTAGGCTTAACGAGTTAGCCCGGGAAGAAATTTGTAGAAGTTTGGAATTAGAGAAGTAACTCAAGGTGATAAAATTAGATTGCACGGACTTTATGAGCTGCAGTCAATGCTCTCACAGCAACCTAAAACACATTTCCTTTAGTTCTACTTCTGTTTCTGTCACTACATGAAGAGAACTGACAGAAACAGAAGTTAAGAATCTTATTTCATATACAAAGCTATGAAAAAGTCGTTGCCCCCCCTTTACAGGTGTCTATTGTTTTTTGCTTTACTGCTGCTGTTTAATGTTTCAGATCTGCAAAAAAAAAAAAAAAAAAAAAAAAAAAAAAAAAAAAAAAAAAAAAAAAAAAAAAAGTTTGTATTAGAAAAAAAGACAACCTGAGTAAATGCAAAAATCAGTTTTCAAATTATATTCTCATTTTTGAAGGGAAAAAGTTTTCCAAACTTACTGCGTCATTTTTTAAAAAGTAATTTCCCCCTAACCCTACTAACGAGTTGCACCCCCCCCTTGGCAGTACCAACTTACATCACTGTAGAGAAATTTTGGCCACTCTTCTTTGCAGAATTGCTTTAATTCAATCCCACTGGAGGGGTTTTAAGAATAAATGGGCTGTTTGAAGTAACACCACATTATTTCAATAGGATATAGGTCTATACTTTGACTAGGACACTCCAAAATCTTAATTTTCTTGTTTTAGTTGGGTAATTTAGAGGCAAGCCTACTGGTGTGCTTTGAATCATTGTCATGCTGCAAAATCTAACCTTAATTTTCAGGTAGAGAGCAGACTTTGTTTTCTCACTAGTTTTGAATTTCTGTAGATCAGGACATAATATGTTGCTTTTCAAGATCTTTTAGCCTACTTCATGTTGTCAGATAGGTTCTGTTGAAGTGATTTCTTGATTGTACAGGTCTGGAAATATCATCATTTGAAATGAGCATTTTTTTAAATTTATTCAGGTAATTTTTCTGATATTAACATTTGATGATCTGAAATGAGTGCAAGAGAGCAAAAGAACAGAGTCTGTTGACATGAAGTAGTAAAGCATGTGGTATCTGGCAAACAGTTTCAGCAAATCAGCAGCTGAGAACAGATTAAAGAGAACAGCTATCAGTGGTTTTTTTTGTCTTCTGAAAGCTGTGGTCTACTGAAACCACTGGTAGCGTGGCTTGTTTTCAGTAAAGTTAAGTCGACTGTGTGAAAGAAAAGCAGTTATTGCTTCTGTACCAGTGCTGATCTGCTTGAGAATAAGCCTTATTTTCACATTATGTAAAATTTAAAACCACAACCTGAAGTATTCCCAAGCAACCCGTTTATTTTTTCTTTCTCCATCCAAAGAACAGAATTATGTAAAATAAGCTGTTTTGAAACAGTTATATTTAATCCATTACTGTGTTGTAGTTTTAATGGTTTTATCTGTTTAACTGTTGTTCAGTCAGTCCTGGGTTCCTCCATCACTGTGTGGTTTGGCTCATCAGGACCAGACTGCACAGAACAATCAGGTCTGCAGAGTGGATCATTAGGATGGAGCTTCCCTCCATCTAGGACTTAGACAAGTCTAGGGTCAGCAAAAAGGCAGTTAACATCCCAGCATCTCTTCCTGTCCTTCTAATGAACACTTAACCATCAGATTGCCCAGATCAATGCCATGTATATTGCTCTAGTTCAGCCTTGTCTTATTCTTTTAAAAAAAATGCTGTAAAAAAATCCTTTTCATTTTCCAATAATTTATCTTATATACAGTGTCTATAAAAAGTAATCACCTCCTTAGATGTTTTACACTTGTATTATTTATCAAATCATTCATGGTAAACAAAATTAGGCTTTTTTGATTTTAAAAAAAAAACAAACAAACAACTTTATTGTCTTTAAGTGAAATCTGAGTTCTATAAAATAATGACAATTAAATTAAAATATTTAACATAAAATAAGTGATAATATAAATATTCACTCTCTTTACAGTTGCTGACCTAATTCAACAGAGGTCCAGTGAATTAGTGCTGGTAGTCTCACAATGAGTGGAACGGAGATCTCCTGAGTGCAGTGACTGTGTCTCAAGTGACTGTAGTATAAAGACAGCTGTGTCTGGAATGTCCATTCACTGGTTAATCTATAGTCCTAGCTAACTGAAGGAGCTCCAAGCTTCAACAGCTGAGGTGGGAGAGACTCTGCAGACAATAACTGTTCCCTGGGTTCTTCAGCAGTCAAAGCTTTATGGGAGAGAGGCAATGAGAAGAAGAAAAGTCAGATCAAGGCTTGACTAGAGTTAGCCAATAGGCATGTGGGAGACTCTGTGGTCAAATGGAAGAAAGTCCTGTGGTCTTTTGGCCATCAGACAAGTCACTATGTTTGGTGGACATCAAACATTGCACATCACCACAAACACACCATCCCCACTGTGAAGCATGATGGTGGCAGCGTTATACTGTGGTGATGCTTCTCAGCAGCAGGCCCTGGAAAGCTTGTGAAGGTCTAAGGTAAAATAACTACAGGGAAATCCTGGAAGATGATTAGTTTCCATCTGCCAGAGAACTACGGCTTCAGCGAACACTTATTTTCCAGCAAGACAACGACCCGAAGCATCCAACTGAAGCTACACAGAAATGGTTTGAAGACAACAAGGCGAGTGTTCTGGAGCGGCCCAGTCAAAGCCCAGACCTAAATTCCAGAGAGACTTTATGGGAGAACTTGAAAAGGGCTGACAGAGATGGAACAGTTGATCAGGAAGAAAGAGGGGAATTTGCAGCATCCAGATGTGTCTAACTGAGACCCATCCACATAGACTCCGTACTGTGATTGCAGCCAAAGGTGCATTCACTAAATACTGACCTGAAGGGGGTGAATAGTTATACACTTATTTGATGTTACATATTTTTATTTAATTGTTATTATTTTGTAGAAATCAGTTTTCCCTTTGACATTAAAGGTTTTTTTTTCCATCAAAAAAGTCCCATTTTGTTGATCATGATTGATTTGTAAAAACAATAAAACAGTAAAACATCCAAGGGGGTGAATACATTTTGTAGGCACTGTATTTACATTTAAAATGTCTTTATTGAGAGCAAAGTGGAACCAAAATGAAATTCCTCGTTTGTGTGCACAAAGTTGACAAACAAAGCTGATTCTGATGAAAGCTTAGATACCTTAACACTGATAACCACTTCCTATGTTTCAAGTCCACTGCGTCATAAAGTATTGCTTCATGGCCTGCAGCTTTCCAGTTTAGGTTGTGAAAGAACAACTTACACCAAAATGGTGTAATACAGGATATTTATAGACATAGTCATGGCACACTGAGTGGCATTTAATAAAATACTGCAAAAAGTGATTCAGTTGACATAAGTGTTTTTAGCTCATGCATGTCTTTGTGCAGATCCTTTGTGTAAATAAGGACCCCACAGCTCTGCAACACCTATGCACACAGCAACGAGCTGTTGCTGTGGTCAGAGCACAGAAAAAAACAGAAGTATATTTTGAAACAAGAACTAATTTTGGTAAGTAACCATAATGACTACAACTTTTGCATATTACTTTAAACAACACAGAGCTGCAGTAAGTTTGGGTGCAGAAATGAAACATCTTAGTCTTTATTTTATTGTCAGCTTATTCATACAAAAATAGGAACTTTTGTGGGAAAAACTTACAAAGTTTAGAAGTCAAAGTATAGGACAACAGACTAAAGATATAAATAGACCCCCATCTAACAACAGAAACATGTGAGATGCATCTGAATGTTGTAATTTTTGTTAAGCTTTAGAGATAAATATTAGATACATAAGCAGGGATGTGAAATAAGGAAGCAGTGTTGTTGATCTTCTTCATGCAGAGGATGGAATTTCCTCATTGGACTCTGAAAGAGAAAGACACACAGATGAGCAAACTTCCTGTTGACTAGGGGCACTTCCTGATGAACAGTTACTAATCTTTTATTTAAATCTTTAGTATGTAACTTTTATGAAAAATATGTTTATTACATCTTTGTTAAAATTATGTCATGGCAGTATAATATAAGATAATCCGTGAAAAAAAAATCAAGCTTCTCTGCCTTCTCACAGTGCTTCCAGTTCTAGCTGCAGAAATCCACCACTCAGTCAGAAACAACCAACCAGAGCCAGGAGGAGGGTCTTAGCGCTGTCAATCACCCTCATGTACACACCGCTCACACACTCCCCCTTGCTCTCTGCTACAATACAGCTGGTTCACCACAACATAGCCTGCCAAAAATGCTAAAGCTAGTTAGCAAAGCCACCAACCACGTCAGATAAACAGTTTTCCTAGAATGGTAAGTTGTTTTTGCACCATTAGCACATTTAATATCGCATACATGAGGGTGACTGACAGCACTAAGACCTTCCTCCTGGCTCTGATTGGTTGTTTTAGGTCGGGAGCAGTCAAGCCAAAGGTTGTATGAAAACAGCAAATTTTTCACACTTTTCTACTTTAAACTGTAACTTGGATGAGTTTGGAGTTAAAAATTGTTGTTGTGGAAGACTATTCAGGGTCTGTGTTAATGTGAAGAAAAACAAAACCCTGTGGCTGATTTAGAAAACATATGTCTCGCATTTTATTATTTATGTGTTGTGTTGTTTTCCTACGTGGTGTGTACACCGCTATATAGTATGATGCAGCAACCAAGTGATCTGCTGCCAATTCACACTTTATAACCATTGAATACTGGATTTAGGACGAGTGGAAAAAGTTTTACTGTTAAGACTTACATAAACCCATGACATTTGTTTATTTCATAGGTTTTAGTGGAAATTAGTGTGGATCATACAAGGGAGGATAATGCAGTAGGTTCCGCTATTATCTGTCCTCTCCATGACACGTCAATGTGTTCTAAGACAAACCGCCCACTATTGCCTGAGTTTTCCACATTTCAGATAGGGTTTGAAACTTTGTGCTGTTAGGCCTTCCTACATATTATGCATTATCCCTTTAAATAAGTGGTAGATTACTGAGGGTCTCACCTGTCCACGTTCGATAAACAGGAATCTTGAGTGCCGGGTGTGTAATTTCCACACACACTCTCAAACATTCCCTCTTGTTCTCTTTGAGTCCCGTCCTCAGGTTGACTTTGTTGATGTGAAGCGCGCCTGTGCCATCCTCTGCTTCCTTGTCGCTGTCCTCCTCCTCCTCTGACTCGGATATAGTCTCCTCATATCTATCCGTGTCTTTATTCTCCCTGTCCGCCTTCTCATCTATGTATTCTATGCCTTCAGTGTCGGGATCTGTGACAGCAGCTTTTGTTTCTGAAAGAGGAATTTCACAGCACAAGGAGTTTTAGATCTTCTGCAACAGTGGCTGAATTTCCCTCAGTTAATCATTTCTCATTTGTATTCGTTACTGCATTATAACAATTATTCCTAGTTCAAAACAGTATACAGTGCCAATTCTCCATAATGTTTGCATGCAGGCCAAAAAAACTAACTTCTCTTTCATTCAGCAATGGCTATCTTCTTTCTGAACTTCCATAAATACCAGATTTTGGAAGTGCACAAACTAATATATTGTTTAGTTAACTAATTCTCCCACCTGAGGTTAGATCTTTGCAGATTTTCCAGAGTAACAACATGCCTCGTGGTTTTTTCACTGAATAATGCTATTGTTGGATGTTCTCTCCGTGCATGCAGGAATGTTTTACAACTTCTTCCCACAATGCAAACACATGTACTCTAACTCTAAAGTGCTCTTAAGTGTGTGTGCATGGTTATGTGAATCTATAATGCCCAGTGTAGTTGTGACCTGACCAGGATTTACCCTTTCTCTTGCCCACTGAAAGCGGGAAATAGACATCAGACCCCACGAGCTCCTACTAAGATGCATGACTGAATTAAATGGAGCCTCGTGAGATGTCCAAAACTTGGGATATTGTTTCAAAACTTAAGTTTGCTTTAAGCTTCTCCACAATTTTCTGTTGTCTTCATGATGCTTCGCTTCAGAGAACAGCTGAATTTAGTTTAATTCAGTGTAAAAATAATTAACTAATCCCAAAGTCCACTTAAATTTAAATTGAATGTATACTAAGAATAAACTACACACTTCCTTTTATCACCTCTGATGGCAATTGGTTGCACTGGATTTTTATTGGGGGTATCAAAGTAAAGGGGGCTGATTGCAGATGCATGTCAAACGTTTGGTTTTTTCATTTGTAAAAAAAATATATAAAATAATTTTACTTCCTTTATATTTATGCACTACTCTGTGTTGATCTATCCCATAGAATCTAAGTCAAATACACTGAAGTTTGTGGCCAAATGTGGAAAAGTTCAAGGGTCATATACACTGTTGCAAAAACACAATATATATATATATATATATATATATATATATATATATATATATATATATATATATATATATATATATATATATATATATATATATATATATTATATAATAGACATACTTATTGCCTGGCCATTCTTGTGTCGCTCCGACTGTTTGTCTGGTAGACTTGGCAGGTTTGTGGACTTCTCCAGGGCGCAAACACTTTTCAGCTCTCTCTGTCCATCATCTCCGATCTCCTCTGTCTCACTGGACACTAACGGTGAGAATGTAGGCCCCCCTGCTGCCCAGAGTAATTTGGCCTTAGGATGACCTCCTTTCAGCAGGATGGAGAACACACCGACGCCTTCACTGCTCCAACAAACTGAAATCGATGGGGGAATGGTTGGAGCAGCTAAAGGAGAAGAAAAAGGAAAGAAGAGGTCAAAAGTTGATCCTGAATCAGGATTTTAGTGTTTGTAAATATTAAAATAATGCTTCCCACCATTGTCCCCGTTTCTCCATTGTCTCTCTATTGGGTCTTTGAGGGAACAATGCTGGACTCTACAGGTAACGCCACCTCCTCTGTCCTTTTTCTCCTGAGGGATTGGCTTTCTCTTTAGAGCAGCTGTTGCCCTGAAGAGTCTGGGCTGAGTTTGTATGGGGCCCCACAGCTCTCCTCCCTCTATCACCTCCTCTTCTCTATCATCCTCCTCTCCGTCTCTAAGCTTCAGCCAAATGACTGAAATGTTCGGCGGGTAGAAATCTGTGATCTCACATCCCAGAGTGAAGCTCTGATCCGAGGCATGGGTGTAGCTGATGACGTCGGACACGCACGGTCTTTTGATGAAGCCTAAATGGAAAGAACGGTTCCAGAAATGTTCACCATTTTTTATGCATATGACTTTAGATATAATGTTTCTTTTTAATATCTCTTGTGGGCACCTCTAGTCTCACGGGTGATTGGTTGCTTCAGGGCGACGTGGTGCACGCTCACCCACACCTTGGTGGCTCCCTTTTCCACCTCACTTCGGGGAAGTTTACACTGACTGAAGGCGGAGAAGAATCCCTCAGAATTCGGCCGAGGTGACGAAGAGGCCTTGGAAGCCACGGGGCTGAGCTCCCCGCCCTGACAGAACCAGCGGAAGGTGATGACATCCGGATGGAAATGTGTCGCCCGGACTGTCATGCTGATGACATCTGAAAGCCAAGGGCAGCAAGGATTTAGCTTTGAAAAATGGGAAACTAATGCAGTGCGTGTTGTATCAAATCCACAAACCTGAATAAATTTTATTGTTGTGAAGTTCAGTTTTTTTTATTCCTCTTTGCAGAGTAGATCAAGCTCAGTCAGGCTGGACTGAGAGCATCCATGAGGAGATATTTTCAAACCTTGCTACATTATCTCAACTGGACTTGGTCTTGACTTTGTCTAGGCCATTGTAACAGATGAGCATGCGTCGATCTAAGCCCTTAGATGTC
This sequence comes from Anableps anableps, assembly GCA_014839685.1. Taxonomy (NCBI): domain Eukaryota; kingdom Metazoa; phylum Chordata; class Actinopteri; order Cyprinodontiformes; family Anablepidae; genus Anableps; species Anableps anableps. The sequence continues at coordinate 27,174,892 of CM026084.1, forward strand.
AGTGAAGCCAAAATGTCAGTGGCTACTAATGATGTGTTTCATTTACCTCTGAAGCCAGAACTTGGTCTGGGAGCATGATCAAATTCAACATAACCATATGCTGGTGTAGAGTCTCAGTCATCCAGGACATGAAAATCTTCTTTCACTCCTCTTTCATACCACCTGTCTTCCCTGTCCAAAATTTGCTTATTGTTGTCTTCAAGCAAGTTCATTTGCATCTCATTGTGCACATTTTGGATGGCTTGAGGAGTAAAAGAAGTAATCTATGTTAAACATGAAAAATGAACACTAAACAGAGGAGGTGTTCTAAGCTTTCATCTTTCTAACACCTACTCTGCAGTCCTGATTTGTGTCCCCAGGTGGTTTTTCAGTTCAGATGGCATTGTTAGGGACATGGTTGGATCGTCAGACAACAAACATAAAGCTGAAAAGAGGTTAGGCCCACTAATTGTCCTAACTGGATCATTAGTGACCTTAATGGCTTCACTTACAAGCCTGTTACTTCCAACCATGTTCAGAACTGAAGAAGCCTTTTGGATGAGAGGTGAAACATTTTCAAAGAACAAGAGAAGAAGTCCCCTTACCTTCTACTTAGCGACTTAGAATCAACCAAGCCGTATTCTTACTGCCAGTGGCACTCTAACAGGTTTTTTTCCCTGTCATGCCAACTGCAATTAGCTGTACAAGCTAATACAAGGTGTGGGAGTCTGCATCTCAAATCTTAAAAGAATACATTCACAAAGAATTTGGACATCTATGAATGTGTGTGAAAAATTTATTAACACACAATCTGCCAGAAGTACAAATAATCTGTTTAGTGCTCCGTCTATAATCACTAAAATTTAATACACAGCAGCCATTTTAGATATTTTGGGCTCAGGGTTGGTGGGCTCTTTCTTTCCTGCAGAGGGCCTTCCTTCACTTACTTATACAATTTGGAACTTTTATGTCATTTTCTTCTTTTCTTTCTTGTTTTGTGGACATAAAGCCCAACCCATAGGTTTGGCTGTTTGTGTCTTGGCACCATTGTGGAAAGTGAGAAGCTTAGCATTTACTAAAGCATTTTATTGCAGCTCTGGCTGTATGTTTATGGTGGTTGTTCTGCTGCAAGGTGACCCTTCACCCCAGTCTCAAATCTTCTCTAGTCTTTAACAGATTTTCTTCTCTTCTTTTTGATTGTTTTTATCATTTTATGACTTTGAGATGTTGAGATTGTGCTTTTTAAACTTTAAAGAGGAAGGAGGCAGAAAAAGAGAAGAGGGGGAGAAGATGCAGATCGAGTTTTGATTCTCAGATGGCTTCTGTATTTGAGGCTACACGCGACATCTAAGCCAGGCGGCATTCCATGTTACTCTGTTTTTAGCTCTGTCTGCCCAACTTGCCATCAGTTTTCACCAGCTTCCTCATCTGTGCGATAGGAAAGCATTCCCACAGCACGATACGGCCACTGCCAGTTTATAATCTGTGGCAAGGCTTGAAAATTGATGGTTACTGACTGAGTTTGAGATATTTTGCAAAGAATACCCTAAAAGGTTCCACAAACTAACTCAGCTGGGGCTAAATACAAATGTACTGCAGACAACTGTGCATCATTATCCCTACAATTCAAACTTGTAAACGACTTTGGTGATTTGTTTGCATGAAATCCCAGTGAAATATATTGAAGTTTGTGGTTTTAATGTCAATGGATGTGGAGAAATTCAAAAAGTATTTTGAAGGAAATTTTAATGTGAGGATTAAAGGCCTTCAAATATACCTGGGTTATTTTCTGTCTCTGCCAGCTGTATCTCAGACACCTCTGGAGGAGCTGCGTAAAAAGATGCATTAATGTTACAAACAGATTACAATAATAATAATAATAATAATAATAATAAAATATATATATATATATTTTTGAACAGGAAAATGTTTTCTTACAGAGAATAGTAAACCTCTCCGACACTCTTTCCTCCACAATCTTGTCCTTGCCCACATAGGACACCTGACACTTAAACACAACGCCCTTGTGCAGAGAAATCCGGGGGACGAAGGTGAGAGCGGAAACCATCTGCTGGGTCCCCTTCCCAGAGGAGTGGACCGGTCCCTGTGTGTGCAGCTTGTAGTACCCCATCTCCCCTCTGGAGGTCAGGAGAGGACCTTTCTCTGAAGCTGGGGAGGTGAGAGTTAGACCGAAGGGCAGATGGATGGTGGTTAGGGGAGTGTAAAGGCAGTTAAAGTTAGACCTGGAAGTTCCTATTTGCATGTAATGTAGTAAGGCAGGAGGATTATGGGGACGTTAATGAGAAAACATTGTAAGTTAGATGTGCAGTTACTACAGAATTCAAATATTTCACCATCACTCATCTAAAGTTGTTGCTTGGTTGATGTAAAGATGGTATATTTTCTATATTACTTCTCTCTATAATCCCAGAACAACCTTTTGACCTGCACACATCCTTTTTGCTGAAAAGTCTGTCGCCAATTTAAAATACACATTTTGCTTCACTTTTTCCTTTTCCTGTATTTACATAAAAAATGTCCTAAAGCAACTCTATTCCTGTCATTCGATACAAATTTAGCTCAGTTTGAAAAATACTGCATCACTTTAAGCTGCATTGGAAGTGCCCCAACCTGTGAGCGAGGTGTCATTGATGGGGGTGTCATTGAGAAACCATCTGGTCTGCACCCGGTCCACCCGCCGGCCCTCAATGCTCACGCTCACCCTTCCCTTTTGACCTACGATGACACGGGGTGGCAGGATGATTCCTGACACAGTGAGCGACTTCTGTTTCTCTGAGGGAGGTGAGACAGGAAATTAGAAACCAACTAGAATCAGCAAGGAGAGTCAAACAGGAAGAAATATACATAAAAAAAAGACGGTTCCTTTATCGAGTCTTCCTGGAACCTAATTAGATATGCACAAGAATGGTTGAAATATCAGCTTTTTCAATGCAAGAAATAAGACCATGATATATACTTCCATAATTTACAATTAAAAAAAAAAAAAAAAATAAAAATAAAAATAAAAAAATAAACAAATATGTAAAAGATAAAATCCAAAAAGGTGCCATGAACTGGTTACATTTGTGTGCAGATCCTTAAACAAATCCCTTTTGATTTCCAGCTTGAATTTACACCTGCCATCAATTGTAATGAATCTGATAAACCATAAAGTTCAGCTGTAGGATTTTCTTGACATTTGCTTTTTTGCACCCTCTTTGTCTGATTGAGTTTGGTTGAATCTACATTATAAAGCCTAAAGTAATCACTCTCCTGTCTTCACACACATGAAATCTTCATCCACAGACCTTTGATTTTGACCAACCTTTGCAGCTATAACAGCTCCAGCTCTTCTGGGAAGGATTTATTCAAGGTTTAGGATTGTGTTCATGGATTTTATTTTATTTTATTTATTTCTTTTTTTACAGATGGCCTGGCTCCCAGTCTCATCTCTCTAATTGGTCCTAAAGTTGTTGTATCTGGTTGAGTTCAGGACTCAGGGAAGCCTAATCCAGTTCCATCCATTGTCTATACCTGCTTGTGCTGGCAGATATAAACAATGGAGGTACTGGTGACAGATCACCAGTCCATTATAGGGCAACATAGAGACACACAGTACAGACAACCTTGCTCACACACTCATACCTAAGGACAATTTATAGAGACCAGTTAACCTAACAGTCCAGTTCCTCCAGGCAAACTCATGCCACCATGACTTTACGGAAGATGCTTTTTTGCACTGTTTTCTAGCCATGTTGCAGAGGGAAAGGACTATCCCCAAACTGTTCCCACAAAATTATGAGCATGAAATTGTGCAAAGTTTCTCGGTGAACTGCAGCATTAAGAGTTCCTTTCACTGTTACTAAGGGGCCAAGCCCAAATTCCTTTCTTCGTGTTTAACTTCTGGGAACTGCCAAACCCAGACTCATTGACCTGATTACCAGGCAAAGAGGCGTGACTTCCCCCTCCAGGTAACTAGTCTCCACTGATTCAGTGGCAATATGTTTGGAACTGCTGGGACCAATGGTTTTCATCGCACTTGGTGATTTATTGTTTGAGTACATCTGCTTTTTCATAGGAACCCATTTCTTGAAACTCTCTATGTATTGTTTATTGAAATAATCTGAAGGCCACATGAGATTTTAAGGTCTGTAGCTCTTGACTTTGCAGAAGGCTGGCGACCTCTGCGGCCTACCACTCTGTGGCTGAATTTCTGTCATTCCCGGTCGCTTTCAATTTGTTATAATACCACGAATGGTAAACTGTGGAACATTTAGTTGAGAGGAAATTAAACAGCTGGACTTATTACACTGGTAGCGTCCTGTAATGGTACCAAACTGGAATTTACTAAGCTACTGAGAGCAACTAATTCTGTCATTGGTGTTTCATTTTATATGGAAAACCTGGATTAGATGATTTGGAAGGGTAGCACAATCCTTTTGGCAATGTACTTTGTGTGTGTGTGTGTGTGTGTGTGTGTGTGTGTGTGTGTGTGTGTGTGTGTGTGTGTGTGTGTGTGTGTGTACACTGTCCTGTGATGGACTGGCAAACTGCTGGGGTCTATCACACCTCTCGCCTTAGGGCAGCTGGAGATAGGCAACTCTATATCTGGACTAAAGAGTAGGTTGTAAGCCCAAAGCCTTCTCTTCCTTTTTTGGCACTAGTAGCCTTTATTCCTCAGTAGTTGGACAGGAAGTGGGGTAAAAAAAAGAATGGGAGGACATGCAGTAAATAGCCCAGGGCTGGTAATCAAACCCAGAAAAGCTGTGTCGAGGACTGTAGCCTCAGGACATGGTGATCCTGATCAACCACTGAGCCATGTGACACCCCAAAGCTTTGACCTAAATGTTGTTTTCTAGACAGTTAAAGATAAAGACTGAGTATCCAAACATACAACAAAGTTAAAGTCAACCCCTTGGGTTTCCGATAATTTTTTTAAAGCATTTCACACCAAGCTTATTCCATAACTTCATTTTGTTTGTGTCAAATCTGTCTTTCTTGGTACTCTCACTCCCACACTGAGACAAGCCTCTATCAGGACAAGGATCGTGATCTTTGTACAAAGATTCTTACAAACGCCTTAGCACGGTGACTCTAAAATGTTCTTCCGACCATTATTTCTAAGGAACAGACCGGCCTTATAAAGGGATGTCAGCTTTATTATAATGTTCGCGCATTGTTAAATGTAAGCTACTCAAAAGAAACAACAGTTACGCCTGAAATAGTGACATCTGTTGACGCCGAAAAGGCATTCGATCGAGTTGAATGGAGTTATTTATTTGCAGTCTCAGCTAAATTCCCTGTCTGCTCTCTTGTTTATGGTTGCAATGGAGCCTTTGTTGATTTATTTCATATCCTCTCTTAGTCTTAACGGCAATATCAGGAATCTTACAGAATTCATATTATCTTTATGTACTGATGACTTGTTGCTATATGTTGTTAATCCAGTAAAAGCCTGTCCAGTCACTGTTTCTTTCTTTCCTAGATTTGGCCTGTTTTCAGGGTATAAAGTTGATGTTGCCATGAGTGAATGTTACCCTGTCAATAAACAAGCATTACTGCTCTCCCAATCTGAGATTCCTTTCAAATTGAATCCTTCACGATTTAGATATTTTGGGGTTAACATAACCAGATCTTTTAAATCTCTTTACTCTGAAAATTTCCTTCCCTTTTTAGCTGATATTAAGGCAGATTTTCAAAAATGGGATTCCCTCCCTCTTTCCTTGAATGGGAGAATAAATACTGTTGAGATGAACGTCCCGCCAAAATGTTTGTTTCCCTTTCAATGTCTGTCTGTATTTTTACCAAAATGTTTTTTTTTTAAACAGGAGACTCATTTATTTGTCATTTTCTGTGGGCTGGCAAAATACCCAAAGTTAGACAAAAAATACTTTCAAAATGTAAGTTGTGTGGTGACCTCTCTCTTCCAACTTTTCAATTCTACAACTGGGCCATGCTGTAAAATGCTGTATATATCAAATATGACTTAAAAGAAATTTGACTCCATAATTTAACACCTTTAAATTGGGCCTCTGTCTCTTTAAAACTCCTGCTCTTTTTGAAACTATGGCTTCAGGAAGTTATCACAGCATTGTTCATTTTTTAATCCTTTAACAACGTTTTTATCCGGATTTAACTGAAAAGTAGCTTGTATAATGAGCTCGGCAGATGCACAGTTCCACCAGGTGTTTGCTAATTGCTGCAGGGTAGTCTGAAGGAGCTGAGTGAGGGAATAACATTATAACATGATGCAAAGCTCAAAAAAGTCAATTTTACATAATACTGCCCCTTTAATCTAAAAAATCTATAGGTCTATATAGACATATGATGGTTATTTAACCACCAGCAGAAAACAAACTTGCGAACGTGAACTTGGAAAGGTCTTTGGTGAACATTGGTGGGAATCTGCACTGAATATCATTTACAAAATCTCTATTTGTTCCAGCTTGACCCTAAAACAGTTTTATTTAGATGTCACTATTGGCACAGATTTTCCCAAATTTGGTAGATGTTTGTGACAGATGTGGAGGCTCACCCTGCAATTTTGCGCAATTTTTTATTAATTTATTTCAACACCTTGTCCAAGGTACTCTCAGAAACTATTGCAACTTCACCACTCATTAGTATTGTTGGCCTCCTGGAAGAATACTCCTAATTCTTTGGTAAAGAACTGGAAGTAATAGTCTATACTTCTATAATTGCTAAACGCCACCTTCTTCTTAACTGGAAATCTACAACAGCCATGCAAAACAGATGCATACTCCCGTTAGTGTTTTGTTACTTTTTGTCACAAGGCAACCACAAACCTTTATTAGACATTCTGTGGTCAACCAATACAAAGTTGTACTGAATTGTGATGCAGACCAGATAAGAATTCATGCAATTGACATGCAATTGACTTTGCTCCCCAAGAGTCAGAAGGCATGCTTGACAGAAGTTGCATGAGCAGGTCTTTTGAAGTTTTTCTTTACCAGCTTTGCACATCCAGACACTTACATATTTCCCCATTTTTCTTTACAAAATAACTCATGCTCGGTCAGATGGACTGGAGAAAGCCTGTGAACATCATTTTTATTGGTCTGGACTTTGACTAGGATATCCTGACACATGAATGTGCTTCGATCTAAACCATCTCACTGTGTCTTTGACTGTTTAGGGTTGCAATCCTGCTGGAGGGTGAACCTCTACCCCAGTCTCTAACAGGTATCTCTTTAGCACTACTATGTATTTAGCCCCATCCATCTTCCAATCAACTCTCACTAGCTTCATGATGCAGAGAGGTCTTTTCACAGCAGGATGCTGCTGCCACCATGTTTCACCATAGAGATGGTGCTTCCAGGGTGATGTGCAGTATGAACTTTTTACCACACTTAGCATGTTGCATGTTGGCCAGAAAGTTTCATTTTTGTCTCATCTGATCAGAGCACCTTATTGCATATGTTTGATATGTCGTGTGCCTGGCTTGCAGAAAACTATAAATGAGGCTTCTTAAAGGGGCAGCATTATGTGTTTTCCAGTCACATAGTATCATTTTATAGCACAATCAAGTAACTATGTTATCTTCAGTTGTTATAAAAATGCTGTATATATCAAATACGACTTAAAAGAAATTTGACTCCATAATTTAACACCTTGAAATTGGGCCTCTGTCTCTTTAAAAACTCCTGCTCTTTCTGAAACCATGCCTTCAGGAAGTCACCACAACACTGCACATCTTTTAAACCTTTAACAACGTTTTTATCAGCATTTCACTGAGAAGTAGCTTGTATAATGAGCTCGGCAGATGCGCAGTACGACCAGGTGTTTTCTAATTGCTGCAGGGTAGTCTGAAGGAGCTGAGCGGGTAAGTCGAGGGAGAGGGGTGCTCTGTGAGGTGGAAGCTCAGAAGCTTAGAAACTGCAGCTCCGAGGAGGAGCTGGGTATCAAAGGCGGAGCTAGGTCCATCCTGACATTTTGCACAGCTGAATGGTTGCCATGGGAGATTAAAGGATTTCTCCAACATGCATGAAAGAATCAAGGCAACACTCCAGGTATGTTTTTGATGAGGGAATAACATTGTAACATGATGTAAGGCTCAAAAAAGTCGATTTTTACATAATACTGCCCCTTTAAGGCTTTCTTTTAACAATGGCTTTGTCACTCTGCCAAAAAGGTCAGATTTGTGGCGAGCACAAGTAATAAGTAATATATTTCCTATTCACTAATTCTCCCATGTGAGCTATGGATCTCTGCAGCTCCTCGAGGGTCACCATTTGCCACTCGGCTTCTTCTCTGACTAATGCTCTCCTTGCCCAGCCTTTCATTGTGATCTGCAACTCTTTCTATGATCGGATGATGGATTGAACAGTTTTCTGTGAGATGTTCAAAGCTTGGGATATTGTTTTAGAGCCTAACAATGCTTTAAACTTGTCCACAACATTCTAGCTGACATATCTGCTGTGTTCCTTGGTCTTCGCAATGCTGTTTGTTCACAAATGTTCTCTGAAGAACCTCTGAGATCTTCACAGAGCAGCTGGGTTTATTAAATTACACACAGGTGGACTCTATTTACTAATGAGGTGACTTTGGAAGGCAAAGATTTTGGATTTGGATTTTAAGCAGGGGTATCAGAGTAAACAGGGTTAAATATAAATGCAAGTCACACTCTTTACAGGTTTTTACTTGGAAACAATTTTGGAAACCATGAATCACCTCCATTCTAAGATCCCAATGAAATAAAATGCCTTTTCAGGGTTGTGAATACTTTTGTAAGGAGATGAACCATGCTTTTCACTCTTTATTGCACTTGTCTCTCTGAAGAACCACAGAGAAGCTTCTACGTCACAGGTTCTGACTCACCATCTCTCCTCCTCCAGGAAAAGCCGAAGCAAAGCAGGAAGACCAGCACAATAGATATACACATCATAGCCACGGATGCTTTGGCTGACTTTGTCAACACAGGGGCTTCGTCTAGCAGAGAAAGGAATAGAAAAACTTCATGATGAATATAAGTACAAGAGCATCCACAAACTAACACAGATCAAAAAAGTCCACATTTTAAGTAGTTCAAGACACCAGAAGAAGGCATCTTTATCTGGATGGATTGAAGTGACAGTTTGAAAATGAAAATTCCTTCTAGAAAACAGGTTGAACTTTTACCCTGAGGATCCAGTTTGTCCAGGTCTGCTGACGTACTGACAGGATCCATCACCCCTGGTTGGTTCACTGTGCACTCGATCTTGCCTCGTCTCTGCCTCTGCTCCGGGCTCAAAGTGAAATACCGTCTGGTCGTGTAGGTGCGATCCGTGTTCTGATCTGTCGCCGGGGGGCCAGGGAGCGCCGTGCCGTTCTGGAACCAGGACACGGACACGTCCTCTGGGTAGAAACTCTCCACATCGCAGTAAAGCGTGAGAGGAGCGTTGCTGGAGCGAGTCTGAACAACGGATAGTTTGACAGAAGGAAGATCTGAGAAGAGAATAAAAAAATAATCCTCCAATTCAAATTATTGGGTCAGAACATCATGTGATAAATATTTTTCTGTTTGGAAACAAACTCACGGGTGACACTGAGCTGGAAATCCAGCTCTTGAAAGCTGCCTCTGTGTGACACTTTGCAGCTAAAGGTCACATTCTGGTCCTCTTTGGAGGGGTAGAAGGTCAGGTTGTTCACAGCTGTGTAGTATCCATCTGGACTCTGCTCACCTTCCACCTCTAGGGGAGGCTGAATCACTTCCTCATCTCTGGTCCATAGGAAAAACACAGGAGGGGGGTAGAACCCTCTTGCATGGCACTCAAGCTGGCTCTCTTTTTCTAACAGAACCCACTTCTGAGGCACTGAGACTGAAGGGGGCGCTATAGAGCGGAAACAATGAAGAAAAGAAGAGGACTTTAAATTTGGGCTTTTGCTTTAATTTTAAGGTGGAAATCCATGTGAATCAAGTAAACTAAAACATACCGAGAATACTAAATGTGACATTACTAGAGAGCAGATCTGTAGAGTTGTAACTAACTCTGCATTTATAAACCCCCTGCAGACGGAGACTGGTCCTGAGGATGGTGAGTGAAAAGTCCCCATTGGTGAAGTCAGAGGGATCCCAGCTGAATCCTTCCTTTATTTGCTCTTCTGCTCCTTCAAAGGAGGCAACATTCGAGTTATCTCTCGTCCAGTCGACTCTGATCAGAGACACGTCCATTTTGTCTCCTTGTGGGGAGATGCTGCAAGGGAGGGTTGCATTTGTGTTTGGATTGGCCTCAATTTCATTAGCAGACACTGCAAGCAGAACAAACACAAGTACGTCTCAATCAAGTTAATTCAAAAAGTAAAACTCGTGTAGATAATTTCACACAGAGTGATCTATTTCAATTCGTCAGTTTTGAGGTAATGAAAAACTGAAAACTTGAGTATTAAATAAAATCAATAAACAAGAAGGGTAAGCAACAAAAGATAATTGCTTAAGGGTTTGGCTGCTGTATGTATGTTAATGGAAAGTTGAGTGGAAGGAAAAATAGAACGTTAGAATATTACATAAAACCAATTTAAAATTATTCTAATTATATATCATTAATATAATAGGAAAAGTAGGGCAAGATGCACAGTATTTACAATCAATGCTCTAAAGACTTCCTGGTAGACAGATGCACCAGCTTTGAACTTGATAAAGAACAGTGGAGCAACACAAGCAGATGAAATGACTCTCCTAAAGCTTTCCTTTCAACTGAAAGGAGGGCATTGGACAACTGAGCAACAGTCTAGTCCTTTTCCTTTTACAGCAGGTAAGAAGCTTCTGACCTTGCCTGAGGGTCAGGAGTGGTTCAGCTTAAGGAATGTGACAACTGTAGTCCATGTATACTAGGTCTTGCATCACAGACTCCAGCTGCAGTCCTAAATGGGCTTTTTGTTCCAGTTTCCTCGCAAAGGTTGCGATTATCAACATCGACAGCGCACCTTTTTCCACCACATGTTGTTCTTCCACTCAACTTTCCATTAATATGCTTGGATGCAGGAATATGTGAACATTCAGTTTGTATAACAATGACTTTTGTGGCTCACCCTCCTTGTGGAGGACTTCAGTGACAGCTGTCAACAGTCTTTCCTGTGACTGTGACATAACAATGATAGCTTGTTTTCCTCATGCTTAAGATTATTTTCTGAGAAGCTGAAAGCCATAATCTTTAAAATTAACAAAATAAAAGAGTCTATATATCAGTTTCACATTTTAAATTGACTTATTGAAATAAATTAACTTTTAGATGATATTCCAGTTAATTGAGATTAAATGTTTCTGTTTTATTTAAATATTCCTTGTAATATTCTCTGCAACAGAAACAAGAAGAAGCCAGCTACAAATCTCATAATATTCTCTTTCTGAAAGAGGAAATTATGCAGTTTTCTTTCTGCAGTGAAAAATCCTTGCATTTGAAACCAATGAGTGAGTTAGCTAACTCTATGACTCTATGACACTTTCTAATCAGATCAATCTTGTTATAAATCTAAATCAGAAAGCTGGAATTTAACACAAACATCTATCTCAGGCTGTTTTTTTTTTTGTTTTAATTTATCACACATCTCAACCTTGAGTGAAGAGAGCCCAGGAATCCAGACTCAAGAGTCTTAGTTTTATTCTTTTCATCTCTAAAAGTAAATCAGTAATCTCAGTATAACCCACTCTCAATGAATCGGTGTAAATATAGTCTTCTAATCGGCTTAATTAGTAACCAGCACAATAAATACTTGCTTGCAGATACGCCACCAAGTAACACAAAACTTTCCACAGTGAAGTGTTTATGTTTCACCTCGAGCAAAGTGTGATAAAGGAGTCTTTATGAAACCTTTTTGTTACTTCTAAGTACAAATAAGGTGAAGTAGTTCCCATCTTAGCTACAATCAGTCATGCTGAGAAAGTTATTTTCCACTCTGTGGCCCAACTGGCAACATCTAGACTGGTTAAAGACGCAGCGGCCTCCACAGCAGCGTCTCACACTCTTCAGTGCACCCCTAATAAAGGACAGGTCTAGAGGTTGAGACAGACGTTGAAGTAGGGAAGTCATTCCTGAGTTCATTTGGCCATTTTTTGTAAATCGGTACACTGTTGAAAAAGCCATCAACGACCTGTTTTCAGTTTCCAAGCAGTGGCCAGTTGATCTTTCTTTAAAATGTCTGGTTATTTCCCAAGGCCTTTGGAGGTGTGACAGGCCCACAGCATCACAGGTCCTCTAACACTCTAACAGGTCCTCTAACACATGAGGTGTTTTCTACATATTCATCTATTGCTTCACACCACACCCACCTGGAGTGTTTTGTTGCTGAAAAGGCCAGTCTTAGTCTTATTTGACCCAGTTAAAGCCCCGGTAGCGTTCAGCAAACTTCACATGTTAATGTTTGTCATGGTAGGCCAGAAAAGGCTTTTTTCTGGCATAATTTCCAAACACCTGGTTGGCGTAGGAACTGTCTAATGCTAGTTATGGTGACCCTAAGATGTCATGCTTTGCTGCAGTTCTCTAACAGCAAGCAAAGAAGTTTGTTTTTACCTCCCTTAACATCCAGTTTACTGTGTCCAGTGGCGGGATAAAGTTCTGGTCTCATTTATCCCAGTTCTGGTTGTTTTCAACTTTTATTCTATTTTATTTTCCTTTTTTTCTTTTTTCTTCACTTTAAACTTTCCAATTATTGCTCTGAGTGTTAATGTAAGGCAAGTTTAGGTGAGTAGCTGTTTTTGTTTACCCATTTCATGACTGATGAGGCTCAGCACACAACTGCCTTACTTGACCAGCATGTTCTCTTGTCTTTCCTATTTCTAGGACTGTCTAAGACAAATTACATCACATTTATACAACAGGGAAACAGGAAGTCAAAAATTGGAAATTAAAACTAAAAAACCCTCCCAATACTTCAGTTTATTCTATCTATCTATCCATCCGTCCGTCCGTCCGTCCATCCATCCATCCATCCATCCATCCATCCATGTTGTATAATTATTTTGTCATGTAAAATTTTTCATTGTTTTCTTAAGTTTTTCAGGTAAATTATGTTACTGCAGTAAAATTAAATTTTTTTTAAAGGTTTGTATACACCTTTAGCAGTGGCTCCAATAAGTGTTGAGGGCGTTGTGCCCAAGAACAATTTTACTGTACTATGTAATATTTTAAGAATTTTTTACTCCAAAAATTATTCAGTTTTTAGTGTTCTACTTATCCTGTAACAGGAAAATAATGCCACACTAGACAATCATTTCATAAAAACACACCAGACATCATGTTTCACCGGGGAACATGTGGATAAAAATTAACAAACTCCTAGAAAACAATGTAACAATTCATTCTCGCCTCTCAATAGCAGCTCTGCTATTCACTGCCTTATCTGTACATCCATTTTATGTGTTTTTTTGCAATTTTTCACACTTCCTTGTTCTATTTTTATCAGCATAATCAGAATCAGAGCAAAAATAAATGAATGACAGCAGGTTTTTTTTTTTTGCAAAACTGTAATATCAGTTATGATATACATGCCTAGTCCATCAATTTAAAATAATTTAAACAAATAAATCTACATTTTCCTGCTTTTTCAACATTATACGGACCTCTTTTCAATGCAGACCACTTTAATATGCACCTTTAAGGATTACAATACATTATTTGGAACCACTCTGGAGAATATGAACTCACTCTGAGAGTTGTAACCGGAACTAAAACTCTGTTAAACTCTTACAAACTTCCAGTTTGAGCTGGTCGGGTCAAACCCGTAGATTAAGCTCAGGATTATCAATGCAGCCTTTGTCACTGGCCTGTGAGTGCAATAACACAATACTCACCATGCTTTATGAGAGCCAGGAGCACAACAAAGACGAGGACTTTATACTGCATGGCCGGGCTTGTCTTGACACCAGGTTCTTATCAACAGGTCTGTCCTGCTGTCTTATGTATATATAGAGGTCCGAGGTGACAGTGGGCGGGATCGTCCTGAAGGAACAAGAAATATTGTTCCGGGGCCTCACAGCAAGTGAAAGGAGGCTCTTTGATATGTGTACGTTCCTCCAAATAAGCCCCAAAAGAGTAATGGACGTAGAAGCAGAAAAGAGGGGAAAGATGTGGAAAGAAGCACAAGTGGAGAAAACGGGTCACTTAAAATTCACACGGGCCTGTGTCCAAGGTTTTTAGGGAGCTACTTTACATTGGTGCAGTGTTGCCATGAACAAACGGAGAGTAATCCATGCTGAGCTGGTGTGGGCAAACACTCAGGCGACACTACAGCTCTTTTCTGTGAGGGTAAAAAGTTACATTTAGGAGAGAAAAGGAGGTTCTGTTCTCCTTCTCTGTTTATAGTTTAGTCGCTGCTATGATGAGCTCCTCACAGGGTTAACAGCTGTAAAGAACATGTGGATGTCTGGAGGAAAATCTAACTATTCACTAACATAATTAGCTGTTTATATTGTTTAACTTTGGATATTAAAACACATCAGAAGAAAGAAAAAGCAAATCCGCAACCCCCCCTTCAGATTTCTTGTGTTTTTGCTTTGTTGTCACTCATAAATGTTTTAGATCATCAAAAAATATTAAACAAAGAGCAGTTTTATATTGATGATTTCATTTAGTACAGAAAAACAGCTGGCTGTATGTGAAAAAGTAATTGAACTCTAAACCTAATAATCTGTTATGCCACTCTTGACCCTGTGGAGGAATTTTGTCCTTCTCTTCATGGCAAAATTATTTTTATTCAGCCACGTTGGAGCGATTCAAGCAATAGCAGATTGTTTAAGGTCATGCAAAAGTACCCCTATCAGATTTAAGACCAGACTGAACCCTTCCAAGAACTTCCATGGTTTTTAGCCATATATAATTGGGCATGCTGGTATCTTTTTGATCAGTGTCTTGCTGTACAACTGAAGTGAGGTTGATCTGAAGGTCTGGAAACTTCAGGATTTACTGCTAGAGAGCAGAATTCATGGTTACATCAATTACATCAAGTAATTCAGGTCCTAAGGCAGCAAACTTGCCCCAGACCATCACACTCTCACCACCGAGTCAGTATGATGTTCTTCTTCTGAAATGCTATGTAGCAGGATTCACACCTTCCAAAAAGTCTCAGACAAATGTTTTTTTTGGGTAAGCAGTGGTTTTGGCCTAAGAACTGTCCCATGGAGACATAAACAGAATTCAGTTGATAAAACTGAGCCCTGCCAAGATTATATGCTACTGTGGGTTTTTTTTTTTTGTGACCTCCTGGATGAATCGTCAACACAGTCTTGGAGTAACTTTGGAAGGCTGACCACTCCTGGAAAGGCTCTTCACTTATTCCAGTGAAGTTCATTGTGTCTGTATACAACATAGTCTTTAGGTTCTTTTGCTATTAGACACATGATGTTTTATTTCTAAAGAGATACCTGACATGTTTTGATGGCAGACTTCCATCTTCAGCAGAGGTGTCACTAAGTGGTACGTAATGTGTCATAATCAGCCACCTCAGGGAACAACAGCTGATTACATGTCAGATCTGTCTTTATGGACAAAAAAAAGAACCTATAGGATCGCCACTGTCCAATATTTTCTCCATCTGTGGTTAATGGTTCTCACTTTGGTTCTCTGGAGTCCCAAAAACCTGAAAGATGTCAGTGATTTTGTTTCTAATCTGTTCTTGAATTTCCTTAAACTGGACCTTGATGTGTTGCTTTTGACATTTTTTTAGCCTACTTCATGTTGTCAGACATTTTCTGTCAAGTGATTTCCTATTTTAACACATCTGGCAGTAATTAGGTCTGAGTGTAGCCACTGAAAGCTAACTCAGCTTTCTAAAAAATGTGGTCAATTACAATTAGGTGGATAATTTAAGATGGGCAGGCAGGCATTTTCCCCATAGTGCCAGGCTGGTTTGGGGAGGTTTTTTTCAAATCACGATCTGATGCAATGCTTTTTGGTATTTACTCAGGTTATATTTGTCTGATATGGTTTGAGGGTCAAATACTTTTTCCTTGCATTCAGAGATAACATGGGGTGCCTATGTCACAGAGCTGAAGTGTTGTCTCAGTTTTACTCCCTCTGAGTGTGTGGAGAAACAAACGCCAGGGTTCAAATGCTTTAAAAAGTATGATTAATGTGTGTTCAGTTGACTTGTTTGCACAGTGTGTTTGAACACACTTATTCTCATTCAGTGGAAGATTTTATCTTTCTTTGCCTGACACCGATCGCTTTTAATGGTATGAATGTGTGGACATTTAAAAAAGACAAATAACAGGAGAGGATGATGATGATTTTGTGCTTCTACTTTGGTTCAGTTTATGAACATGACATCAATAAAATAATTGTTTTCAGGCTGAAATATGACAATCTGTTTTTCATGCAGACTAAGTAAGGCTTTTGGCAGACAGGGAAATAAATAATGAGAAAACAAATGTACTCATGGTTGAATTTTGCATTTGGCTTCAATAAAGAGTGTATTGACATGACTGTTCCACTGGAGCTGCACATCAAAGTAGATCCATCCATCTCCATCCATCCATCCATCCATCTTCCAATTAATCCGAGGTCGGGTCACAGGTGCAGCAGCCTAAGCAGACCCAGACTTCCCTCTCTCTAACCACTTGGGCCGTCTCCTCCACAGGAATCCAAGGTGTTCCTAGGCCAGCTGGAAGACAATACCTCCAGTGTGTCCTGGGTCTTCCTCTGGGTCTCCTCCCAGTGGGACGTGCCCGGAACACCTCACCAGAGAGCCATCCAGGAGGCGTCCTAACTAGATGACTGAACTTCTCACCCTGTCCTATCTCTAAGGGAGAGCCCAGACACCCTGTGAAGGAAGCTCATTTTGGCCGCTTGAATCCTTGATCTCGTTCTGTCCATCACTACCCAAAGCTCATGACCACAGATGAGGGTAGGAACGTAGATCGACTGCTTTGGCTTTCAACTCAGCTCGCATCACTGTAGACGCTGCACCAATCCACCTATTGATCTCCTGCTCTGTTTTTCCCTCATTCGTGAACAAGACCATCTAGATAGGTAGAGCATTTTAACTAAATAAATATCCTTCCTATTAAGTACACCTTGCTGGTCCCAAATTGAACTCCCATCCGCTATTCATGGTGTAGACACTAGGTTTTTTTTTTTGTTTGTTTTTCTTCTGCTCGTTTCATAGAGTATATCTAAATTATTGGAATGTAAGTGCTTCTTGGGAAGCTGAAGTACCTCGGTGCAATGCTACTTGACACGCAATTGCAAAGAAGCCAATCCAGGAGCACCATTTATTTTCCTTGGTGCTGATTCGCTGTACCCTCAAGAGCACAGATGAGGAAGAGGGCTAAGACTATTTCCCACTGTGCTTAGTAATGCATATTAAGGTATACTTGGTGTTTTTGTTAAAATTGGCAGTAATGAGCATTTCTAGAGGGTGTCTCAAGTGTTGGTGGATTTTAGCTAGTCATGGGCGGCTGTGGTCCCTCACCCTGTGAATACCAGAGGACCACTGTATGTCTCTAGCCACGGTATTTCACTTAAATTTGGAATTTGTCTCCAAAAATGAGCTTGAGATGTTGATTCATGTTTTTGTTTCATCATGTTTAGACTACTGCAATAGCCTGTTCATATATCTAAACAAAAAGGAGCTGGCCCGTCTAGAGCTGATACAGAACTCTGCAAGGATCCTGACACGCTCTAACAGAAGACCCCCTATCACCCTTGTCTTAAAATCCCTTCACTGGCTCCCTGTATCATCCCACTTAAACTATAAAATCATGGTTTTGACATTCAGAGGGCAGCACAGGCAGACCCCTCCCTACATCAGCGATTTGATTCAGCCTCACTGTACAGCTCGTAGTCTGAAATCCTCAGAGCAGAACCTACTCATGGTCCCTTGCACTCGCTTTAGCGTGTGAGGAGACAAATCCTTAAAAGCCTCTGGACCAAGATTGCTGAATGAACTCCCAAGCTATTTGCGATCGTTGGACTCTATTGATGATTTTAAAAAGCAACTTAATACATTCTTTAAAAAAAAAAAAAAAAAGAAGCATTTTTAGTCTCACTGGTACCTGTGCTGCTATAACAAATGAAGCCTTGCCGCAAATTCAACTTGGTAGACTCTCTCCAGCCATACCTGCGTCATCCATCGCTGGGTCCACGCCTCTGCCACCGTCAATTAGTGTCCAAGATTCCAGATATAAGGCTCACAATCCACCTGCTCACCAGCCAAGCTTCGTCCCACCTCCACCCCATCTCCACCCTCATCCTCTCAGGCTCCTTCGGGCTCCCTTTCTCCGATCTTCGCTCCGCCACCAGGTCCAGGCCCTGGGGGGAAGACGACCCTAAATCCTCACCCATATGTTACTCATGCAGGCTCATGATGATTCTCAGTGTACACCTCTTTTGCTGGGGTCCGAGCGCCAAATAACTTTACTCTAAGTCAAATAAAACTCCCTAATTGTCTGTTTCTCTTTGCATGAGTCTCTCCTGGTTAAATGTTATATTTCTTAAATGTGTCTTTCATTGCCGTTTTTTTCTTGCTTTTATCATGTTTTTTTAAAATTATTTTCACTGTGAAACACTTTGTGACTGTTGTCTGAGAAAGGTGCAATATAAATAAAATTCACTTAAACTGCTTCAGCCAACCACATTCACCCAATTGCATTTAAACAAAGATATGCATGCAACTTGGGGCTAAGTGCACATGAACACAAGCTGGAACTGAACCCCCAACTTTCTGATCACAAGACAACTACTCTTCTCACTAGGCTGCAGTTGCCATACAGATGTGATAGCATCACCCAGTTGGGAAATTTACTTACCGGATTTACAATGCATGCTTATTTGAATGCAGTGTACCTTTTTCTTCTGAGCATGTTTTCTAGAAAGTAATGTGTGTGTGTGTGTTGTTTTTTTCAGAAACCTAATTCCTTTTAGTCTAATAGACGTGTTTCCAGGTTCAGATTACAGCTATGATATGTACACACACATCTTGATCAGGGATGTTGGAAAAGAACAGGTGGGCCTGCTTAGATAAGAAAGAAATGAAAAGAAAGCACTCTAGATGTCATACATTTGATGGCAGCGCTATAATTAGCTGCAAGCTGTCAGTTTTCAGGCATTGCATGAATGCATATAAAAACCGGTTTTTATGGCATGCAGAAAAGCTGTTTTCAGGAGGGTGTGTTTTCCTTGTTTCATTACTGTACATGTAAGCAACCATGGCATGAAATTAAATAAAAGCTTTCACAGCAGTTTCTGCTCACAGAAGTCAGGAGGATCGGGAGTGAACAGCATGGCAACGGCTTCGACTCTATGGGTACTGTTGATGTGTACAGTCCTCTCTGGACGAGGTGGGATTTATTACAATTTAAATTTACCCTCCATGTGTGTTCTGTGGCAAAGAAGTCAATCTAAACTTTATATTAGGACGTTTAGTTTCTGTGTACAGTGTGATCCATTTAAACTATGTAGAAGTGAATTTTAGTGCTTAAAAAGATCATGAAAAAAAGGTTTTATCCTGTTAAATTGTCGTTAATAAAATGTAAAATTCTGTAAAACCTGAAATTACAACATTTTACAAAAATGAAAGCATTGTTGTTATTGTTGTGTCTGAACACATACGAGGAAGTAACACATACAGAGTGAATCTCTTTATGATTGACCGCTGATATATGATGTGGATCCAAAAAAACAAACAAACAAGAAACTATTAATTTAATTTTTTCTGTTGAATTGATGGTAACACGGGCAGCGAACTATCAAATAATAATAATAATAATAATAATAATAATAATAATAATAATAATAATAATAATAATGTTTATCACTGTAAATTGGATGCTAAAAATAAAACATGAACAAGGTACAGTACAAAGTTCACTGTGTACTCAAAGGAAGTGGCACCAACTGTAGCGCCCCCCTCTGGTTACTTTGACACACTGTCATCACCAAGATGTCATTAATCTCTACATTTCCTCTTCCTGCAGGGCTGAAGGCTCAGGGTGAGTTCAGTCACACCTTTTCAACTCTTTAAAGTCGTTTAAAAAAAGGAAATTATTCAAATGATTATTTTACTCACTGACAGATAATTGTTTGCTTTGTCAGACTGTGGAGTCGCACCTCTGAACACAAAGATAGTTGGTGGTGATGGCGCCACTGCTGGCTCGTGGCCCTGGCAGGTCAGCATACACTTGCGGACGAGTCACATCTGTGGAGGGACCCTCATCAACAACCAGTGGGTTCTCACGGCAGCCCACTGCATTTTAACGTAAGACCCACTCGTCATGCACTGTGATCCCCCTGTGGGAATATTTCTCAAAAAAGGGGAAATATTTTTCAAAAAGTACCAGAACCACCTGGCAATAATCAGTAATTTTGACATGCCATATTTTATAAAATTTTATTTATTTTTTTACCCTTTGAGCAGTGATTGTTTCAGTTCCTACCATAATTAGAGAATGAAGGACTCAAATAAGCTGACCCAGAGTCTGACTGATATCAGAGCAATAGGTTTAATTTGTCACTTTGTCACAAACATGTTTCACATAACAGTTAATAAACTGGCAGGGAGATGATGTCTCAGCTCGCCTTAAATACTGCCTTTGTGGTGAGAAATTGGGATCCAGTTTTGGTGACTGCAGCTCCCCCAACTGGGAAGAATAGGTAAACCACCTGAGAAAACCAGTAAAGGACCACTAAAGGAAGAAAGAGGAGTTAGAAGGGTCCAGAACAGCCAGGATATAACAATTTCCTACCAGAAACAAAGTTATTGTTTGAACGAAAAGCTGCCAGGTGTATGAATAATTCTGGTCTCAACCTGAATACCTTAAGAGAACCACAGGCTGATCACCTGCCTGCAATGCTACATTGATGCAGTATATCATGCAAAAAGGAGACCTAGACCAAGAACTGAGTTCAGATACTGCATAGTACATAGCTATAGTTTTTTAGTAGCCTCACATTTCTGTTTCAAAACTTTTTTTTTAAATTCAGTAATCGTTAACATTGTAGTTTTCTGAGAAACTGGACTTTGGGTTTTTATTAACTGTAAGTCATAATAATCAAAATTAACATAAATAAATGATTTAAATACACACTAGGTAATGAATCTCAATATTCATTATAGTTTTACTTTCTAGATTGAAATAAACTCTTCAAATATATTTTAGTGATTTGAGATGCACCTGCGAGTTCAGACACAACATCAAACTAAACCCAGTTTATGGCAAACCACAGTTTGCTCTACAGCCACACTGTTAATTTTGTAAAATTACAAAGATCTAAACACTGAACAGCATCGCTATCTTCAAAGGAAGTACCATGAATATCACAGGATACCAGTAACTTAACACTGTGGTGTGACATTTAAACGATGCAACTACACATAGTTACAGACAAGAATATTTTAGATAATAGACAAGCACTTCCTCTGTGTTGAAACACACGGCCAGTGTCAACACTCACCAAAAACGCAGTGGCGTCATCTGAGCAGGGTGTCTAAATATGAACACATTGTATTTCCTGCAAGTGTTTCTCAACATACTGACAGGTCAGCAGGGTGCACAGTTGTAAATTGACCAATTTAAGACCAAAAAACATACAATGACTGAACAAAACCTCAGATATAATATGGCTAAGCTTAGGTCCTTTAGAGTTTTTAAAAATAATGTCTAGTTGTGGTCTTTGACATGAATAAGAGGCCAGTGGATTTTATTCTTTGTTTTTTTTTAAAGGATCCAGTTTCCTTTTCTTTTTGCCCTTTTAAGGTAATCAAATACAGTAAGGAAGTGCAGGAAGGAGTAGTGAGATATAAAAACTATATCTCACCAGTTCTGATGAGAATCCACTACCCAGGGCCTAGTTTTGTGAATTTGGTTTACCTGTAACAGAGGAAGTGAAACATACTAATTCATCATGAGCCTTTTTATGACTGAAACAAGGAAATGACTAGTATTAAACTGTCCTTTCTCATTAGGAAAAGCTACAGCTGTAAATTCATCACGTTACATTTGAAGCTGTGCAATAGAGAAACAGATTTAGATTTTACTTCCAAGGAAAATCAAGAATCAGCACCAAAGTAGGTTGCTCCTCTCAGTGAACAGTGATATTACCTTTAAAACAGTGACATTAAAAATGCAGAACATTATTAAAATCAGTGCTTGTCACCAATATTGTAGGGCTTCTGGCTCAGATGGAGACTGGGTGCTACAAGTTTTATATACAGCTCAAAAGTTGTTAAAAGCTGGTAAAAAACCAGGTATGTACTGAATATGCATCATCAGACATCTTGGCTGCATTGAGACCAGAGACAGTTCCTAATAGCCTACAAGGGGATAAGCAGGTCATTCATGCTATGAACCATTAAATGACAAACAATGTGAATCACAGTAAATCAATTCTGCAAGGAAGAGTGTCCCAAAATTCTTTCACATTGATATAAAAAAACTCAATACAAGCTCAATGGTAGTTGTTGGCATTACATTTGGAGGGGAATTACTTTTTTCTCACAAGGTCTGGTTCTTTTGGATCGCTTGTTCCCCATAACAAATGAAATTATTTAACAGTAAAAAAAAAAAAAAAACAGAAGAAATCTATAAGGGAGCAAGTACCTTTTTACGGCAATGTACACAAATTGTTCAAGGATGCGTTAAGTGATTTGCGAGAGCTCAGATGATGATGATGGCTTTGTAAGCTCCTGGTAGATTAATTTATTACATTTGCGTTAATTGGAGGAACAAATTTGGATGTATTTTAATAGAACACCTCAAACATGTGGCTTCCTTGTGTGACAATGTGGAAAAAGCAAAAAGAAATCAGATATAGCAAGGAGAATTGTGTCCGTGCTCAAGTGTGGTTTGTCCTTGGGTAAAATTTCCAAAGGCCTGAAGGTGCCAAGTTCATATGTTCAAACAATGAAATGTAAGTATAAACAGCATGTGTCCAACCATCATATCAATTTGGGAAGGAAATGGATCCTTTGTCCCAAAGATGAATGTATTTTTGGTGCAAATTGTGCGTATCAACCCCAGAATAGAAGCAGAAGAGCTTGTGAAGAGCTGGTAAGAGAGCACCATCATCCACAGTGAAACAATTCCTGTTCTGGCATGGTCTGAAAGTTCACTCACCAAGGAAGAAGTCATTACTTCAAGAGCAACATAAAAAGACAGATTACAGTTTGTGAGTTCAGTTGGGAAAAAGAACTTAATTACTGGAAACGTGCTGTGGTCTGATGAGAGTTGAGGTGTCTGGCAATAATGATCAATGCTACAATTGGAGGAATAAAGGAAGACGCTTGCACGTCTGAGACTACATTATGATAAGTGCGAACTGACAAACAGAGGATTCTACTGGGGGCCTTTTGCTTTATTTTTTGCATCTTCTGCCCTGGTTCTGTAACATAGCCATGTTGGTCAACACAGTTGCATTTACTCAATTAAGGTTCAAACATTGTGCATCTCCTGACTCATTTCACTTTCTACATACCCTATGTCATGGTGCCTGACACCAAAGTTCAACTTCTCTTTCTAGATGACAGTCGAGACATTTGATGGTGATATCTACCTCAACAAGAAGTCCAAATTCAACATCTGTAGTTTATTGGAACTTCTTACCATGTTTTTAACAGAAAACAACAGACTAGAACAGAGTTTTTTAAAACTTCATTGGCAGAGGTCCAAATTTGACTTTCAAAAAAGGTTCAAGGGCTGTTGTGATGAGAAAATCTCTTTTATTAGTTATGCTTGCCACCTAAAGTTAAAGGAAATGGCATTTGAGGCTTGCAGAAAATAGTAACCTAATTATTTTTGATGCTGAAACAAATACAGTTCCTTTCTAAACACACATATCTAGAAAATAAATGGATCTGATTTTCTGCCTTTAATGAGCTGCTTAAACTCGGGGCTGTATGAATTTCTTGTGAAAATTGTTCTGAGGGCTGCAAATGAGCCCCTGGGATGCACTTTAGACACCACCCGCCTAAAATTCTTAACCTTTTAGGACACCTGGATGCAGGTGTAGTTCTTTTGGACAGAAAACAGTTATAAAAGAAAAATCAAACAAACAAATGAAGACATACATGCCAAATTATGAGACTATGTCAATTTATTTTCCTATTGCTTAATTTCATGGGTTGTTTCTCTGAGCGCAGAAACACACTGAGCGACTGGACCCTCTACTTCGGAAGAGAGACTCAGGCTGGCCCAAATGCTAACGAGGTTTCACGCAAGGTGTCCCAGGTCATCGTCCATCCAAACTACAATGACACGCTGTTTAACAATGACATCGCTTTAATGAAGCTTAGCAGCCTGGTCACCTTCAACAACTTCATCCAACCCATCTGCCTCGCCAGTGACATCAGTCAGTTCTTCAACGCCACTTCATGCTGGATCACCGGCTGGGGAAGACTATTAAGCAATCGTAAGGATCCTGTTTGGAGTTTTGTTTATCAAATAAGACTTTAGGTTTTTCTTAAATAGATCATCGAAAATTAATTTTCATACTGTCACCCTCAGAGTCTTTGCCAGCAACCTCGAATCTACAGGAAGTCCAGATTCCTGTTATTGGAAACAATCAGTGCACCTGTAGTTACATACCAACAGATGCAACCATCACGGACAAAATGATTTGTGCTGGGCAAGAGAACAAAGGAGCATGTCAGGTAAACCACTAGTAAAGAGTTAGAACATCGAAAGTAGCCGTAATTAGCCTAGCTAATCAACAGCCTCAGCCTCAGTTCAAAAGTTTCCTGCCCTCAAGAGCATTTTCACATTTTGTCATAATTCAACCCACATTATTGGGATTTTAAGTCATAAACCAACACAAAGCAGTGCATAAATGTGAAGAGAAAAGAAACTGATACCTCGTATAGAGTTTTGTTCGCAAATTAAAAAGCGCAATATGCATTCATTTTTAGCCCCTGAGTCAACAGCTGAACCACCTTTCACCTCCGTTACAGCAGGAAGTCTCTGCCAGCTTTGGCAGATTACAGACCAAAATTTTAGCCCATTATACCTTTGGAAATAGCTAAAGCTCCTTTAGATTGGATGGAGACCACAAATGAAAAACTGTATTCTTGTTACAGATTCTCAATTGGTTTAGGTCTGTACTTTGACTTGGCCATTTCAACAGGTGACTTTAGCAGACTTTGTTTCAGTGATGCCTTGATTTTGGGTCTTTATATCCCCCCCATCAGCTCTGACCGGCTTCCCTGTACCTGCTGAAGAAAAGCATCCCACCACCATGTTTTAGTAAGGGGATGATATGTAAAGGGTGATGTGCAACGTTAGTTTTTTCCAGTTTCCCAGGTAGAAGACTGTGTTCAGTGTTGGTATTATCTTCTTTCACATGCCTGATGTGTCCCTGACATGGATTGTGGGAAATTACAAATGAAACTTTTATTTCAACAATGGATTCTCACATAAAAGCTAGATTTGTAAGGAGTAAGAGTAGCAGATTCTCCCACCTGAGCTGTGGGTCTTTGTCACTCTACCGCAGTTACTGTAGGCTTCCCTAATTAATGCTGTCCTTCCCCAGATTTTCAGTTTAGCTGATAGTTTATTATTGTAATGTGACAAAATGTATAAAAGTTCAATGGGTACAAATAGTTTTGCAAAACACTAAATTCTTTGTAATTATCATTGTGCTATTTAACTCAAGGTGTTTTGTTCTACTGTATTAGGGAGACTCCGGTGGACCTTTGCTATGCAAGCAGAACTCGAGGTGGATTCAGGCTGGCATCACAAGTTTTGGCATACCTTGTGCCACTGCTGGTTTTCCTGAAGTCTACGCTCGGGTCTCTGAATTTCAGGCATGGATCACAGATCAGATCACTGGAACCACAGCAAGCTTTGTGACATTCAGCTCTAACGGCACTGATTCAGACAGCAGCTTTACGTGTCGCAACTCAGGCAGTCTTTCCACTGAGTTCTCATTTGTCATCCTTGTGACAGTGATGCTGCATCCATTTATTACTCACAAGTCTATTTTTTGAAATTTTTACTTTAAATCATCTTACAAACTAATTATATTTTAAAATAAATAATGTTGGTCAGAGTTGACTTTGTATAAATACATTTTCAGTGCTATCCTCGTATTTTAGCGGTGTCATAAGGACCTAAATGTTGCAGAGTAAAGAAAAAGTCCCTAATTTAAAGAGGCAGACTGGAGGCACATGGAAAACCACAAGAACAACTGGGAAAAACAACAACAACAACAAAAAAAACAGGGACAGCAACGATAGCAGAAAGATTTACCAGGAGGATCTGACAAAGATTGGGGATCTGTACACGCTGGGGGAGGGGATTACTAGAACAATAAACAGGTGAGATTAATTATTAAAAGGAAGTTGTTGAGGGGGCTGGAGAGTAGAGGTAACTAATGGTAGGTAGGTACGTGGAAACGACCGAACAGAATAAACACAATGGAAAAACAGGGAAACTGAAATGGAACTTGAAAGATAGTAATAGGAAATTACAAAACATAAAAGTCTATGTCATTGGAATGACACAAAACTGATAATTGAAGTGAGAGACATGAAGCAGAGCCTCAGAGTCATGTCAGCTACAGAATGTAGATAAATGGATATTGTTACAAAAAAAAATTCAAAATTACATTCAGTCCCAAATATTTAAATAACAAAAATAGAGTCATCCCACAATAGTCCTTTAGAACATTTTTCAATGCCAAATTTAACATCACAGTTTGTCCACGCAGGTTTTACTGCAAATTAATAAACAACCAAGCCTAAAATTATTTATAGAGCTGTCAGATTTAGGTTTAAAGTGACATTTTAATTTTACTTTTCTTCAGACTGGAATTACTTTGACCATTATAAAGTGGCCTAGCTAAAATCACAACTTCTGACAGGGTATTTGGAGGAAGTTAAAGGTTAGGGTGATGGTAAGGAGGCCTTCCAACCTTAAAGACATGGATCAAAGATAAATCATCAAAATACCAGACGGAAGATGCAAAAAGCTGGCCGACGATTATAAGAAGGGTTTGATTGCTTTAATGCCAATAAGGATTTTATTCCATTGTTCACTCAGAAATTTTAAAAAAATTTTTTAACACAGCAATGCTGCTTCTCCAAACATGGATAATTCAGTTTTCATTCAGTTTCATTTCATTTCAGTTTTCACCAAAATTCTGGAACAAACTTCCAGAAAACTGGAATAACATATTAATATTAATAATATTATTATAATATGTTTGATTCATATATGATGAAGATTATTCTTGATGATTTTGGTGATGACGTTTGAGAAAATGTAATATTTGTTGCTTGTTTCATAATCGGTTATTGTGTTATATTTTTATCTTGTAAAGCACTTTGAATTGCCTTGTTGATGAAATGTGCTATACAAATAAACTTGACTTGAATTGTTAATCAAAATATAATTAAAAACAGATAAATATTTCTTTGTTCAATTCTTTTTCAAAAATCTTTTACACTGCTTCCTCTTAGAAACAAACTCCTTGGTTGAAATAAAACTATTTTAAATATAAATAGATCAAGCGCATGAATGTTTTTTAACTTTACTTGTGATATTTTTGCTTCAGAATTTTGAGCTCTAAGTTTAAAAAAATTATTTCTAGATCCTCAAATATATGGAAAGTGAAGAGTGCCAAATTACAATAAATAAATAACTCATAAATTCTATTAATTTATTTAATAGAATTGATTATATGTGCCTCAATTAAATGTACTGATTGCATTTTAAAAACTAGATATACGGCAAGATATTGACCTCAGAATCGTAGCAAACTTGGAAAAAATTGTCTTGACTTGCTGTCTGAAGCAGCCAATCAGACTCAGGGTCTCTACAGAAGTTGTCCTAATCCCGATCACTAAGTTTGATGGGTGAAGCTGACAGTTTAAAGTGTAACTAACCCCCTGGTTTTTTTGATTAAAGTCGCTAAATATAGCGAGAAAGTTTATAAATAAGCAACAGATCTTTGTTCTTCCTGATCACAGCCCCACTTACCCCCTCCTCTCACCCTCACACTCAGCTGCGCTTTTCAGTATCTCTTGGCTCCGCCCACTTTGCTGGAATTTTTCAAAATGTGTGAGGGGCGGGGTTATGCTTTCACTTTAAATTGATTCATTCAGTTTAATCATCTTTATTATCCGCAAGGGGCAATTGTTGTGCAGCACAGTAGGAAAACAAACCAACCAACAAACAAGCAAAACAAAAAATCAGGCTCAGATAACCCTCTACCATGCACACATGAGACAGAAAAACATATCAATTCATGATGTGCTTCAGCACAGGAAGATGGAATAATTTATGAAATCATGAAAAAATTACATCTAGTTTTTAAAATGAAATCAATACATTTAATTTAGGCACATATAATTTACTCTATATTCAATAAAAATACTTTTGTATTTATTTCCAGTTTTAAAAAAGTGACACATTTAAATAATTATTTCGTAAGTTATTTGTTTATTGTAATTTGGCACTCTTCACTCTCCATACAGAAAAGAAACAACTCCTCATTGAGTCATGTTCTTCTGCTGAGCTACACCCATTGAACTGACAGTGGAGTCACACCAGGGTTCTCTGCATCCACCAACATTTGTGGGTTTCATCTTTAGATTGAGGGGCTGTTCAAGATTTAGGTTGGTGGAAAAGCTTTTGTGGTTATTTTGGACAGATTGGATGCATTGTACCAGTATGTAAAACCTTTTTTATGACACAGATAAACAGAACAGCAACAGCACAGTACCAAGTCTTTTATTTTCACTTTATATATATATCTGACATATACAACCATCCGTTTGTTTTCTGTTTTCCAGAGAATGTAAGGGAAATAGATTCTTCCTCAGACTTAGGAGATCAAATTTTGACTCGCCCCAACCACCGGATGGCCTTATGGCTTCCTCTTTCTCGATCACCGAACATATTTTCTATCGGGGTTTGTACGATTTTGTGTCTGGTGAGCAACTTTTTGTTCATTAAGAAAAGGTTTTGGATCATTATCCTGTTCATTAACCCATTGAAGACAAATATTTGGTTTACTTGTATCATTGTAGTTCCTGTAGCCTGAAAGAGAAACAGCCCACAGCAGCACAGATTCTCCACTATTCTTCACAGTGTACATGAGTTACTTTTCCACATAGTCCTCTTTTATTTCACACCAAATCCACATGATGTGTTTGTTGTCAAAACAATAATTCTTAATTTCATCTGACCAAAACCCATGGTTACATTTAAAGTATTAGGGAATATAACTCCACATGTTTACATTTGTGATGGTTGGACAAAAAAAATGATTTTTTTTTTTTTTTTTTGTATGACTCTCCTTCAACTACTTCAATCAAATTTTATTGATAGAGAAAATTTCATTCGGCAGGGGTGTCAAACTTCAGTTCTCGATGGTCAGTAACCTGCAACTTTAAGAGTAAGCCCTGGTAGGGATGAGCAATATGGAGGTCAAAGTTTATCATGATTTTTTGTTGTGGTTATTGCGCTAACCATAAAAGAGATGGTGAACATATGCAATCTTTTAGGTTTCTCTGACTGCATGTCAAAGCTTCATGTGCACATATACTGCTCTATACATGCATGCTTGGAATGAGGGATTGATAAAGTTAACGCAACGGAAGTGATTCCCTACTACAGTAGCAACAAGCTCCTCCACGAGGACTGAATGCTGCAAGTAATGACTCGATGCAATCTGCTAGATTTCCTCAGACAGAAAACTTTTTAAACTAATTTAAAAAAGGAACTGAACTTGATGCACAGTTTGAGAATTTGGAGCAATTCGAATGTAGGTATGATTGGACTGAAATTACTTTTTATGTAAACTACCTCGAGATGACATGTTGTGAACTGGTGCTGTACGGTATAAATAAAATGAATTGAACTGAATCTTAAAAAAACAATCTAGAGAAAAAAATCAGGAAGAATAACTTATTAACTTATTAACTTATTATATTTAATAGGCTACACAATAATGATAAAGGATATGATAATTACCCATCCCTAGAGCCTGGTACGCCAGAGTGCTGCTAATTACCAAATTATTTGATTCAGGTGTGTTGAAGCCAAGAAGCATCTAAAAGTTTTAGGACACCTGGAATTTGACAGTTGTGACAATTTGTGTCATGAAGCATCATACAAACTAATTTACAGAGGTTAAAAACAACCAGACTGAAATAAAACCACTAAAACCAATACACACACTGGAAAAGATCAAACTAAGTAACCAAGCAAACAGACAAACAAAACAAAAAGTAATAATATAAATAATAAAAAGATTAAAATATATAGAAATATAAAATTTGTATATGATGTAAAAACCAGATATGAAGGACTTTGCATAGGAATCGCATCTACTGATTGTTTTGGAGAGTTGGTGACCCCAAGATCCCACTCTGTGCTGCAGTTCTCTGACAGTGGTGGGTCCTCTTTCTTCTTAGTGGCCAGTGGTTACTAGAAATAGACTTCTGTTATGTCACATTTATACCCCAGGGAAACAAAGAATCAAGAATTACTAATCAGAAGTGCTTAGAAATGGGAATCAACTTACAAAAAAACATTGAAGAAATTACACACTACTTCACATTCATTTGTTTTAAAATGGCCTATTAGGGCCTACTGTTACTCCTACTAAATAAATTATTTTTAATGTGAAAGTAAGATTTTGCAACTGTGACAAAGAGAATTAATGTATGTATAAAAGATGTATAGCATTCTATGCATCTTCAGCATGGGTGCCATGAGGTTTGAGAGAGAGTGCATCTGTGCATGTTCAAGATTAGAGAGTAAAGTATGACAATTATGCCACTGTGGCGCAGCTGTCTGTGTGCACGTCCGCAAGGGATGGAAGGCTCAGCATTAAAATGACACTCTGACCTGTTTTAGACCGAGGCTGGCCATAACGGAGACCATGTTCAGGCATTATATTTTAAAAAAAGAGAAAGAAGAACTTACCTCAAAATCTGACATCAAAGCATAAAACTACAACACTTAAGGTTTTCAAGATATAGCTTCTTTATTTGGTATTTATTTTTGTAGTTTATTTGTGTGTTGAATGGGTCACTTTTTTTAATGTGAATAATGAGGAACAATACAATACAAAAGAATATGACCGTTCATCGTATTACACATGAGGGTGTGACATTTTTGTTCATTTTTATGGACTTCATGTCTAAATCTGGTTGTGACCTCACCAGGGGTGTTTCCTCATCTGGTCCTCTGTAGTGGCAAAAAAAAAAAAGAACTTGTGAAATGTCAAAAAAATAAATGATGAAAAGAGCAAACAAGCCCAGCAGAACAAACACATGAAGGAAAATTGCATTTACCCATTAAAAAAAGAGAACAGAGCTCAGTCGGGCATAAAAAAGCAATCAATGTGTGAAGATGACTCAAAATAAGAGAAGAGGGCAGAATGATGTGACAATTCATTATTCTCATGCATGGTGAGAAGCAGTTCCAATAACATAACTTCTCTGTGCAGTAATATAATGCAATCATCATGAAGAAACTATATTTAAGTGAAAAACTTGGTTGAGTGTACATTGTGAATTTAAGAAGTGAAAGAAAAATAAAAGAAAAAGAAAGAAGAGAACAACAAAGCCCTAAAAAATTGTGGATTTAAATGTTTTGAATTTCACCGAGGATAAAATGACATTTACCCTCTTCAAAATGTTCGTTTGTGAACATGAGGTATCACATATTTACTCGAATACCAATGTTGAAGCAGGGGCCAAATAAGGGTTTGAAAAAAATACTAGAGGTCACTGGGGGCCAATGATTTGACTACATCTTCTGACTGATGGGTTGAGCTGTTTGCCTTTGGGTCCTAGGGGAAAAACTTGACAGACTTCTGGGGTCCATGATAGATTTCTCAAATAATACAGTTGACAAAAACCATCTGGTAAAGTTTCAGATCTTTTTTTTTTTTTTTTTTTTTTTTTTTTTTTTTTTTTTTTTTTTTTTTTATTTATTTATTAAAGGTATGAGGATAATTACATACTACTGATTGGCTGAAACTGGAGTTTAATATCTAACACTTCATTTCTTCATTAGATAATAACTTTGTTTTGGTTTAAAAATGATAACTTTTGTCAAGCAATGTTATTTTTTTCTGGTATTCTAATAAATGTTTGGGAGCACCTTGTGTTTTTGCAGCTAACTGCTAATAAAAACAAGTGTTCAACTGCTTCCAAAATATAACAATAAAACACATTGTTTTAGAAATTAGTTGCTGAAAATGAGTGGAAGCTTAAGGTCAGAAAGATAAAAGGATTATCAGTCGAAACCATAGTAGTAGTTAAAATAGTCCTGCAAATTTTCAGTAGGAATTCGCTAAAAGCTTCTTCCTATTGCTACACATGCATTTGCCCAGAGCGTGAGCAAGCCTAATCATAATTTTGACCAAAACAGGCTTGTTTTGCAGCTTGTTTTCAATTGAAAAAGAGGCATTTGTTACATGAGCACTGGCGTGCTGACTGCTCTTTATTGAAGTCAACAGTTCTGCAGAGCCAGAAATGGTTATTCTGTTTGCAGCAGGATGAAGAATGAAACTTAAATCTGATCTAACAGAAGTTTATCCATTTGAACCGGGTGCTAAGAATGTTCGAAACATTAAAATTTATTAAGTGAAAGTATTTTGTTAATTTTTCTGAAATCACTGAGAGTATATTGTAACCAGAATATTTATTTGGACTGCCAGGTTGTATTAAACCTATCTAACATTCACTATTATATAACCATCGTTAGTTGACCTTTAGGGTATATTAGTGCAAAATGCCTAGAAAACTGATATTGCTGATAAGGAAACCTCTGGAACAGGGAAACCCAGACTTCCTTCTCCCCTGAGAATAATGAGGCAATATAACTAAATAAATACCCTTCTAATTAGGTACACCTTCCTGGTACCAGGCTGGACTCCCATCCTCTTCTTGGGTTGCCATTTTTAATTTTTCATCAAGAAGAAAGTTACATTTTTTATTTTTCTTCACTTATAATACATTACAGTGCTTAGTTTATGTTTCGTTTATGGCAGGTTTTTGAAATAAATGTCATTATATCTTAATATTTATTTAACTTTGGTCTTTCAGCTTGTGTTAAAGCATATGTCTATCTTAGAAACTGGATTGTTAACTTGAAAAGTTATTGCGATATCATATTGAAATGATTCAATGCAGAATATAATATTGTGGTAATTTGTTCGTCCATATCGCCTAGCTGGCTTTGCTCTATCAAGAACGTTTCCTAAAGCAGGTTCCACAACATCTCTGCAGCTCACTGGAAGACCACTAAAACCTGATGTTTAATGGTGTTCTGCAACAACATTCTGTTTGTCCTCCCCTTCCTGTGCAGTTTCTGAACAGTACAGCACATTTGTTGTTTAGGATTTAGCATAAATATGATTGCAAACATGAGCTACAAATCACAAATCATAAACAAATCATTTTATTTTAAAAAGCATAAACTGAACTTTTAAGTAATAAATCATGAATCTAAGTTAAAACCTCAAAGTTTTCACACTTAATTTTGTAGGAGCTAACAACCCTATGCTAATATCGCTAATCAGTAAATGTGTTAGTATTTAAAAAGGTTTTTCTAACATTGCCTTAAAGACTATGAAGTTGTGTAAACAATTTTAAGGAAGATCAGCAGAGTTTTCTGTGACCTAAATTTACAGGTCTACAATAGCAAAAATACAATAACATACAAGGTAATAAGACATAATTCTCTGCTTACTCACGACCTCCAACAGTGATAAAGAAGTGATCTGTGCTTGATGTTACTTTGGACAAATAGGTAACTAAATCTATTTAACTCCATCAAACCTGTGCCTTGAGATTTGAGCTCATCTGCACGGGCAACTTGGCTGAAGTTCACTGAATCTGTATAGTTTGGTAGAAGAAACAGCTTCTAAGCTTTCTATGCTCAAATGAGTTACTAAAACAGGATGAAGCACCCTCTCAACTGGAATGATGCAGTTTGGTGAAATGTTTATTGTCCTGTTTTGACTTGTTGCTGGGGAACTGATGACGAGTGGTCAGGGAACTAACTGTAAACTGGTAAAACATTCCTACCAAATCTTCAAAGCTTAATCAGAGTTTCCCTGAGGTTTACACCATGCAGGGAGGAGACAGACAGATATTGATAGAAACACTTCACGAAATCATGATCTTCATCATGACTTGATCTGCTTTTCTCATGCAATTTCCTGTTTAAGTACTGGAAAAAACATTCCTGTTACCAAAAGGAAATCTAAGCCACAGTTACAGCTAAAGTTTCAAAGATTTTCAAAATTTTCTAATTGTTTTAATTTCAACCAAAAGCAACTTTACATTGCTGCTGCTGAACTAATACATTTTTTTTTATGATAGTCTTGTTTCAGATATTTAATTACTGAGTACAATGTTGAGAGGCACTGTATCTAAACTATGAATCAGTTGTTTTTTGATGATCATGAGTTTTTAAAACATAATCAGAAATAATAAACTGCTCATATTATTAAATGTTTTAAGTAAATATGCTTATTGTGCAGAATATTAGTGGTCACACTTAATATAAGGGAAATGCTAAATCGTTTGTTGTAGTTTTGTGCTGTTTTGCCAGTTTTTAAGTTAATCTGCACCTTGTTTTGCAATAATGTTCAAACAACTCATCATTTCCTACATTACAGCTATTCTCAAAAACAATATGCAAAATTATTTTACTACTAACAAATTAAGACAAAAGAAAAGTCACTTTGTTTTGATTGCAGCTCTGCATAAGCCAGAATCAGGCTGCGGCTGTTATGAAATGCAACCTGCTGCCATGTTTAGATGTGACAAAGTGAGACTCACATTCTGCAAGGCAGCCGCTGTGACTAAAATGGATGAAGAATTTTTTCTGACTGACGTTTGGTGCTTCACAGCTGCGTCCAGCTAAGAGTTGCCGTTTGATAACTCCCTTTATCTGATCTGCCTGTTCTTCTCAGAGCCATTAGTGTCACAGATTGAAAGACCAGTTCGTTTTCTCTCTGTTTGTGAAGCACAGTTATACAATTTTATCTGTAAAAATGCAGAAGTTAATTTTGGAACATTTATTTAAAAATTGTTCCTTTTTATCAGTCATTCAGTTTCTCTCACTATGTGTTTTTAAAAGACAGCTATGACTTCAGTTTAGAAGTTTATGACTTCTAAACTGAAGTCATAGCTTAGAAGTTGGTTTTGTGTGACATTAAAAGAGTGTGCAAAGAGAAATGCTCTACAAAATGGAAATGAAGCAACATGTTCGGATACAAACTTTATTTCATGGTATTTGTAAATGATATACTCTGTACTTGTCCGAAGCAGATCAAGGAACAAAATGTGTAAAAACAAAATGGGAATCTTCACCTGTATAAAAAGGTGTTTAGAAAAAAAGGTAAGGGAATGGAGACAAACATTTTCCATCAACCACTAAATGCCAAGTTTTCCCTCCCTTCTTTCTCTTTTGCTTTCGGCCAAGGTGTTAGTGTTGCTCTTATTGGTGAACAAAGGACTTTGAAGGCACTCCTTTTCATATTGTGCCCCGTTTTTTCATATGGTGATGCAATAATGGTGAGTAGAAGGTGGGAAGGGTATTTATGCTTAATAAGCATGATTAGCCACATACAGTGACTCTCCACCAGCAGCGCTGCTTCCAGAAGAAACGTATTTGCCCTGGCAGGCCTGGCTGTTAGCCTGAAGAAGGACAATTAAATGTAGATTAGTGAAAGTATATTTGGAGCACTGAAGGATTAAATATAATGCCTTTTCATTCTGGAGTAGTTCAGATTTTAACGCTTACCAGAGCTCTCTTGACGAACTCTTCTTGGCATGCCTTTCCATTTTCCTTCTTGCCCCCCCAGGCTTTCAGGGCGGAGGCCTGCAGGGCACGGCCATATGAGAAGGTCAGAGCCCAGGGCCGGTGCAGAGGGCACTGGTTCATAGCATTCAGGTTAACAGAGGCCTCCTCCTCGCTCTGGCCACCAGACAGGAAGGTGATTCCTGTACAAGAAATAAAAATACAGTCAAGTAATGTCTTTCTCTGAATATTATCATTCATATGATACAACATTTCTGTCAAGAAATGAGGATGTATAGAAGAAGGCTGAACTTCATGAAAGTTGTGCAACTGCCTTTTTTTTTTTTTTTT
This sequence comes from Anableps anableps, assembly GCA_014839685.1. Lineage (NCBI taxonomy): Eukaryota > Metazoa > Chordata > Actinopteri > Cyprinodontiformes > Anablepidae > Anableps > Anableps anableps. Next base: position 27,210,917 of record CM026084.1, read on the forward strand.
TTTTTTAAAGTGCGTAGATGTAGTTTACCTGGGACTGCAGGAGGCACAGTGCGACGCAGGGCAGTAACAGTGGCCATGGCGATCTCCTGGTTGCTGTACTTGTGTGAACAGGAGTGTCCAGGGGTGACCATGTTGGGTTTGAGCAGGGTGCCCTCAAGGTAGACGTGGTGGTCAGAGAGGGCTTTGTAGACAGCAGCCAGGACCTTCTCGGTGATGTACTGGCAGCGCTTCAGGTCGTGGTCACCATCGGGGAGGATCTCAGGCTCAACAATAGGGACAATGCCGTGCTAAGGAGCACAGGAACAAAGGGATTGAAAAGGACGGTGTTTGCATAAAGGCAACATCATAAAATGATGCAAGAGGAACAAACAGGGAAAAAACAGTGCTGACATTAAGTTCTATAGTTCTAACTTTTTAGTATTCCCTTGGTAGAGATAGATGTTGATTTTTAGAGTTTACAACTCTTATGGTTTGACCTATTTACAAAGTTTAACTTAGCAACCATCGGATTAACAGATTTTCCTTGAAAGAAGGTTCTAAAACTTGCCAAGAGTTCATTCTTATGAAAGGGCCTATTTACAGTAGCTCACCATCTGGCAGATGCTGGCATAGCGAGCCAGGACATTTGCATTCTCAAAGATAGCCAGCTTTGAGGGGGTGGTGGGAGTGATCTTCAGAACACAGCGCCACTTGGCGAAGTCAGCACCGTCCTTCTTGTACTGTGCACAGCGCTCATACAGTCCATCAAGACCTGTTAGGATGGAATGTATTTTAAAAGTGGTTGATACAAATTGTTGATAAAGGATTCACTACATATCCAACTCCTTTTCTACTCACCCTGGGTAGTTGTCTCGCCGTTGGTTCCGGCCAGAGGGACAACACCCTTGTCTACCTTGATGCCGACCACCATGCCTCTTTCCTTCAGGTACTGAGGGAAGGTCTTTCCGTCGTCGGTCTTCTGGTACATGGTCTCGTGGAAGAGGATGACGCCACCAATGCAAGGGACGATGCGGTCGTCAGCAGTGAAGAGGAGCTGGCGGTACAGCCTCCTGTTCTCCTCAGTGTTCTCAGCATTGATGCTCTGGAAGCGCTTAGCCACACTCCCTGCAGGTTATAAAACCACTGTTTCATTGAACACTTGTAGATGAGCCCATATTATTTAGATTTACAGGTGCATTTGTCATTGTTTTAGCATCTTGCAATGCTAAAATGTGTCAAAATATCTCTATTAAACGATTTCTGTCTCATAAAGAGTTATTCAGTTGCCGTTAACATGTCTTTGTTTGGCTAAATAACCATTGCAGAAGCCCCCACCACTTTTAAACTGCTTCTGTGACAATGTTTGGGGTAGTGAGTACAGTAAACAAATGGTAATTTAGTGAACGTTATGACGCATGGTCAAATACCACACCTGGGCATGCTATCTAAGCTACTATTTGTAGCTGTGCTAGCAAATAATGGTCAAACCTCAACCAGACAATTTTATGCTCATACAGGTTCTTTATTTTGTTTGTGAACACAGAAATAACTGACAATTTCAATGTATTTTTTATACCCTGTAGACATAAAGCTAAACTTAGCATACATGCTGCTTCCAATTTGGGCTATTTCACTGAATATTCTAAATGGCTATTTTGAGGTTTTTTGGGTTTTTTTTGAAGTTGTCTGTTGTTCAAAATCTAAAGTACAAAGACTTGTCAAAAGCCTTACCAGGATAATTCTCTGCTAAACAGAGATTTATTAAAATGCTGTTTGCAATTTCGATGCTAAAGTTTGGGATATGGATGACCTTAAATGGCATCCTGCTTAAAAGCTATAGTACTTCAAGAACTACTTCAAGAACTCAACCTTGAACTGAATTATACAACACTGATAAATGATCCATAGAAAAAGTTTTGATTTGTTAACCTCTTTCCATGTTTTTGAAAACAAAAAAATCTTACTGCTGTGCAAAATATTGCTTAAAACAGAGGCATAGTGTTCCATAGCTGGAGGCTATTATACCTTGATACAGTTGTTATTATGCTTATGGTGTTAGTGTTTAGATGCCAAGTCTTTATTGCTGACATAAACTGATTTTTAAAAAGGATGTTTATTTTACATTCGTGGTGTGTGCTCACTGCACAAACTCACTCACCTGTGGATTCATCTGCAGCAAGGATTCCCTTCCCTGGAGCGACAATCTTCTGAGCAATGTCACTGAGCTCCTTCTTCTGCTCAGGAGTGAGGAAAGGGTATGCGTGAGGCATCCTGACTCTGCAGAGAGAGGGGAAGTGAAGATAAAGCTTAGGACCAACAAAAGCAGACAAGGGGTTTAAGCTTTTCCAGTTCAGTAGGGGGGAAAAGTTCAGCAAAACTGCAACGGTGTAACGTCGAACTTCTGAGGTTTTGGTTTTCTTCTAGATGTGTGGGAAAGTGCTTGATAAAGGGTAACAAGCAAAATGTTGACAGTATGACGGAAGTGGTGAAAAGGACTCCTGTCATACGGGTTTTTTTTGTCTCTCTATATCCAAGTACAAAGCGAAACCTGCTAAAACGTTTGATGCAGTTTCACGTTTATGAGGTTTTTTTTTTTATCACTTCCCAGCACAATTTGTTGTTGCTCAATAGATCTACTCTCCGCCCTCCACACTTTAAAAATCACCCCTAGCATGTGGATGACCTATTTCAATTTCCAACTCAGTATCTCTGACCTTTTCCTTCACACTTGATGCCCTCTTCCTCTTGTCTTTGCCTGCTCTATGAATAGGCTGTGCTAAATTTATTTGGTGTGCCACTGCAAGGCTTCTAAGCGGAGGGAAAGACCTCACATGTTCAGCAGCAATGCAACACTGGAGGAAGATGAACATACAAACAGCCCTATCAGATTCAGACCATTTTTAAACAGCTTGTTGCAGTTTCCCACAGAATGGAAACTCAAGCTCGTGACCACAGTCTGTGATGCTCTATCTGCTCACTCATAACACTTATTGAACCATAGCAAGCTGTCATGCTGGTTGTATGGGAACTAAAGCACAAAGATGATTTGCAGGTGGCAGTACTTTGATGATGTTAATAACCACATGCTGAAAATCTTGTAATGAAGAAGTGAAAAACTCTGCAGGGGTGAGCCTGTGGGTTGCATACAACACACGTATCTTGTCGGCTTGTATTTGAACACAAATGAAGAAAATTTGACAGAATCACCTCTGTTTTATCCCTAATTATTCAAAATATTAAATGAAAAAAAAAAAAACAAAACAGATTTTAGATTCTAGACTTTTTTTTTTTTTTTTTTTTTTTTACCTTTGAGTTTGTGAGGAGAGCTGAGAGAAGAGAGGTAGGCAGAAGATCCGGCCTTCGTCTGCGACACCTCTCTGTCGTGCTGGCCCTTGTATTTATCCTCCCATTGTGACCCCTCACATTTCAGCTGCCTGGCTATAAAAAGAACAGGACGCAACCAGAGATGGCTTATGACATTCAGCGAGCACTCAGGCTGCAGCATGCTAGTGAGCAACCACCGAAAGGGCAAAGAGGGTTTCGGTGAATGGCGGAGAATGCAACAAAGTTAGACTAGCTGTAGAGGTGGACAGGCAGGTTTGCTTGATCCCTAATTATTCACACACCTGCACCTATATTCAGCAGTTTCAGATGTTTATTATGGTGTTTTGGTGAAATGTGTGGATCTAAGACGAAGTTGAGAAGCAATCAGTTCAAAATTTACTGCATAAACCAAAAAAAGCCTCTTGTTTTATAGGCTGGATGGTATAACATGACTGTAGATTACAGTCTGTTGCAAAAGTATTCATTCCCATGTGACTTTTTCACATGGGAAAATTTGTACAGTTAAAACCACAAACCATGATGTGTTTTATGAGGGTTTTATGTGATATAATGAAAGGAAAAGGATAGGATTGTGTTTGCCATAAAGTCCTGCAAAGTTTGACTTGCCTTTGTGTTCTGCCCCCATTTACACTGATAAACCCAAATAAAATCAGCTATTTATCCTTCAGAATTAACTTAATTAGTAAACAGAGTCCACTTGTGTGTAATTTTCATTATTAATGCAGCTCTTGTGTGAAGGTCTCACACAACATCTCTTTATTAGAGAACATTAGAGAACAAAAAGCATCATGAAGACCAAGGAACCCAGCACACGGGTAAGGAAAGTTGTGGAGAAATTTAAAGCAGAGTTAGGTTCTAAAACCATATCCCAAGCTGTTCAATACATGATCCAAACATGGGAAAAGTACTCCACAATTGAATGATCATCCACCAAAACTGGCAGGTGCTGCAGGGGAGCTTCAATTGTAGAAGCATCCAAGAGACCCATGGTAACTATGGGGGAGCTGCAGAGAACCACAGCTCAGGTGGGAGAACTTGTTGACAGAGAAAAAGAAATGTTGGCTTTGCATTTAAACAATTCTGGCCTTTACTGAAGAGTGATAAGAACTGTTGAAAAGAAAGCCATAAAATTTGCCACAAGTCAAGTAGGGCACCCAGCAAAAAGGGGAAGAAGGTGCTCTGGGCATGAAAAACACCTTGTGTAATGGAAAAGTAACAGTGTATATCACCCTGGACTCACCATTCACAATATGAAACATGGTGTTGGCAGCATCACGCTTTTCTCAAGATGGAATGGGGACTTTTGAAAATAAATAAATAAATAAAATGAAGACCTGAGACTGAGGTGAGGGTTCAGCTTCCAGCAGCACAACAACCCAAAACATTCAGGAAGAGCTGCAATGTAACTATTTAAATTAAGGCAATGGTGTCCAAAGTTGGTCCTCGAGGTCCAGGATCCTGCATGTTTTAGCTCTCCCCCTGGTTCAACACACCTGGAACACATGATGGCTCGTTTGCTAGCCTCTGCATTGTCATGTCTACATTGACATGCTGAGGAGAGAACTAAAACATGCTGGATGGCACCCCTCGAGGACTGACTTTGGACACCACTGAATTAAAGCAAATTCATGTGTTAAAACAGCCTAGTCAAAGTTCAGACCTAAAATCAATTGAAACACTCCATCCAGATTGACTGAGCTTGAGGCACTTTTGGTCAAAACTTCTGTCTCTTCTGTAAAGGGGTAGAGGGGAAACCTAAAAGACTTCTTGCTGCAACTGCAGTGAAAAGTGGTTGAAATACTCAAAGGGCTGAATACAAATGCATGCTGCACTTATCAGACTTGTTGTTATGAACAGTTTTATCTATGCATAATTACATGCTTAAAGCCGACTTCTGCTTTGTTTTTGAAATCTATTTTTATTGGTCTGTCACATAAAATATTAATAGGATGACTGAAGAATATGGTTGTAAAGAGACAAAATGTGACAGTTTAAGGGGAGTTAATACTTTTGCAAGGCACTTTATTTAGAGTATGCACTAATAGTACACAGGGGAGCTTGTGCAGCATGTGACATTGCAAACCTGCCCTTAGCAATCCAAGCCAGACACAGCAACACAGAGCGCTGATCCTTGACCTTCTCCCAACCTTTCTCGCCCGTCTTTGCTTGGCAGGAATGGGCGTTGAACAGCAAGCTCTGGAAAAGGTTGGACATTTTATATGTGTCATACCCACCCCACAGCTGGGTGGAAGGTGAGGAGTAGGAGCCTTGAAACAGAAAAAAAGTGAGTAAGCTTTATCAGTGATGAGCAGCAGCAGCAGCAGCAGCAAGTGGGAGGTTGACTTCCTGAATTGAGGGCTAAATAGAGAGTCAAATAGGCTGAGACATAACAGAAATGTGAAACGGAACAACACAACATATAACCTACCCGCCGATCCACATCATCAAAGCTCAGCTGCAGACTCCTTTCTGTCTCTTTGTGCAGCAAACCACCAAAAATTCTGATATGGCAGACCACTCTTAGTGCTGACATTATTATCAACATACGATTCAGCGAAAACAATCCCTGTCTGAATAAACTTGACAATTTTCTTTTCTGCTTCAACAACACTACAAAAACACAAAATCTTACCAAGTATTTTTGTCTAGTTTGAAGTGCAAATGTAACTTACAAGTAACCTTTCAGCAAGACATAGGAGCTTGTTTTAAGTCAATGATACCTTAATATTGATGAAAAAGTTCTAGTTCCACTTAAAAAATATTTCAGTTATAACCAGCCATTTGTTCCATGTTACAGGTTAAAAAAAATCTGTCAATGGAACTGACAGATACTTCTTCATCAATATCGAAAAATTATTGACTGAAAACAAGCTCCTATAGCGGCTGAAAAGTTATTTGTAAGTTAGTTTTGTCTTATTTCAAATGTACTAAGATATTTGCACTAGAAACTACACCAAAACACTTGGTAAGATTTTGTGTTTTTGCAGTGAACAGACATAAGCAACGTACAAAATACATCTTTGAAAACCAGCTGACTTATACAGAATTAGCTCACACCATGGGTTGACTCAGACAACATAAGAATATTCAGAGGAAGTCTGACAAAAGCAGAAAAAAATTCCTTTTTATTTTTACTTGCATATTGTGAGAAGGCCTGAAAGATTCATGTATAACAGAAAAGACGTGTAAATTTTTGCACCTACATGATTTGGAATCAGTTTTTACTCTGCCCTTGTGAGGATAAGTTGTTCTTTCAGGAATGTCCAGATTGCCCAGTCTATCACAAATAGTCAATTTAGGTTTAAAACTTATCATTAATCATGTCATTGCCTTTAAAAATTGCAGTACAGAAATACAGTGGACACCCGTCTATTTGCGGTTTGGTATTTGGCATTTGCAAATTTTCTGCTGAACATAACTTCAAATTATTTGTGGAAAATTCACCAACACGCTGATTTTTTCTGTTGATCATACTTAAAATATCTGATAGAAAATGCAGCTTGTGAAGCTGAAATACCTTGGCACGATGCTACTTGACACTCTATTGGCTGGCATTTGGAAACCAGCCAATCCAGGAGCACCATTCATTTCCCCTAGCACTGATTGGCTTTACACCCAAGAGCAGAGATACGGGAGACTGTAGTTTCTGTGATAGGACCAAAACAGTCTCCTCTGTGCACGTGAATGAATATTGAGGTATATTAAGTATTTGAACTATTAAAATAGTCAGTTATGCATTAGAAGAGGTGGACTCAAGAATTTGATTTTAGCTTTTCAAAGGTAGGCATGTTCTTAATGTCATTGTGTCTTGAAGGTATGTGCAAGAACTTAATTTTGCAATGTACTGCCCGATTAAAGACTGTTTTAATCCACGTCCCTTCTCCTGTCTTCACAGTGTAACCAAACCGCAACCAAAGATAGAAATGTTAAGAGGACAAGGCTGTTCTGTCATGTCAGCATATTCTGGTATGCACTAGATTTTGTTTTAGGGTATCAGAATAAAGGGGGCTAGATCCAAATGCATGTCACTCTTTTCAGATTTGGTTTGTATTTTCTCTTTCATTTTACAATAATAATACAGAAACCACTAAAAACGGGTGATAATTATATGTTGTTCCGTAGTGCATTGTTAAAGTTTACTTCTGCTTGCTTTGTACACAAATCTGCTTATTATTCTTCTATTTCTATTACTCACTTAAAGAGAGAAATTTGCGTAAACAAAGTTTCAGCATAGATACCCCTTCCCACACCACCACCCTACCCACAGTCCACACACATAGTTTTGCACGAAAACACCAAGCATCAGAAAGCTGCAGGCAAACAGCAGTGTGCTGATTACTATCTGTATGTCTTATGATTAAACGAGGCAAGAACACCAGATATTTGTTGCAATTCAATAACAGATATATTGATGTAAATTAAGCAGCATCATAGTTATTCATCAATGTACGTTAAAAAGGTGGTGCTTACTTCTGGATGAAAACTACAGCAGATCTGTCTGGGCAGGCAGCAACAAATACACACAGAGGGCCCCTTTTAAGGATATGGCTTCATTGTGTCTTGATTAAATATCAAACAACCCAAACACACACACAGAGATGGAAGAATAATACCTTATTAGGACATAACCTGATTATTTCTAGATTTCGAGTTAAAACAACTCAAACACAGGTGGACAAACAACGATTCTGTTCCCTCCAGCCATCGGATTGTTCTGAACTAAATAATTAAAGCTGTTGAACACCACACTATAATTTGAAAGGACAGAGGAGAAAAAAAGTAAAAGAAACTATTTTTATGTTGAGTTGAAAGTGCCCCTGCTGTAACTCCTCCTACGTCACTGTTCCTCTATTTGTTCTGAGCAGTTTGCTTAAATTTCTGCAGTCTGCCATAAACATCTTACCCTTGCCACTCTCAGGAGGGCAAAAATAACGCTCTCCACCACAGTTTCCAGGTGAATCTGATTGACCAGAGAGGATATCACACATTTAGTTTGCTCTCAATGCAAGAAACACAATGGACTGGATGATTACTGTGACACTTTTCTGTTCAGGTAAGGAAAGTTTGTCTTTTGAATTCATGCAAATGTTTTGTGCCAGTGTCACAACTTTATTAGGTGTGATTACTTGGTGGAAGCTACAGACAATAAAATAAATTCCTGTTTTATTTATTATTTCTTGAATGCCACTCAGCAGAGTCACAAATAACCTAACATGACGAATTACCTAAGACTAATCGCCTAAGACCTAAGAACCCTTAGAACTGCTTACGTATATCATCTATAAGAGGAAAAGTAAAGAAAGTAAAGTTTCTCATGTCTTAAGTCATCATGTGCAACAGAGCAGAGAAGCACTTGATTCTCTCGAGACACTGAACTTCTCTTGGTCTCTTTTCTGGCCACAACCGAAACTTTTTCTACCTGCATAGGGCCTTGCTTCCCTTCTATTTAGTGATTGATCATCAATATAAATGTAAAAGTTGGTCATTACATTTAATTGTGGACAATTTCTTACAAGTTTGATCAGGTGAAAATGCTACAATTGACTCATTAAACTGGTGGCAAAAGCCAACAAAAAAAGCAGAACTTTTAGCTGCCTCCCTAAGATTATGCTTTTAAGCGCTGGTTTTCTGTGAAAAATTTTCAAAATATGATTTATTGTAATCTTGCTGTCACAATCCTACAGGCAGTGGTTGAGTTGGACCCAAATGCAGGTAAAAGGAAGCAGTGGGGGAGGAAAAATCTATGTTTAATGAAACTTAAAGAAATGAAAAAAAAAAAAAAACTATGTTCAAGGTCCAAAAATCCTTAAACATAAGTTAAGATAATGAAACTAAATTAAGCCACAAACAAACCAGGAACCTGAAGACAGTGAGTTACATGGGGCAGACTGGAACAGGACTGAGCAGATGAACCAGTCATGACTAAAGAACCAGAGGGGAACATAAACTGAGCAGAACTGATGAGTGGAACAAGAAACAGCTGAGAAGCAGATGAGAGAGTGTCAGAGAACGAACAGCAGAACAGGAGTCGAGCACAGACCAGAAACTAATCAGCAGTACACAACTAGACATAGGAATGGATCAAAACCATCAAGAGACTGGGAAACTCAGAAATGGTACGAGAACAGGAAGTAAAGAAAATAAAGAACAGAAAGGACCAGCCTAACCAAAATAAAACAGGAAGCTACGAGTAAGAAAAAACTCTTGATACTAGAAACTTACCAAACCATGATGAATAAAGTCCAATAAATGACTCTCACTTTGAAACAAAGAACTAACCAGAATGTTAATATCCAGAAGAGACATCTGCAGTTGCTTCCAGCAAAATAAAATGTACCCCATGGGGTTTAAATTAATGGATGAACAGTAGCGATTCACCCAAGAATACTCCTCTACAGGTTAAGTGGAATCAACACTAAAATTTGTAGTTTCATTTGCTATCTGCAAACGGCACAACTGACTGATATTCAAAATAAGCAACAGAAAATTGACTCGATACAAATTATATACATATATATATATTTTTTTCTGTTTTCGTGTTTGTGAGCCATATTGCCCTTGTCAAAATCTGCCACTGTCAATAAGGCTCTGAAAGGACTTAAATCTTCCCCCGAGTGACATCATTAATTAATATCAAGCTTAAAGGGTTTGTGGAGTAAGAAAGTCTATTCCCAACACCTAAGATTCTTAAACAAAATAGGATCCTGAAAGGCAGGAAACATCCTTAAATGTTTGGCAAAAACATCTTTGGGAGCAAAATCTATATTGCTTTTTAGTGTAAAAAAAAACAACCAATTACATGATATGAACTAAATATCAGAGTTCAACAGAAGGACAAAAACCTGACTGCAATAGTCAACTTACTGTGTTATGACATTGTTGTTGCCTTCTGCTTCAGTTTCTTGTGACGTTTGAAAGGTTTGGTCTTTGGTGCCCCCAAGTGGCTAAACACAGACACTGCGAAAGATGTCAGTTCTCTCCTGCAGTATTCACCAAAAATATTACCGTCCACAGTCATTAAAAAAAAAAAAAAAACAAAAAAAAAACAGGGAAAAAAAAAAAACCCCATCATGGCTGTGAATTAAAGGATTTCTGTGGATTTTCCTCTTTATTCCTCAGCGCTAAAAGCTGCATTTGGCTTTAATGTTGATTCTGGACTTTGGAAGACCCTGAGTCGTTCTGACGAAAGTTTTGGCTACCAGGTGGTGCAAAGACGATCAGAGTGAGTCATCTTAAATTCATTTTTGAAAAATCTGTTTTATAAAACGTTTATAAAATGATTTGTAAACATATGTTTGTCTGTGTTTCTCTCAGTCTGCTTGTCAGCGCCCCACTACTACAGTATGAACAGGATAAAAGGGGACGGATATTTCAGTGCTCAACAGAAAGTTGCAACATTTTGCCTGCTGCAGGTAGGAATCATTTTACTCCTGATTTTAGGTGTGCATAAATTTCATTAAAAAGACATTTAAGCTTAAGAATTTTACAAGTTCATCTCATGAGCAGATGTTTTAAAAAGCTGATTTTCATTTCCCTGGCCAGACACGACCTGATCTCTCCCTGACTGTTAGAATAAAGAAACTAGGGATGCACCGATATGAAAAAAATAGCTGATATATCTGATATTATTATTGCTGTTATGGCTGATATCAGATGTTTACCAATATTGTGTACATTATATATATTTTACTACCCTTTTGTCACCTTGAAAAAAAAAGACCATACCTCTCACTTCCCCACTGCTTCTCTTCATCAGTTAAACTCCCCACAATCTCCCGCTGCATCACTATCACATGACCAAGTCATATTCACTCCCCTTCCAGAAACAAATCACAACAAGATGGAAATAAATACCTACCCGATGTGAGTGATGATATTTCGTGCATCTCTAACAGAGACCATTTAAATGGAACCTGTCTGTTGGCCAAAATTCCTCCAGTAATGTTAAAGACTCATCGCTGCCTTGGCTGGAACAACCAGTTCTAAGGTTTAAGGGGAAATGACTAACTTTTCTATTTACGCAGGTATTCTTTGTTCGATATCAACATTTTTTCAACTGAGGTTTAAGGTTTCGGGAGTAACATTCAGATAAGTTTATCTTTCACCAAACTGGTGTTTTAACAGCTTCAGCTGTGGGACACTAAGATTAAAACACAGGGAAGTGCTGCAAATGCTTACTGTATTTTATGGGACCCATGTATAGCAGGTCATGGCTTTGGAAAACTGTAATCACAAGTGATTGTTTTGACAGAGCAAAAAGCTGCAGTCAACATGTCCCTTGGTTTGGCGATGACAAATGATCCGTCAACACAAAACACTATGGTGAGAGGAAGAGCTGCAGAAAATAAACAATGTATGCAGCATAAAAATGTAAAGCTCAAGGGACAATGAAGTAATTGACCTACTAATTACACATTTTCCAGGTCTGTGGTCCAACCATTCCCAGAGACTGCAAAACTATCACCATGTACAATGGTTTGTGCTTTGAGATTAATCAAAATGATGAGCTTGGAAAATCTTATCCATCTGCTACTGAAGGTAGGTACAGTAAGCTTATTCCATCATAAGTATGTTGCTGCCCCTGTAAACTGGAGGTTCACTTTCTCAATGGCACACTTGAATAATGGTGCAAAAAACTGGTCTGGATCTTTCTGATTTGTTTTCACAGAGTGTCAAACCCAAGCTGACATTGCATTTCTCTTGGATGGCTCAGGCAGTGTAAATGAGGATGATTTTCTCAGAATGAAATATTTTGTGAAAAATCTGATCAGATCATTCCTGGGAAGAGATACACAGGTGAGACTGAATGCTAATTTGGTTTATTGTTTTGGTTAATGTGGTTGGACATAGAAAGGAGGCCCTCATACATCCAAATGCAAAAATGTGACAGTTCTTCAAAAAGAGTTTGACAAGAGGAAATAAAAACATTTATCATAACGTCACCAGAAACCTTAATGGTTTTTAAAAGTGCACCTTACCTTTAATTTCCTTGCTGCCTTGAAGTTATCATGGTTCTTTTCTTATTGAAACGAGTTTTAACTTCATATCCATTTTTTTTTCATTTTTACAGTTTGCCATCACCCAGTTTTCCACATATCCAAAAACACATTATTACTTTAATACTTTTAGCACTTACAACTGGGAATCTCAAGTTGACGGCATCATTCAATCAGGTGGAGCAACATATACAGCTAGAGCCATCACAAATGTTGTGTGAGTATTTTTAACATGTTGTTGTTCTACACTGAGATTTTAATTCTGGGAAGCTGGAGAATTAGGCCAACTACGTTGCTATTTCTTTCTGCTTTTATTGCTTATTTTATTATGTGTCAGTGTTTTTATTTATTTCACTTCACTATTCTGCCTATTTTCCTATGAAGCACTTTGGTCACTTTATTTTGTGGAATTTTTGCTATATAAATAAAGATTGGATGATTGATTGATTTTTCAGGTTAATAATAGAGAAAGCTCAAATGAACAAATCAAAAGTTGAAACTGATCATAAAAAGTCACTTTGAGAATTTAACCTTTTCTGTTTCCAGAAGACATTGGTTAATTTAACAGTTAATATTATTTTTTTTTTTTATCTGCAAGGAAAAATAATTATTGATATAACCCAAGGGAGATTTTACATTGACTCTGATATCCAAGGGATATTACAATCCTTTTGGTGTCAGATTATTTGTTACTCAATTCATTTAGATAAAAACAGCTATGCTACTACCCTTGTCTTTAAAATATAATGAAGAAAAAAGTGTTTTCTTTTGTCTTCTTAATAGCAGCATAAATGATATTAAAGCAAAAACAAATCAGGTGGAACTACTTAATGGAATATGGTGAGATATATAGATTAAAAAAAATGATAAATCTGTGCACTTAATGCATGACAGTCGTTAAAAAAAATAAAAAGGATAGTATTTCTTAATGCGCTAAAAATAACATCATCTTTTCTGTGTTGGAAACATTTAGTTGTTTCTGTTATGTTTACCAACTAGCTGTATCTACAGTGTGTTACTTAAAAATACCAGATATGTTTCAAATCCAGGACAATATTTAAATACTTCTGTGGTAGACACAACACTGGTAAAATAAAGGCTACACCATTTTGGATGGAAACAACACATTCCTCCAGTTTGTTCACACCACATTTATTAAGATAAAAAAATTGAGACAGTATTGCAGGAACAGAAATATATATAATTTATATATAATTTTTTTTTTTTTTTTTTTTTTTTTTTTGACAGGACTGACGTATTCTCATCAGAAAGGGGTTCCAGGCCAAAAGTGAAAAAGATTCTGATAGTTATTACAGATGGGGTGTCCCATGATCACTATAATTTTCCAGCAGCAACATCGTTGGCTGACCAAAAAAACATTGTTCGATTTGCAATTGGGGTAAGCTGCATCTATCGATTCTTTTCCTATTACATGTAACCATTTATGTGTCTTTTGTGTGTTAGAATACAACACACTGGATTTTCATTTACCACAAAAAGTTTTATTAGCTTTGATATTTTCTGCAATGTTATATCCTCATTTGTAAACCTTAACTGCCAAAAGCATAAGCATAAAATGTACAATTTATGTTCTTTCCTCTTAAGATCTTGATATCAACTCTCTCATAAAATCTAAACTTTTAAAGTTTTTAAAACAATTTCTCGTACCATAGTAAAACAGTGTTAAAAACTATGTGAGTGCTGAGGTTTTATGACTGATTTTATCACAGAAACGTGAAATAAAAGAAAATTTAGATGAAAACATGACTCATGACTACTGCTTTGAAAAGAACTAATGCAGGATAATTTCTTACTCACATTGCATTTATAACTCTAGGTGGGGGATGCATTCATAACCGCAAGTGCAATAATGGAGCTCAGGATGATTGCATCTCAACCTGCTGACAATTTTGTGTTTCAAGTAACAAGCTTTGATGCTCTTGAAAAAATAAGGGATAACTTGCAGGCCAAAATTTTTTCCATTGAAGGTACAAATTTATGTTTTTTCAACATCTACATTTTTTTTTGTTTTTTCATTTTTTCAGCTATATGAAATGCTTTGACATCACATTTTAATCCAATGCTAACAGTGGCTTTTTACGGATATGAATCACAAATATATTACTTTTCTAAGTAATTAATAGTAATTAATACATATTTTAGTCGCTTTAGTGTTTGGCAGAGTCTGTAAGGCCATGGTGTAGAGGGACTCTAGAGAACTCAGTAACCTAATTTCTCATTTGTTTTGAATTTACAGGATCTCAAAGTAGCGGAGAGACGCTGAAACTAGAAATGTCTCAAGAAGGCTTCAGAGCAGCTTATGTGTATGGGGTAAGTGTAAGTTCTTCTGAGAATTACATTCTGACAGTGTTAAAACAAACTGCCTTTTTTTTAAAAAGTGCTTTTTGTTCTTTTAATGCAGGATATTCAAATGTCTATGGTTGGTGCAAACCAGTGGAAAGGAGGCTACAAGAAATACTCAATAAGTAATGGCATAAACAGAGGCTCATTTGAGCCATTATTCATTGAGGCTGACAGCTATCTTGGTAAGAACGGGACACAAATCTGCCATATAGGACTGTTTATCTGCATAATTTCAGTTTGGCTTTACAAAGATAATTTACTGACCAGAGAGCTGCTATGTTTGTCTTTTAGAAAGTCACATGAACAACTTAGCTGTCCAAAATGTTTAAACATTTCAAAAGACCATTTACCCTGATGTCTCCAACTATTTAACCATTCAATTCCAGGTTATTCCATGGCTGTTGCTCAAACCTTTTACGGCCCGCTGACAATTATTGGTGCTCCAAGAAATCAACACAAGGGGCTTGTTCTGACCGTTTTCAGTGAAAGAATAAGAGATCAAATCATCCCCTATCAATCACAGGTAGGTACAGTTGAAACCAGATATTTGCATCTACTCAGTAAAAAGACTCACAACTCATTTTCCTCTTTGTCTGGCATTAAACCAGACAAATCTGTCTGCTTAATGCCAAAAATAATTAGAAAATGTTTCAGAGATTATTTTATTACCTTTCCCTAATTCAGAGGTTCAGATACATTTCCTTAGTATTTAATAGATAAAACATTCTTGGGGACTCATTAGGATTGTTAGTGACAACAACCTATACAGGGACTTTCTTTGGTTTCTGCATGATGTCGAGCTTTTGAGAATCTTTTGCTGTCTTTCACTTTGTAAGGCAGGTCTTATTGAAGTGATGTCTTGACTGAGAACAGGGGTGGCAGTAATCAGGCCTGTGTGTGGCTAGAGACAGTGAACTCAGGTGTGATAAACCACTGTTATGTTTTAACTTTTTCACACAGGGTCATATAGGCTTGAATTTTTTCCCCCCTGACAATATAAACAGCTTCATTTAAAAACTACATTTTGTGTTTACTTGTGTTGTCTTTGAATAATATTTAAATTGGTTTGATGTTCTGAAACATACTTTTTTCACACCACTTTATGTTGTCCTTCAGCCACCTTCTAACTAATTTGCTGATATTCTTAGTCATGGTATATTTGGAAGACAACTTTAACTTCCTGGATGATGTATTTCGACATTCTTCACATTGCATCTAGTTGGTGAAATGCACCAGGCCCTCCTGCAGCAGAAAACATGATGCTGCCATGCCCATATTTCACATTTTGAATAATATTCTCAGGCTTGTGAACTGCTCCCTATTTATCCAAATGTAACAATGATCATAATGACCAAAAACTTTAGTTTTAGTTTCATCAGACCACAGCATGTCTCCAAAAATTGGAATATTTGTCTGTACATTTGACTACATTTCCAAACTGTGCAATCTGGATCTTATGTAATTTGATAGATGACCTGGACATTCCCATTAAATTTATACTGGCTGATAACTGTCTAAACAGATGAAACATCTAAAGTTGGACTCAAGTATGAACCAAAATTGTGCAGGTCCACAATTCTTTTCATGATATCTTGGCTGATTTGTTTTGATTTCTCCACAATGTCACATAAGGAATCAGGGTGTTTGAGGTGTTGCCTTTAAAAACATTCACAGCTGTCACTTCATTCACCTCAAACACCAAATCTTACAGATCATAATCTGGGGTTTCCTAAATTGTTTAAACGTGATCATTTCCATGGTAGTCTCATTGTATGTAAACCTCTGACTTTGGTCAGCTTATAAGCCTACCTGTCTGTCCAGCTAAAACCAGCATTCTTGAAAGAAATGAAGGATTCTTAGTGACGATAATTTCTTCTTGTTGTCTCCAGACTGGTGAATATTTTGGGGCAGAGGTTTGTGCCATGGATGTGGATTCTGATGGCCTGACTGATCTAATCCTCATATCCGCTCCAATGTACAAGGACCATGACAGAGAGGGAAGAGTTTATGTCTGTGAATTAAGTCGCCTGGTAAATGTCGAGTGTTTTATGTTTATTTTATTTAACCCAAGTTGTTGATGTCAGGTTCTCTCCTGTTAAGCTTTGGCAACAACATAGCTAAGTTTTTCTCATCCTCATGTTTCCAGAGTGTGCTTTGTTATTTTGATAATCCAGCACAAACAACAGCACTAAGAGGGGATGTATCTAACAGAGGGAGGTTTGGGTCATCTCTTGCTGTTCTGCCTGACATAAATGCAGACACATTCAATGATTTGGCCGTTGGAGCTCCATTGGAGAATGACGGCCAAGGCAGCATCTACATATTCAGAGGAGAAGGAGGACGAAAAATAAATCCCACTTACTCACAGGTGAGCAAAACAGAAATCATTAAATGTTTCATGTTTCTCACCATGACTTGAACCATCACAGTAGGTAGTGGATTTACCCCATGGACTTCACATGTTCGCCCCATTATTCTGTGAGTTCTCTCCAGGTACTCCGGCTTCCTGCCACAGTCCAGAAACGAGACTGTTAAGTTAATTGGTTGCTCTCAGTTGTCCTTCAGGGTGTGTGCTTCTGTGTTTTCCTGTGGTGGGCTGGCAGCCTGTCCAGGGTGTACCCCCAGCTACCCTATGACTCTGCATGGACAAGCAGGTATAAAAATGGATGGATGAACTTGATAAAAGAAGATGTTTCTCATTCCGCAGAGAATTGCTGCCTCTGAAATCCAATCAGGCCTGAAGTTATTTGGCATCTCAATCAGTCAGTCTTCTTATGATCAGAGCGGTGACGGACTTCCTGACTTAGCAGTGGGTTCAAAGGGAAAAGTTGTCTTACTCAGGTAAGTTCCTATTATGGTTATTACAGAGTTAAGATGTTGAGTGTTTTGCTTGCTTTACAACCTCAAAACAAAAAACATGACACTTTCTGTTTTCTAGGTCCAGACCAGTTGTAACAGTGATTGCCACTGTGTCGTTCAACCCAAATCAGATCCCAACTCAGAACCCAGACTGCTCACAAAAGCTGCCAGCCATTGCTACTGTCTGCTTTACCATGAACAAATTGTCTGACGTGAATGGAGGTACCTCACTTTAGTTCTTCATTTATCCATCCTCTTATTTGAAAACTTTTATCAAACAAAACACATCTTCCAGCTCTAGCACAGGTTAATTACACTTTAACATTGGACGCAAATCGTAAGGTACCAAACAACCGAGCTGAGATCACCAAGGACGTGAGAGATAAGAGCGGATCTCTTCGTCTTGAATTAAATAAGAACGCGTGCGGCAAAGTCAACTTTTTTATTGAGGTAAGTCCTAATGCAACCATTACAGTAACCTTATACAACTATTTAGGATTCAACAGCATTGTTTTCATTAATTATCTTTCTATTGCATAATGTCTCCATCCTCTTGCAGTCTTGTCCAGAAGATGCTCTCAATCCACTCAATAATGAGCTCAGATTCACCTTTGATGGTTTGCCTTCTGGCACAAAACCTAGACCAAGCCTTTCTCCACAGGTTCCAACCACAACCTTTCATTCTGTGAGTAAGCCCTGCACACCATTTATCTGAACAGAAAGATATTTGCCCAGCTAGTACTCTATTACAAATCTTTTTCAAAAACATATGATTGACCTAAGTATAAATTTTTGTTTGACCAGATGTGCTGAATATTTTACTGTCATCCACAGATTGGCTTTGAGATCAGTTGTGGAACTGATGGAGAGTGTGAGGACAATTTGAAGGTGGATTTCAACTTCACCAAGTAAGAGATTTGTTTATGGAAGTAAAGCTTTGATTTTGCGGTGAACTTTTACATATTGTGTCTGCATATGTTCTCAGGCTTGTGGCAGGGAATTTCAACCATATACTTAAATTTTAGTTTCATCAGTCCACAGGACAAGTCTCCAAACATTAAGGTGTTTGACACTGGTGGGATTTGGAAACTGTAATCTGGCTTTTTGTGTGGTTTTGGAGCGAGTCCTTCTTTCTTGCTGAGTGGCCTTTCAGTCCATGATGTCATAGGATTTATTAAAATGTAGATAATGAGCTCCTCTTTCCAGCCTCAGCCAGTTTCTTCACAAAGTCGTTTGCTTTTCTATCAGATAAACCAGCCAAGATATTTTCCTGATATATTGGCTGATTCATAAAATTTTCCCATATTGTCACACAAGGAAGCGATGTGTTTGAGTTGCTGCCTTAAAATACAGCCACACGTGTTCCTCCATTAAGTCAAATGTTTGTAGTTATTCAGAATAAATAAGAATCTTACAAAGCCATCTATATATTATATTGACTTTTCATAATTGTTTAAGATTATATTAATCTTAGTGTGTGATGACTTCTGATTTTAACTTTCATTTTTCTGGCAGCTAGAAAACATGAGTTATTTTGATAAACCAAACAAAAAAATTGTCTGATATGATGTCAGGGATTGAGGGAAACATAATGTGTATACAATGTACGTCTGTCTTTTTGTGGTTCAGTATTCACAGATATTTTTATGGAATGTAAATTATTGGCTGAAAACACACATATTTGCTAATTTTTTCCTGTAGAGCATATTTAATATCATATCTTTCAAATATGAACAAATATTTGAAAGCAATGCTACTCAACATGCTACTGGCTACCATTTGCAAAGCAATCAATCCAACAGCACCAATAATTTTCCTTGGCCACGATTGGCTGTCACCCTAAGAACGGCGATAAGCAAGACTGTAGATGTTAGCTTTTCACTGTTGTGCTAAGACAGTTAGCACTGTGCGTGTTAATAGCTATTAAGGTACATTTGGTGTTTGAACTATTAAAATGGGCAGTTATTAACATTTTTAGAGGGGGTCTCAGGTATTCATTAATTTCACCTATTCTTGGGTGGCTGTGGTTCCTAACCTCCCCCACAAATACCAGGGGTTTCCTGTATATTAAGATTTCTCTTGAGTAATATTCAGCAATATTGAAATCAGAGAAGCTGCTATCAGGTTGTTTTCATACACCCGGCCTCTGTGCTGACTGTCAGTCTAGTTTTACAGATCTCTTTGCAGACATGTAGTGTCACGACTTGGTTTCATCTTTATATTCTTGTCATTTATTGTGTTCTTTCAGATCCTCAGTGGTTAAAGTTGGCATAGATGAACTTTTGAATGTGACCGTCTTTGTGAAGAACAGAGGAGAAAACTCGTACAACAGTCGCATTACTCTCACATACCCAGTTGGGCTCTCCTACAGGAAGTTTACACCTTTGGAAGTAAGGCACTGAAATGAGTTTATGTTTGAGAAGCTCCTGCAACAAGCTGATATTCTGTCTTTTTATTACAGGGAAGAATTGCGTGCAACTCTTTGGACAGTGAGGACGGTGTAACAAATGGAAAGACAGACTGTAGCATTGACAAACCTATATTCAAAGCCAACTCTACGGTTAGTTTGTTGCGCTGCTGCTGCTTCTCTCATTATTGAACCAGAAGAGGGGATCTTCTGATCCTTCTCTCTCATATCCTTTTAGGCAGTCTTCATCGTCTCCTATGGTCACAACACCAACAGTGAACTTAATAGGAAGATCTTAGTGACCGCGAACGCCACCAGGTACAATTCAGCAGCTTAAGGTGGAGCTCTTTGATGCAGTCATTTTAACTCAAAGTTTTTATTTTGTCTTTCTCTTCTAGTGACAATACGCGTCACTCTCCTTCCAGTGAAATCTACAAGAAGAAAGAGATTGATGTCAAGTACAGCATTTTTATTACAATTGAAAGGTCTGTTAATTCAAGCAAATAAATTATTTTGAAAAATCTATCATGGTTGAAAGATGTCTTATTAAATATATGCATGAAATGTGTGCTCAGCTCCCTCAGCTACAACAATTTCACATTTGGAGAAAATACTTTGCAGAAACCACTTGAGCAAAAAATAGCGGTAAAAGATGATTTCATTCAGTCGGATCAGAAATATCTCCAATATTCAGGCTCAGTCATTCAATAATTCGGGTTCTTTGTGTTTTATTCTCACTTCTCTTAGGTTGCTAACATTATCAGAGCATTAAATTTCACTGTGGTGATCAAAGTTCCTGTAAAGCTTGGTGACAAAGACATCTGGATGGACACAAGCAGTTTTCAGGTGAAAAATGCTACAAACTACAACTAATTAAAGTTAAAGAAGACTTAAACTGACACAGTGGAGCTCTGTTTTCAGATTTCAGGCTGTCAGATCAGCAGACATGAAGAACCTACTGTCACTGATTTTGTTAAAAAGATAAAAGAAACAAAAGTATTGGTAAGTATATCTTTTTAGAGTGCCTCTTAATAAAAGAGTGGTTCTCAAAAGTTTACACACCCCAGGTTTTGTGAATCCAAAAATTTGACTTTTATCTTCATTTCAGAAAGTTTTCCACAAAATGTGACATGTATCCTGTGCATTTCAACTGTAAATTCATAAGAGGTTTTATTGTGTTCACGTCGCTGAACTATTTCGTTGTCTTTTAATTCAGTTTTTGGATTCAGTCTTTTGAAATTCACACCTATAATCAGCTACAGTTAAACTATTGAACCTGAAATACAGTAGACCGCCGGCATTTTGCAACTTTAATTTTGTTACAGGACTGCTCTGTAGCAAGGTGCAGAGTGTTCAGGTGCTCCAGGTTCATGGAAAGGAACAAGGACATAACGTACACTATCTCTGCAAACATCAGCTCAAGATGGATAGAACAGGTGATTGATGCAAAGTTGACATAAATACATTGCCTAATACTTGTAAAATGTAAAAAAAGGAATAAAAAAAAGCTCATCATCCCTCATGTATTTTTCTTTCTTTCAGATCGGACTTTCATCTGCTAAATTCATATTGACCAGTACAGCCAGTCTAGAGTACGACAAGGACCAGTATATCTTCTTCTCAACAACATCTAATAATGACCCTCCTGTTCGCAAGGTGACAGCACATCTTTATGAACACCTTAGTACCAAAAAGACCTTTAAAGGTTTTATTTGAAACCTCTCACTTTGGATTTTCAGATTGAGGCTGAGGTAGAAGTGTTTTCTAAACCAGATTTCACTAAAGAGATTATAGGAGGATCTCTGGGAGGTTTGGCCTTTCTAGCTCTACTTACTGCTGGCCTTTATAAGGTGAGTGAATCAAGGTTTTCTAGAAATTCCAAAGATTTCCATTTGAAAATAATTGAGAAAACATGACCAGTTATTAGTAACAAGCAGATTTTTTTCAATTTTTATATTGAGTCTTTCAGTATACATAAATATGCTTATATTCCACCCTCAGCTGTTGCTGACAATGCATGTGAAATCCTCAGTTCCATTGTTGCTAAAATACAGAGACAACAACCCAGTGCATTTGTGGCAATATACAATGACTTTAGTTATGCCTCACTCTCTGCTACGCTGCTGTTTCAATAGTTTGTCAGCTGCTCTACCAGAGAAAAGAAGACTTTGGAAGAACCCCGACAGGGTTGTTTTGAGGCTACAGATTGGAATGCTCTTTGTAAGCCCCATGGAGAGGACATCAATGTCCTGAGTGTGTGACCGACTATGTAAACTTCTGTGTGGATAACATTATCCCTACCAGAACAGTGAGATGCTTCCCTAATAACAAACCCTTGTTTAACAGTTCCTTTAGCTCACTGGAGATCCAGTGAGCTAAAGGAACTGTTAAACAAGAAAAAAAAATAACCTTTAGGGAGCGAGACAGGGAGGTATTGAGGAGTATACACAAGCAGCTTAAAGTCAAGATTACAGACAACAAGGAGCTATATAGGAAGAAGCTGGAGAGCAAACTACAAAAGAACAATATCAGAGATGTGTGGTCAGAGATCAAGAAGATTACAAGCTTCAAACCATTTCCATCATGGGAGAAGAAGTGGAGGTGGTTGAGAAATATAAATACCTCAGTGTTCATCTAGACAACAGACTTGACTGGAGACTCAATAGCGAAGCCATCTACAAGAAGGGACAGAGCAGACGATTTCTTGAGGTTTCTTCAAGGTTTGCGGCAAGATGTTGCAGATCTTCTATAAGTCTGTTGTTGTGAGTGTCATCTCTTCTGCCGTCATCTGTAGCTGCATCAGAACCAGGGACTTAGAAAGGCTAAACAACCTAATAAAGAAGGCTGGTTCTGTTCTCGGGATGACTGTGGAACCTCTGGAGATGATGGTGCAAAGAGGGATTTTATACAAAATCAAGAAAATTATGGACAACCCTGATCACCTTCTTCAGGAGACTGTCATAGAAAAAGAGAGTGTCTTCAATCAGAGGCTTCTTCCATTTCGACCACTACAGGAGATCCTCCCTACCCACAGCCATCATCATCTACAATAACTCTTTGAAGAATCTTGAATAAATTGAGTTCCAACATTTAATTTCCCTTTAGGATCAACAAAGTATTTTTGAATTGAATTGAATTTATCTTGCCACACTCATAATTTTCATTCCGCTCTTTTTCCTGTTTTTCTCAGGCTGGATTTTTCAAGAGCAAATACAACGAGATGATTAATGAAAATGCAGAAGGAGAAGCAGGTCCAGGTGCTGAAGGAGACGCACCCACAGAGGGATGAAATTCCGTCTCATCTGTTACGTCCATTCAGTACATTTGTAATGATAAATGTTTCTATGAAATGTATCAGATGACCTTTCAATTTAGTGAATGTACCAAACAGAATGTGTATTTTTCCAAACCATTCCCTATGTGATTTGCTACATAGGAGTTTGAACAACAAACCAGTGAAACAATTTTTGCACTTCAAATGTAGTTTCTCTTTATATTAGGGAAGTGCTGATGATACTCTCGCTTTTTTAAAACTGCAATTGAGGACATTTTAGAGAGCTGTACTGCTCAAAGTTACTGGAGACTTAAAGGGTAATGCATAATGATGTACATGTGAAAGGATCTCAAATGCAAAGTGAACTATCCACAAATGCAGTGTAATATTTCAGAGGCTTTAATAATAGTGTCTTAAAATGACTATTACAAGTTTTTTTTGCACTTTGAAAGTGAAATATTTGTGTATCTACGTGTTTTATCTTGAACAGGTGATTTCATGGTGGACAATCCCCCCCACCCCAAAACATAATGGTCAGTGATTTTCAAACATTTTGAAACAACATGCTTAAAGTTGCTTGAAGGCTTAAAAAAGTGTCTGTGCTTGACAAATGGACGTAAATAGCTTTGTTTCGAAATAAATTATAATATATACAAATGAAACGTGTTCCTTGTATTGTGTTACTGATCAAATAAACCAGAGATTTTATTTAAGAAAATTCATGATCAAAAGTTATTGTCCTGTTCATATTTTGTGATTTAAATGTGTAATGTTAGAAAGGGAAACAAATAGCCAGACATATCAAAATTTTTAAAGTCACACTCGTGACTTTAATGTCACACTTGCGACTTTAAAGTCACACTTTAAAGTCACGAGTATGACTTTAAAGTCAAACTGAAATGTTTGCTTTGTTCCTTGGTCTTCATGATGCTGTTTGTTCTCAATAAAAACCTTTGAGGTCTTTGCAGAACAGCCGCATATATGCTGACATTAAATTACACACGGATAGACTCTTACATCCCATCTATATGAGTTCTGGAGGCTATTTTTCATTTGCAATCAATTTTATTTCGTGGTGTTTGAGAAAATGGAACTGAACACCAACGCATGCCACAGCTTTTAGTTTTTATTTGCAAAAAACCCCCAAAATTAAACCATGTATCACTCTTCTTTAACTGCAACATTAATACATTACATTTTGTTGGTCTATTAGAATATATTAGTTAATGGTTGTAATGTAACAAAATGTTAAAAATCTGAGTCTCATTTAAAGGGTTTTTTTTTTTTTTGATGATCTCAAGTTGAAAACTAAATAGGTGAATATAGAGTTAAAAAATTAACTCAACACATTACATGATTGGTAAATATAAGTGCAGTTCTTAAGACATTGCTTAGTTAAAACCAGATGCTGGATATGTGTTGCCTAAATAAGGTCAAAAGCAGTGGTATGATGCTAGAATGAGTTGCTATTGCACTAAGAATGATTAAGATAACTGTAAATGATTCACAGCAACAGGAAATGACAGAAGTATTGAAGGAAGTCAAGTCAAGTCAAGTATATTTGTGTCGCACATTTCAGCAGCAAGGCAGTTCAAAGTGCTTCACATCATAAAAAACATCAATCAAGTATACAGCAAATCATCAGAATCATTAAGCAAATACACATGACAATTATCAAAATCATTGAGCAATTATCAATGCATCAAAATCATTAGGATCATTAAGCAAATATCACTCAGTTTTGTTTTTGTTCAGGTGGAGAAAGTTATGGCACATCCACACATTGATTTGTTCTAAGCATCTGTTCAGTGCTCGGATGGATTCGGAGTCACCTGGTGACATCGTGATATAGAGCTGTGTATCATCTGCGTATTTGTTGTAACTGATCTTATAACTTGTTATAATCTGAGCTAGTGGGAGCATGTAGATATTAAATAGGAAGGGTCCCAAGATCGAACCTTGGGGTACTCCACATGTGACTTTTGTCCGCTCTGATGAGAAGTTGCCTATTGACGTAACAACAGCATCATTATTGGATTTGGTGTGGATGTGCAGATTAAGCCTCAAATTTTTTGACTTTTCTCTGGAAAAAAATTGGCAAATTCATTGCAGGTCCTGGTAGAGTGGAGTTCCATTTTGCAGTGGTAAGAGGGCTGTGCTGTTCCATCATGTCAACATGTTCTGCTGTTTCTATGCACAAGATTTTATTTTAGGGTATCAGAGTAAGAAGGCTAGATACAAATGCATGTCACCCATTTCAGATTTTATTTGTATTTTCTCTTCCATTTCACATTAATGTGCTACTTTTTGTGTGGTTTATTACCTAGGAGAAAAGTTCAAGATGATACGAATGTTTTCTTACAAGGGACTGAATAAAAATAAATGTATCGGTGTTTCTTCAGACAAGGAGGAAGGAAATTTGTTCAGAAACCAGTTAAAATGGGTGCTAATTATTTATTGCTCTGCAATGCATTGTTAGAGTTTACTTCTGCTTACATTTTAAAATCTTTGCTTATAATTCCTCTATTTGTATTACTCACTTAAAGACAGGATGTTGCATAAACATCCTCTCAACATAGATATCCTCTACACGCCACAAATACATACACTGTTGCACAAAAACATGAAGCATCAGAATGCTGCAAACAAACAGCAGTGTGCTTACTACTATCTGTAAATTTTACAATTAAAACAGGCAAAATGAACAGATGTCTGTTTCAAAAATAAAGAGCCTATTAGTGAAATCAATAACTGATATATTGATGTAAATTAAGCAGCATCATAGTTATTCATCAATGTACGTTAAAAAGGTGGTGCTTACTTCAGGATGAAAACTACAGCAGATCTGTCTGGGCAGGCAGCAACAAATGCACACAGAGGGCCCCTTTTAAGGTTATGGCTTCATTGTTTCTTGATTAAATATCAAACAACCCAAACACACACAAAGAGATGGAAGAATAATACCTTATTAGGACATAACCTGATTATTTCTAGATTTCGAGTTAAAACAACTCAAACACAGGTGGACAAACAACGATTCTGTTCCCTCCAGCCATCGGTTTGTCCTGAACTAAATAATTAAAGCTGTTGAACACCACACTATAATTTGAAAGGACAGAGGAGAAAAAAAGTAAAAGAAACTATTTTTATGTTGAGTTGAAAGTGCCCCTGCTGTAACTTCTCCTATGTCACTGTTCCTCTATTTGCTCTGAGCAGTTTACTTAAATTTCTGCAGTCTGCCATAAACATCTTCCCCTTGCCACTCTTAGGAGGGCAAAAATAACGCTCTCCACCACAGTTTCCAGGTGAATCTGATTGACCAGAGAGGATATCACACATTTAGTTTGCTCTCAATGCAAGAAACACAATGGACTAGATGATTACTGTGACACTTTTCTGTTCAGGTAAGGAAAGTTTGTCTTTTGAATTCATGTAAATGTTTTGTGCCAGTGTCACAACTTTATTAGGTGTGATTACTTGGTGGAAGCTACAGACAATAAAATAAATTCCTGTTTAATTTATTATTTCTTGAATGCCACTCAGCAGAGTCACAAATAACCTAACATGACGAATTACCTAAGACTAATCGCCTAAGACCTAAGAACCCTTAGAACTGCTTACGTATATCATCTATAAGAGGAAAAGTAAAGAAAGTAAAGTTTCTCATGTCTTAAGTCATCATGTGCAACAGAGCAGAGAAGCACTTGATTCTCTCGAGACACTGAACTTCTCTTGGTCTCTTTTCTGGCCACAACCGAAACTTTTTCTACCTGCATAGGGCCTTGCTTCCCTTCTATTTAGTGATTGATCATCAATATAAATGTAAAAGTTGGTCATTACATTTAATTGTGGACAATTTCTTACAAGTTTGATCAGGTGAAAATGCTACAATTGACTCATTAAACTGGTGGCAAAAGCCAACAAAAAAAGCAGAACTTTTAGCTGCCTCCCTAAGATTATGCTTTTAAGCGCTGGTTTTCTGTGAAAAATTTTCAAAATATGATTTATTGTAATCTTGCTGTCACAATCCTACAGGCAGTGGTTGAGTTGGACCCAAATGCAGGTAAAAGGAAGCAGTGGGGGAGGAAAAATCTATGTTTAATGAAACTTAAAGAAATGAAAAAAAAAAAAAAACTATGTTCAAGGTCCAAAAATCCTTAAACATAAGTTAAGATAATGAAACTAAATTAAGCCACAAACAAACCAGGAACCTGAAGACAGTGAGTTACATGGGGCAGACTGGAACAGGACTGAGCAGATGAACCAGTCATGACTAAAGAACCAGAGGGGAACATAAACTGAGCAGAACTGATGAGTGGAACATGAAGACCAAGGAACAAAGCAAACAGGTGAGAGTTTAAAGAGGTCAGAGTTTAAAGTTACACTGGTGACTTTAAAGTCACACTGAAATGTGTATTTCAGTGTGACTTGCTGAAATGTGCAATACAAGTTAATTTGTATTGCACATTTCAGCAGCAAGGCAGTTCAAAGTGCTTCACATCAATCAAGTATACAGCAAATCATCAGGCTCATCAAGCAAATATCATTAAACAAATATAGTTCAATGTTCTACTTACTACTGATCAAAGGCAGCTCTAAACAGGTGGGTTTTCAAGCCTTGTTCTTACAAGTTTATAAGTCTGATACTTCCAAGCAGTTTTCAGAACTGCAGAAGCCTTTTGGTCTCATCTGACCAGAGCATCTTCGTCCATGTTTCCTTTGTCTCCTACATGACTTTAAACAGAACTTCTAATAGATTCACATTTGCCAGTGTTTCCTTACGAAACACTGGCAAAAGCTGCAAGTCTTGTTTTATAACTTGCTTTAAAGTACTCCAAATCTCTGACCTGTTTGCTTTGTTCCTTGGTCTTCATGATGCTGTTTGTTCTCAATAAAAACCTTTGAGGTCTTTGCAGAACAGCCGCATATATGCTGACATTAAATTACACACGGATAGACTCTTACATCCCATCTATATGAGTTCTGGAGGCTATTTTTCATTTGCAATCAATTTTATTTCGTGGTGTTTGAGAAAATGGAACTGAACACCAACGCATGCCACAGCTTTTAGTTTTTATTTGCAAAAAAAACCCCAAAATTAAACCATGTATCACTCTTCTTTAACTGCAACATTAATACATTACATTTTGTTGGTCTATTAGAATATATTAGTTAATGGTTGTAATGTAACAAAATGTTAAAAATCTGAGTCTCATTTAAAGGGTTTTTTTTTTTTTTTTGGATGATCTCAAGTTGAAAACTAAATAGGTGAATATAGAGTTAAAAAATTAACTCAACACATTACATGATTGGTAAATATAAGTGCAGTTCATAAGACATTGCTTAGTTAAAACCAGATGCTGGATATGTGTTGCCTAAATAAGGTCAAAAGCAGTGGTATGATGCTAGAATGAGTTGCTATTGCACTAAGAATGATTAAGATAACTGTAAATGATTCACAGCAACAGGAAATGACAGAAGTATTGAAGGAAGTCAAGTCAAGTCAAGTATATTTGTGTCGCACATTTCAGCAGCAAGGCAGTTCAAAGTGCTTCACATCATAAAAAACATCAATCAAGTATACAGCAAATCATCAAAATCATTAAGCAAATACACATGACAATTATCAAAATCATTGAGCAATTATCAATGCATCAAAATCACTAGGATCATTAAGCAAATATCACTCAGTTTTGTTTTTGTTCAGGTGGAGAAAGTTATGGCACATCCACATATTGATTTGTTCTAAGCATCTGTTCAGTGCTCGGATGGATTCGGAGTCACCTGGTGACATCGTGATATAGAGCTGTGTATCATCTGCGTATTTGTTGTAACTGATCTTATAACTTGTTATAATCTGAGCTAGTGGGAGCATGTAGATATTAAATAGGAAGGGTCCCAAGATCGAACCTTGGGGTACTCCACATGTGACTTTTGTCCGCTCTGATGAGAAGTTGCCTATTGACGTAACAACAGCATCATTATTGGATTTGGTGTGGATGTGCAGATTAAGCCTCAAATTTTTTGACTTTTCTCTGGAAAAAAATTGGCAAATTCATTGCAGGTCCTGGTAGAGTGGAGTTCCATTTTGCAATGGTAAGAGGACTGTGCTGTTCCATCATGTCAACATGTTCTGCTGTTTCTATGCACAAGATTTTATTTTAGGGTATCAGAGTAAGACGGCTAGATACAAATGCATGTCACCCATTTCAGATTTTATTTGTATTTTCTCTTCCATTTCACATTAATGTGCTACTTTTTATGTGGTTTATTACCTAGGAGAAAAGTTCAAGATGATACGAATGTTTTCTTATAAGGGACTGAATAAAAATAAATGTATCGGTGTTTCTTCAGACAAGGAGGAAGGAAATTTGTTCAGAAACCAGTTAAAATGGGTGCTAATTATTTATTGCTCTGCAATGCATTGTTAGAGTTTACTTCTGCTTACATTTTAAAATCTTTGCTTATAATTCCTCTATTTGTATTACTCACTTAAAGACAGGATGTTGCATAAACATCCTCTCAACATAGATATCCTCTACACGCCACAAATACATACACTGTTGCACAAAAACATGAAGCATCAGAATGCTGCAAACAAACAGCAGTGTGCTTACTACTATCTGTAAATTTTACAATTAAAACAGGCAAAATGAACAGATGTCTGTTTCAAAAATAAAGAGCCTATTAGTGAAATCAATAACTGATATATTGATGTAAATTAAGCAGCATCATAGTTATTCATCAATGTACGTTAAAAAGGTGGTGCTTACTTCAGGATGAAAACTACAGCAGATCTGTCTGGGCAGGCAGCAACAAATGCACACAGAGGGCCCCTTTTAAGGATATGGCTTCATTGTTTCTTGATTAAATATCAAACAACCCAAACACACACAAAGAGATGGAAGAATAATACCTTATTAGGACATAACCTGATTATTTCTAGATTTCGAGTTAAAAAAAACTCAAACACAGGTGGACAAACACTGATTCTGTTCCCTCCAGCCATCGGTTTGTCCTGAACTAAATAATTAAAGCTGTTGAACACCACACTATAATTTGAAAGGACAGAGGAGAAAAAAAGTAAAAGAAACTATTTTTATGTTGAGTTGAAAGTGCCCCTGCTGTAACTCCTCCTATGTCACTGTTCCTCTATTTGTTCTGAGCAGTTTACTTAAATTTCTGCAGTCTGCCATAAACATCTTCCCCTTGCCACTCTCAGGAGGGCAAAAATAACGCTCTCCACCACAGTTTCCAGGTGAATCTGATTGACCAGAGAGGATATCACACATTTAGTTTGCTCTCAATGCAAGAAACACAATGGACTGGATGATTACTGTGACACTTTTCTGTTCAGGTAAGGAAAGTTTGTCTTTTGAATTCATGCAAATGTTTTGTGCCAGTGTCACAACTTTATTAGGTGTGATTACTTGGTGGAAGCTACAGACAATAAAATAAATTCCTGTTTTATTTATTATTTCTTGAATGCCACTCAGCAGAGTCACAAATAACCTAACATGACGAATTACCTAAGACTAATCGCCTAAGACCTAAGAACCCTTAGAACTGCTTACGTATATCATCTATAAGAGGAAAAGTAAAGAAAGTAAAGTTTCTCATGTCTTAAGTCATCATGTGCAACAGAGCAGAGAAGCACTTGATTCTCTCGAGACACTGAACTTCTCTTGGTCTCTTTTCTGGCCACAACCGAAACTTTTTCTACCTGCATAGGGCCTTGCTTCCCTTCTATTTAGTGATTGATCATCAATATAAATGTAAAAGTTGGTCATTACATTTAATTGTGGACAATTTCTTACAAGTTTGATCAGGTGAAAATGCTACAATTGACTCATTAAACTGGTGGCAAAAGCCAACAAAAAAAGCAGAACTTTTAGCTGCCTCCCTAAGATTATGCTTTTAAGCGCTGGTTTTCTGTGAAAAATTTTCAAAATATGATTTATTGTAATCTTGCTGTCACAATCCTACAGGCAGTGGTTGAGTTGGACCCAAATGCAGGTAAAAGGAAGCAGTGGGGGAGGAAAAATCTATGTTTAATGAAACTTAAAGAAATGAAAAAAAAAAAACTATGTTCAAGGTCCAAAAATCCTTAAACATAAGTTAAGATAATGAAACTAAATTAAGCCACAAACAAACCAGGAACCTGAAGACAGTGAGTTACATGGGGCAGACTGGAACAGGACTGAGCAGATGAACCAGTCATGACTAAAGAACCAGAGGGGAACATAAACTGAGCAGAACTGATGAGTGGAACAAGAAACAGCTGAGAAGCAGATGAGAGAGTGTCAGAGAACGAACAGCAGAACAGGAGTCGAGCACAGACCAGAAACTAATCAGCAGTACACAACTAGACATAGGAATGGATCAAAACCATCAAGAGACTGGGAAACTCAGAAATGGTACGAGAACAGGAAGTAAAGAAAATAAAGAACAGAAAGGACCAGCCTAAGCAAAATAAAACAGGAAGCTACGAGTAAGAAAAAACTCTTGATACTAGAAACTTACCAAACCATGATGAATAAAGTCCAATAAATGACTCTCACTTTGAAACAAAGAACTAACCAGAATGTTAATATCCAGAAGAGACATCTGCAGTTGCTTCCAGCAAAAGAAAATGTACCCCATGGGGTTTAAATTAATGGATGAACAGTAGCGATTCACCCAAGAATACTCCTCTACAGGTTAAGTGGAATCAACACTAAAATTTGTAGTTTCATTTGCTATCTGCAAACGGCACAACTGACTGATATTCAAAATAAGCAACAGAAAACTGACTCGATACAAATTATATATATATATATATATATATATATATATATATATATATATATATATATATATATATATATATATATATTATTTTCTGTTTTCGTGTTTGTGAGCCATATTGCCCTTGTCAAAATCTGCCACTGTCAATAAGGCTCTGAAAGGACTTAAATCTTCCCCCGAGTGACATCATTAATTAATATCAAGCTTAAAGGGTTTGTGGAGTAAGAAAGTCTATTCCCAACACCTAAGATTCTTAAACAAAATAGGATCCTGAAAGGCAGGAAACATCCTTAAATGTTTGGCAAAAACATCTTTGGGAGCAAAATCTATATTGCTTTTTAGTGTAAAAAAAAACAACCAATTACATGATATGAACTAAATATCAGAGTTCAACAGAAGGACAAAAACCTGACTGCAATAGTCAACTTACTGTGTTATGACATTGTTGTTGCCTTCTGCTTCAGTTTCTTGTGACGTTTGAAAGGTTTGGTCTTTGGTGCCCCCAAGTGGCTAAACACAGACACTGCGAAAGATGTCAGTTCTCTCCTGCAGTATTCACCAAAAATATTACCGTCCACAGTAATTAAAAAAAAAAAAAAAAAAAAAACAGGGAAAAAAAAAACCCCATCATGGCTGTGAATTAAAGGATTTCTGTGGATTTTCCTCTTTATTCCTCAGCGCTAAAAGCTGCATTTGGCTTTAATGTTGATTCTGGACTTTGGAAGACCCTGAGTCGTTCTGACGAAAGTTTTGGCTACCAGGTGGTGCAAAGACGATCAGAGTGAGTCATCTTAAATTCATTTTTGAAAAATCTGTTTTATAAAACGTTTATAAAATGATTTGTAAACATATGTTTGTCTGTGTTTCTCTCAGTCTGCTTGTCAGCGCCCCACTACTACAGTATGAACAGGATAAAAGGGGACGGATATTTCAGTGCTCAACAGAAAGTTGCAACATTTTGCCTGCTGCAGGTAGGAATCATTTTACTCCTGATTTCAGGTGTGCATAAATTTCATTAAAAAGACATTTAAGCTTAAGAATTTTACAAGTTCATCTCATGAGCAGATGTTTTAAAAAGCTGATTTTCATTTCCCTGGCCAGACACGACCTGATCTCTCCCTGACTGTTAGAATAAAGAAACTAGGGATGCACCGATATGAAAAAAATAGCTGATATATCTGATATTATTATTGCTGTTATGGCTGATATCAGATGTTTACCAATATTGTGTACATTATATATATTTTACTACCCTTTTGTCACCTTGAAAAAAAAAGACCATACCTCTCACTTCCCCACTGCTTCTCTTCATCAGTTAAACTCCCCACAATCTCCCGCTGCATCACTATCACATGACCAAGTCATATTCACTCCCCTTCCAGAAACAAATCACAACAAGATGGAAATAAATACCTACCTGATGTGAGTGATGATATTTCGTGCATCTCTAACAGAGACCATTTAAATGGAACCTGTCTGTTGGCCAAAATTCCTCCAGTAATGTTAAAGACTCATCGCTGCCTTGGCTGGAACAACCAGTTCTAAGGTTTAAGGGGAAATGACTAACTTTTCTATTTACGCAGGTATTCTTTGTTCGATATCAACATTTTTTCAACTGAGGTTTAAGGTTTCGGGAGTAACATTCAGATAAGTTTATCTTTCACCAAACTGGTGTTTTAACAGCTTCAGCTGTGGGACACTAAGATTAAAACACAGGGAAGTGCTGCAAATGCTTACTGTATTTTATGGGACCCATGTATAGCAGGTCATGGCTTTGAAAAACTGTAATCACAAGTGATTGTTTTGACAGAGCAAAAAGCTGCAGTCAACATGTCCCTTGGTTTGGCGATGACAAATGATCCGTCAACACAAAACACTATGGTGAGAGGAAGAGCTGCAGAAAATAAACAATGTATGCAGCATAAAAATGTAAAGCTCAAGGGACAATGAAGTAATTGACCTACTAATTACACATTTTCCAGGTCTGTGGTCCAACCATTCCCAGAGACTGCAAAACTATCACCATGTACAATGGTTTGTGCTTTGAGATTAATCAAAATGATGAGCTTGGAAAATCTTATCCATCTGCTACTGAAGGTAGGTACAGTAAGCTTATTCCATCATAAGTATGTTGCTGCCCCTGTAAACTGGAGGTTCACTTTCTCAATGGCACACTTGAATAATGGTGCAAAAAACTGGTCTGGATCTTTCTGATTTGTTTTCACAGAGTGTCAAACCCAAGCTGACATTGCATTTCTCTTGGATGGCTCAGGCAGTGTTTATGCAAGTGATTTCAAAAGAATGAAATATTTTGTGAAAAATCTGATCAGATCATTCCTGGGAAGAGATACACAGGTGAGACTGAATGCTAATTTGGTTTATTGTTTTGGTTAATGTGGATGGACATAGAAAGGAGGCCCTCATACATCCAAATGCAAAAATGTGACAGTTCTTCAAAAAGAGTTTGACAAGAGGAAATAAAAACATTTATCATAACGTCACCAGAAACCTTAATGGTTTTTAAAAGTGCACCTTACCTTTAATTTCCTTGCTGCCTTGAAGTTATCATGGTTCTTTTCTTATTGAAACGAGTTTTAACTTCATATCCATTTTTTTTTTCATTTTTACAGTTTGCCATCACCCAGTTTTCCACATATCCAAAAACACATTATTACTTTAATACTTTTAGCACTTACAACTGGGAATCTCAAGTTGACGGCATCATTCAATCAGGTGGAACAACATATACAGCTAGAGCCATCACAAATGTTGTGTGAGTATTTTTAACATGTTGTTGTTCTACACTGAGATTTTAATTCTGGGAAGCTGGAGAATTAGGCCAACTACGTTGCTATTTCTTTCTGCTTTTATTGCTTATTTTATTATGTGTCAGTGTTTTTATTTATTTCACTTCACTATTCTGCCTATTTTCCTATGAAGCACTTTGGTCACTTTATTTTGTGGAATTTTTGCTATATAAATAAAGATTGGATGATTGATTGATTTTTCAGGTTAATAATAGAGAAAGCTCAAATGAACAAATCAAAAGTTGAAACTGATCATAAAAAGTCACTTTGAGAATTTAACCTTTTCTGTTTCCAGAAGACATTGGTTAATTTAACAGTTAATATTATTTTTTTTTTTATCTGCAAGGAAAAATAATTATTGATATAACCCAAGGGAGATTTTACATTGACTCTGATATCCAAGGGATATTACAATCCTTTTGGTGTCAGATTATTTGTTACTCAATTCATTTAGATAAAAACAGCTATGCTACTACCCTTGTCTTTAAAATATAATGAAGAAAAAAGTGTTTTCTTTTGTCTTCTTAATAGCAGCATAAATGATATTAAAGCAAAAACAAATCAG
The DNA here is from genome assembly GCA_014839685.1 of Anableps anableps. NCBI lineage: Eukaryota > Metazoa > Chordata > Actinopteri > Cyprinodontiformes > Anablepidae > Anableps > Anableps anableps. The sequence continues at coordinate 27,246,300 of CM026084.1, forward strand.
GTGGAACTACTTAATGGAATATGGTGAGATATATAGATTAAAAAAAATGATAAATCTGTGCACTTAATGCATGACAGTCGTTAAAAAAAATAAAAAGGATAGTATTTCTTAATGCGCTAAAAATAACATCATCTTTTCTGTGTTGGAAACATTTAGTTGTTTCTGTTATGTTTACCAACTAGCTGTATCTACAGTGTGTTACTTAAAAATACCAGATATGTTTCAAATCCAGGACAATATTTAAATACTTCTGTGGTAGACACAACACTGGTAAAATAAAGGCTACACCATTTTGGATGGAAACAACACATTCCTCCAGTTTGTTCACACCACATTTATTAAGATAAAAAAATTGAGACAGTATTGCAGGAACAGAAATATATATAATTTATATATAATTTTTTTTTTTTTTTTTTTTTTTTTGACAGGACTGACGTATTCTCATCAGAAAGGGGTTCCAGGCCAAAAGTGAAAAAGATTCTGATAGTTATTACAGATGGGGTGTCCCATGATCACTATAATTTTCCAGCAGCAACATCGTTAGCTGACCAAAAAAACATTGTTCGATTTGCAATTGGGGTAAGCTGCATCTATTGATTCTTTTCCTATTACATGTAACCATTTATGTGTCTTTTGTGTGTTAGAATACAACACACTGGATTTTCATTTACCACAAAAAGTTTTATTAGCTTTGATATTTTCTGCAATGTTATATCCTCATTTGTAAACCTTAACTGCCAAAAGCATAAGCATAAAATGTACAATTTATGTTCTTTCCTCTTAAGATCTTGATATCAACTCTCTCATAAAATCTAAACTTTTAAAGTTTTTAAAACAATTTCTCGTACCATAGTAAAACAGTGTTAAAAACTATGTGAGTGCTGAGGTTTTATGACTGGTTTTATCACAGAAACGTGAAATAAAAGAAAATTTAGATGAAAACATGACTCATGACTACTGCTTTGAAAAGAACTAATGCAGGATAATGTCTTACTCACATTGCATTTATAACTCTAGGTGGGGAATGCATTCAAAACCGAAAGTGCAATAACGGAGCTCAGGAAGATTGCATCTCAACCTGCTGACAATTTTGTGTTTCAAGTAACAAGCTTTGATGCTCTTGAAAAAATAAGGGATAACTTGCAGGCCAAAATTTTTTCCATTGAAGGTACAAATTTATGTTTTTTCAACATCTACATTTTTTTTTTTTTTCATTTTTTCAGCTATATGAAATGCTTTGACATCACATTTTAATCCAATGCTAACAGTGGCTTTTTACGGATATGAATCACAAATATATTACTTTTCTAAGTAATTAATAGTAATTAATACATATTTTAGTCGCTTTAGTGTTTGGCAGAGTCTGTAAGGCCATGGTGTAGAGGGACTCTAGAGAACTCAGTAACCTAATTTCTCATTTGTTTTGAATTTACAGGATCTCAAAGTAGCGGAGAGACGCTGAAACTAGAAATGTCTCAAGAAGGCTTCAGAGCAGCTTATGTGTATGGGGTAAGTGTAAGTTCTTCTGAGAATTACATTCTGACAGTGTTAAAACAAACTGCCTTTTTTTTAAAAAGTGCTTTTTGTTCTTTTAATGCAGGATATTCAAATGTCTATGGTTGGTGCAAACCAGTGGAAAGGAGGCTACAAGAAATACTCAATAAGTAATGGCATAAACAGAGGCTCATTTGAGCCATTATTCATTGAGGCTGACAGCTATCTTGGTAAGAACGGGACACAAATCTGCCATATAGGACTGTTTATCTGCATAATTTCAGTTTGGCTTTACAAAGATAATTTACTGACCAGAGAGCTGCTATGTTTGTCTTTTAGAAAGTCACATGAACAACTTAGCTGTCCAAAATGTTTAAACATTTCAAAAGACCATTTACCCTGATGTCTCCAACTATTTAACCATTCAATTCCAGGTTATTCCATGGCTGTTGCTCAAACCTCTTACGGCCCACTGACAATTATTGGTGCTCCAAGAAATCAACACAAGGGGCTTGTTCTGACCGTTTTCAGTGAAAGAATAAGAGATCAAATCATCCCCTATCAATCACAGGTAGGTACAGTTGAAACCAGATATTTGCATCTACTCAGTAAAAAGACTCACAACTCATTTTCCTCTTTGTCTGGCATTAAACCAGACAAATCTGTCTGCTTAATGCCAAAAATAATTAGAAAATGTTTCAGAGATTATTTTATTACCTTTCCCTAATTCAGAGGTTCAGATACATTTCCTTAGTATTTAATAGATAAAACATTCTTGGGGACTCATTAGGATTGTTAGTGACAACAACCTATACAGGGACTTTAATAAAGGTTAGGGCCGGCATTTCATCTGACCTTGATGGCCTCGTTAGTTAACATCAATGGCTTCGTTCCTGAACCCTATTCCCCCATGAGTGTTATTGTTCCGAAATGAAATTTATAAGCCTGACATTTCCAACTCAAGTTTCTAAACTGAAGAAGCCCTCAACCTTAATGGTTACAGTGGTATGAAAAAGTGTTTGGCCCCTTCTTGATCTCCTAGTTTTTTGCATGTTTGTTACACTTCAATGTTTCAGAACATCAAACCCATTTAAATATTAGCCAAAGACAATACAAGTAAACAAAATGCAGTTTTTATATGAAGGTGTTTATTATTAAGGGAGAAAAAAAAATCCAAACCAACATGGACCTGTATGAAAAAGTAATTGCTCCCTAATCCTAATAACTGGTTGGGCCACTCTTAGCATCAACGACTGCAAGTCTTTTCCAGCTGTGAAGGAATTCTGGCCCACTCATCTTTGCAGAACTGTTGTAATTCAGCCATGTTCGAAGCTTTTCCAGCATGAACAGCCTTTTTAAGGTCATACCACAGCATCTCAACAGGATTCAGGTCAGGCTTGATGTTCTTTTTCTGAATTGCAGTGTTACTTTTACACCAGATGTGATAGAACACACACTTTCCAAGGAGTTCAGCTTTTGTACTGTCAGTCCTCAGAAGGTTTTCCCAAAAGTCTTGGGAACCATTAACGTGTGTTCTGGAAAAATAAGACAAGACTTAATGTTATTTTTGCTCAGCAGTGGTTTTGGTCTTAGAAATCTGCCATACAGGCCATTCATGCCCAGTCTCTGTTTCTAATGGTGGAGACATGACCTCTGACCTCAACTGAGGCAAGTGAGGCCTGCAGTTCTTTGGATGCTGTTGTGGAGTCTTTTGTGACCACTTGCATAAGTCGTTGCTGTGCTTTTGGGGTAATATTGGTTGCCCGCCCACTCCTGGGAAGGTTCACCACTGTTCCATGTTCTCACTGAGGTTCGCTGGAGTCCCAAAGCTTCAGAAATGGCTTTGCAACCATTTCCAGACTGATAGATCTCAGTTACTTTCTTTTTCATTTGTTCTTGAATTTCTTTGGTTTCTGCATGATGTCGAGCTTTTGAGAATCTTTTGCTGTCTTTCACTTTGTAAGGCAGGTCTTATTGAAGTGATGTCTTGACTGAGAACAGGGGTGGCAGTAATCAGGCCTGTGTGTGGCTAGAGACAGTGAACTCAGGTGTGATAAACCACTGTTATGTTTTAACTTTTTCACACAGGGTCATATAGGCTTGATTTTTTTCCCCCCTCACAATATAAACAGCTTCATTTAAAAACTACATTTTGTGTTTACTTGTGTTGTCTTTGAATAATATTTAAATTGGTTTGATGTTCTGAAACATACTTTTTTCACACCACTTTATGTTGTCCTTCAGCCACCTTCTAACTAATTTGCTGATATTCTTAGAGTCATGGTATATTTGGAAGACAACTTTAACTTCCTGGATGATGTATTTCGACATTCTTCACATTGCATCTAGTTGGTGAAATGCACCAGGCCCTCCTGCAGCAGAAAACATGATGCTGCCATGCCCATATTTCACATTTTGAATAATATTCTCAGGCTTGTGAACTGCTCCCTATTTATCCAAATGTAACAATGATCATAATGACCAAAAACTTTAGTTTTAGTTTCATCAGACCACAGCATGTCTCCAAAAATTGGAATATTTGTCTGTACATTTGACTACATTTCCAAACTGTGTAATCTGGATCTTATGTAATTTGATAGATGACCTGGACATTCCCATTAAATTTATACTGGCTGATAACTGTCTAAACAGATGAAACATCTAAAGTTGGACTCAAGTATGAACCAAAATTGTGGAGGTCCACAATTCTTTTCATGATATCTTGGCTGATTTGTTTTGATTTCTCCACAATGTCACATAAGGAATCAGGGTGTTTGAGGTGTTGCCTTTAAAAACATTCACAGCTGTCACTTCATTCACCTCAAACACCAAATCTTACAGATCATAATCTGGGGTTTCCTAAATTGTTTAAACGTGATCATTTCCATGGTAGTCTCATTGTATGTAAACCTCTGACTTTGGTCAGCTTATAAGCCTACCTGTCTGTCCAGCTAAAACCAGCATTCTTGAAAGAAATGAAGGATTCTTATTGACGATAATTTCTTCTTGTTGTCTCCAGACTGGTGAATATTTTGGGGCAGAGGTTTGTGCCATGGATGTGGATTCTGATGGCCTGACTGATCTAATCCTCATATCCGCTCCAATGTACAAGGACCATGACAGAGAGGGAAGAGTTTATGTCTGTGAATTAAGTCGCCTGGTAAATGTCGAGTGTTTTATGTTTATTTTATTTAACCCAAGTTGTTGATGTCAGGTTCTCTCCTGTTAAGCTTTGGCAACAACATAGCTAAGTTTTTCTCATCCTCATGTTTTCCAGAGTGTGCTTTGTTATTTTGATAATCCAGCACAAACAACAGCACTAAGAGGGGATGTATCTAACAGAGGGAGGTTTGGGTCATCTCTTGCTGTTCTGCCTGACATAAATGCAGACACATTCAATGATTTGGCCGTTGGAGCTCCATTGGAGAATGACGGCCAAGGCAGCATCTACATATTCAGAGGAGAAGGAGGACGAAAAATAAATCCCACTTACTCACAGGTGAGCAAAACAGAAATCATTAAATGTTTCATGTTTCTCACCATGACTTGAACCATCACAGTAGGTAGTGGATTTACCCCATGGACTTCACATGTTCGCCCCATTATTCTGTGAGTTCTCTCCAGGTACTCCGGCTTCCTGCCACAGTCCAGAAACGAGACTGTTAAGTTAATTGGTTGCTCTCAGTTGTCCTTCAGGGTGTGTGCTTCTGTGTTTTCCTGTGGTGGGCTGGCAGCCTGTCCAGGGTGTACCCCCAGCTACCCTATGACTCTGCATGGACAAGCAGGTATAAAAATGGATGGATGAACTTGATAAAAGAAGATGTTTCTCATTCCGCAGAGAATTGCTGCCTCTGAAATCCAATCAGGCCTGAAGTTATTTGGCATCTCAATCAGTCAGTCTTCTTATGATCAGAGCGGTGACGGACTTCCTGACTTAGCAGTGGGTTCAAAGGGAAAAGTTGTCTTACTCAGGTAAGTTCCTATTATGGTAATTACAGAGTTAAGATGTTGAGTGTTTTGCTTGCTTTACAACCTCAAAACAAAAAACATGACACTTTCTGTTTTCTAGGTCCAGACCAGTTGTAACAGTGATTGCCACTGTGTCGTTCAACCCAAATCAGATCCCAACTCAGAACCCAGACTGCTCACAAAAGCTGCCAGCCATTGCTACTGTCTGCTTTACCATGAACAAATTGTCTGACGTGAATGGAGGTACCTCACTTTAGTTCTTCATTTATCCATCCTCTTATTTGAAAACTTTTATCAAACAAAACACATCTTCCAGCTCTAGCACAGGTTAATTACACTTTAACATTGGACGCAAATCGTAAGGTACCAAACAACCGAGCTGAGATCACCAAGGACGTGAGAGATAAGAGCGGATCTCTTCGTCTTGAATTAAATAAGAACGCGTGCGGCAAAGTCAACTTCTTTATTGAGGTAAGTCCTAATGCAACCATTACAGTAACCTTATACAACTATTTAAGATTCAACAGCATTGTTTTCATTAATTATCTTTCTATTGCATAATGTCTCCATCCTCTTGCAGTCTTGTCCAGAAGATGCTCTCAATCCACTCAATAATGAGCTCAGATTCACCTTTGATGGTTTGCCTTCTGGCACAAAACCTAGACCAAGCCTTTCTCCACAGGTTCCAACCACAACCTTTCATTCTGTGAGTAAGCCCTGCACACCATTTATCTGAACAGAAAGATATTTGCCCAGCTAGTACTCTATTACAAAGCTTTTTCAAAAACATATGATTGACCTAAGTATAAATTTTTGTTTGACCAGATGTGCTGAATATTTTACTGTCATCCACAGATTGGCTTTGAGATCAGTTGTGGAACTGATGGAGAGTGTGAGGACAATTTGAAGGTGGATTTCAACTTCACCAAGTAAGAGATTTGTTTATGGAAGTAAAGCTTTGATTTTGCGGTGAACTTTTACATATTGTGTCTGCATATGTTCTCAGGCTTGTGGCAGGGAATTTCAACCATATACTTAAATTTTAGTTTCATCAGTCCACAGGACAAGTCTCCAAACATTAAGGTGTTTGACACTGGTGGGATTTGGAAACTGTAATCTGGCTTTTTGTGTGGTTTTGGAGCGAGTCCTTCTTTCTTGCTGAGTGGCCTTTCAGTCCATGATGTCATAGGATTTATTAAAATGTAGATGATGAGCTCCTCTTTCCAGCCTCAGCCAGTTTCTTCACAAAGTCGTTTGCTTTTCTATCAGATAAACCAGCCAAGATATTTTCCTGATATATTGGCTGATTCATAAAATTTTCCCATATTGTCACACAAGGAAGCAATGTGTTTGAGTTGCTGCCTTAAAATACAGCCACACGTGTTCCTCCATTAAGTCAAATGTTTGTAGTTATTCAGAATAAATAAGAATCTTACAAAGCCATCTAAATATTATATTGACTTTTCATAATTGTTTAAGATTATATTAATCTTAGTGTGTGATGACTTCTGATTTTAACTTTCATTTTTCTGGCAGCTAGCAGACATGAGTTATTTTGATAAACCAAACAAAAAAATTGTCTGATATGATGTCAGGGATTGAGGGAAACATAATGTGTATACAATGTACGTCTGTCTTTTTGTGGTTCAGTATTCACAGATATTTTTATGGAATGTAAATTATTGGCTGAAAACACACATATTTGCTAATTTTTTCCTGTAGAGCATATTTAATATCATATCTTTCAAATATGAACAAATATTTGAAAGCAGTGCTACTCAACATGCTACTGGCTACCATTTGCAAAGCAATCAATCCAACAGCACCAATAATTTTCCTTGGCCACGATTGGCTGTCACCCTAAGAACGGCGATAAGCAAGACTGTAGATGTTAGCTTTTCACTGTTGTGCTAAGACAGTTAGCACTGTGCGTGTTAATAGCTATTAAGGTACATTTGGTGTTTGAACTATTAAAATGGGCAGTTATTAACATTTTTAGAGGGGGTCTCAGGTATTCATTAATTTCACCTATTCTTGGGTGGCTGTGGTTCCTAACCTCCCCCACAAATACCAGGGGTTTCCTGTATATTAAGATTTCTCTTGAGTAATATTCAGCAATATTGAAATCAGAGAAGCTGCTATCAGGTTGTTTTCATACACCCGGCCTCTGTGCTGACTGTCAGTCTAGTTTTACAGATCTCTTTGCAGACATGTAGTGTCACGACTTGGCTTCATCTTTATATTCTTGTCATTTATTGTGTTCTTTCAGATCCTCAGTGGTTAAAGTTGGCATAGATGAACTTTTGAATGTGACCGTCTTTGTGAAGAACAGAGGAGAAAACTCGTACAACAGTCGCATTACTCTCACATACCCAGTTGGGCTCTCCTACAGGAAGTTTACACCTTTGGAAGTAAGGCACTGAAATGAGTTTATGTTTGAGAAGCTCCTGCAACAAGCTGATATTCTGTCTTTTTATTACAGGGAAGAATTGCGTGCAACTCTTTGGACAGTGAGGACGGTGTAACAAATGGAAAGACAGACTGTAGCATTGACAAACCTATATTCAAAGCCAACTCTACGGTTAGTTTGTTGCGCTGCTGCTGCTTCTCTCATTATTGAACCAGAAGAGGGGATCTTCTGATCCTTCTCTCTCATATCCTTTTAGGCAGTCTTCATCGTCTCCTATGGTCACAACACCAACAGTGAACTTAATAGGAAGATCTTAGTGACCGCGAACGCCACCAGGTACAATTCAGCAGCTTAAGGTGGAGCTCTTTGATGCAGTCATTTTAACTCAAAGTTTTTATTTTGTCTTTCTCTTCTAGTGACAATACGCGTCACTCTCCTTCCAGTGAAATCTACAAGAAGAAAGAGATTGATGTCAAGTACAGCATTTTTATTACAATTGAAAGGTCTGTTAATTCAAGCAAATAAATTATTTTGAAAAATCTATCATGGTTGAAAGATGTCTTATTAAATATATGCATGAAATGTGTGCTCAGCTCCCTCAGCTACAACAATTTCACATTTGGAGAAAATACTTTGCAGAAACCACTTGAGCAAAAAATAGCGGTAAAAGATGATTTCATTCAGTCGGATCAGAAATATCTCCAATATTCAGGCTCAGTCATTCAATAATTCGGGTTCTTTGTGTTTTATTCTCACTTCTCTTAGGTTGCTAACATTATCAGAGCATTAAATTTCACTGTGGTGATCAAAGTTCCTGTAAAGCTTGGTGACAAAGACATCTGGATGGACACAAGCAGTTTTCAGGTGAAAAATGCTACAAACTACAACTAATTAAAGTTAAAGAAGACTTAAACTGACACAGTGGAGCTCTGTTTTCAGATTTCAGGCTGTCAGATCAGCAGACATGAAGAACCTACTGTCACTGATTTTGTTAAAAAGATAAAAGAAACAAAAGTATTGGTAAGTATATCTTTTTAGAGTGCCTCTTAATAAAAGAGTGGTTCTCAAAAGTTTACACACCCCAGGTTTTGTGAATCCAAAAATTTGACTTTTATCTTCATTTCAGAAAGTTTTCCACAAAATGTGACATGTATCCTGTGCATTTCAACTGTAAATTCATAAGAGGTTTTATTGTGTTCACGTCGCTGAACTATTTCGTTGTCTTTTAATTCAGTTTTTGGATTCAGTCTTTTGAAATTCACACCTATAATCAGCTACAGTTAAACTATTGAACCTGAAATACAGTAGACCGCCGGCATTTTGCAACTTTAATTTTGTTACAGGACTGCTCTGTAGCAAGGTGCAGAGTGTTCAGGTGCTCCAGGTTCATGGAAAGGAACAAGGACATAACGTACACTATCTCTGCAAACATCAGCTCAAGATGGATAGAACAGGTGATTGATGCAAAGTTGACATAAATACATTGCCTAATACTTGTAAAATGTAAAAAAAGGAATAAAAAAAAGCTCATCATCCCTCATGTATTTTTCTTTCTTTCAGATCGGACTTTCATCTGCTAAATTCATATTGACCAGTACAGCCAGTCTAGAGTACGACAAGGACCAGTATATCTTCTTCTCAACAACATCTAATAATGACCCTCCTGTTCGCAAGGTGACAGCACATCTTTATGAACACCTTAGTACCAAAAAGACCTTTAAGGGTTTTATTTGAAACCTCTCACTTTGGATTTTCAGATTGAGGCTGAGGTAGAAGTGTTTTCTAAACCAGATTTCACTAAAGAGATTATAGGAGGATCTCTGGGAGGTTTGGCCTTTCTAGCTCTACTTACTGCTGGCCTTTATAAGGTGAGTGAATCAAGGTTTTCTAGAAATTCCAAAGATTTCCATTTGAAAATAATTGAGAAAACATGACCAGTTATTAGTAACAAGCAGATTTTTTTCAATTTTTATATTGAGTCTTTCAGTATACATAAATATGCTTATATTCCACCCTCAGCTGTTGCTGACAATGCATGTGAAATCCTCAGTTCCATTGTTGCTAAAATACAGAGACAACAACCCAGTGCATTTGTGGCAATATACAATGACTTTAGTTATGCCTCACTCTCTGCTACGCTGCTGTTTCAATAGTTTGTCAGCTGCTCTACCAGAGAAAAGAAGACTTTGGAAGAACCCCGACAGGGTTGTTTTGAGGCTACAGATTGGAATGCTCTTTGTAAGCCCCATGGAGAGGACATCAATGTCCTGAGTGTGTGACCGACTATGTAAACTTCTGTGTGGATAACATTATCCCTACCAGAACAGTGAGATGCTTCCCTAATAACAAACCCTTGTTTAACAGTTCCTTTAGCTCACTGGAGATCCAGTGAGCTAAAGGAACTGTTAAACAAGAAAAAAAATAACCTTTAGGGAGCGAGACAGGGAGGTATTGAGGAGTATACACAAGCAGCTTAAAGTCAAGATTACAGACAACAAGGAGCTGTATAGGAAGAAGCTGGAGAGCAAACTACAAAAGAACAATATCAGAGATGTGTGGTCAGAGATCAAGAAGATTACAAGCTTCAAACCATTTCCATCATGGGAGAAGAAGTGGAGGTGGTTGAGAAATATAAATACCTCAGTGTTCATCTAGACAACAGACTTGACTGGAGACTCAATAGCGAAGCCATCTACAAGAAGGGACAGAGCAGACTATTTCTTGAGGTTTCTTCAAGGTTTGCGGCAAGATGTTGCAGATCTTCTATAAGTCTGTTGTTGTGAGTGTCATCTCTTCTGCCGTCATCTGTAGCTGCATCAGAACCAGGGACTTAGAAAGGCTAAACAACCTAATAAAGAAGGCTGGTTCTGTTCTCGGGATGACTGTGGAACCTCTGGAGATGATGGTGCAAAGAGGGATTTTATACAAAATCAAGAAAATTATGGACAACCCTGATCACCTTCTTCAGGAGACTGTCATAGAAAAAGAGAGTGTCTTCAATCGGAGGCTTCTTCCATTTCGACCACTACAGGAGATCCTCCCTACCCACAGCCATCATCATCTACAATAACTCTTTGAAGAATCTTGAATAAACTGAGTTCCAACATTTAATTTCCCTTTAGGATCAACAAAGTATTTTTGAATTGAATTGAATTTATCTTGCCACACTCATGATTTTCATTCCGCTCTTTTTCCTGTTTTTCTCAGGCTGGATTTTTCAAGAGCAAATACAACGAGATGATTAATGAAAATGCAGAAGGAGAAGCAGGTCCAGGTGCTGAAGGAGACGCACCCACAGAGGGATGAAATTCCGTCTCATCTGTTACGTCCATCCAGTACATTTGTAATGATAAATGTTTCTATGAAATGTATCAGATGGCCTTTCAATTTAGTGAATGTACCAAACAGAATGTGTATTTTTCCAAACCATTCCCTATGTGATTTGCTACATAGGAGTTTGAACAACAAACCAGTGAAACAATTTTTGCACTTCAAATGTAGTTTCTCTTTATATTAGGGAAGTGCTGATGATACTCTCGCTTTTTTAAAACTGCAATTGAGGACATTTTAGAGAGCTGTGCTGCTCAAAGTTACTGGAGACTTAAAGGGTAATGCATAATGATGTACATGTGAAAGGATCTCAAATGCAAAGTGAACTATCCACAAATGCAGTGTAATATTTCAGAGGCTTTAATAATAGTGTCTTAAAATGACTATTACAAGTTTTTTTTGCACTTTGAAAGTGAAATATTTGTGTATCTACGTGTTTTATCTTGAACAGGTGATTTCATGGTGGACAATCCCCCCCACCCCAAAACATAATGGTCAGTGATTTTCAAACATTTTGAAACAACATGCTTAAAGTTGCTTGAAGGCTTAAAAAAGTGTCTGTGCTTGACAAATGGACGTAAATAGCTTTGTTTCGAAATAAATTATAATATATACAAATGAAACGTGTTCCTTGTATTGTGTTACTGATCAAATAAACCAGAGATTTTATTTAAGAAAATTCATGATCAAAAGTTATTGTCCTGTTCATATTTTGTGATTTAAATGTGTAATGTTAGAAAGGGAAACAAATAGCCAGACATATCAAAATTTTTAAAGTCAAGTAAAGTCAAGTTAATTTGTATTGCACATTTCAGCAGCAAGGCAGTTCAAAGTGCTTCACATCAATCAAGTATACAGCAAATCATCAAAATCATCAAGCAAATATCAAGGCATCAAAATCATCAGGCTCATCAAGCAAATATCTTTAAACAAATATAGTTCAATGTTCTACTTACTACTGATCAAAGGCAGCTCTAAACAGGTGGGTTTTCAAGCCTTGTTCTTACAAGTTTATAAGTCTGATACTTCCAAGCAGTTTTCAGAACTGCAGAAGCCTTTTGGTCTCATCTGACCAGAGCATCTTCGTCCATGTTTCCTTTGTCTCCTACATGACTTTAAACAGAACTTCTAATAGATTCACATTTGCCAGTGTTTCCTTACGAAACACTGGCAAAAGCTGCAAGTCTTGTTTTATAACTTGCTTTAAAGTACTCCAAATCTCTGACCTGTTTGCTTTGTTCCTTGGTCTTCATGATGCTGTTTGTTCTCAATAAAAACCTTTGAGGTCTTTGCAGAACAGCCGCATATATGCTGACATTAAATTACACACGGATAGACTCTTACATCCCATCTATATGAGTTCTGGAGGCTATTTTTCATTTGCAATCAATTTTATTTCGTGGTGTTTGAGAAAATGGAACTGAACACCAATGCATGCCACAGCTTTTAGTTTTTATTTGCAAAAAAACCCCCAAAATTAAACCATGTATCACTCTTCTTTAACTGCAACATTAATACATTACATTTTGTTGGTCTATTAGAATATATTAGTTAATGGTTGTAATGTAACAAAATGTTAAAAATCTGAGTCTCATTTAAAGGGTTTTTTTTTTTTTTTGGATGATCTCAAGTTGAAAACTAAATAGGTGAATATAGAGTTAAAAAATTAACTCAACACATTACATGATTGGTAAATATAAGTGCAGTTCTTAAGACATTGCTTAGTTAAAACCAGATGCTGGATATGTGTTGCCTAAATAAGGTCAAAAGCAGTGGTATGATGCTAGAATGAGTTGCTATTGCACTAAGAATGATTAAGATAACTGTAAATGATTCACAGCAACAGGAAATGACAGAAGTATTGAAGGAAGTCAAGTCAAGTCAAGTATATTTGTGTCGCACATTTCAGCAGCAAGGCAGTTCAAAGTGCTTCACATCATAAAAAACATCAATCAAGTATACAGCAAATCATCAAAATCATTAAGCAAATACACATGACAATTATCAAAATCATTGAGCAATTATCAATGCATCAAAATCATTAGGATCATTAAGCAAATATCACTCAGTTTTGTTTTTGTTCAGGTGGAGAAAGTTATGGCACATCCACACATTGATTTGTTCTAAGCATCTGTTCAGTGCTCGGATGGATTCGGAGTCACCTGGTGACATCGTGATATAGAGCTGTGTATCATCTGCGTATTTGTTGTAACTGATCTTATAACTTGTTATAATCTGAGCTAGTGGGAGCATGTAGATATTAAATAGGAAGGGTCCCAAGATCGAACCTTGGGGTACTCCACATGTGACTTTTGTCCGCTCTGATGAGAAGTTGCCTATTGACAACTTCATCAACAGCATCATTATTGGATTTGGTGTGGATGTGCAGATTAAGCCTCAAATTTTTTGAATTTTCTCTGGAAAAAAATTGGCAAATTCATTGCAGGTCCTGGTAGAGTGGAGTTCCATTTTGCAATGGTAAGAGGACTGTGCTGTTCCATCATGTCAACATGTTCTGGTGTTTCTATGCACAAGATTTTATTTTAGGGTATCAGAGTAAGACGGCTAGATACAAATGCATGTCACCCATTTCAGATTTTATTTGTATTTTCTCTTCCATTTCACATTAATGTGCTACGTTTTGTGTGGTTTATTACCTAGGAGAAAAGTTCAAGATGATACGAATGTTTTCTTTCCAGGGACTGAATAAAAATAAATGTATCGGTGTTTCTTCAGACAAGGAGGAAGGAAATTTGTTCAGAAACCAGTTAAAATGGGTGCTAATTATTTATTGCTCTGCAATGCATTGTTAAAGTTTATTTCTGCTTACATTTTAAAATCTTTGCTTATAATTCCTCCATTTGTATAACTCACTTGAAGACAGGATGTTGCATAAACAAAGTTTCAACATAGTTAGCCTCTCCACCCTCCACAAACACATACACTGTTGCACAAAAACACGAAGCATCAAAATGCTGCAAGCAAACAGCAGTGTGCTTACTACTATCTGTAAATTTTACAGTTAAAACAAGCAAAATTACCAGACGTCTGTTTCAAAAATAAAGAGTCTATTAGTGAAATCAATAACTGATATATTGATGTAAATTAAGCAGCATCATAGTTATTCATCAATGTACGTTAAAAAGGTGGTGCTTACTTCCGGATGAAAACTAACCAAACCGCAACCAAAGATAGAAATGTTAAGAGGACAAGGCTGTTCTGTCATGTCAGCATATTCTGGTATGCACTAGATTTTGTTTTAGGGTATCAGAATAAAGGGGGCTAGATCCAAATGCATGTCACTCTTTTCAGATTTGGTTTGTATTTTCTCTTTCATTTTACAATAATAATACAGAAACCACTAAAAACGGGTGATAATTATATGTTGTTCCGTAGTGCATTGTTAAAGTTTACTTCTGCTTGCTTTGTACACAAATCTGCTTATTATTCTTCTATTTCTATTACTCACTTAAAGAGAGAAATTTGCATAAACAAAGTTTCAGCATAGATACCCATTCCCACACCACCACCCTACCCACAGTCCACACACATAGTTTTGCACAAAAAACACCAAGCATCAGAAAGCTGCAGGCAAACAGCAGTGTGCTGATTACTATCTGTATGTCTTATGATTAAACGAGGCAAGAACACCAGATATTTGTTGCAATTCAATAACAGATATATTGATGTAAATTAAGCAGCATCATAGTTATTCATCAATGTACGTTAAAAAGGTGGTGCTTACTTCAGGATGAAAACTACAGCAGATCTGTCTGGGCAGGCAGCAACAAATGCACACAGAGGGCCCCTTTTAAGGTTATGGCTTCATTGTTTCTTGATTAAATATCAAACAACCCAAACACACACACAGAGATGGAAGAATAATACCTTATTAGGACATAACCTGATTATTTCTAGATTTCGAGTTAAAACAACTCAAACACAGGTGGACAAACAACGATTCTGTTCCCTCCAGCCATCGGTTTGTCCTGAACTAAATAATTAAAGCTGTTGAACACCACACTATAATTTGAAAGGACAGAGGAGAAAAAAAGTAAAAGAAACTATTTTTATGTTGAGTTGAAAGTGCCCCTGCTGTAACTCCTCCTACGTCACTGTTCCTCTATTTGTTCTGAGCAGTTTGCTTAAATTTCTGCAGTCTGCCATAAACATCTTCCCCTTGCCACTCTTAGGAGGGCAAAAATAACGCTCTCCACCACAGTTTCCAGGTGAATCTGATTGACCAGAGAGGATATCACACATTTAGTTTGCTCTCAATGCAAGAAACACAATGGACTGGATGATTACTGTGACACTTTTCTGTTCAGGTAAGGAAAGTTTGTCTTTTGAATTCATGCAAATGTTTTGTGCCAGTGTCACAACTTTATTAGGTGTGATTACTTGGTGGAAGCTACAGACAATAAAATAAATTCCTGTTTTATTTATTATTTCTTGAATGCCACTCAGCAGAGTCACAAATAACCTAACATGACGAATTACCTAAGACTAATCACCTAAGACCTAAGAACCCTTAGAACTGCTTACGTATATCATCTATAAGAGGAAAAGTAAAGAAAGTAAAGTTTCTCATGTCTTAAGTCATCATGTGCAACAGAGCAGAGAAGCACTTGATTCTCTCGAGACACTGAACTTCTCTTTTCTGGCCACAACCGAAACTTTTTCTACCTGGATAGGGCCTTGCTTCCCTTCTATTTAGTGATTGATCATCAATATAAATGTAAAAGTTGGTCATTACATTTAATTGTGGACAATTTCTTACAAGTTTGATCAGGTGAAAATGCTACAATTGACTCATTAAACTGGTGGCAAAAGCCAACAAAAAAAGCAGAACTTTTAGCTGCCTCCCTAAGATTATGCTTTTAAGCGCTGGTTTTCTGTGAAAAATTTTCAAAATATGATTTATTGTAATCTTGCTGTCACAATCCTACAGGCAGTGGTTGAGTTGGACCCAAATGCAGGTAAAAGGAAGCAGTGGGGGAGGAAAAATCTATGTTTAATGAAACTTAAAGAAATGAAAAAAAAAAAAAAACTATGTTCAAGGTCCAAAAATCCTTAAACATAAGGACTAACAGATAACAGAACTAATTACAAGACCTAAGAAACTATAGAATTGCTTTTGTATATCACCTATAAAAAATCAAAGAAAATAAAATTTTTTGGGGGGGTTTTATAGCGACAATGGCAGGAGTCACTTAACCGGCAGGCAAACCAAAAAAAAAAAAAAAAAAAAAAAAAAAAGTAGAACTTTTAGCTGCGTTTCTTGGATCCTTTGAAATGTAGGGTTTCTGTAACAGTATTTCAAACCATTGTCACAATCTTACTGTCACAATCTTATTGTTGCTTGAGTAAGACTCAAATGCAGGCAAATGGGAGGGAGAGGAGAAGTTAAAGTTGAAGAGGCAGTGTTATGTATTTTCCAGGCACATAGTACCATTTTATAACACAATCAAGTAACTATGTTGCCTTCAGTTGTTATAAAAATGCTGTATATAAAACAATCATAACTTACAAAAAATCTGACTTTGCAATTTAACACTTGAAAATGGCCTCTGTCTCTTTAAGAAGCTCCTGCTCTTTCTGACACTCCAGCTTCAGCACGTCATCACAATAACGTTCCTCCATTAAGCCATCAACAACCATTCTCAGGAGTGTTGCGCTGAGAAGTATACTGCGTTCCAGTTGTACTTGGAACTGGAAAATTTGGACTTCCCAGTTGGAAAAATCGACTGGAGCGCACCCCAAAGTCGGATTTCCCACTGGGAAACTGGGAGCAACTCCAACTACCTCCAGTAAAAACTTGTTAGGCCGACCTCATGTTTCAATACGGCCGCTCTTCATGTCAGCTGTAGTAAGATGTTGTGGAAACATGTTTATTTTATAAAATACACATGTAAGACTAAAATCAATGCGTCTAAAATCAATGTTACATGAAGTGCTTGCAACTATAAACTGAGCAAATTCAAAGTGATGTTTGCTTATGGACAGTAAAGCTTAAAATGATGTTTCTAAGAGATACTGCAAACAATGTCTATGGGTGTTGCAATGTTGAAATTCCGACTTCTTAACTAGAACGCTGTTACCTCACGTCTGGCGTCAAACCCAGCTCTAAGTGACGACTTCCCAGGTAACTGGAATGCAGCAGTGGATCGTAAGATGAGCTCAGCAGACTTGCAGTTCCACCAGGTGTTTGCTAATTGAGGCTGATGCTAGTCTGGAGGAGCTGAGTAGGGGAGGGTGTGCTCTATGAGGTGAAAGCTCGGCTTGGAGACCTCAACTCCGAGGAATAGCTGTGTGGAAAAGGCAGCGCTTGGTTAGAGTAGGCGTTTAGGAACCCCCGATTAGCTGAAAGGGGAGATTAACGGATTTCTCGAACATGAATGAAAGAATTAAAGTGACACCCCAGGTATGTTTTTGATAAGGGAATACCATTATAACATGATTTAAATCTCCAAAAAGTTGATTTTACATAATACCCTTATTTAATATGTTTAATGAAACAAAAAGAAACTTAGAAAAACTATTTTCAAGGTCCAAAAATCCTTAAACATAAGTTAAGATAATGAAACTAAATAAAACCACAAACAAACCAGGAACATGAAGACAATGAGTTACACGGGGCAGACTGGGGCAGACTGAGCAGATGAAGCAGCAGTGACTAAAAACCGAAGGGGAACATAAACTGAGGAGAACTGATGAGTGGAACAAGAAGCAGATGAGAAGCAGATGAGAGAGTGTCAGAGAATGAATAGCAGAACAGGAGTCGAGCACAGACCAGAAATTAATAAGCAGTGCATGACTAGAACACACCTACATATAGAAGAAACTCAAAACCAAACAGAGATTGGGAAACTCAGAAATGGTACAAGAACAGGAAGTAAAGAGAACACAGAACAGAAAGCAGACTACAGGCTCTCCCATACTTCATCTGAAGTGTCAAAATCTATGGTGTGATTTTTGTCACACCAGGTTAGCGTGCAGTGAGTCTGATCTGAGCGCACACATCCACACGAACGAACAATAATTAGATCACAAATGCTCACTCAATAGTGCTCTGGCACGCACTCATCTCTTAACAACTCTCACTCAGCCTATTCTCTGCTCGCTCGGCTCTGCGCTTGCCACTGGTATGTAAATGAACCAAACCACCAGCCAAAAATAGACAAATCTTTTTTAACCCAATCAGATTATCCCGAGGAAATACTGCATTCCCTGGGATGAAAAACAACCAAATGCTGCACCAAATGGTCAAAATTATTAAAAAGAAAATAGGAGAGGAAAACATAATAGAATAAAAACTTGAATTTTGTAGCCTGAGAATATTTAGTTAAGAAATTCAAACTTTATTTGTATCTTTCTTAAGAGATTTTTTTTAATTTTACTGTAGATTTTTGGAGATTCAGATAAAATCTGAAGACTATTTTTCTGTCATTTTTCAACTATTTATATATTTTCAGATCTTATATAATAGTCTCCTTGTATTTTCACAAAGGAACATGATTTCTGTATTTTCTAATATTTTCAAATTTTAGTTTACAGTCTTGAAATTAAATTGTAAATTTTTATGTCAGTATAGGCAGTTTTAAGTCCCAGTGTTTTGTTGATTCAAAACTTTAACAGTGTCATATTAAAGGGGAAACTTTAACTATGAAAGTTTGTTTTTTGTTCACCAAGATTTAAAATCACAGCTCTTTTTTTTGTTTTCCCATATCTTTGTTTCAACAAATGAAGAGTTCTGCAGGTGAAATTTTGGAAAGAGCGATTTAAAAAGATGGAAATGAGAGCAGAATAATCTTCAGATTGTAAGGACTCACTGGGAGGACCCGGAAATTCAACCACACACAGAAGTACGTAAAGGAAAAACAAGTTTATTTAGAATCAGGAACTGGTAGCAGCTCAGGAAGAATCGATGAAGGTCTCCACAAGGGAATCCAACGCAGTACCAGGGGCTAGACGATAATCAGGCAGAGGTTATACACGGAGAGGCAGAGAGAGCAAACTTAACTAGAGGGTCAGGCAATACTCGGTGGTCGTGAAGCGGAGCTTGAGTCAGGGTCCAGAAATCCAGAACCAAAGGAATCCGTAACGGGCTTGGCAGGAGGGGAAGATCCGTGGACGGAAATGGGTCGAAGAAACACAAGAAGGCAAGGCATGAAACGCTGGATTTCTACTGGCTCGTGGCTGTCGATAATCTGGCAGGGAGGCAGGGGCTGAGAGGAGTTAAGTAGAGCAGGGCCCAGGTGGCACAGATCAGCAATCAGGTGACACAGGTGAGTAGAATGAAAACTAATTACAGCATGGGCAGGACCAAACATGAATCATAACAGTACCCCCTCCTCAAGGTCCGGCTCCAGAAGGACCACCTGGCTGGTCAGGATTGGACCGATGAAACTCCCTGATAAGGGATTTGTCCAAAATGTGTAGGGCCGGCACTCAGGAGTGCTCTTCAGGCCCATATCCCTCCCAATCCACCAAGTAATGGATGGACCGGCCCCAACGTCTGGAGCGAAGGAGGCGGCGCACCGTGTGAGCGGGGCCCCCATCAATGATCCGGGCGGGAGGAGGGGGCCTGGAGGAGGGAACCAACCGTGAAGAGAAAACAGGTTTAACACGTGACACATGAAAGGTGGGACAAACTCTGAGAGTCCTGGGGAGGCGGAGCCGGACAGCCACTGGGTTGATAACCTTGGAAATCGGGAAGGGTCCAATGAAACGAGGGGCTAACTTCCGGTTTTCAACCCGCAAGGGAAGGTCCTTGGTGGACAGCCAGACCTTTTGACCTTCGGTGTAAGTGGGTGCCGGAACTCTGCGACGATTTGCAAATCTAGAACATAAAGCAGAGGACTTTAGAAGGGCCCTGCGGGCCTGGCGCCATACCCGCTGGCACTTTAAAGCAGAGGCATGAGCAGAGGGAACTCTAGTGGGCTTCTCTTGAAGGGACAAGACTGGAGGCTGGTAGCCATAAACTGTGTAAAAGGGAGACAGACCTGTGGAGCTAGAAGGGAGTGAGTTGAGGGCATACTCCACCCATGGAAGGTTCTGTGACCAGGAAGAGGGATCATGTTCACAGAGCATGCGCAGCTTGGTCTCCACCTCCTGGTTGACCCTCTCCGTTTGCCCGTCAGACTGAGGGTGGAATCCTGACGAGAGACTTACTGTGATGCCCAGGAGACCACAAAATTCTTTCCAGAATTTAGAAATGAACTGGGGTCCTCGATCAGAAACAATGTCAGTAGGTAGACCATGCAAACGGAACACCTCACGGGCCAGAACCGCTCCCAGCTCCTTAGACGAAGGCAGTTTGCGAAGTGGTATCAGGTGGGACATCTTAGAAAATCGATCCACAACTGTGAGGAGGACAGAATGGTTATCGGAAGTGGGTAAACCAGTAACAAAATCCATGGATATGTGGGACCATGGGCGGTGAGGAACCGGGAGGGGCCGCAGAAGCCCAGAGGGTGGTCGACGGGATGGTTTAGCCTGACAGCACACTCTGCAAGCCTTGATAAACTCCTTTACATCTTGCAGCATAGTCTCCCACCAGAAACACCTCCTGATCACAGCTAGGGTCTTAGTGACTCCTGGATGACAGAAAAATTTAGAGGCATGACAAAAGGATAGTACCTCAGGTATTAGCTGCTCAGGGACAAATAGTCGATTCTTAGGACAGCTCTCAGGGATGGGGCTTTGCAGATGGGCCTCTCTGATTCTCTGCTCTAGCTCTAGCCTGGAAACTGCTAGCCGCGCAGATGAGGGGAGCACATAGTCCACCTGCTTAGCCTCTTGACTCTCCTCCATAGTCTCATGCAGCCTGGAGAGTGCGTCTGGCTTAGTGTTCTTACTCCCAGGTCTGTAAGATAGTGAAAAATTAAAGCGACTGAAGAATAGAGCCCACCTGGCTTGCCTGGGGTTAAGTCTCCTAGCAGACTTGAGGTACTGCAGATTCTTATGATCAGTCCAGACCATGAAGGGTTCCTTAGCTCCCTCGAGCCAGTGCCTCCACTCCTCGAGGGCCAGTTTGACTGCCAGCAGTTCCCGGTCACCGACATCATAGTTGGTCTCTGCAGAAGACAGTTTTCTAGAAAAGAAGGCACATGGGTGAATCTTCTCATCAGTGTTTCTCTGGCTGAGTACGGCTCCCACCCCAGAGTTAGAAGCATCCACTTCTACAATGAATTGGCGAGAAGGGTCCGGTGCGCGGAGGACAGGAGCGGAGGTGAAGGCCTTTTTAAGGTGGTCAAAGGACTCTGCAGCACTCTTACTCCAAACGAACTTGCACTTGGATGAAGTAAGAGAATGAAGTGGAGAAGCAACAGAACTGAAATTGCGGATGAACCGTCGATAGAAATTAGCAAACCCCAGAAACCTCTGAAGTTGTCTACGGTCTTGTGGGCAGGGCCAATTCTTGATGGCGTCCGTCTTGCTGGGGTCCATGGAAATCCTGTTAGGAGAGATGACGAAACCCAAGAATGAAGTGGACGATTTGTGAAACTCGCACTTTTCTGCCTTGACAAACAGGTTATTCTGCAGCAAGCGGAGAATAACAGAACGGACATGAGTCTGATGGGTAGTGAGATCCTTAGAGAAAATTAAGATGTCATCCAGATAAACATAAACAAAACGACCGACCATGTCCCTGAGGACATCATTGACTAGAGCTTGGAACACTGCGGGAGCGTTGGATAGGCCAAAGGGCATTACCAGGTATTCATAATGGCCGGTTGGAGCGTTAAAAGCCGTCTTCCACTCATCCCCCTCCTTGATACGGACTAGATGGTAGGCATTTCTGAGATCGAGCTTGGTAAAAACTGTGGATCCCTGAATCAGGTCGAAAGCAGTGTTCATTAGGGGAAGTGGGTAACGATTCTTGACTGATGTCATTCAATCCCCTGTAGTCAATACAGGGTCTCAAAGAACCATCCTTCTTGCCCACAAAGAAAAAACCTGCACCAGCTGGAGAGGATGAAGGGCGGATAATGCCTGCCTTGAGTGCGTCACAGATATAATCCCTCATGGCCTTATCCTCCGGGCCGGAGAGGGAGTATAGACGGCCTTTGGGAGGAAAGGTTCCAGGAAGCAAATCAATTGCACAATCATAGGGCCGATGGGGTGGAAGGGAAGTGGCGCGATGCTTATTAAAGACTTCCCGAAGGTCATGGTAAACAGCCGGTACCTTGGATAGGTCGGGATAGGTTTCCTGTCCCGAGATAGGGACAGAAAAAGGGACCGAAGCTGCTAAGAGGCAAGTGGAATGGCAAGATGGTGACCAACCCAACACCTCGCCCTTCACCCAGTCAATGTGGGGGTTGTGCTTTCTTAGTCAAGAAGCCCCCAAAATGACAGGGAGACCAGGGGACTCTATTATCAGGAAGGAGATAAGTTCATGGTGATTCCCAGAAATACTGAACTTAATGGGACCCGTTTCATGGGTGATCTGGTGAAGTACATGGCCATCAATAGCCAAAACTTCAAGACACTTAGAGGTAGGTAAAAGTCCATGAACTCAGTATCTGCTCCTGAATCTATAAAGACTGGGAGACGCTTGGTTTGACAATCAGCTTGGAGAGTGGCTTGAACAGAGAATGAAGAGGATTGCCATCGCTTTTGACTCAGCAGGAGCCTCTTACCTCCTGCTGAGCCTGGCCTTTTACAGGACACCGACTAAGTAGGTGACCCTCTCCACCACAATAGAAACAAAGGCCTCTCTTAAATCTCCGCTCTCTCTCGTGGGGACAGGCGAGTTCGACCAATCTGCATAGGCTCCTCTCCCGGAGAGGTGGGTGAAGAACTCAAAGGTGGAGCCGTGACTGGTGGCTGTGATCTGGGAACAGATTCAACATGGTAAGTATGACTGAGGGAACTCCTCTCCAACCTTCTCTCATGGAGCCTAGCATCAATTCTGGCGGCCAGGGTCTCCAGTTCCTCCAGGTCCTTGGGAGCGTCTCGGGTAGACAGCTCATCCTTTATCTCCTCACTGAGACCCTGATAGAACGCATCACATAGTGCCTCATCGTTCCAGTCACTTCCTGAGGATAGAGCATGAAAATCGATAATGTACTCAGTTACTCGCTTCCTGCCTTGTTTGAGTCTGAGCAACCCACGTGCAGCCTCCCTCTGAGGCAGAACAGGATCAAAGACCCTGATTAGCTCCTTGGAAAAGTCCTGGAACCGATAACAAATGAGGGAGTCCCTCCGCCATTCTGCAGTCCCCCATAATTTGGCTTTTCCCGAAAGGAGGGAAATAGCATAGGCTACTTTAGCGCGTTCAGAGGGAAAAGATGACGGCTGAAGTTCAAAGATTATTTCACACTGAGTAATGAAGGGACGACACTGACTCTGCTCACCTTTAAACACCTCCGGAGGAGACAGGCGGGGCTCAAAAATGGGTGAGACCTGGAAACCAGACGTAGCGGCTTTGAGGCTGGGAGAAGGGGCTCCTTTAGGGGAGGACATCCTATCAAGCATGCTCATCATTTGTTGCATGTTTGACTCCAGGCGGGTAATAGCGTCTTCAACACTTGAACGCCACTCCTGTGTGGGTGACGGGTCCATAGTGGCCAGATTATTCTGTAAGGACTCACTGGGAGGACCCGGAAATTCAACCACACACAGAAGTACGTAAAGGAAAAACAAGTTTATTTAGAATCAGGAACTGGTAGCAGCTCAGGAAGAATCGATGAAGGTCTCCACAAGGGAATCCAACGCAGTACCAGGGGCTAGACGATAATCAGGCAGAGGTTATACACGGAGAGGCAGAGAGAGCAAACTTAACTAGAGGGTCAGGCAATACTCGGTGGTCGTGAAGCGGAGCTTGAGTCAGGGTCCAGAAATCCAGAACCAAAGGAATCCGTAACGGGCTTGGCAGGAGGGGAAGATCCGTGGACGGAAATGGGTCGAAGAAACACAAGAAGGCAAGGCATGAAACGCTGGATTTCTACTGGCTCGTGGCTGTCGATAATCTGGCAGGGAGGCAGGGGCTGAGAGGAGTTAAGTAGAGCAGGGCCCAGGTGGCACAGATCAGCAATCAGGTGACACAGGTGAGTAGAATGAAAACTAATTACAGCATGGGCAGGACCAAACATGAATCATAACACAGATGAAGAATGTCTAGTTGACAGAAAAATTAAGAAATATATATTTTGGATATAGGTCTTCCTTAACAAAAAATACAAAGAGTTTTGCGTTTCCATTTAGGAAGTGGAAGAAATAAACTCCTGAAAATGAGACATGAGCATTTTCACACGTCACATACTTGCATAAGAAATGTAGAAGTATTACCTAAACTGCAAAAAATAAGCAGCCTAAGCATATTTGTATGCTTAACTATATATTCTTCAAGTATAAAATTTAATTTCTCATTTTATTATATTTTCTACTCCTGTTTTGTTTTATAATTTTGGCCTTCTGGTGCATTATTTTGATTTGCTGGTTATGATTGGTTGTTTTTCATTCCAGCTTGTGCAGTGTTTCCTAGGAATAATATGATTGGATTAAAAAGACTTGACTGTGATTGGCTGGGGGTTTGGTTCATCTACTTTCAACTAAAGTGGCAAGTGCAGAGAAACATAGCTGAGAGAGCACAGAAACAGAGCCACATGCAAGCAGAGAAAGAGGGAAGCGAGCAGAGAAATCGAGCCCGGCTGAGTGAGAGTTGTCGAGAGTTGAACGCGTACCAGAGCACTACTAAGCAAGTATTTGTGATATTTAAATGCACACAAATCTAATAACTGTTCATTCACGCACATGTGTGCGCTCAGATCAGACTCACTGAACGCTCAACCTGGTGGCACAAAAATCATACCGTAGAAATCGGCTCTAGCTGCCGATGCTTTGTAATGAATCAGAAGAGCCAACTCTCATCGTGTGGGGAACCGGCTCTCCACTTTTTCCTTTCGCTGTTTCGCTCTCACTCTCAGGCTACGTTTACACGAGACTGCTACCTGGAAACTGACGGTATTTTTAGATGCTGACTGGGGAAAAGTTTCACGTTGAGATGGCACCACGGTTAGACACCTTGAGTCAGCTATAGTTGTCATGCCAGGCCACTATATGGTGATGTAATTTTAGTATGTTATCAATCACGCATGTGCTTTTCGTCCTTAGTTTCCATCTCACTAGCTTCCACCTCATAATAAACAGTAACACATCTCCATCTCCCATGAACGAAGTGCTCATGTAACACATATCTAAGGCTCACATTCATAAACCTACTAAAGAGGGAGGTTTGGGCCTGCCTGTTTGTAAACACTGTTACTGGGCTGCTTACTCCAGGGCTCTTACCTTCTGGAATGGTGGCGCTATGGCTGGAGAGATCCCTGGGTGGTTACAGTTGGAGGCCACTGCTATTAAAAGGTCTTCACTCCCTGCTCTCTTGTTTTCTGATTCCACCTCTGTAGCTAAACTACTTTATCAAAATTTCATTGTGAGAAACTCCTTGCAAATTCTAAATCAGATAAAGGTAGTAGCCTGCTGGATTCCCCGAGTCTCTATACATACGCCCATATATCAAAATCACTCATTTTTGCTGCGTGGTTGGATGGGCCGTTTGTGTCTAGGAGGACAAAGGGCATCATTCACTCAACTTGTCAACAAACTCAGTCTTCCAAACTCTCACTTTTTTTGATACCTTCAAGTCAGACATTATATTAAGAGTAAGTGAATCATTCATCAATATTTTTGCCGATGATTTTGATGATTTTGCTTGATGATTTTGATGTTTTGATGAGTTTGCTGTACACTTGATTGATGTTTTTATGATGTGAAGGACTTTGAACTGCCTTGCTGCTGAAATGTGTTATACAAATAAACTTGACTTGTCTTGTCCTACACTGCACAGTTTTTGGTGGGGTGTATTTGAGCATTTATGCAACGCTTACTCTAGAGACATTCATCCTGACCACATCCTGGCCATATTTGGATGCTCTCTGGAGACTTCAAGTCGACCACACAACACGCCGGATGTATTGCAGTTAGGGATGTTGGTGGCAAAGAAGCTTATTCTTTTAACTTGGAAGTCTACCACCACATTCACTCATTGGCTCAGTGAGATGATGTTGGCTATTTAAACGGAAAGATTGCACTTACAGCAGCCCAAAGAACGGAACAGATCTGAGAGGACTTGGAGACCTTTCTTAACACAATGTCACTCAGTGTGACCAGCACATACACCCTGGGACATTTACCTGTAAGGCTTTGGTAACAGATGTGACACGGGATTCAATCACTTCTTTTCTTTGTCTGTCCTCTCATATGGTACTTGTTCTAGTTTGATTTTCACAACCGTCCTGTTTTTGTAAATCTAATTTTGTAGATTAGGTATCGTCTGGCAGCCTTGTTTTTACTCTAATTTCTTTTTACCTTTGGTCTTAATGTTTGGTTGTTGTCCACACCACTGGTGGAATGTCATGTTCTGTATGGTTAAAAGTATAAATAAAGTACTAAAAAAAAGAAATTGTGTCAAACTGAACTGGTTAAGTAGCACAGCACAATGTTATCTACGATTGCTTTTGTTGTTATCTGCCCGTGAGTGCTTGTAGTATAAACCCTGCAGCCGTTCATTCTGCACATGTGCTCGCTCACACCTGCAGAGTTCTTTACACCGCCGCAGGGGATGTTACAGAAAAGTTTCATTCTGAGACCTGGTTTCACAAAGTGCCGGTGTGAGAGACTTTGATCACGGGTTTCATGAAAATGAGTGGCTGGATCGCAACCAAATCGTTCCAGTTTAACTGAGGAGCGGCTCTGTGTAAACGGGGCTCAGTGGCTTCACTCTGCTCACTGCAGAGCTTTATTTTGGTTGGCAGGATGGTGGTCTTGTGGCCATTCACATGTGAAGATATGGGATATAACCATTATGTGAAAAGTCAGGTGGAGAATCTGTCCATCCCCTCAGTCAGTGGAGGAGTGTGTGGAGGAGAGAGCGTCACAAAAACCCTTAAATATGACCGATACTGAATGCAAAAGGATTTTTTTAAAACACAAAACATTCATATTTGCCAAATTAAGCTAAAATATGAGGCTACAGGTGATAATAATGTGTGGAAGCTCTTCGTTGGGAGCTGTGCCAGAAGAGCCTGCTCTCTGAAAAGAGCCGAGCATCCCATCTCTAGGGATTGGTCAGACGTTTGTGGCTGTGTTTTATGGTTTGCTTGGACAGCAATGTTGATATTTTGCTTCAACTAGTCCACTTCCGCCATCCGTTGTTGTATCCACAGGCGACATGTATATTTTTGATGTGCATTTATTTGAAGTGGTGAGGAATTATGTACATTTGTACAATTCTTTTCTGCAAATGGCTAAAAACTGCTGCATGGAGATTGCAACGTCATTGTCCATGGAGATAACTGTCTGCTTAAAGGTGTGGCATTCTCTCTGTGACCATTTTGTTAAAGCAAAAGACAGAGTGGGAACCCACGGGAGGGGTGTCCCCCAGGTGGTCTATGAAGGGTGTGCGAATACAAATGTCTCACCACCATGTGACTGTGCATGGACTGTTTGGCTTCACATGTATGGGAGAGAAATAAAACAGGAACCTCCTAGTAAGAAACAACTCTAAATACAAGAAACATACCAAACCATGATGATTAAAGTCAAATCCATGACTCTCACTTTGAAACAAAGAACAAACCAAAATATTAATATCCAGAAGAGATATCTGCAGAGGCTTCCAGCAAAAGAAAGTGCACCCTCCAAAGTTTCAAATAATTCATAAACAATATGCAATTCGTGCTAGAATAGTTCCCAATCATTTTTGTTTTTTGTTTTTACAATTTAAGAGCAATCGGCTTATGTACAGCTCATACACTGAGCATGAAACACGTTACTTTCCAATCGAATTGACATTCGAAATAAGCAACAGAAAATTTGCTCGGTACAAATGACTGATGCGGTGTTTTTCATTTATTTATTTTCTGTTTTTGTGTTTGTTTCACCCAAGGTCATACCACCCTGGGTTGTGAGCCATATTGCACTTGTCAAAATCTGCCACTGTCAATAAGGTTCTAAAAGGACTTAAATCTTCCCCCCAAGGGACATCATTCATTAATATCAAGCTTAAAGGGTTTGTGGAGTAAGAAAGTCTATTCCCAACACCTAAGATTCTTAAACAAAATAGGATCCTGAAAGGCAGGAAACATCCTTAAATGTCTGGCAAAAACATCTTTGGGAGCAAAATCTATATTGCTTTTTAGTATGAAAAAATAAACAGCCATTTACATGATATAAACTAAATATCAAATTCCAGCAGAAGGACAAAAACCTGACTGCAATATTCAACTTACTGTGTTATTGACATTATTGTTGCCTGCTGCATTTGTTTCTTGTGACGTTTGAAATGTTTGGTCTTTAATGCTCACTAGAGGTTAAACACAGGCATTGCAGAAGATGTCGGTTTCACTAAAAAAAAGTGAAAAAACCCCATCATGGCTTTGAATTAAAGGATTTCTGTGGGTTTTCCTCTTTATTCCTCAGTGCTAAAAGCTGCACTTGGCTTTAATGTTGATTCTGGACTTTGGAAAACCCTGAGTCGTTCTGACGAAAGTTTTGGCTACCAGGTGGTGCAAAGACGATCAGAGTGAGTCACCTTGATTTAATTTTTGAAAAATCTGTTTTATAAAACATTTATAAAATGATTTGTAAACATATTTTATCATATCATATTTTATCATATTGTTTGTCTGTGTTTCTCTCAGTCTGCTTGTCAGCGCCCCACTACTACAGTATGAACAGGATAAAAGGGGACGGATATTTCAGTGCTCAACAGAAAGTTGCAACATTTTGCCTGCTGCAGGTAGGAATCATTTTACTCCTGATTTTAGGTGTGCATGAATTTCACTAAAAAGACATTTAAACTTACAAATTTTACAAGTCGATCTTATGACCTGAGGTTGTATGCACCAGGAACTTCAAGGTAGGACTTTCACACTAAATACTGAACTATGTCAAACATAAAGGATTTCTCCCGTCACACTTAGATGTTTCGGCTCAAGTTTCAATATCAGACAAAGGTAATGTAAGTGAATATAAAATGAGGCAAACTCTGATTAACTACATTTTTTGAAAAGTTAATTTCAATTTCACTAGTCATACACAGGCCTGATCACTCCCTGGCTGAATAAAGAAATCACTTAAAAGGAACCTGTCTGACAACATGAAGTAGACTAAAAGATCTCGTATCATGTCCCGATTGAAAGAAATTCAATAATTAGTGAGAAACAAAGTATTTAAAGGCTGTAAAGGATAACAAAGGCTTTTGGCATTTAGCTAAACCATGATTAGAGTCGTCATCCACAAAATGGAGAAAACACTGAGTGGTGGTGAAATTCTCCAGGTGTGTCAGACCTCCCAAAATGCAAGAAACTGCAAGAACTTATTCACAACTCATCCAGGAGATACTAAAAGAGAACAAAGCAAGATCTGAAGCTCACTTGACTCAGATGAGGCCAGTTATCATGATTAGATAATGTTTGCTGCAATTCATGGAATCATGAATTCTTCTGTCTCACAGAAAATCCTGACAGAACGTACATCTGCCCATCAGTTTATCACATTAAACTCAAGCAGGCTTGGTTTATGCAGCAGGTCAATGATCTGACACTCACCATCAAATAAACCTTTCGATTGCTTAAAAAAATTAATTAATCAATTTCCTGGATTGGCTTAGTCAAAGTCTGGATGTAAAGCTGATTGAGATACTATGACATGGTCATACAACAGTCAAACTGGTCCATTGTGGCAGAATTAAAACAATTCTTCAAAGCAGAGTAGACCAAAATTCCTTCTGTGAAGTTAAAGACTTATTGCTGCCTCGGCTGGAACAAGCGGTTGTTAGGTTTAGGGGGAAATTACTGACTTTTCTCTTTCCCCAGGCATTCTTTGTTGGATATCAACATTTGTTTGATGATCTGAAACATGTAAGTTTAGCTTACAGTCAAGTTTAAGGTTTAGGGAGTTACGTTCAGCTCAGTCTACCGTTCATCAAACTGCCCTTACAACAGCTTCAGTTGTGAGCAGATTTAGATTAAAACAAAGTGAAATACTGCAAATGTTTGCTGTATTATGGGAATTATTTGTGATGAGTGATCACTTTGTAAAGTCGGGATCACAAGTGATTGTTTTTACAGAGCAAAAAGCTGCAGTCAACATGTCCCTTGGTTTGGCGATGGCAAATGATCCATCAACACAAAACACTATGGTGAGAGGAAGAGCTGCAGAAAATAAAGAATAAATGAAGCATGGAAATGTAAAGTTAAAGGACAGCCAAACATTAATTTAACTGTTATAATAATCACACATTTTCCAGGTCTGTGGTCCAACCATTCCCAGAGACTGCAAAAGTATAACCATGTACAATGGCTTGTGCTTTGAGATCGATCAAAATAATAAGCGTGGAAGGTCTTACCCGTCTGCTACTGAAGGTAGGTGCAGTAAGCTTAGTAATCTGTATATGGTTCGTTCTTTGCTTTTTCTGTTTCAAAACAAAATCGCAAAAGAAAATAACCACGTTGGGGTTTCTTTTGTAAAAATCGAAGTAATTAAAAATCTACAGCGTTTCATTTTTGCTTTAGCTATCTAAATCCAAAATAAAATATACGGTTGTTTGTTTTTTAATAGAAGAGTGTACGGAAGATTACACTTCGTGTTATTTGACTAATTGGAATCGCCCATTAAAGCAAATGCCTTTACTGTAGGTTAATGAGTTCTCAGTGAGATGCGCCGGACAAGGTGGTAACCTAAGCCATCAGGAATCTAAAGTGCAGCAGGCTCAAAAGAGTCAGTGCCAGGTGCGGAGAAACGGAACTACAAATAAAACCTCTGACATCTGCAGCAGATGCCACAAAGCTGTGAGCAGCAGTTTCCCCAGGAGAAGAGAGGTGATCGGCGATGGTTACCAGTTGTAAATCATTTCATAAGCCAAATTGTAAATAGTTAGAATAATATATTTTTGCTTTCGTTCCTCTTTTTACTAACCTGTGACACCCAGGTTGTGTGTTCTGTTAATTTATTTCATACTTGTTGATTACCGCTTATTTTAGCAATTTAAAAATTGATATTAGAATTTTGTTTCTTTGATAAAAATTGTTATTGATTTATAGAAATATATTTTTGTTAAATTTCTCGGGCGAATTATTGATTTTAAAAAAAATCTGCTTGTTTGATCATAATTTTCGACACAGGAAAAATCTTGATGCATAACTAAACATCATCTGTTACATTAAAAAAATATATATTTTTGGTTTCAAAAACGTTGTTTAGCTAATTAATTTAGGTTTATCTTACTTATAATTGAGGTTTAAATGCAGCAGTCAAAATGTCCCCTTGTTGCCGTTCTAGTGTTAAACCTCCCGGTCCTCCCTGCACTTTTGCAGTGTCATAAAATTAAGGCAGAAAAGTTGTTCGTTACAAAAAGTATTTTCATTTTTAAAAGAGAGCTGATGTGATTGAAAGTATGCTCCGACATTATCATGTGGCAAAACTGAGCATGTGCGCCTGACATTCAAGGTGTGTATGAACAGACCCCACCCCCACCACTACCACCTCAAAAATTAATCTGGCGCCACAGATGGTGAGACTTTCATTTCTACAGTAGGCTAAAGTGCACTAACAAAATATAAAGCTAAATATAAATTTAAAAAACTACATTTTTTTTTAAATTTTGCATTTGTCGTTTTTATAATTTAGTTTTAAATAAATAAATTAAAAAAAACTAAAAAAAAACAACAACAACAAAAAAACACACCTGATTTTTCGTTTTTTCTCATTTTATTTTGAAACGGAAAAAACAAAGAACGAACCATACAGGGATTCTTGTTCCATCATAACTGTGCCACTCTGTAAACTGGAGGTTAATCTTGTCAAAAGCACTCTTGAATAATGGTTCAGGAAACTGTTCTGGATCTCTTTCTGATTTCTTTTCACAGAGTGTCGAACCCAAGCTGACATTGCATTTCTGATGGATGGCTCAGGCAGTGTTTATACAAATGATTTCAAGAAAATGAAAGAATTTGTGAAAAATCTGATCAGATCATTTCAGGGAAAAGATACACAGGTGGGACTCTCATTGGCTTAACAATCAAATTAATCTGAGAGAGAAGTTTTGATTATTTTCTTAGTGAACATTACCGCTGATGGATATAACTAATTGGCCTCTGGGCATTCAAACGCAAAAACATAAAAATTGCCCAAATATAAAAGCAAATAAAAACTTTTTTCATATCTGGCTCACCAAAAAACCTTGATTCTCTTTTTGTTTACAAAAAACAAAGTATACCTCCTTTAATTTTCTCACAGTCTTTAATTTAGTTTGTGATTTCTTGTGTTTATTGTAAAAAGCTTGTTTAATTATTTTTTTCTTTTTTTGCAGTTTGCCGTCACCCAGTTTTCCTCACATACTGAAACGCATTTTTACTTTAACCAATTTAACCCAGTTTCCTGGTCATATGAAATTGACAGAATCCGTCAGTTGTCCAGAGGAACAATGACAGCTGCGGCCATCAAAAATGTTGTGTATGTACTTCTGTTATGTTACAAGCTGTTTTATTTGCATAGGACATTTCAGCAATATGGCAAATCAAAGTGCTTTACATGATGGAAACATAAAACAAAAAAATGAAAACGGAACACTGTCATAGTTGGTGGTGGTGGAACTGGACACAAATGCAGAGAGGCAGAGGCAGCTGGTAGATGACGAATGTTTAATGAAAAAATAATGAACCAAAAACCACAGAGCACACAGAAAGCCAGAGCAGAGCAAAAACCCAGGAACTGGGTGTGAGGAAACATAGGGGTATAACAGGAAAGTAACAGGAGGATCTAGTAAGAATTGAGAGGAGAAGAAGGGTTTAAATACTAAGAAAGTGGATGCTGGAACAATAGACTCCAGCTGGGTTGCAGGTGTGAAGGGAGAGAACAGAAGGCAGACGGAGGAGAGAGAGAGAATGGCAGCAGGGGGTGAGGGAGATCAAACATGGGAACTTGGAAAATGAATCTAACAGTAAAAAAGAATAACTAGACACAAGGAATAAATAAACATAATTAAACTAGATTAAAAATGGACTGAACTGAGGTAAAACAGAAACAAGGCTGATCTAATCAAAGAATACGTGACTAGGTCAAACAGAGAACAGTAACCAAAACTAGAATCAAATAATCAAACCCCAAAACAACCTAGGACCTGACAAGTACATTCCAAGACATAATTAAAAAAAAAGTTGGAATACAGACTACAATTAATGATATTTCTGTTATTATTCATCGAATGAATCTCAAAACTAATGGGTTTTTAGCCTTGATTTAAAGGAACTCTGTATTTCAGCAGTTTTCTGGAAGTTTGTTCCAGATTGGAGGTGCATGAAAATTGAATGCTGCTTTTCCATGTTTGGTTCTGGTTCTGGGGATGCAGAGTAGACTAGAACCAGAAGACCTGAGTGGTCTGGAAGGTTGATACAACGACAACAACAGGTCTTTAATGTATTGTGGTGCGAAGCTATTCATTGATTTATAAACTAACAGAAGTATTTTAAAGTCTATTCTCTGAGCTACAGGGAGCCAGTGGGAACTTTAAAACGTGGGTGATGTACTCGATCTTCCTGATTTTACCGAGAACATGAGCAGCAACGTTATGGTAACTTAGCTTGTTGTTAATGAACCAGTCAAGTACCAGAAAGTATGACCCAGTTTTTGAACAGGTGTTTATTTATTTTAATGACACTATTTATACAAATGTTAAGAAAAATATCAGGTAAAATATGTAGACAGAATCATCAACTAGCTGAAAACACTTTTAAAAAATTCCTGTTTACCAGATTACATTAAAACGGTAAATATACTGAACTTATGTACCACTTTTCTGGTAATTCTAACCACAAAAAGGGGTTTTACATTTATCTATTCTTTGTTGGGGGTCGTGTAATTTAAGTTTGTGTATTGCTACAGTGTATTGCTTGCAGTGCAACAGAGGGCTCAAATCCAGGACAAAATGTTATATATTTGTGCAGACAAAACCACAACTTTTAAAATCGAGCTTAAAATGACTTAAAGGCTGTCATTTTTAGACCGAAACTAACAAATCGTTTAGTTTGTTCACACCTCATTTATTAAGAGTGAAATAATTATTACAGGCACATAACTTAAAGCTTTTGTTTGTTTAATTTGACAGGCAAGATGTGTTTTCACCACAAAGAGGTTCCAGGTCAAGTGTAAAGAAGATTTTGATAGTTATTACTGATGGAGAGTCTGAAGATGGCAACAACTTGGCGTCATCAATAAGATTAGCTAATGATAAAAAGATTGTTCGATTTGCTATTGGGGTAAGCTGCATTTTTAAATTATTTTCCATTTAAATATTGACATGTCTGTGTTGAGAGTGGTACTTAACTGTCTATTTTAATATTTCAAACAGCAAATATACTTTAATATATATTAATACACACAGTGCAAACCGTCTTAGAAAATAAGAAAATAAATGCCACTTCCGGATTGGCTGCTTTGCAAACGCCAACCAATAGTGTGTCAAGTATCATTGTGTCTCAGTATTTTACCTACCCAAACTGCATTTTCTTTTGAATATTTTATAATTTGCTGTTAACTACCACAGAAAAATCCATAAATACTGAACCACAGGTAGCCGGGGGTCCACTTAATCTACAATTTGATTCTGAATCTGCTCTAGGTGGGGAGAGCATTTACAAAAGCAAGTGCAAAAGAAGAGCTCAACAACATCGCATCTAAACCTGCTCAAAACTTTGTGTTTCAAGTGGGAAACTTTGATGCACTTAACAAAATACAAGAGAGTTTGCAAGCCAAAATCTTTTCTATTGAAGGTACTTTTTTAAAAATTACTTTTAAAGCAATTACTTTTCTAAGAAATATTAACTGTTTATTTACATCATATCTTGTTTCAAAAGGCTGGCTATGTAAATTAGGATATTTTAAATCATGCTCTCTCAACTACCAAGACGTTTTGTTTTATAACAGGATCTCAAAGCAGCGGAGAGACACTAAAACAGGAAATGTCTCAAGAAGGCTTCAGAGCAGCTTATGCGTCTGGGGTAAATAACCTCAATGTAAATTATTCTGAGAATTGGGGTTTAAACATGTTAAAAACAAACCATATTTGAAATAAGAGGTGCTCTTTGTTCTTTTAATGCAGGATGTTCAAATGTCTATGGTTGGTGCAAACCAGTGGAAAGGAGGCTACAAGAAATACTCATTTAGTAATGGCGTAAACAGAGGCTCATTTGAGCCATCATTCATTGAGGCTGACAGCTATCTTGGTAAGAATAGGACACAAATCTGGTTTATAGGACTGTTTATCTGCACAATTTCAGTTTGGTCTTACAAAGATAATTTACTGACCAAAGAGCTGCTATGTTTGTCTATTAGAAAGTCACATGAAGGTATTTCAGTCTTGAACTGTCCAAAACATTTCAAACTATTTAATCATTCGACTCCAGGTTATTCCATGGCTGTTGCTAAAACTGCTTATGGCCTACTGACAATTATTGGTGCTCCAAGAAATCAACACAAGGGAATTGTTCTGACTGTTAATAATAATCAACAATTGACCGATACAATCAGCCACTATCAATCACAGGTAAGTAATATTTACATGTACTCAATAGAACAACTCAATAATGTGTTTTTTCTGTGTCTAGCATTAAATCAGACTAAATCGTTCTCATTTTAGGTCAGTTAGGATAGCCAAAATTGTTTCTATTTGTTAAATTCAATTCAATTTAGTTTATTTATACAGCACCAAATCACAACTCATGTCATTTCAAGGCACTTTACCAAAAAAATCAATCCAGTCATACATAAATTGAACCTCAACAATCAAACAGTGCAACCAAGTCCAGTCTACCATTCAAACTGGATAAAAAATTTTCTGTCAAAGGAAACCCAGTAGATTGCATTAAGTCATTGACTTTGCAGCAATCCCTCATACCGAGTATGGATGTAGCATGGATGTAGAGGAAAAACTCCCCTTTAATGGAAAGAAACCCCCAACAGAACCAGAACCTGGCTCAGTATGAGTGGCTATCTGCCACGACTGACTGGGAATTTCAGAAGACAGAGCAGAAACACAAAAAAGAAACAGAAAAGCTGATGTAGGATTAATTTAGTTATTAATGAAAAGTAAAAAGATAATCGCAGGGGAAGAAGAACATTTAGTTGTTGGCAACAGAATTCGAGCCAACGCCCTCCTCCAGGAAGCTACCACAGCTGAACAGAACGCTGGACCAGGTGTAGCGTCGATGGAGACAAAAAAAAAGAGAGAGACAAAACAAAGTTTACAGTTGAAATAACAGCAAATAATGTGAATTGGAGAGTAGCAGAAGAAAGTAGCAGAGTGAGGAAAAATGGTCAGTTTGTTTTCCAGCAGCCTAGATGAACTAGACTTACATAAGTACAGTGAAAGGTCAGGATAACCTAAACCTTATTCTGAGGGGGTTTATCAATTATTATTCACCTTAAACACCAAATCTTACAGATCATAATCTGGGGTTTCCTAAATTGTTTAAATGTGATCATTTCCATGGTAGTCTCATTGTATGTAAACCTCTGACTTAACCTGCTTGCTAGCTTATAAGCCTACCTGTCTGTCCAGCTAAAACCAGCATTCTTGAAAGAAATGAAGGATTCTTATTGACGATAATTTCTTCTTGTTGTCTCCAGACTGGTGAATATTTTGGGGCAGAGGTTTGTGCCATGGATGTGGATTCTGATGGCCTGACTGATCTAATCCTCATATCCGCTCCAATGTACAAGGACCATGACAGAGAGGGAAGAGTTTATGTCTGTGAATTAAGTCGCCTGGTAAATGTCGAGTGTTTTATGTTTATTTTATTTAACCCAAGTTGTTGATGTCAGGTTCTCTCCTGTTAAGCTTTGGCAACAACATAGCTAAGTTTTTCTCATCCTCATGTTTTCCAGAGTGTGCTTTGTTATTTTGATAATCCAGCACAAACAACAGCACTAAGAGGGGATGTATCTAACAGAGGGAGGTTTGGGTCATCTCTTGCTGTTCTGCCTGACATAAATGCAGACACATTCAATGATTTGGCCGTTGGAGCTCCATTGGAGAATGACGGCCAAGGCAGCATCTACATATTCAGAGGAGAAGGAGGACGAAAAATAAATCCCACTTACTCACAGGTGAGCAAAACAGAAATCATTAAATGTTTCATGTTTCTCACCATGACTTGAACCATCACAGTAGGTAGTGGATTTACCCCATGGACTTCACATGTTCGCCCCATTATTCTGTGAGTTCTCTCCAGGTACTCCGGCTTCCTGCCACAGTCCAGAAACGAGACTGTTAAGTTAATTGGTTGCTCTCAGTTGTCCTTCAGGGTGTGTGCTTCTGTGTTTTCCTGTGGTGGGCTGGCAGCCTGTCCAGGGTGTACCCCCAGCTACCCTATGACTCTGCATGGACAAGCAGGTATAAAAATGGATGGATGAACTTGATAAAAGAAGATGTTTCTCATTCCGCAGAGAATTGCTGCCTCTGAAATCCAATCAGGCCTGAAGTTATTTGGCATCTCAATCAGTCAGTCTTCTTATGATCAGAGCGGTGACGGACTTCCTGACTTAGCAGTGGGTTCAAAGGGAAAAGTTGTCTTACTCAGGTAAGTTCCTATTATGGTTATTACAGAGTTAAGATGTTGAGTGTTTTGCTTGCTTTACAACCTCAAAACAAAAAACATGACACTTTCTGTTTTCTAGGTCCAGACCAGTTGTAACAGTGATTGCCACTGTGTCGTTCAACCCAAATCAGATCCCAACTCAGAACCCAGACTGCTCACAAAAGCTGCCAGCCATTGCTACTGTCTGCTTTACCATGAACAAATTGTCTGACGTGAATGGAGGTACCTTACTTTAGTTCTTCATTTATCCATCCTTTTATTTGAAAACTTTTATTTTTCAAACAAAACACATCTTCCAGCTCTAGCACAGGTTAATTACACTTTAACATTGGACGCAAATCGTAAGATACCAAACAACCGAGCTGAGATCACCAAGGACGTGAGAGATAAGAGCGGATCTCTTCGTCTTGAATTAAATAAGAAAGCATGCGGCAAAGTCAACTTCTTTATTGAGGTAAGTCCTAATGCAACCATTACAGTAACCTTATACAACTATTTAGGATTCAACAGCATTGTTTTCATTAATTATCTTTCTATTGCATAATGTCTCCATCCTCTTGCAGTCTTGTCCAGAAGATGCTCTCAATCCACTCGATAATGAGCTCAGATTCACCTTTGTTGGTTTGCCTTCTGGCACAAAACCTAGACCAAGCCTTTCTCCACAGGTTCCAACCACAACCTTTCATTCTGTGAGTAAGCCCTGCACACCCTTTATCTGAACAGAAAGATATTTGCTCAGCTTTAATCTTTCCTCTTCTTTTTGAGTTTTTTTCATGGTTATTGCTATGACCATTCCATGCAAAATGTTTATGTAGTCCCACATCTCAAAGCTAGAACATGTGATTGACCTAAATATGAATTTCTGCTTGAGCAGATGTGCTGAATAGTTTGCTATCATCCACAGATTGGCTTTGAGATCAGTTGTGGAGCTGATGAACAGTGTGAAGATAATTTGAAGGTGGATTTCAACTTCACCAAGTAAGAGATTGGTTTCTGGAAGGAAAACCTTGATGTGTGTGGTGAACCTTTATATATTAAGTCTGCAAAAACCTCACGTCTGCATATTTTTGGCAAAAACAGGATCTAGAAAAAAATCTCTAAAATTCAGCAAACTTAATTTACTGTTTTCTGAAACCAGATGTTTGCAGAAACTGTATTAAAAAACAGTTTTTCTCTGACTTTTGCACATTAAATCAGACTTCTCCTCTTGTTCCAGAAGTATTTCTTTTTGCACATTTGCAAATTAGGTGATGGTAAAGATCGTGCTTCCGGAACAGATTGCGCAATCACAACGACTATAAAACTCATCTTTGGTACTTCTTCTCTTTTTCTAATAGCTGGTGAGCATAGACAGCTGCCAGCTGGAATCCAATGTAAAGACACATTGTTGCCACCTACTGGACTGGAGTGTGAATCAATAGATTAGCAGGGTTAACAAAAAGTTTATGTGGCTGTCATTAGCCGTCCTGGAGCACCAGGACGGCCATTCTCTGATTTTCCAGATCTCACAGATGGCCAGTCTGCTCTTGCCCCTGCCTAATCGTGGCTCAGTATTCACAAATTTTTCTGAGGAACATAATTCGAAATTATTCACAGATAATTCACCTATTTGCAGATTTTTTCATAGAGCATATCTAATTTCATATCATTCAAATATCTGCAAATATTTGACAGAAAATGCAGCCTGAAAAGTTGAAAGAACTAAGAGCAATGCCACTCAACATGCTATTGGCTGCCATGTGCAAAGCAATCAATCCAGGACCACCAATCATTTTCCTTGGTGCTGACTGGCTATACAACCGAGAGCAGAGATAAGGAAGATTGTAGAGTCTTTAGGTATTACAGCTAGCAACTAGTGATCAGGCCTGAAATTTGTGTGTAGTGATGGACTCAGACCTGAACCTTCAGAGACACATAGAGACAATTACAAAGTTGGCCTTCTATCACCTGAAGAACATCTCCAGGAATAAAGGACTGATGTCCCAGTAAAATCAAGAGAAAGTCATTCATACGTTTATCTTCAGTCATTTTGATTACTGCAACAGTAGCTGTGTTTCCAATAACCTTGAAATGGTGCAAAATGAAATAAAAAAAACAAACAAACAAACAAACAAAAAAAAAACATTTGCTAGTGGAAACATGCTATTTTAAAAAAATTCTCCTTTTTCGAGAAAAGCTTTTGGCGCCAGGATGAGGTTTTTTTTTGGCTGTATCAAAATTGGTTTATTTTGCAAAACTGAAATGAAAATACTTTTTTCGCATCACAAGTCACATGATCAACAACCGGATGTTGCCTCTTGCGCAAACTGTGATGAACATGACAACAGGAAGTAGACAGAGGATCATGCTGTGGCATGTTTTTCATGAGTTATCATGTAAACAAGCTTATTCACGTGTGATTAATTTAATTTCTTATTTAATGGAAACACGGCAATTGCAAAATTGTTTTTTTGACATTAGCAGAAAATCAACAGAGCTGATCCAGATCGGTGCTACTCACATTTTCACTAAAAATTGGTGAGCACATCACTCCAGTTCTAAAGTCCTTCTACTGGCTCCCTCTAGCTCAGAGAATAGACTTAAAATAATTCTGTTAGTTTATAAACCACTGAATGGCTTAGCATCACAATACATTAAAGACCTGTTGTCATCGTATCAACTTTCCAGATCACTCATGTCTTCTGGTTCTGGTCTGCTCTGCATCCCCAGAACCAGAACCAAACACGGAGAAGCAGTATTCAGTTTTTATGCTCCACAAATCTGGAACAAACTTCCACAAAACTGCAAAACAGCCGAAACACTGAGTTCCTTTGAACCAAGGCAACAAAACCACCTGTTTAGAGCTGCCTTTGATTCCTAGTAATTGGAAAATTGATCAATATATTTGATATATGTTTGCTTGATGATTTTGATGATGGCATTTGTCAAAATGTAATGTTTATTGGTTGTTTCATAATTGGTTATTGTATTATGTTTTTATTGTGTGAAGCACTTTGAAGTGCCTTGTTGCAGAAATGTTTTAAAAAAATAAAAATAAACTTTATTTATAAAGTTAACAATAAAGCAGAAGCTTTATTGTTAGCTTCTGCTGTTGTGCTAAGACAGTTAGCACTGTGCATGTTAATAGCTATTACGGTACATTTGGTGTTTGAACTATTAAAATTGGCAGTTATTAACATTTTTAGAGGGGGTCTCAGGTATTCATTAATTTCACCTATTCTTGGGTGGCTGTGGTTCCTAACCTCCCCCATAAATACCAGGGGTTTCCTGTATATTAAGATTTCTCTTGAGTAATATTCAGCAATATTGAAATCAGAGAAGCTGCTATCAGGTTGTTTTCATACACCCGGCCTCTGTGCTGACTGTCAGTCTAGTTTTACAGATCTCTTTGCAGACATGTAGTGTCACGACTTGGTTTCATCTTTATATTCTTGTCATTTATTGTGTTCTTTCAGATCCTCAGTGGTTAAAGTTGGCATAGATGAACTTTTGAATGTGACCGTCTTTGTGAAGAACAGAGGAGAAAACTCGTACAACAGTCGCATTACTCTCACATACCCAGTTGGGCTCTCCTACAGGAAGTTTACACCTTTGGAAGTAAGGCACTGAAATGAGTTTATGTTTGAGAAGCTCCTGCAACAAGCTGATATTCTGTCTTTTTATTACAGGGAAGAATTGCGTGCAACTCTTTGGACAGTGAGGACGGTGGTAACAAATGGAAAGACAGACTGTAGCATTGACAAACCTATATTCAAAGCCAACTCTACGGTTAGTTTGTTGCGCTGCTGCTGCTTCTCTCATTATTGAACCAGAAGAGGGGATCTTCTGATCCTTCTCTCTCATATCCTTTTAGGCAGTCTTCATCGTCTCCTATGGTCACAACACCAACAGTGACCTTAATAGGAAGATCTTAGTGACCGCGAACGCCACCAGGTACAATTCAGCAGCTTAAGGTGGAGCTCTTTGATGCAGTCATTTTAACTCAAAGTTTTTATTTTGTCTTTCTCTTCTAGTGACAATACGCGTCACTCTCCTTCCAGTGAAATCTACAAGAAGAAAGAGATTGATGTCAAGTACAGCATTTTTATTACAATTGAAAGGTCTGTTAATTCAAGCAAATAAATTATTTTTTTGAAAAATCCATCATGGTTGAAAGATGTCTTATTAAATATATGCATGAAATGTGTGCTCAGCTCCCTCAGCTACAACAATTTCACATTTGGAGAAAATACTTTGCAGAAACCACTTGAGCAAAAAATAGCGGTAAAAGATGATTTCATTCAGTCGGATCAGAAATATCTCCAATATTCAGGCTCAGTCATTCAATAATTCGGGTTCTTTGTGTTTTATTCTCACTTCTCTTAGGTTGCTAACGTAATCAGAGCATTAAATTTCACTGTGGTGATCAAAGTTCCTGTAAAGCTTGGTGACAAAGACATCTGGATGGACACAAGCAGTTTTCAGGTGAAAAATGCTACAAACTACAACTAATTAAAGTTAAAGAAGACTTAAACTGACACAGTGGAGCTCTGTTTTCAGATTTCAGGCTGTCAGATCAGCAGACATGAAGAACCTACTGTCACTGATTTTGTTAAAAAGATAAAAGAAACAAAAGTATTGGTAAGTATATCTTTTTAGAGTGCCTCTTAATAAAAGAATGGTTCTCAAAAGTTTACACACCCCAGGTTTTGTGAATCCAAAAGTTTGACTTTTATCTTCATTTCAGAAAGTTTTCCACAAAATGTGACATGTATCCTGTGCATTTCAACTATAAATTCATAAGAGGTTTTATTGTGTTCACGTCGCTGAACTATTTCGTTGTCTTTTAATTCAGTTTTTGGATTCAGTCTTTTGAAATTCACACCTATAATCAGCTACAGTTAAACTACTGAACCTGAAATACAGTAGACCACCGGCATTTTGCAACTTTAATTTTGTTACAGGACTGCTCTGTAGCAAGGTGCAGAGTGTTCAGGTGCTCCAGGTTCATGGAAAGGAACAAGGACATAACGTACACTATCTCTGCAAACATCAGCTCAAGATGGATAGAACAGGTGATTGATGCAAAGTTGACATAAATACATTGCTTAATACTTGTAAAATGTTAAAAAAGGAATAAAAAAAAGCTCATCATCCCTCATGTATTTTTCTTTCTTTCAGATCGGACTTTCATCTGCTAAATTCATATTGACCAGTACAGCCAGTCTAGAGTACGACAAGGACCAGTATATCTTCTT
Source organism: Anableps anableps (assembly GCA_014839685.1). Classification (NCBI taxonomy): domain Eukaryota; kingdom Metazoa; phylum Chordata; class Actinopteri; order Cyprinodontiformes; family Anablepidae; genus Anableps; species Anableps anableps. The sequence goes on from CM026084.1 coordinate 27,289,403, forward strand.
CTCAACAACATCTAATAATGACCCTCCTGTTCGCAAGGTGACAGCACATCTTTATGAACACCTTAGTACCAAAAAGACCTTTAAGGGTTTTATTTGAAACCTCTCACTTTGGATTTTCAGATTGAGGCTGAGGTAGAAGTGTTTTCTAAACCAGACTTCACTAAAGAGATTATAGGAGGATCTCTGGGAGGTTTGGCCTTTCTCGCTTTACTTACCGCCGGTCTATATAAGGTGAGTCATCCGAGGTTTTCTTGAAATACTTAAGATTTCCAGTTGAGAATAACAGACAAAACATGGCTCGTTATTATTATGAAGCAGTAGTTTAAATCTTAAAATCCTTTTTATATTACGTCTTTCAGCATTTATCTTGCCTTATTCATGATTTTCATTCCACTCTCCTGTTTTTCTCTCAGGCTGGATTTTTCAAGAGCAAATACAACGATATGATTAATGAAAATGCAGGAGGAGAAGGAGATCCAGGAGCTGAAGGAGATGCACCCACTGAGGGATGAAATTCCCTCTCACCTGTTACATCCATTCAGTACATTTGTAATAATCAGTGTTTCTGCAGATGATGTTTAAAAACAGTGTCTTGAAAATGATGTTTTTGTTTTGGACTTTCAAAGGTGAGATATTTGTGTATTTACATTTTTTATCTTGAACAGGTGATTTCATGGTGGACAGAAAACATAACAGTGGTCAGTTATTTTTAAACATTTTGAAACAACATGCTTAAAGCTTCTTGAAGGCTAAAAAGTGTCTGTGCTTGAAAAAAGATGTCAATTGCTTTGTTTTGAAATAAATCACAATTTATACAAATGAAACTTGGTTCTTGTACTGTGTTTTTAATTAAATAAACCAGATATTTCATTTAAGAAAAAATAATGATCAGATTTTTTGTCTTGTTTTATGATTTAAATGTGTAATGTGTGAAAGGAAAATAAATACAGAGGCATATTTAACCCTTTCCTGGTCCTCAAGAGCTACTGTCCTGAAGGTTTCACTTTAAAACTCAGTGTAAGCAAACAGTTGCAACGTTCTTTTCCAAATCTAAAATTGCAAATTACAAGGTAGATATTTATGTGGCTGGTGAAAGCGAATACAACCTGTGACAGAATTTAAATATATCAGCGTTATAATAGACTCAAAACTTACTTTTAAATCTCAGATAAAAAAAGGTTTGTGATCATGTTTTTTTTTAGTGTTTCAAATTTTAGGTTCATAAGACCACATGTATCACGACAGGCCTCTAAAATGTTCATGCATGCTATGGTTCTATTACACATAACCTACTGTCTTACATTGTCACAAGCAAACAAAATTACGTCAAACCCCTGAAGTCTTTATACAATCTGTCAAATGATCGTTTCATTTTCTGAAATGACTAGCTAGAAATATTGCACCTTTACACGATATTCTAAGGTAAACGTTAGCGACTGGGGAAATATAAAACTTCAACAGAGTCCATGCCTCCAGCAAGCAATTGTTTATCAATAGTTGAGGGTCCAGACCCTCTGTATGAAGCATAGAACAGGGAGCTGGTTTTTACCAGGCGAGTAGATCCTTTACTGCTGGGACTGATCAATAAACTGGTGTGGAGGGGTACTTTCTGAGCGTTGTATCATATTATGATGTTATTCCCTGGATTAGGCAAAACTTTCAACCAAACTCCAAGAAAACAACATTTCTCCTTTTTGGCACCAAGTCTGCCTTGTTCAGATGTAACAGTTTCACAATTACAGCTGACGATTCCACAGTTTCTCCCTCCCCTAAAGCTAAGAGTCTGGGTGTCTTCCTTGATAGCATTTTATCCTTTGAATCTCATGTCAATAACATCACTCGGCGTACATATTCTCATCTTCGAAATCTCAACCATCTCTGTCCATCTCTTACTCCTACCAGTACAGCCATCCTTAACGACACACTTGTCACTTCTTGATTAGATTACTGTAACTGTTCCCTTTCATTTATAAACTTCAGCCTGTCCAGAGCAGAACCTCTCAGATCATCACAAGATTTAATTTCACAAAGGCATTCTGAAAGGAAGAATGGTGTTAGACTTTGTGGAGAGGTAGAGTTATCTGCATAGCAGTGAGAATGAATACCAAATGTTCTGAAAATGAGACCAAGTATGAGAAGATAAATGATTAAAAAAAAAAAAAAAAAAAAAAAAAGGACCAAGAACAGAACCCTGAGGTATACCTGAAGTAACTGGGGAAGACTGCAACTTGAACTGTTTGAGTTGGACAAAATGTTGACTGTAATCGATTGTCTACAGTCGCTACTTGCTCATCCAGGAGGAGTGAATGCTGCAAGTCAGTGACTCGATGCAATCTGCTGGGTTTTCTTAGAGACTTTTTAAAATCTACTCTGAATAACTAATTGAGTTTACTGTACTGGTTGATAACTAGGATCAATTGAAATGTATGATTTAATTGGTTAATTGCAAAGTGCCTCAAGACAACCTTTGTTGTGAATTGGCACTATATAAATACACTGAATTGAATTCAGAGAGGTAAGATTTGAACCAATTGAATGTGGTGCCAGAAAAACCATTGTAAGATAATCTGTCAAGAATATAACGAGAAATGTCAAATGCTGTGCAGAGGTCAGGGAGTATGTTGTTGTTTAAGGCAATTACTAATAACACTAGTAATTTAGATCAAAATTACCAAGTCAGTGCAGCACCTGATCATCAGTAAAATAGCCAAATAGTCCAGTCTCAGTTACTGTCTGTACTGGTGTTTTTCCATACAGCATGTGTATGGGAAAAAAAAAATAAAATAAAATAAAAAAATTTCTCCAATATACAAGAGTTTATTAACAAAATGAACTGAACCCAAACTTATTTCTGTCTTCTTCTGAGGAAGCTTTTTAACACATGAAATATCAACCACTGCACACAGGCTTAAAATAAATTGAACTTATTTACAATATTCAACAATGGAAAAAAAAAAAAAGTGCAAACGGGAGGATTCTCTGGATTCAGAGTTTAACAGCATCTGGAAATGAGTTGGGTGGAGCGGATCAACAGATTGAAAGTTCTTGAAATGGATAACAAAAGTTCTTACAGTTCAGAGGCAGCATAAATGCTTGGAGGAAATGGACAATTCTGAAGGTGCTGTGCTTGAGGAGTTTGATGGAGAGGTCCTGAAGGTGCCTTGTTTGTGAATCCAGGGATTCTGAGGCAGAGCAGCACGGTGGAGAGCAGGCAGGCAAGTGTGTTCTGGAATAAAGGAGCTGTGTGGAGTGATGGAGGCAAGGAACGGATCCAGATCTTTACAAACAGAAGGAGGGAAGTTGTAATTAGTCCAACTCGGGAGAGGGACAGTTAACCTGGAGACACAAAAAGAAGAAAATAATTTCAACATGAACTTCTCAAGCGCAAGGAACAACAAGGTGTGAGTGGGTGGGGGTGGAGATATATATATATATATATATATATATATATATATATATATATATATATATATATATATATATATATATGGCACAGGCACCTCAGGACTACCAGTAGAAGCCAGCTGTCAGGCGCTGAATGATCATCCAGCAGCTTCTTATAAACAGCCAGCAGTCTTGATGGATAATTGCCGACAGCTGTGCAGACTGGAGCTCCTACGCTAACACACCAGGATCAAAACAATTTCAACTGTTTCCAACATCAAATTCAAAACAAGCTTATGTTATTTAAGTCATCATTTAGTCTCTTCTAACAGAAAGTATTTTACACTAGAATTACCTTTAGTGCCATAAAATGACCAGGATATCTGGAAGTTATTTAAGAACATTTTAGGTTATGAGAAATCAGACTTTACTTTAGCAAAATTACATTCCAGATGTAGTTAATTTGGCATGAATACATTATAGTGCAATTAAAATTAATCATCAAATGTGCAGTGATGATAGTAATTTTGCTTTGGAAAAATCCAAATGCGCCTGCATTAGTTTTCATGTTTTATTTTTTATTTTTTGCTTTGTATTCGTAGCTACAATAATGACAGATATTAGTGTCAGGCTGATATATTACAGAAGAAGGAAAGCCATCTCCAAACATTGTATTGTTTCTGATGATAAAACTCTAAAAAAAGGGGGGGGGAGTGTTTTAGGAGTTTTAATACCTTGTGCAGTGACTAATGTTAGTGACTGTTAATGATTACAATTAACAAGGTCGAGATTCCAGGAAGTGGGAATAAATATAATGCATCACACCACCTTGGTTAGTCAGTACCTCATGTTGTTGGTTTAATTTTATAACAGTTTACTGGCAACTTTTGACCCAAAATAAGAATAAAGCCTCATAGATGGTTTCCTGTAAGGATTGGCAGAAAGGGTGGATGTGATTCACTGAAGCACAGACAGGTGATTAAACTTTTCAGAATATATCTTTTACAGAAACTGAATCATGTTCTGCAGCTTCTTCATCTTTTATCTGATCACTGATATCACGTCATTCACTCACGTTGGTTGTTGGACGTTTTTCTTTATTTGAATCAAATACATCACAAAGATACCAGAATTGAGCTGATCAGCTGGTATTAGTAGTGAACAACATGGCACAAAAATGACTTTTGATGGGTTTCATTATACATGCAGAAACATTTGAGCAGCATTTGACCTGTAAAGATTATAACCTCATACATTTGGGATTAAGACAGGTCAAGATTATTTGTATCACACATTTCAGAAACAATGCAGTTCAAAGTGCTTAAGTTAAGTTTTACTCATTAAATATCTGATAAAAATGCCCGATTAAATGTCCAAGGACCATGTTATTTCAATATGTTGCTTTGATTATAATGACATTGAAACTTTGGGGGAAAAAATGGTAAATTGAGGAAACGAAGGCTACGTTCACACTGAAGGTCTTAATGCTCAATTTTGATATTTTTTTTTTTTTTTTTTTTTTTTTTTTTTGTGAAATCTGACTTTTTTTCATGTGGTCGTTCACATTTTCAAATATATGAGACTTGTATGTGATCTCCTGTGTGAACTGCAAACAACCTGAAAGTGTCCCGCATGCACAGTAGAAGACGCTCGCACATAGCGAGCGTGCTCAGTGTTTGCAGAAGCAAAACTTGGTCATGGTGGCGCGTGTGTTTCGATTTTAAGGTTGTTGTCCAACCTGAGCCAGCACATTAATAACTCTTTCCATTGTTTGATCTCCATACTATTGTCTGCTGTGGTTGTTGTTTTTCTTCCTGTTTCTGTGTATCAGGATGCAGAATAGTGACGTTTGTTGGGTATCAATGACGTACAGGTCGGATGAATGTGACCTGGCCGTACACACAAAATTCAATTTAAAATTCCAAAATACTTTATTTATCCCAAAGGGAAATTAAATGTTGATGTAACTAATTTAATCAAGGAGTTATTATACCCATTCAGTGCCTTTGACATAGAGCTCATTTTGTTGCATCTACACAGACTACAAGAAAAAACCTTTGAAGGAGAAATTTTAGGAAAACATACAAATAAAATGGAAAAATCAATAAAATACACAAATGAATGCACTGAAAAAACCCAGACTGTTGTTATACGCCTTATGTGATGTCAAAGCTTGTTTTGGGGATTAAGCAGTGATTTAAAATAAAATTTATAAAAAGAAATTTAAAAAACTGTCTAATATGTTGTTCTACAAGTGACAAACTATATTTAAAGTAGGTTTAATCTATTTTACAGAAAAGCCTGGCTAGTAGCTTCAAATTACAACAGGCAGGTTGAATCAAACAAATTTTAGCATTAAATTAATTTTAAAAGACAGAAACTAGGTAAGATTTAGAAAAATATCAGCATGTATTATTGAGATATTTCCAAATCCTTTTAAATTATGTCAGTGTGACTAAAGTGTTTCCACCAAAAAAAAAAAAAAAAAAAAAAAAAAAAAAAAGAATAAAAAACAGTGAGTGGCATAACCATGAGGTGTTCAGTTCAGGTATCATAGTTTAATATTTTCCTAGGAGGTTAAGCTACTAAACCACAGAGTTACTAATTCATGATGACTGCGGATTAAGACTTAATCCACATAACAAACAAGAATGGGGGAGGGATTATTCTCATTTGCCTTTAGGAGGGACACATTTGATTGGGTAACTGATAAAACTAAGTGTATAAAAAGCATCCCAGAAGGATTCTGCTGTCACATTCACAATGGCTTCGTGGAAACTGCTGCACGGTCTGGCTTTGCTGAGCCTTTTCTTTGCAGGTAAGTCATTCTTTATTGCTCTGCTGTCCAGAACTGGTGCAAATAAAAAAGTACTAAACTAAATTCAGAACATTGCACGGTTTAGAAATGAAAATCATTCAGCGCTATCTGTTCAATCTTTACTTCATAGCTTATCACAGGCTTGTAGAGTTATTTTAATAATCGAGTGTGTGTGTGTATTAAAGTTATGTGTGAAATAAACTTTTATGTCAAATATCAGACTAAAATATGTCTTGGCTGTTTTTTCTTTGTGCACATACAACTTGTCTAATTTATTCATCATGGTTGATTTATTTTGAAAATATTTGATTAGTATTTAGAGGTATTATTGAAAAATAACAAAAATGGATAATTTTAAGAAACATGAGGTATGCATACCATTTTGTAGCTCAGATTGTCATATTTACTGATTATTACAGAAAATAACTGAGCAGCTGTTGAATTTTTTTGTTTTTGATGTGTTTTGTCTCCTTTCTAGAATCACACGCACAGCTTAATGGTACGTAGATGACTAGATCTGAAGTTTTCTTTAAAGAACTTTATAAATGAGGAAGAATTGACCTGATTTCTCTTTCAGTGTGCGGCATCGTTCCTCGGAACTCCAAAATAGTTGGAGGTCAGGATGCCTCACCTGGAAGCTGGCCGTGGCAGGTCAGCCTGCAGAGAGCTGGCAGGCATGTGTGTGGAGGCTCCCTAATCAACAAAAACTGGGTGCTTTCAGCAGCTCACTGTGTCAGTCGGTCAGTAAAAAAAAAACGCTCTCTGTGTGTTGACCATTATTTGTCTTAGAGAGCAAATATTAGATTATAAATGATTTACACTAGAACTGCTGACATTCCAGAAATATTTGACTTGTAAATATACTACCTTTCACAGTAAACTGAAGTGTTCCATAGTGAATCTAAATTTGCCCAAAGTTACCTTACAAAATGTTGGAGGAAAACCCAACAAAGCAACAGGGAAATCTAAATGAAATTTTAAAAAATTAAAGAATGGTTACAGAAGGCAGCTTCCTGTTCCTAAAAGAAAATGTTCTCTTCTTCTGCAGAACGAGTCCATCCGTGTGGCAGGTTTCTCTTGGTCGGCAGCAGCTGCAGGGTGGAAACACAAACACCCAAGTGTCTGTGGGAGTCAACGCAATCTTTGTGCACCCTGAATATAACAGTAACACCTTAAACAACGACATTGCATTGTTCAGACTCTCTTCACCAGTGAAGTTCACAAACTACATCAGACCGGTGTGTTTGGCAGCGAGTGGCAGCAGGTTCAACAACAGGACCACTAGTTGGGTCACCGGCTGGGGAAATGTCGCAGAGGGAGGTGAGATTCGTGTACCTGTATTTACTTGTTTTGATTTGTTTGGCTCCCCGCCCAGAGTGGCATAATCTGAGGGGCGGCATGAACGCCTAACATAAAGATACATACAGTGGACCCCCAGTAATCATGGTGACCTCAGCCACCCATGAATGGCTTAAGTGTGTGAATGTTCTAGGAAACAATCTGAGAATAGGCAATTTTCCTCAGATAATTTGGATTTATGTTCCACAGAATACTCCTCTGTATATTGTCTGTCAGTTTGCTACAAACAAGATTTCTTTCTTTTTATTTACATTCCCAGCTTTAGATGTCTTCACTTTTAGAAAGGATGACCTTATGCTACAAGTAGTGATGAAACTGAAGTTTGTATGTGATTTGATGCTTTGGATTAATTTAAGGGCATTTTTCTGAGACTTTGTACTAAATACTGGGTTTCGATAACAGATGTTTTCAGATTTATGTCTGTCTTGTATTGCATGGGGTTTTAGAGAACAATTTCCCAAGTCCATTATCAATGCAAGAACTGCCACTCATTGAGTATGTCTGAGTATCTGTCTTCCTTTATTGCCCCGCAGTGTTTCTCCCCCCTCCTCAAACTCTCCAGGAAGTGAAGATACCAGTTATAGGAAACAGACAGTGTAACTGTTTGTATAGAAGCAGTAGAATCACAGACAACATGATCTGTGCTGGTGTTCTGTCAGGAGGCAAAGACTCATGTCAGGTACACTCCTGGATCTGATTTAACGTCAAAGTGATAAACAAAACAAATAGTGAGTCTTTAAACTAAAAAAAAGAAAATCAATCTTTCTGTCATTCCAGGGAGACTCAGGAGGTCCAATGGTGAGCAAACAGAGCTCACGCTGGATCCAGTCTGGAGTTGTTAGCTTTGGATATGGCTGTGCTCGGCCCAATCGACCTGGAGTCTACACTAGAGTATCCCGTTACCAGTCCTGGATAAACTCCCTCATCCAAGATGATAAACCAGGCTTTGTCCAGTTCACCTCCAGTGGAGTGGATCCTGACAGCACCTTCACCTGCCGGCGCCTGCCATTTTTACCCAAGTAACAAGAAATACAACTGTAACTAACAGCTGTTGTAGCACTGACTGAAAGTGGAGGGATCTCTGCAGATGTCCAGGTGTTAAATGACGAATTTAGTTCATTCTTAATGCATACAGTACATGGCATACTGTTTCCTTCAATGCTTCTGTCATTTTCCAGTGTTCCTGTTGCTGTGAATTATTTAGTTATTTTAATCATTATTAGTGCAATAGCAACTCATTCTAGCATCATACCACTGCTTTTGACCTTATTTAGGTAACACATATCCAGCATCTGGTTTTAACTAAGCAATATCTTATGAACTGCATTTATATTTTACTGATCATAACATGTAATGTTGAGTTAATTTATTTTCTAACTCTATATTCAAAAATATCTCTTTCAACTTGTGATCTTTCAAATAAAAATAAAATCCTTTAATGTGTTTCTTTGTTTTGTTCCATACATCTGAAATGATCCGAAATAACAATAAATTCAGACAAGGTTTAAAATGCATGATTTATTTAAATTAAAACAAATTTACATTTTTAATGGAGTATGAATTTAAAACACATATCAACTGAACAAACTAATACTGCTTTCAAAAGTGTAAATATTGAAATGTTTAACTTTATGCCAACAAAAAAGCTACTAAGCTGGCAATGTAAAAAGACAGAGCTACATCAACTTTAACTGTGATTCAATCCAGTTAAACTTCATGCAGGCACCAATTATGGAATGAGCAAGAAACATTACATTTTGACAAATGCCATCATCAAAATCATCAAGAAAATACACATCAAAAATATTGATCAATGTTCCACTTTCTACTAATCAAAGGCAACTCTAAATAGGTGGGTTTTTAGCCTTAATTTAAAAGTTTAAAAGTTGTTCCAGATTAGAGGAGCATAAAAACTGAAAACTGCTTCTCCATGTTTGGTTCTGGTTCTAGGGATGCAGAGTAGACCAGAACCAGAAGACCTGAGTGGTCTGGTTGGTTGACACAACAACAACAGAGCTTTAATGTATTTTGGTGCTAAGTCATTCATTGATTTATAAACTAAGAGAAGTATTTTAAAGTCTATTTTCTGAGCTACAGGGAGCCAGTAGAAGGACTTTAGAACCGGGGTGATGTGCTCTATTTTCCTGGTTTTAGTGAGAACGTGGGCAACAGTGTTCTAGATCAGCTGCAGCTGTCTGATTGACTTTTTAGGTAGACCGATGAAGACGCTATTGCAATAATCAGTGAGAATAAAGATAAATGCATGGATGAGTTTCTTTAGATCTTGTTGGGACATTAGTCCTTATACCCAGGAAATGTTCTTCAGGTGATAGAAGGCTGACTTTGTAACTGTCTTTATGTGTCTCTGAGGGTTCAGGTCTGAGTCCATCACCACACCCAGATTTCAGGCCTGATCACTTGTTTGGAGTTGTAATAACTGAAGATGCGTGCTGACTCTTGATTGTTCCTCTTCAGGTCCAAAAATAAGTACAGTTTTGTTTCTGTTCAGCTTTAGACCTAAATTACTGGACAGAAATTATTTAGAAATAAACAGACTCTTTTAAATCACTTCATATGAAAGTTGGGCTGCAAGTGAGCAAAATACATAAAGAAACGAAGCAAGACAAAAAAAAAAAAAAAAAAAAAAAAAAAAAAAAAAAAAAAAAAAAAAAAAAAAAAAAAAAAAAAAAAAAAAAAACCTCTTGCGCCATACTGAAAAAAACCCAGGGGATTTTTTTCTCAGAAGTTATCTAAACCAGAGATGCAGTTCAACAGAATATGCAACACGGTTATAATTGCATTAAATCATTTTTTATTAACAAAACCTTTCAATGCATATCAATCTCGTAACTTAATCTATCATGGAAAAACAACAGATGTACAGATATTACAAAGATAATTAAAGAACAAATGAATAAATATTAAAGCAAATTAAAAAAACATATTTCCTTAAATATTAATTACTTTTTTATTTTTTCAAACTTATTTTGGTCTAAAAAAAAAAACATGCATTGCCCTCTCAAAATTTTATAGAGCTTCAAGTGAAAAAATATTTGCAGAGACTGAAGCTTGGAGGTCTTGGTTTTGTTACTTGGTGAAAGGCGGCAGGCGTCGACAGCTGAAGGTGCTGTCAGGATCCACTCCTCTGGAGGTGAACTGGACAAAGCCTGGTTTATTAACTCTGATTCTGGAGTTTATCCAAGACTGGTAACGGGACACTCTGGTGTAGACGCCAGGCACACTGGGCCGAGCACAGCCATATCCAAAACTAACAACTCCGGATTGGATCCAGCGTGAGCTCTGCTTGCTCACCATCGGACCTCCTGAGTCTCCCTGAAATTACAGAAAAGAAAAATTAGAGGCTCATTATTTTCCATCCAGGCGACTGATGAAACAAAGCAGCTTACCTGACAAGAATCTTTGCCTCCTGGAAGAACACCAGCACAGATCATGTTGTCTTTGACTGTTCCTTTTCCAAGCAAACAGTTGCACTGTCTGTTCCCTATTACAGGTACCTTCACTTCCTGAAGGGTTTGAGGAGCGGGTAGAGGCACTGTAGAGGATTAAATTATTGAGATTAGTCATAAAAGCAAACAATACAAAACAATTACTGTGCCACATTAATTGGCACTCTTTAATATGAATACAATGGGGGAAAATGATCCCTTTAATATGACTATAAGGGAGAAAATAGCTGATTTTTTAAATATTAAAAATCAGTTCTATTAGGTTTAATTACATAGCATCATATTAAGGTATTTTACAAAAAGCAAAAATGAAAAATCAGCAGTGGAACAATTATTAACGACATGAAACAAAGGTCCATTTCTCTTGACCACTAGGCTGGTCAAGGAGCCGTTTTTACCTCACAGTGAGCACAAATCTGTAAAACTCAGAGTTAGAGAACTGCTGCAGTTCTCATGTTAGGGTCACTAACTCTCCATAACAACCATGAGATGTTGTCTCCATACCAACTTTGGGAAGCACACCAGGTAAAAGTCTTCTCTGTCTTACCATCGCAAGCATTAAATGTGTGTAATTTCCTAAACCCTTCTGGAAATTTTACTGCTATTCTTGGTTGGATAAGTCAAAGATTGAACCAAACCAAAACTGGTTAATCAATACAAAATCATCCTTCCATGGTCATCTCAATCCTCAGACCCACATTCTGTGGAAAACCTGTGGGATAGCTGAGTTGAAGAGAACATAAGGGAGAATCAAGGAATCTGGATGATCCAAAGAGGAGCTCTCTCTATCTGAGAAGACTTGAAGCTTGTCCTACTGGCAAAACAGGCTTGTACATAATATTTGAGAGTTGTTAAAAACAACGGGATAATTTTACCACTAAATGAAGGTACTTGAGTTAAAGTTTGGACTTTTTTAAAAAACTGAATTTATTTTAAGGGGAGATTCTCAGCTGAAACTCACCTCCCTCTGCTACGTTTCCCCAGCCGGTGACCCAGCTATCGGTGCCATTATTGAACCTGCTGCCACTCGCTGCCAAACACACCGGTCTGATGTAGCTTGTGAACTTCACTGGTGAAGAGAGTCTGAGCAGTGCAATGTCATTTTCAAAGGTCCTAAAGTTGAACTTGGGGTGTACAATGATTTTAACAATCTTTCTGTTCACTCCAGTTTTTGTGTTGTCGCCCCTCAGCCTCTGCCGCCCAAGAGAGACCTCCCATATGGATACTGTTGTACTGTAGTGGAAAAAGTCAAAACGTTATGACGATGTTTTCAATTTCATTTATGTTTTAATATTTTTCTTTACAATGACCCTGTTGAGAATAATGTTAAACTTAAATTCTGTGTGACATTTTCCATTTACTTTCAACCAGGCATATTTGTATGTAAAAAGTTGAATTATGTTTCTCGCTCTGAGACAAATTATTGCGGTAACTTTTTCCACAGGCGTATTGTATATTTTTACACTTACTTAGCGACGCAGTGGGCAGCAGTCAGCACCCATCTTTTGTTGATTAGGGAGCCTCCACACCAGTGCATGACATAACGCTTTAGATCAACCTGCCAGGGCCAACTTCCAGGTGAGGCATCTTGACCTCCAACTATTTTGAAGTTATAAGGAACGATGCCACATACTGAAACAGAAAATCAGTTGAGACAATATTAGGATGCAAACGGTCAACAAATCTTATTGCACAAATTGTTTTAAAGATTTACGCTTCTACCAACCATCAAACTGTGCGTCGGATCCTGGGAAAGAGAGAAAAACAGGTTAATCAGATCAGTTGCATTTATTTTCTTTAAGAAAATAGTGTGCTGTAGTTCCAAAATTAAGAAAAAGTCATCAGTCAATCTCAAGATCTACACTAAAACAGATCAAGTTTTCACTATAAAATTGTAAAGAATAGTTTTTTATGGATATTATTAATAACAATAATAACACAAAGTTCCACAAGTTTTCTTTTGGAACAAAGATGATTCTCTTTTCAAATATTTTATGGCCATGGCTAAACCTATAAGTTTTCTACTTATACATAAGTTTTCTACTGTGTCATACATTAACACAGACTTACCTGCAAAGAGAAGGTTCACAAGGGCCAGAGTGTGCAACAGTTCCTTCAAAGCCATTGTGCATGTGAGTGCAGAATCTCTGTGTGAAGCTCTTTAAATATGTTGTCCCATCAGTCACCTCCTTCTGTGTTTTTCACCCAAAAAAACCACACGAGCTGCTCAGCTGTTTCCTCTTTCCAAGAATCTAAATCATTTGTTACGTTTCCTTCAAAGAACTGCCATGATGTAATGATGTCAAAAATAAATTTTACACAATTTTTTGGTCTTCCCAAAGCCTTATACAGGTACTGTCCTTCTGCCTGTATAAATTTATGCTTCACATAAGGTTTCTGTCAGTATTATTTGGTTTTTGTACGTTTAAATGTTGCTATTTTGAATAAAGGAAAAACAATAAAGAACTTTATCATACCTTGGCCCATCTGAAGCTTAAGAACAAGAAGCATATAAAATTAAATTAGAAAAAATATTGTTACGTTTATGTCACTTAAACAGCTTTTAAAGTCATGTATACCAAATTTTAAGTCCACATCCACTAAGATTTCGACATCTTTCAACAATATGGGGATGTCCGAAATCCGATGAATCTTCTTTGTTAATTTTACAGAAAGAGATCAGAAATATTATCCAAGATGACACCAAGCACTTCAGTTCACTGACAGAGTACTCATACCTCTTACTTCCTGGAGTGACTGTGCAGTTGAACATATGATTGTCAATACCATTAGTCAGTGCTCGAGGAAATGACAGCACTGATTGATTATTTACAGTTAAACGAGAAATATAATATCATCTGATACTATGTTTTTTGTGTAAAAATACCATGGGTGGAGATGATTCATGTTAAATGAAAATTAAATTTAGATTTTCTATACAGAGAAATGTATTTTCTATACAAGGAATGCTTCTTTAAAGGTGAATACATTTTATAGAAGAATCAGCAAGTGGATCTCCATCAGAATATTAGTGCTGATGTTCAGTGGTATGGCTTCTGCCCAGGGCGACACAATCCAAGGAGTGGTACCGTAAATAAATTCAATTCAGCAAGTTTTCTATTGCTTATTTGCTTGTACACTCAATGGGAATGGCTTCCTGTATGTGGTGTTTACAGAATAAGCACTTTGAGAAATATTGCTGTACATTATTGCTATTATATTATATTGCTGTATTGCTGGCTGATTATGGCTGAAGTTAGTATTCAATTCACAGCTTGTGATTTTTTTTGTTAAATTTAAATGTAATTTCAGGATCTTTTTTATTTATTCTGGATTCTGGAGTTCTAGTTAATCTTAGCTCTTGATTATATCTCACATTGTTTCCACTTTAGGCCTTACAAACTGTCAGACTGCTGTAAAAACAACAATAATATATAGAGGTTGAATGGCTGTCCTATCCAAATCTACTGTTGCACACCAATATGATGCACTTTCTGTGTTCATTATAAATCCTAAAACTATTGGGTTGTGTTTTTATAATTGCAACTGCAGTACTGATAAAATACCCCCAAAAAATCTCATGAAGATTTTTTTTGAGTATCATTTCCTAAAGATTTCATATTGTACATATTTTCGTTGATTGTGGCTGTGATCCTGTCTGGGCCAGTTGATGTCTATGAAACAGAGAATATGATCAAACCAAAATAACTCTAAGCAATGTATTGCCCTTAAAATTTAAGACATAAAGGCCCAACCACATTTCCAACAGTGGACTATGAGTAGATCAGTGAAAATCACTATAAATTATAGGTTGTCAAAGCGGGAACGCAACATCTCCAAGTTGTCTTCAAACGGAGGCATCATTGCAACCGAACATCTAGAGGCTGACGTTTTTGTACCTGAAAAAGCTAATTATGGACTGGAGCCATCTGGTTTTGCAGACCAAAACTGCAAAAGCATGAAATGGGAAAGGTACAAAATGACCAGAAATATCACAAAAGGCATCAAAGAAAATGAAGAAATGTAAATATTTCAATTTTACCTAAAAATGTTCATGATCTCCACAGTACAAAGCATAATATCACATTTGTAATCTACATCACATTAAATACATCATCTACATATTTAAAGAAAAATGTAATTACAGCTGAACATTGCCAGTGGTATCCCAACGGGAGGACCAGGGAGGGGAGGGGAATTGTTGACCACACACACACACACACATACATATATATATATATATATATATATATATATATATATATATATATATATATATATATATATATATATATACACACACCACCGGACATCGTGGTGGTGGATAAACAACAGAGGAAAGCCGTTGTGGTGGATGTAGCAATACCAAGCGATTGCAACATCAGGAAAAAGGAACACGAGAAACTGGAGAAATACCAGGGCCTCAGAGAGGAACTGGAGAAGGCCTGGAAGGTGAAGACCACAGTGGTCATCGGGGCCCTCGGGGCAGTCACCCCCAAACTGGAGCAGTGGCTAAAACAGATCCCAGGAACAACATCAGACATCTCAGTCCAGAAATGTGCAGTTCTCGGCACAGCCAAGATACTACGCAGAACCCTCAAGCTCCCAGGCCTCTGGTAGAGGACCCGAGCTCAGAGGTTGAGAAAGACCACCCGTGGAGGGTGAGAAGGGAATTTATATATATATATATATATATATATATATATATATATATATATATATATATATATATATATATATATATATGTGTGTGTGTGTGTGTGTGTGTGTGTGTGTGTGTGTGTGTTATTTAACTTAGTTGATATGCTAAAAGATTTCAGTGTGACAAAAAGCAAAAAGAAACACACTATAAACATTCATGAGGGGTACTTTAACATGTCTTTATAGACAATTAAACTCTTGGATAAAATCTAACAGAATAAACTATGTTATAACAGTAGGTGCATTGATATACAAGGCTGGTCATTTTTTACCTATGACAGATAATATCCAGCTCCATCCAACATGTGGTAAGTCTAAGATGTGTTCATACATGACAGATGAATAACTGACACATAAGTTATATATTTGGGTGTTAAGTCACACTCCTCTGTTTCTTTTTTTCCTTTCTATAATCCATATCTACCTAATTTCCTTCCACCATGAGGCTGTAGGTTTCCATGCAATGTTACACCTTCCTGAAAATGTGACATATTCTGACGACCAGTCCAGAGTCACTGTTCTTGTACAACTCTTGGAGAATTTGTACTTTCCAGGACTGAAGCCTGGAAAACCTACAAAGATCTCAAAAGCTAACACATCATGCCTCATCATGCCCACAGTCTTTGACATCTATCAGTCTGAAAGTGCTATAGATGTTTTAAAGAGATTGTTGTTCATTTCTGTTGCCCTGTGATGGGGCACCACCCCCCTGCAATCCTGAAGTAGATGATGTTGTAGGTTTGCTGCTATGTTTGGTATCATTGAATTATTCCATGATTTCATCTGAACCAAGTTTCAGATGACAAACACTGAGTCATGTGTGACTCCAGAATTCTTTGGTATACAGAGGAGTTTGAGGTGTCCACTCCCATTGGTGCAGAAAAACCCCAAATCATTACCTCCCCCACACTGTCCTTGACACCGTGTATTGTTGCCAAACATCTATACTGTGGTGGCATCTGTCCACAAGACATTGTTCTAGAAGTTTTGTAGGTCATTTAGAGCCTTGCAAACTCAAGTCGACCTGAGAGAAAAAGCAATACCTGTTCAAACTTTTTCTAATTGTGCTGTCATGAACAGGCTGCATGGTTGTCCAGCTGTTAGCACCACTGCCTTGCAGGAAGAAGGTTTTTGATTTGAATGCAAGTATTTCTGTACAGATTTGTACATTCCCCTCTTGCACAAATGGGTTCTCTACTGTTACTTCCTCCCACAGTCCAAAAATATACACTGGCTTCTCTAAATTGCCCTTAGGTATTAGTGTGTATAGGAATAGTTGTTTGCCCTGTACAGTGTCTATACAACGCATTCACCCCCTTGGATGTTTTACCATTTTTTTCACTTTTAAAACTCAGTCATGGTCAACAAAATTTGCCTTGGGGTGAAATTGCTGAGACATTCACACCGAGATTGGCAGCTGTCTTAAATTGGTTCAGTTAGTGAATTACGTTCTTTGGAAATGAACCCTTCCTGGATTAGTATGCTGAAACAGTTGCTTAATGGGTATTGCTTGTATTGCTGATATATTTCCTTCCTGTTATTGTGTTAATACAGACTTTTAAGACCCAAATCACCAAACTATTAAAACCCCTGCTTTTATCGCGGTGGCCACAACTGCTGATGATCTACTCCTGTCCATTTGATCAGCACCACATAGTTGTTAGTGTCACCCTTAAATCATACAAAAGAAGCAGGGA
Organism: Anableps anableps; assembly: GCA_014839685.1. Classification (NCBI taxonomy): domain Eukaryota; kingdom Metazoa; phylum Chordata; class Actinopteri; order Cyprinodontiformes; family Anablepidae; genus Anableps; species Anableps anableps. The sequence continues at coordinate 27,306,829 of CM026084.1, forward strand.
TGTACTTAGTTTTTCACAAAGTGTTTTGGTTTTTCATGTTTGAAAAATAGTGAGTGTCAAATCCATTGTGAATGTTTGTGCACTTGGAGTTCGATCATTTTAGAACCTGGTGAAAACATAACGATTATTATTACCGCCTTATAAATAAAAGCCCAGAATTATGAGAGAGACTCTACTTTCTTTTTACCATGATTGCAGATGCTTAGCCAAGGAGCTTTCAGACTTTTATTTTTCTTCACATACCATCTCTAGTTGGATCCCAGCCTCTCCCCTTTAAAAAAAAAAAAAATCTGCAAGAATTCTTTGTTTTGGCTGCAGCACAAACAGAAAGAGGTGCTATGAGACATTTCTCCACTACACTGGCCTTGGAAGTCAGATAAGAGATGAGTCTGTTATTTATGTGTATAAATATAAAAGTAACAGCTCCCATTTTATAAAAATCTGCATCTTGACTTTAAAACAATGAGTTTGTGATTTTCAAGGTAGTACAACAGAATATGGAAAAGGCCTAAATCTTTTTTATTATTTGATTTGAATTGTTTTGCTGTTACATTAAGTCAGTCATACGTGTTTTATATTTTAAAGTCATATTAAGGTCATAAGTCATATTAAAAGAGAATATTAAACATATATATATATATATATATATATATATATATATATATATATATATATATATATATATATATATACATATATATATATATATATATATGTTGGGATATATGTTGGGATGTCATTCGGACTAGAGAAGTGTGGTCGGATGGTTACACAGAGAGGGAAGGTCATCCACACAGAAGGGGTCTCACTCCCAGAGGGAACAATAGCAGACATTGAGGACAGTTACAAGTACCTGGGAATACCACAAGCAAATGGCAGCCTCGATGAGGTCACAAGGAAAGGAGCCACAGCCAAATACCTCCAACGAGTAAGGCAAGTCCTGAGAAGCCAGCTCAATGGCAAGAACAAGATCCGTGCGATAAACAGCTATGCCTTGCCAGTAATCAGATACCCTGCAGGAATAATAAGCTGGCCAAAGGAAGAGATAAAGACCATGGATGTTAAAACTCGGAAACTACTAACCATGCATGGAGGGTTCCACCCTAAATCCAGCATCCTGAGACTATACGCGAGCCGTAAGGACGGAGGCAGAGGACTAGCGAGTGTGAGAGCCACTGTCCAGGATGAAACATCCAAGATCCATAAATACATCAAGGTCAAAGCCTCAACCGACGATGTGCTCAGCGAATGTCTCAAACAATGGGGACCAGAGGATGAGGTGCTGGAGGAACCATCATGGGAGGATAAGCCCCTACATGGGATGTACCACCGACAAATAACTGAAGTGGCTGATATCAGGAAATCCTACCAATGGCTGGAAAAAGCTGGACTCAAGGACAGCACAGAGGCACTCATCCTGGCTGCACAGGAACAGGCCCTAAACACCAGAGCAATAGAGGCTCAGATCTACCACACCAGACAAGATCCAAGGTGTAGATTGTGCAAGGAGGCCCCTGAGACAGTCCAACACATAACAGCAGGGTGCAAGATGCTGGCAGGGAAAGCGTACATGGAACGTCATAACCAAGTGGCGGGCATAGTGTACAGAAACATCTGTGCAGGATATGGACTGGAAGCCCCGAGATCAAAGTGGGGCACACCCCCAAAGGTGGTGGAGAATGACCGAGCTAAGATCCTGTGGGACTTCCAGATCCAGACAGACAAAATGGTAATGGCGAACCAACCGGACATCGTGGTGGTGGATAAACAACAGAGGAAAGCCGTTGTGGTGGATGTAGCAATACCAAGCGATTGCAACATCAAGAAAAAGGAACACGAGAAACTGAGAAATACCAGGGCCTCAGAGAGGAACTGGAGAAGGCCTGGAAGGTGAAGACCACAGTGGTGCCTGTGGTCATCAGGGCCCTCGGGGCAGTCACCCCCAAACTGGAGCAGTGGCTAAAACAGATCCCAGGAACAACATCAGACATCTCAGTCCAGAAATACGCAGTTCTCGGCACAGCCAAGATACTATGCAGAACCCTCAAGCTCCCAGGCCTCTGGTAGAGGACCCGAGCTCAGAGGTTGAGAAAGACCACCCGTGGAGGGTGAGAAGGGAATTTTTTTATTTTTATTTATCTCCAATATTTGTATGAGGTATGAGTGCCAAGCAAGTTTACAAAACAAATAAAACAAATATGTCAAAATAGTCTTTTTTTTTTTTTTTTTTTTTTTTTTTACCTCCTCCAAAAAAAATGAACAAAGTAGTCTGATTTTTTTTAAGAAGGATGATTTGTAAATCATAGTTGACATTAGTATAAGTATTAGTGTTAAAAAAATAATCAGCTGTTCATCATACAACAAAAGGAGGGCCTATTTCTACGCTTTCTTTCCAGTAGTAATGCAGTTAGAAGTCTATTTAATGTGTATTATAATTACCTCTTTATATATAAACGTGTTCTTTAAGAAAAGCTAATTTTGTAGCCTGTCATGACATGATTTAATACTAATAAACACAAATTAAACGTCATACCGAAAAGCTGCTTTAACGTCACAGAACCATAAAGTAGTATTTGTCTCCCTCTCCTGGTAAAACTGAGTAATTCCATAAGGGATTCCATAAGGGATGTGCTCACAATAGCAAAATCATATCAAACCATAAAATGTTCAGGAAAAACATGTAAATGAGTCGCAGATGGAGAAATACAATACATAAATACATATTGTTTTTTAATGTTTATTTCTAAAATGATCAGATTATGTATACAAAAAAACTGAACCAGTTTAGCCTAAAACAAAGGTTGAGCTTCACAGATTGCATCTCCTATCCAGTCTTTTCCTTTATTCCTTCGATTGCTTTCCTTCTCTTCAGGTTGGTGTAGAGCAGTGCAAAATTGATGATGTACGTTGAGACACACACCATGCAGAAGTCTCCCAGAACAAAGGCGAGAATAGATGCGAGATAAAGCGAGCCAGCTACAGACACCCAGGAGGAGAGGACCAAGGCCAGGGCTGCCTTTTTAGACAGAGACAATCCTGCAATACACATAAATCAGTTTTACTCCTTCAGTTTATATACAACAATCAACCCCTATAATCACGCATGCAGACCGAGCTATAATAAACATGACTCTCTGCTCTATAATTTACAAAGGACAATGGCAGACTTACCAAGGCCCATCTGCAGAGTGTAAAACAGAATGCCAAGGATGCTGTTGGGCTGGTTCAGAACGCTGTCTTTGGCCACAAAGAGCTGGACCAGACCAAAACCACGGCCCCATCTGCCAAAAAAAGAAAGTGGTAATGTCAAAGAAATGCATTCTTAAATATATAATAAACTGTGCTGCATTACTGTGTCTTACAGAGGTATTGCTGTTCTTTTTTAGCTTTTTGTCATGTTACAATCACAAATTCCACTCCGTTGTTCTCGGACAATTGCTAAGTGGAAGGAAATAAAAAAAAATCTTAAATCTGATATGCATGTGTGAAAACACATGCATATCAGATTTAAGATTTTTACTCTGATATCATCTTTAAGGAGAGCATGAATCATAGATGCAGTCAAGAGGTCCGTGGTAATTCTGGAGGATCTGCAGAAGTTCACAGATCAGGCAGGAGAACACCATGACAAGACAGCCTTTAAATTCAATAAATCCTTTAAGAAAGAATGGCTTGAAGGAAGCTGTTGTTGATAGGAAGCCATCAGAAGTCCCAGTGCAGATTTCCACAAAGCACAGAAATTGCTGGGGTCAGATGACATCAAAATTCAGCTTCAATGGACATCACCCAGAACAGAACATCCCTATTGTGAGACATGGTGGTGGCAGCATCATGCTGTGGGAATGCTTTTCTTCAACACTGAAGGGGAAGCTGCTCTGAGTTAAAGGGAGGATGGACAGAGCTAAATGCTGGAAAATCCTGAAGGAAAACCTGTTAGAGCAGAGGTATCAAACTCCCAGCCTGGGGGCCCATTTGAGCCCGTGCACCGCCCACTTCCAGCCCTCAGCTTCACGTCAGAAATATAATGCAATATGGCCCTTATTTTACAGATAATGTATACAAATATGTGTTAAGAATTATTTATATATAATTGTTTAGTAAGTGTAGTTTTGATGACCTCCAGGAGAGGGCAGCCTTGGAAGAAAAAAAAAATCAGGATTAAATTGAAAGACACTGCTTTTTGCATATTTTTGTTGTAACATAAAGGTAATATGAGCCCAAAGCACAAATATGATGGGAAACTTACTTTGTTATTTCAGCAATAGAAACTTATTTGTATAGAAAATTATTTGCAGGAGCAGTCAAACACTAATATGCATACTTATGTCTGCATTTTTATTTTTGTTAAATATTAAGTAAACAATAGAAGGGCTGTCACATGTTTGGCCAGAAAGAGAGTACCAGTTTGTTCACATGGCAGTTCAGAAACAGGCTTCAATTAATTTACTATTTAAGGATGATGAAAAAGATTTGTACAAAGTTTACAGTTTTGTACTATTATTTTTATTTAGTTTTGAAATTAAAACACTATATTTTCAGAAATATTTGTATTTTTTGTGCTACTTGAAAACTAAAGTGACCCTTAGATGACATGACAGTGCCAGCAATGGCCGCCAGCTCATTTGAGTTTGAGACCCCTATGTTACAGGCAGCAGAAGACTTGAGACGGGGGTGGAGGTTCACCTGTCAGTAGGACAACCACCCTAAACACACAACCAGAGCTACAGTGGAGTGGTTAAAATCCAACTGTATTATTCTGTTATAATGGCCCAGTCAAAGTCCAGACGCTGTCTTTTTAATATGACTGAGCCTAGCTATTTTGCAAAGCAGAATGTGCAAAAATTTCCATCTCTAAATGAGCAAAGCTGGTAGAGACATACCCCAAAAGACCAACAGCAGTAATGGCAGCAAAAGGTGGTTGTAAAAAGTATTTAGTCGAGGGGGACTGAATACAAATGTAGGCCACAATTTTAAGATTTTTATTTATTATAAACATGTGAAAACTGTGTATCATTTTCCTTCCACTTCATTTTAACTTTTTTTTTCTGTCACATAAAATCCCAATAAGAAAGAAAGTAAAGGTTTTTGGTTGAAAACTTGATGAAACGTGGAACACTTCAAGGAGAATTAATGTACAGCTTTAAAAAATAACCAGCCATGCAGTTGATTTAAACTTCAAATCATAACCCAATCTCAAGAAGTCACAGAGGAACATTCACTTTGTATTAACCCAGTGTTAAACAGCACAAAAAGAAGGTATTCCCAAAAGAATTTAAAGAATTCAACACGTGGCAATGAAAGGGAGCTGAAATGTCTTCAAATATGCGAAGTCACATGCTTACAAAACCACTCTGAGCCACACAGCTCTCTAAAGCGACCTGGTTCGTGGATTCTGCAGGTATGATGCAAAATAGTAGGAATAAAAATCATACCTGGAGGTAAAAACCTTGGAGCAGCTCACAGACTCCCCCAGGTCGCACATCGCCCTGTAATCTGGGTCTCTCTCTCGGGAGAGCTCCACATGGAGGGCATACACAGACAAAACCAAACCCAGAAGACTCAAAATAATGCGCGCTTTGCGCTCCCATTTCGGCAACCCAAGAGCCGCAGCCATGTGGAAACTCTTACAGTGATAATAAATATATAACGTAAAATCACTTCTAACAGTGTCAGCTTTCTTTCGAACCCAGCCGAAATCCAGTTACTACGGATGACGTGTTAGAAATCACATCCCTACTTCTGATTGGTTGGCTTGACTTTTGACGGTCAGATCCAGATGTCGACTCAGTCAGAGGGGCGTTTATAGCTTACTGGCGACTTTACAGCCTACTGGAAAAATTATCCTTTACAGCTTACTTTTTGTTTACTTGAAGCTATATTTTTTGATCTAGCAGTGGGTGGAGCAAATTTAAACCCCTCTGTTAGGTTTTAATATAACCAAAACTGCTGTTCTGTTTGTTTTCTTTCAGATTTGTTATTCTCGCTTATTTTTAATGTGAAAAAAATGTATTGATGAATTAGTTGATCAAATAAAATAAATGGTCAAAAAATTATCATGTTTTCACTAGGATTTAGTTAAGATAGCGACTGGAGTTGTACGATATATCAAAATACAGCTGACATGTTAATATTACAACTGTAAAGGACTGCTTGGATGGAATATACGTCAAGCAAATATATTCAAGGCGCCCTGCATTCACACTCTCCATGCCTACAATGTATCTGGACATAGTGAGGTATTGCACTGCCTTTTAGCCCCACACCCTGATCTAGATTTTTGTGCAGGAGATGCAAAAACTCATAGAAAGTGGTAAGGACACCAAAAAGAAAAACAAAGAAAAGAAAGAGTGATCCAAATCCTGTTCTATGACATTTGATCCCCAAACTTTAGAATGCTTTTCTTTCATAAGGTCAAAGTAGAAATCAGATCCAACATGAATTACAGATTCTTTTTTTTTCTTTTACAAAAATTAGACCAGTTATTTCTTTCAATAAAATATTCCTTGTTTTGTTTATTATTGAGCTTGTGAAGCAAGTGGGAAAATAACCCACAATGAAATTAGTGTTTGCGTTTTGATTTCAAAATCAGTCTTTGTGGCCTGTGAGTACTCTCCACTTTACAGTTTCATCTCACGTAACAAAAGACACCACTGGTTTATGTCAAACATGCATGTTCTCCTAATATTGTGCAGCCCTAGTAGCCACCAAATTTCAATAGCAGAACAAGTCTTTTCAAGGTAAAAGTTAAAAGTATGTGACACGAGCTATTAATAAAACGTAAATATTTTTTCCAACATATTTTCCTTTAATTAAACTCTTTCTTTCTTTAAATTGTTATATCATCACGTACCATTCAAACTGCAGCTATTCGTCTGTACGGATTGTCCCGAATATATATCATTGTCATAATTTTGCACCATAATTCCTAGCATTTTTGTCAAACTTTCGCAAAATGTGGAAAACGACGTCACCTCCCATGAATAAATAAACAAAATCACACAGACTCCTTTCTATTTGGTACAACGCTCCGCCTCAAAGTACGTACTGTGCGCTTATTGGATGATTAGGCCTCCCTCCCCTCATCTAATTGGCCAACCACATGACATTCAAACCCAATTCGGAAGTGTATGAGGAAGCGGCAGACAAAACAAGTGAATTATCGTGCTGGTCCGCGATTAAAGCCACAGATATGGATTCTCTGATTTCGCTCACTACCTGAATGTATGTTAATATTTCTTGAATTGCATTTATTTACGGTATTGCTTCGTTTTATAACCGGGGAGGAGCAGGTTTAGCGGTACGTAGGAAACCAGAGCCTCAGGTAACGTTAACAAGCCTACGCCCCTGCGTCAATAAGTGGGGAAGGTTGCCTCTTTGTCGCCGTTGACGAAATAATACGAGCGAGTCTTTCTCTTCAGTGTTAAAATGGGGTCTGTTGTAGACATTTGACGGCGAGCTTCAGGTTTTGTTCCCTTTTAGACAAACCAGGCCTCAATTTATGAAATTTCAGGCAGCGTTTGTCTTATTATGCCCTTCTATTCTTGTATTTTGTGTCGTTCTTCAGAGAACCGATCCAAGTCTTTCTAAAGAGAGACTGTAGTGTCTGTTTGGGGTCCATAAAACTGTCTATAAGGAAAAAAACTCAGATAAATCTAGCATTAATTCAGTCAGTGCTGAATTTTTAAAATGTAGCTTTTGTGCACCATTTATAGTTTACATAGTTGGCATCTGAGACTTCTTCCAGTTTTTTTTATATTTAGTTAATGAGTAATCACATTCAGTAATCTCATTATAGATCTATGTTGTTTATCTTACATTTTCATGTGGACCACAAAAATGTAAATAAACTCTGTTATTTCAGGATGTACCACATTTATTGGTACCTCTGGTGAAGATAGCTAAAAAGCCTGGACACAAAACCAGCTTTCATTGCAATCTCACACTGAAAAGCGAAGAAAAATCCAACCTTTAATTTGAGTACATATGTACAGCAGTGAAAAAAAAAATTATATATATATATATATATATATATATATATATATATATATATATATATATATATATATATATAGTGGCTCTAACAATATTTACTTTTTTAAGTGTACCAGATTGTTTAGAAACTTGTAATTATAAATTCAGGACATTCTGTGTCCTAGGGGTGTACAGTGCCAAATAAAAAGTATTCACACCCTAGATGTTTTACACCTTTATTGTTTTTACAAATTAAAGATTATCAACAAAATTTGTCACCATTCCAATCTTTGAGACTACTTGGACCAAGTGGCTGGGCTTCTGTTGAATTAGATCAGAAACTTTAAAGGAGGTGAATATATATGCAATCCCATAGTTTACATTGCATATTTTTATTTAATTGTCATTTTGTTAAATTCAGGTTTGACTTTGACATTAAAAAGGGATTTTGGTCAAAAAAAGCCACATTTTTTTTGATTATGATTGAGTTGTAAAAGTAAAAAAAAAAAAAGGGTAAAACATCCAAGAGGTTGAATACATTTTATAGGCATTGTAAAAATTACATAAGACAGGAACGTAGATAAGTTTTTTTCATCACTGATGCACAGTAAACAGTATAGGAAGAGAGGTAAGAAATTCAGCCTTTTAAAGAGTTTGGCAAAAGTCGTTTGCATAAAAAATTAACTGCGAGATTAGTAATTGCACCAGTGTTGATTTCCTACAAACAAATATTTCTTCAGGTGGGATTGTTGTTTCAATTCCAAAAAAAATGTACAAAGATTAAAGGACAAATTACAGAATTTGGAGTGAAGTTCTGCTATTGTCAAAAAAACCCAAAAGATATATATAATCTTTGCCAGAGGCACCAATAAGTATGGCTGGCACTGTATTATTATAATAACTGTACATGATTATTTTATGTTTTGATAATTAAGTAAATCTTGATTTCATATTTATTTTCTAAGCAACTGCAAAATTGCATCATTCCATGTCCATGATTTTAACTCCTATATGTGTTTAAAGTTAAACACCAAGAAAGAAGTGTGTTACTGCAAAAGCTTTAAAAGTAACAAATTGCAGATGCAAGTACTATTTATAGCTCAGTGTTTTTATTAACTATTTATGATGACAGAGTAGTAAATAAAACGATAATTATGCCTCTTAATTTGCTTTTCAGATTTTATTACAGCAACATGTCAACTAAGGAGGGTGGAGGTGCCAAAGTTGTGGCCTCCCCTGAAAAAATGGCCACGGACAAAGGCAGACCGAACCAGAACCAGCGTGGCATTGAGGCGACAGGCAACAACACAGACACCAGCATAGCAGCAAAAAACCTGGCTCTACTTAAAGCACACTCTCTGGACGTGAAGTTTGACGTCGGAGAAGAGTACGATGTCATCGAAACTATTGGTACCGGGGCGTATGGTGTTGTTTCATCTGCCAGAAGAAGGGATAATGGTAGATAGTTTGACTTTATGCTGTGTTTGAACGTGAAAATTTGCGTTTAGTTGCAATTACCCTTCGATCTTTTCCACTACAGGCCAGCAGGTGGCAATAAAGAAGATCTCCAATGCTTTTGAAGTGGTGACGAATGCCAAACGAACATTAAGAGAGCTGAAGATCCTAAAACACTTCAAGCATGACAACATCATTGCCATCAAAGACATCCTGCAGCCAAACCTTCCTCACTCTGCCTTCAAGTCTGTGTACGTACTTGTTTCCTCAAAATGCAATTTCTTCCTAACCGTTTACATACTGCGTAACCTTTCATAACTAGGACATCCCATGGCTGGAGTTGTTACTCCTAACTTAACTCTGTGCTATGGTCTTGTGTTTGCAGATATGTAGTGTTGGACCTTATGGAGAGTGACCTGCACCAGATTATTCACTCTGCCCAGACTCTAACCCCTGAGCACACGCGCTACTTTCTCTACCAGCTCCTTCGTGGCCTTAAGTACGTGCACTCTGCCAACGTCATCCATCGTGACCTCAAACCCTCCAACCTGCTGGTGAACGAGAACTGTGAGCTGAAAATAGGGGACTTTGGTATGGCAAGGGGTCTGAGCTCCCACCCAGAGGAGTCTTATTACTTTATGACGGAATACGTGGCAACCCGATGGTACCGCGCTCCTGAGCTCCTGCTGTCTCTCAATCATTACAGTTTGGCCATTGACATGTGGTCTGTGGGCTGCATCTTTGCTGAGATGTTGGGGCGCAAGCAGCTTTTCCCTGGGAAGAACTATGTGCACCAGTTGCAGCTCATTCTGAGCGTGTTAGGCACTCCTCCTGAGGGTTTGATCGGAGCTATCAGGGCTGACAGGGTGCGCTCCTATGTTCAGAGTCTCCCATCCCGAACACCCGTACCTTTGGCCAAACTGTACCCACAAGCGGAAGCCCCAGCTTTAGACCTCCTTCAGGCCATGCTACAGTTTGATCCTCGTGAACGCATCAGCGTAACTGAGGCACTTGAACATCCATACCTGTCCAAGTACCACGACCCAGATGACGAGCCAACTTGCGTGCCAGCTTTTGACTTTGAGTTTGACAAACTTCCAATGAACAAAGAACAAATTAAAGAGGCTATTTTGATGGAAATTCAAGACTTTCACAAAAAGAAACTGAATTCTCGTCCAAGACTACAGTTCAGGCCTTTGCTAGGGGTTAATGGTGGAGCAGCAGCACAAAGCGGTAACCAGCCAGCAACTGTTGACCTGACCAAGCAAACAATGGTTGCGATGCCACAGCACCTTGGAGCCAAACAGATTCAGCAACAGCAAATGACAAAAGTGAACTCCCAGAAGCAACAAAACAACCCACCAGCAGATGTGAACCAATCATTTACAAACCAGGTTGACCTTGTCCCGCCTCATGTGCCCCATCATTTGACCCTCCTCAATAAAAGTGTAAGCGGTCCAGTTGACGTGGACATGCCTAGTGCCAACTCTGACAGCGGTCAGCCAGAGACGATCGATCTCACCACACCGGTGTCCACTCAGGATGCTCCATCAGAAATGATGAGAGATGGTGAGGCACAGGAGGAAATACCAACCATCCAGAGCCAGCCCATGGAGCCCACCTCTATTCCCACATCACAAACACAAACCATGACCCCTCTACCAACCAGCGTGCCTTCCCTTTCTCTGTCGGCAGCACAGGTCCAGTCTCTTTCTCAGTCTCTTTCACACTCGCTGTCCAAGAATGTAAGGCCTCCTCCACGTGCTGCAGAGGGAACGAGAAAGGAAGGCGCCATTTCTGAAGATACCAAAGCTGCCCTGAAAGCAGCTCTGTTAAAATCAGCTCTTAGAAATAAAGCCAGAGGTGGTAAGTATTTCATATCTTAAATGCACTGAAGAAGTATTCGTACACCTTAAACTTTTAGACATTTTGTCACATTACAACCAGAAGCTGTAATGTACTTTATTGGATTTTTATGTGATACGCTAAAAATATTGTAACGACATAAGGTTTTCAAACAAAAATATGAAAAGTGTTGTGTGCATTTTTATTCATCCCCAGTAAGTCGGTATTTGTAAAACTGCATTTTGGTGCAAATACAGCTGGAAGTCTTTTCAGCATTATGTCTTTGTCAAATATCTCAAGCTCAGCGAGATTAGATAAACACCAATTTCATGATGTTTCAGATTCTCACATTTACGTCCAGATTTTGACTGGGCCATCCAAACACACAAATGTATTTTGATCTAAACCATCCCATTTTAGCACTGTTTATATGTTTAAAGGTCAACCTCCACCAAAGTCTCAAGATTTCTGCAACTTCTAACAGGTTTTTTTTCCAGGATTATCCTGCATTTAGCTTCTATCTTTTCATCAGCGCTTCCCCACAGTACAGTGATGTGCAGTGATGGTTTACTTCCACATGAAGATTTATGTTGACCTGTTGACAGACTCTGCCATCTGAGTTGTGTATTTCTATGGCTACTCCAGAGTGGCCATGAGCCTCTTGGCGACTCCTATGATCAGTGCTCTCCTTGGCAGGCCTGTCAGTTTGGGTCAGGGGTCTGCAACTTGCGGCTCTTTAGATCCTCTACTGTGGCTTTTAGTAACTTTGGCCAAAAATACTTAAGAACCAAGCAATGTCTTAAAATGAAAAGGTAATTAAAAATCCTACTTTTAGCAGTTTTTCCAAGGCGCTTTTGTGAAACATATGCATAACATTTCCAAAAAGAATGATGCTGACATCCAATCATCCATCTTCTATCCTTGCTGTGTCACGGGGGGGCAGGTCATTGGGCGAGAGGCAGGTCCAAGATGTACCCTCACTCCCATCACAGGGCAACACAGAAACGCACAGGACAAACTACCATGCACACACAGTCATACCTAAGCTAAGGGCAATTTAGAGAGACCAATTAATCTAACAGTTAACCTAACAGCCAGAGTACCCCGAGAGAACACACGCATGCATGGAGAGAACATGCCAACATCCATGCAGAAAGACCCCAGGCCGGGATTCAAACCCAGGATCTTATTGCTCCATCAGTGCTACCTACTGTGGCACCATGCAGCCATGATGCTCATGTGTAATTTTTCAATGAACGTCTTAATTTTTTTTTTTGTCAAGCGGTTGCAAACTACGTTTTTTTTTTGTTTTTTTTTTTAAACATCTTTATAAATGGACTATATAGCACTTTTCCAATTAAACTGACCACTCAGCATGTTACACTAGACACATTCACCCATTTTCACTCACAAACATCCATATTTATACACCAATGTGCAGATCGTTAGGCAGCTTGAGGTTAAGAGCCTTGCCCAGGGGCCCATCGACATGTGACAGGAGGAAACTGGAATTGAACCTACAACCTTCCAATTTCAAGACAACTACTTGAAGAGCGTTTGTGACTTGAAACAAATTTAGCTGTTAGGGTTCTAAAGGTTGCTGGTCCCAAGTTTCGGTGAATGTCCATGTCTTGATAGGTTAGTCGTCTCTCACTTTTTCTATTTTCAAATGATGTGAGATGCTCAAAGCTTGGGATATTGCTTTAGAACCTAACCCTGCCTTAAACTTCTCCACAACATTTTCCTTGATCAGTCTGCTGGGTTCCTTGGTCTTCATGATGCTGTTTGTTCTCTAATGTCTTCCAGCAAACATCAGAGGCCTTCACAGAACACCTGGGCTTATACTGAGGTTGAATTACATAAAGGTGGACGCAATTTACTAATTTGGAGACTTGAATACAACTGGTTGCACTGATTTTCATATTGAGGTATCAGAGTAAAGGGGGCTACGATTGGCAAGGCAAGGTTTTTTGTATAGCACACATCAGCAACAAAGCAGTTCAAAGAGCTTAACATGATGAAAAAATAAAACACAAAATCCATCACATTGCAGTGGCAAAATTAAGGAAAGTAATGAAAAGTTGGAATAGAGGCTATTAATTGAAGACAACTCTAAAAGTTATGGTACATCCATGCATTGATATGTTATATGCATCTACTCAACAGTTGGGGTTGAGTTTAGAATGGGTAATGGTGTAACGTAGAGCTGTGTCTCATCTGCATAATTATGGTAACTTAGCTTATTTGTTATAATCTAAGATACTAGGAGCATGTAGATATTAAATAAAAGGGGCCCCAAGATAGAACTTTGGGGTTACCCGCATGTGATTTTTGTCAGCTCTGATGAAAAGTTACCTATTGACAAGAAGACCCTGTTCTTTAGGTAAACTCGAACCAGTCGAGTACTGTACCAGAAAGTCCAGCCCAGTTGTGCAGTATGATACTATGGTCAACAATGTTAGATGTTGTCCTGAGGTCCCATAATACCAGTACTGTGGTTCTACCACAGGCTGCATTTAATCGAATGTCGAACACTGACAAGGGCCATCTAAATACTGTGGTGTGCACGGAATCAGCACTAAAAAAAGTTTTTGATCATTGTTGGAAAAGGCTGAATACAAATACAACACACTTTTTAGATTTTGAATACTTTTGCACTTTAATGCCAGACTGAAACAATACCTACTTTTAAACTGCTCTCGACTTAATGTAAGTTCCTTCTTGCAGATGGAGGTTGCTCAGGGCTGGGCATTGATGTTGGCACAGGAGGAGGCATCTCCTCTGCGGTGTCTTCTGTTCCCGAGTCGCGGCGGCCCGTCACAGCCCAGGAGCGTCAGCGAGAGAGGGAGGAGAAAAGAAGGAAGAGGCAGGAACGAGCACGAGAGAGGGAGAGAAAAATGAAGGAAAAGGAAAGAAAAGAGAAAAAGCAGGGGGATTCGCTGGGTGGGGTCCTGCTGAGCGACAACGACAAAAGCCTCTTGCAGCGCTGGACGAAGATGATGGACAGCTGCAGCGAAAAATCCCAGACAAGTAATAACGACGGTAAAACTAAGGATTGTAACCTGAATTCCCAAAGAATCAGTGAGAACAATAAAACAAACATGGAGGCGAGGAAAACTCAGTCCCATGAGCAGCTAGTCTCTCAAGTAAAACAGAGCCAACAGGGGCCGTTTCAGCCTCCCACCACCACCACCCAGCAGCTAACTCTACCTTTCTCTATGAGCCAGAGGAAGCCTCCAGGAGATGTAGTTGTCGCTGTACGTGGAGGGATGGACATGATGACCGTCACTGGCGGATATGTTAAAAGTGACACACTCCAGCCTCACACTGAGGGCAACGGGGAAAGCGGATTCACTGGTGTGGGGAACTGGAGTGGCCAGCAACTGGAAACGAGGCCAACGCAGCAACCTAACAGGACACCCCAGCCACCGTCCAGCTTCCTTCAGCCCCAGCTCCAATCGCAGAGTCAAGCACCGCCTGACCCCAAACCTCAGGCGCACCTGCTCCCCGTTGAGAGTTTTTTGTCCAAAGCTCCTTCATTAGCCATCAGAGAGACAAATGGGAATGCGGATGTCAGAAGTCAGAATAACCTCAACTCGTTGACTGCGAGTACTGGACTCATGGAGAAGCTTTGCTCTTCTTTGGGTGAGAAAACCGCAGCACAGAGTATAAACCATCTCTGTGGGACTTTAGGGGTTCCTTCCCAGCCACATCCCAGCTTGGGCTTCACAGATACGGGGCAACAAGGACCCTCTATTGCCCCCGACATCCATACAGTAACGCTGCAGCTCTCAAAGTCCCAGGTGAGCAATTTTATTCATGGTTACACCAGGCTTTAGTCATCTGTTTTTATAAAGGGTTCATAATTCAGCTGACCCAATGTTTTCCACCTTCCCTCTCAGGTAGAGGACCTTTTACCCCCTGTGTTCTCAGTCACCCCCAAGGGCAGCGGGGCTGGGTATGGGGTGGGCTTCGATCTGGATGACCTTTTCAACCAGTCTCTAACAGAGCTGCAACACGGTGACCGGGACAGGTGAGCTCCAATACAGGGCTTAGTCACACAGTCTCATTACCCATCAACATGAGCCCCAGCTTTAGTTTTTCTTTTTCCAATGTTTGTTTTGTGCACTAGTGGCCTTTTTTCCATTTTTTTCGGTCAGTAAGTTGACAGGAAAGGGGCAGAGAAGGGGGGAGAAGACATGCTGCAAAAGGTTCCGAGGTTGAACTTGGGACAGCCGTGACGAGAACTATAGGCTCCGTATACGGGGCACCTGCTGTACCCACTACGCCACATGACACCCCCAGCTTTAGTTTTTCTGAACCTACATGTTTGAACCTACATGTTTGGAAAATTTTTTTAGATCACTTTCATGCATCCAAAAATTGGAAGAAAGTGGCACTCAAGGACTGGAGTTGAAGATCCCCCGCTATTTATACAAGTCATTTTACAAAAAAAAAAAAAAAAAAAAGAATTATGCAGCTTACTCTTGTGGTTCAGTTATAAAAATTTGATCAGATAGTTGTTTTTGTAGAGAATGTCCTTTTTGCATTTTCATCCCAGTCCTTGTACCTGATCACTTTCAGAATATGTTCTGAACAGAGCCCTACTGAAAACGCATAGATAACAGTTTAAAGAAGAGTAAATTGGCATTTCATATTTATTAAAAAAAAAAAATAAACAAATGGCATTGCATTTTCTTGCCCGGATATTTCTCAAGTCTTTTGACAACCAGGGTATGAAAGTGTATTTTATCAGAAATTAAGACTCCTGCTTTAGCAATAACAGTCCATGGTAATCAACAGCTTTTAAATCAGATATGCACCAAGCCCACTGATAGTTGTCTGGAAGGAAGGATGCTAGCTGCCAGGCTACTACTACGTCCCAGTTGGGTTCGATCATTGTGACAGGGCAAGTCAAAAGTAAAAGCACAGCAATCTCTCTTGTGACAGTCTCCTTGCAGCTATAGATTGGCTCCCCTGTTATTTAAGAGGTTAAACGTTTATTAAAAAAAAAAAAAAAGAAAAAGCAGTTGTGTTGTCGTTTTAGTCAGGTCTTGGTTCCAAGATGTGCCTTGCCAACAGCTCTACTGCCTGAAGAGGCGTCCGTCTCCAAGCACACCGCATGTCGTGCAATCTGCACAGCTGGACATGCAGTTCCTTGTCCATAACTAGCTGTCCAGTCAAACTTGTCCAATAAAAACCAAAACTCTAAAGTTTGCTGTGCATCTCAAACTAAAAACAGTGGATGGCGAAAGAGGTCGATTAAAAGGTAAATGATGTTCTTATAAACTACAGCCGACAGAGGAACCAAAGACCACTGGTGTCGATGATTAAACCAAATCATCGACCACATCTTTACTTATAAAGATGAGACCACATCTTTATAAGTAACACATTAAGTTTAAAATTGGTTAAAAATTAAGTTTTATTGAATTCAGTGGATATTACCAATCTACAGTTTTGATGACTCATGAATGTACCACCTACTTTTTTTAAGCCCTTAAATTTTGACTCTCCGCATTTTTCCCTTTTTCTCTGTCAGCTTTGACTCAGCCCCTCTTTCTGCCTCTCTGTTATCTGATTGGAGCGAGGTCCACCGCATGACTCCGGCTGACCTCGAGTCACTGCAGCAGGAGTTGCAGCTCGGCTCGCCCATGATCCTCTCTGATACCATCCCCCATGATGCCTGACTCAACCTCCTTCCTCAAACACTTGCATTTCTGTTTTGACCACCAACATGGGCGAGATCAAGTCAATAATGTTTTTGTCCATAGGCGATGTAAATAATTTCTTAAATCGTGCAGCTCTTTCTGTAATAAAAACAATTTGGCACCACCTGTCTGCTGCTGCTGTGTGCTACATGAGAGATTCTGAATAAAATTGGACTGTTGCTTTTGCATAAACAAACTCCATTATTTCCACTCTACAAACTAAAAAACAAATGAGTCAGAGTTAAACACAGGAAAACATCTTAGTTCAACTTTTATTTAAATTCAAAATTAAATTTCTCATTCTGATTTAAATCTACTTTTAATCAAACCTCATATGCTGAATTTTAACTTATTAAAAAAAATTAGGTTAAAAAGTTCCATATGGCTTATTGTGCAGTCATGATAAAAGAACTACAAATATGATTAAGGCTGTTTATAAGAATTTAGCTCCTTCATTCATAATTGTTTGTTATTCTAACTCTTAAAAAAAAAAAAAAAAAAGTTTTGTTTTTTGTCTAAGTTAACATCAGCATCAGGAGGGTGGACAAACAGCTGGCCAACACAACAACACCCCCACACAGACTCCGATGAGCTCCCCCGTACAGCTGGATCTCTGGTACTGTGGAGCGAATGAACTCAGAGTAGCTGGTCAGCCTGGTATACACACCTGGCTTGTTCTGTTTAGCACAGCCGAGTCCAAAACTCACCACCCCAGCTTGCACCCAGGTCCCATTTACCATCTTGCAGACCAGGGGCCCTCCTGAATCACCCTGAGGAGATGAAGAGTTATTTAGATTACACCTCAGGGGGCGCACTGAAACGAGCGAATGTTTGTTCACAACACACAAATCCAGCGGTACCTGGCAGGAGTCTTTGCCGCCCTCCTGGTAACCTGCACAGATCATATCGTACAGAATGTCCACCTGCTCCGTCGGGTCCGTTTGGTACATCTCCTGACAGGAGCTCTGGGAGATGATTGGCACCTGCACTTCCTGCAGAGTCCCAGCTCCTGTCAGAGGGACTGAAGAGGAGATAAACTAAGAAATCATAGGTGCATTTTTTTTTTAAAAAAGCACTTTAACTTAAGATAACCTTACATTAAAATTTGTGTTTTAGAAACACAAACTCAGACTCATTACACACACAGTGATACATTTCATGTATTTCTGTTAAGTTTGATGATTATGGCAACTAATGAAAACCCATATCAGAACATTGAAGTATTAACATGAATTACTGCATCAATGCGGCGCGGCATGGAGGACATCTGTGGTTCTTCTGAGGTATAACAGAAGCCCAGGCTGCTTTGACAGCTGCCTTCAGATCATCTCCATTGTTGCTTCTGGTGTCTCATCTTCCTCTTGGCAATACTCCAGAGATTCTCTATGGGGTTCAGGCCAGGTCCGGTTTGCTGTGGCCAACCAAACAGTGACACTATAGTCATTAAAGCTGACATCGGTACCTTTGGCAGTGTGGGCCGGTACCAAGTCCAGCTAGAATATGAAATCAGAATCGACATAAAGTTTCTCAGTAGAGGGAAGCATGAAGAGCTCCAAGATTCCAGACAAGCGGCTCTGCTGACTTGATAAAATCCAGTGGACCAGCACTCGAAGGCAACACAGCTCCACAAATCATGGAAGCTTCACACTGGATCTCAAAGGGAATAATCCATCTCTCCAGTTTTCACCAAGCTTGATTTTGAAATAAGGTCACCTTTAATTTCATGTGAAGAGAGAACTTTGGACCACTGAGCAATAGTCCAGTTCTTTTTGTCCAAGCAGCTTAACAATGGTTGTAGCCCATGATCCTGGATAAATCTGGTTCTTCGACATCTGACTCCAGCTGCAGTCCACACCTTGTTACCCCCCCACCTCCCAAACTCTTAGGTAGGTTTCGCTGAAATCCTCAAGGCTTCCGTTAGTCCTGTTTTGCCCTTTTATCTCACATCTTCCTTCCACTCAATTTTCCCCAAATATGCTTAGACGATACACTCTTAAGAAAAAACCATTCCTTTACCAACAACCTTTACTGGCTTACTCTCTATGCAGAAGCTTTCATTTCTGGATTAATCCCCCTTTTTTAAAAATCGTTGTACACAACACTATAACTTAGTGTTTTCAGTGATGAAGGACTGACTATGTTAAACAATGCATAAAAAAGTTTAAATCACTTCAGATTTCAACTATGAAATATGGCAGAAATTGATAAATTAACTTTAAATAATTACCTGCATTAATATAACCATGTATTTAATTTGTCCCTAAAGTTTACATCAAACTAGATTATTTCCTTTTATCAATTTTGACACGATCATACATATTTTCTCCAAAACCTATTTAATGAAAAGGTATCATTTAAAGACGCACTTCTCTTTAATATTTACACATTTACCCTTACTTTCATGTTTTATTTTTATACCGCTCTTCGTTATTTTTCCCATCTTTTCTGTGCTGAAGAAATGGCAAAATAATTCCAGGCAGTGCAGGACGGGTTTTATTCCTGCTCAGCTTCGTGCTTATTGGACAACACGAAGTAGTCGATCCTTTATGTTTAACAGAAATGCTGAAAACACATCCCTGCGTGAGTTATGAATACAACATAAGAGCCCCACTATCTGAAGTGGTACTTTCAGAAACGAAATAAGTCCACTTTCTGAGGACATTCTGCTTTCCAGAATGTTACCTGTAACAACAAGAAGAAATGAACGAGGTTTACCATTTTCCCGGATGTCCCCCCAGCCAGTAACGTAGCACTTCATGCCAGCTGGGAACAGCGTGCCTGGCGTGGGCAAACACACAGGATAGATGTGGTTGGTCCAGGACACTGGGCTGGACAGCTGCAGGACAGCTATGTCTTTGCCATTATTGGGGTCTTGGTAACCAGATGGAATCACTATGTTTTTCACGCGACGGGTCAACTGTTGCTGGTTGACCCCACTCAGCTGGTACCGTCCAATGTATAGAATGTAAGAGGACATATCGGATGGGCTGAAAGAGGAAACAAGAAGTCATCACACTTCTGTCTTTTCAAATCAGGAAAGACATTAATAGCATTTGTGGAAAATGCTCTTAACAAGTGACTAACTTAAACGTTTAGTGCCACTTTGCACTATTAGAACATCAAAACAGATAAAACAGGTATTTAAAATCCAAGGTTGCCTCAAGACAACACTCTGAAGAGAAGTCAGGGTGTATTTCCTGAGATTTTGACAAATCTTGTCAAAAATAATTTGGACCCTTCTTATTATAATTTTTGACAACATGCAAAATCCAAGCTTTGAGCTTCACTTTGTCTCTCCATTTCCCTCCTCAGCCTGACCCGTTTCATGACCAAAATATGGAAAAGCTTCAGCTGGGTGTTTATAAGATCTTAAAATGACAGAAATGTAAACTTTAAAAGCTAATTCAAGGCTGTGAAACTTTTTGCAAGAAAAGTTTAAATACAAATTTCTTGATCAGTTTTCATACCATGCTACAGTTTAATTTAAAAAGCAAACATCATGAAAAAAAACAACCAACCAACCAAATAAAAACACATAAGCATGTTTACGGCTGTTTAATATCATGGAAAATGCAGTTGCAATACAATTATTGGATGTTACAATATTGTCCATAAATAGCACTAGGACTGCATGATATTAGAAAATCTCACGATGGTGATAATATTAGTAACTATCAGTTTCTTCTTTGCCTTTTTTCTAACCTGTGCTTCCATCATTCTGTGACCGTTAGCATTTGGGCAACGTCAGTAGTGTCCAGTGTGAACATCTGCTGGCATGAGACTCTGACCAACCGGCTGAATATTACATTAGTGTGAAAAATGCAGGTTCATAACACTTGGAATATATTGGTCAACAATTGTTGCACTCCAAAGAGTCCTTTGGCAAACAGGCGCTGTCTGAGCGGTGCGCTCGGAGCAGCTGAGAGGGAGCAAAACAGAAAGAACCGTGGAAATTACTGTCGTAGACAAAGTGTCATTTTACATGCAGTTTTTCCATTCGTCAAGCGACGCTGCTTTGAAATGAAAAACATGAAAAATGATAAATACAACATCAACAAGGGCATGAGAAATGATCCCATGTTCAGCCTGTTACATCTGTCCTTTAAGAATGGTTGACTCTGAACAGCAGAGTTAAAGTCTGCTCATCTAAAATAATATGCAAAACGTTCTGCAGACTGAGCGAGCGCCGCTCCTGACTGAAAGATAAACCACACACTCATCTGAAGGAGGCCTCTTCAGGACACCAGTTACATAACGAAGTGTGATTTGTATCACTAAACTGCACACAGTAACTGCATTTAATCAGATTTATTGATGCCCTCATGGAACAAACAGTGGAGTAAATATTAAAAATAATTCTGTTCTGGAGTTTTTGAAACATTAATTGGAATTTATTGTGTCATAAGACATTTTTCACGATAAACAATAAAAGAAATGGCCATACCTATTCCAGACATCCATATTGTGAAGATCACTGATTAGATACATTACAAAACTCTAGTATACAAATTTAGTTTCATTTTTAAGCCCAATTTTAGGATTTATTTGCAGACTACAGAAAAAGATGAAGTAAACATATAAAGTGAAGAATTCTCGACTTTTCCTAATGAGTTTATGAACTAAAAATGTTTAAAATTAACCAACCAGTTCAAGTAAGGGGAAATGCCATTAAACAGATCGCACAGATTTTGAATTTTGATAAAATTTCCTTATTTTCAATCTGTTTGCAACATTGAGTACAATTATTAATTTAGATGAATAAGTAATGATTACTCATTTACAAATAATTCCACACAGTATTTTCTTGGAGCAAAGGCCTCTAGGACTGCGCACCACAGTGATTCTGCAATATTCAGCTGTATTAGAAAAGCATTGCCTGCTCAAAAACATGTTACAGTTCAATTTCTAACACAGTTTTCTTTTTGAAAAGATTGTGAAAATGCAGCAGTGATTTAGCTGCATTTAAACACTGATAATGGAAAAACCTTGCTTTAGGACTCTGTTGCCCTGTTTAAGCAATGGCAATAAGGTTCCGAAATATATCATTAAAATATCAGAATCACAATTTTATTCTGTGCAAAATTCACATCACAAAGGACTGTTGGAAGTACAATAATTGTTGGCAAATATATTCCAAGTGTTATGAACCTGCATTTTTCATCCTAATGTAACAGTTAGCCAGTTGGACAGACTCTCACAGCAACAGATGCTGATACTGGACGCATTGCCCAAAAATGTTAAAGGTCACAGAACGATGGACGCACAGATGAAACTAGAAAACAGGGTAGATATCGCAACTGACATCGTCATTGCAATACTTAGCAATACTATTGCAGTTGCAAGATTTTCTGATATTGTGCAATCCTACTTTAAACACTGATAATAAAAATGCATTGCTTTGGGACTCAAACTGTAGAATCCATTTTAAAGAACACTTTATTCCTTATGTGCCTAATGTCACATCATAGCTAGATTACCACTAGCTGCAAGATTCAAATCAAGCATCAAAATCAAGTGTTAAGTTTATGTAAACTGAATATATATAATATTAATGGGTTAAAGAGACCCTCTTTTGGTTTTACAAATTGAATAAAAGAACTTAAGAAATAGGAATCTGTAATGAGCCAGTCTGACCATTTTAAGTATTTTACATTCTGATCTAATGCATAGCAGCCCAGATATGTTTAATGCAGTGAAATAGCCATTTAAACAAGAGTCTAGCAATTAGTTTAGCGGCAGATTTCTGTCTGGGTAGAGCTTTCTTACTTGGGGAAGCAATGTGCAGCTGACAGAACCCAGTCCTGCGTGATGAGGGAGCCTCCACAGACATGTTCATTAGATTTCTGGAGGCAGAGAGGAGGGGAGTAAAGAAAACAGTGAGTCACCTCCGCATCACAGGCAAATCCCTCTCTCAGCAGGTCAGCTTAACAACAAAACCCAGAGTAAACCACAAGTACAGCTCTCCTGGAGGCACAACTGTATACCAAGAGGATTTAAGTGTAAACATATCCGTTTAATTGGGTTTTACCTGAATATCTATCTGCCACGGCCAAGCCCCGTCCGAGGCGTCCACCCCTCCTACAATCCGGTCCTCCTTCAGCGGTGGACGGCCACATTCCTGGGCGGAAGAACTCCTCAAACCTGGAGTAAATGCGCATTTATGACCCAAGAACATTTAACATGAGAACATTTAACCTCCGCTAAGCAAAAACAGCCAAGAATAAGCCAAGAGTACACGATGTCTGTTTATCGAACAAACAAAGAAACAGGTATGGCGGGAGGGGGGCAGCAGGAAGACCCTGCGCTCCATACTCACCTGTTACGCACCAAAGAATTAGAGGCAACAGTAACTCCGTCGCCATTTTGCTGAACAAACACGTTAAAAATCTCTTTCAAATATTTAAAACTGGTTATTCAAATCAGCTGGCAAACGCTACATTTAATCCTCCTCGTGATCTCACATCAGAAACCAAAGTTTAAAAAGTTACATCTCTTTTCTGAGAACTCTCCCTTTTCCACAGACACAGATCTGTTCACGTTTCTGGGCTTGTCTCCAGTAACCTGTTGTTTCTGTTGAATTCCAAGTAACAGTTTCAACGCAGGAACCTGTTACCTGAATGGTACGCCACACCCAATCAGAACCTGTATCCCGCCCACGAAGCACACCTGAGCCAGTAAAGTTAACGGAATTGCATTCTTGCAGCGCTTGCAGGTTGTTGTTTTCTTATAAAGCGGGTCAGGGTTGGATGAAAAACAGAGGAAAATACCTGATTTGGAAGTTTTATCAAAACCCGAACAAAGGGAATTCAAAAGGTTTAGAGACACAAATGTGGTAGTTTTTTGAATAGAAGCAGTGTTTTCAGTGTTTAATATAATAAGACATAAAATAACTTGTGAGATGAAGACCTTGTCAAACGGGAATTTGGATGCATTAGAAGTATTAAAAGAAGAATGGGAATGGCAATCCTTCTCAATATATTTTCACAAAGGATGATTTGGTGATCTCTTTTCTCTTAATAACCGAAATATATATATATATATATATATTTCGGTTATATATATAATATATATATATATATATATATATATATATATATATATATATATATATATATATATATATATATATATATTCTTTTTTTTTTTTTTTTTTTTTGTAGCTACGCTAGCTATCTTTTTGTGATATTAACATTTGTTTGAATAAATCCCCTTGGTCAAGCAAAAAGATTAATTCTATCATCTCAGATTTTACCTAAAGGATAAGCTATTTTTTGGAATGAAATCATACCTGAGCAATAAGATAATTATTATGCTTCTTAAAAGTCAAGTTGTCATCAACTAAAAATGTAAGATATCTTAAAATGGCCCCAGCTCCATTTGTTGACCATTCCTTTTTTTTAAAAAAATTCTCAAACAATGTTGCCTTTGCTTTTCTTAAAATAGTAAAGTTTTATTTGCATTTGAATCAAGTCACAGGTGACAGAGCTTTTCTTTTACTCTTTTACTCAGTCGAAGGCTTTGCAGTGTCTTTAGCATAGAAGTGAAAAGCTGAGTTTGGAATGCTACATCCTTGTTGCACGTCTGTGGAGAGAAAAACAATAATGGGCCAAGGACTGAACCTTGTAGAACCTCCTTATGGACTTGCAATAAATCTGAAGTACATTTGCAAACAACCAGCAGCTCATTTAGGAAAAAAAAAAAAACAGAACATGAAGTTGAATTAAAATGAAGAATCCAGCAGTAACACGTTTCTTTTCAGTGAAACATAGAAAACATTGCTTGCCAATGAGAGCTCCATTTCTGTCAGAGCTGACCTTCCCAGTAACTGTTATAGTGCTACTCAGGCTTTTGCTAAAACCTCACTGATTTAGTCAGAGAAACAATGTGATAGGTATATATCACCAATAAAAATGAAACAAGAGCTTTATTTTCTCAGTGTCTGATATTTAATCAGACTAAAGTTTTCCTGTTTTGCGTCATCCAGGGCTACAAAGATTATTTATTTTAACTAATTGAGAGTTTTGGGGGAGAAATTTCCTTAAATTTAGAAGTTTACTTATGTTTCCTCAGTATTTGGTAAAAATTGCCTTTGAAAGTGTTTTACTTTTCAGACGTTTTGAGTTTACTGAA
This sequence comes from Anableps anableps, assembly GCA_014839685.1. NCBI lineage: Eukaryota > Metazoa > Chordata > Actinopteri > Cyprinodontiformes > Anablepidae > Anableps > Anableps anableps. The sequence continues at coordinate 27,331,941 of CM026084.1, forward strand.
AACAAGCTTCAGTTAAAAGTTAAGCCACTCTGTAAGAAATTTGGTGGTATGTTTAGGTTCATTTACCATTTGAAAGGCACCTCTGTACCTAAGCTTCAAGTTCCTTGCTGATGCTGTAAGATGTTGCTTCAATATTTCAAAAAATAATGGGGTTTTTTTTGCTTGTTTTTGCTCATGATGCCATCTATTTTGAGAAGAACACCAGTCCCTCCTGCAGCAAAAAAGCCCCACAACATAATGCTACCATCCCAGCTTGTAAGGTTCCCCCTTTTTGCTCCAAAAAGCCCATCATGGCCAAACACTTTTAAATGTTAGTTTCAACAGACCACAGGATAAGTATGAAAAAATTAAGGTATCTGTACCAGAATACGTTTGCAAACCGTAATCTAGCTCTCCATGTTGCTTTCGGAGTAATGGCTTCTTCTTTCCTGAGTGACCTTCTGCCAGAATATTCACAATGTTTTTTACTTTATTTATGTGGTTGATTTTCACATATGTGTTCATCTCAGGGACACAGAACCACCTACTTCCTGACCAGGCTTCCCATGATGTTTATACTTATAAATAATTGTGTGAAGTGCTAAATGTGGCAACTTCAGGCATCTGGGTATTGTAAACGGGGATGTTTCAGATTTGTGGGGGTCCACAAGTCGCTTTCTAACATCTTGCCTGATTTCATTTGATTTTTCCGTACTGTTATATAAGGAAACAGAACGTTTGAGGTGTTGCTTTAAAATGCATCCACAGGTGTGCCTCCTACAAAGCCACGACATCGTCACCTGGGCTTTTCCCAATTTGTTTGAAGGCTTCGTAATAAAAATGTTCTCTCTCTTTATTCTGGTATTTAACAAAGAGAAAAAAATGTCGGTAATCCTAACTGACCTAAAACAGGAAAAGTTTCGTCTAATTTAATGTCACAGTGAGGAAAACAAATAAGTTTATGTATCTTTTTATACAGATCACAAAATTTGTGGTTTCATCTACGGTTTACATGGCATCACGTGAGTCAATATAAGCAATGGCAGCAATTTTGAAAGCATCTATATGTTTTATGGTTGGTCCACCCAAAATGCTTTTTAACAAAATAAAAAAAAAATACGAGATGTATTTATCTGGTGCAAAAGAAGAGAAGAATAAAAGATAAGGAAAATTTCTAAAGAGATTTTGAAGATCTTTAGCTCTGTTTGTTCCGTATTTTGCTATTAAACTCACCCAGTTATTCACCCCTGATTTAAACCCATTTAGCAGGTTCAGTTCTGAGGATTACCAAGTTTACACACTTGACATAATGAGACCCTTATTCACTGTGTACTGTGTATACAGGCACCTACAAGCAGGTCAAGGCTCAAACACTCCCCTGTTTCAGTTGAATAAGTCCTTCTGTGGATTTAAGGACTCGAATATTTAGGTGTTTTTAGAATGAAAATAATAACATGATAGATTTTTTCTTTCATGCCGTAATCCTATTTGTTTTACATGTCACAGAGCGCTTATTCCTTCTGTCTGGCTATAAAGCTGTCTGTCTCCACTTTTTTCCTCCCTTCCTGCGTCCCTCACTCCCTTTCTCCCCTTCCCTTCCCCTCCCTCCCCGCCCCAGGCAGTGTGTCTAGTTTCACAGAGCAATTGAAGGTGACAGGGACAGAGAGAGAGGGAGCGGGAGGGAGGGACAGAGGGAGGACACATCACAGTATCGCCCGAGGCTACACAACAGTACAGGAAGAGCGAGAGATGGAGGGACAAAGAAAGGGAAGGAGAGACTCATGAAAGTCCTCCCAGTGAATCCTATAAGCAGGTAACAGGGAGGTAAAGTTACACAGAAACAGGTGAAATATGTGTTGGGAGTGTGTGCCACATGCCGCTCGCCTGCAGGTCAGCAGATATTCACTTTTTAAACAGATTTTGATCACCAGCAGCGTTTTTTGTGCGTGCAGGCCCTCCCACTCTGCCTGCCCTCACTCATAATATATGAACGCATTATTGGATCCCAGTCAGTAAGAGCAATTATAATGCACTCCCATTTGTTTTTATTCCAACAACTTGATGAATATTTGTCATGGCACAGTAACCATGGTGACTGCCTCCACCACCACCACGCCTCCCCTTCCCCATCCCCCCTTCAGTGCTGAAAAAGCAAAGGATGGAGGGAGGGAGAGGGAGAGAGGTGACAGGAATGAACTAACAAGATGCACTAAAAAAAATGCATGTCCTGGAGCAACATAAATCTTTGCAGTGAAGCACGCGCCACCTCACACACACAAACACACACACACACACACACACACACACACACACACACACACACACACACATGCATACATGCATTACAGCACTCAGCATGCACAGGGATCAGATAGGTTCAACCAAATTCCAACAACTGAAAGACAATAAGAAAAACAAAAGGGTTTAGCAGCTTGAAAACTCACGGCTGAAGTGGAAGACTGTCTACGACAATAAAACATTATTTATTGGTTTTCTACTTAGATTAATGGAACAATTTTAATCATTTTTGTTATTCTGAAGTTTTCTTTGGTTACTCAAATATTTAAACAGGAATTATCGTCCTCAGGGGCTCCTGGGCATCTAAACTCCTGGCATTAATACTCAGAAAACCCAGATTTTTTTACCTGCACATACCATTAATCAATGTCTTGATTGGCTTGGATAAAATCACCTCAGAGCAAATTCCCAAAAGACAAGCAGCATCATTCCAACACACAGTGTGATCTCTTGCTCAGGCTATAGTCACACTAATGCTAAAAAAAGAAAGTTCACTCCTTTAGATTCTACAGTTCACATAGTTTGTACAGATCATGGGGTCTCCAACCCTTACAATTCAATGACCCCTTTTTGCTCTCAGTCCAGCTAAATAAAACTTGTGCAGAGCGTCAACTGTCATTTTAAAAGAAACACCATCTTATTTTTATTTTTAAGTTTGAAAATGAAGAAAAAAAACTATTTTGCAAAAAGATAATGAATACATTTACTTTTATGGGATGTTGATATTTGTGGGAAATTATATTTAAAAAGCACATAATTTACAAGTTAATGAGAAGAAAAAAAGATCTAAAAGACATCAGACTTAGACTTAAACTGACTTTATTGTTATTCAACAGCATATTCACAGAGCCACTGTGGAATAGCCGCAGGTTGCAGAACCCTAGTATATAACAAACTAAGTAGACCCTGGTAACCAGTAAAAATCCAATATCAGGCATATTTATACATAAAATAAAATTTAAAAGTCATTAAATTTTAGTTATCAACAGTTTTAGCAGCTTTTATATAATCTGTTTATGTTGTACTGCTGGAGAGCCCCCCCCCCCCGTTCCTTCCTTTCCTCCAACCCTGAGGATAAGCAGGTAAAGATAATGGATGTTTTATTATTTCAATTCTGTTTAAGATGTTGATAATCTTGGCAAGTACTATCACATTTTTTGGCAGAACTGTTGTTTATTATTAGAGATTTCAATGTTTGGTATTTATGTTTTTGTAGGTTTGCTGTGACTATAACAAAGCATTTTGAGTTACATTTGACTTAATGAAAAGTGTTCTGCAGATAAAGTTTGATTGAAATGTTCAATTTGAAAATGATTTTTCTTCAATTCTGATTGGTTACATGACACATTTTTGTTCATCCATCATGAAGGACATTTGAGTGAAGGGTCCATGGGAAAATAATTAGTGAACTTTAATTTGGTTCTGCTAATGGAATCAAACCCAACTCAACTATGTTCCAGTTTCAGGTTCGAAAACCAGTTGGATTTGCTTATGTGCTCACTGACTAAGCTAACCACTGTTAGCAATTCAAGCTAATAACAGTTTCTCTGCATTTTGTCCTTTCAAGCACCGCAGCAATCTGTTTATAGTTTATATAAAGGAGGTTGTATAGTAATCACTGTTTGAAAAAATTAATGAGATGCAACTCATCAGAGGTGCAAATACACAGTGTTTTACAGTTGCTAGCATTAATCTCGGATGCAAGGTAGCTATATTGGATTCTGTGGAGGGAGTTGATGAGAAACCTTTGACTTTTTCCACACATAATTTTAACTTCTAGGGACCTTTTTGGTTACTTTTCCTACTTCAGACTTGGAAAAATTTGATTTCTCAGTAAGAATGGAAAAAGTAGCTACACTGCAGCCTTCAACAAATCAGACAATTTTTTTTGTCATTTTTCCATGTCCTGTTTTAAAATGTCTGTCATAATGGTGAAAAACTGTAAAAATAAATAAATAAAGGTGGTACTTATATAAAATGTTGGAGAACCCTTGGTTTATATTAAGTTATACTTTGTCCTTTTATAATCAGAGACTGGAGCCAAATCATTGTAGTTTTGGTCATTTCATAGTGTCTTCTGGAGGACATTTTGCACCCCATTTTGCATCCCTTGCACCCACTAGTGGGACATTTCATACTCACTTTGACAAAATTTAATTTAGTCTTCCATGTACTACTTAGAAAAATGGTCATGCGACTCCAACACAAATCTAACAACAGATAGAGCTATTTTGATTTAATCAGGATTTCTAATCTGTCACATTTCATAAGAGTCAACTGGTTCAAACAGGAGAACCCAGAAAATGAGAATACAGTGTAAAAAAACAAATTTCAGATAATATTAGGCAATTTCATTAAATTACATGTAAAATTGCTATTTTCATGGCCATTTCTCTTCATAATTAATAAAAAAAAAGCTTAAGTACAACTAAAAAATAAGCTGATAGACCACTGTTTAAGTGGATGGGTACAAGTTGGTTTGATTACAGGGAGAAAATGGAAGATGGGAGAGATGAAATGGAAAGGCAGAATACGAAATGTGGTTACGAACTGGCAAAAATGGGAAAGAATTTGGAGTCATGAGAAGCAACCACGTGGTCCATATACCAAGGCAAGCATCACAAAAAGTTATCCTTATGCATTGCAACTGCTCGGTTTAATAATTTGTTAAGGATTATAGCAATGCTACATTTTTCAACCTAATTTTCCCTAGATTTTCTTGTACATAGAGTCTAAGTGTCCAAAGTCAATTTAAAGGGCTGGTATTTTGTACATTTTAGATATTTCCTTAGTTAAGTGCATCTGAATGAAATGATAAATCCTTATCAGGCCTCTACAGAACTTGATGACATACCGAGGCAATTCAATCTATTGAATCTGCTGTTCTGGAGCAGCGATACGTTTAAAGCATGCAGGGAACCCATGAGGACCTGAATTTGACACCCTTGGCCTTGAAATTCTGTCTCAAATTGTGCAGCTGCTTCTGATTTTTATTTGTGTATTTATTTCAGGTTTGAAAGCAATCCTCCAGGCCTCCTTAGAGAAGCAGCCAAGGATAAATAAGATAATTGCAAATATAATGAGGTTATTAGTTGGTTTAACAGAAAAAAACAACTTTTTACCTTTTGGGATTATATGATCAGCTGACTTTGATTGTGTTTTCCTTTAATTAGAATCACATTGGAGTGGGTGTAGCTGAATTTGAGCAGGACTCCTCTGATTGTTTTGGAATAAATAGGATTGATATGGTGTGAATTTAGACATAAATAACTAAATATAAAACTGAAATGTTGAGATTTGTTGTATTTTGGTGCTTTATAAATTGAACTGAACTGTATTGAGCAAAAATAGCCTTTAGCCCTAAAGAAATGACCTCTACAACAGCAGGAAAAGTAGCTGAACTGAGTTTCCCTTCAGTCAGTTACATAAAAAAAAAAAACATGTGCAAAAACATCCCCAATAAACTGATTAAAGTATTGCACGATGTTCGCAAGATGCTGGGTGCAGTTTACTTTTAACCAAGTAAGAAACTTTTAATCAAGTATTGTAATTCTTTAGCTTAAGTGGCGTGTCTGCACGCATCTTCCACCACTGTTCTTTTTACCTTTGAACTTGTCAAGTCCTTTCTTTTCTCCAAGGCGCATCTCGCAGGAAAGTAACAGAGAAGCGGGGGGTGGAGGGGTGCAATGGGGGCAGCAGAGAAAGAATAGCAGAGTATGAAAGAGAGAGGGAGCGACAGAGAGAAAGGGAGCGCAAAGTCTTGTCAACCGGAAATAAAACAAGCTGGCACCCTCCCCATCCCCAAGCCCCTACACCCACCCCAAAGTCATATACTTCCTCCTCACTCTCTCTTTTTCCTCCCCTCTGCCTCTCCCGCCTCCATCTTCCATCTCTCCCTTCCGCTGCATAGAGATATATTTAAACCGTGCTTCTACTCGGCTCTGTGCTGTACATACCGTCATACCTGCGTCACCATATACACCTCACGTCTGGCCATGTCTCCATCGGCAGGAGTTCCTGGATGGTGCTCCTTTAACCTGCTCTGAGGCCCTGACGGCGCCTTTGTTTGTTGGTCCGCAGCTCAGAACAAAGTGTGCGTATGTCTGTGGAAAATCAGGGAACAAAACCTGGGTTTTCCAAGGATTACTGTATCTTTATAAGCTGCTAAATATATTTGCACTGCCTGAATGGCTCAGTCCAGAGGAGTGTGACATCAAATAGCTGCTGGAGAAAAGACACCAGCATAGCAGGAGAACAGTTTTATAGATCCATCCTTAACAAAATATCACTTTTCCTTTCCCCAACATTTCAATCCTCTAAATAAAACAACCATAGTTTTCATTTACTTACAGCGCCTTGCAAACTTAATCATCTCCCTTCTATTTTTCACATTTTGTTAGAGAACCACATAATTTGTTGTTATGCATTTAAATTCAGCTCTCTTTACTGTGATACCACTAAATGAAGACCTAATTAGTAAATTCAGACCCCTGTGTGTAACTTCAATTATTAGTATAAATCCAGCTGTTATGTGAAGTCCTCAGAGGGTTATTAGAGGACATCAATGAACAAACAGCTCATGAAGATGAAGCCTCAGCTGATTCTTCTGGTCTATATGCAAAAGGTTGTGTGTAATATTGCACATAAACATTACAACACCACCCTCACTTACTGTGAAATATAGAGTTTACATTCAAGCAGGACAAAATCATAAAACATGGAACCAGAACTACAATGGAAGGCTTTACTTCAATGCATGTTCATGTGCAGCAGTGGCCTATTCAAAGTACTTCCTTAAATCCAACAGGGAATCTGTGGTGAGACTTGAAAATTGATCTTGACAGATAAGTCCAGTCTCTGGATGTGCAACGCTGACACAGACAAAAGAACTGCAGCCATAACTGCAGAAAAATGTGATTCTAAACCACAATGACTCAGGGGGGCTGAATTCAAATGCACACCACACTTTTCAGATTTTTAAAAACATCTGTCCTATTTCTTTCACTCCACAGTTTTGTGCTATATCATGTTTGTGGTTGCAGCCTGACAAATGTGGGAAGTTAGAGGAAAGTAAATACTTTTGCAAGGTCCCCTCACTCCTCATGGAGATGCTGAAACTGCAGCTGAAATACCGTCTTCAGGGTTAAAACAGACTGAACTGACTCTTCTTAAAATCCTTCAGCGAACCTTTTACACTCTTCATCATAATCTTCATGATCTCCCTCTGATACGTACCATGAAAAGTGCGCCACCAACCCATTGATTAAATGTTAATAATGTTCATAGTTCAACTTATTTTTTTTTATACAGCTATAATTTACAACAAATTTGAAAGACAAACAGGTTGACTTCATTTTCAGTTTAATAAAAATATTGATAGATTTAGATTTAGATTCAACTCCATACAGTCCAACTCAATCAAATAACGTTTTTAAGGAAACCTGTTTGATGACATTCCTTACATTAACTGACTGTTCAGCATCTGGGAGAAAATGCAATAATTTTAACTCTTTAACTCTATGAGTTTTTAAAAATTGCTTTGCACCTTATATTAAACATCATGGTTGCTTATAACTAGTGGGACTGTAGGGATACCCTTCATTATAAACCAAATCAGTCTCATCATCAGATAAACATAGCTCACTATGATATTCATGTTTTTTAATAAGATTTTGGTGACAAAATGTCAAAAATGTGTTTGTCAGAAATAATAAATCTATGTATTAAGTCTACAGTATTTTCAAAGATAAGGGCAAATGAACCAGATATTTGAAGATATTCTTTACAATTTCAAAAAGACAAACAAAAAAACAGCCATACAAATAAAAGCAGCTATTGTTGCAGCCGCATCTGTTTGAACACAGAGTCCAGCTTTCTGCCAGCTCTCAGTGGATGTAGGTCATTACTGTTTGGGGTTCTGGTTTAAAACTGGTCAGGTTTTCCTCCTCTAACATCTCCGTGGGGCCGTCAGACACGTGCTTCAGGTGTTCTCAGTCTGGAAGAAAAATGAGGTTTTACCTTCCAGCATGTTTCCAAGACTGATGGCTGCATTTCCCTCTAAAACTCTTAATAATCTTGTGCAGCGGTGTCTTCTCAGACGTCTAGGACATGACAATCCAAGGTGCTTTAGTGGAAGATACCTGGACTTCTTGTCCTGGTTCCTGAGGATGTTGCAGCTCTCATCCAAAAGGCTTCTTCAGTTCTGTTACTTCCAGCTGTGTTCATTGGACTTGGTTATCTGATTCCTCTATTCCAGTAACACTACATGAACAGAAAGGAGAAAACTCTTCTTTTCCTATCAGCCTCTAATAGTTTTTTTTTTTGTTTTTTTTTTTTTATTAAACAGTGTCCTCGTAAACCCTTTACCCAGAGGTCTTTGTGGTTCAAGCTGCAGTGTCATAGGGTGAAAACACCATCATAGAGCCGGTCTTGTTTAGAGCATTTCTTAGATGCTGCATCGACATTTACACAATTCTTTTCTGATGTTTCCTCCGAGCTTCAGAGTTTAAATATGTTTTAATGATCAAATATTTAGGATTCATTGCCATTGTGAAAAAACAAGAAGAAACATTTAGCCATTTTTTTGTTTGGTAACTTCAGATCATGTGAACCAAGAAGTTATTTTTATTCTAATTAATTATTTTGATTGAGAAACAAATATGAATTAATTTTTATACTTCAAGAAACTGTTATGTTATTGAATTAATTTGAAATATTAAAAAAAAAATTATCATTATTGCTTTTAAAAAATATTTTATTTTATTGCGTTGGCGTAAGAGTTCAGGTTTTGGCTTGAGATAAAGGCCAATGAGCAGAGATGAAAAAAAAAAGAATTTATTACATTTATTTCTGAACATATTTAAAATAAATACTGATTTTGTACAAATTCTTACCACATTAAATTATTTACAGAAATATTGAAAATCAGTAATACCAAAAATGGTACGATTCTCTTATTCTTCCACACTTTTAAGTATTTTTCAAGCCAAATGTGTTCCAAAATGTACATAAACAGTTATTTTAGCCCTTTAAAAAAAAAAAAAAAAAAAAAAAAAAACAGCACAAAAAATTAAGGAAAATTCCTATAAATGAACTACTGAATAAAGATTTGATACGGTTCAACACAGTCTGTCTGAAAATTCTTCCCTGCTGATTTTACTTGGTATTTATGTGTAATTTATGGCTAAAATTGAACCCCATCATCTATTTATCATCCCCTATCTTTCCATTATCTGTGCTTTATGCTCCACTCTCTCAGCCTTCCCCCCTCCTCCTCTCGCTGGCATTAAGTTCAAACTTGACACTGATGTTGACTCACTTTGTCACCCCTCGGTGGCTCCCTCTCCCTTCCTCTCTTCCTCTTCCTCTCTCTCCCCATCGCTCGGAGGACACGAGTGCCCGCAGACGCATTTCTCTCCAGAGCCCCCCCTCCCTCCATCCCTCTGTCCCTCTCCTCCCTCTTTCACTCTATCTCACCCTGTCCAACTCTCTTCATCTTTCTCCCTGCTCTCCCCTTTACAACACACACACACACGGCGTTGTCAACAAAGCCGGACGTTGGGGGAATAAAGGTCCACCGAGGAGGAGAGGAACTCTCGGGACCCCTGCGTCGGTCTACCTGGTCAACTTGGTAAGTTGGTGAAAATTAATCGTTTAAGCTTTTAAATGTTTCATACCATATGATTTTTTTGGGGGTACTGTCGCTCATTATCACCACCAGTTGTAAAATTTCCCAGATTTTCCCTGAGAAATTGATTAGTTACCTTTTTTGCTGAATCTAAATAAATCCAACTTGACCTTTGATACTTTATCGCTTCAGTCTTTTGAGTGATTTAACTCAGTATGGTGTTGATTTCCTTCACCCTCCTTTCCTGCATGCTTATATAAGGTAAAAACATTTTTTTTTTTTTTTTTGTAAGAACTATGTTGACTAAGCGCATGCTTTCACAATACATCCTAATTTGCAGCCTTTTCTGGCTTGTACAACATTGTTTTTAACGCTTTATTAAAATTCCAACTCATGCAGTTGCTCCTTTTTTGTACATCCCCAAAGAAAGTTAATTTGTTTCATATAAATTCCTAGTTTTATATTTTTTTTTGCTTATTTGTGAGTGCATGCAAGCTTGAGTTCTCCAGCCAAAACGGAGCTAAAAGCAAGCCAGATGTCATGGCTCTGAGTAGGTTCTAATGTACCTCCTCTCCCCGTGGTATACTAGCTTTGCAATGTATAACACACACACGTTACGACAGCGAGCATGTAACTAACTCCATTTATGTCTGTCATCATGAGGCTAATTCGCCACAATGCCAACCATGTGTGAACTCATGCGATACGAACCCCTCCTTCTGCCTTCTCCTTCTCCTTCTTCTTCGTTTTGCTGCTGTTTCAAAACGGATCCAAGGAGGCGGAGAGGAGGAAACAGGGGCAATCACACGCAGAGGAGGGGGGTTCCTTTATTTCTCTCCATGGTGGTCTGGACGCTCATAGTATGTATGAGAAGTTAACCATGCTGAACCTGCAGAGCGGTTCCAACTGGAGCGGGCCCAACAACTGGTACCATGACCCCACCGGCGTCCAGACGCAGCACAGCACAGGTGAGGAGACGTTTCCACCAGGATGGACGCATGTCAGCAGGTTCATGTCTGATCTGAGGAAATTTAAGGTAGATTAACACTTGCAGCCGCCACACCAACCTTCTGACCTGTGGTTTTTGATAGGGCTCACTCCCCAGGGCGCTGAGGCCTAGGGTTGTCTCATGCACCTTGGTGTGAAAAAAAGTTGCCTCTCATTTGCATCCCAAACAAGTATTTTTGCTGCTTATTTGCCTGATTAGTATGGTTTAAGTGCTAATTTCAGTTCTATTTTAGGGTTGGTTTTTTTTGCAGTCTGTGCTACATTTAATCCTCTGTTTCAAATCTAAAATACTTACACTGTTCAAACCCACAGAGGATTATTCTTCACTGAAAAGAGATTCTTTAAAACACAAGCTTAGATTTTTTTTAAAACTTTTATTCTGTTTGTAAAAACACAAACACTGAGGCTTTCTCATGACTTTTTTGGCATCAATACAACCTTAAATTCACACCAGCATGAAGACTGTAAAATACAGACTTCGACCAAATCATTTTACGCTGCTTACAGATTGATCTGTCTCTGTCCATGTACATCTGGTGAAAATTATTTTAATTAAGCGCAAGACTTAACGTCAAAAACAGCACAGTTATTTTAGCTCTCAAGGATTTGGATTAGACCCATCCAGGGTGTAAGCACCAGCCCCCCGCATGGGTAAAGCAGGCAAAGATGTATGGATGGTCCAGATAAGATACACTGTAAAAGGTTTGCTTTTTGTAAAATAGGCTCTACCACAGAGTGTATGTGTGTGTATTTGAGACATGGGGGCCAGAAAGTGGGCTCGCCCAGGGCTTCGTTTGTTTAACAACCGCCACTGCTTCTAACATTCTTGAGTCCTAAAATCTGGCATTTCTTTAAAATAAATTTCTTTACGTGTGTTTTTTCCCTCCTTGCTGGCAGTGTCAGAGGGCTGCATGCTGGACACAGAGGGCAGCATGGGGGGAGAGGCAGGGGGAGGAGGATCTGGCAGAGGGGGAGGAGGAGTCCCTGTGGAGCGGGATGAAGGCGAGGAGTCTCAGCTGAGGCTGCAGCTCAAGAGGAAGCTTCAGAGGAACAGGACCAGCTTCACACAGGAGCAGATCGAGGCTCTGGAGAAAGGTCAGACCGTGCAAGCATGCAAAGCTCAAACCTTTAGCTTCTCAGAGGGCAGCAGTAGAGCCATGACGCAGTTACAACACTTTTGCGATCAGAAACAAGCCCAGCACCTGATTGACAGCTTTTTGATTAATTGCGGGGCCACACACAAAATCAGGCTTTGCATATTTTGACAGGTCATGATCTTTATTAGCACCTCCGGGGGCCAAACAACGCCTCGCCGTGATCACTTCCAGATGCAAATCATCCATTATCTTATCTCCACAAATATTCCTGATCTGTTCCAAAAAGGCCTCTAGCAACAAACGCAGCAGACATTCTGATAATGCATCATTACAACGGCCGTGTTATGCAGCGGGATGTGGCCCTCGCATCCACCGAGAGGGATCACAGAGGCACCCTTGACTGGATGTGGCTGCGTAGGGCCCTTGAGCTAAATAAGAACTCAGTGTCCACTGTGCACCCGAGCAGAAACGTATCACTGTGGTCAGTCTGTGCAAATGACATTAATGAGGTACACTGACCTCAGTGAACAGCCAAAGCACAATAAAAATGATGTGTTAACACAGATGCCAGTTATAACCAAGCCAATTAGAGCAATCTGTAACACAGATTCAATTTATGGAGCTAAGATTATCTTTAAAACTCTAGTCATTATATATATTGGCTGAATCTAATGCTCTATCTTACATTTAGGCTGGTATGGGACTCTCACTGTATGATAAAGTGCAGTATTTTCACTTTTTCTACACAAAAATGTAAACCATAACCTGAAATATTAGGTTATGGTTTACATAACCTAATGTTTCTTCTCTTCCTTGTAAAGGAAGAAACAAACCCTCTGTTCAGCCAGCTGACGAGCAGTGCTCAGCAACAAGAGGGGGAGAGGCAGCACAGCCATACTCCCATTTTATAGTAGTTTCATTTTAACAGAAGCCATTATTTGTCTGCTTTAAAGAAAAACATGAACACAAACCCAGTTTCTCCTCCGTCCCACAGTACATTTCAGCTGATGAATGGGGATCAAACTAATAATTTATGTTCTCTTTTTAGTCCATTCTTTAGAAAAAAAAATGCACAAAAAGGCATTTGTTATATTTTTCATTACAGATAGCAACTGTTCCAGTCATCTCCAATCATTTCATCTTGCTTCTCTAATCTCCTCTTGTTGCATAGTGAAGAAAGGCATCCAAAATCTGACTTATTTTCCTTTTAGGGCAGAGCTGTAGACACAAATACGTCATTTTTACTCTTCAAACCATGACAGAAACTTTCAAATAGTCAAATTGATCTTTTCTGCAAACATGACAAAAACTTAGTGGCTTACTTTCAGCCAGCTGACCACCAGTGCACAGCAACAGGTGGGGAAGGGGCATCCTGAAAAACTCAGCACTGTCTCTAGCATCTCATTAAAAAACTTTAAACTGTGGTCTGGATACGACAGGAAATTTGAGTGGCTTTGAAGCCGTAACTTGATGCCGGTAACCATCCCATCCCTTCTTATAGTTCATGTATCTACAGCAGTTTAAGTTTTAAATGACTAAGTTTTGAAGTGTAAAGTTTAGCGCTTTCTCTGAAACCTGAAACCTGGAGATCAGGATGTTGACTCAGCCTGCTCCTGACAGGGTGGGGCATGTTCACGTTTCAACTTGTCAACAACAGAAGTCTCAGTGGTTTGTCAGGTTTAAATGATCCGCCCTGATGAGCAATGATGGTCTGAAACCAAAAGTCTAGCTGCAGCTGAAAGCAGCGTCGGAGGAGAGGGTTCACTCATACTCAGACTTGGTGTCTGATGTAGTAACGATGCTCTGTCTGACCAAATCCAACCTGAAACCAGATTTGATGAGATTCAAATCAAAGAGGACTTCTCTGCTGTTTAGTTTAAAGCAGCTCTGCTTTGAAATAAAGTGCTAAGGCAGCTCCTCAACTCCAATCCTTTCAGTTGAACTTTGTGCGTGTTCCACGTGGATAAATAATTGATACAAAGTGCAACAGATAAATATTTCAAAACGGGTTGTAAGCATTGAAGCTTAACTTTCTGGATTTAAGGTTCTCTTAAAACATAATTAGTAATGCTAATACTCAACATGCAGCTCAATCTGTTAAAATTAGCCGCTTTTTAAAATTTGAGTTCTGATCAACTTTATGCAGAGATGAATCCTGCGGCGCAGAACGTTCAGGGCAAGCTGCTGTCTAGTAGTCCTGTCATCCTGTCATCCTGTTATTGTGATGCATGTCTGACGTTATGTAATATCCTCCGCAGAGTTTGAAAGGACACATTACCCAGATGTTTTCGCAAGGGAGAGGCTGGCGAACAAGATCGATTTACCTGAGGCCAGGATACAGGTGAGGAAATCAGAAAGGTTCTCATCGGATGTTCTGAGGAGGGGAAAGGGTCTGACTGGAATCTGACTGGCAGGTGTGGTTTTCCAACCGGAGAGCCAAGTGGAGGAGGGAGGAGAAGCTGCGCAACCAGAGGAGGTCAGGCAGCGTCACCTCCTGCTCACAGAGCCAAGCCCCTCTGAGCACCTCCTTCAACACGTCCGTCTACCATCAGCAGCACGGCAGCAGTTCTGGTAAACAGCAGATCATCAGCTCGCTCTGGCAGCTCATCCACGACACCAGAAGCAGGAGTTTACATTTGCTCCCATCATTTAAACATTCATTGACAGGAATGTTTTAGTAGTTTATAATTACAAACCTCATGGCGCCCCCCTGCAAAGCATTAGAGCTTCTCCATTAGAGTGCATCCATATTAAATATTCCCACCTCGAGATGGTCTCAGTGAATCTGAGGCAATGTGTGTGTGTGTGTGTGTGTGTGTGTGTGTGTGCGTGCGCGCTCACCACCGTCTCCGTCTCTGCAGGGTCCATGTTGAGTCAGACGGAGCCGTCGCTCCCCAGCTACAGCTCCCTGTCCGTGTTCTCATCTGGAGTCCAGGTTGGACATTCATCATTCATCAACACCCTCCAAGCTACATCACACAGAGCAGCAGCTCTGTCTCATTGCAGGGACATCCTTATCTGTAATTTAAAGCCTTTATTCTCTCCAAAAGTGAGGGATGCTCAAGTTAATGTAAACTGCTGATGTAAGCTGTTATTATAACAATATACAATCATTTTTAATGATGAAAATTACACAAATGCATATTAAAATTCTCCAGAATACTGTCGTGACACTAAAATGCTTTAAATTCAGTTTGAACAGCAACAGGGTTGATGGAGGCTCTGGCCTAATGTGGTGAAAAGATCAATAAACTAAATAATCATGGAAAAAAAGACAATCTTTACATAACTGCATATTTTAAAGCTTCAAATCTGAGCTTGAAGTTCTGTAGATCAGAATCTCAGGAAGGTGAGAAACAAACCAAATATATTTGCCGCTATTTTAATCATGAAGACAGCGTTAATTTACAAGCTCAAATACAGCCTTTTATACAGCCAATGTTTTCAGTCATTGTTTTCAAAAATGTGAGAATCAAATTTCTCATCTGAAAATCTGGAATTTGCAGCAGCACCACTAAGGGGGGGACAAGAGGGGCAAAGGCCATCATTGTGTATTTTCCTCCAAAAGAAACAAGATGATCTTCTATTTGTGTGGTTGTTTTTTTTTTTTTTTTTTTTTTTTTTTTTTTTATCAAAACACCTGCAAGAAAGCTGAAAACACGCTTTAATCTATTTCAACACTTTAATTATTAATTTACTTTGCGTATTTTAAAGTTTCCATGTCAATCAGTGAATATCGGGATAAAACTCCCAAAATGGGTCTTTGTTTCAGTCCAAGAAATATCGGTGGCCCCCATCTGGCCACCCCTATGAACACCTTCTGAAGGGGCCACTTTTGGGACTTGGCAGCTAATTTAAAGACTAAATTAGTCATAAAATAAAGGTTTCCTCTCCCAGTTGTGCGACTAATCTGATACCTGGACAGTATGTGACCTGAAGGTAAAACAGACTTCCACCATTGCTTCATAAAATCGTTTCCATTTTAACATGAGCATTTTAATTAGAGTGAAGATTAAAACCTCCGCAAGCTGTTTATATAAACTGGATTCAAGTAGTAGCAAAAATAATTTCTTAAAACTTTAACAGTTTAACTGATCTTTGAAGTTTGAAAACATTTTCACGGCTTGTACTGTAACTAAATATATTATATCTATATATTATATTATATATTATATCTATTTTAAAAATATTCATATGTGTTATATACATTTATATAACATATAGTAAAAATATAATATATAATGTCATCTTTTATGGTAAGATGACATTATATATTCTAATGTCATCTTACCATTATAATACCATCTTACCATTTAATTGATCTTCTGTTGAGAGTTACGTATAATTTTCTTTGAGAGCCATGTCCAGTTTTTATTTATGCCACTCCTTAAAAATAATGATCAAGAATTAAAATTATTATTAATAATAATAATAATAATAATAATAATAATAATAATAATAATAATAATAATAATAATAATAATAATAATAATGTCTGGTTCTGCTTAAATATGAGAATTGATAAAGATACATTTTTCAGTTCAATGCAGTGCATATTTGTCAAAATTTCAAATCTTAGCAAAACCAGACTATGTAGATCAGACATAAATGATCATTTCCATGCAATTTTTTCAGTGTAAAATACTAGAATTATCTGATATTATGTTAGAGTTGATATATGTTCAGAGGCCTCCTGCTCCACTCTCCTGTTTTAGACACCTCCTAGTGGTGAAACTCCAACCTTGCTCGTTCTGATTACAACTGTCCTGACGCTACATGGCTGTACGCTTGACTTTAGAATCTCATCTGATCTTGTTTCCTGTTATTCTTTTGGTAATTGAGTCATTTTTCCCTGTCTCGCTTTGCTTTCAGTCTATTCCTCCCCAGTCGGCCTCCTCCTACTCCTGCATGTTGCCTCCAT
Organism: Anableps anableps; assembly: GCA_014839685.1. Classification (NCBI taxonomy): domain Eukaryota; kingdom Metazoa; phylum Chordata; class Actinopteri; order Cyprinodontiformes; family Anablepidae; genus Anableps; species Anableps anableps. Next base: position 27,348,871 of record CM026084.1, read on the forward strand.
CACCCTCTGCGCCGCGCAGCTTTGACTCGTCGGCGTACTCCTCCCCTCACCTGCAGACTCCGCCCTCAGCCAGCTCCAACACAGGTGGGTGTTTGGTGGAAACACCTGCTTTATCTCTCTCAGTTACCTCTGTGTGCTCAAACCGGAACCTTTGTGTTTCCCTCTCCCACTCAGGGCTCATATCACCCGGGGTTTCGGTGCCGGTCCAGGTCCCAGGAACTGAGCCGCAGAGCATGAGTCAGAACCTGGGGCAGTACTGGGCCAGATTACAGTGAGGTCCAGGCGACTGCTGATGGACAGAGGAGGAAAGAGGAGGAGGAGGAGGAAGGGCATGTAAAAGTCGTGTCAACATAGCAAGATTAGGATCCATGTTTTAAGGAAGCACAGGTCGGAGCTATAGAGGAGCCTTGAAGGGTTAAAGACCCCAAAACGCATTAAATGTTTACAGAATCAACCAAAAGCAGCTTTGGTTGCACTTCACAGTACTCTGCTGGTACTGGTATTACCTCTGTATGGTTAGGAGACACAGGTTAACCAAGTTACAGGAGATCCAAAAAAGCTGGCCCAAAGAAACATTCGCACCCATTGAACTTTTCATAGTTTGTCACATTACAACCACAAAGTTCAGCTGGGTTTTCATGGGCTGGACCAACACAACTACTGCGTGATCGTGAAGTGGAAGGAAAACCCTCCATTGGTGATGTGCAGTTGTATTCAGTCCCCTTTACTCTGATGTCACTTAGTAAAAACCAGCAAGCACAACTGCCTTCACCCAAGTAGTATGGTGAGGCGATTTGAAATCCAAATGTTTTACACCTAAAAATCTGTATAGTGTGGCAGGAATCTCCATTTGTTGAACCAACCTTTGTTGCAATTAGGTCACAGCTTTAAGTTTCTGGGGTACACCTCTTCCAGCTTTCCACGTCTAGAGAAATAACTCAAGCTCCGTCAGATTTATGAACATTAATTTGGAAGTCTTGCTAAAATTCTCAATTGCTTTGACTAGGCCATTCATACACATGATGTTTAGGGTTGTTGTCCTGGAAGATGAACCTCAAGTCTTGAAGTCTCAAGTCTTTTTCAGTTTTTTTTCCCTGGATTCTCCAACATGGAGCTCCATCTATTCCCCACAGCATTATGCTGCCAACACCATGTTTTACCTTGGGTATGGTGTGAACACTGGTGTGCAGGGTTAATTCTCCTCCATACATGGAGGGAATTTCATAAAACACCATCTCCTCCATTCTTTGAAAATGTTTTGCTCGGTTATTTGTTTAATTTTTGCACTGGATACATGAAGCAACTTGCTCCTGCAAATTACACGCAGGAACAACCTGGCCCATTTCTGCATCAGCTTGCAGTCCTGATGCAGGTGGTGCAGAATTATGAAATAGAGGGAATTGTTTTAGTTTTTAAAATATTTTAATTACCAGATAATCCCACAACATGATGCAGCCAGTGTCGTGTTTCATCGTGAGAAACTTTGTCTTCAGGGTGAGGTGCAGTGTCCATCCCCCAGAGAACTTTGCATTTAGGCAAAGAAGCACCCTCTGGTCTCCTGCATAGCTTGTGGCAAACTATAAGCTGAACTTCTTATGGGTTTCTTCCAACATTGCTTTCTTATTGCTCGTCTTCTACCAAAGCCAAATTTGTCTGGTGTATTCCTTGGTCTTTATGACTGATGTTCTGAAAGTTTACAGCATAGCTTCACTTATACTGAGATGAAGTCACACTAAGGTTACTTCTAAAGGATAGTTACTGATAACCTGGATTTTCAGAGTTTTATTTTAAATATATTTTCAAAACCATGTAAACTGTTTCTTCCAGTTCACAACTATGCAATACTTTGTGTTGGTCTCCCACATAATCCATCCATCCATTGTCTATACCCACTTATCCTTGCTGGGGGGAGTGTCTGTTTCCAGCAGTTACTGGGTAAGAGTCAGGGTACACCCTAAACAGGTCACCAGTCCATCACAGAGCAACATAGAGACACACAATCATCCACACGCCCACACTTAGGGCGAATTAGAGAGACCAATTAACCTGGGAAGAAGTTGGAGTACCCAGAGAGAACCCACACATGCACAGGGAGAACTCCATGCAGAAAGACCCCAGGCCAGGATTTGATCCCGGCCACTGTTGTGTTGCTGCAACGCAACAGTGCTACCAACTGCACCAACGTGCAGCCCTTCTGCTTTAAGTCTGTCCCAAATAAATTACACTGATGTTCGTTAAAGTTAAAATCTGGAAAATATTAAAAGGGTGTATAATATTTTTGCAAGGAACTATTGGATTAAAATATTGAAGAATAAATTCAAATTAATGTTTAGATTTTTTTGTCTCTCCGGATGGGTTCGGGTTAGGGAAAGAAAAACTGCTTCTAATTTTGGGAAGGCTGTTTTAGGAATCTGAGAACAGTGCAGGGTTTTACTGCAAAGCTTTGCCACACACACAAATCAGTCATCCCAAGTAAATACCAGCATATATCAGGTTTATTGTGAAGTGTAACCACTGTCTCTTGTTACTTGAGCAGCTTAACCATATTGTGATAAACTAGCTTGTTCCCTAAGCTGTGAGACTACTGTGAAGATTTTAGACTCGCTTATGGCAATCACTTGTGTTTAAAACTTAAAATCTTCCATAAAAAGTGTAAATCCTGCCTATCCTGACTGCACTGAGGCTGCATATTTTTGTACAGACATCTAGAGATCTGTGGGTGAAGAACTTAACTGTGGAAGGCTGCAAGGTGTTATTAGAAGAAAGAATGTAGCATGATCTGGGCTCCAATCATCTTTAAAGCACAAGATAGTAAGTCAGAATAAAAGTTTTGCCATTCCGTCATTACGTTATCCCTGAAATATGAAAGCTGCAGCAAATTTCCTCTATATTTGATATTAATTTGGACACTATTTTTATCCAGTCAGTTAAACAACAATAGCAGCTTATAAAGAGTAAAGCAGTGGCAAAAACTCTGATTCACAGAGTCTTTTAAACTGTTTTGTACATCATTAATGACACTTTTTCTTCAGCGAGGGACAATCAGGAATTCTTGCACATCAAACTAAAATGCAAGCACTTCAAAGAGACGATCGGAGGTGGAGGAAAAATGTGAAACCACTGCAGACTTGAAACAGCTGTGCATGACCAAAAGATGGCGCTAGAGACAATCAGCTACTCAGAAACAAATCAAATATTGTAGAGAAGCCTTTATTGTACTTTTGCAGAGATTTAGGCTCTGCTCACTTTTTTTCCTCTGACCGCTGGTTCTGTTGATGCAACTTATATGAAATGTCCTTAAATACTCCTATTTATTTGTGTTTTCACTTGTTCTCACGGGTCATTTGTGTTGGGGTTTCATTGTTGTCACGTGTTGTGTTAGTACTCTATAGCTACCAAGAGTCAACCCTTTTTTTGTGAAGGCCTTGGATCCCTTTAATGAAAATAAAACGGTGTGTGATAAACTCAAGATGTGCATTTGTGATAGTTTTCCCTCAACACAAGTCTTAATAGGTGATTAATATTAGATTGTTTCTGAAATAGCAAAAAAAAAAAAAACCTGGTATGACCAGAATATGTGGGTTGCTTAATGTTCCACCCATTTTATGACCTTATTAACTCATATAACAAGACATATACTAAAACATCTGCTAAAATAATAAGCTGTTATAAAATCCAATGTGTTCTCCCTGCAAAAGATAAATAATACCAAGGAAAAAATTACATTTCAAAGTAAAATTTAGTGTTTGGATTTTGGAAATACTAAAAATCATACAAAATAAGCCTTCATGTGCTGAATGTGTAGAGTTCTGGTTATATTTACATGCAGACAAAATATGCATGATGCTTTTAAACTAAGAAAACAAGAATTTGGTGAATTTATTGTGGATTTTTTCTAGAACAACCTAAAAACCACCATGGCTCATGCTTATCATAAAATAGAAGCTGCGGAGTAAATGTAATAATATACTGAAAGAGGATGCAACACCAAAATATATATTTACAATACAGACATTTACAGAAGCCCATATGGACAACGTAAATAACTTCTGGAGAAACCTCTCACAGTCAGATCACACAAAAACTGAGCTACGTGGCCAGAAGGGCAAGAAGAATGTTTGGAGGAGTGAAGCTGACTTTATTATTATTATTATTATTATTATTATTATTATTATTATTATTATTATTATTATTATTATTATTATTTATTTATTTATTTATTTATTTAAACTTTATTTTAGCAGGATAAAATCCCATTGAAATTAAAACCTCTTTTTTAAGGGAGTCCTGGCCAAGAAACAACAGCAAATAAAACACAAAACTTTACACAGTTAAAAGAAAATGACAAGCAATGAAAAACAGGTACATGTCATTATACCAGCCTCAAGAACTTTTAGACGCTTTCAAATCTGAAAAACATCTTTACCAGCTTTCAAACATGGTAGTGGCAGGATCATGCTGGGGGTCTTTCTCACTATCATTGTCATAGAGTGAGAAAAAAATGGAAGAATACCCCCAAATTCTCTGACTTTCCTTCAAATAAAACACAGTTGGATGCTTCAGCTGGATGGCGATCCTGAACGCACCTCAAACCTGCTTTTTGAACGGTTAAAGCAGGCAAACATCGAGTTTCTGGGATGGAACCTCAATCCTGTGTAAAATTTTTGAACAGTGCTTAAAAGCTGGGTCTACCCTTTAACATTTTTACATGCACTTAACTCGAACTGTGGAAGAAGAGTGAACACCTTATGCTGAACAAGTCCATCCATTACACTAAAGAGCATAAATCTGCCTAAAACCAAACACGTAGAAAGGCTTATTTAAAACTATTCCTCTCTTCACAATTTACACAGGACTTTCTTTTTACCTAATGAATGACAAAAAAACTGTTCATCACATTATGAAAGGAGATATGTTCCCTCTGTCAGGTGGCTTGAGGAGCTTACCATCATTTGGTGAAAATTAGATTGTTTGGAAACCATGTGCCACAGAGTAATTCAACTCCCTTAAGTGTTTGCCTTCAAGTGGTCTTGCCAGATAGAGAAAGGGCCAGGATGTGAAGTTTGGTCAACCCATCCTAGTTTTTTTATCCCCATTTTTTACTATGAATTTAAATCTTTCATACACTGCGGCCTAGATGAGCTCGATTAAAGACACAATATTGCCAAAAAGTATTGGGTCACTTGCCTTTACGCAGACATGAGTTTTGATATCATAAAGGCTTTAATATATCATTAGCGCTTCCTTTGCATCTATAACAGCTTCATCTCTTCAAGATCCAATGTTTTCTGTGAGATCTTAAGAGCTTCAAAAAAGTAATAAATATAAGATTTTGAATGATGGATGCACAACCCCCCAATAAATCATGGCTGTATCTGCTGAATATGTAAATGGCTAAGTGCTTAAAAACAGTTGCATTGTATATGACATAAAGTACTGGTGTCGTGTTGCAGCTGATGTCTGCTGCCTGAGCTAGGCAGAAATCAATAAGGTGCATTGAATATATACCTAAAAGAAGAACAAATATGGAGAACAAGTTTGGCTCACAGGCTTGTTGCCTAATTTATGAACATTAATGTGACACTCCGACCCTCTGCAAACACTGAGCAGCTAAAAAAGCCAATTTATTTCTCCACAGGACAGAAATAAGAAATGGACATGACTGAAACTGGACAGCCATTAGCAGTCCTGCATTATGTGCTAATGGCATGACTCACTTGGGTCCTGAGGGATGAACCGAAATTAAAGACAAGAGGAGAGGAGGAAGGGGAGGGAGGGAGGAAGATGGAAAGATAATTCCATGGATGGTTTGCAGTGAGAATAAAGATGTTGACCTGCAAGCATAATGGGACTTTAAGAAGAGACAGGAAATACCAGAGCACTTTCCTCAATGAATGCAGCATCATCTGCACCCTAAACTGTGAGATTTCTTTAGAGCAGAAATGGATAATTATTTCCTGTTAAAAAATCAGAAGGCCAAGAAATGGGAATTTTTCAACACTAATTATGTTCTTTTCACTGTAGTAATAAAGTTTATCCTGATCATCTTGAGATTTTATAATCCGATATTATAAACATTGAAACTTCTTCTTGAAATACCTTTCATTTTACTTTTATAACTGAAAATACAGTATTTTTCACATTTAAATACATATCTGGGCATATGTGTGGTAATGAGTGGTCGGTGGTAAAATAATTAGTTTACACTTTTAATTATTTTAAAATAAATCTGGCACTGTTTTTTCAAATTGTACTTCCATTTTCAAAGCATATTAAAGAACTTTTCATTATTAATCTATGGCTAGGTTATCTATGGCTAGTAAAATGTGAAAGACAAGAGAACATACCATTCATGTGGGGCAGATGTTTTGATGAACCGGGAAACAGCAACAAGAAAGCAGCCAGTGAGCTAACCTGGCCTATAGCTATAGACAGAGGAGTACTTAAAAGCTTGAAAGCAACTGGAACTGTGACAAACAAGGCTGGACGAGGACCACAGTTAGTCTTTTCACCTCCACCGCGAGGAGGATGGCGTGGAGAAGTGCAAGAAAATCTACAAAGCTTATCACGAATGCCGTCTCAGGGTCATCGCTTCTCCTTGACTACAAACTTACACGACCTGCTGTACATCCAAACTGGTTATTTGGGAGAGATGCCAGGAAAAATAAACTTTTCTGTCCTTCCATCACAAATGTTGCCATGTGGAGTTGACTAAAGGCATTTCAAACATCTTTACCAGGGCGGCACATCCGTATAGATGCATGGAATACTGAGGTTTTTAAGCAGTTTAGGACTGGATTTAATTTAGACCTCTTTGTCCAGAAACAGCCCATGTTCAGAAAAAGTTCAAACTCTGTCAAACAAGACATTTGTTCAGATTATTTTCCGCTGAGCATAATGATGTCACAGTGAAGCTGACCTCTGAATTTATGGAAATAAAATGTTATCGCCTCATCTGAGAGACTTTTGTGCAAAAATTGTCAGAGTTAGAGAATGACTTCCTTTGATTTGTCACCTTTGACCCTCAAGATTTAATCTTGTCTTTGTTGAAGTCCGTGTGGACGCCGGTGCCGAATTGGAACTTCCTCAAAGCATTCCTAAGGGGTCGCTCATGGGAATGGGACAGAGAAGTGAAGGAGTGCTGAGAACCACGGTGGGCCGTGCAAGCCTGGAAAAGCATTTTGACTCTGGAGGAAACGGACCGATTCTGCATTTTGAGGTTAAATTGTATAAAAGTTTTTCTGAATGAGTTTCAGAGATCAAACCTGATCTTGTTGGAAAACGGAGAAATCAGTTAAATTGAGCGACTTAAAATGTAACAATTCTACTCATGGTATAAAACGAGAAACTCCAAACATTTACAAAAATAGAATGGACACTTAGATCATCCATGCTTCATTCACACGTTTCACTTTCCTTTTAAAATGCTCTTTAACTTTTGAGTAGCTACACTGGCTTGCAGAAACATTTTTAGCTGAGCTTTTTCATATTTTGTGATGATCATAATCATCACTATTAACAAGCATTAACCCATTAAATGTATCACTGAATGTGTAATGAATCTACATAAATGAGAATTTCACTATTTAATTAGAAGTGGTCCGAGATGCATTAAGATTATTTTCTAATTACATATGGATGGATGAATGGATGGATGGATGGATGGATAAAACTGAATGCAACTGGGATCTAATTACCAGTCAGGAGTCCTCGGGAGCCAGCTGAACTTGATCTTCTGTAGAGGTTATGAGAATTAAGGTGACGGAAAGAGAAAGCGCCACACTTTTCAGATTTCAGTAGCCATATGAATTTTAATAATATGTATAATTTCTTTTTACTTCACAATTTCACACTACTTTTCTGTCGATCTTTTACAAAAAAAAATAAATACAAACAAAATACACATAGTTCTGTTTTAATAATTTATTTTACTATCCTTACATTATTTTATACTAGTAATATCAGGCTACACCCAGGCTACACAGTATTTTGTGGGCTGCATGAGATCTAAGATTAGATGACCTTAATAAGGCATTTAACGTGACAGTATATTGCTTCAGTTTCCACCTTAAAGGGAACTTACGTGGCTGACATCCGTTTGTAGGCCTGTGAAATAAATAACAGAAGCTGCAAACGTTTACTCTGCAGCCACAAGGAGAGCATACTGTTCAGTGCATCGATCAGCCCAGCCTAGCCCCCAGAGACAGCGACGCTCCAGAGGAGAAACAGCGGTGAGCTTTGTCTCCTCACTTTCAGACAGTTAATGGTGGAAGCAGCTGCAGCTAGAAACCGAGAAATGTCGGAGTTTACTCCGGAGGAAAAAGTTTTAGAGAATAACGCCGCGCTTTGTTTGCAGGGATGGAGCTGGACCTTCTGCTGTGGATGATGATGCTGAACTTCATGGGATGCACAGCGGCGGAGCCCCACCAGTACAGCAAAGCGGTGGTGAGTGGAGCAGTGTGTCCAGCTGTTTGGGTACACAATGTGGCGCAAATCTTTTTTCAAATATAAATAAAAATTCATAGGAACTATGCTTGTACTGGATATAATGTTTGCAGCAAATCGGTGAGTTTGTTGGGGGAGAGGGGACCTGCAGCTCATTTGCATGCATCTTTATATTGGAAAACCATTAATATGTCCTTAATATGAGGCCCAAAAAGTCGTTCTTGTGATGATAGAACGGAAGCATGAGCTGAAGCGCGAGCCATAAGAGAAGAGAATCATTAAACACATATAAGATCTGCTTTTACTTAGAATGTTGGGAAAAAATCTGACTTTTTGCAGAATTGACTAAAAAAAATTAAATATAATGTCATCTTTTGTAGTAAGAGTTCACGTGATCTTCTGTTGAGAGTTACATGTAATTATTTTGAGAGAAACATCCAGTTATGTTTTCAGCCACTCCTTGAAAATAATTATCAAGAATGAAATAATAATTACAACAACAACAACAACAATGATAATAATAATAATAATAATAATAACCATCATCATCATCATTAAATGAAGAAATGGACTTCTCAGTAACATTTCCTGAAAACTTACATCGCTATAATTTATTTTTGCGCAACTTCACATTTATTAGTCAGTTATGAGTCATTTATCCACAAAAGAGGCTTTTTCACTTCTGTCTTTGGAGCTATTACATTAGATTTTAAAAAAAAATCTTGTGTTTTGCAATGAAAGAACATGAAAACCAGAAGGAAGCCACACCTTTTCCTCTCAGATGTAGCATCAAACGTTCATGTCAGGGTGGAGGCAACGAACAACTGGTTTCAAAATCACATTTAAGAAATGAGATTCTTGTTAATTTCTTATGTAATTTCTTTCACATCTGTGCTGTTTTTTTGGTAATTCTGAGCAGAACATTTCATCCAGTATCTAACTTGCTCAATGAGGATGGAGGTTTTGCAACACTGAAGACTGACATGCTGCTTTGTCAGCAACTCAGAGCTGGTCTAGACATCATGAGTGTAGCAGCTGGCATGATATCGAATTTGTAATTGTGATCTCTTTGTCTGTGTCATTGTTGCATCAGCTAACAAGTAGTTTTTCTATCAAGAAAAAAACAAAGCCGGTTCGTTTTCTCATGCATTCCTTCTTTCTGGAAATTGCTTCATTTCTCTTAGTTTCCTTATTTCCTTTCCTGTTTAGGACTGGCTAAGCAGATATGGCTACCTTCCTCCTCCGGATCCACGCACCAGCAAACTGCAGACCAAAGAAGGAATTGAGCAAGCAATCCGTGTCATGCAAAGATTTGGAGGGATCCAGGAAACCGGCTTAATTGGTAAAATACACACACATGCCAAAAACATCATGTGCATGACAATTTCCAGACTGCACCTTGGAAAATTATTAATGCCCCTTTAAGTTTTTATGTTTTGACATTCTACAGCCACAACCTTCAGTGTGTTTATATTTCATAATTGGGATGTGAAACGGACAGAGGACAAGATTTTTAAAACAGAAATCTGATATGTGTGACATGCATTTGTATTCGGCCTCAGAGGTTCATTAGAGAACATTAAAGAAGAAACAGCATCATGAAGACCAAGGAACCCAGTAGACAGGTCAGGGAGGAGGTTGTGGAGAGGTTTAAAGCAAGTTTAGGTTCTAAAACAATATTCTAAGCTTTGAACATCTCCCAGAGCTTTTATTCAATCCATCTTATGAACATGGATTCATAGAGAGGATGGAGCACCTGCTGATCTACTAGGACATGGTTGTCCACCAAACTGACAGGCAGCCAAGAGGCCCATTGTAGCTCTGGAGGAGCTGCAGGGATCAGATCAGTATCGCAGGTGGAAGAATCTGCTGACACAGTAAGCAGTAGTCATATACGCCACAAGTTTGAGCTTCACAGAAGAGCGTCAAGAAGGAAGCTTGTTTAAAATGATGGAAAGATTCTCTGTTCAAATGACACCAAAACTGAACTTTTTGCTGACATGCACATTGCTGTTGTTGTCAGAAAACTAATGCTCCACATTACCCCGAATACACCATCTCCACCTTGTAACATAGTGTTTGCTGCATCATACTGTGGGAATGCTTTTGTTCAGGAGGGACCGGGAGATGGTCAGAGTTGATGAGATGATGGCTGGAGCTTAACAGAGAGCAACTGCAGGACACCGACCAGAAACATCCAGACAGGGCCACAACAGAACGGTTTAAACCCATGCAGATTCATATGTCAGAATGTCCTAGTCAAAGGCCATACAAAAATCCAATTAAGAATCTGTGACAAGTCTTCAAGATTGCTGTTCATAGATGCTTTCGATAGAATCCGTCTGAACTGGAAAGATTAATTTCTGTAATTTTTTTGGAGTGCATTTTTCAGATTTTGATTTTTAAAATAAATAAATAAATGCAAAGTTATAAAAACATTTTAAAAGGCAGTTATACGATATAAAATCCTATTAAAATGCATTGAGGTTTGTGGCTTTAACATCATAATAGGTTGGAAAGTCCAGCAATGTCTGTAAGTTCTCCTTTTATCCATTCAGTTTAAACACATGACATATGTTCAACTCTCCCTCCAGACAGCGCAACGCTGAAGCTCATGTCTACGCCACGATGCTCGCTCCCAGATATCATTGGAGGCGAGGACATGAGGAGGAGGAGGCGCAGAAAGAGATACGCTCTGTCAGGCGTTAAATGGCACAAGTCGGACCTCACATGGAGGTGGGTTTCCTGTCAGGCTGCGTCGTAGGTTTACCACACAAGTGCATGAATCATGGTCACTTCTTTAACCGCAGATCTTCACAATTTACCAACAGTTATATTAATAGATCGTCATGCACCATGATGTAGAGAAATACATATTTCTTTTTTTAACCTATTTTCTTTTGATGTTTCATATCAAACTAATTTTAATATAAAAGACAGCTTAGGTAAATACAAAAAGCAGTTTTCAAATGACAGTTTCATTCAATAAGAAAGAAAAGCTGTCAATGAAACCCTGCCCTATCTGAAAAAGTTCTTGTTAAATCATGAAGTAGTGGTTATTAACCACATATTTTCCAAAGATGAGATAAATTGCTCTAGCCTCACCCTGGCCTGATTACTGCCTGACCTATGGAATCAAGAAATGACTTAAAATGCACCTGTCTGACATCAAGAAGTAGGCTTAAAGGTCTAGAAAAGCAACACATCATACGCCCGTCTAAAGAAATTCAGTAAAGGATAAGAAATAAAGACACTGACATCGGTCAGTGTGGAAAAGGTTACAAGCCTCTTTGGGACTCCGGAGAACCACTGAAAGAGTCATAACCGGAGAAAACATGAAACGTAGCAGTAATAGTAGGAGTAGTAATAGTAGCAGTAGATCATAGAAGAACCCAGAACAACTTCTAAATCTTTGCAGTCATCATTAAATAAGAGACTGGGCCAACATGGCCTCCATGGGAGAGTTTTAAGGTCAAACCCACTGCTGACCCAAAAGAACCCAAGCCCACTTGGGTTCTGCAGCAGGACGATGATCTACAACATGCCAGCAAATTCACCTTTGAACAAACAAAAGAGAAAAAAAAGCACAAAAACAAAAGGTAGGTTTAAGAGTGGACTAATCAAAGTCCTAAAACAAACCTTTCATGCTAGACAACCCTCCAGTGGGGCTGAATAAAAGCAAGGAAGAGTGGGCCATAAATTCTCCACAGTGATGTGAAAGACTCAGTGCCATTTTTCACAAACACTTGATGGCTGTTGCTGGTCAAATACGAAAAAAGTAACAAAATATGTACTTTTGGAAAATAATATTTAGGCAGGCATTCAACATACTTTTCATGAAGCAAACGTTTCTAAAAAAGGTTTTTTAAATGTGTTTTCATTCGCTGTAAGCAGAAAATCATCATAATAAACAGAAATAAAGACTTGAAAACATATACATACGCATATATGTGTGGCTATAAAGTGTTCGTATCAAGGTTAAAATTAAAGACATAAGGTGATCATAGGTGCATTGCTTTGAAAAAACTTTTTTCTTATTTGCAGTGTCCACAGCTATCCATCAAGTTCCTCCATGACGCCCAACCTGGTGAAGACTCTCCTGACTCACGCCTTGAAAGCTTGGAGTGACGTGGCTCCGCTGAACTTCCAACAGCTGCCGAGCGACAGCAAGGAGAGCGCAGCTGGAGGGGACATCAGAGTGTCTTTTGCCTCCTTGCTTCATAACGATGGGTACCCTTTCGACGGGCCGGGTGGCACCCTGGCCCACGCCTTCTTTCCTGGCACGGATGAAGTCTCTGGTGACACACATTTTGATGACAATGAGAGCTGGAGCTATGGAGGTATGTACAATAAGATGGAGGCTACAGCTACAGAACTCTGTAACAGACTGCCATAAAATCTCCATGGCATGTTTTTACTTGTGTTCCCACTTCCACAGGTGACAGCAGCACCACAGACTTGTTCACAGTGGCGGTGCACGAGTTTGGCCACGCTCTTGGCCTCTCTCATTCCTCCTCTGATCCGTCCATCATGAGGCCGTATTACCAGGGTCCCGTGGGAGACATTTCTAACTACAAGCTGGATTTTGACGACAGGCTGGCCATCCAGCAGCTGTACGGTCAGTGACACCCAGAGTCTCTGAGGCAACGTGTTGATGTTAATCTGATTGATAGAAGTGTTAAACCTTAGATTTAGGATGATACTTAAAGACTGGGGTAAATGTTAAATAGTTTAGCCTAAATTTTGAAATTGGCTTACATACTTGGCACATGGCTGAAATAAATTCCAGACTTAAAATATATTCATAGTATTGGGCTTCAAGTCATGTGAAAATACGCTGAAAATGATTAGTTTTCTGCTGTGCAAACATTGTCTTGATAAAGTTAGTTTTGCATGCTGTATGTTTGTGTATATCCTCCAGATGGACTTATTCGGATGTATAACAGTTCAGTCCAGTTTTACACATGACTCAGATCAGTTCAGATCCATTCTCCTCAGTGACATTTAATAAATGCAAAAGTAAAGCATTGCTGCATTTAATTTTAAAGAGACCCCCCTGCTCAGTGACGTCTGTGACTTCAGCCATCTTGCTGCTACACAATTTACTTTTTACCTCTGGTTTGGCCAAAAAATAATTTCATTCTTTCCTATATATTTTATTTTTAAGGTCTTATTTATATTTTTGCCTGTAACTATTTGTAGTACCCATGTTAATGCAGCCCAAAAGAATAAACAAAACAAAAGTATTTTCATGAACTTCAACTATAATTCAGTTCTTTAATAATTTTTATCCAGGTATGTAAAAGCTATGACCTGCCACTTCCAAAACATGGAAAAGGGAGATTTTGACAGTACAGAAAAACTGGTGTATGCTTTTATTTTTAATAGGTTAGATTATGTTAATGGAGTCTACATTGGATTAAGGCTTTAATCTCCTACTAATGTGTGTTAAGGTGCAACAATGCAGAGCAGCTACTAAAAGTCCTCTCAGGAAATAAATAGCAGCAGGTTATATTCCGTCTGTCAGACACCCACACTTACTGAGAAGAATGTTGTTTCTTCCTCCAGTTTTACCATGATGTCATCAGCTTTCAGTTCCTATTTAATGCCATAATTTTGTGCTTCAGGCGCGAGAGATAAAACACAACCAGGTGGAGTTAATCCTGACCCACCGCTCTTTCCGAGTCCTCCACCTCCGAGACCAACAAAGCTGTAAGTTAAAAAAAAAAAAAAGCAATACCACAAGTTCTGCTTCTGTTAGAAGTCTAAATACAGCCATCACAGAGGTGACCGCCATGCTAATTTGGGGTTACTGATGTACTTAAACTGTTCTTTTTCAGTCATATGAAAATACAACTTCAATGACAGCAACTTTCGAAGGAACCACTTGCTTTTGGAAACAATCAGCAAGGTCCTAAAATAATTCTGTCAAGATATGTGACCACTCTTCTTGCAAGAATTGGTAGAGCTAATTTAAGATGGTTGGTTTCCTGCCTCGGCACTGTTTTATTTAGTCCAAATCTAGTTTTAATGTGTGCTTTGGATCATCATCCTTCAAGAACACCCATCTCTACCTAGGTTTCAACCATTTAACTGTTGAGTTGAGGTGAAGCTAAGAGTTAGAATTTGGAGGTACATTCATTATCTAAACCCGCTTATCCAGAAAGAGCCCCGGATTCAAACCCGGGACCTTTTTGCTTAGCATAATGCTATTACCACCATGCTTGACAGTTCCTACAGGATTATTATTTTGAAAACCTCATGTCCATTCCTCCAAAGTTCCTTTGGTCATTGTGGCCAACCAGCCAATCTTTGTCTTGTCTGACCATGAAAGTCTTCTCCAGAAGACCTTTGGTTTGTAGATGTAGATACCTGCAAATATCAGTTGATTTTAAATGTGTAGATTTTGGAGGAGCTTCTTTCTTATGTGCCTTCCTCTCAGTCCATATTGATGTGAAAGTGGCTTCCTTGTGAACAGTAATTTAGCCCAGTCATAACAAGTCTGTGTCAGAGCCTCACTGTGGTCACATTTGATTTTGTTGCACCCTCTAGTGATATTTTACTGTAAATGCATCTTAAAAAAATCTCTCCCTGTGCTAGTCCTGAGCCTTCATTCAATGAGCGATGTCAGGGAGGCTTTGATGCAGTGGCAAACATCAGAGGAGAGGTCTTTTTTTTTAGAGGTAAGAAGAACCACATAAATAAAAGTTTGATATCTAAAAAGAAATATCATTGTTGTGGTTCAATCCTGTCTTTTCTTCAAAAGGCGCACATTTCTGGAGAACTAAGCGAGACGGTTCCTTGGTATCCTTAAGGCCGGCTCTGATCACAAACTTTTGGATGGGCCTTCCGATGGGAACAAACAAGGTTGACGCCGTTTATGAGAGAAAGAGTGACAGCGGAATCATCTTCTTCATTGGTATGGGTGGAATAAAGCTACAGTTAGAGTTCATGCTTGGTCTGGAGCTCTGTTTTGGACCAGAAGATGTGATCTGATGAATTCAACTGACATGTTTGTTCCTTTTTAAAAGGATGACATGTCAACATGCAGGGATTTGTTCAAATATGCATTTAGGAAGCAAAGAGAAACCAAACCTAAGGTCTTAGATTTACACAAACTCTTTTGATAAAAGCTTATTTAGCTTAAAAGCTGAATTAGTTCTGTAGGATTCATTTGTACCTAATCAGTATTTATTCAATACTTATAATATTTATACTTTTTTTATTTTGTTGACATGTCAACAAAATTTAGAAAGTAAAATCCAGAGAAAATAAGTATTATTTCATACATTTACAGTGTCATGCAAAAGTTTTCACACCCCTTGCCAGTATGTTCAGGGTTGCTGTTCTGCTGGAACTTGAACCTCAGCATGTTCCAGTCTTTTGTAGCCTCTAACAGGTTTTACTTTTTGGATTGTCTAGTATTAAGTTCCATCCATCTTCCCATCAATGCCTACCAAGTTCCTTTTCCCCAAAGAAAAGCATCCCGCAGCAGGATGGTGACATCATTATTTTTCATAGTAAGA
Organism: Anableps anableps; assembly: GCA_014839685.1. Lineage (NCBI taxonomy): Eukaryota > Metazoa > Chordata > Actinopteri > Cyprinodontiformes > Anablepidae > Anableps > Anableps anableps. Next base: position 27,364,842 of record CM026084.1, read on the forward strand.
ATGGTATGTTTCTCCTACCTGAGCTAAGGATCTCTAAGCGCCTCTAAAGCTAAAATGGGCCACTTGGCTTCTTTGATTAATGCTCTTCTTGCCCAGCCTTTCAGTTAGGTAGACATCCATGTTTTGGTAGGTCTGCAGTTGCTCCATAGTCTTTCCACTTTCAGACAAAGGCAGCATGAGATGTTTAATCCTGCTTTAAATTTCTCCACAACTTTTTCCCAGACCTGTCTCCTGTGTTCATTCGTCTTCATTATTCTGTTCTTCATTAATGTTCTCTGATACCTTCACAGGGTACATTAAACACAGCTGGGCTCTATTTACTAAAAATGTAACTTCCGAAGTCCCTGGGTTTTATTTAGGGTTACCAGAGTAAAAGGAGATGAATAAACTAGTGCTGTAGTCAAGACCAAGACCAGTGCCCCATGCTACATGACACAATAAAATGTGAAACACGATCAAAATTGCAAAGAACGGCTCTCTCTGAGACTCGAGTCCTATTGTTCATAGTAAAGAGCTGTTCAAAACAATCAGATCATTACTATTACATTACTATATTGCAGACTTCGATCACAGCATTGTCGGACTTGTGCGAAACATTGGTCAACAAGTCCCCCCAATAATTCGACGTAGAGACAGTTTTTTAATATCCCTTACATATAGCTTACCTTTCTTTGTGCTTGCTTTCTAAGTAACGATAAAAGTTGGACGTCTCTGAAAGCGAACTACTGCTGAATTTACATGTCGCTATTTCTTCTGGAAGTAGATATAGTCTTTATGATTTATGTGACAGACATCTTCTACCGCTCCCCAACAACCACACCTCCCTTCTTGGAGTGCCGTGTGCACGTGAAAGGGGGTGGGGATGGGTGACAGCGGCTAGGAAAAAAACGTGTTTAGCAAGGAGTCATGTTATTGCTTGGATTTTAATCAGTACGTTTTGCATCCAATGAAAGCAAGGAAGTTAACAAATAAATTGGATAATATTCTGGCAGTTTAGTGATATTTACACAGTTGTGGTCTTGAAATAAAATCCTGAGTCCTCAATGTCCGAGACAAAATGTACAAAAGGTCAAGGGGTATGGATATTTTTGCAAGGCACTGTATCAAACCAGATAGCCACCAAGTGTTTTTAACCATTTTGACTCAAACATGTTTCCTTCATGTGTTCAGGCTCTCAGTACTGGGTCTTCAAAGACACAAAGGTCATGGACGGTTACCCTCGGCCCCTCTCTGATTGGAAAATGAGGACGCAGAACGGTGTCATGGTGGACAGGGTGGATGCAGCCTTTGTCTGGGCCCACAACGGAAAGACCTACCTGTTCAGTGGGGGGCAGTTTTGGAGGTTTGACGAAAGCCAAAAAGCAGGCGAGCAGGTGACCAAGGAGCCAGATTCGAACTACCCACGGAGCAATGACCTCTGGACAGGAATGCCAACCCACATGGATGATATCATTACCTGGGGTGAAGGTAACAATGTTTTCAGTTGCACAAATATGCTATAAATGTGTAGCATAAACTGCAGGCAGATAAACCAAACTATATGTTTTCATGTGACATGTAGAAGATAAGGAAACGAAAAAAACATGTAGTCAGCACAATGGAAGCTCAAAGTAAAGATAAGATCCTCTAAAGAAGAATATGGAATATATGGGTGTGTGTTTAGTTTAGATGATCAAAATTGCTACTAGCTTTCAGCAGACAGTACTTTTTCCATTCAGTCTGCGGGTCTCAAACAGCACTGGTCTTTGAGAATGTGACACAGTTTCATCTTGATCTAATTCAAATAAATATGCATAAATATTTGCATGTATTGGATATCCTTTCCCCCCTAAATCAGGGCTGCCCAAATCCAGTCCTCAAGAGAACTTTTGGATGCATCCCTGCTTCTGTACCTGAATCAAATGGCTGAATTCCCTCCTCAACAGTTGTTCAGCTCTGCAGAGGTCTGGTAGCAATCCATTCATTTGATTCAGGTGTGTTAGAGAACCTAAAACGTGCAGGATAGTAGCTTTTGGGGAGTAGACATAGTCACCCCTGCCATACATGGATGTGTGATGCATCATTAAAATGTGTCTGTAGAGAGAAATGCTATTTGCTCAGGTGTGGTATTTTGGCAGTAGAGCTTACTTCAGTGTACATTTTTTCAGAATTAAACTGACACAAAACTCTAGTTTCCACAGATTTAGCTTGTGGAAATAGCTTTGTGAATTTGCCCACATCTGTATATGGGCAAATCATTTACAGGATTTCCAAAGCTCCAGAGACAACACAGCTATGGAAATGGATCAGTTAAATGTAGCTGTCAAATGCTGAGCAATTCATGTGTCACTCAGGTTAAGCTTTCTTGGTTGTCCTCACTGAAAGTTTCTGCCATTGTTGTTCTTCAGGAGATGCCTACTTCTTCAAGGACAGCTTCTACTGGGTGCTCAAGAATGGAGGAATAAACCAGGAATATGTCTCTCCCAAGTCCACAGGGATAGATTGGCTGCGGTGTCCAGTTCCTCCGCCTACGTCTGCACCACAGAGTCCTGGAAAGCCAAAAGAATGCGTTTGTGCCTTCAGCAGATCGTCTCTGCCATTGAAAAATAACTGTCTGACACTGATTGCTGTTATGGTGATAATTAATGGGTTAATTTCTGTAATTAATTAATTAGAGTGGAATTAGTGTGAGAGGCTGTTTTCTCCACATTAGAGCATAAAAGAGACTTCTTTTTACCATCATACAGTCTTATTTCTTGTAGTGAAGGGTTTACTTGCAGGATTTGGCACACTTAAAATAGTATCACACTCCCATCCTGGTTGAATTTCACGTGTTTGTGTTTGTAGGATAAAAATGGACAAAAATGAAGTCTCTTTGGGAGACATTGATATTTAACACCATTATATGGAGCACTTCTTCACATCATAATATCTGATCCAGACGCACAGATTAAAAAGGTTCAGACAGAAGATAAAAGCTGCAGCGCCTTTATTTGATTTCTAAATCTTGTTTGAATATATTTGTAGATGTGTTTAAAAATGAATTTAACCAATTATTTATAAACTCATGTTGTTCTGTTATTATTAGAATTTGAAATATGATAATTTGATTTCTTTTTTTACGTCTTGCACAAGTTCTGATTATATTTTTTCATCTGTTTGTGGACCTTGAAGGTGCACAACCAAGCAAATTCAGATAATGAATTTGCTTGGTTGTGTTAATAATGCTTGGGTAAAGGGCTGTTATGTATCTGTGTGAATGCAAGCTTTTTAATTGCACTGGAACTTAATGGACAAAATGAGAAAGAAATGTTTTTCCTCTGAGATTGACCCAAAAGGATTATAAATGTTTGTTTCAATGCAGCTGTGAGTGTCTACAGATTAATGATCAGACATATAATTGCAAATATTCAAAAATATAATCAGGACATCTGACTGTTCTGTTTTTTTAGCTGTTCTTTTTTTTGTAAGAAAAGAGCAAACAATGGACTGTTGTGCATACAGTTTTTGTCAGGTCTAAAAGTGTTTTGACTGGGCCACCCTGTACCCTTCTCCCTGGAACTGAATTTCCCAGAACCTTTTATATTTCCCTGGCACTATGAGGGCTGGTGCTGTGTTGTTGCTTTGAAAACATAATAAACTTGGCTCTTACTCCAGCCTCGGTTAACTGGTGAGACACTGGATCGCCCACAAGCAACACTGTAGTCCAGAGTGGAATGTAAAAATGGTGAAATCATAAAACCATTACAGTTTGAATCTCAATATTTTTTTTAAAGTGGCTATGGTGTAAAGCCTAAGTAAAGTAAATATGGAACTGTAATCTATTTCTAATGAATTGTACCGGGATGGGGGGCTTAAAGCAATTAGAGATTATTTGTTATTTGCTGGGATGTGTTTATGGACAAACCAAAGCTTAAAATCAAAAAAAAGGTTAAACTCGTACCATCAGAGTCATCGTCATCGCAATATGAAGATTTTTTATTTACTCTTTCACCAAGTAAACTTTCTATTTCCTTTAAATGTTAAAATCTTGTAATTTATCAATGCTGAAACCATCAAATCAAACCACAATAATAGTAACATTCTCATTGCTGGAAATAACTTTTCAGATCTGTAGTCTGTGTTAACATTCAAGCATTAATGGGACGCCCCTGATGGTCTGGGCTACCTAAGCAGCAGCTAAATTTGTTTGTGCCTTAGCCCGGCTCTGCCTCATGCAGGCAGTTTAACAACATCAATCTGATCAACTATCACTGCAAAAATTCCCCATGTAATTTATTTTACTGTTAAGTGTTTGTGAACACTATAACAGTTGTAACTGCAGCACCATTTCGCACATTGTCCTACTTAAACTTTGTAAGAGGTGGTTTCAAAATAAACAGGTGGTATGGTTCATGGATAATGAACTCATAAGAAAAGAGAATTTTCAGATTTTTTTCTATCAGTGTTAAAGATCTGTGTTTTATGTTTTTGTTGTGGTTTTTTTTTGTCTGAAATTGACATGATGCTAACAGCAGTTTGATTGGCTCCAAGTGTTTCTTTCCTCTGGTCTAACTGAGAGCTGGTACTGAGTCTGAACTTGCAGCAGGGGAAACAGAAACACTTGTTGTCAAGCAGATTGATTTAGTTTACCACTGGAACCACTTTGGTGGGAAACCTCTCTGAAAACACTGATATTCAACTTGAGCGACTGGGTTTGGATGTTGTACTTGCAAACAAAAACACAGATCTCTGCTGTATAACTTTAAATAATTGGCAGTGGAAAAGCTGAAACTGCACAAAAGAATTGAATCATAATGAAAGGAATTTCAGCCATTCGCAAATGCTTAACCCGCCACCATCTCCAAAGCTCCTCCCTGAAAGTGAGGATATGTCTCAAAACTACTGTGCCCTTATCAGGGCCTTTTTTATGTAGTACATTTCCATCCATTCAACCATTGTCTATACCTACCTGTGCATGCAGAGGTGTGGTACACCCTGGAGAGTTTGACAAATAGTGCACACACATACACAGTCCTAAGCGTATCAAGACAGAGGTAACAACTGCCCCACCTTGCAGACTCAGTAAATTTCCATACTGGTAGTCAGATTTTGCACTGCAGTAGAGATGAGGAGGTAAAGGACTCCCTGAGTCCAAGAAAAGATTTCTGTTTTGAAAGCACACCTTTAGTGACACATTTAATGTAATCACTCTTTGTTTCTGGGGTTGTTTATGTTATATTCAAGAGATAGAATAGAATAGAATAGAATAGAATAGAATAGAATAGAATAGAATAGAAAAATCCTTTATTGTCCCACAATGGGGACATTTCTGTGCAACAGCAGCAAAGTGGCAGAGACAGGCAATAACAGACTCATACAAAGAATATAAAATATATATATATAAAAACAGAATAAAGAATAAAAAATACTGTAACAGTAAGGGCAGAATTTCAACATAAATACTCTGTAGTTGTAAAAAATGCTACAGTCCAGAGGAATGTGGAACTGAGTTGGTTAATTAAAAATGTACAAGATGTGCATGTCTCTGAGCATTAAAAATACAAACTATTTAGAGTTAGTGACAATAGGAAAAACAGTAAAGTTGTACAGATACTCTCATGGATATAAACACTAATTGAGTGTGTTGGGAGCAGTGATGGTTATAGAGTCTAACAGCTGCTGGGAGGAAGGATCTCTCCAGCTCAGCAACAGCTTCATGCATGAGGTGGGAGACATTGTCCATCAGTGATGTTATTTTAGCTACAGTCCTTTTGTCTCCCACCACCTGGTTGAGGGGGGCATCCTCAACCAGGTGGTGCATCCTAGCAGATACGAGGGGGCATCCTAGTACAAAACTGGCCTTCTTGATGTGCTGATCTAACCACTTCCTCTCAGCTGCAGATAAGCTGCTGCTCCAACATTCAATCCCACAGAAGATGGCTGATGCTACTACAGAGTCAAAAAAGGTCTTCAGGAGCCCCCCATGCACTCCAAAAGACCTCAGCCTCCTCAGCAGAGTAGAGTCTGCTCTGACTCTTCCTGTAAAGCATATCAGTGTTATGAGTCCAGTCCAGTTTATTGTTCAAGTGAACACCCAGGTACTTAGAAGAGTCCACAGTCTCAATGTCCACTGCCTGGATGTTCACCGGTGTCAGTGAGGTAGATCTGCACCTGCAGAAATCCACCACCAGCTCCTTGGTTTTAGCAGCATTGATCAGGAGGTGGTTCTGCTGGCACCAGTCCACAAAGTCCTGAGTCCACTGTCTGTACTCTGAGTCGTCCCCACCTGTGATGAGACCGACTATGGCAGAGTCATCAGAGAACTTTTGCAGATGGCAGTGTGGGGAGTTGATGGAGAAGTCTGCAGTGCAGAGGGTGAAGATGAACAGTGCCAGCACAGTTCCCTGAGGGACCGCTGTACTGCAGACCAGCATGTTGGAGACACAGCCCTGTGTCCTCACATACTGTGTGCAGCCAGTACCTCACTGGCTGCACACAGTATGTGACCACCACATATCCCAGTATCCACTGGGATATGTGGTGGTCCATTCCTGACAGCTCCAGCTTGTCCCTCAGAAGTCCTGGCTGGATGGTGTTGAAAGCACTGGAAAAATCAAAGAACTTGATCCTCACAGTGCTTCCACGTTTCTCCAGGTGGGTCAGGGCTTGGTGCAGGAGGTAGATGATGGCATTACCCACCCCGATGCTAGGCTGGTAGGCAAACTGCAGTGGATCCAATGAAGACATTAACAGGGAGTGTAGATGTTTGAGGACCAGCCTCTTGAGGGATTTCATCAGATGCAACAGCAGGGCTACTGGCCTGTAGCTGCTGAGGTCCTTTGGATGTTTGGTCTTTGGTACCGGTACCACACAGAAGGTCTTCCACAGTTGTGGTACTTTCCCCAGCTTCAGGCTCAGGTTGAACATATATCTCATGATGACACACAGTTGATCTGCACAGCACCTCAGGAGGCTGGAGCTGATATCATCTGGACCTGCGGCCTTTCACATCTTGATCTTTCACAGCTTGACCCTCACCTGAAGTGACTGAATGGACAAGATGGAGGTGGGGGAGGGGAGCTGTGGGATGGAGTCTGCTGAAGTGAAGGGGGTGGATGATAGCTGAGAGGTGTGAAGTCCAGAGAAGAAAAGCTGGCATTCGTTATAGATGAGGGGGGGTAACAGCAGGGTGGACAGGGCTAGGGGAGGGGTGGGTGACTGTTCAAACCTGTTAAACTGGTTCAAGTCGTTCACCCACCCTAAGTCTCCTACAACCTGAGAGTTTGGGTTGTGGTCTGAAATCGACTTTAAACTTCTCCACCCCCGCTGGTGTTGCTCTGCTGCAGCTGATCCCGCATCTTCTTCCTGTAGATGTTTTTTCCATCCCTAATTTTCCTTCTCAGCTCCTTCTGCACAACTCTCACCTCCTCCTTGTTTCCTGACTTAAATGCTCTCTTCTTCTCCTTCAGGAGAGCCTTTATTTCAGGGTTGATCCAGGGCTTGTTATTGGAGAAACACCATACCGTCATGGTGGTTATAGTGTTGTCAACACAGAAGCTGATATAGTCCGTGATGCAGTCTGTGATGCTTTTGATGTCCTCCTCATGAGAAGCATAGAGCTCTTCCCACACAGTGGAACTGAAACAGTCTCTAAGAGCTTCTTCAGTTTCCTCAGACCATCTCTTCACTGTGTGTGTCACAGCTGGTTCTCTCTGTACCAGGGGTTTATACACCAGGTTGTGATCTGAGCTTCCCAGGGGAGGTAGAGGTGATGAACTGTATGCCTCCTTGGTGTTGGCATAAAGATGATCCAGGATTTTATCATTTCGTGTGTGGCAGGTGACTTATTGGGTGGAGGCTGGTAGAGTGGAGGGGAGGGAGACAAGATTAAAGTCCCCAGAGATCAGAAAAAGGGCCTGTGGGTGCTGTGTTTGAAGTCTGCTGGTGGTAGTGTGGAGGACATTGCAGGCACTAGCACTAGCACTAGCACTAGCAGAGGGTGGGACATACACAGTTATTACAATAATGTGTGAAAACTCCTGAGGAAGAAAGTGCTGCCTCATACTAATAGCTAGCAGTTCAATATCCTTATGGCAGAGTATCTCTTTGATGGTTAAATATCCAGAGTTACACCATCTATCATTCACAAACACAGCCAGACTACATCCAACTTCTCTTCACTTTCATCTAGTATGTCACTACAATGCACTCTTTTATGTTTTCATCAAGTAAAATACTTTGATTTGTCTTGTTGCTAAAATGTGCTTTACAAATAAACTTGCCTTGCCTAAATGAACAATCTAGATTAGAAAATAGACACCATAAAAAGGTTTGGAAAGCATTTATGCAATAACAAGGGCTGCATTCCATTTCTACTTTTGTGCATCTGTTGAATATATGCAAATACAGGTGAAACGTAAACCTCAATAATCCAAACGACACTTTACATTATATCATGACTACTATATTAGGTTAGCGAGTGCAGAATTAGAACCTTGTTTAAGTGCTCTAAAGCTAATTTTGTTGAACTTTTGGTGGACAACTACATCAAACCAGAGAGATGAAGGTTTGACACGTTTGTCATTGCACATGTGGATGACTCATATGGTGACTTCCCAGGTAAATGCTGAACATTCTCTGATGACATTCTAATACATCATGTCAGAGATCATTAAGAGACAGTTCTCAGGAAACACTTCTCCCACACAGCATGACCAACTTACCTGAAAGACACTAGATGCAGGTGTCTGCTGTTTAGCCTTAGGAACTTGAACCTACTGTTCCTCAGTTCTTGTTAACCTCAGGCCCTGACAGATTCCAGGGAAGAGTGAATGTTTTTTGGGGGGGTTTTTGGTGGGGGGGTCCATCCTGCAGTTTGACTGAATCTAAAAACCTTAGTTGTGTCATATGTAATTAACAGCTCGATCTTTGCAATTCAAGAGCATTGTTTAGCTATGACTCGGCCAAGTAGTTCAAAGTCTCTGTACTGGTATTTGTTCCGATTCTGAAGTGAGGTTAAAATGTGGCACCGTTTGTTTGTTTGGCTGCCAGCATCACAAAGGTGTGATGAACAGGAGTGACTCTTTAAGATGCATTTCAAAGTCCTAAAATTCCAACCTGATCAAAAACTACTGGAAACGTCTGACCTCAGTAATTGTTAATATTTAGCACAAAGGTTTATGTACCTCAGTCGGGACGCTCAGTTTTTTATTGTATCAAATACTTTTTTCATGCAATAAAATGCAAATTAAATATTTAAAAATCACACAATGTGTTATCCTGGATCTTTTTATGGATTCTGTCTCTAATATTGTTTGTCAGTGAGGAATCTTGAAAAACGGGCAACGTATCAAATACTTATTACCCCACTGTGACAAATTTATCAGAAAATAACCATATTACATAAGATAAATAAGAAAACTACATTTTACAGCAGAAACATCCCATGATTCTGTAATCAATGCGCTTGGAATGGAGGAGATCAACCTGTTACTCTGCTGAGATGTTCAGGAAGCCCAGGTAGCTTTGAAAGTGGCCTTCAGTTTATCTGCATCATTAGCTCTGGTGTCTTTCATATTCCTCTTAATAAAAAAGGTGAGTTTGCTGGAAAGTCAAGCACAGAAATACCATGGACATTAAAGCAGGTATTGATAGTTTTGGCAGTGGGCTGGTACCAAGTCCTGCTGCAGGATGAAATCAGCATCTCTATAAAGCTTGTCAGCTGAGGGAAACATGGAGCACTCTTACATTTCCTGGTAGACAGTTACACTGATTTTGGACTTAATAAAACATAGTGAACCAACAGCAGCAGATGACATGACCAAGACCAAAGGACTAATGTCTCAACAAGATTTAGAGAAACTCATCCACGCGTTTATCTTTAGTTGCATTGATTACTGCAACAGTGTCTTCACAGGTCTGCCTGAAAAGTCAATGAAGATAGAGCGCACCACCCCAGTTCTAAAGTCCTTACACTGGCTCCATGTAGCTCAGAGAATAGACTTTAAAATACTTCTGTTAGTTTATAAATCACTGAACAGCTTATCACCAAAATGTAATAAATATCTGTTGTCATTCTATCAACCTTCCAGACCACTCAGGTCTTCTGGTTCAAGTCTACTCTGCATCCCCAGAACCAGAACCAAACATAGAGAAGCTGCATTCAGTTTTTATGCACCACAAATCTGGAACAAACTTCCAGAAAACTGCAAAACAGCCAAAACACTGAGTTCCTTTAAATCAAGGCCAAAACCCACCTGTTTAGAGTTGCCTTTGGTTAGCAGTAAGTGGAACATTGATCAATATTTTCGAACTATATTTGCTTGATGATCTTTATGATTTTGATGCATTGATATTTGCTTGACAATTTTGATGATTTTACTGTATACTTGATTGATGTTTTCATGATGTGAAGCAATTTGAATTGCCTTGCTGCTATAATGTGCTACACAAATAATCTTGACTTGACAGAGCTGAGCTGAGCTGCTTGTTACTAATGTAATCATGAGGGCTCTTTATACAGATAGCCTGGTTAAAAGACACAGGAGGCGTCATGTTTTAAGGTTTTTAAAAATATTTACCATTTATTGCTTTGAGATAGTTGCAAACAGGTAATTTATTGTGTTTTGGGAGATGAAAAACAACACAGAAAGGAAATATGAAATAGCTTGAATTAAATTAATAAAAATACAATATATATAAAATAGGGTCTAAAAGTTCAGAGTTTATAAAGTTTAGCACTAATTATTCAGCAGAGAAAAATCTTGAAATAGTTTTATTTCAGGTTATAAACCTTCAAGATCCACTAGTAATATACCCCCTGGATATAAACATTTATGTGAAGTCATTTTATGGTTGCTATTTTATAAAAAGACCTTTTGGTCATTCACAACTTTAGCTGTCTTCACTTTTCAACAAATTCCCTTAAACAGAATGTCAACAGGTCAGGGAATCATTACTGACAACAGAACTTCCCTTAAAAAAATCTAAACTATCCCATTAAGCATACTGAAAGTTAAAATCCAAAAGCTTAGAAGTCACTGATAAATACTTTAATGAAAATATTTTAACTTCAAGTGGCAGTGACATGACATTGTGCGGGTCATGCCAGAGAAGGAACAGATGCAGAATACATTCAGATAAGTTCTTCATAAACCAGAGTTATACTTTAAACCTTCATCACACAAACTAAAACTGGTTCAGGTTCAGTTTTAGTGCAATTTAAACAGGCAGGCATTTCTGCAAAGTGCAAGAAGAACTACAACACGAAAAGACAAGTAAAAAAAAATAACAGATGCATTAGTGTTGCAGTTCAAGACAGGCAAGTCTTATCATTCTATACTTACAAACAAAAACTGCAACATGTGCACGAGTGAGGTCACAAGTATTTAGCAGTTTGTGTTTTATATATAATGGAACAGTTTAGACAACAACTGGTTGACCTGCAACCTTAGCTTTCACATTAATATCTCGCCATTACAAGGGTGAGGGCTATCAGAGCCAGGGAGTAGCCAGTTTTGGTGGAGGAAGAGCGTGGCTGCGTTGAGACCGATTGTGATGGCTGGATGCCTCGATACACATTAACCATCAGAGCAGAAGTGCTGTTGTTAATACGCACAGTACTGCTGAAGTGGTCAATCTAAAGGGAGAGTTGACAGTAGTTAGCCTCATGGAAAAAAATAATTCTTTACGATCCAAATCAGGGCCTCCCTATGGAGACACTCACCAAGTTTTTGCTGACTTTAATTGATTGCTTGAACACTGTCCAAACCACAGCCTCATTACAGGAAGGGGTGGTCAAGGAACCAAGGTAGCGGTAGTAACTGCTACGGTCCACCCCAGAAAGGAGATCATCTAGAGAAATACCAGCTGGGATTTCTATCTTGCCACCTGAGGAGAGAAATGAACACCAAAGTGAGGTACTTGTACTCAAAAACACATGAGACTTACCACAGGAAGTTAGTCTTACCAGCAGTTGTGATGTTCGACAAGTAGGAGGTCAAGGTCTTCCAACTGGCTGGCTGATCTTCTGTATTTGGCAGCTCCTAAAAAGAAAAGAGGAGTCCTGATAAAGCAGCTGTAGGAAATAAAGAAAGCTCTCAAACTTTATGTCATCCCTGCTCACCTCAATGAAGAAACCGAGAGCAGCAAGTCCTTCAGAATCAGCAATAGCAAGAGTGGTGTTCCCATTGTAGGAGGATTTGCTGTTTACAATGTGAAGCTGAGCGAGGAATGAAAACAGAATACATTTTTAAAGCAAGATAATACACTCAAGGCTAAAAAGTTTGCAGAAAGACTAGAAATACCTCCATGGGGAAACGCTTGCCGTCCACAGTATGTTCTGATCCGGGGATACTAGTGCCATTTCCCCAGTGAAGGTGGAACTGCAGGCTGTCGTAGCTCTCAGACAGGTCTCCTCCTGAGATCCTGACGCCAGAATGAAAGTTCACTTTGACTGGATGAATAAAAAGAAACAAGGTTAATTAAGGTCCAGGTGACTCTACATGTTTCCTCCATTGTTACAAATCAAATTTCCTACAAGCCACAGAATACCAGATTTGTTATTGTTTGGACTCATGTGGATGAGCCAACATTTAAATTCTCCTCATCATCCTCAGGACAGATTTTGTTTTAAGTTTAAAATTATAAATTCTAAATTAAATGACATTTTTATTCATTTACAATTTAAAGGGATGGATACGTTTACTTGGAGAGCGGATGAATCAAAATCCATAGATTTGTTTTAGAAAGGTTTTAGAACACTATGGTTCCAAAACTGCAAAAAAAATTTCCTCATACACCCTCATTCCCATGGTTTGACGTCATTTTTTGAGTAAGCAACTGCGTAACAATTGTTCTCCACAACTTTCTCTCCCCACCTGTAGCTGCACACTGTCTGTCACCTTGCTGAAAGGCTACAGTGAAAAAACACATTTCACGCAGTGATGAGGCGTGACTCACCTCTGGCACGTGCCAACTCATGCCCAGTGCTGTCTCTCTTTATTTTACCAGTTTACATTTGATTACACATGTGCTACGCATGTTGACGCTCCACAGTTTGTTTAATAAATCTAATGAATGTGTATGAGATATTTAGTCTTTCTGATTGGCCATAAATGCGCTGTGAAAATGCAAAGGCTGAGGCAGTAAGTACCATGCCTTCCTGATAAGGGGGCAGTGCTGAGCCCCATAAGCACAATGGCCAACAGCTGCTGTCCTTCTGGTTTAAAAAAAAACTGAAAACAGTCAGAATAGAACTAATCAGGACGACTCTCCTCCAAGTCAATTATCTCCATTGAAGCATTCAAACTTTTAAAAATGACGGCAAACAAGGAGGATTTTTACAACAGAGCAACAGAGATGTTCATTGAGAAGAATAGGCACTTGAACTTTGTATACAAATAATAAAGATCATACACATTTTAATTTTAATTTCAAAGAGAAAGATTAGCAAATAAATAAATAAATAATCAAATTTCACCTTAAATAAAATATTCTACAATTTTTCTAGCTATTGCATTGTTGAACAGTATGGAATGGATTAAAGCATAATCAAAAGATTTTACAAACAACAAAATGCTTCATTTAAGGTCAAAATTGACATCTAAGCTTCTATTATGAGTTTTATGTACTTGCACATCTGACTCACCAGTCAGAAACCTCATGGTATGTCACTGGTTATATCAGATGTATGTATGTAATGTATTTATGAAACATGGATTTCAGCTCCAAGTGTGGTTGACATGTAGCCTTCAAAGTTGAAGCCAGGTTCATTGAAAAAAAGAGAACTTTAATAAATTACCTCAACTGGTCAAAAATATTTAAATTAACTTGATCAAATGTAATTTATTTACGTTAGTTTGAATTGACAACTTGTTAAATTTGATCAATAAAACTGGATGAACTTAATTCAATTACTTATGACCAGTTAAATAAATCTATTTAGGTTGGATCAAGTATTCTTCTTTTTCAGTGAAATCTTTTACAAAAGAGTTAATGTAGATAATATTATATTATATGGTTATTTATTCAATAAATACACACTGACTCAGATTTTGATTGATGCACTCTATTTAGCTTCAAAAAACATATATAGTAAATAAAGTCTGCTTCGGGCCCGTATAATCTTGGTCCGGCAGAGATGGCGCTCAGTCTCACTTACATACCAGTCTTCCCGGTGTTCTCAATTGTTGCCAAGGCGGATCTGTTGTCATATCCCACGAAGGTGAAATCCGTCAGGTTTGCGTTCTCCGTTGCGTTTTCTGACACGATGTCAATGGGTGACTGACGCGTCCCATTGCAGTACTGGGCAGCGATGGTCGGCCAGGTGGTGTCATCTGCGGGAGAGACACGGGCTGAGTGGCTGGAACAGGACGATGGTGCAGAGCATAAAAGTCAAAAAAAAAAAAAAAAAAAAAAAAAAAAAAAAAGCGGATACTTACTGCAGCTTTTGTCATGGTAACACCACGCTGGAAGAGAATTAACCCAGTTAGTAGGTTCCATTTGATGTAGATAAAGTGGAGAAATTTATGTGCATATTATTGTTATTATTATAATGGGTTTTTTGTTTTGTTTTGTTTTTACCGATCGCGTCTGAGGCACAATAAGCACTTGGTGCAAGGATGCACACAGCAACAGCAATTACTGCCAGCAAATTCATCTAAGAAAGAAAACAAATGTATTAAAGCTGTTAACCACTAAAATACAAATTAAAAACCTAGAAAAAATGTTTTATTTACATTTAATATTTCATTAAATGCAAATAAATTAAATATTAAAACAAATTTGCCCATTTAAAAAAAAAGGGGAGGGTGACCACAAGGAAGAAAAAAACCCACTTCAGCTGGCCCTACCTTCACAGTTCAGGTGTTTCTTCGCAGGTGTCTGCTGCTCAGCCTCATCCTCCCCTTTTATAGCTTCTTAGCCCATTCCTGCAGGAATTCAGTGGGCCTGACCCTTTCCTCTCCTGGATCATTGAGTTATGTCACCACCTGATCTCATTCTTGTAAAAGGAACATATTAGTCACCTGCAGACCTCAATTTCCTTATATTTGTTACATAAGTTGAAGAAATTTAGACAGTTTTAAGGGGAAATGCTTGGTTCTAAAACCAGTTCTTTCTGTATATAATCCAGAAATGTCTCTTTGGCCATTTGTTTATTTGCAGAATTGATGTTTAACCGTAAATGTAATGTAAATTATTCTAAATATTTGCTCACTGTTAATTTATTGCATAATTGCTGAGTCAGCAAGCAAGCAGCTCATAGTCGGTATAATCAAACTAATATATATTGGTAGGTCTGTGCTGTATAGTTGAATTTTAACTTGGTTGATTCTTCCGGGTTTTTGGTGGGTTAATGACTGTAAGAAACGTTAGTTGGCGATTTGACTTTGTTTTACATTGCCATTGCAGTGTATTGTATTGTAGGACCATACAGACACGTAGAAAACCCACATAAAGGGCTACACAAGCCGACCTGAGTGGAATCAGGATTGTACCCTTTATTATTCTTCGATAAAGAAAAGAAAACAATCATGAGGTTTGGCTTTGTGTTCTTAGTGACGCTCAGTGGCATGTCTCAATCTGAACACCAGCTCACCTTTATTTTCATTTACCTGTTACTGTTCTTTTGAGTCAAAACAATGTAAGTCACTCAAAGTAGCAACAACAATACCAATGAACTATTTTCACATAAAACCTAAAACCTGATTCATTACTGATCAGCATTGTGCAAACAAGCCTCTCCTGTGCATACAGTCATTTTCTTATTCTAATAATCTTGGGCTTTGCCTTAAACTTTCAACACAAAAATGAAAATATAAGACTGATCACTTTTTCAAATAAAATAACTTGTATGCATATCTTTTAAATTAGTTTTCAGCAATCAATCAGTTTTTTATACAACTTAAGATCTTTATTTTTGCCACCACTAACAAACCTCTGAGGCTTTCACATAACAGCTGCAAATATACTGAGATAATATTAAACAGAGATGGACTAGCTTTATTTAGAGGGATCACAGTAAGTGGGGGGCCTGCACATTGGACCTCAGGAGGCCATAATTGGAGGATTTTTAGACATATCCGGGTTGTCCTCATCCCCCTAGAACTCAAGACCAGACGACTTAAACTCAAATTAGAATAACAGACTCAAAACACAACGAAGAAAACACAAAACCAAAGGTCCAAAAGATCATGACAACACACCATATTTTCAGAGTTGTATTTGCCATTTTCCTTCCCTTTCACAATTTTGCACTTCTTCTTTATGGTGCTCTATCACAGTAAATTCCAATAAAATACATCCAGGTTTGCGGTTCTAATATGTCACAATGTGAACAAGTTGAAACCCAGAAAAACAGTTCATTTTAGATTCCTTTGTTTGTTTTTGAATAAAATAATTTTGATTTTGTACATTTTGCGCCCGAAGCTAACCACTTTAACATTTTACCACTTTCCACCTTGACTGACCTAAATAAAGGAAATTATAGAAATGAAAACTGGTAAATAGAATAGTTATGATGATCAAAATATGACAGTTACTGGCAGGTCTTGAGCAGTTGACTCTCCGGGCGAGCCCCTCTTTCTGACCTCCAACCAAAACAAAAAAAAAAACATGCAGGAAAAACATAATATTTTCTTCATTGCTGTTTTCGGTTAAGGTTACCTTGAACCAAATCTGAATGTTTCAAAAAATGTTTGCAGTTTGAACTGGTCCAATTGCAACACCAGCCAAAATTAGCCCAGTTACTCATTTCCTAAGCGTTTTCAGATCAGTTTTCAGCTATGATGGACTGGTGACCTGTCCACCATGTATTTCTGCCACCTCAAAGGTCGATAGGTCACATTTATCCATTCAAAAACCAGTTAGGATGTGGGTTTGGGATCATTGTCCTGTTACAGAACCCAACTGGGTCCACATTTCAACCATCTAGCTGTTTTTAAGAGAAGTAGAGGAATTTGGAGTCCTTCAGTATTCTACCTGTCTGGTAGCACTAAATAGAACCTCAGCATAATGCTAACACTACCATGCTTAAGAGTTGATACAGTGCTCTTAGGTGTAAATGTCTCAGCAAGAATCCTCCAATTATACTTCTTGTCATTGTGATCAAGAAGATAAATCTTTGTATTGGGATAAAATATATCTCCAGAAGGGATTTGGGTTGTCTGATGGGGTTAGTTTGGTAGCAGGTGTTTTTTCTTGGTTGGCACCCGTTTCAGTCCATGACAATGTTACATTTGCTTCACTGTGAACAGTGACACTGATTTTTCACCAGTTCCGAGTTCATAGCAGACTTGATTCTTCTTAGTTGATCAAAATCACATCAAAATTTCCATCATCTAAGGGTAATTATATGAATTAGATGAAAAAAATGTAGGAATAGCAACACAAAGATACCAAATGCACATCCAACCTGATATTGAAATAAAAAAGTAGCTCATGTTAACAGTCTGGAATGGCTCCAACTTCAACGTCATTTGTGTACTATGTTTAAAACCCAAGTTTTTTGCGGAAATAAAAACAATTTAAATAGCCTCCACTTTTTCTTAAGGTAGTAGAGGTCAAAAATCCAGTTAGAATTCTGCCGGATGCTTGTCAATGGTGTCTTATAGAAGAGTTCTTATATATAGAAACCAGAAGGTCCAAGTCTACTTAACGTATTATATCATTCATACATATCTGGCAATGTTCTTGATTATTTGGTTTGTTTTTAGCTTCAGTTAAATCCTTCCTAAAAATTGTAATCTTTACGCTTATCTACCAATAGACTACCAACCAATGTCTATACTACACTTTCGATCAAAAACTATGTTACCAGATGATGCTTGTATTAGACGAAAATTACATATTTGTTGATCTCCACCCCAACTGAGGGAGTGGAAAAACTATGATTTAACTTCTGCTGAATCAGTTGGTGACTTTTGACACTGATGATTATACCAGTCTATGGATCACTTAGAAAAATGGGTCGGAATATCCAGCATTGCTCTCAGATGGTAATTTCCTACCTATCAAACCAAAAGTTTTATGTGACAACTAATCATTCTGACTCTTTCCCAGCAATTCTGTCTTGTGGTGTGCCTCGGGGCTCAATACTTGGGCCTGCTCTGCTTACTTGGGCCAACTCATAAAGAAATTCAGGTGTGTAATATTAACCGCTTTTAGATCATAAAAACACAACTGCAAAACTTCCCATTGTGGATCACTTTGTCTTTTCACATTATACAAGTCAATACGCTGAGCTCAACTGCCATATTTGTTTACACAGCATGCTGTGTAATTATGAAACCAAAGCGGACTGGTCCACAACTTGCAGCATTATCATGAGCAATGCATAAGATATGCTGAAATTTCCCGAGGAGCTTTGACAAAATAGTTTCTGTTGTGGGCCATGTCTATCCCATGATCGAGCTGCTTCATTTCCCAGGGGGAAATCTCCTGAAGGCCAAGTTCATGTCCTGATTATTATGCATCTTGTTCAGATTCATTCATTGCTTTAGGTTAAAGCTGCACTATCCTCATCATGTTATAACCTGCATCCAATTCTGCAGAGCAACATATTTCTTGGATCGGACGGACTTTGAAAGTTCGTGCAATGTATCTGCATCACTAAACCCATGCTTAGCAGAAGTTAGTAACTTTATTGCTTTTATTTTTCTCCAACCAAATAATAAAAGAGAATCCCTAATGATATCTTTCTATCTGGAGTCATAAAGTCTAAAACCCTAGGTGTCATCTTTAAAACGCAGTTTTTCAGTCTAACTACTTTCATCTTTGAAATATCCCCACAATACGTCCACTGCTTTCTTACAGCAACAAATTGTAATTCACACCTTTGATTCATCATGCTCAGACTACTGCAACTCCCTGTATTCCTGTTTAATCAATGGGTCTGGGTCCTGCCTCCAAATGATCCAGAGCCAAGTGCCAAACTGCTGACAGATAATCCAGTCTGTCCTCTAAGGCAAAGGAATAAATAAATAAATGACTCCAACATACATCAATGACCTTCTAGAGCCATATGAATGCATTAAACCACTTTGATTTTCTGATCAAGGCCTTTCACCTTGATGTTGACTGAAAACAGGGCTGGATTCCGCATGGTCCAGACTTCTGGAAAAGTCTTCCCCTGACCACGAGGATAACTCTCTGGTCTGATTTAATACTCTCCTTCAGACAGATCTCTTCTCCAAATGTTTTTTCCACTCATTGAGATGTTCACTGAGCTCATAGGTAGCTCTTCTTTGTTTAGAAAAAAAGAAGGAAAAACTTGTGCTTTGTTCATGCTCTGCAAGAACGAAAGGAGACTCTTGGTTTGTGAAAATATTTATGGTGATGATGTTGCCAAGAGAACAAAAAACACCCTTCTTGTATCACCTGCCTTCTTGTTTGAAAGTTTCATGACACACCTTCAAATATACTAAAACTATCTTTTACAAAGATAACATTGGTCTCAGTTACAAGGGTTCAACCCACAGGCACTGACAGAAGAAATTATCGCCTGTCTTGCAGCAACAAATTTCTGACAGAAGCTCTGAAACCTGTTTTACTAGATGACTATTGTTTCCCTTTTCATATGGGTTGAACAGAGCTCTCTGAGATGTTTTCATAACCTAATGCTCCTTTAGCTTCTCCACAACCTTCTCACTGATCTGATGCTGTTTGTGTTTTTAATTCTCTAACAAAATTCCTTCAAGAAACATCTGGATTCACACTGAGACTAAATAACACATAGATGTACTCTGTTTACCAGTTAAGGTGTCTGAAGGCAATTGGTTGCACTCAACTTTTTTGAGGGGTATTGCAGCAAACAGAAATGAAGGCCAAACTTTTTTTGAAAAATTATTGAAAACTTTACAGTTTTGAACACCTATGTGCTTGTGTGTTGCATGAAATCTCAACAAAGTACATTGCAGCTGTGGTTTTAATGTAATGAAATTAGAAACATTTCCAAGGGGTGTGAATACATTGGCAAGAAACCGTAATATTACATATGTCTGACAGAGTTTTGGTCTAAAGGGATCTACATTAAATGACTGTTCTCAATTTTACTACTGTAATAATGCAGTAAACCAGATTCATGTGTTTAAAAAAGACTATAAAAATTTTTATAAGATTGCCATTTCAGATGACATTACGGTGAAAGTGGAATGGTCTGTTTTCTGTGATGCTTTTCATAATTTTCTTCTGTTTTTGTCACACTTGGTTCCATGATCTCTGTTTCATTAACTATGACAGCAAACCAATTGAACAGGAAATGTTTCCACAAAATGAGTCATTCATGAAAATGTATCTCACACAGTAATGGCAGGAGAAATTGAAACTAATTTGTAGGCTGTCTAACCTGCTCCAGTAAGCAATGTTCCTCCTCATCTAACAACACACCCATCTGTATTCTAAACTTGCTTATTAGCAAGGCAGTTCAGAGAAACCAAATAATCGAACCAGTTATGTTTTTGGAATGTGACAAAAAGCTGGAGTACCCTGACAGAACCAATGCATGCACAAGGAGAACATTCAAACTTTACGCAGAAAGAGCCCAGAGAGGGATTTTAACCTGGGCTCTTCTTTCTGCATTATGTTGGAAGTAGGGCTGCTGTATGGGATTTTACAATTACATTTGAGGAACCTAAGCATGAAGTGTTTTAATGCTAGAGACCTTCTAATATTTGCATCTGCTTTTGCTTCTCTTCCCTGCTTTTTTTCCGCCACATGTTGATGTTGAATCAGATCCTAACAAATACCTAAAGGACTTCCTCTCATTTGTTTCCTGACTTATGGGCTTTTTTGTCTTGGGTTCTAAAAATTTACCATCTAGTTTGTGAGAAGAGTAAATCCAAAGTCATACACACTAAAAAAAAAAAAGTCTCAGACCGCAGAAAAAGTTGAAAGTATGCACATTTTGCTCTCACAGATCTTATGTTCTACAGTGATTTTTTTCCCAGTGTAGTTTTAATGGATGTTTGGGCCTGAAACATCAAAACAACACAAATAAGATTTTTTGTATCTATTTTATCTTTATTTTTCTATTATTTATCAATAACAATATTTGTATAATAGCTTTTGAAATAATGATACACAAGCCAAAATCTATATTACAGGCTTAAGAAACAAAAAAGGTTGGCTACTTTCAAATCCTTACAATATTGTGTTTTACATTAATCTCGATTTTCATTTACTGTGCAAAAGACAAAATCATTAAAAAAAATAAATTCCAGACATAGAGATATAATAAAACATAAATTTAAAATCATGTTCCAACTCTCAGGCTCATATAATATCATTATTACTGATGAAATGTTCCATTCAGTTTTGCAAGCAGATAATCTTTGAGGAATTGTCATTTTAATTCACATTTTTAGCTCTAGTTTTTACAAGTAGCTCTTAACCAAAAAGAGCGCAGAAACATGGCAGCAGCAGATAAAATAAGATGGGTCCTGGGACAGCAGCTGCAGCCGTGGTGTAGACCTTTCTGGAATGAAGAGACTGCCTGGGCCGGAAGACATTATGATATCCTGCATTCTCCGGGAACATCGCCATCTGATGGAGTTAAAGGTAAAGTTGATTGACGCAACACAGTGGAAAAAAATGAAATAGTGAGCATGATCAATCAGATTATTGGCATGAAATTCACTCAATATGTCAGTAACCATCTGTCATATAGAGCCATCAAACAGGGAATACATATACAAAGGAAGTGAAGAAGGTGCAAATAGGCAAAGAAAGATTAGAAACAATAAGTATCTGAGGTGGTTTTGTCCTAATTGGAGTCAAAATAATCATCAGAGGTGTTCAAGAACCATGAACCTCTTGTGGCGAGGTTCAGAGCGACCCGGACTTAGCAGGTACATTTATACCATGAGAACCATTAGTAATGTACTCTACTTGAATGGCCTCAATGTACATTCACTCCACAAGACTCCACTGCTGAAGAAAAAGCGCACTGAAACTTTTTTTAGAGGTAGGAATATTATTTTGTGTGCCTGTTTTTTAGAATATTGTACTGTAAAACATCATATAATTACTAATCATGAACAGAGAAAATTATTACTACATTCTTGATTGGATTGTAAAGACAATGATGATAATGATGACGATGGTGGATTTCTTCAGCAAGATTCCAAACACAGACCTTGGAAACTCTTAACTGGATTTAAACAGAGCTAATAAAGTTCCTGGAATGACTCAGTTAATTACCCAACATGAAAGACCAGAGGGCATAAAAGAGAATTCAGAACGCTTAAGATTTGAAAATTTTGAGAGGAAGAAATGAAGAGGAAGAGATTACTTGAGTTGTTACCGGCATCAAATGTGAATTTTATGTCAGGAGCCTCATTAGAAATATATATTTACTTTGTTTGACACTCATTTTTATCCTTTGTACTTCTGTTTTGACAAGTGAACTTCTATCCAAACATGAGAATCTTCATTCACAGATAAAGTTACTCCATTTGTAGTCTGAACCAAACCTCCTTAATCAGAAAGCAACAAAGATGAGATCTGTGCACTATCTCTGTACAGGTTTGACAAGGAAAATCCAACAAACAGAAACATCAACCAGCAGTAAGGGTGCTGTGGAGTCATTGCTTTCAGATTAGAAAAGAGGTCACATGGTTCTTGTCACATTGCTCTGTAATGATAAGAGCTGTACTGATAGGAGCTGATTACACAGAGTTATGCAATTTCACCAAAAACAGGAAAACATACAAATTTGACTTGCTGTAATCATTTACAAAGAATCATTTAAAGAACTAAATTTGGGTTTTCTTGCTCAAGGTTCTAAATACTGACAAAGATCTAAAGCAAATAGATAAACTCACAAGGTTTAAGACGAGGTTTTTTTTTGTAATATACTAAGATTGACATCAGTTTTCTTCCTAGCCCTACTCTTGGGAATGCACCACGTGCCATAATGCTGCCACCACCGTGCTTTACTAACACCGTCACTATGCAGTAGATAAACTGTGCCTTTTGACTAAATAGCTAAATGGTTAGACATCAGATCAGATTATCTTTGTTTTACGTGCACATTCCTTTTACGTTGAAATAAAGCCAACTGTCATGTTGCACAGTTTCCATCATGTAGTTTCTCAGTTTTGCATCTTTTCAGAGCTTTTTTAAAGCTCTAATGTGACCTCAGTGTATTAGAATCACTAAATTATTATTTTTTTCAACTCCTGTGTGTATGCATGGCTGTTTTGTCCTGATCCATCTCCTTTTGCAAATATACTTAAGGCTTTATAACTTGTTTCCTGGGATGTTATTCAAACAAGTGCATTTGTTCTATGAACACACCCTGTTTTTCAATTTTACACCCTAAAGTTTTAAAACTATTGTTATGGCTCAAGTTAATTTTAGTGTAAACACTTTCAGGTGTTTTGTGTAGATTTTATGTACCACATCAACATAAAGTAGCACACAATTGTAAAATGGAATGATGTATGGATTGAAATAAAAATTGTTGGCCATGTTTCCATTTTTTTTCCCAATCTTTGTTGCAAGATGGCTCAGCGTCAGTCAGATGGGAGCGGATTTCCCATTAATTTTCAAGTCTCACCACAGATTCTAAACTGGATTTAGTAGGTCATTCTAACACATGAATAAGTTCTGATTTAGTCTTGACGTGTTGCTCTGGCTCTATGTTTAGTCATTGTCCTGCTGGGAGGTGAACCTC
The DNA here is from genome assembly GCA_014839685.1 of Anableps anableps. Classification (NCBI taxonomy): domain Eukaryota; kingdom Metazoa; phylum Chordata; class Actinopteri; order Cyprinodontiformes; family Anablepidae; genus Anableps; species Anableps anableps. Next base: position 27,388,477 of record CM026084.1, read on the forward strand.
TGTTCTAGTCTCAAGTCTTGTGCAGTCTCTAACAGGTTTTCTTTCAGGATCGTCCTGTTTTTAATTCTATCCATCTTCTTGTCAACTCGTACCACTTTGTCGGACTCTGTTGCAAAACTAAGATCTTAAATTTATAGAAACTCTTTTAATATATTTCAATTCAGCTTAAAGACTGGATTTGTTCTGTAAGTTTGACATCTCAACAAAGTTTTAAAAAGCAAAATCTAGTGAAAATAAATATAATTTAGTATATATACAGTATTTTGCAAAGGTTTTCACACCCCTTGGCAGTATGTTTAGGGTTGTTGTCCTACTGAAACCTGAACCTCCATTCCATTCTCAAGTCGTTTGGAGCCTTTTTCAACTTTTCTTCTCATATTACCTTATATTGAGCTCCTTCCATATTCCCATCTGTGTTCTTTTATACTGACACAAAATAATCAGCTAACCTAATCAGAGTTATGACGATATTTAGTTCAATCTTATTTACAGACTGACTGTTATTGAACTGTCACAGATGTACTGGCAGTTGTCAGTTTCTTGAGTTTGCATTGAAACATCACATTGCATTAAGCTGCTTCTAAATGCAGCTGAAACAGCAGTTTTCTAGATCACGAAGAACGCCAAAGTGAACGGTTTGTTTGAAGTAAAGAAATCTTCAAGAAGCTGGTTCAGATCATTTACAACACAGAACTCTGTTGCCACCAGTGCAGAGCTTGGTCAACACTGCACAAAGGCTGGCATGATCAAAACATCACATTGAAGCACAGTGTCATTATGCTGACAGATTTAGACCCATACCTTGGAAAATCCAAAGATCTTAACCATGTTTTTAAACATTAAAGGTCGTGGATAAACAGAAGTGAACAACTCTAAAAATCATTGTTTTACCCAGAAGTTCATATCGAGCATGTCAAAAGGGTTCATTCTCTGATAAATTTTCAAAATCTGATCAATTTATGAATAAACTTTATACCTGTCTGTTTGTTTTGACAACTAAAACCTTGGTTAAACCAAAAGATTTACCCATAACTGTGGCACTACATGTGCCAAAATGTTAGGGATAATGAGTGAAACATACCAGGTCTTGGTCCACTTTGACTGATTCTTTAAAGACTGTCCAAACCACCGCTTCGTTGCACAAAGGTGTGGTGAGGGAGCCACTGTAGCGGAAATATGATTTACGGTTCACGTTACCAAGCAAGTCATCGATAGAGATCTCATCTGTGACTTCAACTTCTGAGCCTGTATCAACAGAAGAAATGCAACAGATGGGTGGACAAGTGCATGTTGTCATCCTGTCATTTTTTGTTTTTATTATATAACCAGGTAAGCCCTCACTCACTGATGTTTTTGATTTCTGACAGGTAATAGGTCAGTGTTTTCCAGGCTTCCATGTTATATTCTGGACTCAATGTGGGCCCCGTCTGAACAGAAAAGTCGGAAAAATAATTTCACTTGTAACATAACGACTGCTAGATTTAAAAAAAAAAAAAACAGATTTTTTTTTTTTTTTAAATTAAGTACCTACTGTTTCTGCAGGAACTGAGTGGGAGGAACTTTTAATAGATTGTGGAGGCTGAAAATGGATATTGAGAAAGTTTAATTGACCAGTTTGCTATTTTTTAATGTATGACACAGGAGATAAAATGTGGCAACTAAGCTGGTCTATTAATTACCCATTTTTAGTTCATCACCAGAAACAAACAAAATTTCATGTAGTTTATGATCAACTAAGACATAACTATATTAGAGATTTTGTCTCTCATAAAGAAATCTAATAAAATCAGACTTGGCTTTGACAAAATATACCTAAAATGATTGTCTAATTCATCTAAATGAATCATTTAAAGGAAATGTGCAGTTTCCTCTTTTTTCACTGCAATCTTCATCAGGCATGAGCCATACTGGAAATCAGATAACTAAAAGAATGCTGTGTATTATATACAATGAGGGTAAGATGTGCCGTCATTACTTTGTGCACACCTCTTTGTCTAAAATGCCAAATGATAAACGTTTACAGCTGAGGTTCGTGGCATTTTGTCCTGGTTTAGATGAATTCCTGAGAGAACGCCACCTCTTGGATTATGGAGATCAGCCTGACATGGTTTAGAGACTTTTTTTTTTTTTTTTTTTTTTTTTTTTTTTTTTTAAAAAAGCAGTTTGCTTTTGCTAGATTGGAAATCTAAATTTTGCCTAAGTCATTTCTGACTGCACAGCCAGCATGTATCTGTGGGCCCCATATGGATTTTGGTGAAATTGGATGGCTATGAAGAGCTGGGTCTCAAATGGGCTTCTTGTATAACACCCTACTGGGTAGATATACGTAAACCAATATACACAATTATTATGGGCCCAGATAACCTGTAGAAAATGATATCAGGGGTCCATTTCCTGTCTAAATGTCCCTCATATGTCAGTGTTTAGCTGTTGATGTTACCTCAATAAAAAACCCCAGCACTGCCAGGCCATCAGGAGTCTGTATTGCCTTGTCCAATGTTAAATCCTTCCTCTTGTTCACTATGTGCATCTGGACAAAACAGGTCATTTATTGGATTAAACAGTCATAAAACAAACACTGGTCTGAGTGTAAAATATCATGGCCCATTACTACCTCCATTGGGTATCTTTCTGAATCCACAGTGTGCTCTGAGCCCTTAGAATCTGTTGATTCGGTGCCCCAGTGGAAGTGAAACTGAAGAGTTGAGTAGATGTGATCCAACCCACCTCCTGACACCTCCACCAAATCGTCCTCTAACACGCACTTCACTGAAAGATTAAAAACATATCCCATGGTAACTTTGAGGTTTGAATTAGACAGTTCAGAGTTTTTAAGATAATTTATTTTAAAAGGATCTAAGCACTCAAGGTCTTTCCTGCAGTAGATAACTCTATTGGAATCTTAATTTAGTATAAATCCAGACGAGCTGCACTTGGAGGTTGAAGCCTACAGCTAAGCCAACTAAGCCAGGACCAAAAATGATTTCTACCATCTCAGAAATGCCGTAGCAGTTTATGCAAATGTTCTTTTAAGAACTTTTAAACTGCCATCATGTTTCAAAGCCAATTAAAGCTTTTCTGCTCACAATAACTGAAAATGAAGCAATATAAAAAATTAAGTGTTCACTTTGATGTAGATAACATTTTAACTTTTTTTTGTTTGTTTGTTTTGTTTTACATTACTCTGACTCTGAACCGAAACGCTCAATATATTCTCAGTATTTGTTTCACACAGGAAGATAATTGATGGTGAGCCACCTCCTATCTTTATTATTTTAGCGTAAGTAATTATCATCTTCTCTGAAATCACCGTCCATAATGACGGTTTACAGTTTCATAAAGGAGCATTTACATAAACTTCTTTGATATTTTTAAGACCAGATTTGTTTTAAGACGGTGGAAGTCTGTTGTGGTCTTTCTGCTCTCGGATTAGTCTTTAGCTTCAGCCTCTGCATCCAACTGATCTGGATTTATATGAAATGAAGAGTTATCTACTGCATGTTAAGTCCTTCAAAACCACACTTTAAAAACCTTGAACTATCCCCCTTTAGCTTCAAATTTGTTTGTCATGTACATGTATAATAGCATCTAGATTTGACAGTCTATAGTTTATGTTGACCCCTCTTAAAAACAAAAGGGTCCAAACCTGTGTGGCCTGTATTGATGATAGACTTTATGGCATGCTTGTTGTCAAAATTTGTAAAGGTGAAGGAACTGAGGTGTTCATCCTCCATGACGCTATGAGTGTCGATGTCGATGGGTGACTGGCTTTCACCACCACAGTGGGAGTCGGACAGATCAGCCCATTGAGACGGGGTGTGATCTGGAGTTAGAAAGTGTTCAAAACAATCTGTTGTTAGTCCACTCTGGAATACAAATCTATAAATCTATATGTGACATGGTTGCTACATACCACAGTGGTCATCATAGCACCACAGATGAGCTGAAGATGGAAAAAGCAGACATATTCAATGAAAACGATAATAATCCAGCACAGTTCCGGATACATCTGTGTAGTCATGGGATTAAAGAGTTTGCCGTTGGTAGAAACATTGCAAAACATATATATGTTTATCTTTAAAGTAGCAAGAAATGTGAAAATGTCAGGTTTTGTGGCTCAATGTGGAGTAAAAAAATAAGTTTGTAATAGAGATTAAGGCTGCTTGGTGAGCTACATTCTGAAATAAGTTTTTCTGAGCATGAATAAGACTTTGGAAGCATTCCTGTGAAATATTTAACCACTATTTCAGAAAAAATTGTTACAGTACAAAGAAATGAGATGTTTTCTGTTACAACCTAGCTTTTAAAGACAGCCTTCCTCGTTTTTACTTTAATTTGAAAGGACTATTGATCCCTTTAACATTTACCATTTTCATTCACTTCTTTGCATTGGTTGTGTTGTTGAAGTATTTCATGTTGCAAGACCTAAACTGCTTTAAGAGTTTTCAGTAACTCTAAGGTAGCCTTCGATGGGGCTCTCAGTGAGACAACTTTACATTAAGTACTGGAAGATTTACTTATGCTGGCATCCAGTCCACAATGACAGCATGGCTAAGTGCTGAGGGAATTTTTCCTATGGTGATTACTTCTTCTAAAACAAACTAAAACTACAATGTCAAGTGTCTTCATAAATGGTTGCCAAATGTTTCTGAAAGCAAATTCTCACAGGTTTTTAACCACTGCTTTTCTAATTTCCAGCAGGAAGACATCTTCCTAGGCTGTATGACAAGGAAGTTGCCATTCAGCTTATATTTCCACCCTACAGCTATGAAAGTTACTATGTTCTTTAACACATTAAAGACCGTTAGCCCTCTTAGTACCTTACTTCCTGCAGAAGTGCTATACTTATTTTTCAAATACTTTGTTCAAAGTAAATCTTTAAATATGAACATAACAGCTTCAAAGACAAGATGCTATTAGTGCCATGTGACTGTTTATGCCTTTTATAATTGCTTCTGGTCACAGTAACCAGCATAGCTGAATTTTCACCAGTGCTGCTTTGACTGAGGCCTTTGATTTCACCTTCCACCAGATTTTACCCACATTCATCTGTTTGAGTTGATCACATTGAAAGTATTCCTTTCACTTATTGTTGTTTAGTGTAATATTGCTATGTAATGTTGATACTGAAACTACTAAGACCAGTTCGTGATGTGATCCTGAACCAAACGTTAACTGGCCTTGACGAGCTAAAACATGCAATCAGGACGATTAAGTATTTACAGTAAGCGAGTGTACTTATATTTTACTTTATATGCTGACGATGTGTTTATTTCAGTAGGCCTATACCATATTCAAAGGCTTTTCTGTTAGATGTCCTGCATAATGTAACACCTCCCAAATATATTTGAAAGCCAAACTTTCTAACGCACCTACATTTATGATATGGGACTGCACCCTTCTAGCCTCACCTGTGTGTCTATGATTTTTTGACTCACCTGGGAGAAGAGGAGTTGCAGGGGAGGCAGTGATATTTCGTCCATGAAGAGGTTGTACAGGCCGGTAGTTATTTGTGATATTTGTGTTCATGGGAAAACGCTGAAGCTGAGAACACAACATGTTACTTTATCACAGTTTCAACGTAATAGTGAAAAAATATCTGTGGCCTTGTAAGACTGGTAGATGAGCCTATATGTACAGTTAAACATTTCAAACTCCTTAGATGAGATCAGTTTCTTGGTCAGCTCTGAAAATCTGCTGATTCTCACAGCTCTCTGAGATACGAAAAGCTATTTAGGACAGGTTCTGCATTTAATTGATGCAACTTTATGAGAATTTACAAGTATTACAATAAACCGTTGGGTTTGTTGTAAATGGTGCAACTCTAAACACAAGATATAGAACCCTCCACAGTTGGTCAAGTCAAGTTTATTTTTATCACGCAGTTCGGCAACAAGGCAGTTCAAAGTGCTTTACATGATAAAAACATAACACAATAACCAATTATGAAATAAGCAACAGCCTACACATTTTGTCAAACGCCATTATTAAAATCATAAAGAATATTATTACTGCTTCTGTTGAAGATGGTCAGAAAATCTTAAGATGGAGCACTGCAATTTACATCTGAAATAAACTGCTGCGTTTCTCTGACAGTGGGCTGTGGAAAATTTGTTTTTCCCTCCCCTGCCTTTTATCCTACTGTGGATGGTGCCAAATAAACATAGGTCCTCATCCCACTTTCCTTCTCACAAGGTTGACGGTACATAAGGACTTCTTTTTTTTTTTTTTTTTTTCTTTTTTTTTTTTTGCAACTTACTGACCTAATGCACATATGTGTACCTACATGGCATGTTCTGTTATTGACAGTTTTGAGGAATGGATCTTTGTGTCGCATGATATTTATGTCCCAGGGAAATGCCAGAAAGAGACAGATTAGTAATAAGAACACTCTGATCAACTCGTAATTTTAAAAGGTGTTGATAATTGGGTAAAAATTATTATTTATTATGTTTTATCTCCACTGCCGAACTGTGCTGGAATAAAGTGAAATTTTTTTCTCAGTTTTTTAAAAGGTTCATGAAAAGATGAATGTCTAAGGGCAGTCGTTGCGTGTGGAGAGTCATGTTTAATAGCTTTAAAAGTTGCTACGCCTAACCCTTTCAAAAAATGTTTCCCAATAACTGATGACAGCAAATCAAAGCTGTTCTTCTTTTGTGCTCTCTGTCATGATTTAACTTTAGTTTCCTCTTTAAATAGCTGTACACTGAGTTACCCAGAGTACAATATCTTTAGCCAAGCACCTGCTACGCAACGAGATTATCAAGCACATGCTATAGACTGAGGAAATGAAAACCTCATAAATCAAAGCTTTGTCAGCTGTCAGGTAGATCAGATAAAGTAGCTCATCCACCTGTAAGACTCAGATACTTCCATATTTGTTTTGAGTTTTGTCACAGTCACATGTGGCATGCCCAACATGTTTGCTTGTTGATACAGTCAATAGAAAGAAAAAAAAGATGAAGCCTGATTGTGAAGCAGAAATATCAAAGCAGATGCCAGCAGGTACCAGTATGTCTCCCGGTGCCTACCTGCATATCATTGTATCTCATGGCACTTGCTTGAATGCATTAGTGCATGCTTATTCAAAAGATACTGTCACTACAGGTCACCTAGTGGTTCAGCTGTTTAGGATGACTAGTTGCTGGATGAACTGATACATATGTTTAAAACCTGCTGAGATAACACCTGTCCTGTCCAGCATGTTGTCTTCAAGCTTAGACAACTGTAGGTTTATATAAAAGCGACCCTTTTGCCCTCTTTGTTGGCTCAACATAGCCTTACCCTCACTTGTTCTGGGAACAGGACTTACCAGTTCTTTGTGGACTTGGATTGGCTCATGAAAGAGCGTCCACACAACAGCTTCGTTGCAGTGAGGTGTAGTCAGAGATCCCATGTATCGATAGAACTTTGACCGGTCCACATCTCTGATCAGATCATCAATGGAGATGCTGTGGTTTACTTTAGCAGTAGAGCCCTCCTCTGTAAAATGTTTGAAAGAAATCAGATGACAGTCCAACATCTCATGTTGATGATACTTGAAAATAATACAGAAAGTACAACAAAAATGTTGACATAATTAAAAGCAGCAGCAAATGGTTATTAAACATATCTGAGCTCAAAGCGAAACAGTTCCCAAGACTGTAACATTGGTTTTACTTGTGGCATGTCTTCCACGCTTCCTGTAGATGGAAACGCAGTAAGCTTGACATTTATTCTTCACCGTGGTGACAACACTTTCCACTTTCGACTCGCTACCAGGTCAGTAACAATATTTAAATAGCAATCAGTGATAGTTAAGAGTAATGAAGGAGCAACTCTTACCATTGATATTTTTCAGTTGGTATGTGAACATGTCCCATGGCTCTGACATGTTTCCATCTTCTTTTTCCTTTAGGAATAAATCATTTAGTATCAGCAATATACAATGAAATAAATACAGCTTTTACAATCCATTTGAAACCCCGATTGTCACTCTAGCTGTTTGACTAAATTGTACATTCGGACATGGACACGGTTCGATCTATTTTATTGGAGAAGAACTCCATCTAAAACATTGATAAGCCCCCGATAGTTCTTGTGATAATATATGTTTTATAAAAGAATTTACTGAAGTTTAAAAAAAATGACAGGCCTAAATATTGAGCTAATATCTGAAAGCAAAGATTACCAGTGCTGTTTTTTAATTTACATGATAAAATCGAAAGGAATGCAGCTCATCCTAACTTAGGGGCGAACTTTGAATATGTCATGTAGAAAGCTTGTGTGTTTACACAGGCAGCAGAAGAAGTTCAACTGTTGGACACATGTCCACCATGGGTACACTTGAGTATAAATTCCAGCACCTCGGCATCCAGACTTCCAGCATGGTGCAATGATCGGATTGCCACCTCTACAATAAGTCCTATTCTGAAATGTTCTCACCACTAAATGTTCCACCATCAACTGTTAGTAGTTCTACAACAAAGTGCAACTTCAGCACATTGTGGCAGAAGGAGCATTTAGCCCTGAGGTCAGCAATTTTCTGCAGAGTCTGTAGCTACAGACCTCCAAGCGAGTTTTGTGTAGAAGACCTTGGATTTCCTACAGAGGCCTGACATCAACCCAACAGATCTTTGAGAGGATTTAGAGTCATGACTTGAAACAGGGCTTTTTGTCCAACATCAGTTTCTGACCTCACGCATGTACATCCTGGAAGAATGGTCAAAAGTTCCCATTGACAAACTCTTACGCCTTGGGAAAAAAAATCTTCCCACAAAAGGAGGAAGGAACTGTTATAGCAGCAAAATATGAGCCAATATCATAGTAAAGCCTGTGGATTAGAAATGGGATGCAACTCAAGCTCACATTTATTAAGGAAGCACCAACCATGTCCAACATGTTTCTCATGCTAAATAAGGGAAAACTGTCAGAGGAGTAAGCTGTGGAAAGTTTATCACATACATCTATGAAAAACCCAAGAACAGCAAGTCCATCTTCATGATCAAAAGTCTCATTCACAGGAACTCCTTTTTTTGTCATGACAATGTGCATCTACAGATTAAAAAAACAAAAACATACAAAGTGATAAGCAAAGGATGCTCAATCAAGCAAAGCATTAGGAAAGTAGAAGAGATGTTGCATAATTTTACCTCCATTGGATAATGATGGTCATTTAATGTGTGCTCTGAACCTGGAAGGGTTTTCGTACCCCAGTGGAAGTGAAACTGCAGAACAGAATATTGACCATTGAGGCCACCCCCACTCACTTCAGCTTCATTCTCTTCTATGTCACATTGCACTAAGAAAAAAATTGAGAAAAATTTAAATGGTAAACATCAGGTTAAGCACATTTTAGCTACTCCTGAGATGTTCCTATTTTGATGTCAATTCAGAACCTGAATGTCCATTGTTTGTGATTGTTTTGATGGCGGAGGAGAAATTGACGAAGGTGAAAATATCCAGCATCTGGTCAGTAGTAACAATGCTTGTGACAATATCAATTGGAGACTGTTTATCTCCTCCACAATGAGATCCATCTAAGGCTTCCCAATGCTCTGGTGTGTGACCTAGGGAAGATTGAGATGCCTTTAGTGCTGCAAAAGCACCCTGAAAACCAGTATGCATCATAAAATACTGCAGAAGCAATAGTTTACTTACCACAACCAGTGTAGCACCACTCATTGCCTAAACAGAGGAAGAGAAACATAAACGTTGGAGTTTGTGGATTTAAATCTTAAAAGAAATCCGTCAAACTCTGAAATCGAAATCCACATTCGATGAAAGAAGTTCATATTCTGCCAATTTATCCTTCAATTTACACATAGTTACATAATGAGGTGGAAACAAACAGAACGAATATGCATAAAAAATCTTAACCAAAAATACTCACATTTTACCAGAGCCACCAAGGTCAGACATAGCACCAATCTGAATAGATACATCTTCAAGAGAAGAAAATGTTTTCACAAATAATTATCAAGCTAGTGTTTTAAAGAAATCCTCTCAATTCTACCCAAAATAAGCCAAATAACTGTCTAGTCCTTTACGTTTTTCAGGCACTTTTAGGCTCTGAGGTATTTTACTAGCCTTACTGTGCAGGCCTCAAATCAATTGAAATGAAGGCGTCAGCTCATTAAATAGCATTCATCAAAAAAGGAGTGTATGAACAAGAAAAGAGTGAAAATTTGAACCAGAATGAGTTGAGATAAATATATAGACTTGGTGCTTGGCCACTGGGAGGAGCACCCTACTGTGTATACAACACTGAACTATGATGGAGGAGAAACAAATAGCTGTCTTCTAAATAGAAATGTTTAGAAAAAGCCAATCATCTGTCCTAATTTGCATTTCTCATCAAAACTACAGAGCGTGTTCTGAAGGCACCTGAGCCCCGCTTTCAAGCTGTGTTTTCTTTACATCTTTGTTGAATGGCATCCAAAATTAAAAATTGCTATAGTGTTTTCATCTCTTTATATAAAACATAAATTCATTGATATACACTGCCTGGCCAAAAAAAAAAAAAAAAAAAAAAAAAAAGCCAGCACCTGCATTTAAGCAAATAGGTCTCCTATTGGTTATTTATTCCATGGGCGATCATCCTCCAGCGGGCAACAAGTTATCGAATTCCAGCTGATGTAATGAGTAGCTTCTCACTTCTTAAACAACCACATGGAAAGATGCATCCTGTGGTTGTGGAAAAGATGTTAGTATGTTTAACAAGGGTCAAACCATTGGCAGCCATCAAGCAGACAAAACATCTAAGGAGATTCCAGAAAACACTAATATTGGGTTAAGGACTTATAAAAAAATAAAAAATAATAATAAAAAAAAAAACTGGAGGGAAAGTGAAGAACCATCGCATTCGAGAAGAAATTTGGTCAGAAAATAATCCTGGATGATTGTGGTCAGTGATCACCTAAACATTTGGTGAAATCAAATTAAAGAAAAACAACAGCAGAACTCGACCGTTATGTTTAATAGAGAAAGTAGGCGCTTTTCCACATTCACAGTGCCAAAGGAACTCAAGGGATTGGGACTGAACCAGTGAGGCCAAGCGAAAAAAAGCTCTCAATCTGCAACAAAGTATAAAGATTAGACTCTGGAGCAATGGAAGAAGGTTATGTGGTGATGAGTCCAAATGTACCCTCTTCTAAAGTGATTGGCACGTCAGGCTAAGAAGACAGGCAGATGAAGTGATGCCTGGTGTCTCCTGTATAGGCCCATGGGGGCAGTGCTATGGTCTGGCGTTGCTGCAGTTGATCAAGTCCAGGTTCAGCAACATTATGGCCCAAAGAATAAGGTCAGCTGACTACCTGAATATACTGAATGACCAGGTTATTCCATCAGTGGAGTTTTTCTTCCCTAATGGCATGTGCATATTCCAAAATGACAATGCCAGGATTTATCGAGCCCAAATAGTGAAAGAGTAGTTCAGGGAGAATGAGACATCACACATGGATGGGCCACCACAGTCCAGACCCTAAACTCATCAAGAATCTTTGGGATGTTCTGAAGAAGGCTTTGCTCAGTGGTCAGACTCTCCCGTCATCAATACAAGAGCTTCAAAAAAAATTAATCCAACACTTGATTGGAACAAATCTTGTGACATTGCAGCAGCCTAACAATGCCACAACGAATGTGCGCAGTAATCAAAGCTAAAGGTAAACGGGACCTTCACATTGATCTGCCACTTTATTAGCTACACCTGTCTGCTAGCAGACTGGAGCCCTTTGCTTTTAGTAATTAGGTAGGATAGATTTTAAAAAGTGCAAGAAGGCATCAGAAAAATTTTACTGGCAGCAGATTGGTAGGCTGCACATCCATGATGCAGATCTCTTCTTCCACCACATCCCAGTGATTGAGATCTTGTTACTGACGAGGTCAGTGGAATAAAGTGAACTCCTTGTCATGTTCAAGAAACCAGCTTGAGATGATTTTGCTTTGTGGCATGGTGCATCAGAAGATTGGTACACCATGGTCTTAAAGGGAGATGGTTTCTTTAAGATCTTCGGATATTTTTGATCTGCTGAATCTCTCATTTTAAAGCACACAGAAAATGGATGGAAAATAAGTGAAAAAGCAGAGTCCAAACGAAAAAAATGGAAAAATTGAAGACCAACATTACATCAAAAGTCTGGCTCCCAGGAGCAGAAGTACTGGAGAACTGATAGATGTTTTAAAACAGTTTGTGCTGCACTGCATATCTGAATTCAAATATGGTTATCACTTTATTGTCCCATATACATCAAAACAATCCTGCAACTGCATTTTGGGATGTAACTCTCCTACTGCCCCATGTCTACAGCAAGGGTCAACAACCTTTTCACTCCAGTGATGGCTCAGGATAACCTAATCTCCTTTAACTATAAACTTTATTAAAAAGTAAAGTTTTAAGCCCAGTCTTAAAAGTAGACAGGGTTTCTGCCACATGGACTAAAACTGGGAGCTGGTTCTGATAACTAAGATAACTAAAAGATCTGCCTCCCATTCTACTTTTACAAATTCAAGGAACCACAAGTAAACCTGCAGTCTGAGAGTGAAGTGCTCTGTTAGGAACATCTGGACCAATCAGATCTCTGATGTATGATGGAGCTTAGTTATTAAGGGGTTTATATGTGAGGAAGAGAATTTTACATTATATTTTGGATTTAACAGGGAGCCAATGAAGGGAAGCTAAAATAGGAGAAATATGATCTCTCCTCTTAATCCTTATCAGAACTTGAAGAGTGTAGTCCTCATTCTTTTAAACACAGTTATACAATACTAAACTGGCTGCATACCAGATGGCCAGGAGTTTGATACTTCCTTTCTTGTTCCCCGGAGGAAAAAAATTTGTCTTTACATAAGGACATTGAGACTGGAAGAATACCTTGGCAAAAGAGAAGAATACCTTGGCATCTGGTTCCAAATTAGTATATCCCAACAACACATCTAAAACAATATACAATCATGGATTTCAGTAAGATTAAGTTTTCAACTTTCAGGTAGGTTTGCAAACTGACACCACAGCAGATTATATAAACCATTGAAAGAGTACTGGCTGCAGATTACAGTAAAGGAAGACAAAGCATTGTGCGCAGCTTGTGCATAAAGTAATCATAGTTTAGGTACCCTGATAGAAATTTTTTTAAAAAGAACTTGGGGCATTAACTTACACAACCGATCCCTTTGAATTACAAGGAAACACCCATTTTCATTTAGAAAACAAAGAATAAATGACATGCTTATATATATATATATATATATATATATATATATATATATATATATATATATATATAAGAGAGGAATGATGCAAACTCACTGCTTCCTTTGTCGGGGGGCTCATATGTTTGACTTTCTGAAAATGTTCAGGCTCCATTGTCCACACTTTGTCCTGTTGTCACTTTGTTTTTTGTATTTATTAAACTCGTGGCATTAGATGTTAATAATTGAGCTTCAGAGTTGCTTGTAGGCAGTTTGTCCTCACATCTATTTCTAATATTAGGCTGAGGCACTGTCATTCACTTTAATACAGAACAGAAATATCTTTTATTTACTTTTTCATACCAGTTTTCTCAGCATTTTATTTACTTGCCTCGCTGTTTACCAGCGGAAGATGGAAGTTCTGAAACGTGTAACAACAATCACAGTCTTGGAACAGAACCTTGCGTCACTGTACCCACTTCTGTTTAATGTAATTTTTCCCATGTTTGTACAAATATCATTGCACTTAATGAACCAGTTTATTGACCTTCACCCAGCGTCATCACTCATGCTTCGCCACACCTTATTAGTCCTCTTTGTGTTCGTCCTTTGAAAGGAAAAAAACACTCATTGGGAATCAACAATTATGAAACTGAGAGCAAAAAGGAAGGGAGCTGCACTGTTTCATTTTTTTCCCCCCGTTTTCCAAATTTCTTAATTATGCAGAATGAAGTCTGAGAGGCACCTCAGCTGTAGACCTTATTGGTCCTGCTTCTATTTCTGCTGAGTCATGGGCAAACTTATTTTTGCCAAGTCACTGACTTGGCAAAATAAGGAATAGAGGAATGTTTGTTTTTCCTTGACACAAGACAATGACTTTCAAGAGCCTTGCTTTGATGTACTTTCTACTACTACATCCTGTGAAATGTATTTACCCCCTTTATTGGCTACCATCAGATGTGTTGCATAAACATCTGTCTTCTACTTGATTCAAGGCTGAAGGACAGAGACTTATAAACTAACAGATATATGACCACTGGATGAAAAAAATCTCCCCAAATAATTCACAGAGATGCTGGAATATGTGAGAAAATATTAGTAAAATAGAACAGCTGTAATGCTCCACGTGTGAAAGTAAATCTGCTGGGCTTCTCCTTGGCACTCAGATAACAATTCTGATCATTATACTGCCACACATGACACGTTAAAAAAGAAAAGGAAACATACACCTTATGGTAAGAGGTGACAACCTATCATTACCTTGACACTCCTTAACTGTCTTTTTTCTCTCTGCCTGGTGTTCATTGGTGTTTTCAGTTTGCAAGATCTGCTCAACCCCAGCATGTTGTACTTGATTTGTATGTACTTTTTATTCTTCTCTATTTTATTGTTTTATAATGTAAACTGTTCTGATGGGAAAAATAAAGTAAAAAAAGAAAAGAAGAAAAGAAATCAGAAATAAATAAATAAAAATTGTTCCTCTCCATCAATCATCTGTGCTGGCAGGCCAAATTTTATTCCAAGAGCTGCAAATGGCCCCTGAGCTACTCTTAGGGCATCCCTGTACTACTTTGTCAGTGAAAATTGAGGAGTAATATTTAATTTAAAAAGCTTTTTTAATGTTACAAAGAGCTCAAGTAGTTCATTTTAATTTTGACTCAAAAATCACAAATTTATTTTTATGGAAAGCAAAGTCTGGATGTATGCTTTTGGTACCTTCTGCATAGCAACTAGAGGCAGTTCTTGCATATCTGGCAACTTGGGAAAATCCTTCCTCCTGCACCAAAAACAATCAAACACCAATAACTTTTTCTAATATAACATAGAAACACTGAAAAAACACACAAATAATTACATTGATAAGGGATTCTATACAAAAGTGAGCTTCTTTATGTTCCCAAGCTCAACTGTCACTATTAACTTGACCATTAAGCACATGACAGGCATGGTGAAAAAAGTGCATCTCTAATGCAGGTCAAAGGGATGTTGTTGTCAAGATCATCGAACGAGCCAAGATCAAGGGTTTGAGAGAGGTGAGACCAGGACCAGACCAATCCTAGAGGAACATTACTATTTACGAAGCTCATGTAGAACAAGGTTCCAGACTAACTGGTTGCAATGGTGCACTTTGCTTTTTCAGTTGAACTCAAACTTGTACGCAAGCAAACTGCAACTGCATATCACTTGTCTCATAAATCTACCAACCTGGTAACAACTTAAACAGAAAAACCAGACATCCAACAAATGTTAGCTGGCTTGGCCTTAGCAGCAGGCAGTTGGCGTTATTTCTTTCTGTGCGATGTTGTAGAGGTTGTTTCCCAGGCTTTGAGGAAACCTGAAATTACAACCAAGCGTTGTAAGCATGTGGGCAAATCTGGTGTTACTATGATTTTCTTGCTTTGATGATAGATGCTGTGTTTACTTTGCTGTGTATGCGTGTGAAAATCTTCTAATCTGTTGAGTCAGTTGAATGCCGGGTAAGTCTATGTGACTTCGGAAGGGTGGTGCCGGGAGAGGAACTACACCTTGAAAAGTATATCAGGAGAAGTCTCCTGAACCCAAGTCAGCCAACCTGGCATTGTCTCACTGCTTTGTTGGGGCTGCAAGCTTCTGCTTTGTACTTTGCTGTCTCCAGAAGGTTTGTGACTCAGTCTCTAGTTTTTTAAGGTAGACAGAGTATTTTTGAGAACTATTTTGAGATAGATGTATCACTTATATGTATAAAAAAGTCTCAGAAGCCCACAAGATTAGTTTCCATTAACAGAAAAATATCCATAGATTTAATCTGGAAAATGCTTCTCCCCTTTGTTTTCTCATCCCTTTTTCACAGAAGGTAGTGTGGGACTCTTCACAATAAAAAAAAAAAAAAAAAAAAAAAAAAGAATTGGCTGCATTTGAAAGCAGGCTGGAGTTTCACACTAAGTTTATGCGGAAAAAAAGACATTTTTGCAGTTGTGGTCTTGACAAGTCTTGAGAAAAAAATCTCAAGTTCAGCACATTTGAGAGAAGACCGGGAAAGATTGTAGCAGAGACTGCATTGGCAAAATTGATCTCAAGACCAGACTTGATTATCCCAAACATTTGGTCAAATAGGTCGAGAGATTCTCAAGCAAAAAACCCTGTTGTTTGGGTTTGGCCACTCCTGGGCGGGATCATTTGTCTTCCATTTATGGAAAATGGCTCCAACTGTGGTTCACTGCAGTCCCTAAGCCTTAAAATGTCTTTCATGACTGACATGTCGTGACTTAGTTTCTCAACAGTTCAAGAAATTCTTCAAGTTTTGAGCTCATTTGGCCTACATCATGGTCTCAAGGGGATTCTGTTTTGTAATGTCTTCCTCCTACGGTTCAGATAGTATTCGGACCTGGCTGTGACTAGTGAAAAATCTGTTTATTTATAGTTAACCCATGATTTAGCAAGAGGGTAAGGTTATTTTTTTCTACATTTACAGGTACTTAAATTGTAATAAACAAGACTTACTCATTTTTTCCCAGTTTATTCAAATTTTTGCCCCAGCATTAAATGAGTGATTGTAGCTTTTATTTTGTACAATAAAATTCATACAAAAATGTATTAAACCTCACAACCTGACCTCCCAGCTCTGATTACAAGTCTAGTTTAATATTAACACTTTTCTCAGAACATAATCAATAACTGAAGACTAGCTCCTGTTGGATGTCAAGTCCTTGTTTTGCTGCTGAACTAACAGTTGCATCCCAATCATCTTCTTAAAAGAAGTCCCCGTGCATTTTGCTCAGAGTAGAGAAGAAACAGACCTGTAAAGGCGTCAAAACAGAAGTCTATTAATGCCATGGGAGCTTTTCTCCTGTTCAAATATCTATGTGATGCAAGCAGGAATAAAACTTACTGAAAGATGGATCCAGTTAGTTCATCAACGAAACCGCCTGAGCAAAATCAAACAAAGCAAAACGTTACATTAAATTTAAAAATTAACAGCACAAGTGGGAGCATGTATTGTGATCATTTACCTGGTGTGCAAACCGTATCACACAGAATGGGGCAAATGTAGCAGGATGAGCAGTCCTGGACAAAAACAAAGGGCTCACATGAAAGCCGTCAAAGTGAAATCCTCTGCAGAGTCTTTAAAATGATCCATTATTCTGTTCAGTAGTTTCAGTAATGAAGGTTCTTACTTCACAGTGCTCACAGTGATCTGACTCGTCTCCCTCCGTACATGGACACTTGTCACAGTGTTCAGTGCAATGCTGAAAGAAACAGGGTTGGACAATGCACCGTGAGTAGAATTCATCAGAGGGTGATAATGTGAAAGTTTTAAATCTCTGCTCAACCCATGGTTCTAAGACTGTGGTATCAGAACCATTGGTTGTACTTGGGCACCACTGAGTGGTGCTCAGGGAAGATTTTTGCATTCATTATTTACCAGGTAGATACAAACAAATGAACTTCCAAGGGTTTGAATGGGGGGGTCAGTGCAACTTCTTGGGTGTATGGTGCAATAAAACCCTAAAATAAGCAAACAATGTTTATTTTTGTTGTTGCTGTTTTTGAGATGTTGCTTGGATGTGATGGTAGACAATAATATGATATAGCTGTCTGCTGATTCAATAGTATAGTGAAAAGCATGGAAGTAAGGTGGCTAATAAATGTGTTATTTCAGCCTTCTTCCTGCAGGAGTCCCTTTCTTTAAAAGTCTTTCTGTATAACTTTGTAAATCAGTGGCTAGCAGCCACATCATATAATTGTTTGCCTCATCTGACATTTTATGTGAGCAACTAAAACTTATAAAACACACCTGTTTTTTTAGTTTATTGACAAAAGTTGCATTATAACTGACATAGATCCTACTTTCTCCAGCAAAGAGATGGGGAACCAACTATGAAGAAGGTTGTGTTGTACTATTCTTCAAAAGTAAAAATAAACAATGTTTTTAATCACAGAGATTACAAATTCAAAAACTAGAAAGTGAAAAATGTTCAACATGACCTTCAGTAGAACTGTAATCACTTTGTGTCTTTAAATTGTGGGGTTTCTCCATGGTCCACTTTTATTTAAATAATGTATGATTCCCCATCCCCACTTACCCCCAGGTCAGATTATTACAACTTCTATTGCTACATGTATGCTGATGATCCACAACCTTGTATCTAGCCATGATTAAAGTCCACCACAGTCACTGAGTGAATGCATCCAAACATAAATGAGAGGATGTGTCAGAATTTCCTCCAGCTTTATGAGGAAAAGACAGAAGTCATTGTTTCTGGCCAAAAAAATGCAAGGATAGGTGATGTTTTGGATTCAGACCTGAATTTTAAAAAGGAAGTCTAGCACTAAGCTAGTATACTAGAATCTTTAAAACATTGGCCAACACTGGTTTGGTGTCAAAACGGGGCACAGAAAACTGGAGTCTGTTTTTATTTTCAGCTGTTTAGATTATTGTAATAGTCTCTTTACTCTTTACTTTACAGATGCTTAGAACAAATCGATGTGTGGATATGCCATAACTTTCTCCAGCTGAATAGAAACAAAACTGAAGTTATTATTTTGACCAAAGATCTAGAGTCAGCACGCAGCTTCATCTATTACAACTAGAAACCAGTGATCAGGTCGAAATCTGGGTGTAGTGATGGACTCAGATCTGAACCTGCAGTGACACATAAAGACAGCCTTCTGTCACCTGAAGAACATTTGCAGGATTAAAGGACTAATGTCTCAACAAGATCTAGAGAAACTCACACATGCATTCATCTTTAGTCACTTTGATTACTGCAACAGTGTCTTCACAGGTCTGCCCAAAAAGTCAATCATACAGCTGCAGCTGATCCAGAACACTGCTGCTCCTGTTCTCACTAAGACCAGGAAGATAGAGCAAACCCCCCAGTTCTAAAGACCTTCCAGTGGCTGACTGTAGCTCAGAGAACAGACTTTAAAATAATTCTGTTAGTTTATAAATTGCTGAATGCCTTAGCACCAAAATACATTAAAAACCTGTTGTCATTGTATCAACCTTCCAGACCACTCAGGTCTT
The DNA here is from genome assembly GCA_014839685.1 of Anableps anableps. Lineage (NCBI taxonomy): Eukaryota > Metazoa > Chordata > Actinopteri > Cyprinodontiformes > Anablepidae > Anableps > Anableps anableps. Next base: position 27,407,651 of record CM026084.1, read on the forward strand.
CTGGTTCTGGTCTACTCTGCATCCCCAGAACCAGAACCAAACAGGAAGAAGCAGCCTTCAGTTTTTATGCTCCACTAATCTGGAACAAACTTCCAGAAAATTGCAAAACAGCCACAACCAACCTGTTTAGAGCTGCCTTTGATTAGTAGTAAGTCGAACATTGATCAATATTTTCGAATTATATTTGCTTGATGATCTTTATGATTTTGATGCATTGATATTTGTTCAATGATTCTGATGATTTTGATGAATATTTGTTTGATGATCTTTATGATTTTGATGCACTGATATTTGCTTGACAATTTTGATGATTTTGCTGTATACTTGATTGATGTTTTTATGATGTGAAGCATTTTGAACTGCCTTGCTGCTGAAATGTGCTATACAAATAAACTTGACTTGACTTTACTACTGATCTCTGTAAAAAAATCAGTCAGGTAACTGCAGCTCATCCAACATGCTGTTGACAGAGTCCTGACCAACACAAGGAAAATGGATCATATAGCAGTTTCTAAATCATTGCTCTGGACTTTAAAAGAACAGCTTTTAAAATGTTACTATTAGTTTCTAAAGCACTGAATGTTTGTGGGATGAGGTATTTATCAAGTATGAACCATGATTCTTTAGTGTCTTTTTTATAAATGGGGTGGGGGGGCAAATTGTGTTTTTGTGATTCTTTGCTAAGTTGTCTGTGCATACGCAAAACTGTTTCATACATTGCCTTGATGAACTTTTATTATGACTGAATGATTCTGGGTCAAATTAAAAAAGCTCATCAATCTGACTCCTCTAAAAAGTCCATGACCTGGACTGAAAGAGAGTAAAAGAAAAAGCAAATAAAAAACAACTTTGTAAAGATCAGAAGTCTGCTAATTTGGAAGAAAACCATGAGGAAATTATGCATGGCTTGAGACGTTTGCACAGAACTGTGAGCAAAGACTCTCATTTCTGAAGACTGTACCTCGCAGATGGAGCAAACACTACACAATGAGCCAGAGTGGAACCGATGTTTGTCAGATGTTTCCTCCTCTTCGTTTGTTTCATCGAGATCCTCTGTTGTATTGTCCCCTTCATCTAAAACCAACAGAATAAACAGACAAGCAACGCTTCAGCACACATGTAAAGCATGTAAAGAATTAATTAATTAAACAAAACCATAAAACTTCCCAGCTCTGTCTTCAGTCTAAATTTTATGCTGCAGCACCCGTCTCCAGGTGCTAACGATAAAGAAAGATCCTCCTGAAGTTGTTGAGAACTGCTAAAGCTAAAGGAGAAGTAGCATTCAACATCCACATTTTTCACAGTAAATGTATTTCTAATGAAGTTACTGACATTAAATTCACTCTCAAACTTGGTAATACCCCAGGTAATCCACTAATATGAAGAAATGAACAGAAATTAGTCCTCAAGTTAAGATACATTAACACACGAAGTAAAAGAAATTCCAAGAAGTCATAGAAAGGCTAAATAAGAAAGCAGTATTCTCTATCAGTACCACGTAATATTGGCTCATTTAGTCTCAGTCCTTGCTGATACTCTTTACTGTTACCAAGGCAGAAGCCTCTCATAATGGTGGAGGTGTTTGTGTTTTGATCATTTTGGGGTCGTTTGGGGTTTTTTTTTTTAGATTAATTCATACTTTGTAGTGCTTAGGTCTTGCTTTGTTAGTTTATTTCTTTGTTCACCCTTTTATTTATTTCTGCTTTTCTATTTATACATTTAGTTCATTTCTCTCATGTTAGACTTGTTCCGCTTTGTATTTGGGCTCAGCTCCCTCTGTGTTATTTGTGTTAATTAATCTCCGTCCCTCAGTAACCCCTACAGCTGTTCAACATTCCCCTGATTAGACTCACTTGGTTCCCATGTCATGGATCACATCTCCTCTGTATTTGTTCACTGCTGGTTTCTTCCATTGTATCCCGCCTGGTTCCCTGTTCTGTCTTCCTTATGCCTTGGTGAAGGTTTTGTTCTTTGCTATTATTAAAACCCTTCAACTCGCCATGCTGCCCACAAACTCCTGTATGTGTTTTAGTCCTGCTCTAACCTCACAATAATGAATGCTCCAGTAAACACTGTTGGCCATAATATGGAGGTAGAAACAGCATAATTTCACCATAAACCGACCACAACCAAAATAACTGACAGAGGAGTCGGGAAAATTAGAAGAATTGTTATTAGACCTAATACAAGTAGGTACAGTTTTTCTGTCAAAAGCAATAAGTTATTCATTCAACAAAGATGTCCTTTATGCACATTCACTGCACAAGTCTCCACTCCTGAAGAAAAACAATGTTGAAACTTATTTAAAGATGGTAGCAGAACATTTTCACAAGGCAGTAAAATACTAAGACAATATAAACTTGCCATATAAGACCAGATTGAACTCTGTGGATGTCAATGTATAGAGTACATTGACATCCACAGAGTTCCTCCTCTATACATCACCATGTATAGAGGAGGAAATGGCTCTGTGTGCCATCCCAAAAGCACCATTGCAACAATGAAGTTTAGAGGTGGGAACATCAAGGAATGGGGCTTTTTTTGACATAGTTCTGGCAGACTTCATATAACTTAAGAAAGAATGAAGGATGACATGTACTGGGACTGTCTTGATAAGAACCTGATGATGAAATTAGCACAATGACTCCCAACACAAAACTAAAAAATTCATTTATTCAACTTGAAATCAGTTATAAATCTTTAGAAAAAAATACAAATGAGAGTATATAGAAGGCACCAAAAAGAACCCTCACATTTAGAAGATATTCTTGTTGATTAATGGGTTAAATTCATACCTAACGATTGGCAAAAAAAAAAAATCAAACAAACTAGTTTTCTCTATACATTATTATTACCTAAAAAGAAAGGCCTTTCTGCAAAGTGTCAAATACATTTTAGTTTGCATGTTTAAAACCGTTTTGCTGTCATTCAACTTTATTCCGAATAACCTGTTTCACACACTTTATTAATTTGTATTTGTGGATTACCTTTGTTGTTATTAACATCTGGTTGGAATTTCATGTCAACAGGGAAAATATACGTATTTTCTGAGCTGTATGAGCCAGCAGCAGAGAGGGGCAAGGAGCATGGGGCTTACCAAGCACTTTACGCTTAATAATCAAAGGGCAAACACATGTTTTTTGATTGTACATCATTCACATTTTAATTTGACAAAGAGAAAGCATGTCTTTTACTTTAGACACATCAGAACCTGTTTTGGAGCCTCAGACATAAACCGAACAATGACTGGTGTAGCTCGTGGCTGGTGCCAGCTACCACATAGATAAGCAGCTCTATTTTTGGACTGAAATGTGTGACGATGGTTCTAAAGTAACTGTAGTGACTTTAGCAGCGTCACAGGGTCACTGTGACGCTGCTAAAAGGTTTTTGGTAATAATTTATAATAACAGTAGAAGCTATCGTCCTGAATATCTTTAAAACTAGGATGCAAAAAGCAGCCATACCTTCTTCATCTTCTTGGTCAGCCTCAGCAGGATGATCCTCTGCTTCCTCTTCCTCAGCGTCATTTTCTACCTCATCAGCTGCCTCATTGTCTGTAGCTTCATCGTCGTCCTCTTCCTCATCACTAGCTACTCCATCGTCTGCAGCCTCATCATCCTCTTCATCAGAGTCTTCCTCTTCTTCATCACTTCCGTCATCTGACTCCGATGGCTCTGCCTCATCTTCTTCCTCATCAGCAGCCCCCTCATCCTCATTGTCAGCCTCTGCAGCTTCATCGTCCTGTTCCTCTGCATCACTTTCATAATCTACCTCTGCAGCCTCTTCCTCAGATTCCTCCTGCTCCTCATCATCCTCTTCTTCCTCTCCTTCCTCCTCTTCCCCCTCATCAGTATCTTCTTCCTCCTCGTTATCCGTGTCTCCTACCTCTTCATCTTCCTCAGCACCCTCCCCATCTTCAGCAGTTTCGCCCTCTTCAGCCACAACTTCCTCTGAATGCCTGGTGTCTACGTCTTCCTCTTCCTCAGCCACAGCCTGGGCACTAGTCAAACCAGACTGTGGAAGCTGCAGTGGGCACAGGAGCACCAGTAGGAGGGCGACTACCCAGCTTCTTATAAAGACCATGATGTAAGACGTGCACAGCTCTGAAACAGCAAGAAATGTCCTCCCGTCTTTGCTCAGCTCTTCCACGCAAAACCAAAACCTGCTGTTATGAATCACAATTTAAATTGCAAAAAAGGTCCAAGAAAAACTGTGATAAAGCTGCAGTCTACAGGTCAAGACTGCAGGAAGCCGGCGTGGGGAGGGCCACAGTCAGGAGACTGGGAGAGCGAGCAGAGTGCCAGTGGGACACAGAGGACACAGGACACAGTGGGAAAGCAATGTGTGCTCTGTCGTTGTGCGGCTGAAAGCTGGTGAGTGACAGAGGCACATGCCTGGGAAGAATGCTTCTGATGTCCTTAACAGTGTATTATAGGAATAGGGGAGTGCCTGCTCAGGGGTCTGTTCTGCATGAGGTTGGAGTAAAGGAGGTCCAAAAAAAGCACAAGAAAGTGAGAATGAGGGGGAAATAGTTAGATATTTGGTAATATGAGATACACTTCTTTTAAGACAACCTTTGTATTCTATTTTTTAAAACAAAAATTGTTTAAAAATATCGAAAACAGTCATACACGATCTGTTTCCAAGTCTCACCTCTAAAACATCTCAATAATAGAGTTGAAAATTAGTTTCATGCATCATATATATTTATTATACCTTGAGTGATATGTTTAAAGGTCAATTTCAGTTATTTTCCATGATTATGGGTTACAGCTAATGAAAAAAAAAATTCTAATAATACATCAAACCAACAAAAAAATGGGCTGGGCTGCTGTTGCATGAATGAATAAATAAACAGCGTGGCGTTGAGGTGACCAACCTTTGACTCTGCTGAGGTGTTAGGAAAGCCCAGGTTACTTTAATAGCAGCCAATCCTCTCAAGGCTGCAGTTATTCCTGTAGTTTGTGTAACTTCTATCAAACTTTATCCTTCCAATTAATTTTCCATTAATATTCTTCCATACCACACTCTTTGAACAACCAGATTGTCTGGGAATGACCTTTTGTGGCTTGTGGAGGATGTCAATGCCCTTCTGTTGGGCAACTGTCAAATCAGCAGTCATTCTTATGATGTCTTGGTGTCCAAAGTCAGTCCCCAATGGTTGGGGTCCTGCATATTTTAGATGCTTCCCTGTTTCACCACGCCTGAATCAAAGGAATGTGTACTTTGCATGTTCCTAGAGATCTAATGCAGGACACTGGACTTTGAGGACTGACTTTCTAACCTATAATGTAAGCTTTCTATTTCGAAAATATTTTCTATCCATCTCACGTAATGAAAGTTTCAAAGAAACTTGTTTGGGGATTTTGATTAGTTGTGATGCATAACTATCTAAATAATCAGAATAAACACTTGAAATATTTCTGTGTTAGTATGAGTTTCACTTTCTGGATTTAAATGAAACAAATCACTTTTTCAGTGTCTAAGTCCCAAAAAGCCATGTATGAAAAAACCTCTCATTAAAACTGAATGACTATTTTTGTACTTTTAATGCAAAACCAAACAACAAAGACAAGAATTCAGCTGTTAATTAAATTTCTATTAAACTATGGATACTGGAGTTGTGTTCAGCTGTATCTACAACCAAACTGCAGCTTTTTGCTGTATTTAAGATGCTCTGCAGTTTGAGGAAATGAAATATAATCTAAATAAATAAGATGCTAAATATTATGAAGTGCCAGGGATAAAAAGCAAAGTGAAATATCTTTAAGTGCCATTTGTAAAATGATCTGAGGCTCAGACAGAGGTCCAGCACAGGAGGTTAGCGTGTCCGCATGAAGTATGGAGTGGATGTAAATAGAAATGAAGATGATTGTAGTGTGCACAGTCACTTTTTAACCATGTAATGCTTTCATTTTCAGGCTTTGCCTGTGAAAGCATAGAGCAGGTCACAGGATAAATGTATTTACTTGATGTTTTATAGACTTTTAAATGATTCTTCGGATACTTGGCTGCACAAACAAAGGGACTATACAGCAAAAAGTGATGACTCCATTTCTCAGTGTGAGCTGCTGCTCCATGTAATTGACAGGTGGTCCAGCTACCTATTTAGAGTAAAGGCTCCTTCAACGGTTTGCTCCACTATGTGACCTTCAGTAGAGCCATGTCATGTTGAAACCGGGCACCACGCGCCTTTTGCACTGCCCGTGACACTCCTGTCCTCAGTATATCCTGCTCCCATGAGTTTTATATGACGTAAATGCAATTAACTGAATCAGAAAAAGCCAAACCCTAATATGAGCTTGTATAACCGCGATGATTTGAAAAGTTGTTCTTCCTCCTTAGTTAACCAACCTTTCTTTGGCCTCAAAGCCCTTTTCACAAACTGAAAGGTGACAGCACCTACTTTGTAATTTATCACTTGTATACAACTACAGAATACATCACAATCACTGGCAACCCAGCAGAAGATGTTTAAAATGCCTCAAAAGTAGGGGAAAAACCCAACTTGCCAAGCATTTTTCAAAAATAAACTCCTTATAAAACCACGAGAATCTGACCGTGTTACTGTCACTAATTACTCTTTAAATTAAGGTAACTAGCTCTGACAAAATCCATCTAAAAATATGAAAAGTATAGAAAGTATCTTGAATGTATGTGAATAAGTGTGAGAAAAAAAGAAAAGGTTCGAACTCTCAATAACACAATGAGTTGTAAATCAACCATATTTAATAAATTTAGACAGAAGATATAAAATTCTTAGGCTAAATGACAGTCAATAACAGTTTTTGTAACCAACTTTAAGGAAACATTGAGTGTAAATTAGCACATTAAAATTAAATGTAAATGACCCACGATTTCCCCAAGTAAAAATACAAAGTTTTAGCTCAGCCCCTAAAATTTCAGCACAGAATACATTAAACTGGCAAAAATGCAAATTTAGGAAAACAAAACAAAAATGGAATTATCAGCATTTAAATATCAGTTCATGACTACTGCTCCAAGTTTAGGTGTGTCTGCAAGTTTTCAGGTAGAATTGTTGTTTTTAAGTCAAGTGACAATGACGGGTGGAAACCAGTGTTGACATGGAGGTGCCTTAACAAGCTGCCAATGTGTCATGTTCCTTTTAGGCCGATCCCTACTGGTTCACATGTATCGTTAAGGTCGATCTATGATTAACTGGAAGAACTGGGAACACCATCTGTTTGACAAAACAAGAGGAAAGATAAGAGCTTGTAGAATAGAAGGATAAACACCTTGCAGTTTTGAGTAACTAGTTGAACAGGCTTAGAGTCATAAATGTGTCATATTTAATTGGTGTGATATTCCCACAGACACTCATGTGGCTCTTGTTCTAAAGTACTGTACTCAATTACCTCTAAATGTAGGCGGCGGTCTGGGTGGTTTAAATGTGCCACCTTGTGCTAAAGTATCCACTATCCATCTCAGAGCATTTGAGCAGTTCTCCATCTGAGTAGAAGAAAGAAAAAAAAGCTTATCAAGTTATTTTCCCTTAACAGAAGAAAATGTTGCTAAGCTACCTAAAAAGCCTTCAGGGTTTGCCTTTTAACTTCAATACAGTGATTATCAAAATCCAGACCCGGTCTACACATTATAGTTAGGGCACACTCCGCCAATTGTCTGCAATTTTTGTTTCTATGCAATTAAAAAAAGAACAGGAAAATAAATATACTAGAAGCTGAATAATCAACAAGTCATATCAAAACAGAGGAAGCAAGCGAATATGTAGTATCTAGTATCTGAGCAAACAAAGATCCCCAACAATGATATGTGTTCACTGAAGATTTTTTATAGCCGTTTGGTCCGAGTCAAACAGCCCTTCAGAAATAAATAAGTTCAGATTCACAAAACTTTGTTAATCTCAGAGGGCAATTTAATAGCAGGTAGACCAATTTGTTACATAGATTTAAAAAATTATATGAGGGTTAAAAATACATTCAGACAGCGATCCAACAATAACAACATGCAATATACCAGTGGCAAAGAAGGCAGGTTGGGCTGATCTAGTGCCAGGTTAGATAACAACGAAACACTAACAAAAACTACATACTGTTGAAGTGTTGTAAGAACATTAAACCAGCTCTCTAAGACTGAGTTAAGCTGTGTTGGAGAAATGAAGGCTGTCCAGAATCTATGAGGGTATAAAATTTTTGTTTATTTAAAAAAAAGAAGGCTTAATTAAATTCCAGACTATGTAATACAGTTGAATGTAGAGATTTTTAGTGTGTAGTGTGAATTTTAGGCTCATATCTGAAGAGTTTTTATCTTACAAAAAAAGTAATTTCTTTACTTTCAATGGAATTTTGTTTTTTATTTCAAAAATGAAAAATGTTACCATATGTTTAGATACATATTTAAGTTAAAAGGATGCATCTAATTTCTAAAACAGAATTATGACAAAAATGGGGGAAAAAAATTGAGAAAATAAAATGATTTAAAGACTTATGTTTAGGTAGCTAAATGGAGGCAGACATTGCAATGTTCTCAGCTGATATGTATTGATATTGATATTTAGTCATAGAAGAAGATAAAACATGTACTGTCATCTAAATAGTTCTGCTCTAACTGTAAATACCCTGAGAACCATTGCATCTATTCAGAAGGTGTGACTTCGAGTTCAGGCTTCTCCTTTTCATATCTTACTCTGTTTTTTTTGTTTGTGTGAAATTCTTTATGCATCTCCAACCTCTCCTCTTTTGTAATATTCTCCTTTGGGAGAGGGCTTGGACTGGGCACAACATAACATGTTTTTATTCTGTATTCAAAGCTACTGTTACATAATAAACAGGCTAATTCTTTCCAAAAGGTGACACAAGGTCATGGAAAACAGAAAACTCATCAGATCTGCACAATGCAAAGAAGATCCGGTGAAACATGTTCTGTTTCTATCTATTCTAGAGCACATAAATTTCAACTAAGTATTTAGCATTTACCTCATACCAGTGTATTTCTTTGCCTATTAGCTTAGCTAACCTGTATAAAAAGTTTAAACGAGATGAAAGGGCTGTGCTAGCTTAAATTAGCAATATAATTCAAATGTGTGTGTTACTAAAGGTCAAACTATCATATAACTTTCCATCTTGTATACGGCTCCATGTTCCCCATCTGCCTCATTACATGCAGGGTTTTTCCCACCTTCATTTAAAAAAACGTTACCGTGCCCAACTGAAGGAAAGGGAAGATGGCAAAGAAAAACAAAACAACATTCTTTGGCTTTAGCTGTTTCAAAGGAAGCCTTAATTGAGCAAGTTCTTGTGGTTTTCTGTATTTTAGGAACAAGGAAAGAAAGTAAAAAATGCAGAACATAGTTTAAATAGGTAGAGAAGTCAGGGTATTTACTTTCAAACCACACATGTATTTATGTGCAATTAGGTCTTCAATGCATGTTTAATCCAGAAATAATAATTACCCTACCCGTCAATCCATCCTACTTTGGCATGCAAGTCACTTTAACGTAACTCTGGAAGTTGCTTATTTCAGTGTTTAAGGTAAACAATGCCCAACTTAGCTTGTGAACAATAAAACTATGTCCTCTTTATAAGCTATTAAATGCATTACGGTTTACTGATACCTCGATTTTAATATAGCATAACAGCATTTTGAAAAAACTAAGCAGTGTAGAAGTTACTTGCATACTGGTTTTATCAAATATTCTGACCAAAACTCAACAGTAAGAAAAAAAAAGGTCAATGATATTATCTAAGAAGTGTTCAACAAGATTGTGGTTGTATTTGAGGGATAACTGATTTGATTTTATAAGTTTATATATTTTTCAATACAGGTAATCTAATGTATGAGGTGGACTTAAATGCACGGCCGTGAAACGCTGAGCGGTGTCTGGGCTGAAAATCAGCTGCAACAGGTAACAGGAGTTTTAAAGTAAAAATGTTTCCAAAAAGGGCAGACAAACAGAACAGGCAGAGCTGCCACAGTTGGTTAAGAACAAAACAGGAGCAGTAAGGCTCTGCATCATCTGTAGAGGGGATTCTGTTAGCTCAATCAGAGGCTGTTCAAACACAAAGGTGCATTCAAAGACGGCATGTGGCTCTGGGATTCTTAACCCTTTATGTTTTTGTTATTGTTCCATCTTCCGTTATTTATTTACATTCAAGATAACCAAAAACAGACAGAGCTGCAACCCTTAGAACAAAGACAGCTATACGTTTATTTTCACCTCATTCTCGAGAGCCCGAAGTCGCTGGTCAAGGTCTCTGTTCTCAGTCATATGTTTAGCAACACTATCCATCCTAGAGGGAAAAAAGACATAATAATAATAATAATAATAATAACAATAATAGTCCGTATCTGAAACCTATGCACTTGTTTGCTTTAATTATATACATGGTGAGGACTCACTTGACAGACATCCGTTTCAGTCTCTCTGAGTCGCTGCTTTTCTGGATTTTGTTTTGGGCAGTCAGGAAGTCTTCCTTCTGGATAGTTTCCCATGTCATTAATCTGTTGGCATCCTTCCTGTTTAACTGCAAAACTAAAAAAGGCAAAGGAGGGCAGATGGTAACATAACCATAAAGGTGATCTTTATGGAACCTTTACAAAGGTGGCAGAAACAAAGGGCGGATAGTAAAAACAACTTTTCATCAAATCAGTAAGAGTTGCATGAAACATCACTTGTTGAGATGCTTGACTTAACACACTCTTGAACTTCAATGACATTCTTGACATTCATTGACTAAGGAATGTGTTTTGGAAATACTGGACCATTCCAGACGGGCATTTGTAAGGTCAGACACTAATGTTGGACGAGAATGCCTCTGCCCTTATTCATCCCAAATGTTCTCTATTAGATTTAAGGTCAATTCTGCACTCAGGCCAGTCAACTGGCTCAGCACTAGATACCAGTGCACAATAATTTGTGACCTAGTGGGAAGTCACGTTGGAACTAGAATGGGCCATCTCCCAACTTTTCCCCAAAGTTGCGAGCATGAAACTGTCTTTATCCATAATACAGCAGCAAAATTTGGTCAAATAGTCTGTAGGTTATTTGGCAGATTGGATAGACTCCAACAGAACCTGATGCTCACCCCTGATGTATATTTTAGTTGTTGAGATGGTAAAATTCATTCACTTCACAATGTGAAACACCTGAATTTAATGATTTGGATTAGAGTCTAAATACTTATAAATAACTGAATTAAAGCTCCAATCAAAATACTGACCAAAGTGTTGAACCTTGACAGAGGGCACTTTACGGATCTTCCTCTTGATGAAGAGATTGATGTGAGAGAAGATGATAAACGGAGGAGCCAGTGCCGGCCTGGAGTGATACTGGACAATCAGGTTGTAACGCTGAAACTTCCAGTAGAACTCACTGTTGGCCTGCACTTCAGTGAACGTGTTGCTGCGTGGACATGGGAAGTGTAAACACAGAATCAAAGAGAGTAATTTAATTGTTTGTTACTGGTCTACCTACCTGAACATGGCAATGAGTAGGTTGATGAGCAGGATGTTGGTAACCAGGAGATAAACGACCAGCAGAATGACCACCAACCAGTTACTGAAGTAAGTTCTGCACGGCTCTGCACCTCCTTCAATCAATGTCAGGTTGGTCGTGCATTCTACATCCCAAACTTTCTTAACTGAAACACAAAAACAATGAGACCAGGGGAAAAATAATACAGTAATGTTTCATTCATTCATGAATTTACTGTTGGTATTATTTGGGCTTACATACAAACTCTCCAAAAGCCCACAGATTAACTAACAGATGGACAGACAAAGGGAGGGATGGAGGGATGGGTGGACAGACAAAGGGTTTTAGGGAGGAATGGAAAGACAACTGCATCACTGGGTGGATGAATGAATTTAATACTTTGACATTAGGACGAGGTGGAAAATCTGGACAAATTTTCTTTCTCTACACTTTTTCAGACCTGGAAAATATCAAAACTATATTCCAAAATGCAGTAAAAGCCATAAAAAACACTCATCTTACCATCGACCTCCTCCACAGGAATCTGTCCATAGATGTGCAGGTAAGGCCTGTAGAAAACTCTGCGAAAGACCCGATCCAAAGCAGGATCATAGGAGTAAAGTAAAGCCTGATTTGCTACTCCGTACGCCATGATCCACACTCCCAGGAAGAAGAGGAAGAAGAAGACATCTTTCACCTTAAAAAGAAAAAAAGGGCCACTTTTTGTTGCACTGCAATTTTTTTTTTTTTTTTTTTTTTTTTTTTTTTTTAAAGTACAATCAAAATAATGTATTTGGAAACTTTCTCACCATTTTGCCAACAATGATAATTTTTGGTCCCAGCTGTTTATGAATGGCAAAAATGTGAATGAGACGAAGGGTGAAAACCATAAAGTCCACACACAGGACCTCTCTTCCAAGTTCATGAGACCACAAAAACATCCTAAAACAAATGTTAATGTAAATTTTAAAAATGACTGTGGTAACAGCACCATCTCGTGGTCAACCTTTAAAATAACCACACTTAAATGTATACCAACAGACCAAACATGATTTGTCAACAATAAAAATTGCTTACAAAATTTTTGTTGTGAAATGGCACAATATAAGTAAACTGAACTGAAATATGTGAAATAGAATTAAAAGTTCATACCTGCTGATTAATCCGAAAATGAAAAGAGTTATAGCGAGGAGGTCAAATTTATTCCATACATCCTGAATGTAGACTCTGAGTGTTTGACGCCAAGTCATCAACCCTGAAAAGAAGGTCTGAAAGAGGAAAAAAAAACATATCACCTCACTGGAAATGCAAAATACAGTAAATAAATCTGTTTAAATCATTTCTCACAGAGAAAAGTGCACCAGTTACCTCTCTTATCTCCTCACACACCATGGTGAAAACCCAGAAGTACAGCACGTACTCCCATACGGCCGGACCTGAGGGGGGCGGGGGCTTGAAGTCCAACAGCAGTACATACGCATACAGGATGAGAAAAAGGAAGTACATCAAGACATTCCCCAAAAACGCCGTGACGGGAGCAAACCAGAACTGACGCCAGCGTGATGCTATGAACGGACGCTGCGGTGGTCTGTAGGGTTCAGGAATGCCTGTGTCGAGGTCAAAACAGAAGCTGAAAATGAACATTAATGATGTTTGAGCTTTTTTCTAGAGCTGACTTCTTTAGAAGGGCCTCACCTCTGACAGTAGGACTCCTGGGACTGGAGAGCGGTCCATCAGCATCACTAACAAAACAAGAGATTTTCAGTGAGTGAGCTTATATGACTGCAAAGACGTGTGATAGTAACAGCTATATCAGTGTAACCCATCATTTACAATGAGAGAACCAACAAGGATTTTATGTGACTGACCAGCACAAAGTAGTACATGATGGTGAAATGGAAGAAAAATGACACAAGGTTTTCATACTTTCTGGAAATTAAACTATGAAAACGTGTGGCTTGCATATGCATTCAGCCCCCTTGAATCAAAACTCTAGCAGCAGCTTTCGTTCCTGTCACAGCTGCAGGTCCTTTGGGGAACGTCTCTGCCAGCTTTGCACATCTTGAGACTCACAAAACAATTTAAGCTCAGTGAGATTGGATCTCGAGATTCTGTGAGCATCAATTTTCAAGTTTTGAACACATTCTCAAATGAATTTAGATCTGGACTTTGACTAGGTCATCACCAATCTTTAAAACGCCTGACCTCCCGATACCAATTCTGGGCAATACTAATTATTTTGTCTGAAAAGTTGTTAAATATAGTAACAAAGTTGCAAAGTTGACAACATTGGGGTGACTATTGTTAACTGGGCTGGTCTGTCAGTCAGTTCTCTCTCACAGCAGAGCAAAAGGGGACAGTGGCTGATTTTTAATTTTAAATTGTATCAGCCAATCGCCGATCTTCCACAATTAAGGAAATCAGCACTGATTTATCGCTGCACCCCTAATTTTAATACAGGAATTTCTTTTGATCTGAGCCACTCTATTGGAGTTCTAAATGTTCACAGCCTCTTACGGGTTTTCTTCCAGGACTGTCCGGTAATTAGCTGCTTCTCTTCCCATACCGCAGAAAAACATCCCATATCATGATAGTATCACCACTATGTCACATTGTGGGGATGGTGTGTTCAGGGTGTTAGTTTTCCACCACAATGTTTTGAATGTTCCCAAAAAGTTGTGTTTTGATCTCATCTGACCAGAACACCATATTCCATATTACCTACATGGCAGGGGGGGGACTTCTTGTGACTTTCTTTAAACAATTGAAAATTCACAGTGGTACAAAAGGTCTGATTTAAGCTCTGACTCTCTGCAATTCCTCCAAAGTTTCCTCATCCTTCTTATCTGCTTCTCAAACTCTCAAACACAGAATCAGGTACAAACAGATGGAGTTTATTCACTAAGTAGGAGTTACCTAAAGGCAAATGATTGAACTGGCTTTTATTTAGGGACATAAGCATAAAGGGAGCTGAAAACAATGCAAACTTTTCAGATTTGTGGAAAAAAAAAAAAAAAAAAAAAAAAACTTCCACTTAACAACTCTTCACTACATTGTGTTGGTATGTCGCCGAAATGCAAAAACAATTCCTACTCCTGCAGTACGCTGTATATCTTACGGTATTAACATGATGGAGAGATGAGGTGAACAAGCAGACTAAACAAATATTGAAATATATTTAAGCATTACATGTGCTTGATGTCAGAGAAAGAGAACACAGTTGTCCCGTAATGATTGTCCGCATCCCGACTCGGGTCTTCATCACTGCTCTTTCCTTCCTCCTCTTGTTGGTTACTTTTTTCCCTATGTTGTAAATATTACATATAAATCAAAATTACGGTGAGTCCTACACATTTGGAAAGCTAATGTTAGTCATGATTCTGCAGATTTTACCTGAAAGAAATGAGTTTTGTGTAGCAGAGGAAAGGGCAGAAAAAAGTAAGCAGAAGCTTCCACACCTCCGTGTCTCTCTGCATGTCACCCCACCAGATCTGGGACAAGAAAGACTGGAAGAGAAAGAAGACCGTGTCAAGGTTCATTTAGAAAAAGATGCAAAAGAGGTTGGCCTGTTATGGTTAACCCAATGGTGTCCAAAGTGCAGACCAGGGGCCATTTGTAGCCCTTGGACTGATTTTTTTGGGAGTTTAGGAAAGACAAAAATTAGGTACCCCAGAACAGGTGTTTGATGCAGACATTTTATTTTTAATTAATGCAAAATTATTAGTGACAAATTAAAATCTTCTTCCAATTGAAAAAGTTAGGTACAATAGAAAATATTTGTCTTTTATTCCTCAAGTTTTTTTGAGTTTTCTTTAATTTCATAGTAAGAAGGACCACATGTATCCAATGGATTTTACTCAGAAGCAGACATTGGTGCACAAAAATCTGTGTTTAATTAATTTATTAAACTTGACTGAATACAGCAAGCATTTTTTAAAAGAAAGAATGGACAAAATCATGTTCTTTCTGCTGAGAATAAACTAAAAATCTTTCCTTTTTTTTTTTTTTTAAATCAAGCCAACAAGAATAAGCAAACTAGATGCCTCTTTTGAATAATGCAAATGAGGAAAGACCTTCTTAAGTTTGGATCTACAATAATTCACACATCCCCTTTCCTATAAAAACATCTGACTCTTTATTTAATTAAAATACAGCATGCTTAGATTATTGTCCAGCAGGTATAAAAGAAAACAACCTTATGTGATTTTAGATTAAAAAATGTTTTTTGATCCACAAGTACATTTGACAACAGCCAAATTGCAATCCACTGGATATTATTTACATATAGAAATATTTTTGTTTGAAACAAATTTCCTTCAACAGGTTCAGCTGACTTAAAAGACTTAAAAATGCTGGTAATTCCACCTAACACCACTAGATGGTGTTGATGTTAAAAACATGAAAATGCAATGGAGAAACATCCTGAGCATGGATGAAGATTCACTCAAGGGAAAATGGAGCTCATGTTTTCCTTGACACTGATGACATTTCTTCTAAACCACAACTTTTTCAACACAGTTTAACGCTGACAGCTAAATGCAACTTTGGTCATTCACAAATTTGGTCACTGTGACTTTGTCTCTCAAAATCTTTACATGGAAAAAGTCTGAATGGAAACACCACAGACATTCAAGAATCTTCATTTTGGACGGAGTTTTTTTCAACAACTTTGCACACACACTAGTAAAATTTAGCCAAATTACCATTTTGGTGTCAGAGACAAATAATCATACAGTGGAAGAACAATGACAAACCTGCACTCCGTCATGGCTGAAGAAGAGGCGTGCATCAGCACCCATGCCCATTTGTAAGCAAGTGGTGCCTCCCCAAACAGGAGACTTCCTAATCAGCAGATCGAAGGAGCGACTTTCATCGCTGCGATAGCAAGAGCTGAAGATATCTTAGACAAAGAAAGGAGATTAGTTTGCTTGGTGGCAACTATTAAAAACAGATTTGATGACAAGACTGCATCACAGTTAAGAAGAGTTTTACAGGATCAGAGTATCTGATAAATCAAAAGCTTTTTATTTATTTTCAGGTCAACATTTCTAAATTGCATACTCATCATTTTTAGTATGTAGGTTAATTTCTGAAGAAGACCTCATAACCCCAGACTTACATATTCATAACCCAAAGTGGGATCCCAACACCAACTTTAAAACCTACTGTTCTAGAGTATGCAAATGATTTTATGGATCAAATAAATCTGGGTTTTCCCCAAGAATGCAAGCATTTTTACACTCCACAGTGATGTTAACAAGGAAAGAGAGACTGCACTGGCTGTTGAACCACCCTGAGCAGAAACACTAGTGATTAAACTGTTTGACGTTTAGAGCAAGTGCAAAGTCTATAAGGCAGAAAGACACCTTTACCTATAGGTTTTGCCCATACATGATTAACTAAAACCATTTTGAAAGATGTTAGGAGCTGAGATTATCAACAAGTCACATCAAAACAGAGAGAGAACATGCTAATGTAGCCTAGCTCTTAAGCTAACTGCTCCATGTGAGAACATTGTCAGCAGGAGGAAGATGAAATTTAATGAAAGACTAGAGCTTCATCTGTCTTCAGGGAAAAATGATAGAGCTATGCATGTCTTAGGTGATACATTGTCACATTAAAGAAGCTTTCTTTACTAAATTAGTTTAATGTTTGTGCAAAATATTGAGCACATCCTGCAGTAACTCTAGTTGGGGCAAAATTTATTCTTCCAGGAAAAATGGAGACTGTAATATACAGACCTAAGCAGGACACAAACACAATTAATATAGACCATCTAATGCTAACAATTGACTTCTTTGTGGCAATAGGTAACTTTTCATTAGAGCTGAGAAAAATCACATGTGAGGTTCTCCAAGGTGTCATCCTGGGGACCCTCCTATTTAATATCTTCATGTTCCCACTAGCTCAGATTATAACAAACAACAAGATAAGCTATCATAATGATGCAGATGATACACAGCTCTACATTACAATGTCACCAGGTGACTATGAACCCATCAAAGCACTCAGAAGATGTATAGAACAAATCAATGCGTGGATGTGCCATAACTTTCTTCAGTTTTGTTTCTGTTTTGCTGAAGTAATTATTTTTGGACCTAAAGAGGAACAATCAAGAGTCAGCCCACAGTTTCAGTTATTACAGCTAGAAACTACTGATCATGCTTGAAATCTGGATGTAGTGATGGACTCAGACCTGAACCTTCAGAAGCACCCAAAGAACATTTCTAGGATTAAAGACTAATGTCCCAACAAGATCTCAAGAAACGTATCAATGCCATTTATCTTCATTTGAACTGATTTTTGCAACAGTGTCTTCATGGGTCTACCTAAAAAGTCAAATGTCCTTCCACTGGCTCCCTGTAGCTCAGAGAATAGACTTTAAAATATTTCTGTTAGTTTATGAATCACTGAATGGCTTAGCACCAAAATATATGAAAGACCTGTTGTCGTATCAACCAACCAGACCACTCAGGTCTTCTGGTTCTAGTATACTCTGCATCTCCAAAATCAGAACCAAACACAGAGAAGCAGTTCAGTTTTTATGCTCCTCTAATATGGAAGAAACTTCCAGAAAGCTGCAAAACAGCCGAAACACTGAGTTCCTTTAAATCAAGACCAAACGCCCATTTGTTAAAAGCTGCCTTTGATTAATAACAACAAGAACATCATTAATAGTAGTCTGTTTTTCAACCTGTCATCACTTTCCTTTATTTTGCCACTGCAGTGTAATGTTTTGCTTGTTTGTCATTTTATTTTCTTTTAATCACATAAAGCTCTTTGAACTGCCCCATTGCTGAAAATGTGCTATACAAATAAAATTGCCTTGCTTGTTGAAATGTAATGCCATTTTACTGCTTCAGGCATATATGCAGCACAAATTTTTTTATTTTATTTTTACTTTATTGTTGGAATTCATCTTAAATGACTTACCAGTTTCAGGGTAATATTACCTTTTATCATTTTGAAACAAATACAATTTAAAAAGACATTTTGTGTCACAGGGAGTTGTTTATAAATCTAGTAGGAAACTAAATATTATTTCTTGACACTTCTTTTAGAAAGTTTTAGTTAGTTAGTTGTTTCAGTAAACTACATCGGAAGACTTTGGTAACCGTCTCACCATGTGCCAGATTCTCAAACGTCTGGGCCAGATCTTTCATGGAGAGTTTGATTTCAGTTTCAGACTCCAGCTTGGACAGTTCTCTGAGGATCTTACAGCCACTTAAAGCAGTCAGCACCGATTCTCCTGCCTGAGAAACATGGGAGGAGTGGTAAAGGCTTAAAACGAAATTTTAGAAAACAGATTGATGCTCAGTACAACTCTTATTTTCCATGTGACTCAGCTGACACTTAGAAATGGTAAAGTTGACGATCTGAAACTGAACTCTGACAGAGCCTTTCTCACCATTATGGTAGAAGTTTTTCATCATTTTTTTTAAATTAAACACAAAACTGATGACTATATAAATACTTTGGTTGTCCTTAAAACAACATATTTGTCATTTTTAGATGTGTAGTAATAATATAAAAATGATAAAAGATCAAAGAAAATAACTCAAAGCTGATCATAATAAATTAGGTTTAACGACAGATACAGTAAACCAGCTGAATGAAACTAATAAAAATGCCAAATGCAAATTTTCCTTTTAATCTTTTAAACAGAAAATCTTTACAGAAAAGGGGACAGAAAACCCCACTTGTTAGAGAGGGGGCTCTAAACTAGCCAACTGGATCTGTGAAATGGCAAACTTAAACGAAAAAACATTTCAAAAACATTCATTAATAATAAACTAAACTGTGAGCAAATGAAAAGTATCTTTCATATTATCTTGCATTAACTTTAAACAAAATAAAATCCAGTAGAGAATATAGATGAGCTGTAAAATGGTGTGACAATGCTTGAACACTAGGTGGCGCTTGTTAGGAAAACAGCAGTGATTTTAAATGCTATGTAAACTATCTGGCATTGCAAAATGTCTATGATGTCATTAAACAATTTGAATATACTAACATCTTGCTATATTGGCACTATCATCTGAACATGGGGTTTGCCATATGGCCGTCAGCACTTCTTGTCCATCCTCTGACAGTGAAAACAGAACCAGTTCTCAGCTCATTTTCTATACTGATACCTAATAAGGAGCAATAAAACACATGTGCATGGTCTCCTCTGAATGACAGTGATCATCTGTTTTCATCTGCTTGTACCCACAAGTTAGAAAACTTGCACCTCTATAATGTATGATCTATAATTTAGCTTGTTGATTTTCTACATTCTCGCTTTGTGTCAAAGAGAAATTTTACCATCTCCCAGAAGAAAGTGGCCATCTCACTGCGGTTCTGCAGAACGGCCCAGATGAACAGCGAAGCCCAGGGGTAGAGGCAGCGCTTCTCCTGATATGACCGATCTTCACGCAGCAGCTTACCTGCACGCTGGGAAAAAAAGGAGAGACCCAAATATATGATAAGTTCACAACATTTGAGATTTAAAAAGAAAGAAAAGGATTTTCAGAATCTTATCATACAAACACTTGACAAAAAAAAAAAAAAAAAAGTACCCTGAGAGCTTTCCTTTTAGAGTTGATATCTGCTATGCCAAAAACATCATAGTAGAACGGCTGGCAGGTATCACCCAATAATAAATCCAGGACTCCTGAAATCTAAGAATATAGAAAATAACAGAAAGTTAAATCAGTTCAAGTTTTATCCTCACATAATTTTTTCAGGATTCAAGATAAATGAAGGAGGTGAAAACTCACCTCAAAGAGGGTGATGTCTGTCATTGGTCCGCTCTGAAGGTTCTCTTCTGGCAAATTGAACGGTGATTTTGGCTCACTAGTTGCTGCAGGCGCAGTTGTTGTAGTTCCAAGTCTGAGCACTACGCGGCGCTGAAGCAGCTGGTATAACAGCGTTGAATCAGGAACAGAGCAATAGAGCTGTTCCAGTCTGCCGTAGGTCAGGTAGTCCACGATGTTTAGACCGTTCTCAATGAAAAGCTGCACAAACTGGGGCTTATCGTTGATCAGGACATCCGTCATGGATTCCTTCAGGTCATCATACTGTTTGATAAGAGAATTACACATTTACCACCAAAAAGCTTTTGATAACCATGAAAAAGGTAAAAAAAAAAAAAAAAAAAAAAAAATTATACAAAATGAAGAAAATTTCCTTCCATTTACCCTCCAATGAATGTTTCCATTGAAAAGTTCACTCTTGGCAATGTCAACCCTGTTCCATGCCACAGCTAGTTTCAGCTCTTCATTGTAAGGACTGGCCTCAACTGATGTACGCTGCTTACTTGCTGTAAGACAAAAAACAAGAATGTCTAACCACATAAAAACATCTGCAAGTTTTAGTTTTAAAAGTTTTGCTTACCTCCAACCAATGCTTTGAGGAGGACTGTGTCAAAGTCTGTCGGGCTCTCCTGCTCTCCATGGTGGATTGAAATCAAGTCTCTGTTTTGGTAGATGCTTAAAGCCTGGAGACAGAGGTCAGAAGACGAAAAAGTTAAAAGAAAAAGCCTTAAATGTCTAAAATGAAGCAATTGAACAGGTCTGTGTTGGACTCCTGAAAGCATAGATAAAGTCAATAAGTTCCAGGAGAAACCTAGTGTCCAGGAGGCTGCTGTAGACAAATAATGCATGTACAGCGGACCCCGCCCTTCTTCTGTGAAATGTAACCCCATATTATTCGCAGAAAATTCACCTGTTCATAACATTTTTCCATCGAGTATATCTAAAATATTCAAAAGAAAACGCAGCTTGGGAATCAGAAACACCTAGGCTTCAATGCTACTTGAGACACTATTGGCTAGCGTTTCCAAAGCAGCCAATCCTGGAGCATCATTCATTTTCCTTGGGGCTGACTGGTTGTAGCCCCAAAAGCAGAGACAAGGAAGACTTTAGATGTTAGCTTCTGCAGCAGTGCTACGTTAGTTTCTACTGTGCGTATTAATGCATATTAAGGTATATTTGTTGTTTGAACTATTAAAATAAGCAGTTCAAAGAGTTTGTAAGAAGGGGTCTCAAGTACTGCGGATTTTAGCTATACCGCGAATACCGGGGATGCACTGATATGAAACTGTAGATAACATAAAAGTGTGAAGAAACTAAAGAATGAAGAAAATGTTCCAAGTTTAAAATGTTTGGAGCTGAACATGCAGAGAGCAGAAAGGACCACTTCCTCCCTCAGCACAGAAAAAAAATGCAGAACTCACCCAGTCAACAAGCTTGTCGGACTCCGATTCTCCAGGGAAGTGCTTCTTGACTCGCTCAGCGACTTTTTCTTTCAGATCCACACTGGGACCGGGTTCACCATCACCTTCACTGGAAGACTGGAAGACTGGAGCGGAGGACACATTCTCCAGAATGTCAGTCAGGAAGTCTGCCAGGCCTCCTGAGCCGGCCAGCACCAGCCAGGGCATGGAGTTCTTCAGGGAAAGATCCATTCTCTGGCAGAGATCAGAAAATCCATAATTACCATGAAAACCAAAGAAAAAAAAAAGAGACAGTAATCAGGCTGACAATCATAAAAGGCAATAATTTCACCTCTAAACTGCTCGTGTCTCCTGATATCAACATACAAAGAACAGGGATGTCAATTGTTCCGCTGCCTGTTAAGAAAAAAAGATTATTTTTCATTTTACTTTTCTATCCATTGCTTTGTGTTACCCCCGATCACTGAAAAAGGTCAAAATAGTTCAAATTAAAGGTTAAAGATGAGCCCTTAGATTATTGGGATATTTATATTTTTCATTCAGTTCATGCAAATAAAATCAATATATATTTCTCACCCCATATTCCTGTGCGCTGATGGGAGATGTGGTCCTCCAGCTTGGTTCTGAAGACCGTGTCTCCTCCTCTGCGGCCCTCGCTCCCATCGTCCACCAGCAGGAAGGCCTGGTAGTTCTTGTCCAGACAGCAGGAATCCCGAACTGGGTTCTGTACGTAGTACTTTGCAGGAAAGCTGCCCTGCTCAAAGAAGCATCCAGAACAATTTATTTTCAGACGACAAACCTGCAAACGACATCTTTAAATAAATAATTAATAATTAATAAATGTAAACTACTTCATCTACAGTGAGTAGACATAGTTAAGACACCTCTGTTTAAATGCCAGGTTTCTGTGAAAAAACGAGAGACATTTACAGAACCTTTTCCACCATTAATGTGACCCGTAACCTGGAGAACTCTTAAAACAAATAATAAAAAACAAACTTCAATAATATAGTTGCATAAAAGAGCACAGCCTTAAACTAAAAATTTTACAGCCTTAAACTAAATCCATCCATCATCTTCTGCTTAATGTGGGGTCAGGCTGCAGGGGCAGCAGCCGAAGCAGAGAAGCTTATTTAATGTTACCGTCGACCTCTCAGAGCAGCTTTCCATCAAGTTTGGAGAAACATGCAGTTCTCTATAATGAACTGTACATCATCAATTTTTCACTTGATCGGGACCATCTTCCATGGCATAAATGTTTTAAGTTATTAAAAGCACATCGGGGGCATGCATTGCAAATTAAGCAAAGCTATAAATGTTATAGTTTGACATATTTGCTTATACTTTTTAAAAGATTTTTTTGGCACTAGTAGTCTTTATTGACCGTTACCAGACAGGAAAGAAGCAAAAAGAGAAGGGAGGAAGACGTGCAGCAAAGGTCTCAAGGTTGGGAATCGAACCCAGGATGGCCGTGTCGAGGACGAGACCTTTGCGTATGGAAACGAGGAAGGACACAAAGACAGAAAGAAAGAGCGACATCCCCAATTCAGAGAGGGTGTGCACACTTATGCAGCTGCATTATTTTTTGAAATCACTTCACTCTGAACTGATTTCAGCTTGTTTTTTAAAGAAGTCACACAGGATCGATGTACCACTGACAGTTGACAAAGGCAACAAATGACTTATCCTGACCTCATTTTCAACATCACAACAACCTGGCTCTTTCATGGCGTGCACACTTTTTTTGTCCCCTGTATAAGTTACACTCACACCGTCCTGCGGAGTATAAAAAGCTCTGGAGGAAATCATAAAACAACAACCTGAGGGTTGATCAGTTGCTCCTTGTTGTGCACTATCCCCCACGGAGCGATGCCCACGGCCACCACCTTGTTGAGGGAGTCAGAGGAGGCTGCAGTGGCGTGATCTCTCACCGCCTCGCCAACACACCTGCCAACGCCTTCACACAGTCCTGTTGTAAGGATCCATGCTCCTGGGCAGGGACAGTTCAACACAAGTCATTATGCGTTTTATTTTTAATTAATTCTCATGTCGTGATATCCCATTGATTAGCAACATTAATATTTTAATGCGATACTGTTGATGATCAAAGATTTACCCATTTAATTATAAAGAAGTGCAAATTCAATTATTGTTAATCCACACTACATATATGATATAAAATCACAGGAGAATCCATAGAAGTTTGTGGATGCAATGCAGTAAAGTGTGAAAATGTGGTATAAATGCTTTAACAATGCACTGAACAGACTTATATGATGCAACAAAAAACCAATACCTAGCTTTTCTGTGACTTTTGAAGTTGATCATATGTGAGCAGAGTGAATAAATAAATGTAAATCTGCAAAAAGTTCCTCTGATAGACCTCTACCCGGTCTTTCATCTTTTCTGCTCGGGTTTTTAAAAAACAAGCCCGCAAAACAGAGAAAACACCTTCACATTGCATTCACCTGCTCTCTGTGCAGCTTTCACAAGTCCCTGCCTGAGGACCTCCCGCACCCAGGTCTTCACCTTTGTTCTGCCCTCTCCACCCACAACAGAAACCACCAGGTTTGGTACGGGAAGACGCCAGTGGGTCGTCATCAGGGTGTACAGCAAAGATGGCTGGGTGTCCCATGACAGGCGCAAGAACTGAGCTCATCATGAGGGACAGACAGAAAGACACTTCATTCAAATCAAAGCAACCAACACACATCGAAGCGAGGGCTTAGAAATAATATGCAAGTTTCGGAAATTAGGTCAAAAACACATTTTGTAAATTCCACAGAGAACCAGGTTGCTTTGGATCACTTTTATAAATAAAACCGTCATTTAAAAACTGGATTTTTTTCTTTACTCGGTTCATCTTTGTCTGATGTTAAAATTGGTTTTATTAGCTGAAATATTTAAGTGCAACAGAAACATCAAAACACACGAAATCCATTAGGGGGCAGTGTTCTGTGCTCAGCAGATCTCACACTCTGCTTACAGGTCAGAGGTCAGGAATGTCAAATGTGCTGATGACCACAGTAATCTCTCTTGATAATTAGGTTATAAGATTAAGACATTCATTAACTTATTCAGATAAGATTTCTTAGAGCATAACAAAGGCACCTACATAGCTGTGTCTCTTGCTGGCTCCTGCAAACTGCACCTCTCCAAAAGCGTCGGTGGGGTTTTCAGACGAGTGCTGGGCACTGTCCCAGCGGTTCACGATGGCCGTGCTGAAATAGTCCCCGAGAGCCACGGCGCTGTGGGCGTCTCTCACTCTTCCACACTGACACAGCGCTCCATTACTGACACGGAGAGAAGGGGGAGAAATCATAGGCGAGCGTCTGATGACCGCACCACATCAAAGAATCATCGTACAGGAGCGTTACCTGAAAGAATCCTCCACAAAGGTGGAGCAAACTCTTTTATTGTAGATCTTGGCGATCCAAGTCTGTAAAGATTTTTAACAGTTTAGGAAGCTGAAGTAAAGCATTTACTACGTCCAGTTTAAAGCCATCCTTACCCTTTTGTGCATTTTGCTTGCAGGGGTGTTGAAAATGCTGCTGAGAACAGAGGCTGCCACAAGCTCTGAGAAATCTGTGGTGATCAGCTGGCGAGCTAGGCTCGACCCGAACACCTGAATGTGACTTTTGACAGAGTGCTGCTGGTTCAGCTCGTGTTTACAGGCATCTGTGCACGGCTGACATAAATCTATAGAGCAAACCAGCAGCAAATATCCCCATCTTAGAAGCTGATGTTCTTACATCTTTAAATTAAAAGTCATCATAAGGGAAATTATTTTTCTAAGTATTGTTCAAATTGATTTAGACTGTTTAAAAAAAAACTGTGGATCTGAGCCTGGAGGCTGCAGCCATTTTCTAGAGGTAAAATATTGTTGTTTATTTTCAAAAACAAACAAAAAATGTGGGGTTTGTAAAGGTATTAAGGAAAACCAGATTGCTTTAAAAACTTGCTTCTGCCCAGTCGACCACAATAATACCATGGTAATTAAACAAGGTATTGGTAGTTTAGGCAGTGACCACAGCTATTAATTCCTGCTGGAAAATAAAATCAGCGTCTCCATTAAGCTCATCAGCACAGGGAAGCATGAAACCACAGTGGACCAACACCCGCAGATGACTTGGCTTTGCTTCTAATCCTCTCAACGCTGCAGGTACCCATGCTGTCTGTGCATCCTTTTCTATAATACTTTTTCCTTCCACTAAACTTTCACAGTGCTCTAATTTATTGAAATGTTTCCATAAAAGCAGGAAGCTAATTTCTGATTAGCTGCTATGTCAGTGGCCCCCACTGTTCAGCATGTTTTATACATGTCGCTGCTTCAGCACACCTGATTCAGATGGATGAATAAAGTCTGCTGCATGCCACCAAGTGGGTGACATAAACCTAAACTGCTCAGTCAGTCTGTGAAGTTAAAATTTCTTCCCTTCCACTTAGCAGGAAACCTCTTTTGCTGCTGCCATGCCATCCTCCAGCTGACTGTAAAGGAATGCATCCTTTGACACGCTGCTGCCACAGTAATACTGCAGAATTTGTAATGTTTTGACATCATAACAAATCAGTCTGAGCGATCAAAGTCGCACTTTTACACAAGTATCCCATCTTCATAAAATATTCTAAATGTATTTGCACCTATACCAAAAACAAAGGATCCCCTTCTCTGCAGATTTGTACTCTGACCAGACTCTGCAGGTATGTGCACAACAATGCAGAACATGTTTCTGACACGAACTGACATGTTTAACATGTTGGTTCTGCTCCATTTAGTTCTGCACACGACGTGGCTCATACAGGCATAGGAGAGAAGCTGTGCAAACTGCCACAGCTTTTAGAAACGGATCGCGGCCCTCAGTTGCGGTGAGTTAGCTGAGTTGTGAGGAGTCGAGTTCCTCAATCAAGATAACGCTGCAAGTCGAGCCATTGCGCTTTCACCCAGTGTTTTACGGTCAGGGTGATAAACTTAATAAACTTCGAGTACACCACGTTCATTAAATCTATGTAGAAATTATTTTTTTCCTCTTTACTATTTACAATTTCATATTGGTTTAAATAAATGATAATAAAAAACTTAAAGTGCTTATTTAATAAACACTGATTATAATCTCAAATTATCAAAAATTTTGCAACACGATCATCATTACAAGCTGAACAAAACCAATATGTTTTAAATGTGAGAGTATCTATTTAAGCATCTTTTTTAAATTAATTGAGTCAAATGAACTGTAAAATAACATGGATGGCAGCAGCCCAGAGGTCAGGTTCTCAGTGGATTAAAAGAGTGGAAATGTGCACAAATGGTGTGTTCCTCGGAAACTGGAAAAAGTAACCATCCTCTGAAGTTGGAGTTCTGAACAGGAAATATGTCTGCTGCACATGCATGCCATGTTGTGAAGGTTGCAGGAGTAAATCGTTTAACCAGAGACACACACAAAATGTTCAGTTGCTATTTTTGAAGCATATTCCTTTACTGTTTGTATTCATATAATAGAAAGAAATATAGTTAATAGCTTGTACCGTTAAACGTAGTTAGCCTCATCAATGAGGACAACAATATGGGTTTTGTAACTTGCAGTCAAAAACACTCTACTCAGGTGGGATGTCATTCCCAGATCTGACTTCCAACTTCTGAAACGGATGAAACATGGCGTACTGTATGCTCCAGAGTTAATAATAACTGTACATTTACACCAAAAATGGGGGCTTCCTGTAGAGTTCTGTAGCCAGACTAATCTCTAAATATGGAGTGTCTTCCCTCTAGTGGTCACTGGAGAATGTAGCATCTTAGCTCAGCAGATGCTGGTCTACTTAGGTATATTAGTTTGTCACCATTTCATTTCAACAAATCTTAAAGATCACATGTATAAAAGAAATATTCTGTGTTCAACATAAGAATGAATTAAATCTTTGGTTTTATTTAATGACTCTTATTTTATTTCTGGGGTCTGGCCAGTAACAATTCAGAGGACATGTAGTCCAACAAACTAAAACACTTGGCCAAGAATAATATCGACACAAGTAGTTAGAGTGTGCAAAAAGCCATTCCTAATTTTAGATTTTTCTTCCAGGGAAGTTTGGATTAAATCTAAAAATCAGACTTTTTACCTGCAGTACAATCAAGATATAGATACCACTAAAATTGTAATTAAAAATACAAAGTAGTATGAGTTCAGATAGTGTGCAGTGCCACAATACTTGCAAATTATATTATGAAACACAGAATAAACCATTAATTTGTTCTACAAATTGTGACTATACATAGAAATCGGAAATCATTTTTAGTTGGAAAATAAATCAAACAGGAAAATAAAGAGATTTGTTACAGTCACTGTCACTTTCCTGTTTCAGGCTCTCCATCCACAGCAGTATCCATTGAGATTAGGGTCATTGCAGCCACACTCTGGCTAAAATACATGCCTTAGCCTTTCCAACTCAGTTGTATGGAAGAGGATTAGGGCCCCTGAAAAAAGCCAGAAATCTGACTTCTTCGGCCACATAAACAAAACACTTGAACCTAACATGTTCCTCCAGAAAATTTGTTCTCCTCCTGCACAACTCACATCTCATCTGAGAAAAATGAGAAAAAAGAAGGGCATTTCTTCATTTGTAATAAAGTCAAAATGGTGATTAGGTGATTCTGGAAAATTCTTTTTTTTTTTTTTTTTTTTTTTTTTTCAGTGGCCCTAATCTTCTCCAGTACAAATGCAACTTTAATGCTTCATAATCCATGCAAAACTTATGAAAAAAGTTGCTTGTTCTCCTTAAAATTCACCATTAGCAGATCAGTTCCATTCTTATGCCTCTTGTGATGTCATCAACCTAAATAAGCACCATGCAGAATGAGCTGTTTATTTTCTTCAGTGCGCTTTTAAACACTGTATTTTGAGAAATCAGGCAGTGGAAATCCATATGTCATTTCCCAACTGTGTTTTATTGTTAGTCTAGATTTGTTAGTAGGGAAAAAAAAATAATAAATCACTTGATAATTGCTTTAAGACTGTGGAAATCTTAACAGAATGTATTATTATTATTATTATTTATTATTATTATTATTATTATTATTATTATGTTAAAGAATTTCAAAGGTAGACCAAGACAAAAATAACTGATTTTTAATAACACTTTATTAATTGACCAAACCAAAATATTTCAGTAAAACTATTTGAAAATGATCAAGAAATTTATCTAGGAGGTGTTGAATTAATTTGAGGTGAACAGTAATGATTAAAAAAAACAACAAAAAAAAAACATTAATTTCATAATTTTCAGGTTATTGTGCGACTTAACTTGAACGCACCATGGATTTAGAACGCCGCCGTAAAACGCAGTGAAGAAGCGCAAACAGATCCCGACTAAACACCGGTAACTGGTAAAACGTTCTCTGACGTTTAAAAACGTTTAATGTGTTGCTGGTGGAGCTTTTATTTAGTTAACTAGCCACTGCGGTAAGTCCGCTAACTTCCGACACTTTGTTGGACAAGTTTAACTGGTTTTGGAAAACGCGCTGGAGTTTTACTACTCCTCGTAATGACGCCAGACAGGTTGGTTTCCATAAACAGAACATATGTGAGAGTTAGGACCGGTGTCAGTTCAGTGAGTGAGCTCCGCACGAGCTCAATGTTTCTCTGTCAACAATGCACAAGCACGAGGATATCATTCACTTTGTTCTTTCACTTCTTCCAATCCTTTGCCTTCACCGCCGTCATGTCAAAGCTCGCTTTTCTTGCTCAGTTTCTTTTCTTAAAGGTTTACCCACCTGGTCTTTCTCAGATTTACTGAGTTTGTCTGTGCTTCCTCGCGCTTCTGCAGCTGTATCTTTCATCTTCCCCTTTTCTCCCTTTGCCGTCCTTGTCAGTGGGAGGTTTGTTGAGCAAAGCGCCCCAGGTTAGCATTTCCTTCTGGCCATTTTCCTCCACTAGAATACCAGTTCCTGCTTGTGTAGTCAAAGAGGAAAAACGAGGTACGCTGCAGCCCAGACACACCCAACAGGTGAGGGCGTGGTTTCACAGAACACCTGTCAGTTTTCCAAACTTCAAATAAGGGGCGTGGCTTGTCAAAACCACAGGTATATGATGTTAGTTGTTTGTTTATTTTTTTGAGTCAACTTCATAATATGACAACTGTGAACATATCAACGTGATAATATGATCATTGACATAAAAAGTAATAATACCCTTAGAGCTCTCCATTTGGAAGTGATATTTTCTAAGCCCAAAACATCATAGTAGAACGGCTGACAGAAGTCACCCATTAATAGCTCCAGGACCCTTGACACCTAAAAAATATAGAGACACACGTTATTTCTATATAATATAATATAAAGGAACAAGGTATAACTTAAATAAATACATGCAAACGCACTTCAAAAAGAGTGATCCCTGTTATTGGTCAGCTCTGAATCTCCTCCGTCAGGTTGGAGAGCAAATCTGGCACTGCAGCTGCTGCGGCCACTGTTGTTGTAGTTTCAGGTCTGACCACTAAGCGGCGCTGAAGCAGCTGGTATCACCGCGTTGAACGAGGAACGGAGCAGCAGAGCTGTTCCAGTCTGCCCCAGGTCACGTAGTTCAGGATGTTCAAGCCATTCTCAGTGAAAAGACGCTCAAACTGGGGTTCATCGCTGATCCGTCATGGATGATTCTGCTGCTCTGATGAGATCATTTCAAGCAACAATCCTTAAGTCACAACAATAAACTGAATAATGACTTATTTCTTCACAAAGTGAATCCTTATCGGTGTATGGACATCTCAGCCTCCACTAAACGTCTCCATGTCTTCATTCTTGGTAACGTCAACCCTGCTCCGTCCAGCAGCCACTTTCTGCTCTTTGTTGGAAGGACTGACCTCAACTCTATCTTTTATTTGGATGCTCATTGGTTGCATCCCTGCATCTACACTTCCTGGGGTCCACACATTCAACATAAACAACTAGCAATATATAACACACATAGATCACATAACAAACTCAAAATAAAAGTAACTACAAAAATAAACAAATACAAAACAAATGAATTTTACTAATTTTACTTCAATATGTCAAGCAACACATATATGGAAAAAAACATAGACAATCAAAATAACACCATACTAAGCAGGAAACAGAAAAGCAGAAAACCTTCCTCACTGTGTTATTTAAACTTTTATCTTACCTGTTCAACAGCCTTGTCTTTTTCCAGTTCCACGGAAAATGACCTTTTAACTCTTTCTGCCACTTTTTCTTTGACATCCACACTGGTACTGGCCTCATCGTCTGTTTCCCTGAACCGCGGAAAGACTGGAGCAGAGGAGACGTTCTCCAAAAGATCCATCAGGAAGTCTGCCAGGCTTCCTGAACCTTCCAGCACCAGCAAGAACGTAGAGCTCTTCAGGGAAAGATCCACTCTGACAAAAATCAGGAAATTTCTAATAAGAATTAAACCGTCTCTTTTATTCTACCTCTAGCAAGCTTCCATCTCCTGATATTAACATGCAAAGAACAGGAAAGTTAATATTGCCACAACAAGTTCAAAAAAATAATTTTGTACAGACATGCAATAGGATGCAAAAGAATCAGTGTTGCATTTACACAAGATCACCACAAGGGGGGGTAACAGGGCACAAAAAGGTCAAGATGAGCATTGAAATTATAGGACACCTGTTTTTTAAAAGGTTTTTTTCACTGAGTGCCTGTGCGCTGATGGGAAATGTAGTCCTCCAGCTTGGTTCTGAAGGCCTTGTCTCCTCGTCTGCGGCCCACACTCCCATCATCCACCAGCAGGAAGGCCTGGCAGTTGTATTCCAAGCAGCAATAATCCTAATCTGGGTCCTTGTATGAAGTACTTAGCAGGAAAACTGCCATGAAAAACAAAGCATCCAGATTAGATGCATTGAAACACACCCCATTTCAAATCTTCCTATAATACGGGAAAATGTCGGCTCTGCACAAATAAACGAGTTACTTCTCTGCTCCTGGGCGGCGTCCACATACCAGTCATCTTTGAGACAAAACTTGCTCTTTGGTTTTAGGTTAATCTCAGCCTTGTCAGACAGCAATGTCTCTGCATTGTCCAACAGACGTGGGTCCATGTGTGCGGCTGTGTGCCCTTAGATGGATTGGTTTTCAGAGAACAGTGACCTTAGATATCAGGAGATCCATATCGCTGCGTGGCACCTGCTCCTGGTGAAGCTGTCAGGAGGAAATGTCCATTGTTGACCCAAATTAGACTCAGACCCCTGAGAGTCTTTCAGTGAAAGGGGAGAGCTGTTTGTTGCAACTAGATTCTCGCTGCTGCAGCGCCCATGAATAGGGTTTTATGTTTTTTAAAGATGACAATGACCGTTTATTTTAGAGAGCTCGTTATGAATGTGGAGCAGTTTAACTCAGGCCTTACGAGGAGAATATTAGATTTACACAACCTGGGAAAGTATTTCAAAGCCATTCCTAAACTACTGTAGATTCAAAGCTCATCCATTCCGACAACTATTATTTAGTTATTTAGACGTGTTACCATTTGTACTATGGTCTGGAAGAAGACACAAACTGTGAGAAAAACTTGTCAAGGGGATTTAGAGGAACAATCCAGGCCTTACCAAGGCTCCAACCTTCGATGGACTGCAAACTGTTGCTACACCAACAGTTACTTTACTGTTACTTTACACAGTGAAGCAAGTATGCATGGTCTAAGAGACCTAAGAGACGAAAGAAGGTATCGCTCCAACATCGACTGAAATATGCAGCTGCCACTTCGACAAACTAAATGCCCTCTGGAGTCAGGCTTTGTGAACAAACGAGATAAAGATTGAATTATTTGGCCATGCTGATAGAATCTTCAAGATAACAGTTGTGTGCTTAAAAATAGTTTTAATCAACCAAATCAAAGCAGTTTTTCTACTGCCAAATTACATCATTGTGAAAAGATGTTCAATATGCAGAGACAGCTATTTATTAATGTTTTAACTGTTTGCTGAAAAGTTTCATCGATACATTCTGGCACAACTGGCCCCTTGAAGATATTCAGGATCTTGCTATGGCCCAAAGGGGAGATGAGTTTGACACCTGCTCTAGCGTGAGTGAAGGAATGAACATTTCTAACACATCAACTCTGCATGGCACAACATAAAAGATGACCTTGTATTTTCATCTTTTGGTTCATAAATGCCCACATAAAAACCCCAAACTTAATTTGTTCATGTATTTGGTTATTTATTAAGCTATGTGTTTTCTTATATGAATAACCCCCATGATCACCTGGCTTTCAGAAAAAAATATACATTTGTAGGCATCAGAGTTTAAAAGTTTTTGTTTTCTATTCCAGAACGTTTTGCTATTGTTCGTACCGGTAATTCCAAAATCAGGCAGAATTGTGACTAGAGGAATTAATGTCATATCCAGCAATATGACATTTAATCTATATTATTGCTACTATTAGTAGTTTCTTAAAGTCTACCCACCTGGTCCTTCTCAAAGCTGGAAGTTAGAATTTACCATAAATTTCTGTATATAAATGGTCTTTTTGTGTTGTAAGTTCATTTAGATGATATCTGTTATGAATTAGTGTTATATAAACAAAATGAATGGAATTTAATTGAATACTTAATATAATTCAGTAACTTCATTCAAAAAGTTGAACAGAAATATAAGTTAATTACTCCCAGACTAATACATTTTAAGCTTTTATTTCTGATAATTATGATAAATAAAGCTTACAGCTAATGGACACTAAGATGTTAGTTTCTCAGGAAACTAGAATATTACATAAAACTAATAAAAAAGCATTTTTAATACAGAAATTATGTCAACTATTTGTACAACTTCCACCTTTTTTTCTTCCACTCAACTTTCCATTAATTTGCTTGGATACATCACCCTATGAAGAGCCAGCTTCTTTGGCAATTACCTTCTGTGGCTTACCCTTCTTATGGATGATATATATTAATTACATAACATATACATTCAGTGACTCTATATATAACAGCCAAGTTACTTAAATAAATAAACAAACTTTTCAGTAATATTGTAATTCATTGAGATACACTTGAGCAGTACCAGATAGTTCAGACACATGCAGAGATATTTAATTGTGAAACAATGGAGACCCTTCCTCAGTCCTTGTGAGCTGCTGTTCTTTCCAGCGCTATCGTCCGTATCCCTGCGGGTCACTGGCCTTCCTGGACGCCTCTTTCCCATTCGTCTTGCTGATTTGGTATAAAGTGTTGGCCAGGTTGTGAAGCTGACACGTCCCGAGCTGGCATCCTCGCAGAGATGCACGACGGGGACGTAACTTTGCATTCAGGCTCTCACTGAAGAAGAAAAGACAAGAAGTCAAGCAGCTAAATTATAAACTAATCATCGGTTTGACTTTTAGGTTTCTCAGCGATCCATTTATAGGCTGAGTTTATTTAACACAAATCTGAAATAACGCAGGGATCAAAGAAGTAGTTCACAGTTGATGATAACGTGCTGTTTGTTAGGTAGGTTACTGTTTCTACCTGTGTTTCAGAGCGAGCAGCTCAAACAGTTTGTCGTCTGAATGAAACGGGATGATCTTCAGTTTTGGAACATGTTGCCTCTGCCTGACCTCTGACCTCTCCAATTTCAGAGTCTGGTCCACTCCCCCTGAGAGGTCGGTGTCGGCTCTGATCCTGCAGGAACAACACGCTGTGACAATGTGTTCCAGCTTCATTCTGCCTTGGTTTTAAAGATTACGGGAACCTCTTAGCAGTTACCAATAAGTAGTTAATAAGAGGTTATTAACCCAGCTGTTAAGATGTTATAAACCAGTAATAGGCAGCTGTGGCGCATTAGTTAAAGGGTGAGTGACGAGTTAAAATGGCTACTCTTCTTCAAATTAATCAGTATATGATGCATTTTATTAACAGTCCCTTAAAACCACCTCATTAATGATTTATAAAGAGTTTAAAACTTCATTAATGATGCTATTTTTAGATTTATATTTATATTGCTATAGTAAAGTGCTGCCTGATTACATTATTTACATTACATTACTTAGCAGGGAGTGAGGTGGTGCTGACCTTTGAGTTTGTCTCAGTGGGGAGGCTGAAGTCAGAGGCACAATCAGCAGCAGCAGAAAAGTAATCCCCATGCCGCCCTCACCTAGAGCGAATAACAAAACTTAATCTGACTTAACATCAGTGAAGAACTAAAAAGCTGAGTTATTAAACATGTTATACTTACAGAGAAAATGTGAAACTCTTCTGCTGCTTCTGGCAGAAACCATTCGTGGCGTCTTGATCGTTAACATCCCAGGTCTGTCTCTCCGGTCCAGCGCTGGTCCTTTTAAAGGCCAGGGGCGGGCAGGGTGAGGGGGCGTGTCCGTACATGTTGTTTGAAACGTCGGGCGCTCATTAGACCCACTCCCACACACGTGTAATAAATCAGTCTTATTCTCTGTTTACAGGAGCCGTGAAGCCAGCATAAACAATCTTTAAGCCAAAATATCCCAGCAAAACATTGCACTTGTACTTCATGTGAGCTTGTAGGTTCTGTGATATTTACGTTGACCCCCCCACACACACACACATCCTCCTCCATCTCTCTCCTCCCTGGCTTCACTTGCTGCTGAGCAATTGTTCCAGAAATCACTCATTCATTTCCATCACCTGCAGGAAGCGCACTAAGCCCAGAATAACCCCCGATTCTCCTCCGAGCCTTTCTTTATCGCCTCTTTATGTTTTTTCCCCTTGTGCCTTTTTCCCCTCGAGTCATTTTTCCATCATTGTGTTTATTCTTGAAATGTCCTTCGCTCACATCCACCTCGCCTCGAACTTTGAAAGAGAAAAAAAAAACCAGCTCCTTGATCTCACAGCTGTTCTGAACACGAAGAAACAAGTTTTGCAGAGATCCCAAACAAACTGGAGCAGCCAGAGTTGTTTACAGTTTTCATTGTATCCCATTATGGCCACAGACTTCAATCTGTTTTACTGGGATTTTACATGAAAGACCAACACAAGGTTATTATTGTGGTGAAATATTGGAAAATAAAAACTGTTTTTACAATATTTTAACTTTAAAAAAATCTGAAAAGTGTGGTGTGCATTTCTTCCACTTCATTCTGATACCTGTAATCAATAATTAGTCCTTCTGTGTATGATTTAGGGTGCATTCACATCAGCCCAGATTAGTCCGCTTTAATCGAACTGCCAGACAGGTCAGGCAAACTGCATGGACAAGCTTAAGCCCTTCTGAGAGCGGAAAGAGTATAGCATAGCTGTAAACATGAGCATTCACATTAACTGACAGGCTGGGCAAGGAGGGCCTTAATCAGAGAAGCAGGTAAGACGACCATGGTAACTCTGGAGGAGCTGCAGAGATCCAGAGCCCAAATCTGACCTTTTAAAACAGGTACATTTTGAATTGTTTGAAGCAATTCCCTCCTGCTATGCAGGGAAATCATGTGGAATAAGAAACAGTGCGCAGTGGGAAAACTAACACCCTGAATGCAGCATCCCCACGACGCGAGACCGTTGTGGAGAAGTTTACAGCAGGCTTGGTTTCTACAACAACATCCCGAGCTTTGAACATCTCATGGAGCTCTGTTCAATCCATCATGTGAACACAGAGAGAACATGGAGCAGCTGCAGACCTACCAAGACATGGACGTCCACCTAAACTGAAAGGTTGGACAAGGAGAGCATTAAGGGGAGGGGCCAAGAGGGCCACACCAACTCTGGAGGAGCGCAGAGGATCACAGCTATGGTGGAAAATATGCTATCACTACAGCCATCAGTTATGCACTCCTCAAATCTGGCCTTTAGGGAAGAATGGCATAAAATCACAAGGATAAGCATAAGATGCCTGTGACCCTCCACTGCGACTGGTGGACCTGATCTTAGTTGGTTCATCACCCTGTTATAGGGTCTGTTGGGGGGGGGGGGACTCACCCTAGGATCAGCTTAGCTTGGTGGTGGCAAACAACTTTTTTTTTTCAGTTTAGTTTTTGTTTAATTATTTCGTTTCGTTGTCTCCTGTATTTCTATTGTTGTCATTATTATAGTAGTTTTTACTACAAAAATGTGGGCTCTTCTCACATTTGATTCATGTCACCAGTTTCATTTTACAAGTGTATCCCACAGGTCCATTGAGAACTCTTCCTGTGACTCATCATCACCAGCATGTGTGAACAAAAGAGCTCCAGCACTCAAATGATTATTATTTTACCTATGATTAATCGCGGATTACGTGCAGTGGTAATCGGATAGAAGGGAGGGATTGTGTTCCCAAGAGGAAGCGCAGCTGTCCCTGTTTACCTGCTGTGGCGTAACTCTGAGGAAATCAGTCAATCACAGCACAATGTTTTCATTTACTCTTAAAGAAATTATTGACTGGTTTAAAAAACTGATTTGCAGTCATATTTTGTTAAATGTGGGCTGGAAAATACAGGCATTAATCAGTAAAATTTGAATTTTTTTTTTTTTTATTCCTCGGAATCATTATCTAATTGTATTTATTTATCTGAGTATTGAAAATTGTATATTACCAGTTCTATGTTTAAAAAATTACCTATAAACCTATAGACCAACATATACAGTGTTAAAATTTTAATACAAACAAACAAAAAGAGCTGCACCTAGTAATATTTATAGAATAAACCAGCTATAAAAAAATTTTAAGCTCAAATTATTTGTATAAAGATGTGTATTTATGTTTGCTCTGAGTAGCAAAAGCGTCTTATAGGACAAATGTCACAAGATCTTTTGGAAGTGCATTGAAGCTCCCTCATCTGGTGGTTAAGAATACAGCAACTTAACGAATTAAATAAAGCATTTTTACTGTCTAAATTATTGCTTATGAGTGTTCTCCCCTTTAGAGGTTTCAGCTACTCGTAGGAAACAAAATAATATTGCTTTAAATAAAACAAATCTGTGTTATAAGAAAAAATGTTGGTTTAAAACTGAATCTCCACTTATTGTTCCTATTTCTGTACAGATGAACATTGGCACTGCAACACAGCCAGCTGCAGCTGGAGGTTACAAAAGTAGATATTTATTTTTTATGGCCTGTTTAACGATTTGCACTCTGGCAACCATTTAAGCCAATTATTATTGTAATGAGTGTGGTCAGAAGTTGTCAAAGCCCCTAAGGGTGTTGCTTTAATGGTTCCCATTGTTTCCAGAATGACTAAGAATATGACAAAAGGTTAAGCTGTGCCTCTGTAATCTTCCTAGTAGTAGAAAATCACAAAGGTCATCCGCCTCCTAAAGCTCTCACTAAGTAATATCCTATACCTAATTCATCATGAAAAATATTATGTGTTTACTTCTATGAATGCACTTTGTGAGGACTTCCCTGGACCTTTCCCCCATTACCTGTGACGTATTGGGCATCCTGTTGTTTTAAGCCCGCACCGACCAGCCGCCCCCTCCTCCCCAGGCCCGTTTCCTCCACTCACTGAACACAAGAAAGAGTATCCTGACAGGAAAGCTTGTCTTTCACACACATAATATTAGCTCATTCATTTCATCACGGGAACCATTTCGTCATGAGTGTGTGAACCACTTTGTAAGCTTTCCAGTAAGCTGAATATAACAGTTAAAACTTGATTAGTAACCTTTGGCCCGAAGTCCAGACCGAAAGCTAAATGAGACTCTGTTTCAGGGCTTGACAGTTGATGTCCACAGATACTTTCTATCCAATCTGGAAGAGCCTGAACTGTTTTGACCAACTCTTCTTTGCAGAATTGTTTTCATTCAACCACACTGGAGGGGGGGGGGGTTAAGCAATAAAGGCCTGTTTAGAGCCATGTCACAGCATTTCAGTTGGATATCAGTCCAAACTTTGACTAGGCCACCTCAAAACCTTGTGCTTTGGATAATTATTCTGATGCATAATTGAAGTAAGCTTGAATTTAAGGTCCCAAACTGGCTTTTCTATCAATTACAGCAGCAAAGCAACCCCAGATCATTTATTTTGATTTTATTTTCATCCATTCGTCTATTATCCAGCACACTTATCCTTGCACGGTCATGAGGGGGGCATCTTTTAGTTTACTGTATTTGCAGGAATCCCCCTTTGAAATGTAAAGTCTCATTTAAAGTTCTTCCTGGCCAAGATGGCAGGAGATCAAAACAGCCATTCTCCTGGGAAGGTTCTCTAGATTTCACTGGCTTTATTTATGTGATCAGGTGATGCTCAACATGTGAACATAAACTGGAATCAAAACTGCTCTGCCAAAAACATATATACATACGAGTAAAATACTCTTACTACAAACCCTTGGTAGTAAAACTCAATAGTAAAGTGAAACTGTGTTCTTTAATCACACTGACTGTTTCAAACTAAATATTTAGTTAGTATGCTAAATCAGCTAAATATTAAGTTTACAAACTAAATATCTAGCTTGCAAACTAAATATTTAGTTCAAAGCTAAATATTTAGTTTGCAAACTAAATATTATGCTTAATATTTAGCTTGTGAATAAATATTTAGTTTGACACTGACATTTATAAATGATTAAAAAAAAACATGGTGAAAATATGCAATTGAAAAATAAACCCCCATTTTTTTCCCCCTCATGACAGGCTAAATAACCCAAATTATTGCTGGTAATTTTTAACTGTACAACTTTACAAACGACTCCCCATAGACAGCACTCATAAAACATGCACAAAATAAGTAAACATTAATGCAGTTTTAAAAAAAATAGAAACAACAAGCTTGACTCACAATAAAACAAATGATATAAGAAATAAGTATACACTTGATCTCCCCTCTGATCTGGCAGAAATCCTCACAAATCCTCATTTGGCCATTTAATCATGTGAGGAAACACAAAACAGTGTGAGGGGGAAAAAACACTGGTTGGCTCCTCTGTTAAAATCCCAGAAGAAAGGACTTGATTAACTAAAAGGCAGCCCCTGCCTCTAGCAATCTGTGGCATGCAGGTGACAGAAATCTGATCACTTTGTTGATTTGCCTTCAGTAACCACTCAGAGTATTAGATTCCTCCCCAGACGTACACCTGGAAGCAAACAGAGCCTCAGTTGTCCTCAAGTGCGTCCAAGCAGGAAGAGAAGCCCAAGCAAAGTCCCCGCCTGCTTTTTAAAGACTCTCCCCCGTGAAAACGATGGGAAGATTCTTCTCACGAACCTCTCCACATCTAAATCAGGGCATGAGGAGTTGCTTTTAGCCTGCTTCATGTTGTCAGACAGGTTTTGAAGAAATCTGTAAGGGGGTAAATACTTTTTCACATCTCTGTCAGACAAATGTCAAAATTAGCTGATCAAAGGTGAGAGTCCTGTCATGTTACGGAAGCACACCCTAACATATTGGTAGGATTACACTCAGCTGCTGTATTTTATTCTCAGTTGGGTGTAATTGATCGTTTATTGGCTAATTATTTGACTGGTTAGCAGTCAGACATACTGACAGCATCAGCAGATGTTTTATTCAGACATAGTTAGATCCAGCTTGGTCATGTAACATATAGCAACGCTTAGCTGGAGAAAGAGCAAAGTTTTAATGGGTGTTTCAGCCTCTGCTGAGCAGCACACACACGGGAAACCTCCAACAGGTTGAAAGGTCAACACAGGCAGATATAAGCTTTGAGTCCATTAGTGGATTATAACCATAAACACTCTATGGCTAGTGCATCTCCCTTGGATTAAAGAGAGAGAGAAACACAGAGGTAGGCTGGCTGCATGACAGTAACTGGAAAGCAGTTGAACTGAAGCAAAATCGAGGGCAGAGACGTGGATTGAGACGCACCTGACAGCGAGCTGAAGAAGAGCTGAAGGAGCTGCAGTCGATCTGAACTGATTTAAGGTGCTCTTGCTCACCTGGAAGTCGCTTACGGTAGGTTTGCACAACGGTTTAGTCTGGAATATTATCTGCATCATGGTGCAGTGTGAACAGTTCACAGTGCTGTGAATTGCATCATAGCACTGCTGCCTTACAGCAAGAAGGTTCTGGGTTTGAATCCCGACCTGGGGTCTTTCTGCATGGAGTTTGCATGTTCTCCCTGTGCATGCGTGGGTTCTCTCTGGGTACTCCAGCTTCCACCTACAGTCCAAAAACATGACTGTTAGGTTAATTGGTCTCTCTAAATTGTGTGTGTGTGTGTGTGTGTGCATGTTTGCTTGTCCTGTGTTGGAGGGCAACCAGTCCAGGGTGGACCCCGCCTCTTGCCCAATGACTGCTGGAGATAGGTACCAGCCCTCCTGCAACCCTGTATGGATGGATGGATCATAGGAGTGTTATGTTTTCACACATATTTTAAAACAATGCAACCTGACAGGAAAAAAGTGAAAAAAACTCACCTACATACATAAATATTTCAGTGGCAACTCCTCACATTTCGTGCTTTTCTAGTTCCTCATGCTGGTCCAACAAGCTGGTCAAATCTATGGTTTGCATGTTGCTTTTTGTTTTGCAGTCCTCACCCTCATTACTGTTGTGTAAGTTTAATTTAGTTATGGCCCGTGCTTGTGTGCGTCTGTGCAGGAAGCATGGACGTGGACATCGAGGGGATTATCCAGTGCATCAAGCAGGGGGATGAGAATGGTGTTCAGATGCAGCTGCAGCAGTTCAACAAAGAGGTGACACAGACACACAGAGGGCCATGAATTCATCATGCATGGATGATTTCTGATCAAAACCTTTTGTTTTTTTTATCTGACTTTGTTGATCTGCAGTACGCCCAGTGCTTCTTCTTTGATGCTGACGAGAGAGAGAGAAGGAGGGTGAGTTCCTGCTGTGCCTGGAGAAAGTTTAGGCTCATATCCTTCAGTTAATCACCCTCCACCTCCATGCTGTCCTCGTCTCCCCACCCCCACCCATCAGTCTGGCTGTGATTAGTAATTCTGCTGCATCAGTCGTTCCTGATCCTCTGCCCCTGCCTGCTCAGGCAGATTGAGTTCAGACGGAGCCACTGCAAACCTGTTAGATTAAAAAGGTGTTTTCAGGTATTTCAGAAAGCACACTGTAGGTTCAAGCTTATGTGAAAATAACCTCTTTGTTTTAAGGTCCCAGTCTAGTTCAGTCTCTAGAAGGGCCTTCTCAGGATCAGCCTGTCTTACCGACATGTAGCCGATTAACCTAATTAGTTGTGAAATTATCCTGATTTTTTACTCAAAAAATGTCACAATTTTTTTTTATCTAAACGGTTCGTGTTTGCAATGTTCCATTGGACTTTAATTTTGGGTTTGTGCGACACTGCTGACTCTACCTTGCCCATAAACCAGAAGTAGAGATCCAGTGTCAGCGCTTATTTTTGTTTCTGTCCTTCTCTATAACAACGCTCCAGCTAATAAACATAGCAGTTATAATCCCTGCTTATAAAACCATGCTTGGTACTTTATGGCTGCTTTAAGTTGTAAGTTTTTAGTTTCTGATTTCTGGCAGTATAATTTTGCTTTTACAAAAGATTTTCAAAGGACATTCTTTGCTGTTCTTTGTTGACATATTTTCCTTTTTCTTTCCTTTGTTGCAATTTTGCCCATGAAAATGGATTGTTTGAGTCCTACAGCAAAGAAAACTAGAAGAGGTAAAGTGCTGCTGAAGT
Organism: Anableps anableps; assembly: GCA_014839685.1. Lineage (NCBI taxonomy): Eukaryota > Metazoa > Chordata > Actinopteri > Cyprinodontiformes > Anablepidae > Anableps > Anableps anableps. The sequence continues at coordinate 27,449,823 of CM026084.1, forward strand.
TTAATTACTGCAGAACAGCGCTTCGTGGGGTCTAAAACTCACTGATAAGCTGTACTAAAGTGGGAAAAACATGTTTTATTTACTCTTTGTACTGTTTGATCAGTTCAGGAAGAATAAAGTGAGGGATTTTGCTGATTCTGACTCCGACAATGATGACTTCGAGCAGGAAGATCGTGGCCTCATCCTCAGACAGGTAACCTCATGCTGTCTCTCTGCAACCAACCACATTTATTGGTTTTGTGTAAAAAGCCTAAAAATAAATTAATCTTTTTTTGATTGATGTGATGAAAGAAATACAGCGTGTGAGAACAGAAGACTATGTTTAAACAATATTGCATACATTCAAGTTCATTGTTGCTAAGAAGTTCTAAATGTAAATCTGCTATGGAGCTTGTTTCGCTTGTGTTTAAGAATATTGGGTCACAAAGAGCATAGGTATCCATAAGGTTAAAAATGTGTATGATTTTCTTTCTAATTACATTAAAAACATAATAATAATAATAATAATAATAATAATAATAATAATAATAATAATAATAATAATAATAATAATAATAATAATAATAATGTTTACAGCTGTATATCCATTCATTCTCTAACCCTGCTGGTGCCTATCTGCAGCGGTCATTGGGTTAGAGGTGGTGTAGATGATGGACAGGCTAATCCATCATAGGGTAACACAAAAACACACAGGACGAACAGCCATGCACACACACTAATACGTGTTAGGTTCAAACCCCTAACATTTTTATAACACTGCATGGAAAGAAAGACACAGACAGTTAAATGTAGTTTTACTCGCGAGGAGAGTGCCCCAGAGACGTACTCAGTTACAATCTCCGACACACTCTGAGATACGTCCTGGCTCTCATCGCTTTTATTTTCTCAGGTTGCCCTGGTTACATGGGAGTTGCAGCTTCTATGGGGTGGGAAACACAGACACATTCATTCCCAAGCTACAACTCGCTGGTTACACACAAGGTCACATATCATGCTCTGCTAGGTGCAATTCACATGTTTATCTTCGTGACAAGAAGATGTCTCAAACTTGTTTACCGCATGTTCTGTTCCTGTTTTATCTAGGTGCAGTTTCACAACACGATTAGTTACTATCGGAATTTGTTCTAGTCACATATTTTATTAGAACAAACATACTTATAATATCATGAATATAAAGTAAATGGGATAACAAATATATACATAACTCCAACAATACGCTAATACACTAAGGGCAATTTAGAGAAACTAATTAACCTCACAGTCAAGTTTTATTGTGGGAGGAAGCCGGAGAGAACATGCAACCTCCATATAGAAAGGCACAGGTCAGGAGTGAGCCCAGGACCTTCTTGCTGCAAGGCAACAGTGCAACCAGCTGCACCGTCATGCTTCCCCAGCTGTATATTCCAAATAAATAAATTGAATTATAAAGTTGTTTTAAGCTTCCTGCTCCACATTCAATCTTAGGGCCAGTCAACCTGAGATTTTTGTTGTAGTAGCATCATGTCAGATGGAAACAATGTAATGAAAAAGAATTGTTTTAAACTGCTGCCCATGGTGGCAGGCCTGGGGGCACCAATTTGCACTCCAAAAATGGAGTTATGTCAATTGCAAGCTAATCAAGTTTTCTTTTGCTAATTGCTTGTCCACTCAATATGGAGCAGTGTCCCTGTTGTTTTGCACAGTCTATGCACTGCAAGGAAATATAAATAAATATAAAGTTTTACTTTGCAAAACACAAGATCAATATCTTTTTAATTTGTAATGCTTCTGACAAGTTGAATTAGGTTTTTTTCCAAATGGTGTTTGTTGACTATTCTATTCTATTCTATTGTACCACCATTAGCATCAATGCACATGGCTGCAAGATAAATTCAGGTCCTCTTCTCGCCAAGCTGCCGTTTCATATCCACAGCTTAAAGACACTGAAAATCATGGATTATCAAACAGTAGTTCCAAGAGACTCCAATCAACTTAAAAATTGAAAGTTCATGTGAAATAAATGTTCCAGTTACATTTATTTTGAAGAGATTGTTTGGGGTGCGACAATCATGCCACTGGTGGTTTTTATGGTGGCCAGCACTTTAAAGTTTCTGTCTCCACTTCCAAATGCTCTCCGACTCATGACCACCTGTTGGTGTTTTTCTGTTCCCTCCTCAGAATTTAGCCGTCATCATTGTGAGGTTCATGAGAACAGGAGTCAAACACAGTCTGCTGAAAGTATCTCTGCACTCACTAAGGATCCTGACCAGGGACAAAAAGATCCTGGGCCATCTGGTGACAGACAGCACTCTGCTGACTTTGGCCAAACTGGCTGGCCTGACCACAAACGATGCGAGCGAGGAAGGCAACGACCCTGACTCTGATTTCTATGACAACATCATCGCCTCCCTTGCAGAGGCCAAACTGCTGCAGGGGCGTGCTGAAGAGGACGGGGGCGAGGGGGAGGCCATGGACCCGAATGAGGAGTTCCCTGTGGCGGACGAGGACTCTAAGAGCATCACCAGCGGTGGCGATCTGGACAGCAACAGCTGGTTTGGCAGCCACAGGACCAGCATCAACGAAATGCATAGAGGGAGCATCCATCAGAAGGTGCTGGAGCGAGGAAGGAGAGACCGCAGAGAGAGCAAGATGGAGGAGGAAGGAGAGGAAGAGGAGCATGGGGAGGAGGCGCTGAGAAAAGAGGCCATGAAGGTTCTTTGTAATGTGGTGTACAACAGCACATGGGCTCAGGAGAGGTTCAGCGCTCTCAGGTGGGTCCAACTGGAGCTACTGGTGCTGTCTCAAAAAAAGATGGAACTTTCCATTCCATCACATTATTCCATCATGTTAAAGCTGCAGTATGTAACTTTTACAAAAAACATGTTTTTTGCATGCTTGTTAAAACTGTCACCATGTCGTGACAGTTTGGTCTGAGGCAGATAATCTGTGAAAAGATGGAGCTCCTCCACTTCCTCCCTGTGCTGCTATTTCTCCCGACCTGAAACAACCAATCAGAGCCAGGAGGAGGGTCTTAGCGCTGTCAATCACCCTCATGTAGCTATGGTGGAGAAACTACTTACAGTTCCAGGAACACTGTTTATCCGCCCTCATCGGTGGCCATGCTAACTAGCCTTAGCATTCGTGGCAGGTTATGTTGTGGTGAACCAGCGTAGCAGAGAGCAGGGGGCGTGTGTGAGCAGCGCGTACATGAGGGTGATTGACAGCGCTAAGACCCTCTTCCTGGCTCTGATTGGTTGTTTCTGACTGAGTGGTGGATTTCTGAAGTTAGCACTGGGAGCACTGGGAGAAGGCATAGGAGCTTGATTTTCTTTTTTTCCCCACAGATTTTCTGTCTTATATTATTCTGTCACGGCATAATGATAATTTTAACAAATATGTAAAAGACCTATTTTTCATCAAAGTTACATACTGCAGCCTTAACTCAGCTTTGATGTAAATCAGCACATCCTCAGCCATCCAACGTTTTCCCACTTATTGTTTCAGGCTTCTGAGCGGTCTCATTGAGTGTCTCTCCTCCAGCGTAAGCTGGTCGTGTCCGTCCAGCGTTCAGTTCTACGAGCTACGCCTCATGTTCCTCATCACCGCGCTGAGACCCGAACTCAGCGCACAGCTTCAACAGGTACATCTCTTCTGAGATGTTTAGGTAACCTCCTTCAGGGTTCCTCACACCCATTGTTTTCATCCTCCAGGAGGGAGGTGTTCCCATCCTCACAGCAGCCCTGGAGAGCTGCCTGGAGGTTCAGTGGAAGGAACAGTACGAGTGTGTGCTACAGCCTGCAGCACCACCCATCTCCCTGGAAGCCTCGCAGCGCATCGTAGAGATCCTCAAAATCCTCTTCAACATTACGTACAGCATCCACAAGCAGGAACCAAACGAGGTCAGAGACTATGAAGGTTAAAATGAAGAGGAAAGTGTATATTTAAAGGATTTGAGAGAATATTTTAAAGCTAGAGGCCAAAGGTTTCTGTAAAATCAATGAAACTCTCTTTAGATATATTTTCTCACCATAGAACAGCATGCCATGGTAAGATTTCCTATTTGTTTTGAATTTTTTTCACAATAAGGCAGACATACTTGGAAATGAGTCCAGTGCTACCAGTTAGGCCCACCGTGAGTGCAGCTGTAGTCCGACCAAAACCATCATGGTCATTTCAACCAACACCACAGAAGAAGTACAACACAAAAAAAAAAAAAAAAAAAAAAAAAATCCAATTGTTCTGCAGTCAGAAAGAGAGAAGTTGTGTCAAACTCTGGCTCAAGCATGTCAGAATCTGTCAGAAGTTGCAGGTTCAGCCATGATGTTTACTAATACCAGCTGATCAGCTGGATTCCTGTACCTTTTGTGATGTCATCTACACAAATACGCAAAACAGAATAAGCAGGACGTTTTTCAGAAAGGGTTTGTGCTGTTGTCTGATTGTGCAGGACGACGCGGCTCTTTACCGACACCTTGTGGCCATTCTGCGTCTCTGCTTGATGAGGAAGTGTGTGATGCCTGAGGACACTGACGAGCTGCAGGGGTGAGGAGGAATTATCTGTTTCTTACTCTGTCCCTAAATAAATGAAAAAAATATGATGGATTTTTTTTTTTAAATTATTTTTATGCACAGTAAAGATTTAAACAAGGTTGGTGAGAGAAACTTTATTTCTTGAAGATTCTGACCAATGTTATTTTCGAAACAATTAATAATTATCAGGGATACAAAAGCACATTTATTATTAAAGAATAACATTATATTTTTTAATTTCTCCTTTTTAACTAAATATATAGAGTTGAAAACATGTCAGAAATGCTTATAACCCTCAGTAATATCCAACATGTGCCAAATGCATCCCACATTACATGATCTACAGAGCTTTGCATAATAATCTGAAAAGTGTGGTGTGTATTTGTATTCAGCTCTCATTACTCTGATACACCTGAATAAAATCCAGTGCAATCAATCAGAAAGGAGGTTCATCATCCTGCAGGAAAATGACCCTAAACATGCAGTCAGAGCCACAATGGAATGGTTTAATTCAAAGCATACATGTGTGTTACATGTGTGCCTAGTCAAAGTCCAGACCTAAATCCAATTAAAAACAGGCAGAAACTTCAGCTTCTGCTCATCCAAGTCTGGTAGTGACAGACCCCAGAAGACCTGCAGCTGTAACTGTAGCGCAAGGTGGTAATATAAATATTGATCCATGGGGGCTAAGTATAAATGCATGCCACACTTTTGAGATTTCTGTTTGTAAGATCTTTTGAAAGCCATGTGTCATTTTTCCTCCACTCAACAACTCTGCATCACTTTGTGTTGGTCCCAGTGAAACACATGGAAGTTTTTGGTTGTAACCTGACAAAATTAGCCAAAGTTCAAATGGTGTGAAGACTTTTGAAGGGCGACTTTGACAGCTGAATCTCACTTTTGAGATTCAGCTGAATCTCACTTTTGAGATTCAGCTGAATCTCAGAGACTCTGAGACTTATCCACTGGCATAAGTCACACTCCTCTTGCCTGGTTTACGTCATACCTATCAAGCTGCACTCAGTTTATCCAAGTTAAATCCCATTCTTCAAGTTTGTTTCCCATTTCTGCAGGTGTGCCCCAGGGTTCCGTGTTAGGACCCCTTTTATTCTTTATCTACATGCTCCCTCTTGGCAACATATTCTGCAAATATAATATCAATTTTCATTGTTGTGCAGATGACACCCAGCTCTACATTTCCTCCAAACCCAATTCCTCCCTTCCACCTACCTCCCTGTCAGACTGTTTTATAGAAATGAGATCATGGTTCTCCTCTAATTTTCTCAAGCTTAACAGTAAGAAAACAGAAGTGGCACAGCTTCCACTTTAACCGAACCTCACAGTTTCGCTATTAATATTGACAACTCCCATGTTCATCCTTCCCGTCAGGTAAAGAGTCTGGATGTCATACTTGATAGTACTCTTATTTCATTCTCCTATTAATTATATTACCTGGTCTGCATACTTTTACTTTTGCAACATTAACCGACTTCGTCCTTTCCATCCTCCCCATGATGCTGCCATCCTTGTTCATAGCCTTGTCACCTCCCAGATCAATTATTGCAACTCTCTTCTGTTTGGTCTCCCGAAGAAGTCTCTCCATAAACTCAAACTCCTTCAGAACTCTGCAGCTCGGGTCAGAACTCGTACCCCATCTAGAGAACACGTTACCCCGGTTCTGCAGCAGCTCCACTGGTTGCCCATAGAAGCAAGGAGAAATTTCAAAATTCTAACTCTTACGTTCAAGTGCATCCATAACCTTGCCCCTCCTTATTTTGTGTGGCCTGCTTCACATCGCCATTGCTTCCCTCAGATCCTCGTCTGCCATCTTATTGTTCCTTCTGCCCGTCTTGTCACCATGGGGAACAGAGCCTTCAGTCGGTGTGCTGCTCGGCTCTGGAACTCCCTTCCTCCTTCCTTAAGGAACATAGACTCTCTTCCCTCTTTTAAATCACAACTGAAAACACACCTGTTCAAACTGGCAGATTCACTTTAACATGGATTAATTGTTGTTGCATCTTGTTTATGGACTTGCTTTATATATTTGTTGCTGACTCTGTTCTTTATTATTTGTTGTTTTTTATCTGTTTTTGTAAGGTGACCTAAGGGTTTTGAAAGGCACCCTCAAATAAAATGTATTATTATTATTATTATTATTATTATTATTATTATTATTATTATTATTATTATTTTCTGTCAGTTTATTCCTTTGATCAAATTTGTATCAGCATGAAGAAGCTCCTGGATTTAATCACATCTTCCTATTTGCTCATTAGATGTTTTTACGAATTTAAAGTCCAGCAGAACTGATCTCAGATACTCAGTAATTGATTCATTTATATATTAAACTATGCTGAATTGACTAACCCTGTCTGAATCCTGCAGTCACACAGTGAACCTGCTGACGGCGCTTCCTCTCCAGTGTCTTAATGTGCTGCTCACGGTGCCTCTGGAGCCAGAGTCCAAGCAGAGTCTGGGAGTCAACATGGACTGTGTCCACACTCTGCTGATGTTCATGGAGAGGCGCCTGGAGGCGGTGAGGGAGGAAGTATTTATGTTCAGAGCAATCGTTTTAAAGTTTGTTTTCTTTCTTAGGAAGACGTACTATTTGGTGCAGGAAGCACTCATTTGTTTCTGTGCTTCTCAGGGGGATCGAGTCAAAGAGAAGCTGACGCCAATCCTAAATCTGCTGACAGAGAGCTGCAGGGCCCACAGAGAAACACGCCTGTACATCAGGAAACATGTAACATTACCTGAAAATGACCTCATAGTAACATGTTCCATGTGTACCTGGATATAGGCCTCTTTCTTCACTGCTTTTCCACATCAGAGATGGAGAAATATATTAGAAACACCTTTCATCTGAGCTACAGCTAGACAGTGGTAATAACTAAGTGGCTCTGGGATTAAACTGATATATTTCTCAATAACAGCCAATAAAACTTCTGATATGTTTATTATTGAACTTCAGCATACTGTCTGATAAAAGGATCCAACAGTGAGGCAGGAAACTTTGTGACAAACAGACCTTTGGTTACGACTGTTTCAGAGGAAAAAACCCCCAAAGTTTCATGTTTTAGCAAATGTTCCTGTGGGTCTCACAGGGAGGTCAATATCCAGACATGTTCATGTCCTACAGCAGGAGGTGCTAATCATTTCTTAGCAGAAGCATGAAGTAGACATTTTTTGATGGCCAACACAGCTCACCACCCAGGGTTTCATTCTTTCAGGGGGCGGTAGGAATGCTTATCCATCAGTTGCTCCCCAAATATCTTTTCTGTTCAGTATTTAGATGTTGTGGACAGGGCTCCTTCATTTGCTGTGTACTGTGGAAGCAGAAGGAGGAAAATATGGTTGTAGATCACTAAATTAAATACTTTGAAAAGTCAAACCTGAGTGCAGTTAGAGGTGGGACCAAGTCATTGTTTTGCAAATCTCAAGTAAGTCTCAAGTCTTTATCCTCAAGTCTAGGGTCAAGTCTCAAGTCAAGACAGGCAACTGTCAAGTCAAGTCCCAAGTCTGTAACTTGGAATTTCATGTCGTTTTGAGTCTTTTTTCAACAATGTTGCAATCATATGTTAAAATGAAAGATCGTATGTATGTTTTTAAATCTGCATTTAGTTCAAATCGGGATGAAACTTGTGCAACCGAACTTATAAAGTATGCAAAAGTAATTCTAAAATTTAATCTCTATATTGTATGGTTAAATTAAAATTAGTTGCAAGAATAGTCTACCGTTAAGCTATAATTTTCCAGAATAAACGCACTTTTTAAACTTTTTAAAAATGTATGTTTTAACCTTCAGATTTTGGGTAAAATATCAAGATTTTTTTTTTACAAGTAAAACAGGTTCAAGCCTAATTCAAGTCCCAAGTCATTGCTGTGAACGTCTAAGTCAAGTCCCAAGTCTCTGAACATTTCTTCAAGTCAAGTCTAAAGTCAATATTTTTGACTCAACTCTGACACGAGTCCAAGTCATGTGACTCGAGTCCTCGTCTCTAGGTTAATCTACAGTGGACCCTGGGTATTCATGGATTCACTGATTCCCAGATTGTTCTGTGGAATGTGACTCCAAGTTACTTGTGGAAAATTCACCAATTCACAGATTTTTCTGTAAAGCACATCTAAAGTATTCTAAAGAAAATGTTGAACTACCTTGGGACAGTGCTACTTGACACACTATTGGCTGGTGTTTGCAAAGCAACCCACACAGGAGCACCATTTATTTTCCTTGGCACTGATTGGCTGAACCTCCAAGAGTGAAGATAAGGAAGACTGTGGATGTTAACTTCTGTGGTATATGCTTATTAAGGTGTATTTGGTGTTTAAAGTATTAAAATATGCAGTTATATTCTTAGAGGAGGTCTCAAGTATTCAGAGTTTAGCTATCGCTGGCATCTGTGGTCTTTAACACCCACAAATACTGGGGGATCTACTGTACTTGAAACAGAGATTTTTGAATATATAGTTTTACATTTGTGAAAACTTTTTTGTTTTTGTGAAAAACACAAAAAAAGACCATTTTTAGTGGGGTTTTTTTTTTTTTTGTACATTAGGACCACCTTAGATTGAGGGGGAAAACTATGGGACTGGCCCAGGGCACCATTCTTGCAAAAAGAAGCATTTCATGATCCTGACTTCTTCTTCTATCTGTCTTTGTCAGTGTTTTGCTTTATAATGCCATCTCATTCCACTGTAGCCAACACTTTGACTATGAGATTCATTCAATCACTTCTTCTGTGTTTGATTGCTCTGAGAAAATCCTCAACTTTATCTGAGTTATTTTGTTCTTCTATCGTTAGATCCTTCCTCCTCTGAGAGATGTATCACACAGACCAGAGGAAGGAGACACTGTAAAGAGTCGCCTGGTTCGTCTCATGACTCACTTGGACACAGACCTGAAACACTGCGCTGCCGACCTCCTCTTTGTCCTCTGCAAGGAAAATGGTAAACGACATCCTTCATCTGGATCCACAGAGGCTTGTCAGAAAAATATAGTTTTTAGGGCGTTTTCCTCTTCTGTTTGGTTCCCAGTGAGGCGTTTTGTCAAGTACACCGGCTACGGTAACGCAGCAGGTCTGCTGGCCACCAGGGGACTTCTGGGCGGTCAGGGAGCCATCTCTGAAGCCCAGTACTCCAGCGACTCGGACTCGGACACCGAGGAGTACCGGCAGGTCAAAGACCGGATCAACCCGGTGACGGGGCGGGTGGAGGCGGCGCAGTCGAACCCCATGGAGGGCATGACAGAGGAGGAGAAGGAGGAGGAGGCCAAGAGGCTGATCATGCTCTTCAACAAGCTGTCCAAGTAGGACGAACAATAAACAGGGAAAATATTTCAGCCTCAAATTAAAACATTAAGGGTAAAAATGTGTAAAAGGCTTCAAATAAATCCATATTTTGTGTTTTTAAAAATCAAACCTTTAATTTGGCCAGATTTATTCAATATAAGAAATTAAAATAACTTTTATATATATTTGATAAAATCCCTGGAGTCAACCTGATTCATAAGTTGCTGTTAAGACTTTAAAGAGCAGAGAGAGAGAGAGATTTTAAAGCACATGGTTCCAGTTAAAGTTCTGGCAGAGCTTAGTAAACTCTGCAGTGTGTGATTATAATGACGGTTCGATGCCACGTTTTGCTTCAGTTCTCTGAAAGTGAGCTTTGTAGCCCATCCTTCTCACCACCAGGGGTAAAATAAACATGTTCTCACCCTCTGTGTCACATCATATTTATACCCCCTGGAAACAGGCAGTCAGGGAGGGATTAGTGATTAAAATTATTTAGACACTTTGATCAAATTTATAAAGTAATAGCAATAAGTGTGGAAGATGCTGAGAAAAAAATAAAATGGTACGATTTCTATGACATGGATTGCGAATGATTAATATCAATACTTTAATACCATAAGGATTTAATGAAGCCTGAATCAAATGTGTTAGAATAATTTTTATGAATATTATTGAACAGTCATCATGTTGAAAACTGAATTGCCAGAATTATAACTATTTCAATAGGGCTCCACTAAAAACACTAAAAACAGTCTCTTTAGCTCCTCCACTGTGTGAGCAGCATTTTGAAATAAAAATCTAATCAGATAATGTAGTTATAACAGTTTTCTATGTGTTTTAATGCTATTTTTACATTAGAATGACAGAAGTGGTATATATTCAGTCAGTAGGTTGCAAATTACCTGCTTTCATCCCCCTTTATTTTCCTTAAATGGGGAATGCTCCATTCAAGAAAACATATTTATTCTCTTATTCTCCATTCTAAAATCTAAAAATAGAAATAAAATCCTGCTTCCTTATTTTAACCATAAATAAATTTTATGTTGTATTTTAAAAACCTAATAAGCTTTTTTGTACAGAGGTCATTGAGGCTTTATAGGGCCTGACAAATGTTATTTCAAGAGCTCTTTGGATTGTAAAGTTTGTTAACCCCTGAAATAAAACAAAGCATAATTCAAAACCATCAGAATAAGAAAGCTGCTACTTCTTGTAAATAAACTGTCCACATGTTGTTCTGCTGTTTGGCAGAGAAAACATCATCCAGCCGATGGGAGTGGATGAAGAGGGAAAGCTTGTCCCGATGAAGGGTCTGGAGGAGGCAAAGTCCGAGTCGGACAACGAGGCAGAATCAGACAAAGAAGACTGAAACGTGTCGAATCAGTTCAATCACTTTATTGATTTGGTTCTGTAAACATTCCATAACTTGAGTTTGTTCGGTACAGAAACTGGATGGTCTAATTGGAACCCCACAGGGGAAAAAAGATGCTAACTGTCTGGCAGTGACTGAAGGATAAATGATTTCAAAAAACAGATGTAGAGCAGCTTTCTCACAGGTCTGACTTCAGATTTCAGTTCTTATTTGTTGTAGTTCCTGAGAAAAAAAATCAATTTCATCATGATAATGACATCAGTAAATGTTTCATTAAAGACTGTTCTGTGTATTAAAAAGATGGTTTCAGTGAGCCACGTCTATTCAGAATTTCTTTACATCCAGAGGTTACAAACACGAGATGAATTTAACAGCTTACAGTATATATTTCATGTGGCAGGATATCATGGAGAACAGCATGTTATCTACAGCATGTTATGTGAAACTCATTGAGGTAAATTCATATTTTACTGCAGCAGCACAATCTTACACTGAAATAAAAATACCTTTAAATATGCCACTATTGCCTGTTGATGCATATTCAACACAAGGCAAGGATCATAATAGAAATTTGCCGCCCTCCAGTGGTTGGAGTTATTCCAACCGATGCCTAATTTGGTAAACTTGCATACTAAATTCATAACTACTGTATGTGTTTTATTAAAATAATCAATCTACTTGATTTTAACAGCAAAAAAATAAATAAAAAATAACAAATGATTTATTTGCTTAGCAAGAGAAAAATTCCCACATTAAAAAATAACTGTTTTTAATGAAATCCCAGGTGTCCGACTTATTCGTAGCACGTTTGAAAAGAATGTTACTGAAGCATTTTATAAATTTATTATTCTAGGTTGATCAGACCATCTGTGGATTGTTTATTAGTTATTCATGACATCCTGTTTCCTTCATGTATAAATATGATATGGCTCTTCAAAATGGGAAAAACAGGAGAACATGCTGTTTAAGAAAGGCAGATGTGAAACAGGAAATGACCACAAGAAAACTATGAACAGCTAACCCATATCGACAGGCTTTAATAAAAAAAAATTAAAACAAGTAACAGCAACAAACAAGCCTGGACGGAGGCTAAACTTTATCCTACCACTATGCCAATTAACCACAATAATAAGGAAGGTAAAAAAAAAAAAATGTCCAAAACTCGGTGTTGGAAAACTGCAGGTAATATTTTACGACTGCAAAAAATAAATCATTCATTTTAATACTTTAAATACATCATTCAATGGTGCCAATAAATGTGGAAGGTGCTGTATGCACACATGAAGCAACCAAGCCACTGATTTTTGCACCCATTGTTTCTCAAAGGGTTTATAATGTTTGCTATAGTATAGTCATTATTTTTACAAACTTCACATTTTTGGAGGCACTCAAATAAATCTTATAAATTATGCATTTTCCATATCAAAATATAAAGACAAAAGATAAAAGCAGACATATTTCTAGTGGTATCTTTCATGTGTGCATTACTTTGTGCCATCCCAGCAAACGCAGCGGGACAATGTGGTGATTATTTTTGCAGGATGTGTTTGGTGTCGTATCAAATCTTCCTAACATAATAAGGGTTCTCACATCGTAAGGGCAGAAAACAGCAGAAATTCATCAGTAAAGATCCATCATTTCTTCAAGTGACATCTGCAGTTCCACAGACTGCAGAGAGGAGGCGCCAAGCTCAACAGCAATATTCTTCAGAAGCTCCATTGAAGTGGGAACCACCTGAGAGAGAAGAAAGGAATCAGACAAGCCACATTCACATTGTCATGATAACTGAAGGTATTTATTTAGAGTTCTTTTTTCTTTTATCAGCAGCTAATTATTTAAAATAAAACCGTTCCTTCACCTCGACCATGATGAGTTTTCTCTCCCAAGGCCTGTTGTCCAGGTCAGGCCACTTTTCCCCGAGACAGAAGAACAGGGAGCAGGGTGGGGAGTTCCCCCCATTAGTAAATTCAATAAATCCTACAGGGAATAAACAACATTAAACATGCTGTAAATGCAGTCATATACATGCTCACATAAAGGTATTTTTTTTCCCGTACGCACCTCGGTAAAAGTCCCTGACATAGTACAGAGGGTCAGGATTCAGTTTAGAAATCTCCCGCGGCTGTCTGCTGCTGTCAAACTTGGAGAAGCTCCAGTAGGCTCTGACCTCGCCCCGCCGCTGGCCGTAGATCACGTGCTGCGACATGCCCACGTCCAGGCCGTTGCCGAGGTTGTCCAGGATCTTCTGGGTCAGCAAAGCTTGGTTTTTATCCAGGATGCCTTCAGGTCCTGGCAGAGAGACGAGGGAGAGCCCCGTCTCATGATCCAAAACTGTACCGTTTAGATCAGGCCTGATGGGCATGGAAGAAGACGAGAGAGGTGGAGAGTTTTAAACAGCTTTCAGTCAGAGGGAGACAGTTTCATTTAGATAGAGCATAAACTCCTATAAAACCTATAAACCTTGTGTTAGACGTCTACTTAGTCGCGCTTTTAGACTACAGTTAGTGGAAGACAAAGGGACTGGACCGACCCAACCGAAGGGTTTTCAGAGAAAGTTCTCGAGTTTGTTGCTGGAATAAAATAAAATCCTTTTTTAGACCAACAAAATAGAAAACATCTGACCCCAAATGTTAGGAAACTGACAATAATTTGTTCTTTTCTCCTTTGTTTCATTGAAATATAATCCATTGCTGATTAGATAAAGCAAAAAGAATTCACAATAAAATAAGTTTCGTGTTTTTATTTGGGGAAAAAAAAAAAAAAAAGGTGGCAATTTTGGCCTGCAATACAAAAAGTTTGGACGCACGAGCCAGAAGACGAGGCTGTTTTTTCCTATGTTCAATAGCTGTCTATAGAATATTTTATGCTATAAAAAGTCAATTGTAATTCCTAAGCTTGGTGCTGCATTTAAAACACATGGTGAGGTCGTCGCTCTCACATTATCTCTCAGCTTCTTGATATTCTTTATTTCGAGTGGATGTAGAGGAGCATCAAGGTTTGACTGAAATCTCACTGAGCTGCTTCGAGGTGGAACATGGAATAAGTCAAACGTTGTTTCCTATTTGTTACCTGTAAACTATGCGGACTCCAGCTTCATTAGTAACCATCTGCTCAGACACCTTCACCCCTCTGTAGTACACACACACCCTGAACTGAGTCTCTGAAAGTGCACAAGGAGAAGAAGTACTTTAAAAACATGATCAGTGCCGCCACACCACCCCCCCGTGGGTTTTCCCTAATCCACACAGAGACAAAATTAGTCAATGAGTTACTCTGTTTGGATATTTCAGAGCTCTTCTTGGCAGGATTTGGTAGATTTTAATTAAATAGTTTAATTTCCTCCTGCAAGTCTTTGCTTGAGTTTGGATCTTTGTGAAGGCCATACCAGAAGTTTATAATTAGCGCGCTTTATTCATATTAATACAAATTTTAATGTGTGTTTGGGATCCTTGTACTGCTTGAACATCCAACTATGTCCTGGTTTCTGCCATCTGACCTAAACTGTCCTCCTTAGATTATAGGAAAATAGCTGAAATGTCCTGGATTAACCCAAGAACCACCAATGCTCAAGCCCACCATGAACTGGAAGCTGCTCGACTGCAGCCCTCACTCTCCAGGGTGAAGCAGGTTTACCACCAGCAAAGAGCGAGAGGTTGCTCCATAACGTCTGCCTTGTGGAGACAAAGACCGAGCTATCTGGCAACCGCAGTGGAGCCCCCAAGGGGGGGCCCAGGGAGGACCATGGCCCTCAGCCCAAAAACATCTCTGTTAGGTTAATTGGTGTCTCTAAATTCTCCTTAGGCGAGAGTGTGTGCGTGCATGGTTGCTTGTCCTGTCTGGCGATCTGTCCATGGTGTACCCCGCCTCTTGCATGATGCCTGCCGGAGATAGACACCAGCCCCCCTCGTAACCCTGCAAGGATAAATCATATCTTTTTAGCTGTGTCACCCCCAAATTTTCACTCTTTGGTCTGGCCACCCCTATTAAAATTTTCTGGGGGCGCCACTGGGCAAAGGTGACGAGAAGAACGTTTGGATGGGTCGAGATAAATTCAAGCCCAAGAACACTGTACCAAATGTCAAGCATGGTGGTAGCTGCATCATGGTGGGGGACTCTGTCACTTCCAGAGGTAAGAGGTTGTCCATTCGGATAAAGCGGATGGAATTGTGAGGGAAAACCACCTCCAGATTTTTCCACGTAAACGCTAGATTGGTTGAAACCAGGGCCCAGTCGGCTGCTGCAGCAGAACATCCCGAACACACACGACAGCAGATAAAGCTGGCTGGAATGGCTCTGGCCCCCAAAACCTGTTGAAGATGTGCTTGAAGATATGCTTGAAAGCCAAGGAAACTAACCGATTTAAATGATCCCAACCCCTTCTGATAGAAAAGTGATCAAATATCCAGCCAGAATTATGCCTTATTAGTGGCAAAAATGGTGAAACCAGTTTAAATAAATTATTAAAAGCACAAAACTGACATTCACACCCATGATGTGTGTATGTAAACTTCTGAGCAGCGCTGTATTTCATATCCTTTTTCTATTTGAAGGAATATGTGAGTTCCCCACCACCACCACCACCATCACTCACTGAAATGATCTCCATCTCTGGTCTGGTTCATCGTTTCTAGGAACTGCGCTGCCTGCTGCCCGTCACCGTAGCCCGCCCCCTCCGCTCCCCCCACTGGAAATGCCGGTTGCTCTGGCAACCCAGTTTCACGGGCTGCACCCTTAAACATTACTGGATCCTGCTGTTGCCCGGGCAACGGGTGTGCACCAATCAGGAGCGGATTCTGCTGCTGCTGTTGCTCAGTAGGAGGCTGAAAGCCTGTGGTGCCCTCTGTGGAAAAGTTGGGAGAAAATGGGAAAGTGTTTTGCAGGGAAAGTACCGCTGGTACCGTTTGTTTTCTGCTGCTGCTGCAGGGAGGAGGAGGCGGCTACCTGCTCCAGGGCCGATATTTAGTCCTTTTAGACACTCCTGGAGGATATCCTGGCTGGCTGGGCATTCTGCTGACAGATATTAATGTGTTTTAATAAAATCCAACAGTGATCAGTGAATCAGAATAAAAGCTCCCTGCTTACCTGGCATCAGAATATCCTCTGGATTATAAAGAGATCCATCATAAAATGGGACAACCTTACTCTGAAAATCACAGAAATACATCACTACGTTTAGCCATTTTGCAGAAATTAATCATTACTTCAACCACACTTCATGTGTAAAACACACATGGGCCTGTCACGACAACAAATTTTGCTGGACGATAAATTGTCCCAAAAATTATTGCAATAAACAATAACGTTGTTTTGAGACCATTTTTAAGTAATATATTGATAATGGTATAATTATGCAAGTTCGCCCTCTCAAAGACCAATAAACCTTAATTTTGTAAAGAACAATATCCCTATTATGTAATTTTCCATTTCCAATCTTATTGTCTTTATTTCATTATTTATTTTTTATCATTTTCAGTATTTATTTAGTAATTTTTTTTATTTACCCTCATTTTTTTTCCTTGTGTATCTTTTCCACATTCTGTATTTATTTAGTAATTTTTTAAGATATTTTAAATATCCAAAATAAAACTCGACAACAAAAAAACAACAACAAATAAAATGGAAATAAAAACCACATACAACTGAAACAATAAATAAAATGGATTGTGGTGTCTCCATAAACAAAACTGCCCTTCAGAAAACATTAATCATCAGAACTGAAATCATTGAGCTCATTTTAATTTATCAGGCAATTAACTGATTAATTGCTTATAGCGAGAGGCCTACACACGTTACGTACCTCCTTGGCTATAAAGGCATCCAAAACATTGGAGTCTTCTTGCTCCTGGGAGCCAGAAGAAGATTTGGCTTTGAGGGTAAAGAAAAATAAACTGATTGTTACAGTTTTAAGTTTTATAACAATCATCATTTAATGAACCACAACACCAAATGAATTTGAAAGAAGGTGATCCCTCACCTCCTGACGCCAGCTCCTCCGGCCATCGATAGACCTTATGTGGGTTCGCAGGATCGTTTTTGCTGTCTGACACCATTTTGAAACCCTTCGCTCTCAGGGCGCTGCGGAAGTTCCTCTTCCAGACTGAGGGCTCTCCTTGAGCACGGCCGTTTCCACTCACCTCCGCCCAGGCCTGCAGGGGGAGCAACACATCTCCAGTCCACCACTGTGGATGTTTTTACATTTTTGTCACAGCTAGTTGTGTTTAAGGTGGTAGGTAAGCAGGGGCCTTCAACGTTTTTCAGCCTGGGGACTTAGTACCATATAACACATCCCTTATTACTGTGCATTTAATACAAATCCACAGTTTCTCTACTTCACATTTTTATTTTAAATTTAACTTTGAATACAACAGTGATGGCCTAATAATGCCAACGCTAATAACGAACTGTTATTTCGGATAATATGCAGAACTTTTAACATAATAAACCAATTTTTGCTCACCGAATGTATAAATTTCTGACTGAAATACATTATTTTAATGCCTCCTTTTATCTATTTGTTACAGTCTAATCAGAAATCTCACGAACCCACTGCAGTACCTCCACAACACCCCTAGGGGTCGTGACCCCCACATTGAAGACCTCTGGTCTAAAGTGTTTTACAGCCTCCAACAGGATTTCTTCCAGGACTGTCTTGTATTCAGCTCTATTCATCTTCCTTTCAACTCCAGCTTCCTATTCCCTGCTAAAGAAAATCATCCCCACGGCATGATGCTGCCACCGCCATGTTTTACGGTAGAGATGGTGTAGAATAGATGCATTTACAGATTAAATTACACACAAGTAGACTCTTTTTCCTAATTAGGTGACTTCTGAAGGCAAATGCATGGTACAGTGCAGGAGAAATAACTCTTTCATTATGACTGCAGGTACACCGACCTTAAAGATGAGAACATCGGCGTCGGAGGAGTCCTGTCTCAGAGCGTGCTTCCATGGGATGCAGAACTCTGTCTGCTCAGGGTTTGTCCACTGGACACCTGGGTACCTTCCACTGTCGATGTTGGCCTTGAGCCATGGGATCAGCAGCGGTTTTGAATGAGCCATTTCTGCAAAAGAGAAGAGAAATAGCTGCTGTTATCAGCAAGGTGTAGATTACATTGAGGCAGCTTTCCAGAATCTGAATGCAGACATTTACAATACGCGTCTCTTCTTGAGTGAATTTAAGTGTTATAGTCTTCCAGATGTTTTTTTTGTTTTTTTGTTTTTTTGTTTTAACATATTCCATCCGATTGTTATCGAGTACAGTGAATCACACACAGATTAGGAGTTTAGAGGCAATTTATCTTACGGTAATGTAATCTCTATTATAGTACCATAGTCCATTAAGACTCACAACAAGAGCATGTTTTACCAGCACTTACTCCACTTCTGTTTCTCACTAGCAATTAAAGCTGCAGTATGTAACTTTTACAAAAAGTATGTTTTTTACATTTGTTAAAACTGTCACCATGTCGTTGACAGTTTGGTATGAGACAGATAATCTGTGAAAAGATCAAGTTCCTCCACCTCTGTATAAAAAAAGCACCGTTCCCGACCTAAAATGACCAATCAGAGCCAGGAGGAGGGTCTTCATGCTGTTAACCAACCTCATGTACGTGCTGCTAAATGTGCTAATGGTGAAGAAACAGCTTACCGTTCCAGGAAAACTGTTTACTGTCATTGGTGGCCATGCTAACTAGCCTTAGCATTCGTGGCAGGCTATGTTGTGGTGAACCAGCTGTAGCATAGCAGAGAGCAGGGGGAGTGTGTGAGCGGCGCGTACATGAAGGTGATAAACAGCGCTAAATCCCTCCTCCTGGCTTTGAGTATTTGTTAGCTCCACTAACGATAAAGCACGACACCAACATGGTATTTAGTGTAAGCTAATGCTAAAGCACTAACTTCAATTTAAACTATATCTTCTATTGAAAGACTACAATCCTCGGGCACCAATTTAATTTTGCCATTATAATTTACATGTTCTAAAATGCCCTTAGATATTGTATTTATGTTTATATGTTGTTCTCTACTGTCTGGGTGCCTTGAGATGTTGCGAGTTTGCGCTGCATCATTGGCTCCTCCAGTTGGTCAGTGAGAAATGCTGCCGCCTCGATCGGATCAGACTCGTTGCACCTGCTGTGCAGAAGTGTTTTAAGTTCCCTCTCAGTGTACGCATGATTATCACAACATTGTCCAAGCTGCTCAGTAACAGCAAAATCCAAGCATGAGCGGGCTGAGTTCCTGTGGAGGAGACATTTTCTCAGCTGCTTTTCTGCAACATCATCATGTTAAGGTAAACAAATACCATGTTCTAACAATAAAAGGTATCATATTCGAATGTGAAAACCTAATTGATCAAACAATATAATTATCATATTCATACAATATAAATATTGTATTATAATAATGTGGAAAGTATGTTTTTAGAACAATAAAGGTGTTGTGTATCACGTGATATAGCATTATTTTTCTTTTGCCAGGGTGGCAGCTCTATGATTCTGTACTTTTATAGGTTCTTAGAAAAAAAAATTGGCCAAAATATGAATAGGCCGATCAGACCTAAATGAAAAACTAGAAATCGGTATGGGCCAGAAAATGCCTGATCGGTGCATTTCTACAATCCTAATACAAGATTGTTCACACATATTCTTATTATACTGTAAAATTATGGATACATGTAACACATATATGAAAAACTGTTATTTTTACATCCAACCCATTGTGATTAAAGATAATTCAAGCATTTATTTCACAAAACAGTTTAATTCTGCATTTGTCCCTTAAATTCAGCTTTTTTTTTTTTTTTTTTTTTTTTTTTTCTGTGTTTTTCAGTAATACTATGCACATTTGTTACCACTTAGCTTACAAACTAAAACAAAGGTAAAAGTGATTTGAAGTGACTTGTGTTTCTGAAGAGTGTGCTGACCTATTGGCCAAGTCACCCTTTTAAAAGAGACCTTGGTCTTAATAGGTTCTGGTTACATAAAGGTTACTAAATAAAAAAATAAATAAAATGTAGAAATAATAAGTTACAAATTAAAAAGAAGCCAGAATTAAAACCTTATTTAAATATAAAACTCTTGAAAGTGGGCCCATATTGCAGCTTTTTTTCCCCTCACTTCCCCTAAAATATCAGAAATTTCAAGAAAAAAATCCCAGGTATTCACAACTTTGACAAATAAAGAGGAAACAGACTGAAAGCTGAGTAAGAATAATAGTTTCATCCTCTATTATGACAGGGAAATACACTTAAAATACTTAAAACGTGAGCTTCTGATATTGATGCGTAGTCAAAGCCCAAATTTCTGTATTAAGTGTTTTGTGTTTTTTGTTTTTTTTTTAATTACTGCGCTGATTTAATATTCTAATCTTAAACATTGTTTTGTTGTTTATTGTAAGCAAAAAATCTTCAGAATTAACAGAAATAAAGATTTGAAAACATCAGTCTGTGTGTATTTCGTCTATATTCTCCATTAACTCCATTAATATACTCCATTAACAAAGTGCTTCACTTTGTTAATGGAGTTATTGAAATGAATTAACTTAATAATATGCTAATTTTTTGAATGGGTCGGTATACCACCTCTATCTTTCACCACACAGACAGAATAAGTGAGCCTCT
Source organism: Anableps anableps (assembly GCA_014839685.1). Taxonomy (NCBI): domain Eukaryota; kingdom Metazoa; phylum Chordata; class Actinopteri; order Cyprinodontiformes; family Anablepidae; genus Anableps; species Anableps anableps. Next base: position 27,470,605 of record CM026084.1, read on the forward strand.
CGTACCTTTTTAGTGACGAAGGTTCGGTTCGCTCAGCTCGGTTCGTCCAGTCGTCGTTTTCGGAGCCCGGGGTGACAAACCTGCCCGCCGCTGTTTGGAGGCGCAGACACGGCGAGGGACGGTGACCAGTTGTCCTCCAATCCGAGCTGCGGATTCCCTAAATACTGACACTGGCTGATTTCTCACTTTCGGTGCTTCAGACTTCTCGGGAAACTCCGAACGTTTGTTTCGTTTTCCTGATGTGACGTCAGGACGTCAGGCGGGCAAAACGTCCTCAGAAACACACACGAGACGTGCGCCCACTTCTGAGAACCTACCTTCTACATGTTGACATAAGATGACTTAAATAATAGCATTAAAGTAATCAATTAATTAAAGTCATTATTTATTATTATTATTATTTTTTGTCTTATTTGTATTATTATTTTTATTATTATTATTATTAAGGCTGTACAGTGGCGCTGTTGCTGCAATAAGGTTCTGAGTTTGAATCCCAGCCTAAGCTCTATCTGCATGGAGTTTGCATGTTCTCCCTGTGCATGTGTGGATTCTCTCTGGGTACTCCAACTTCCTCCCACAGTCCAGAAACATGACTGTTAGGTTAACTGGTCTCTACTAAGTGCATGGTTATCTGTCCTGTGTGTCTCTGTGTTGCCCTGCTGGACTCGGGACACATCTAAAAGTTGCAGACCACTTGGTGTGGAGGTCTGGATTTGAAGACCCCTGATCTAATCCATTCCAGAGTCGCTCTGGCTGTATGATTCGGGTCATTTTCCTGCTGAAGGTGAATTTATTTATGGGTATCAGAGCAAAGGGGGCAGAATGCAACTGCGCTACTCTTGCAGGTTTTTAAATAGTAGAAAATGATGTATCCCTCCACTTCACAATTTGGGACTACTTTGGTTCGAATCCTACCTAAACAACAGGGATTTCTTTGTGTCAATAGGCAACTTCTCATCGGAGCAGACCAAAAAAAAAAAATCACATGTGGAATACCCCAAGGTTCAATCTTGGGACCTCTCCTATTTAATATCTACATGCTCCCACTAGCTCAGATTATAACAAGTAATAAGATTAGCTACCATAACTATGCAGATAACACACAGCTCTACATTACAATGTCAACAGGTGACTATGAACCCATCCAAGCACTGAATAGATGCTTCGAACAAATCAATGCTTGGATGCGCCAAAACTTTCTCCAGCTGAACACAAACAAAACTGAAGTTATTATCTTTAGACCTAAAGAGGAACAATCAAGAGTCCGCGTGCAGCTTCAGTTATTACAACCAGAAACTAGTGGTCAGGCCCGAAATCTACGTGCAGTGATGGACTCAGACCTGAACCTTCAGACACATGAACATAGTTACAAAGTTGGCCTTCTACCACCTGAAGAACATTTCTAGGATTAAAGGACTAATGTCTCAACAAGATCTAGAGAAACTCAGCCATGCGTTTATCGTTAGTCGCATTGATTACTGCAACAGCGTCTTAGCAGTTCTACCTAAAAAGTCAATCAGACAGCTGCAGCTGATCCAGAACACTGTTGCTCATGTTCTCACTAAGACCAGGAAGATAGAATACATCACTCCAGTTCTTCCGCTAGCTCAGAGAATAGACTTTAAAATACTTCTGTTAGTTTATAAATCACTGAATGGTTTAGCACCAAAATACATTAAAGACCTGTTGTTATTGTGTCAACCTTCCAGATCATTCAGGTCTTCTGGTTCTGGTCTACTCTGCATCCCTAGAACCAGAACCAAACATGGAGAAGCAGTTTTCAGTTTTTATGCTCCACTAATATGGAACAAATTTGCAGAAAAGTGCAAAACCGCCAAAACTGAGTTCCTTTAAATCAAGGCTAAAAACCCACCTGTTTAGAGCTGCCTGTGATTAATAAGAACCAGAACATTGATCAATATTTTCAAATTATATTTGCTTGATGATCTTTATGATTTTGATTCATTGATATTTTCTCAATGATTCTGATGATTTTTCTGCATACTTGCTTGATGACTTTGATGCATACTTGATGTTTTTACGATGTAAAGTATGTTTAACTGCCTTGCTGCTGAAATGTGTTATACAAATAAATTTGACTTGTTGTTCCACCACATAAACTCCCATTAAAATACATCGATGTTTGTGGTTGCAATGTGACAAAACGCGGAAAAGTTCAAGGGGTGCGAACATTTTCTGAGGAAATTTAAGTCTCAGCAGTGAGTAAAGGTTAAAATCCGGCACTTTTATGCTTCTGTTACACAATTTCATCCAAAAAGGGGTTAAATATTCAACTGCATGTTGAAATGAATCTGAATCCTTGCAGAAATCACCAAGGATCTGTCCGGCGTTCCTGATCCTTGCTCTTCTGATGGTCGGCAGAACTTCACAGTCGCACACAGAGGAAGGGAAACAAAACCATTTGTTCTTTGTAGATTTTATTTGTTTTTCAAATACAGGAGAGTTAATGTACAGAAGGACAAAGAGTTTCATCAAGAACTGTACAGTATTTACACATCTTTTTTTTTCCTTTTTTATGGAAAATCGGATTGTTTTCAAAATAAGTCATAGTATGCACAGACATCAAAATGATAAAAATGAAATGACTATTTCCTCTTTAAATATTACTTATTTATACTCCTCCTTCCCACATGGGAAAGGGATAGTTCTTTTCTTTGCACCTGCATGACTGATGATTGAACTGAAGCACAACAATGTTAAGTTTCAAATAAATGTTACCGTTCTTTTTTCTTTTTTTTCTTATTTTTTCAATTTTACACCCACTGTATTTGATACATTTCTGTCTTGACGCCTGTTCTTCTGTATAGAGGGGAAGACGACTTGGATATGTGGGTTATGATTGTATACTGATCCTGTGGAAAATAAAAAGCTATTTAAAACGTCTGGGGCAGCAAACCAGCGCGTGTGAGAGTTTTTAAGTTAAAAACCTCCTCATATAAATAATAAAAATGCGTTCATATATTAACACACGGTCGCCTGGTGCTGCCCTTCCACGTAAGCGCATGACGACAAGAGAGCGCCTCCTAACACTTTTCATGTTTCTATCCACGATCATGCTGCTCACGGCACGCAGATTAAAAAGCACTCTCGCCGCCTTCCACTCTTTTCAAAAGCCGACAGCTGATGTTAGTCTTTTCAAAAAAATAATTTATGTAAAAACTAAGCGGTAATAGTTTCTCTTTGAACTATTGTCTTTTATGACACACAGTTAACAAGACGTCAGTGACTCCTCCGTTGACTTGGTTTTCCGGCTCCTCCTCTCAATCCTCCTGGTTTCGCTCAAATTTTTTTTTGTTTTTTTTTTTTAAAACAACGATCCGGATCCTTCCCGTTTCATCCAGAAGGTCCCACGCTCACAAAGTAAGACATTTCTTTAGTGATTGGTCAACAACAAGACAAAATAAAAACAGGCCAGCGTCCGAGGTCAGGTCAACAGCCCCTCTTGTGTTCGTCAAGGGCCTCGAAAACTTTCTGCTCGGATCTGAAGAGATTTGAAGAGGGTCTGGGGACTGTACAGTGGGATTCATCTGGGTTGTTTTTTTTTTCAGATTCTCATTTTATTTACTTTTTTTTTTTTTTTTTTTTTTTTTAAACGTCTTAGTTTAGCTCTCTGTGTGTCTTCTTATGAGGGCAAACTCAGGCTTTGGTGCTGAGAGTGAGCAGCTCGATGAAGGAGCTGAAGAGGGTGTCGAGCCAGCTCTGGTTGGCCATGCACTGCTGCACCACTTCCTCTTGGCCCGGATCCTCCGCCGCCTGCTCAATGGTGTTGGTCTGTGAGAGTGGAAGAGAAGCACAGGCAACTCTGAGCCAAACAGAAAGCATCCAGCGACTCAAGCTGCAGAAATCATAAAAAGTGTATCTGCGATGATTTGAGTTTTTAACGGATGACTGACCTCTTTCTTGCACTGTAGGAAGGTGTGGTACTTATAGTGATGCAGGGAGTGGTAGAGACTGTATATCCGGTACGTCTCTGCTGACAGCTTAAGGTCCTGTAGGAAAAAGAGGAGCCAATTTCATTGTAAAATAAAATAAAATGCATTTTGTTGGGATTTTTGTGAAAGATCAAAATAAAAATCGGAATAAAAACCGGAAAAGCTGGGCGTGCGTTTATCTTCAGCTGGGGTCTGCACATCTGGAAGCAGACAACTATACACTTACTTCCCTTAAAAATAGCTCAAACTCAGGCTGGATGGCTAGAAAGCATCTGCTCACAATGATTTCTGAATCATTCTACAAATTCTTAACTGGATTTAGGTCTGAGCTTTGACTAGGCCATTTGATGATATCTCTGGCTATATGTTCAGAGTCGTTGTTCTGCTAGAAAGTGAACCTCCACCCAGTCTCAAGTCCTTTGCAACCTCTAGCACATTTTTTTTCCAGGATTGTCCTGAACTACGCTCCATAACGCTGCCACCACCATGTTTAACAGAGGGATGTGCAGTTAGTTTTTTGCCTCATGCAGCTTTTTGTAAGTAGGTCAAAAAAGGTCCATCTGGGCCCTTTCTTACTAATATAGTGATTTTATTCAAGGGTACCTGAGTGAGGGGGCTGAATACACATGCACGTCCCTTTATCATATTTTAATTAGCAAAAACATGTCAAAAACCAATTGTTTTTCTTATCAAATCACAATTACAAATGAAACCTCAATAAAATATACTGACATTTGTAGTGTAAGGTAACTTAAAGTGAAAAAGTTCTTTTTGCAAGTTAATCAATTTTTTCTTCAAACCTATAAAAAATTAGACAAGAAAAATAAAAAATAAAAACTCAGAAGTATCACTGAGAGCTGTACTTCCACAAAGAATACCCAGCAAAGTTTCCAAGTTTCCCCAAATTCCTCCAATCGTGCTCTAGTTATACAAGCTAGTGGTTCCAACACAACACAGAGGCCATTTTCACTTATCCACATTTTTACTGTGAAGAACTTAACTCTATTCAAGTCTGAATTATTTTGGATGATAAAGAGAAAATGTGAAGCTGTTCTGCAAACTCACAGCAGGTGTTACTCTCCATTTATTACAAAGGTTAATTCTGTCAAACCATAGTTTCAGTGTCTATATATAATACTATACCGATTCTTTTACAGATGTCCCAATCATCTGGTCATAAATGTTTTATGTTCCTTTAAATTTAATGTTGTTTCTCACTTTTACGCCGTTTCCGCAAACACGAGCTGTAGAAATAAGGTTTCTACCGAAATCACTGCAGATATTTAGCAAATAAGCAAAACTTAAATGGAAAAAAACCAACTGTAGCTTTGTCAGGACTTGGAAAGTTTTGGTTCTGGTCGCGTGGGTTAGTGAGACATAAAACACTACAACATGATGTGCCAGGCAGAATCAGCAGAGTACGGCTGATAAACTGGGCCTGCTCATCTAAGGAGCTGTGAAACAAAATGCCTCAAAGGGAAAAAAGTCTTCAGCTGTAGCTGCAGCTGTGTGATTTTCTCACAACTCTTCAGACATTTAACGAAAAGCTTTCAGTGCCAACGGCTTTGAGACTGGTGTTTATCCGTCCTCATGAAAACAGTGTTTAAAGAGCCCCGAAAGGATAAAGTTTGAAAAAGTTTCTCAGAGTAAAAAAAAGCTCATATTCCAGCTTTTGAAGATAAAGACGATGATTTCAGAGCTGCAGCTCTATCAGATCGGTTTATCCCAAACGACTGGCCCCACTCCACCTTTCTCTGCATTACAGCGCCACATACAGGCCGGACGTAATTTTCACAAAAATGAAAGACTTCATAATTGTATTTCTTGTTTAACATCAACATTTCGTGTTCTTTTTACACGTCTGATGTGTGTGAAATACGATGAAATCTATTCCATCTGACGCTACCTGTGGTTTAGGCAGAGTTTTCTTGACTCTGTTGAGGGTCTTTCGGTTGTAGGCGTCACCAGTTAGCCGCACCCTCACCACTACGGTGTCCAGAGAGTCTGCCATCATTTGGGGGTAAGCATGCAGAACATCCTGTCAGACAAAAGAGGAAAAAAGTTGTTGATTTAGAAAGAGGCAAAAGTTATTTTGGAAGCGACTGTTTGATCTTTCAAGATTTTTGTTGAGTACATTTCTTATGGTTAACTCTGTGAGTTGGCATGATGTTATGATAAAGTTTGGAAACGTAGACTGGATAAAAAAAAAAAAAGCATAATAGTCTGTAATATTGTGGTTTCAAAGACCTTTATACAGAAAAAAAACCCCAATCTGATGTAAACATGCTTTTTTGGGCCTTTTGTCTGTGACTTTAAAAAGCGGCAACTGTTAATTTAAAATGTTTCCAAGATACCTGTAGGTCCATCTCAATAAACTAGAATGCCATCCAAAAAGTTTGTGAGGTTAGTAAATCAGTTCAAAAAGTAAAACACAAAGATGTAGAGCAAGCAGACACAGAGTGCTGTATTTGATGATTACACTTTAGACATAATAAAAACAACATTGTGTTTCTTAGAAATTAAAAAAAGGACTTGTAAAAACAGAAATGTTTAGCTTTGCAGTCGAGGAACCCTTCACATAGGGGTAAGCCTCAAAAGCTGTTGCTAAAGAAGCTGGCTGTACACAGAGCCGTATTCCAGCATATTGATGGCTGATCTCCTCATGCCACCCTGCAGTGACGCAGTCATTTTTGCAAAAGGAGCCCAGAACAAGTACTCAGTGTGGGTACGGTTCAGCACATGGACATGCTGTTCAGAAGGCATTAAAAGTTCTTTTTAATGGTTCAAACTTTGGGTTTTTCCATTTGCTGTAAGCCAGAATCATCAAAGTTAACAGAAATAAAAACTTTAAATGTGTCACTCTGTGTATTAAATCTGCATGATCAGTTTTGAAATAAATTACTGTATTAAATAAACTTTGTGATCATATTTTACTTTCCTTACATGTGCAGATGCTATTTAACTCCAACCATTAAATATCAAATTGAATGAAAAGCTTGAATTTAGTTGGAAAAGCGCAACCTAAAATGACTAAACAAATAAAAACCTGGAAAGATTAACACCTGGCAGGCAGGCAGGCTGCTGAAGATGGATTACCTGGTGTTGAGAACTCATGCTGACTTTCCTCAACAACCTTCTCTTCTGTTCGCTCAGGATGCTGTCAATCTTCCTCATTGGGGGCAGGTACAGCTCATCTAACGGCCAATCAGGGGAAGGGAAGTTTTCATTAGTCATCATTCATGCAGCTGCTAATCATTTTAATATCAAGGGCCAAACATAAACCAGCTCATTCTGGCTGCGGATCTGCATTTCCAGCCTGTCACACCTTGTTTATCTAAGCTTGAAGAACTCATTAAAAGGCTGGTATGAATATGCAAACTCAACAGTCAACTAATCCTCTTCTGCTTTGAAGTAAGTTAGTTCAGCTGCCCTAGCAAGCTGATACTTGGCAGCAGTGCTGGTTATTCAACCTGACCTAACCTAACTTCCCATTTTAAAAACAAAACCACTCCCTTCCTAATGCCTTTAAATAAATCCGACCATAAGGCATTTAAAACAGAGAAAACATGACCGACAGATGGGAAAGTCTGGCCGGTTTGGGAAGACGCAGGAGTTCTCACCGTCTGTGTCTTCCAGAGCTTGGATCATGTCTGGGTCCAGGGCCGTGCTCACCAGCATCTCCACGTAGCTCCTGAACATCTCCCTCATGGCACGGTTGTTCACTCCTCCCTTAACTGGCACTGAGAGGGGGCAGAATAACCAGTTTAAAGCTCTAAAATGGAAATAGCAGGTTAAGTAAAATGCAGGGGCGTAAAAGTCCAACAGTTATCTCACTTTCATTCTCACTAGCCGCCTCATCAGAGGAGTCGGAGTCAGAAGATGAAGGTACTGATGAGGGTACGTTCAGCCACTTCTTCCTCTTCTTGGGGGGAGGCTCGGCCTTCACTTTGCTCGACTTGGACTTGGGCGGTCGCTCGGCCTTTTCCTTCTCCTTCTTCTCCAGGGTTTTCTTGTCCTCCTTCGCCCTACCGCGGTCCGCGGTTCCCGGACGTTTTTCCGCCTTCTCCTGCTGCTGCTGTATCCGCTTCTCCGCCTTCTCCTGTTGAGACTGTGTCCGCTTCTCCGCCTTTTCCTGCTGCGGATGTACCCGCTTCTCCGCCTTTTCCTGCTGCGGATGTACCCGCTTCTCCACCTTTTCCTGCTGCGGATGTACCCGCTTCTCCACCTTTTCCTGCTGCGGATGTACCCGCTTCTCCGCCTTTTCCTGCTGAATTTGTGCTCGCTTCTCCGCCTTTTCCTGCTGCATCTGTATTCGTTTTTCGGCCTTTTCCTGCTGCATCTGTACCCGCTTCTCTGCCTTTTCTTGCTGCATCTGTACCCGCTTCATCCTCTCTCTTTCCTTCTCAGACTCCTTCTCTTTCTCCTTGGTTTTGGGCACCGCGGCTGCGACCTCCTTCTCTTGATGTTCTGTCGTTGTTGCGGGTTTTGACGTTTTCTCTTTTTGCTCTCGATGGACAGGTGGAGTCACACGCTCATCTTTCTCTGTTACCCTCGGTGGAGGAGGTGGTGGCGGTGGTGCCTGGGAGGCAGGTGGAGACGCCATTCTAGGAAGGGACTGTCGCCTGTTAGACAAAAATAAAATTGGAAGTTTAATCTCCAGCACAAAACAGACTGTTGCCAGTTGGAAATATAGGAAATACAGAGAATAGACTGTGGGACTATATACTGACACTTTAGACCAGTGGTGTCCAAACTTTTTGCCTACTACTACTACTTTTGTTTGTAGAAAACAGATCAGTAAATCACTGTAGGCTCCAAACCTAAACTAGAACTGGAAGCAGTTATCAACGGATTCCAAGCCCAACCCAGTAAATCCATGTTCCATGAAAACATTCAAAAACATTCATCAAATAGTCATCAAATTGAACAAGTGTATGAAACCAAATATTTGGGAATAATAACTGATCCTACGGGAAGGGTTTAAGCTATATTTTTGCCCAAGTCTGTAACTATAACTATGATAATCAGTATAATAAAGTTATTGCGTTTATGTAAAAAAAAATACAAACAAACAAAAAAAATAATTAGATCATTTTACACATTTTTGTTAAAATGTTCACATAATTTGAGTTGCATTTTTACACATGATAATTATCCCATTAGAATCTCATCCCGGTCTATGCCTCCTACTAACCAAATTAAACATTGCAAAATATCACAATTCTCCTTAAATTGACAATATGGAAAAACTCTGGTGACTCAACACTAAATGGTCCATATCTTTAGTAAATCGAGGTGGAAGAGGATGACGCAGGAATGTAAAGGGTTAAGGAAAGGTACCTGAGCCCAGGTGCAGATCGCCGCCAAGGTCTCCGAGAGCAAACCCTCACATAGTCCTTTTTGTTGACGTTCTCCAGAAACTTCACATATATCCGCTGGTACCGTCTCTTAGCATCGCCGAAGTAGCCAAGATACTAGAACAGAAATATATTTCCAGAACTTTGTAAAAGCAACAACAACAAAAAAAACCCACTAAGATATTCTTTTTGTTTGTTTAATCGTGGTCGGAGTGGAACGTTCAAACAGCATCTAAGTCAACAGGACGGTTAACAGGTGTGGTGAGACCACGGAAGGACTGCGGGTGAACTCACGTTGCTGGTGGCGCAGAACTGCCTCTGGCCATCTTTGATCTCTGGGCTGAACTTCTGCAGCAGGGCTTTTTGCACCCTCCAGATGGGCGGCGGCTCGCGGCCCGTCTGCAGAGCCAGCTGTGCACAAACACAGGACACACAGTTGTTCGATCAGAGAAATGTATACGATCGAATGCATACCTAAATGATTAGACACAAAAATACCTTAAGAGTCCGAATGTCTTCCACCCGCACCACAAATTCGTCCCTTTCTCTGAAGATGCCCTCTCCTCCGCTCTCGCTCTCATCCTCCTCGCTTTCTCCAACAATGGCTGCATCTTCCTGCTTCTGGGCGAGGTGCAGAGAGGTGATCTTAGGAGCTGGAGGCTCTTCAGGAGAGGCAGGAGACTCCGGTGACGGCATGGGAGACTCCTTTTGAGCCGAGGATGAAGGAGGAGGAGGAGGAAGAGGAGGAGGAGAAGCTGGCGGTGGTGTGGCAGGTTGAGGAACAGCGACTGGTTCAGGAGGTGGAGGTGGAGAAGGGGATCTGGGAGCGGCGGGGCTCGGAGGCAGGGAATCCTCCTGTTGCTCCTCTTGTGGAGGTTGCGGTGAGGGGAGGGAGAGGGGAGGGAGGGGGGAGTGAGAGGGAGAAGAGGACGATGCAGGAGATGGAGGGACAGACGCTTGTTCAGGAGTTACTGGCTCTGGTGGAATCTCAGGAAGAGGAGCTGGAAGGAACAAGGTGGAGCAGATGAAATTCATGAAAATCAAACCAACACACAGATTAAATTGAACTCGTGTTTGAAAGAGTTGGTGTCAGAGTCGTCCAGTGTCGTCTCTGGAAGAGATTCCACCTCTCATCTGGGAGGTTTCTTCACTTCTCTTAATGGGTGGAGAGTTTCATGCTTTTAAAGCCTAGCTTGGACATTCCCACTAGAAGGTAGGTCCGGGCAAGATGGCTTAAAAATAAAATCTCCAGATTTTTTCATAACCTGATCTGATTTCTGATTTTAATTGATTTTTTTTCTTGGTTTCTTTTCTAAAAAAAAAAAAAAAAGAAACTGCAAATGACAGAAAATATTTTCAAAAAGTGGCTTTTATTCTAATCAACCCTTTTGTGAGTTACACGATGGAGTATTAGGGCCAAGCTGAAAGAATTTTTGTTTAATTAAGAGAATAAAGTCATAATATTAGCACCCTAAGGACACAATTTTCCAAGAAGAATGTCTCAAAAATGTGAGAAAAATGTGAGAAAAAAAGTCGTTAAAACCAAAAAAAGCTTCAAGAGTTTTCAAGCTCTAATGTGAGAAGCTCAGTCTGTGTGGTTCTTTCTTCAAAATAGACTGTAAAACACGCGTGTCAAAAAAAAAACTATGTTTGCCCTGACATCACTCTGAACTATGGAAACACAAGGATTGCACTGGTGAAAAAAAATCCCAATTTTCCAAAAATTACATCTTCAAAAACCAAAAATTTGATTAATAAATAAAATCGATTTATTGTCCAGCCCTATCAGAAGGTTTCCTGAGCCTAGTCTGACTGGTCGTTACTTGTGGACTGTTTACCAGTCTGACTAAAGGTATTTTGAGGATCTGTTTCAAGGTGTGAATAAAGAAAAAGTTGAGGTTTCACTGGATGTGTTGAATGTGGGGGTGTTGTTTTATTTTAATTATTTTTTTTATTCCTAGACTCAGCCTACTTCAATATGAACACTGAAGTGTACCCAAAACCCATCACACACACAGTGTGTGTGTGTGTGTGTGTGTGTGTGTGATGGGTTTGAGAATCTGTAAATAACTCAATACACCCCTGAGGAGAGTTGTTCCTACATTTGCTGTGGCTAGTCACATTTTCTCTCATCACTGGGCCAAGCATGTCTACCAGAAGGACAGAGAAAAAGGTTCAGGAAGACAAATCTGTGACTGCTAAAAAATTTAAATTCTTAAATTCAAATTTATTCTTTTTCTCAGCCCGTTTTTAAAGTAATTCTTATCCCAAGGTAGAGTACAAATATTCACTGTGAATTTACAGTTGATATCTGAGCAGTTTTAGGGTTTGACATGCACTAAAAGGACAAAAAACATTTGGATTTTGTGAAGTTTACTTGGGTGTTCACCTTTACAATTTAATAATTTTGGACCAGTTTGCCTGAGGAATTCAAGTAACGACCACATTTCAAGTCATACCCGCCACAAGGACACAGAGGACCTGCTTTGACAACAAGGGATAGACAATATGGACGTTATCACGATATTTTCTGGTATTTATTGGGGTAACAATTAAAGTGACAATAAGATGTATTAATAACTTCCTTGCTGACTTTTTAGGCAACTATACGGCTATGACTGAATGCCACTGCAGTCAAAGAAGCACAAATCCTAATACAGTGGACCCCTGGTGACTCTAAAGCAACTACCAACAGTTGAGACCTTCTCTAAAAACGTCAATAGCTGCCTATTTTAATAGTTCAAACACCAAACAGACCTCAATATGCATTAATACGCACAGTAGAAACCGTCTTAGCACTACCAGAGAAGCTAACATCCTTGGTCTTCCTCATCTCGACTCCTGGGGGTTCAGCCAATCGTTGCCAAGGACAATGAATGATGCTACTAGATTGGCTGTTTTGCAAACGCCATCCGTGTCAAGTAACATTGCACCTAGGTATTCCTGCTTAAGCTGCATTTTCTTTCAAATATTTTAGATGAGCGCAACAAAAAAGTCTGTGAATACGAGAATTTGTGAATAATTTCGAGTCAAGTTCCACAAAAAAATCCGAATACTGAGCCGCGTTAGATGGGGGTTCACTGTACTCCTCTTAAAAACCCATCCTCTCTGAAAAAAACTTCTTCATGATACCAGTTATATAAAGAAGTGAGATTTTTATCACAAAACTGCACAAGGTCACTGCATTTAATCATATTTCACATTTATAGACATTTATTGATGCTGTAGAGAAAACAGTAAAAGTAACAATCCTGTCAATTTTTAGGGTTTTCAAACATCAAGTCATATTTTTTATCATGTTACAATAAATGCCTGTCCCTATTGACAACGGAGGATTTGAAGTATTTTTTTTTTTTTTTTTTTTTTAATCCATCACCGTCTATGAGGAAATGTGGTTTTATAACTCTTATAAATCATATTCACCAGCAGGAGATCACAGAGTTATTTTGGTTTGGTCAGGGGTCATAATCTGTCATATGTCATGAAAATCAACTCCCCCGAACAGAGATCAGAACAGGAATAAATGGAAATAAGGTTTAATAAAGTTCTTACAAAAATATAAAGTTAAAACTATGAGAGTTGAGCATTTTATGACTAATCATCCCTATATTTTCTGAAAATATTGGACAACAATAAAAAATAAACCTAATAATCAATCGGCTGCATAATATTAGAAGAACAAATGATGGACTATAATATCAATGAATGTTGCAATAACCATATGACTTGCAATAAAAAACTAATACTTAAAAGAGTTTATGTCTTTCTCCTTTGGGGTCATAGCAAACATGGACTCCAGAAAATGAATTGTCTATCCAGCTACTGGGAAAAATAGATTTTTATTTGTGGCATTAAAATAACTGGATTTTAGCTTGTTAATGCGTTTACCACCTCATTACCTTCTAAAACTTTTTATGTTGCGTTAAACACCAAGTGTCCCAAAAGATATTGCAGTCATAGAGAACCTGAACGTCTGGCACTTAAATAATTAGCTAACACTTATTGCAGTCCGTGCAATTCTTCACAATACGCATATTAAGCACCGTAGTATTACAATAACAAACTTGTCACATATATTCTGCAGCCCTACTACGCAATAGATTAAGTACAAAGGTATGAAATGCTTTGCTTACGAATACGTAATGAAAATAGGAATGGATTAAAAAAGAAACAAAGGGAGGAAACGTCAAAGAGCCAAACTGACAACACAGATGAACAACCTCGGCCCTCGAAGGTCAACACCCTGCATATTTTAGCCTGAATCCCACTTCCTAGGGTTCCCCCACCCCATCGCACTTGTTTTAGTTAGTGGACACTATAGTACACTGATAATTACACTCCTAGAAGATGATATAGTATTCATTCTCAGTGATTCCTACGACAAAAGATTTTTAATATCCCAGCATGTACCACGTAAACAGACATCAATCCTGCAGCAGATCCTAGCATACAGTATTTTAAAGGGGCAGTACTGTTGTTTCCAGCCACATAGAGTCATTTTATAGCACAAGCAAGTAAGTATATTACCTTCAGTTGTTATAAAAATGTTGTACATATTAAATATGACTTGAAAGAAATTTGACTTTGTAATTTAACGCCTTGAAATTGGGCCTCTGTCTCTTTAAGAAAGTCCTGCTCTTTCCAACACTCCACCTTCAGGAAGTCATCACAACATTGCACCTCTATTAAACCTTTAACAACGTTTTTACTAGAGTTACATTGATAAGTAGCTCGTATAATGAGCTCAGCAGATGTGCAGTTCCACCGGGTATTTGTTAAATGCTGCTGGCTGGTCTGAAGGAGCTGAGTGGGGGAGGGTTGCTCTGTGAGGCGGAAGCTGGGAGGCTGGGAGACTGCTGCTCCGAGGAAGAGCTGCACCCCGAAGTTGGAGCTGTATCCACCCAGGTGTTTTGCACAATTGAATGGTTGCCACGGGAGATTAAAGGATTCCTCAAACATGCATGAAAGAATCAAAGCAACACTCCAGGTATGTTTTTGATGAGGGAATAACATTATAACATGATGTAAGGCTCAAAAAAGTTGATTATACATAATACTGCCCCTTTAAGTAAGAATAAACAAACATGATATCAAGCTTACCCTAGTAAGAACTAAATCTACTTTAATGCATTTGATTTTTGATAATGTATTGCTGTTTCAAGGTAGCAGACTTTAAGTAGCTTTATTTATTATATTTAGTACATTTATTTGAGACTAATAATTCATCAGTATAGAAGTTTTTGTGTCTTTGTTCAAACATTACATTCCTTAACCATTAAAGTACACATTTAGATGCATCCCTTCTCCAACACACCTGAATTAAATGAATGGCTCATTGCCACGCCTCTGCAGAGCTGAATGACTGAATGCCGATGATGGAAATCAGCCATTCAGGGGTTGGAGAAGAGATGCATGTAAGAGTTGCAGGATAGCAGCTCTGGACATCCTTGATTTAGAGTGATATTAAACAGATTTCACAGGTATGCACTAAACTACAATTTGTAATGTAATATTTCATGCCATTTTTTTTTTTTTTTTTTTAGAGCAGCAGGATATATCAGCACTAACATCAGTATCGGCTTCGATGTGTTCCTGCACTAACACGCCATCTCGGAGGCCCACAGAATGCGGTTAATGACCCACTGATTTAAATCAGGTGCGTTCATGGAGGGGAACATATTTTCTATACTTATTCAGACTTGGAGGTACACAGGATCCCTGTGGAGATACCCTAACGCTGTGTTTAAGAAGTCAAAAAAGAAACCTGAAAACATAATTCAAACAGAGGAAAAGAAGAACAGAGCCAAACATGAGTGTATCTAAAAATCCACCAAACAAACCAGATATGCAATGAGTTTTGTAAACTTTGACCTGCCAATACTGATTTTAGTGGTTTATCTTAGAACTATATTATAAAAAGACGTACTATATTAACTATTAACAACATTTGGAGTATTTTATTCTAGCAGTCCTGCTGTGAGCAGTCATTACTCATTTATGCCAGGAGTCCAGTCGCAATGTGTCAGGGCAGTTGCTGTAAAACAGGATTTTACTGATATTGTGAAACAAAATGATAATAGAGTTAGCATTTTTCACTCCTTTTAGCGTCTATGATGAGCAATTAGCATGGCTGGCTTCACTAAAACATCAGTTAGTGTGTGTATCCTAAAGAACGTAGATCCTTAACTAAAATTTTCAAAAGGCTTCAAACATTTCCACACCAAGCATAGGTTACATAAAACCTAAAAATAAAATGTTAAAATAAAAGTAAAATGAGAACCTTTTCTGTACTCTGTTCAGCCGTTTTGTTATCTGCGCAAAGTTTAGCTCTCTCTCGCCCTATTGCAGGCTGAATAACATGAGTAACAGAAATTAAAGTTGTTGTTTTTTTTTTTACTTTTTCTTCGTATGTCTCCTTAAACTTTCTTTTTTAAACACATTACGGACACAGATAATTACGGATGCATGATATATTGGCATCAACATCGGTATCGGTCATTTTTTTTTTACATATTGGTATTGGCCCGATAAGTGAAACAGGGCACATATTAATAGCGGATGTTTATTTCCTTCTCGTTCCCATTTGTGTTTCTGAAGGGGAACGGGACGAGATTGGCCATGCGGTATCTGTTTGGTCATGTGACAGTAATACAGTGCAGGTTTGTGAGGAGTTTAATTGAAGCAGAGAAGCAATATCAGCAATGTGACTGCTTTTCACAGTGTTGAAAGTGTAGAGAAATATATATAATACCAATTATTGGTCATAACAGCAATATAAATATCGGATATCAATATTGACCTAAAGTTTCATGTCAGTGCATCCCTACAAGTAATGGCTACCTTTGAGTCTTTAGTCAGTAACAACTTCTACACCAAAGAGTGCTGTTGTCATTTAGTGCCTTCATTGATTGGGAAAAAGATTGGATTTTTTAGTTTCTGGCCATAAGGGCCATCAAGAGGAAAAACTGGTTGATTACAGTCACAAACCAATTTCTTGGTGCATCTCTAAAAGAAACCTGAGAAAAGCAACCAACCAAACAAGAGTCTGTTTAGACCTTTGTACAGACAGAGCTAAACAGCTAAGTTTAGAAATGCAGGGTGCAACACAGAAGAAAGAGCTCCTCAGAGCTCCACCTAAAGCAGGCACATGGTTTCAGATAGGAGTAATGATAACCATCTATGGTAAACAGGAAAAACAACAACTATGAACAGAGGTTTCAGAATCACTCAGACATTTGAACACTCCTCTGGTTGGGTTGAAACACAACCACTAAGTCACAATGACCCCAACGACCCAACGACTCGCAACAAAGACACACAGATCTGTGAATCATATGGTTTCTGACCTTTTAGAGTGACTGTCCCAGCTACAGATTAGAAACCTAAAAGTCTCCAACCACAATCAGAGTCGGTGTGACTGCTTTTGATACTGTTTTTGTTTTTGCTTAAGAGTTAGATAGAATGTCTGGAGTATTTGTTTGTAATAGATAAGGTTGTGTTCACAGTGTTATTGCCTTCTTGCCCAGGTATGTCTTGGAAAAAAAAAAAAAAAGTAAAGTAGGATAAGTAAATGATATATACAGAACTAAACAGGCCTTTTGAATTAGAGGCAAAATATAAAATAAGTAATCTGAAGGATATAAATATTCCAGACCATAGGATTTCATGGAAAAACTCACCCTCGAGTTTAGGAGCACCCAGCGTTTCTAGCTGGGGTTCTCTCTCCTCTGGTAAATCCCTCTCTTCTTCTTCTCCTGTACTCCTTTCCTCTTCATTCTCTTCCTCTTTGTCCTCCTCCATGTCTCCGTCTTCTGGAGGAAGGATGTCTGGTTCATCAGACTCCGGCTGGGAGTGTGCGGTTTGCACAGTTGGCTGTGGACTCAGTGCGGGAGGCTCCATTGTGGGGGTGAGGGGAGCCTGGATAGGCTGAGTCGGAGGAGGTGGAGGAGGTAGAGGGGCCTGGATGTTTGAAGTCAGCTGAGGAGTGTCATACAGAGCCGAAATGGCCGAGGAGATGCTCTTCTGGAGGTCCTGGTTCTTTCCAACCGAATCCTCCTCATCAGAGGAGAAAGACGGCAAAGTCTCCAAGTTTCTCTTTAGCTCATCTTCTAAGCGCTTGGGGCTGGGGCAGTTTCCAAGAGCCAGTCCCCCATTCCCCTCGCCATCCCCAAATGGAGGTGGTGGCGGTGGGGGAGGTGGCGCAGGAGACAGAGGGCGCAGACCCCCTGCTTTACAGGGTGATGTCTCGCCGTTGTCGTGCTCCATTCCTGGTGAGATGTCCAACCCCGGAGGCCTCTTCCCCGTCTTTAGAAAGTCCAAGAACGAAGCCACAAAGCCAGCTTTAGACTCCGATTCCTTCTCATCTCCCTGGAAGAAGCAACAATAGAAGTCAGATGGAGGAGTGAATCTCACAACTATTAAACATTTAGCTTCAATCTACTTTATTGTAATTGAAGTATTCTGTGCTTTACCCTTTCATCCAGTCCCTCTTCATCCACTCCTTCACTTATCATCTGGCTTTTCTGTTTGTTCTTGTCCTGGCTCCTAGTGCTCTCAGTGCTGCAGGGGGGTCCAGGACTTAAACCGAGCGAGGGAGCAGAGCCAACCGAGCCGTCTGACAAAGCAGGGTCGGTGCCAGACAAAGAGTCTGTCCTCAGCAAGGCGTCAGAGGAGGACAGAGTACCAACTGGCAACTTGATCTGCAAGAAAAAAAAAAAAAGTCATGAATCTAAAGACGATTTGAAAGTCATTAATTTGAGATTAATGACTTTAAAACGAGAACA
Source organism: Anableps anableps (assembly GCA_014839685.1). NCBI lineage: Eukaryota > Metazoa > Chordata > Actinopteri > Cyprinodontiformes > Anablepidae > Anableps > Anableps anableps. The sequence continues at coordinate 27,488,698 of CM026084.1, forward strand.
AACTGAGCGGGCATAAATCTAAACGTGAGGAATATTAAAATAAAGGGAGGTGCAGCAGGAGATCAGTTCAGACCAATTATCTGCCGGCACATTTTCACATGAAATAATGCATTTCTGATGACCTTACAGGCAGGACTTTTACATGCAACACCTCACAATGCCGACAGCATCACACAGTTTCCACATCTGCTACAGCCTCGGTCAGAAGTTCACATATAGTAAACAATTTCAACTCATTTGAACGTGTTTTTTTTTTTTTTTTCAAGGTCTACTGATAAAACAAGTTCCACAAGTTGGTATTTATTGAAAATTTTCTCTAATCAAAACAGGCACAAATGCATTTACACCAGAGCTGAAACAATTAATCGTGATTAATTGATGATTAAAATAACTCCCAACTAATTTAGTAATCGATTAATCGTTAACTGGAGTATACAGTCAAAAAAAACGGCCATCTGCTGAAAACCCAACATACTCAGCAGTAATTCAGCCAAAACTGTACAAAATATATTTACATTTTGGATTTAAGATAAAACTTTTGTCTGTAAATATGCTCTCCCCAAAACTCCTCAAGTGGCCTAGTTTTAGCTTCACCCTGTTCAAATTCACGAAGGGAATGCTATGTTATTGCATTTTAGGCAATCAAATTTTTATTTTCTTATTTAAAAAAGGAACTGTATTATTTGTTTATTTGCATCTTTTAACGTATTTCTAATATTGTATGAAAAGGCTTAAGTGGTTAAATGAAAAATCTGCAGAATGTGTCAATTTTCTTATCCAATTAATCATCAGACTAATCGACTACTAAAATATTTTTATGTTGCAGCCCTAGTTCACACACCTGCTGCTAAAAGTTTGAGAAATTTCAGAGAAACCACAAAGTTTTTTTTTGCCATCAACAAGGTTCTGGAATAATTCTGGCTGGATATTTCACCGTTCCTCCGATCAGAAATGGTACTGCTGATTTACGTTGCTTTGTTTCTTTTGTCCACCATCTATAAACTGTGTTGTAACCATCCAGCTGTGGATTTCTAGCCATTCTCTGTCCCCAACGCACCACTGACGCTGGCAGTGAAACATACCCTCAACATAATGCTGCTGCCACCAGCACCAGGTTTATGTATAAATTTGAGACTGTAGGTGTCATTTTAAACTATTCTGAATTTGAGAAAATCCACAAAAAAAAAAACAAAAAAAAAAAATTTATTCTAATTTGTCCGTCTCATTCATATTTTTAGAAGTCATTGCTGTTGTATTTCCAGCCCACACAGAAAAAAAGAATGGCCCAAATGAATCATTAAAAGCCCCAAAACAATTAAGAATAATTATTAAATAGTATTACAACCATGCTGATGACGAGTGTATGGAAACGTCTCGCTAGAGATGCATAAATCAATCAGCCAGAAACTGGAACAGCTTTGATAGGTGATCTGCAGGTCAAACACTGAAAAAAAAACTCACCCCCCCCTATTCATTAAATGCAGCAAAACCAAAAATTCAATAAAAATCTAATAAAAGTTTAAGACACACTTTGATGGATTAATTTGATGGATTATTCTTGTACATTTAGCACATTTTTTACTCTTTTATGACTTGTAGTCTTTTTAAAAAGAAAAAAAGTGCTGAATCAGCAGGTTAAAAGGACACCAGAAATCGATATCGGTCAGTAAAAACCTGATTGGTGCGTCTCTTATTATGACTGGAACTAATCAGACCAGCTTTTTTTGATTTTCTTTAATAGAGAACCACTGACCTTAAGAGGTGGGATGGGCTCATGCTGCTGCTGCTGCTGGGGCTGGTGATGGAGCTGCTGCTGCTGCAGGTGATGCGAGTGCATCTGATCCTGCTCCTTCCCGCTCATCTCCATGTACATATCCTCCCTCCTTCCTCCTCTTCCTCGGCTTCCGCGGCCTCTACCTCTACCCCGTCCCTCCACGCTGAATCCCCCTCCAACTGTTGATCCACCCATCTCCCCCATCATGCCCCGTGGGGTGTAGGGCTCCGGCATGGGCCGGATACGGGGCCTGCCCCTCGGCCTCGGGGGGCCCTCTCTTTTTGGCCTCGTGGGCTTTCGGCCTCTCTTCTTCGGTCCGTCAGGAGGAAGGATAGAGTGTGAACCCATAGAGGAGTAGCTGGAGGCATGGTAAAAATCGATGTCGCCCATTAAAGGGCTCAGCGATCCGCCGCCTCCTCCCTTTCTGCAGCTGGACACTAAATCTGGTAAAAGGTCAGGCAGCCTGCGGCTGTTCAGCCGGATGTCAGCAGGCTGGTCGGCTTTATCTTCATCATCCTCAAATTCATATTCTTGGGCATAACTTTTCTTAGGTAGTGTGTTGGGGTCCCTGCGCTCCTTTAGCAGATGGAACGAACTGGATTTGAGGAGCTTCTTGGGACGAGACGAGCAGAAAATCGGAGATTGGAGGCCTCCAGAACCCGCTCCTGAGCCGGTTCCTCCAGGACCGGAGGAAAGTTTCGCTCCGGCGTTGTTTGGACCAGCTGTGTTGGGGCCCATCCCCATCGCTGGGGGCTGGGACTGTATCAGACCCAGCTGTTCAGTGTTGACCGTGGAGGGAAGCTCGTGGGTTTTAAGAGAGTCCAGATCCAGAGTCATGGTGTTGTTGCTGGGTTCTTCCAGGCCATGGCAGTACGGTTCATAAGCCTGATCCCCACCATGGTGACCCATCATGTCGTAGCCGGGTCCGCTACCCCCCGCAGCTCCTCCTGCACTCTGTCCAGCTTTCATTGAGTCCATCCCTTCTTGCCCGGGGTGGCTTTCGTTCATCTCCTCCTGCCCTGGACCGGCGCCGCCGGCACAGCTTGACTTGTAGTCCTCCGCACAAAACATGTCCTCCATCACTGGGAAGAAGGAGCGGTCCTCGTCCTGAAGGAGGGAGTCCGGAAAGCAGATGGAGGTTAAGGGGACGAAGCGGTTGCTCTGTTGATTCTGGTCTGCCTTCTCTACTGGGCTGACCGTATCGAACTGGTGCTGATCGGAGCGTTGCTGGTCCAGCTGGCTCTGCTGCGTGGCGAGCTGGCTTGGCAGCGGTTGCTGTGGGTCGGACTGGGACTGGGGGTGGGCTGAGGCGGAGGGTGGGGGTATGTGGTGAGGGTGAGGGGGCTGCTGCTGAGGGTGAGGGAGGTGGTGTTGAGAAGTCGGGTGCTGCTGTTGCTGCTGCGCGTGGTGCTGCGAAAGGTGGTGCATGTGAGACGGCGTGGACAAGCCAATGTCGGGCTCCGTGAGGAAGGAGTGGAGCTCGGGGGCCGAGTGGTGGGGCTGCTGCGGCTGATGGTGGGGAGGGTGCTGCCTCTGTGGCTCCTGCTGCTGCTGCCTGTGGCGCTCGCCGCCGCTCCTCCCCGCGCTGCCCGGTCCGCCACGCCTGTCTTCTGCAACGCCGACGTCCGCGCTGGAGGTCTGGGAGAGGGAGCGCTCCAGCATGTCCAGGGAGGAGACCACCGAGCTCTGCTTGACCTGGCTCTGGTCATGCTGGTGCGCTCCGTGGTTGTAGTGGGCGGCTGCCACCTCCAAAGCCTGGGACTGCAGCTGAAGCTGGAGCTGGGTGGTTTGAGACTGGGACTGAGCCGGGTGTTTGCTGGAGCCAAGTCTCCCGCCAGCGCCCTCCATCACAGCTTGCTGCTGGCTGATGGAGTGCTGCTGCTGTTGGCTATGGGAGTCCATTTTATGGTGCTGTTGGTGCTGCGAATGAGAGTCGATTTTGTGGTGCTGCGGATGCTGATGGGAGTCCATTTTCTGGTGCTGCTGATGCTGAGGGTGAGAGTCCATTTTCGAGTGTTGCTGATGAGGCGGGAGGGGATCCATTTTGTGGTGCTGTTGGTGTTGGCGGTGGGAGTCCATCTTGTGATGCGGCTGATGGGGCTCCAGCTTGTTGCGGGTGGTGTGGGACAGCACCGACTGAAGGAGGTGCGGCGGCTGACGGGACTGATCTGTGGGCGAGTCCATGAGGGACACGGCAGCTTGCGACTGAGGGTGCTGCTGCTGCAGCTCCGGCGTTTTCCGAGGATAAGGGATCTCCGCACGCTCCTGGGACTTCTTCTGGAGCTCCATCTGGTGCGGTGGCATTTGAGAATGCGACGACACATGTTGACTGTGTGAGGAGTGCTGGGCGGCGAGGGAGTGCTGGGTGTACGGGTCGCCCCGGCCGTAGTGAACGACCGAACCGAGGCCGTCGTGGTGATGGAGGTGCGAGTGCACTTGATCGGCGCTGCCTCTACCGTTGCCGTTTCTGCTGCCCCCAACAGATCTGTCGCTCCGTTGTTGCTGCTGCTGTGGCTGATGATGGTGTTGATGCTGCTGCTGCTTCTTTAGTGACATCTCTAGCTGGTTGTCAAGCCCAGAGATTGACCCTCCAGAACCTGTATTCCCCACCCCGGCAGTAGACGTCGCACTGTGCGTACGTATAACGCTCTGGGGGTGGTACCTCTCCTCGGGGGTCTTGCCCATGTCATAACTCATCCCTTTGCCTGAATCACTGGTCGGGGGTACCGACTGCGGCTGAGGTTGCGTCTGCTGGGATGTCTGCTGGGGCTGCTGCTGAGCGTGGTGATGAGCAGCCTGAGGAGCGGGGCTCGCTTGGGCTTGAAGAAGATGCTGAATCAAGAACTCGTCGTCGTCGTCTACTTCCTCCTGGGATCTCTGGGAGCCCACGCCCATCATGGACGCGTCCGGTTTCGCTTTGGAGGAGTTGGAATGATACGACTGAGGTTGGGAGGCAGGACCTCTGGTGTCGGGGTACGCCTGGGGGGATGCAAGAAAAGTGGGTGAGAGAACGGAGGGAATGTATTTATTTGAGCCAGTGCCTCCTGGAGACTGAGTGGGACAAGTGGGCACCGGGGAGTGCAACCCTGGCCGGATGATGCCCGAGTTGCCTGATGGGGAGGGGCTGGAGTCTGGAATATGATAGGAACCTCCCCCGCTGCCTCCTCCACCTCTCTCGCTGGTCATGCTGTTTCCTGTCGCTCCTCCTGATCCGGAGTTCCCGCTCCCTGCGCCGCTGCTGCTTCCTCCCCCAGATGCTCCACTACCTGAGGAACCACTTGACCTTAAAAGGGCAGGTGAGTGACCTGGAGCTCCATAACCAAGCGATGGGCTTCCCGCTCCACCTAAAGAGGAGGGGAGTGATCCATAAGCGGAATCAGCTCCATATAGATCAGTGGAATACGAGTGGCTCCGCCCACCTAAACTTCCATAACCTTTTCCACCCGCGCCAGAGCTCAGGTCTTGGGCTTGTGGCGAGTTGAAGCCTCCATAGGACTGTGCCAAGTGGGATGTAGGGGGCTGATTGGGAGAATATGACTGAGTCTGTTGTTGAGGTGGAGTCTGACCAGTAAGAGCAGAGGTGGGGGTCTTTACTGGGGGCACAGGGGAGCCGTAGCCAGACAGGCAGGACTTGGGGAGAGATTGAGGAGCTGAAGTGGAGGTGGAGGGAGGCTGCTGCTGAGGGGTAGGGGGAGGCGGAGCCGGTTGAGGGGGAGGCTGCTGCCGAGACGGAGCAGCGCTGGAGCTGGAGGTGGGAATCGAGTTCGAAGGGTGAGCTCCCGATGTCGCAGAAGAAGAGGACGAGGAGGAGGAGGTCGAGGAAGCTGAGGGGGGCGTATGAGGAGTTCTCGATGACGATGCAGAACTGCCTGAAGAATAGCCACTACTGGAGCTACTTTTTGTACCCTTCCCGGCTGAGGAAGAAGATGAAGAGGAAGATGAGGAGTAGGGAGGCTGAATGATGGGTCGATATTGTTCAGTGCGAGGGGCGGGCTTGTGGTCGGAGGAGGGGCTCTGGTCCCCTAGTGGACTGCAAGGAAGGCCAGCGTGCCTGTGGTGGGTGGCGATCTGCTGGTAACCTGCTCCTCCGCAGCTGAGATAGTGCTGGAGAGAGTGAGCAGCTGAGGATGAGAGCTGTGACTGAGCAGGTGTGGGCCGCTGGTAGTGCTTGATGACGCTGTCCTGTCGGGGCATGGCCCTTTCCTGAGCCGAGTTAGACTGCGACTGGGACTGAGGCTGGGGCTGGGCTGAGGAGAACACGGACGGGTTATACAGCTGGGAGGACTGGTCTTGAAGCTGAGATGAGAGCAGATTGAACTGGTGCGACTGCAGATGCCTGGCTGAAGACGCCTGGGCCGACGTCGCACCTGTTGGGTCCTGGCTGCCCCTGTAGGCAGCGGCTGCAGCACCCTGCGAGGACAGGAGTCTATCAAAACCCAGGCTGGACTGGGACGGCGCTTTGATGTGTATAAGAGGGTCGTGGGGGGAGAGCAAGCCATTGGATGTGGGGCTAAATGTGGGCGTTTCCTGGAGGGAAAGGGAGGCTGCGGGGAAAGAGCGACTGGAGAAGGATGCTGGATGTTGATAGGCTGATAGAGCTGAAGAGGAAGGGAAAGATCCAGAGCCAGGAAGGGCTCCAGAGATGAACAATTCAGGAGGAGCAGGCGTGTGCATCGCTGTTAGAAAAAGGAAGACATTGCAAAATTACTCAAATCATAAAAATAAATTCAAAAAGAGGCATTAAGTACAGTTAAATCCTCGAATCTTTTAAAAGAATTCACCCACACGCAAATTGTCAGAATAATAATGTAGGCAAACATTGGAGGGTTGCTTTTTTTAAATGTCATATTGACATTGGGTCTGCTTGAATGTCAACACATCAGGGAGGATTTAACATGGCCCCACCTGTCTGCCAGGATGGCGTGCGGAACTGAGAGAGGAGTGAGGAGGCGGAGGGCGGAGGCTGGGGACCTCGGGACTCCAGAGCTGAGATCAGGTTCATGACCGAGGCGTCAGGAGCGGAGGGGCTGGCGTGGTGTAGGCCGGTGTCAAACAGCCCAGAAAGACCTTACAGAAATAATTTCAGCATTTGATTAATGCTTCATTATATTTGTAAAAATCTGTGGAGGAAAAAACACATTAAAAGAAAACTACAGAATATAGAAAAGTTGAGCTATAAGGGAGAGAGAGATTGGAAATTTTCCTAAAAATTTCAAGTTTCGTTAAGTTTACATTTACTTATTGTCAACAAAAATGGATTTTAATTTTGTGTTTGAATCATCAATTTTACAGCAAACAACCTGAATAAATGATTAAAAAAATGGGTTAAAAGCTTTTAATTTAGTTTCTTTTAACTCAACTAAGCCAAAATGATCCATATAAGCTCAATTACATACACTAATTTCCACTAATATTTCGTAAAACGTCCCTTAGCAGGTTGCTAAGTAACCACATGGCTTTTGTAGCTATTACCTACCTACTGGTAACGCTCACTTGAATTGGTCGGTTTCCTGCACAGACCTGACATAGTCAGTAAATTTTCAACAGGAGCTAAATGTTAGCCTGCTTTAAATATTTCCGAAACCAGTAATAATGTGTGTTTGGATCATTATCCTATTGGAGAGAGTCAACAATTTGAGATGAAGTGAAAGATCCCCTCCCTTATTCTATCAAATAACAAAATAGACCCTCAGCATAATGCTCCCACTACCATGCCTGATAAGAGGAACAGGCTTCTCTATTGAGGGCTTAAGACTTGCTGCTTTTTGGGTTGTTCATCAACACCCTGACCTATTTATTTTCATGAAAGGTAATTGTTTGGATCAGACTATTGAAACCTGGACACAGCTGGGTATCCCCAAAAAATTACGAAACTATATGCTCAAGTATATGCAAAATGTCTTTATGTGTATTTCAGAGTATGTATAGATTTGTGAAAACCTAAATTAAATTCAAACTTGTTTGCCCAATTATTGTTTTCATAATTTATTAAAATTATGTGCTGTATAATTATGCTATTTGCACTGTTTTACCCATTTCAGATAACATTTATGCTGTCATTTGCACATCTCTGTTTGCATAGATTTATTTTCACTTATTGTGAATACTCTGTTTAAAATGCACAAATACATATGCACATTTTGTACTTTTTTTTAATTACCCTACTCATTCACATTCTCATGAACATTCTTTTGGATCGGAGTACACTATTTTTAATAACTGCACAGTACTTTATGTTGTAATTTTGCCCCTACTGTACAGTATGTTGTTCTTAATTTTGTGTTTTATATATTTTTCTACTTTTTTCTTTGTGTGAACCTACATGCCTCGATTGCCTGTCACTTTGCTGCTGTTATATTGGAATTTTCCCACTGTGGGACAATAAAGGACATTTCTACTCTCTGCAGTCTGACCTGAACGCAGAACTGCTTAAAATCATCACAAAATCCCCAAATTAATTACATAACTATACCAGTGGTGAGTGTATGTAAACTTCTGAGCAGCAATGCAACTTCATTTAGATAATCTGTTGTACCACTGAAAATAGTCTCAGGTTACAAGTCTGCCATTCAATATATTGATCATTGTTGCCCAAAACAACCTGCAGAACCCTTGCAAAGCTGCATAGGAATGAATGCAGGGTTTTACACTTCACTGAGTCATAATTTGCACATTTGTCTGTGACAATAACCTACCAGATCCTGCACAAGCTGACCAAATAATTCACCGCCAGGGCCCCTTATGGTGGTGACATGGAAGGTATGACATTTATCTTACCCAAACTCCGTCCAGCTGCTCCCCAAGCCCCGCCTTGGCCAGAGCTCCCTGGGTGGTGATTGGTGGCATAGCCCTGCAGAGGGTGTGGGGTGGAGTAGGCTTGTCTGTGAAGGAGCTCAGAGTCAGGGTGGGATGATCTGGAACTCCCATATACCAGACTGAGAAGGAAGAGGATATAGGGATGGGGTAGGGGGGTGGGGGGTAAAAGTGTCAATCAATCTTCAGAGCATATTAACATAAATCTAGTCGGTTTCCAAAATGTGACCCCTGAAAAAAAACAAAACAAAACTGGGTGGAGGTTAACTTTAGTGCACACAAAATCACACAAGTGAATTACTCTATACTATAATATCCTAATTAATTATATTTGGCTCCAAATTATAATAAGGTTTTATATATAAAAAAACAAAAACTGCAAATGAAGTCAAATTATTTTTGAAGGAATCACATAATTACAACCATCCTTGTTTTATTAACATCTATTAACAGTAGTCATAAATCTGTCAAGCCAACACTGACACTTAATTATACACACTTCATTATAAAATAATGGCTTATTTGCAATCAGTAATACACAACCAAAAGGCAATTTCATGACACAGTTTTGCTAACTTCCTTTATGTCGTTTTTGCATCTGGATAATTTGGCCTTAGAGAAGGCAGATGAAATGCGTGGCTGCCTGCCTGCTCAGATGCATGCTAGCATTTGGTAGCATCATTTGGGAGAAATGCAGAAACTAGGCCCGGACTGTGCAAGGCCTGCGTTGCGTATAAATAAAGCATATGATACCACAGTGCAATGTGCAGCTAAATAAAAAAATATACCTTCATCGGTTTGACCCGCAGACAAACAATTAGCATGCCTGTAACCGCTAATTGGTGTGGCGATGCAGCTAACAACTGAATGGTGCATGCCGACGGAAATGCGAGCTAAGCTGCATGCAAAAACAAATAAGCATATTTGTTTAGCAAAATCGGATTTCATAAAAGGCGCATCTTGCGTTTTTGAGTTTTATCAGGCAAACATATTTTGTCTTAAACGTTTCGAGCAAAAAGGGGGGATGCTGTTTGCGTGGACAGGCCTCAGTTATGCTTCCCTGCAACACGGAGCGCTAGCTCCCAGGCTAACCAAAGCTAAACTACAGAGCTCCCCTCACGCAGTCTTTGCAGCTTTCATCCTCAAATTTGATGGATTCACGTGAATTCTGGTTTTATTCGAGTCAAATTGCAGATTGCGGCTTCGATGCATGGGGGAGGATTTTTGGCAGAGCTGTATTATGCAAATGAGCACCAAACCAAGCAAAACCATCACAAATCCTCTAAATCACAAACGCATCCAAGTTGACATCTAAACACTGATGCATCGGCCCGTATACATTATTTCTATATGTCTGTTTCTATTATGCGTGACAGTGTGGTGCGTGTTTAATTAATATGCATCAGTTTATCTGGTTGATTACTGTCATGGGGGGTTGCTGAGAGGGGGTTTGCTGCGTCTGCACTCCTCGCAGTTTTCCCATCAATCCCTATGAATTTATCTGTGTTCAGGCCTGCAACACAGGGAACAATAATTCCAATGGACACACAGACATCCCCCACCTCCATCCATCCCGCCAGGTCCTACCTAAAACCCCATGTATGTCAATCACATTCACCCCCCCCCTCCCCACCCTCCCCCCAGCCTTTTCCTTTCTCCACCCCGCCCACCCCCACGACACACGTTTATCCATTCCTGTTTATAATAATATTACTATGCAAACTGTTTGGATGACAATGCACTACGCACGGCGCTATAAATGAGGCTCCTGGCTCCCAATTTGTTTACACAGGGGGTCACACCGTGCCCTGCACAAAGTAGCACGGATTTGATGCATGCACATTGTCTGGATCCCGATGCATTACCTTTTTGCCGTTCTGTCGTAACTCCATCCTGCTCCTGCGCCCAAATCACCAAATCCTGTTCCCGGGTAATTTCTATCCATTTAGGAGCGGTACAGTGCGTGCGATCGGGATGAAAGCAACGAGAACGTAGCAGGGCACAAAAATCCAGTCTTTCCACGTTCTCGCTTTCAAGCTATTTTCCCCGGTTTCATAAGCAAGTCCTCAGGAGTGGAAAACAGCATATTGAAAGAGAAATGGTGGGGAGGAGGAGAAAGCTGGATGAAAAAAGAGGGGGGTCTACGGGGTTACAATCCAACCACCTCCAAAAAAAGCCAGTCTTTCACCTTTTCCTCTGCCTTTATCATTTCCTCGGTCTGAAACCAGTCACGGTCATGATGAAGATGCCGCGGATTTGCTCTCTAATGGGCGAATTGCTTTTAAACATTTGACTTGAACGCGTCCTTTTTCCACCGTCTCTCCTCCCCTTTCTTCAGGCTAGTTTTGGCTACGCTGATGCTAGCTCTAGAAAAGATAGCAATCGACGGGGCCACGTTGGTAGCAATCATTCCCCATGGACGAGCAAAAAGAAAATCCCCAATTTGAAAATCTCTTTTTTTTCCCCTCTTGCTCTCTCTTCGCATGCAAATGGTTCCCACCCCCCTCCGGAGCGGGGCTGTGTGGGGCTAGCAGCAGATGCTAGCTGTCAGCAACGACGCATCAAAATAAAACGGGACTGCTTTTATTTCCCCCAAAAACACTCGCTCCCTTCCTTTCTCCAAAGGCCATCCGAGTAAAAGCAGTAACTGGGTCGTTCACACCTCAAAGGGTGACGCAAGAACACGAAAAAAATATATAAAAGCCGAACGAGGAAGTGTAAAGAAATAGGCCGCGTTTAAATATTTTTTACTCATTTTCCTCCGGAGACGCCATTTTTGAAGGCGGATAGCCGCTGTCCGTCCTCCCTCTCCTCCTCTGTGTCTCACTCGGTGTCTGCTGTGACCTCCATTCACCGGCTACCAGTCTGCCAACAAGCCCTGCTCGCTCTTCCACATTTTCATTCTTTCAAGGGATAACTATTAATCAACACCAAATACCGAGCAACTCGCCCTGCACGCTGCAGTTTGCTGAGACGCATTCGAGTGCAAGCGGAGAAAATCCCGAGATAACCAGATTTATTGAGCTGGAGAATTTAGTTTGCAAATTCATATCCAGATCTTGACACACATTTGCAAGCTAAATGCTGTCAAATAGTCAATGTCTTCCAGTGGTTTGATGATGGAGCAGTTTAACTCCAATATAATGACAAATATCAGACACCAAGTCGATGAAGAATGATAAAAATAAAAATAAAAATTATAATAAACTGTTAATAAAGAGATACGGTATAACAAAACAACGTGAAAATAGAGATTAAGTTAAGACTACACAAATCTATCGAAATGAAACACTAAATCGATGAAGAATGATAAAAATAAAAGAAAAAAGATAACATTCTTAAAAATACTATTATGAATTATAAAAAGACAAGCTCTATCTATCTATCTATCTATCTATCTATCTATGTATCTATCTATGTATCTGTCTATCTATCTATCTATCTATCTATCTATCTATCTATCTATCTATCTATCTATCTATCTATGAAAATTGCCTATTTTATGCCATTTTTATACCCAATTTATAGAGGTGAGTTACACAAGAAATGCAATATAATAAAGCAACCAAATATGTAAATATAAATATTATATTTAAAATTAAATGATCAACAACAGAGGTCAAGTCAATTAAGAAAAACAAAGCTAATGCAATATATAAAATAAATACAGACAGATCTAGTTAAAAATGTAATAATTACCTCCTTCTAAACTGTGTAATAAAATTGCCTTGTGATTGTGTATTATTGATTGCAAATAAACCACTATTTTATTATTAAGTTTGCCTCACAATTTTGGCTTGACAGATTTATGACCTATGTAATAAACATGAATAACCCAACAAAAAGAGACAATGTAACATCTTAGAAATATAAATTCTAATAAATATAAAAACATTTGGTAAATTTTGCTGATATAAAGATATAAATCGGAAATCAAGCACAAACCAATTTGAATATCCACTGAAAAGATAAACGTTAAGAACAAAGAGGTGGAAATCATTCAGCTGTTTCACAACAGATGACATTTCCTGTTTTAAACCTGTTGTAAATCTCTCTGAGTCTGCATTTAACCCTTTTTGGCCTCCCCCACAGTTTCAGATTCCATTCATGTCCTCTCCTCCTAACATGGCAACAGTTGTTTACATGCTTCTGGTAAAGCTTATTATTTAGAGAACCTGCCTGGCAGACTATATGTACATAATTGTTCAGGCCAGCAGATGGCACACTGAGCTTTCTAGTAATTATAGTAATGGAGGGGCCATTTAGCTCTGGGTGTTAAAGATGATCTAGTTCACACCTACTTAGGTTTTTTTTTTCTTACATGTTCAATGGTGAGAATGCTTTGTTACTTTATGTGCATTTCCAGGTGCAAAAACAAACTGAGATACAACCAAGAAAGTTATTATTATACTGTCACACAAAGACAGAAGAGCATGAAACACAGACCCATTCAATAAATTAGAATATTATTGGAAAATGTATTTATTTCAGTAACTGAGAAACACATAATATAAATTAATTACACACAGACTGAGGTTTAAAGTCTTTATTTTTGTTAATTATAATGATTTCCACTTACAGCCAATGAAAACACAACATTTAAGACCAGAAAATTGCTTTAGATCAATAAAAAATATATTAAATACAGAAATTTGGGTTTAATAACAAAGTATTTTTAATACCTGCTCAAAGGTTGTTATTTTAATCTGACTAATGAGGTTCATCAGAACAAATATTCTGGTTTATTTAATATTACAGTATGATCCTATTAGTCCCACATATTCTACAGGCCGACTGACTATGCAATGTCGTGTCAGTGTTTGCTGCCCTCTAGTGGAGAGGTTTGACTCTCCAGTTGAAAAAAGATGAAAAAATATTGTCTTGTTACTATATCCTATAGTTTATATAAAGTATGTAATTTGTCAAGTTAACATTGGTTTGTAAATGTAATCATACCCAATGAACTTTTTCATATCTTGTCATGTTATGACAAAAAATGTGAAATGAAAGGAAAATAATTCACTGATTTCTTATAAAATAATAAATTTAAAAAATCTGAAAGGTGTGGCATGCATATTTATTTAGCTCCACCAAATCAATACTTTGTAGAAACACATTTTGCTACAGTTACAGCTTCGTGTCTTTCGGGCTATGTCAACCAGCTTTACCCATCTGGAAGTGCCCCCCCCCAATCACACACACATATTTTTCCAGTTTTTTTAAAATATCTCAAACTAAATTAGAATGGATGCAGAGTATCTGAGAACATCAATTTTCAAGCTTTACCCGAGACTCAATACAATTCAGCTATGAACTTTGACGGGGCCATTCTAACATATATGTATCCTTTGATTTAAGTCACTCCACTGTAGCTCTGGTTGTAAGTTTATTGCCCTGTGGTTAGCTCTATCCGTCGTCCCATCAACTCTGAAAACCTTTCTCACTGCTGCTGAAGAAAAGAATCCCCACAATATGATGCTGCCACCACCATGTTTCATAACGGAGCTGTTGTGTTCAGGGTAGTGTGCTGTGCATTTTTCATGAGGGCCAAAAAGGTATATTTTGTTGTCATCTGACCAGAGCATTTTCAGTTTGTGGAGTCCCCAACTAATAGTTGCTGGCAGATGCTCCAATCTGTACAGTTAATCCAAAGTTACCATAGGGCTGATTAATGCTCCCCTGTCCTATCTGTCAGTTTATGTGGATGGTCGTGTTTTAGTACATTTGCAGATCTACCAGATATTTTTGGATGACTGATTAAACTGTGCCCTGGTAGATATTCAAACCTGGGATAACCTGCTTTAAATTCCACCACAACTTTATTTGGTCTTCGTGACGCAGGTTGTTCACTAATGTTCTCCTCTAACAAACGTTCAAGGCCTTCACAGAGCAGCTGGATTTATATGGATTTTAATTCACACACAGGTGAACTCTTTACACTAATTAGGGGGATTCTGAAGGCGAGTGGTTGCACTGGATTTTATTTAGGGATATCAGTTTAAAGGGGGCAGAATACAAATGTACTTCATATTTGGTCCATAACATAAGATTGGAATAAAATACATTAAAGTTCATGGTTATAATGTGACAAAATGTGCAAAAGTTCAAGGAGTATAAATACTTTCCTAAGTCCTGCACCTTTAGCATCTCTACTACCGGATTAATGTTTATTCAAATATGGAATTAAAATCCACCCAGACAGGTAAAAGGATGAATTCTTCAACATCTGGACTGGATGGAGCTCTAGAACGCTTCATTTCTCAGGTATAGCATGCATGCAACTGTTTTAATGTGGTCTATTTTGCATATTTTAATAAATAATGTCATCAGCATGTCCATATTTTTCAGAGACTGCTATTTATTTTACAAAAAAGGAGAAAAAACAATAAATGTCATGCTTTTAGCTCTATTTTTTTTTTTTATTGATTCTGACATGCAAGGTTTTTTTGCAGCATTTTTTTAAAAGAGGACATAAGCTTTTATTTTTGCTGTGATATGTGATAATACTCGGACCATACTATGTAAAATTAAAAGCAGGAAATTTGTTATTCTAATTTGTTTCAAATAGGTATGTATATTTTTCCTGTAAATTTGTGGGTGTGTGGTGAATGGGAAGTATGAAAATTAAATGTAAAAATAAGGTATGATAAATTTAAAATAAGAAAAAGCATAGACTCTGCAAGAAATTCTTTAAGAAATGCTCCTCCATTTTTATCCTTAAAACCTTTGTTATATCTGCAGAATATCTGTTTGCTTCTTTCATTCTTTCCTAAAACTAATTCTATTTCCTTTTTTGCATATAAATGCAACTTCTCACAGATCAGCCCCTTAAGGCAACAAACTGGTTTAAAACAAAGTGGAAAAGCCCTTTCTGACTGACCTCATGCAGAGAGCACTTAAGAGGACATTGTGATGCGTAACCGTTGACCCCAAAGGTCAGGCATGCACACAATCATCAGAAGAATAACAAAACAAAGGATATAAATTGGGGAATACTACTTAGATAAGATAATGTATATGTGTAAGTAAAAGAAAATCAGAGATATAGAACTCAATTTCAGCCCAGATAACACAGTATGCAAACCTTTACAATAAACTGGATGTCAGAAGAATACAATTCATACGCTTGTGACACTTTTAGTCCTCTGGGTTTGGTTATTTCAAAAAAAAAACTTTGAAATGATACGTAATTATATTTTAAACTGCATTTTGTATTTACTCAGGTTATCTCTGTTTGACAATAACACTTTTTAATCATCTGAAACATCAAAGTTTGACAAAAACAGAACATCTTTAAACGGGCAAATACTTTTCACAGCACTTCTAAATAATCATTCTCCTAATTTTTTAAATTTAGATTTGCTTTAAAGTTAAAAAAAAATGGGAGAAAACTTTTAATATGAACCAAAAATAAGTACTTTCTAAGATTGTCATACCAACCCCCCCAAATGTATTAGCACCTCTCTTTGTGGTCTACTTGACCACAGCTGTTGCTGCAGCACACCTCCAGCTCTAGTCCACCTGCCAGTTCCTGTTGATGCAGTCTCAGCACCATGAGTTTTAACAGGAATGGCAGGAAACGAATACACATCCGACCTGAATGATAAAGTGAATCAGTACAATTGTGCCATCAGAAGCCTTACTGACTACATCAAACACAGATCACTTATTTCCACTATTTAACAAACCGCAATAAAACGTGAAATCCAGGAACATAAAGGTCTTGAGATGCATAAATAGATACGAAGTTTAAAATAGACTTCCACACATGAGGAGCGGTACATACAGTACCAGGGTGTTGGTTCATGTTACAGTGAGTTGCGTTTATTGGCACTTCTGGTAAAGATGTTGATTAAAAAAAATTAAAATGGAGTCATCTTTTGTTCCAGTAGGATTCTTGTGAATCTAACACTGAAAAAAAAAAACAAAAAACAAAAAAAACCAGCTTTTAATTTAAGGACATTTAGTCCCTGGGGGAAGAATGTAACAGAACGATTATTTTCAACAAACGCACCAGTGGCACAGTAAGTGGTTCCTCTAACATTTCACCAGGTGGAAGCATCCAGAGAGCGGATTCCTCTCCTTTGCTCTCCTCTTTTTAAGCTCACCCTCCCAGTTCTCTAAAGGGTTTAGGCCTGGGGACTAAGCCAACCATGGAAGGAGGAGTGATTTTGGGTTTGGTGAATCATTTTTCTGTTGTTTTGGTCACATGTTTTGTTTTATTATCTTACTGAAAGACTATCATGAAGGCACATTTTCAGTTTCCTGGCAGAGGCAAAGAGATTGTTATTTAAGGTGATCTGGTATTTCAAACACGCTGCACGGTGGAGCAATTGGCAGCACTGTTGCCTTCCAGCAAATCTCAGAATTGTGACTTTTTTCTCAGAATTCTGGCTTTAATCTCAGAATTCAGATTTTTTTCTCAGAATTCAGACTTTAATCTAAGAATTCTGTTTTTTTTTTCTGTTTTTTGTTGCCTATTTCAAAGATTTCCCAAATAAGATATTTTTTTTTACAAGTTATCAATTAGAAATAAGAACTAAGCAAACCAGACTTCACCTGACTTTTGTGAAACTTTGTATGAAAAGAGCTCTGCTTAATCTGAATCTAATTTATGTTAAAGGAGATAAAGTGTTTGAAGCCAATGATTTTCACATAGAACCATTGGCACAGCTGATAAGACTGTTCGAGCAAATGACAACTCTTGCTTGTGGGTGAAGCTTGCCCTTGTTTTTCTTCTTATGTGGTGTTTAGGCGGCCACCTTTAGAAGGTTTTTCTACCTTCCTGGATCTTCCAGCCATGAGTGAGATGTTGCTCCAATACTTTCCATCTCCAGGCAGGAAAAAATAATCCTCAATAGGGTTGAGGAATGGAGAATATGGAGGGAGATAAACTGAAAAGCGTGGGTGGGCAATGAACCAGAGCAGCCCAGTGGAAACTTACATTGTCCCAAACAACAACGTACCTGAGCTGCTCTGGGCTATCGGTCTGATCTGGTGGAATGAGTGTGTTGTGTAGGGTGTCTAGGAATGTGATCAGATGGGCAGTGTTGTAGGGGCCAAGGGTAGCAGGGTGATTGATGATGCTGTGGTGGGTCTTCGCTACATACATGTGATGTTCCCTCCACACTGGCCAGGGATTTGAACAATGGCATACTGGCCGATAATATTCCTTCCCCTTCTTGGTGTTTTTGTGAGGTTGAATCTAACCTCATCAATGAAGATGAACTGGTGCTCCACTGCAGCCACCTCTAGCTAAAGGACTATGAATCACACATGAAAATATCAGAAATAGACATGGAGTGGTCACTATTGTGAAGTACAATCATTATGATTACAATACTGAAATATGTATAATTTATAGTGTTGAGAGGATGAATCAATTGTGGGATTGCATAGGACTTACTTGCACATAGTTATATCGCAATTCTTTGATCCTTTCTGAATTGCATTCAAATGGCACCACGTAGACCTGCTTCATCCTCAGATTATTTCTACGCAAGACATGGTCCAGCATTGATAAGCTTACCCCATCAATATTTTTGAAATACCTCATTGTTTTCTATTATTTTTCTTTGCTGTAATGTTATGGCATTATTTTCTAGGACCATGTTCATGATTTCAGTTTCTTGTTCAGGAGACTGAAGACATTCTCATCCACCTTGTGTTGGTAATGTTTCAGTTCTGTAATACAAATAGTAAAATACTGTAAATACTGTTTAGGAATACATTTCCCAAATACTTGAAACATACTATATTTTTTACAGTCTTACAGAACAGTCCACAGGCAATACTGTACTACTGTACTCATTGTGTACTGTATTGATACACAGTACTAAAGCTTTCTAGAGAGAGTAGATTTCTTGCTTATTCTCATTTCGGAAAATCCGGATGATGGATGCTACAGTGTACCTGCTCAAATTTGGTTGTACTCTTTGTCCACATGGTCAACCAAAGTGGCTTGGGCCTCAGCGATTACGGTCTTTGGCCTTCCTCATCATAGTCGTCATCATCCTCCTCCTCTGGCTTTGTTTCCAGTGTTGCCATCCTTTGCTCAAAAACGGAAGAGCTCACCTGTTGCCCTTTTATACTAAAAGTTTGATTGCTAATTGCAAAACGGTGTGACAGGTGTTTGCCCATTTGATGAGTCAATGTGCATGGTAGAGCAATTAACTTAGAATTTTGAATGACACTGTGTTCCTTGTGAAAACAAGAGATTTTCTTCATGAAAATTGTTCCAAATGCAGAAAATTATGTGTAGTGTTTTGAAAAAAGTGTGTTTTAGAGCTGCAATTTCAGTGTAAAGCAGGAATTGTGCTTGTAGTTTAGCAGAATTGGTTCAGGGGGTTGGTGCATGAGTTACATGTTGTGGTCATTGTGTCTCTAGTACTAGTATCGATGTGTAAACCATCAAGAAAAACTGTAACAAAAAGGGAAATGTTTCCATACAAGCCTCAGAAAATCCTCCAAGCTTTTAAACCCCAAAATACATTTTTGAAATACCTTGAGAGCAAAGACTATGATTGTAACTATATCAATATTTTATGCATAAAATACGGTATCACCGATATGATCATGGCATTCTTAATTTTTCTTACTTAAAAAAAATCCTAATATACACCAGCTGGTTTATAGCTGGAAGCTCTGCTCTGGTTTTAAGTCATTACTGTTTCAGTTCAAAAGATCTTGGTAACGTCATCTTAACTCCCACATGAGAACCTGCAAAGAGCAGTCTGAGATTACAATCCAGAGTTTCCCTTTAAAATAAAACTGAAGGAGGTGTTCAGCTGCAGTTTAGGAGGAGAACATCTTATCTTATTATTTAACTTTAAAAAGTAAAGTTGGCTTGTCCTGGATAATTTGAGCCAAAAATAGTTTATTTCAATTCAATTCAAAAATCCTTTATTTTTTCCTTTTACAATCCTTTTATTTTTCCTTTAATTTCCCAGAGGGAAATTAAATGTTGTCATAACTCATATCATATCAAGTTTCTCCAAAGAGTTGTTGTGGATAGTGATGTTGTGGCATAAGCCTTGGTCCTGGTTTTCTTTTGGATGTAAGTCAAGTCTCTGCTGCATTCCTGTTTTTATCACCTGAAAAATATTGCCAAACTAAGCTCGATTGTGTCACATTCTGAACGGGAAATAATTATTCATGCTTTTGTTTCATCAAGATTGGATTCTTGCAATGCACTATGCACAGGTCTTAGCAAAACCTCCCTAGAACAGGTGCAAAATCCTCCAAGTTTTCACTTGTGACTGGTATCTTGATGCAACCACACTGACTTCCGGTTTACTTTAGAGTGCAAAAGATTAAATTATTGACTTGGATAGCTCTTCATGGACAGTCACTATATAAGAGGGCTTCTGCACCCACTCTGGAGCTCTCTTCCTTTGAATCTGAGATCAGTGGACTCTGTGGTCTCTTAAAAGTCAGTTAAAAACATATCTTTTTAAATGGGGAGTTAAAACTGCAGCATGTAACTTTTACAAAAACATGTTGGTTTTTTTTTTTTTTTTTTTTTTTTTTTTTTGCATATTTGTTAAAACTATCTCCATGTAGTAACAATATGGTATGAGACAGATAATCTGTGAAAAGATCGAGCTCCTCCACCTCCTCCCTGAGATACTGTTGGCATCCAAAGAAATGCACCACTCCCGACCTAAAACAGCCAGAGCCAGGAGGAAGGTCTTAGTGCTGTCGATCACCCTCGTGTAGGCACTGATTATCTGCTGTCATCGGAGGCCATGCTAACTAGCCTAAGCATTTGTGGCAGGCTATGTTGTGGTGAACCTGCTGTAGGGTAGCAGAGAGCAAGGAGTGTGTGTGGCTCATACACCAGAGTCATTGACAACGCTAAGACCCTCCTCTTGGCTCTGATTGGTTGTTTCTGACTGAGTGTTGGATTTCTGAAGTTAGTACTGGGAGCACTGGGAGAAGATTAATTATCTGTCTTATATTATACTGTCACAACATAATGATAATTTTAACAAATATGTAAAAAACATATTTTTCATAAAAGTTACATACTGCAGCTTTAACACAAAAAAACTCCACACTTTTCAGGTTTATATTTGTAAAAACAGGTTTGTGTTGTTTTATCTTGTTAAAATTCTAATAAAATATATTTGAATTTGTAGGAGTAACGAAATGAGAAAAAAGTTCAAGGGGTATGAATATTTTTGCAAGGCACTGAAACAAAAAACAAATATTCCTGCCTAAACGTGTTAAGTACTGCAGGCCTACCAAGTTACACTGAAATCTCTTGCAGCCACCACCTCCTCGCCGTCCCATCCGCAGCCTCAGGCCGTGTTTACAGACGTCTTTTCATAATAATAATAGAGAAGGAGGTGTCCTCTGCGGCCCACGGAGCCCAGAGTGTGGCAGGTGCTGAGGTGAATGCAGAGATAAACGTATTTTGAGGAAGGCGACCAGGAGGGCGGGGAAGAGAAGCCGAGAGGAGAGAGGATGGAGAGGGAGTGAGACCCGGATGCTGATGCGAGCGGGGCGAAGGAAGGGAAGAGGGGAGCGAAAATATCGATTTACGGCAAGAAAACGGAGTATCATCCAAGGGGGGCCTTTCGCTTGCGTGAACTGGAATCAGAAACGAGGAAGAAGATAAGCTGATTTGTGTAGTGTTGTTTCACCTGTATGTGTCACCGCCCATGGAGGACACGCCGAAGGAGAGGAGAGGGAGAAGAAGATGCTGTGATCCGCCACTTGCAGTGATGTAGGGAGGCAGAGACGAGCAGAGGCAGGGGACGGGGGAGGACTACGCTACGCTAATAAAATTAAACAAATATATAAATACATATAAATAAGAAGATGGTTGTCCGGAGAGGACTGCGCGTTTCACCTCGAAAATCCGAGAGAATGTGGCAGCCGTGCGATAAAAGTGACCGTTTGGCGACGCCGAGAAACTTCAAGCGGGGTCGGTGTTTGTGACAGGCGCGAGACGGCCGTTGGTCGAGGCGTCGAAGCTAAAGCTAGCCTCAGATAGCATGTTGTTGCACCTGTAAAAACAGGCCTGACAGAGGAAAAAAATAACTATTATCACGCTTTCGGAGCAAACATCTAAGCGTACGTGTTGGACATTTCGTTGTTACCCGCAAACAGAAAATGACATAAGTAAAGGCTTTAAAACAGACGGCTTGTTTTACAGCTATATAGGTTAATGACATATATATGTAGTTAACGTCATAAATGTAACTAATTTACACTAATAAGCTAATGTACATACGTTAAACATACTAGTTAGCCTGCAGCAACTTAAAATGTTAATTTTAAGGACAGTGGTTGGTATTTAACTCAGTAAGCAGCCTTGCTACTAACTGTCGTCCCAGTTTCTCTGCTTTAAACTATATATTTTTGTTAAATTGTAACGCCATGTGTATCCCGTCTTAGAACAGGAAACTATTTATCTCAGCTTAATTTCATTTCTAAAGGGTTTGACTTGTGTGTTATTTCATGATACATGTTAGTAAACTAGAAATAGCTGTGATATCCCTGAAATTTAAAGCTGAACATATTTTCCTGCACCAACCTATGTAAAACTTGTACAGTACCAGAGAAATTGCAATAAATCCCAGTGCAGTATTAGTTCTAATTGTGTATTAAGCCTTCAGTGGGAGCAGTATGAGTAAGGAACTGTCTCTGAGTCAGTCTGCTCAATATGTTGGGCCCTATCGACTGGAGAAGACTCTGGGGAAGGGACAGACAGGTGAGAGTACACACACCCATTGTAGAATGAACAATATAAAATGGAACCTTTCTTTCCATATTGAATCAAAATGACATATCTCTTTTCTGCATTCAGGGCTGGTCAAACTCGGTGTCCACTGCATTACGGGTCAGAAGGTAGCGATCAAAATAGTCAACCGCGAGAAGCTGTCTGAGTCAGTCCTGATGAAGGTATTGTATGGCGCCTTTGACGTGGCTGTTCTCAATAGGCATGGGCCAGTATGAGTTTCTGATTGTAAAAAAATTACACGGTGTGAAAACAAAAATGTATAAGTGCTTTTATTTAAAACAGAAAAGCAGGTGTTTGTACTGCTAAAACAATATTACATATTAATCCATATATTACAGTTATTATAATGTTGACTTGATGTAGACTTGAGTAAAAATAAGGAATTGCTCATTTTCCTGAAGAAATTTTCAGGTGCTTGCCACTTGCTGCATACAACCCAGTACTGTAATCCATCTTTTGCTTCTGAGTTGGGGCCAAAATGTATCATCTATTGGCTTTAAAGCCCATTAGGGATATGGAACGATCATTGGTGATAATTAAACTTTTAGAAAGCAAGACTTTTATTTTAAAAAGGTTTTGTGAGCTTTATTTAGGAATTCCAGCAGAATCCCTTTTTTCCATGCTGAGTTTTGGTCCACTAGCAATGTGAAGCCTAGTTTAGCAAGGGTTGTGGTTATTTTTATTCTGAATAGAATGTAGGAGCTTTATTTGAAAGGATTATATAATTGATTTCTCATGACTGGTTTTGTTCAGTTAGGGATGTGGAAAGTACTTGTGTAAATCGTTGCATTCTTTCAGTACCTGGATGTTGGATTTTCCAACTTCTTCATTAGGAAAGCTAAAAGAATGCCCCCTAAAGCTGGAATTTCAAACTGGGAATTCAGAGCTTGTCGAGTTGCCCTGAATTTTAATCCAATATGGCTTCTGCTCACATAGAAATTTGAAAAATATTCAGAAGCTTTATTTTGAAAGTTCGAGAGTAACACAAGAAAAACAAGCTGATATTAACTGGTAGATTAGTCGGGATATTCTCCTTGGGGTTTTCACACCATGACTGTTTGTCTAGGGAGATTACATTTTTTAAGCAAGTTAAAAGTGTAGTGGCCTTCTTTCAGCCAGCTGACTGGCAATGTGCAGCAATATTTGAGATAGGGGGAGTGCCACCTTTCTTTAGTCTCCACTGGTTACTGTGGCATCATATTATGAGCAGTTTAAACTGTAGGAATGGTATGATAGAAGATTTTAAAGGTTCTAATATCGGAAACTGGCCCATGCCTAGTGATGATTTTAGTGCTAATTTGTTAATGTTGCCTGGCCATAAACAAACTGTGACATTTCTCCTATATTTATTGTCTCCTTACCTTAGTTCTGCTGCTTCAGAATGATCACTGCTGTCTGGCTCTTGTGCTTCTTTAGCATCTTAATCTTTATCCTTTCCTTTCTGTCTAACTAGGTTGAGAGGGAGATTGCCATTTTGAAGCTGATCGAGCATCCGCATGTGTTGAAGCTGCATGACGTTTATGAGAACAACAAATATCTGTGAGTTCCCTCTGCAACTCGGAAGAAGAGTTCTGCTCCTGCACACTTTCTAACTGAATACTGAACTTGGGAGTTAGATGGAGACATTTACCATTTATCTGCCATGTTTTAGTGTCATTAAAAACGACTCTTTCTAAAAAATATGTGGCCCTT
Organism: Anableps anableps; assembly: GCA_014839685.1. Taxonomy (NCBI): domain Eukaryota; kingdom Metazoa; phylum Chordata; class Actinopteri; order Cyprinodontiformes; family Anablepidae; genus Anableps; species Anableps anableps. The sequence goes on from CM026084.1 coordinate 27,512,727, forward strand.
AATTGGCTCTTGTGAGCAAACATTGGAAACATAAATCTACAAATATTTCCTCCCTCAGAGTGTCTAATTTTAGATTTGGTGTCTTGTTCTGGAAATTACTGACATTTTAGGATCATTTTAGGCTCCTGTTACAATCTAGAGAAGTGGTTCCAAAATTTTCCAGCTTCTGACCCAAAGTAAAAATTTAAGAGGGTCGTGACCCCAACTCTTCCGTGAGCATACAAGCAGTTTTGTTGAGTCAGTTAAAAAGTGGTACAATAGTGAAATAATAAGCATCAACAGCCAATGTACTGGGCAGTATTTTTTTTTGTATTATTTACACTGCAAAATACAACATCTTACCAAGTGTTTTTTGTCTTGTTTCTCCTGCATATATCTTGAATACGCTTGAATTAAGACAAAACTAACTTCCGCATAACTTTTCAGATAGTTATAAGTGAAATAATCGTGGGAATGGGTGAACGTGGCTCTAGCGTGAAGTGGTTGATATCACTAAAATTTACTGAGATCATCAACAGATATTGTCATATCCATATAAACACAGAATCTTAGTATTTACTGTATCTCCTGCAAAGTGCGATGACATTCTGGTGTTCTGCCTGCTGACAGATACCTGGTGTTGGAGCATGTGTCAGGAGGAGAGCTCTTTGACTACCTGGTGAAGAAGGGGCGTCTAACTCCCAAAGAAGCCAGGAAGTTCTTCAGGCAGATCATCTCTGCGTTGGATTTCTGCCACAGTCATTCCATCTGGTTGGTTTTTGCTTTTGGAGCTCTGACCGGGTCAGAAATAGATTTGCTGTTCTGTCTGTAATCTGTATGCGTTGTTTTTGCAGCCACAGAGACTTGAAGCCGGAGAACTTGCTGCTGGATGAGAAGAACAACATTCGTATTGCTGACTTCGGTATGGCCTCCTTGCAGGTGGGGGACAGCCTGTTGGAGACCAGCTGTGGGTGAGTACCAGTCCTGTGTGTGAATGGAAGCGATTGTGTTTTATGTAATCCAGAACCAGCCAAATTTATTGGCACACTTGGCAAAGATGTGTGCAACGCCTAACCAAAAATTTATCACATTATAACAGCACACTGAAGGCCTTTAATCTGAGTACATTTATTCAACAAGCATGAAAGAAATTATTGTTTTTAAGTGGCACAATTATTCTTATCCCTGCTTTTATTACTTAGTACAACAGTAGGACAGTACTCTCTTTGTCATCCTCCTGAGTCCCCTCTTATCCTCTCATCAGCTAAACCTGCAAGCTTTCCGTAATGTAGGTCTGGGGGACTGAGATGGCCATAAAAAAAAAGTTGATTTTGTGTATTGTGAATTATTTCTGTAATAATGTTTGGATCATTATCCTGTTTAAAATCCAAATGACAATATATTTTCATTGTACTGGCATAGATCACCAGATATTAAGTATTTAAAATCTCCTGATATTTTCAGAGGTTCATGATGTGATGTATTCTAACAAGGTTCCCAGGGCCTTTGGAAGAGAAACAGGTCCACAGCATCACAGATCCTCCACCATACTTAACAGTGGGTTCAAAATATTCATCTTTTGTTTCAGGCCAGTCTCACCCAGAACTCAAAATTGGCCTGCACACAGCTCCAGTTAAAGTCCCAGTAGAGTTTAGCTAGCAAAGCTCCATATGTTTCCATTTGACAAAGGCTTGTGTTTGACTTCACTCCCAAACATCGAGACAGCATCTAAAAGTTGTTAGGGAGACTAGGTGACCCCCAAGATGCCATGCTTTGTTACAGTGATCTTTGGAGATACTCCAGGGGAAGCAGAAAATCATGTATAAATATAAGAAAATGCTTGATTTATAATTTTAAAGGTATTGTTAGAAGTATCAACAGGTTCATTTGTTGAAAATGTGGTATTTGTTTTCCTACTGACTAAATGTACTCACATTAAAGGTTGGAATATGACAGTTTTTGGTCATATTCCATTTTTTGTGGAAAATTATGCTGATACTATGAAAGATGGGAATATTTGAAGGTTTTTACACATCTTTACTAGGGTTGCTAATACACAAGGCCAGCATTGTATAGTCTGCAGAAACAGAACTTACCATTAGCCACAGAAGTTAAAACCAATACATCTTAGCTTGCACTCTTTTGAAAGAGGCTGTGCAACTGTTGGTAATTCCTTTTTTTGCTGTGATAACTTGGCACTTATTACTAGTGCTGCCTTCACCTCAGTATTTACAGGAATAATAAAGTGCCCTGTGACACATTTTTCTTTGATTTCAGATCACCACATTATGCCTGTCCTGAAGTTATACGGGTGAGTGAGCTGCCTTCACACTCTGTCCTCAAATGCCTTCACCTGTGATGAAAATGAGCAAATGATGTTATAAAATTTTGATTGTGAAGCAAATGCATTGAGCTACATGAGCTGAACACCAAGCGATGGCTCTAATGATTTGAAAACCATTAAAGGTAAATGTGAAATCTCTCAAACTGACATTAATCTGTGACTTGTGTTGTTTTTATGGGGCTTGTCTCTTGTCAAAGTGAATTTTCTTACTGCACTCAGCACTTAAAAGATTATCCTGCTTCATGAAATAAATGTTGCTTTCACAGTGTTGCTGGAGACAGAATAAGTGCAGGGATTAAAATGGATTACAGAGTTTCCTTTGGCAGAAATATAGTCATGTTTAAGCTTGTATAACCCATAATTCAGGTGAAATAAGTGAATTCTATTTCAATCAACTTGAGATTCAGATTTATAATTTTCTGTCTTTGACAGGGGGAGAAGTATGATGGAAGGAGAGCAGATGTGTGGAGCTGTGGGGTCATCCTTTTTGCCCTCCTGGTGGTCAGTATTAAACTCAGGTGTTCACGGTGCAGTTTGGCTGTTTTCATTTTATTTTAAAATGTTGGTTTCTCTGTCATTTCTCCTTTCTCCCTCTTACCTCCAGGGTGCCCTGCCTTTTGACCACGACAATTTACGCCAGCTGCTGGAAAAGGTGAAGAGTGGTGTGTTCCACATGCCGCACTTCATCCCCCCAGACTGCCAGTCGCTGCTCAAAGGCATGATAGAGGTCAATCCTGAGAAAAGGCTCACGGTATGCGACCCATCACAGTATAATTCTTTGTAAAAGTATTCATACCCCTTGAACTAATCTGCATTTTAGGCCTTTAATGGGATAGAACAAGACATATCACTGCATAATGGTGAAGTGGAAGAAAGTGGATACAAGTGTTTCTGTTGCATTTCTATCCATCTCCATTTACTTCGAGAACCCTCAATAAAATCACCTTGTGAAGTCAGGAAGTAATTGGATTGAATTCAGTCTCAGTGTAAATGCTGCTGTTTTGTGAAGGCTTCAGGGGTGCGTTAATAGAACGTTAAAGAGCAAACAGCATCATGAATACTAGGAATGTCCCGATCAGGTTTTTTTGCCCCCTCAGGTCCGAATCCGAGTCGTTTGAGCATCAGCCGATACCGAGTCCTGATCAGATACTTGAAAAATACATTTAAAAAACGAAGAAGAGCGAAGAAACAGATCCAGGATGTCCCTTATTTTTTATTTTATCCACCTTATTTGTCATTTAACAGAACACTGAGGCTGTGTGAATAAAATATAGGTATTTATTTTGGTGCGACAGTTTCGGTAAAAAAAAACCCCCAAGACATTAGGCAACATGAAAAACTATATTTACATTATATTTACTGTAATCCAGAGCGGGATCACTGGCAGCTTTGCTGATTTGATTTGATTTGTCACTAGTCACTTTTTTGATAGAAAGAGTCGCTGGAAGGGGTCTGAACAGTCGCTAAATATATTCCAGTTGGGTCTGAAACCACGTGATCGGGCCAGAATTCTGATAACGTGATCGGATCAGGACATCGCTAATGAAGACTGTGGTCCACCAATAAATTGGCTCCGATTTCTTTAATTTTGGGTGATCAGCGATCGTCCGATGCTTACATTTGAAACCTATATTTGCGTTTATGAGAAGCTCATCTCTATATTTAGCAACTTTTCAGACAACAACGTTGGTATTGGCCAAAATCGGAATTGGTAGGTAAGGCTTTTTACAGATCAGGGATTGGCCAGAAAACTGCAATCGGTGCACCCCTAATGAAGACCAAGGGATACAGCAGACAGGTCAGGGAGAAAGTTGTGGAGAACTTGTGGGAAATGGGAAGAGTATGGCACAACTGTAAACCCATCAAGATCTGGTTGTCCATCTAAACTGACAGGCTGGGCAAAGAGAGAATTAATCAAATAAATCGTCTATCGGCCAATAATAACTCTGGAGGAGCTTCAGGTTGAAGAATCTTTAGAGAGGGTTGTTATTACAATGTGCATTTTACAAATCAAGCTTCTGTGGAGGAGTGGCAAGAAGAAAGTCATTGGTATAAATAAACTCAGAAGACATCCTGTTTCCAGTATGCCATCTTTCATGTAGGGGACACAACAAATATGTCAAAGCAGGCCCAAAGCTGAACTTCTTTTGCAAACATTCAAAATGCTGCAAGTTACAAAAAACTAACATTGGTCATATCCCTGAACTTATTGTCCCCAGGGTGAAATATGATGGTGGCAGCATCAGGCTGTGGGTATACTTTTCCTTAGCAGGGACAGGGAAACTGGTCAGAGTTAAAGAAAAGATGGGTGGATCTTAATACAGCTGTAAGAAGCAGCAAAAGACTTCCAGCAGGACAACAACCCTAAGCAAACAACCAGAGCTATAATGTTTAGATCAAAACATGTTTATGTATTAGAATGGCCTAGTCAAAGTCTAGACCTAAATCTTATTAAGACTTGAAAATGAATGTTTACAGATGCTCTTTATCAAAAGGATTCAATCTTTAGATGAGCGAAGCTGGTAAAGACATAACCTCTAAACATTTCAGCTATAACTAGGACTGAATACACACACCGCACTTTTCAGATTTTATTTTGAAAAAAAAAATGAAAACCATGGATCCAGATCACAATTATACACTACTTTGTTTAGGTAAGCCACATAAAACCCTAATAAAAAACCTGAAGTGTTGTTGTAACATGATTGTTGAAAATGTAAGCAGTGTTTCATGGTTCTGTTCATCTGTATTAAAACATTTATTGGGACATATTATTTTCTCTTCCATTCCAGCAAGGAATAAAGTTGTAAACTTGGATTAGGAATTCATTATTCAGAGATGATTAAATTTATTCTAAGCAAAAAAGAAAGGAAAAAAAAAAAAAAAATCAGCCCAGCTCTGTTGCCATCTGGCTGCGAACAGACTGTAGAAACTAATGGCCCCATCTGCCCTGTTCCTTTTACAGCTAGAGGCCATCCAGAAACATTCCTGGTATCAGTGAGTAAACATTCATTCTTTCATGTAGCTTTTCTTTCCTACTGCTGTCAAAAGATGTTGCACCAGATTTTTTTATTTAATCCCTGTTTGTGATTCGTCATGTCACAGGGGCGGTCGTAACGAGCCGTGTCCTGAGCAGCCTCCTCCCAGGCGGGTGTGTGTGAGGAGAATCTTGTCCCTGACCGAGCTGGACCCGGATGTGTTGGAAAGCATGCACTCTCTAGGATGTTTCCGCGACCGAGTCAAGCTTACCCGTGATTTGCAATGCGAAGAGTAAGCCTGCTGTGAATTATTGTGTATGCTCCACCTGTCCTGTCATTTTAATGGATCTTAGTAGCACTTAAGGTATAAACCGGAGTTTAAGCTTTTAACTGATTTAGAAATCACTGCATACAAAAGCATCTTGAAAAGGTGACATTTAAACAGTGGTATGGGGCTTCATGTTTTGGTAGAAAGGTGACAATTATTTCACCATTAAATATAGTCAACTGTTCTGTAACACTACAAAAAAAGCATACAAGACATTGTTTTTACATTTCTTAATCCATCTTAGAGAAAACCAGGAGAAGATGATCTATTACCTACTGCTGGACAGGAAGGAACGCTACCCGAGCTATGAGGATGAGGACCTGCCTCCACGCAATGACGTTGGTAAGTCAGTAGGGGGCAGGAGCAAACTATTGAAGAGAGGAAGCAGCTTTTCTTAGCTTCTTATGTCAATATCTGGTTCTATACCAGTGGTCTGGAACCTTTACAGTCCAAAGAGCCATTTTTTCCCTCAGTGCAGCAAAACAAAACTCATCTGAAGCTACAAATATTATGTGACCTTTTGGAAAAAAAAAGATACATATCTACTAGGAATTTTGTTGACGAAGCTAAGAATATCCAGTGAATCAAAAGGCTCCAAATCATCTTCTCATAAGTGCAAATATGACAGCATCGTCAGGACCCTTAATCCATCTTTTTTTCTTTTAGAAACACTAATGACCCCACTGGCTCTGTTTTTAGAGCGGTCCTGCTTATTGTAGTTGTTAAAAAAGCCAACCTTAGTCCAATTTTCAAGCTGACAGGACGCGTTCTTCCTTTATGTTGACCTTCTTCAGCAGACCCTCCTCGGAAGCGTGTTGACTCTCCCATGCTGACGCGTCACGGTCGCTGTCGTCCTGAGAGGAAAAGCCTAGAAGTGCTAAGTGTTACGGAGCAGGGGTCTCCCACTCCACCTCGCAGGGCCCTTGACACAGCTGCACACAGTCAGAGGTAAGGGTGTGTACAATAAATACAATATTCACTCTTTAAAGACATTTTTTGTCACTTTTACCCTGGTTGTTTTCATCAGGTCTCGCTCAGTCAGTGGAGCTTCAAGTGGTCTCTCCTCGAGTCCCCTCAGCAGTCCCAGGGTAAGGAGTTCAGACTTTTGATGCACTTTATTATAGAATGATGTACATTTAATATTCTGAAATAACTGGATGTCAGCTACATATTCAGTGCCTTATAAAACTATTTATGCCTCTTAAAATTTTCAACATTTTTTCATGTTACAACCACAATCCTGATCAGGTTTTGAGGGGGGGGGGTTATGTGATCGATCAACAGTAAGCAGTTCATAACTGAGAAGTGAAAGGAAAAAGATACATAGTTTTTCACATTTGTATTTAAAAGTCTTTAAAATGTTACTTGCATTTTTTTTACTCTAATATCCCTAAATAAAATCCAGTCTTACCAACTGCCTCTAGAAGTCATCTAATCAGTAATCCGTGTGTAATTTAATCACAGAATAAATTCAAGCGTTTGGTAAAGGTTTCTTAGAGAATTTTAGTGAACAAACAGCATTATGAGGACCAAGGAACACAGCAGACAGGTCAGGGAGGAAGCATGGTTAGGGTATAAAATCATTTAAGATCTGAAAGAGATGCCAAACCTGCCAAAAAATGGCCATCCATCTAAACTGACACAGATTAGCATTAATCAGAGGAGTAGCCAAGATACTAATGGTAACTCTGGAGGAGCTGGAAGAATTGACAGCACAGACTGATCCTGAACATCTGTCCAGAGCTACAATAGAAACCCATCGATCATTTTCCTTTTATTTCACCATTATGTCCCACTTTATTTTGGGCTATCCCATACAATTCCAATTCAATACATTGAAGTTTGTGGTTATAATGTGACAAAAAAAGTTAAAGAGGTATGCATTCTTTTGCAAGGCACTGTACATCTCCTAACTCCAGTTTTTTATTGTTTTCTACTACACAGAAACTCTGAGGCCTCTGCTAAAACTTCTAACAGAAATCAATACCTTCTTTTGATTTTCAGTTTAGGTCTAAAGTTTGGATGTTTTCAGATTTACACTCTGGATTCAGGTTTGGGTTGACACTGTAAACTGTTTTGGGATTTGAACATGTGGTGACTCTCTTCTTGTTTGTGTTTTCTATGACCTTCGTAACAATCTTCACAGGTTAATGTGGTTTTCATGACTCTTTTAGAGAAGATGATGTTTTCCTGTAGCAACCATTACTTGATGTTTTCTGTAGCTTTTTTACAGCGAACTCCCTCACTAATCGCGCCGCAAAATATCAAAAATATTTTTACAGCTCTGAAGTTTAAGCTGTTAAATATGAAGCCACTGTCCACAACCTTCTGTACTATCCATGTATCAGTGTCTCCAGTCATTTATACACATCATCACACCACTTCCAGTTCCTCAACTTAAAATCGTTCTCTCCAGGAAGTTTGCATTTTCTCCCTTTATCTCATTTCTCCTCCTCCCTGTGCATGTACTCGATCAATAGGAAAACAACGAGCGGTTAATTACTGAGCTAAAGCAGTTTTCATTTGAAGTCAGTAACAGCATCACTGCCACTGTCCTCCTGTCTGCACTTACACTCCGTCTGCCACAACAGCTACTAAACCCTCTCATGTAAAGAGTTTTTAGAAAAGAATAAAGATAGCGAAGTGAAAGCTTTCATGATCAACAGTTCAGTTTGCATTGAGCACATTCACTGTTCATAAGGTGCACTCTTTTGTCATTAAGCATGATATTCATTTCCATCCTTTCTCCATTTTCCATCCCTTTCTCTTTCTTGTTTTCCATCTCTCCTCCCCCACCGCTCCCACACTCCTCCAAATCCACTCCCCCAGTCCTACCAGAGCCCCGTCTTCACTTTCAGCCAATCAGACGTCACCTGTGCCACCGCTTCCCCCCTCACAAAGGAGCCCAAACAGGGAAACGCCACGACTCCTCGTTCAGCACGGTCTCATGACAAGCCCAAAGCGTCCCCCAACCCCAAGACCCAGACCCTGCCCACCAAAGGACCCGCCGATCGTCCCCACCTGCAGGCCATCAAATCCCTGCCCCTGCACAACCCATCCTCCCGCTCGCCTTCCCCCTCCCCCCTCCTGTCACCCATTCCCCGCTTCTTCTTCCCTTCGTCCTCTGTCCTAAAGTCAGTGACTAAGAGTTTCTACCCAAACTCTGCCCACTCTGTGCCACAGGTTACCCCCCAGGGCTCTCCGCTGCCCACACCCTTGGGCACCCCTGTTCACCACCCCCACCACCCCTCCTCCACCCCACCCTCCTCTTCCTCGTCCTCATCCTCATCACGGGCAGAGGGAGGCGGAGGGGTGGGCTCGCTGTCGCTCACCCCTCCCTCCAGCCCAGGAGGGGGTGGTGGCATGGCGGCCAGCAGCCCCGCTCACTGGAGGACTCGCCTCAATTCTTTCAAGAACAACTTGCTGGGATCGCCCCGATTCCATCGCCGTAAATTACAAGGTGAGTTTCTACAATGTCTTACTATTTAGGTGACACTGGAAGTAAATTGATTGCTCCAGATTTTATTTAGGGGCATCAGTGTAAAAGGCGCTCATAACAAATGCATGCTAACTTCTTAGGTTTTTACTTGTTAGAATCTTGGAAAACCATGCATCATTTCCCTTCCACCTCCTAATTATGTGCTACTTTGTGTTGGTCTAAACCCAGAAAATGCTCTGAGGTTTGTGTTTGTAATGAGACCAAATGTAGATCTTTTGTTTTAATCACAGAGATATGAAGCAAACAGGTCATAGTTTCAGGAGGTGAATCTTTTTAACCTGTATGACTTCCAGCTGTTTATGAAATTATCTTTAATTTAGATCTTTCTCTCCCAGTTCCGACGTCAGAGGACATGTCCAGTCTAACGCCAGAATCCAGCCCTGAGTAAGTCACATACCTCCACTCTTTATTCACCCACATTAACTTCCATGCGCTACATTCTCTCTCACTGTTTGTAATTTTTCATTTGGCATCAAGGCTGGCCAAGAAGTCCTGGTTCGGGAATTTCATCGGTTTGGAGAAAGAGGAGCAGATCTTCGTGGTGATCAGGGACAAACCCTTGAGTTCTGTCAAAGCCGACATTGTCCACGCTTTCCTGTCAGTGAGTATCTGATGCAGTTTGTCCTACACGCTGCTCTCTGTCAACTTTTGTTCGTACATACGCGTGGCTCTCAGGGGGAGAAAGGCATTCACATGCACCGTCATGCTGTGCACCTCATTGCTTTTCATTATTTTCTTTCTTCTCTTTATTTAATTTTTGTTTGATCTTGCTCACTTGTGGCACGTACGCGGAGCACTTTGCTTTCACCAATGGCTCACTCTCTGTCTCTCCTGTCCTCACCCTCACCCTTTGTCTCCCTATGCTCACGTCGGACCCCTTGTACCTCTCCCGCCTCGTAAGTCTGTCGGTCTCTCTGCTTCTTCTCTGTCTCCCCACCACGCAGATCCCGTCGCTCAGCCACAGCGTCATCTCCCAGACCAGCTTCCGGGCAGAATACAAGTCCTCCGGCGGTCCCTCCGTCTTCCAGAAGCCCGTCAAGTTCCAAGTGGACATTGCGTTCTCCGAGGGCGAGAGGGAACGGGACAGGGAGAGGAGCGAGAGGGAGGGGAGGAGGGAAACAGGAATCTACAGCGTGACGTTCTCCCTCATATCAGGCAAATTCAGCATTTATTTGCTTTCTAATGGGAAGACTTTATGTCACATCCACAGCTAGAGCTGCAAGATGCTAATCTAAACAACCAGGAAGAGGGTTTGGAACATATTCTGGTTATTCTGATATATGAAGTTATTCTAAATTTTGCCTTGTTTAAAAACCTTTTTTTGTGGTATGATCAGAAGAAGCCTGTTTTTTGTTTAGATTTCTGTATGAAAGAGGGGAAATTGGTTTTAAGCATTAACCCTTTTCATTCACTAACAAAGAAAATATAGAAATCTTTACAGAAAATCTTTTTCATACATTTTATTTTCAATCTATTTACTTTTATTTAAACCAATAAAGTTACAACTAATATTTCTACTGCTAAAATATATTAAATCAGCCGTAACTACACCATTTTTTGTCATAATGGGATGTTTGAAGAGGACCCAAACGCAGAAAAACCAGAGGCAGCAGATGAAGAGCAGAGTCTTTAATAAATAACCAATGCAGCTTGGGAATCAGGCAATAAGCTGGAGGACACGCAGGAAACTGACATGAACATGGAGAACTAACAGGGAGAAAGATAACAGGTGATCTCACAGAAGGGGCCAACAGCTTGATTGAAAAGTATTTGGATGAAGTAATCTGAACGTATCGTTTATATGGGCACAAAGTTAATTAATCCAATCATGATTCAGATGCACCAGGCTTTATTCAGAATAGAAGCACTGGCGTGCAGAGTTGTAAAATTGCCCTAAAAAAGCAGAACTTGTGCTTCTGTCTGTGCTGAACAATAAAAAAAAAACCAAAAACACTGTAGTAGTGTGTTCGTTCTGTGTCCTCCGAGTGCCCAGAATGGACCTGTGCCAGGTTCTAATAACGGTTGAGATGTTGCAACACTCCCCAATTAGGCTACAGGCGAATCAACACATGCTGTTGGTTTTCCTGCGTTACAGGATCAGAGGCCAAAAGACCAGTTTTGCTTCCTCGACATAGCACTCACATGCACAGTCAGATCAGTTTGCCATAGTCAGAATAACATGATCAGAACAAGTGTTTATATTTTTTTCGGATTATCAGTCGGCATAAACCATCCCTCTCATTCAGATTACAAATTCATTCCAGTCGACACGATCAGAATATTCCGATTGGGGCGCTCACCTGATGCATTTTCATTCTGATTACTTTTGTCCATTTAAACTTACCTAGTGACAAACAATGTAACCAGAGAGCTATACATACACAGAGGAAGGAGTGGAGAATGACAGGGGAACTAAAGGAGCTAATCAGAGCCATGTGGAGACAGCTGGGGGAGAGAGCAGGCAGATGGAAATCAGGAGATGGATAACAGCTGTGAAGGAGAGCGGACTGGCAGGCTGAGGGAGCTGAGGGGAGACTAATGAATAGAATCGAGTAAAAGGGGATTCCTGAAGCTAACATTAACAGAAAAGAAAATAGTGATCAATGGAAACTAGACCCAAATGCAGAAAAGATAAAAATGAGTCAAGAACTAAACACATGGAATGAACTATTAAGGTCAGAGTCTAAGTAAATAAACAACAAAGAAATAATCAAAACAGATACTCAAAGGAAGCCTTAAGTTCAAACACTGACATATGACATTTTTTTTATACCTAGACCTAAGCAAGAATCGAGAATGAGCTCTTGCCACCTTTGTCAAGTATTCTGAACTTGACAGAACTTGTCAAGTATTCTGAACGTAGTTTTCAAGTTCAGAATATTCTACCTTTTTGCTCTTTATTGAAATGACAAACTAATATTTTCAGTTTTTGTATTCAGTGGAGGACTGCTTAAATGAATACATTTTTTTAATAAAACAGCCATATTTTTGTGCTTAAGCTTTGATGTCTGCCACAAAAATCAGCTGCGAAGTGAAGTAGTTTTAACATTTCTTTTTTTCTTCAAAAAAGTGGTTAAAGATTTGCAAAAATCATTATTTTTTTTTACCAGTATTTTCGCAACATGACATCCGTGGTTTGTTGAATCCACAGGCCCAAGTCGCAGGTTCAGACGAGTGGTGGAAACGATTCAAGCCCAGCTTCTCAGCTCTCATGATCAGCCATTGGTGCAAGCCCTATGTGGTAAGTCTGCTTATTCGTGAGTTTTACCTTCAGTGGATCAATAATTAATATTTGCAACTTAATCAATTTCTATGCTTACAAGTGTTTAACAGATGTTCCTTCACTGTAAGGTGTTCAGGATTAACCTATTTGTTGTCAAAACAATATATAGGGTTCTGATGAACTCTGGAAATGTATGTAATTTTAAATATTGTCCTATAAATATTTAATGAGGAAACAGAAAATATAATATGAAAATGTATTTGTGCCTCCAGACTTTATTTCTTGTCAGGTTGTCTTAAATTTCCTTCCTTACAAATATGGAAGCACCTACCATAAATTTATAGCAAACCTTTGTATTTTTACTTTCAAAACTGGTTAAAAATGACAGAGAAGACATCATTCCATCTTTCTTCCCTATTTTCACTCTGATTCTCATCTCTTCTGATTCTGAGCCTCAAGGATGGGTGGAAGCTGGACGGGCTGGATTGGTGAACCATTTAAGGTCATGCCACAACATCTCAGTCAGATTTAACTGCATATATTGACTATGTCGTTCCAAAACCTCGAGTCATTATTAAGAGGTGGACTTGTTGAATCACTGACCTGCTACATCGATCAAGTGTGTTTGAACTTAGGAGCCATAAACTGATGGCCAGACATTCTCCTTCAGGATTTTCAGATCATAAGCAGAATTCATGGTTCTATCAGTTCCAGCCGTCCTGAGGAGGCAAACCTGTCCAAGATCATCACACTACCATCTGCATGTTTCACTGTAGGTTTGACTTTCATATACCTGGGGAGTGACTTTCCTGTTCTGCTGTATTGATCCCTTCCCAGATGAGAAGAGCAGTCGTCCCCACGGGACCCCCACCCGCCAAAACTCGAGGCGCTCTGAGGGTGGGGGCGACAGGTGCGAGTGGGGCGACCGAGCAGACGGCGGAGGCATAGGAGGCAGCGGAGGAGTTCTGCAGCGCAGAGGCTCGGCGAAGGAGAGAACCCGCCTACTGTCCTCTAACGGAACCCAGTCCCAACCGTAGGATAGAAAGCGAGAACACGCTGCAGGATGCTTGAGCTGCACCAGAAACCAGACAGTAATAACTCCATCTTCAAGTATCCCTGCGAGCTATGAGCCACCCCGACTCTTCCTTGACTAAAAGTTACTGAAAGTGCTTAACCATAACAAGGATTGAGCCTTTTCCCCTCCCATCTTGCATTGTTTTGCCAACATAATCTTGATGTTCTGGATCACCATTAATCCTATCTTTAAAAGAGGAAGAAGTTTTGAGGAACCACCCTTTTAATTTGAAAAAAAAAAAAGGAGTGTGAGAATGAGCAGTTTGGTATCCATCCATTAAAAATGTAGCTTCCCAGATCAAACAGGAATTTCGAAGTGCTGATGTGCATGCAAGTTAGCAAATCAGTCCTCTATTGGATGCCGACACGACCAGATAAGTTAGTCAGTCGTACCATTGGTTCACACCCAAAATTACTCCTTAAATTAACGGTGGCGCTCGTTCCTGTCAAGCAACATGCAGATAATAGTCCATCTGGAGAGAAATGTAAATGTATTGCAGCATAAGAACTTTCAAGTTTAGCAACCTGCTACCACCTGACTACATGGGGGAGGGGGGGGGAGTTTATCAAAAGGTTCAGCTTTTCTCATAAGAAACTGCATCCTTGAGTTCCAGCAGTGGCTTTTATTGATCTTAAAAAAGCCAACAAGTAAGCTAAGTAAGTGAATGTGAAAAAAAAACATATTTTTTTATTTTGTTTTTTATTTGTGTTCATGTATTTACTTTTATTTGAGGATGTCAGTAGCACGGTGATATTGGTGAAGACAGCAGCAGAAACAGCCTGAACGTTGCTTGTTGGCATACATTGATCTCGAGTTGTTTTGTATTTCCTTTTTACTCAGAGACGGTATGAAACAATGCATCCATGATTCTGCATTGCACCCTTATTGCTTTGGTTTGAACAGATATATGAACATTGCTATATGGGGGTGGGGAATTGTTAATACGTGAATAGATTGCTGAACTTCGTTGAAGCTGTTTGTGCCCAGACTGAATAAGAAAAACATTCCTGACCTTTGGATCAAACAGAAAGCACCTCTCATCAGAAGCTTGTCTCCTATTGCCATTGTATCCACATACTGACTTGTAAAAAAAAAAAAAAAAAAAAAAAAAAAAAAACACAAAACAGGAAACTCATGAGTGGACATTTTAATGACGCTGGACTCACAAGGTTGGCACAGGACTTAAAAAAACAGGATCAAGCACCTCCCAACAACCCCGGCGCTCCTCATTTGAGTGTTCACCAACGAGCCCAGCGGTCCGTCGATGTGCCCACGGTCATCTCCAAGTGTCACGCCATTGGACAAGTATGACGTAGCAACTCGGACATCCACATATTACCCCAGCACCCCGTCAGACCAGTCAGTGTTCTTCACCAGTCTTCCATTCAGCACAATATGCAACAAAGTGCAGGAGTTTCAGTTTTTCATGTATTTATTTATTTGGTTATTTATTTATTTATTTATTTTTGAGTTCGGTTTTGTCATATATCTGTTTACAAAGTGTATTCAATGTCGTCAGAACCATTTTAATAACAAAACCTACAATCTAATTCACTCATAATCATCAGGATTTTCTTTGAGCTCTCCTTTCCTGCTCTGATAGAAGTGTTGACTCGTCTTCTTTCCTCAGTGACCTTCGTCTGAATCTCATGTTTCCCATGCTTGTCTCTGGTATCTGGAATCTGTGTGTGAGACTGCTGATTGATGACTGAGCGAGAGTGAGATTAAAGCTTTGCAGCAGATATACTTTGAGCTGATTCCGCATGGCGACTTCGCCCAACCTAACCATATCAAATTAACTATCGAAGCCAAACCCTATCAGACACAGTTTATTGCTCTTTTACACATTTAGTGTTCACTTCACTCATTTGTCTCTCTTCACCCTCCTGTCGTATACCCATCATCACCAGACAAAATGTACAGAGTTGTTCGCCTCACTGTTAGTACACACTTTTACGATCGCTCGCCTTCATTTTCGGTTTCATTTGTCAGATCAACTTCACTTTCATTGACCCAGCCCTGGCTAAGATTGTAAACTATTCTCCATTCATAAGGGTCAGTAGAATAAGGTGTTTAAAAAAAAAGAAGTGTCTGTATCATAATTTAAATATAAAAAGTGCACTATTATAACTATTGCCTGTGATAAAAGAACAATTATGATTGAATTGATGGTCAAAATAAAGAGAGATTCACATTATTGTTATGGTGACAATAATAAACCCTAAATTTATATGTGTGTCTATTTACTTTCTTGGTTAGAAAGATATTTCCACATTTAGAGGGAGTGCTTTGTCTGAAAAAGCTGAAGCCTGGAATAGTTTCTGTATGCAGACGTTTTGATGATGTGTTGTAATACTTAAATCTACCATCCGTGCTTTTCTTTCTCTATAATTAATCAAATTCTCTTTAGGTGTACTTTGTCATCTATATAATAAGATGCCTTTGTCAGTTTTAGTTTTGTTTTAAGTACTTATTTATTCAAGATGAAATCAACCCTCATAAAAAACAAGCTTCCATAAGCACATGCCCCTGGTGACATCACACAAGGCATTAGGAAGCAGTTCTTTTGAGTGTGTTCATTTTTATTCCTTTTTTTTGTTTGTTTGTTTTTTTGTTTGTTTTGTTTTTGTGTGTATTAAACCAAATTCCACTTTTAAAAGCGCGTTCATTTATGTTCTGATTCGTAAACACTGGATTCCAGGAAAACTTGTGCAACACCAGTGAATGGTTTGTGAAGATCTCCAGGGTCCTGGGAGGATGGGAACGGTTAAATCTTCAGTGATCATTTCAATGGAAGTTATAGGAACCATGTAGTCTGGTTGATGTGTCTCAATAAGATTGTCTGCCGTTTCCTGCAGAACTACTGCATCACCGCCATACTTCCGCAGAATCAACTGATATGCACATGCAGTACAGCCTATCAGCATCATTCCAGTCAACACTAAAAAGGAGAAATCCTTCATTCGCACCCAGAAAGGGAAGTTAAGGTAAGCTGAAGTAGTCTGAGTTGAAGGGCGAGGTGTGCGATACCACATATTTTGGTATTGATCTGATAATCTGTTAAATTTCTGACAGAATTTAATCTGTCAAAAATTACTTGTAAGCAATGAGGTTTGCCAACATCAGCTAATCAGGTTGATTATTGTACCTCTTGTAATGTCATCAGACCAAATACAACAGCAGCAGTATTAGACCTTTTTTCTTCAGTGAGCCGTTTTTCTTTTCTTTCTTTCTTCCTTTTTTTCTTTCTTTGTTTTTGTTTTGTTTGTTTTATTGTTGTTGTTGTTGTTGTTGTGGAAATCCACACTACATTACCCAACAGCATTTATATTGTATATAAAAAACACAGCAGGGTAATATGTTAAGACTGAATCTGATAGCTATGTTATAATGCATGCTATTGTTTTGTTATGATGGTGCTTTCAATTGCATCATGGCATTTTATTTTTTGGTACTGGTAGGTGGATCTTTTCCCACAGAGAATGGCTATAAAATGGTTTAAATTTTACCAAAACAAATTTTGGAAAGCTTTTAATCGATATTTATTTATTTATTTTTGTTGTTGTTGTTGTTGTTGTTGTTGTTTAGATAGATTTGCGTGTTATTGAATCAATAAATCTAAGAAGTATGAAGTGAATCCAATTTCATTCATCAAAAATAGGCCATTTAAGTCTAGGCTTTTCATATTAATATATCCAAACTGTACAACAGCAACATATTCAAACTCTTAATCCAAAACTGAAATCCTGCGCGTCCGTTCAGACGCGACCTTCAAGTCTCAATTCCCAGATTTCCGACGCGCTAAGAAGGCAGCATCAACTCATCAGTGCGAGCATCTGTTGTGGAGCGCAGTCGCAGAGGAGAAAGGCTGAAAGCGACGGGACTCTGCCGGTAACGACGTCAGAAGTTAATAGTCCGTTCCTGCCTCACTGAATCCTGCAAATTTCGCCTCTTTTAATAAAGACAGGTGAGTCAAAGACGCGTCGCAGTGAGAGAGGCAAACAGTCGCATCTTTGGGAGAACATTAGCAAGATTTATCAGTGCCCGTTTTGGGGCTGGGCGCTCAGCTAGGCAGCACTAGCATCAGCTAGCGTTGATTCGGATGTCACTTTTAGCGACAGCTCGGTGTAACCTCCCTAATAGGCAGACGAAGCGTTTCTGGTGGTCTTTTGTATTAACTCTACTTTGGGATGATTTAAAGAATGTGGTTGGTCTCTCATAGACGGTTACACTGTTGCCCTGTCATATAAATTACCTGTTAAAGCAACACATGAGCCATCTTCACGTACAGAGCTTAAACATTAGCAGCTGTCAATTGAAAATTAACTAAGCCGAGGATCACTCTTCCTCCAGAGAAGTCAGAGCACATTACACAAATTTATAATGGTTTGTTTGCCTTTAAAAGAGGACAGACTCTGCTCATATAATCTTCAAGGTACCTTGCATTCCTTCACGGATGGGGAATACCTATACAGTTCCACATAAAGTGGTAAACCAAGGTATGAGAGCCCTGAATATTACTGGAACTTTTAAGGATCCCATCTGTTGTTAGCAACATTACAGGGAGTTATTTTTGCTCATACACAGTAATGGGAAGAGTCATGCTGTAAATATTTCTAATTGACACACGTGTGTTGGTGGTTGCTGTTGTGTGTTGTTTTTCCGTCTTCCTCTCCTTCTCTGACAGGAAAGTTTAGTCAGGAGGTTTTGTTGAATCCACCTGGAGGCAGAGAGCTGTAAAACCAGACCCAGAATCAGGTTTTTCCTGATGGGTACTGGTTTCCAGTTTACTTTGAGGTCTGACCTGCTGGATCTGACCTTTACGGGCTATAGTACATAAGAGGAAAAACATGGGTTAGAGGTTGTTTAATAGCTGTTGTAGTTCCAACAAAAGAATTGCAAGGCTATCTCCTTTTATGCATCATCGCATAGGTACATGCTGTTAATCGATGCATTTCTAAGATAAAAAGTGGGATTTTTTTTTTTTGGTTTGATGCAAGGAAAGAATGTGGATTTTCAGTATTTGACTTGCTGATCACTGACCAGAGCCAACAAAAGGAAAATTAGCCAGTATCTGGCCATTTGCTTGCCGTATCTCTACACAAAGCTCAAGGATTCCTCCTAACAGGTCTTCACTGTTAGCCTGGAGTCTCTTGTGTTTGATAAAGAAGTTACATTGATTACATAGCTTAAACCCCTTTTAAAAATTTACTTAATTCACCCTGATTCTTTTTTTTTTTTTTTTTTTTTTTTTGAAAATGATTTTTTTTTTTTAAAAAGTTTTCTGCTACTCAGTGAAAGTAAGGTTGTCTTTTAGCGTGTGACTTTACAGTTGTTCAACCCGAAATGCATTTCTTTCTTGTGTTTTTTTTTTTTCCATGCAGACACCGTAGTGATGTAAATGCCCCAGAGACATTTACCTTTGTCCCAGTTTACATAAGCCCTGCCCTCACTTACTGCTATGGGAGCCTCCCGTCTGACGTTGGGTTCTTGTAATTTCTTGGTTGTCCAGTTAACAAAAATTTAGACATTTTTTTTAAAAATCTTGTATTATTCACACCTTTTCTTCAAATAAACCTACAGCTCCTTGCAGATATTATCCAATCCCTTTATACCGGTTCACATTTTGTCGCAACAAAACCTCTAACTTTAATGTACTTTCTTGGTATTTCATGTGATGGACCAACACTAAGTAGGGCTCAGTTGTTGGGTGGAATGAAAATGGTGTGTAGTTTGCAAATTTAAGTATTTTAGGCACGTCTTTGCTGTGTTTTATGTGTGTGTTTGATTTGACTTACATATTTAAACATACTTTTCTCTCGTGTACCTAAGGGTGCTATAAAGTCACCTTCCATTACATTTTCTAACAAATAAAAATTGAAAATAGAAATACCCAAAAAGACCTGTAGCTGTAACTGCACCAAAAGACCAATCTATGAAGTAAAGACTCAGGTTGGCTGAATACAGATGCATGCCACACTTCCTTTTAGATTTTTAATAAAAGCAAAAAGTAAAACGCATGTATCGTTTTCCTTCAGCTGCAAAATTATTCACTTCTTTGCCTCAGTATGTCACATAAAATCCCAGTAAAATTCGTCAAAGTTACAAGCTTTAATAGAACAAAATGTGTCTCAGTTTCGAAATCCTAACCCGCTGCCTTATGCAAAGACTCATACCCACCTGTTTTAGGTTTACTCTGACTGCCTGTCTTTCTAAACCGTGTGATTTTAAAAAACAATTTCAGTTTCTGAAATTAAAAGCTGGGCTCCAGCCTGGCTCAATTTTTGAGTTGGAGAATTAAATAAAACCATCCTCAGTCTCTTTGTTCCATATCTCTTAGATCCAGGATCAGATTATTCACCGTCAAGTGTTTATTTGTTCAAATTCTTGTTTCCTCCTCATCGTATAAATGAAACCACGTCTGCAGCCTCATCAAAGCAGAGGCAGCTCTCTCAGGCTGTATCAGCATCTCTGTGTTTTTGCCAGTTAACACAGCCACAGTCACGTAGAAGCTGTGGCGTCTCTGTGAGCTCCGAGGGGAAGGTAGACGAGGTAACCAGTGCTGAAGTCGGCCATGTTAGCACAACATGAAGCATGTTCGTGGAAAATGCACGTGTGGTAGTCTGTTGTTCTTTATGTTAATGTTCAGCATCATGGTGACTAAACCTCAGGCCATTATCCATAACCCTATTTATAAAGGAATTAAAAAAAAAATCAATTTTTTGTGAAGAGAAGCAGGAACTGCCCTGAACATAACACTCCTGATCATATCAGCATTCAGTCAGTGGTTCCCCACCATTAAGGGCTAAATGTGCTTACACATGACACACACATTTTAGAGTTTGTGTCATCTATATGTCGCTGCACAGAATACAGAACCAAATACAGAACTCAGTTGAACATCAGCTTTTGCATATATAGTGTCTTGCAAAAGTATTCAAACCCCTTTTTCACATTTTCTTAGATTACAGCCACAACTGTTTCTGTATTTTATTAAAGGGGTAGTTTTATGTGTTTTCCAGCACATAAGATTCCACATAGAATCATTTTATAGCATAATCAGGTAACTGTGTTACCTTCAGTGGTTATAAAAATGCTGTATATTTCAAAGATGACTTGAAAAAAATTTGACTTTGTAATTTAACGCCTTGAAATTGGGCCTCTGTCTCTTTAAGAAAGCCCTGCTCTTTTCAACACTCTGCCTTCAGGAAATCATCAAAACATCACTCCTCGATTAACCCTTTCACTACGTTTTTATCAGTGTTACACTGAAAAGTAGTTCGTATAATGAGCTCAGCAGATTCGCAGTTCCACCAGGTGTTTACTGATTGCTGCTGGCTAGTCTGAAGGAGCTGAGTGGGGAAGTGGTGGTGGTGGGGCTCTGCGAGAGGAAGCTTGGATACTTAAAAACTGCATCTCTGAGGAGGAGCTGCATCTTGAAAGCGAAGCTTGGTCCCACCAAACGTTTTGCACAGCTGAATAGTTGCCACAGGAGATTAAAGGATTTTTCAAACATGCATGAAAGAATGAAAGCAACATTCCAGGTATGTTTTTTTTTTTTTTTTTTTTTTTTTTCCCCCCCCGAGGGAATAACATTAAACATGATGTAAAGGTTCAAAAAATCAATTTCACATAATACTTCCCCTTTAAGGTTTTATGTCAGAGACCAACGGAAATAGGGGCATCATTGTGAAGTGAAAATAAAAATATACATGGTTTTCACAATATGCTTCAAATACAAATCTGATAAATAGGGCATCCATTTGTATTCACAACTCTTTACTCTGATTCCCCTAAATAAAACCCACTCCGAAACATTGCCTTCTGAAGTCACCTGGACACTTTGAACATTAGTGAAAAAGCAGCATCATAAAGACCAAGAAATACAACAGATGGATCAGAGAGAGGGTTGTGGTCTAAAGCAGGGTTTGGTTATTAATGTTAGGGTTTTAAATCCTAACCATGCTTTCCATTCCAATTCAGTTTATTTATATAGTTCACAATGCTTCGTCTCAAGACACTTCAGTTGCATCCATTTCAGTTGATCCTAGTTATCAAACAATGCATCAAGTTCTGTTTATTGTCAAATTGATAACATTTCGATCTAAAGAAACCCAGCAGATTACATCAAGTCATTGACTTGTATCATTCACTCCTCCTGGACATTCATGCTGCGACAGTGGAGAGGACAACTCCCCTTTAACAGGAAGAAACTTCCAGCAGAACCAGAACCAGGGTCAGTGTGAACGGTCATCTGCCACAACTGACTGGGGGTTTAAGAAGACAGAGCATACACACAGAAGCACTGATCCAGAAGTACTTTCTATGTTAAAGAAAAGTAATAAGTTAATGGCAATAGTAGCTCCTTTTAGTGGTTTCTGCTAGGAGTCCTTAACAGCAACATATTTGGCAATATTTGTTGTTTACACAACAGAAAAGGACATTAGTAGGACATTAAGATGTTTTGGTAAAGCCAGTAAGAAACTACAACTAAGTGATTTTACAGCCAGAGCAGCACATGTAGCCAGAAGAAACCTGTTTAATTAAAATCCAGTCTTTTCAAATGGTAATACTGTATTTCATATTATTTCAGTCTATGTTTGCAACAGCTACAAACTAAGATATTAGCATTGATTATCTGTAGGGGTGTAACGAGATCTTGTCGTTCAAGATTTTGCAATATTAAAACATCCCAATATTTCACATTGAGGTGACTGCTATCTCGCGAACACTTGGCAGTTGCGGTCATCATGGCTTCGCCTGATGAAGTTGTAAAAGATGCCCCAACTACTCTTTGGGTTTCCAGTAGGAATGATGAATGGTGACAGAGCGACAAACAAAACACTAACAATATATGAACACTGCAAGTTGTTCTGATGCTAAAGGAGGCAAAAAGTATTGGAGAAACGGCCGATGCCTGGACTTCAAGAGATACGTTGAGATGCATCACAGTCACAGCGCACGCTATCAATAGCAACTGGGAAATGGTGAAAGTATTGCAGACAATGCCGAGTTGAAGAACTGATCCAAGGTTTGAAGAGCTTCAAGAAATCTGAAAAGAAAAACATCCGTTTGTTTAGATTTTGGCAAAAGATATAATATTGCAGAATAAATGCCATTTTGAAGGGTAAGTGTGATCTTTGAAGTTTTCTTTTAAGTAGTAGTAAAGTCTCGTTCTCATGAACTCAGTACCGTGTCTTGTGAGTTTTATGTATTGTTACACCTCTAATTACTTTCAGTTCAAAAATACTTGATTCAAATTCAGAAATACTTTATCCCAAAGGGAATTTAAATGTTGATGTAACTCATTTAATTAAGGAATTATTATAGATGGTGGTGGCTGTGGGCAGGAAAGATCTCCTGTAGCGGCCTATTTTACAACCAGTCTGAACAAGCATCTGACTGAAGAGACTCTGTTTTCCAATGACAGTCTCATGAAGAGGATGTTCAGGGTTGTCCATAATTTTTAATTTTATGCAAAACCCTTCTTTTCATCATCAACTCCAGAGGTTCCAGTCATCCCCAGAACAGAACCAGCCTTCTTTATCAGGTTGTTGAGCCTTTTTAGGTCCCTGGCTCTGATGCTGCTGCCCCAACAGATGATGGCAGAGGAGATGACACTCTCAGCAACAGACTTCTGGAAGATCTGTAACCTCTTGCTGCAAACCTTGAAGGAGCTTAGCTTCCTCAAGAAGTACAGTCTTCTCTGTAGACGCTTCACTGTTGAGTCACCAGTCCAGTCTGTTGTCTAGATGAACACCGAGGAATTTATATTCCTCAACCACCTATTGATCCCAAAGGGAAATTAAATGATGTATCTTAAATTATTAAAGATTCTTCATGGAGTTGTTGTAGATGGTGATGGCTGTGGGCAGGAAGGATGAGTACTTGGAGTATTTGTGTACTTTTAAAGTCCTTGTTTAATCAAGACTTTATCAATGAGTCAGTGATAATGACACTTGGTTGATCAGTGTCAATAATGGGATGTTCCTTAAACTATTTACATTATCTTTCCCCTTGTAACTTGTGTTTAGTATCTGGTATTCTGGTAGTCCTTACGTGGGTCGGTTCATGTGTAGAATTTGGACGATTAAGGTCGTCTTATCTGTGTACTCTTGGTTTCTATCTCCCTGCAGCGATCAAGATGTGAGACTCAAGGTTTAGTTCAAAGTATTTTGTTTGTAACCAGAAATTCAGGTGTGACTATCTGAACAATCACAAATATGATTTAGCTTTTTTTTTTTTTTTTTTCTTTGAAATAATGTTTAATTGCTCTCAGAGAAGATCTTCCTCTTTCATTTGGACAGTAACATCAAATCTGAACAAGTTCATGAGCCTCTAAGCATCTCTCTTGGTTTTACTATCAGATATTTAGAATAGGTTCACGTCAGAAGTTAACGATCTCTGAAGAATGTCAAACATTTGTGCATAATTTCTGTTTGCGCCTGAAGTCACTAGTTTTGGTATTTGTCTCATGTGAGGTGTGGCTCTAACGTGGGATGTTTTCTTTTTGGCTGTCCTCTCTTCTTCAGCTCCTTGGTCCGGCCGCTGTTACCATGGCGGAGGCCCACCAGGCAGTGGCCTTCCAGTTCACCGTCACCCCAGAGGGCATCGACCTGAAGCTGTCCCACCAGGCTCTCTCTGAGATCTACCTCTCTGGGGTGCGCTCATGGAAGAAGCGTATCATCAGAGTCAAGGTAGTGGGGTGTTAAACTGTTAAATGTTTTATTTTGTTGTTTTAGGGGTATGTGACAAGGCTGTTTAAAATAAGCAGGTCCTAGTGGATTTCAGCCAGTTCTGATCTCTCTTTAAGGACTCTCTCACTAATTCTGTGTATTTATAGCAGAGGTAGCATCATGCAGTGGTTGGTAGAGGCTTGCACTGATATTTTAAAGACTCTTCATTACAGATTAAGTGTCTTGATGTATTATTCACGAGTAATGGTAGGATGGAGCAGGAGAAGGACAGAGGGGATGGTCTGCAGTAACTCGGGTGCTCCTCCAGTCTGTTGTAGTTAAGAAAGAACCAAAAAAGCAAAGCTTTCAACTTTCTGACCCTCATTTACGGGCAACAAATATGGATCATGACCGAAAAGCGACAGCTCACAGCTTTCAAGTATAGCTGCAATTTTTAAAAAAGGAGCAAAACCTTCTCTGGGTCAGAGGATGTAAAATGCATAAGCGGCCTGGCTTTCAAGACCACACATTGGAAACAGACACAAACTATAATCTTGGTAGATCTAGATGTTAGGGAAGGAAACTTCTGGAGAAAAAAATGCTCAGGAACCCATAGTAGACAAGCGCCTTTACTCTGCTGTGGAAAAATATTGACAAAATATTTTTTTGGACTTTGGTAGCTTATTTTAACTCACCAATTCCAGCCAGTGCATTAATTCATCAATCAATTATTCAAAGATAAAGAGGCGTGTGTAGTTACATTTCGTTAGCCTCATAACATAATTGCCTAAGTCATATTTTGGCCAAATTGAGATACCTGCATAATATTGATCTCCTGAGACTGTCCTCAGCCTATCAGAACACTTGTTACAGTCCAAAATCCATATTTGCCTAAGTCTTCCCTTTGACTTGGGTTTGCTTAAAAATGTGTTTTTTCTTGTTTTCCCAAAACGTTAAAATCTGACTTCTATGAGATTTGTAAAATGTACCAAAGATATCACTGACATGCTCAGAGTTTTAAAATTTTCCTAAAACAATACAGAAGACGTTGTACTTCTGTCTGTGCTGAACATGACAACAAACAAACGTGGTCGTGTGTTCGTTCTGTGTCTTCTGGGCGCCCAGGACGGACCCACAGCAGGTTCTAATAACAGTTGAGATGTTACTGCGCTCTTTAAATAGGCTACAGGCCAAGCAGTGTGCTGTTGGTCCTGCACTACAGGATGAGAGGCCAACAGAGCAGTTTCGCTTCCCCGACATGGCACACACATGCGCAGTCAGTTCAGTTTGCCACAATCAGAATAACATGATCGGAACAAGTGTTTACTTCCTTTTTTTTTCGGTTTATCAATCAGCATAAACCATCCCTCTCGTTCTGATTACAAATTCATTCCGATTGAGCTGAATCCAGTCTGATTGGGGCGTTTTCCTGATGCGTTTTTATTCCAAACAGCTGTTTATTCCGATTTATGGAATACTTTTGACTATGGAAACGTATTTAGTGAGAAATATTCATGCTCAACACACTTTAAGATCATAAGATGGTCTGGCTGCTGATAGTGTAACTTTAAAACTAAATTTCTCTGAAATTATTAAGCCTATTAAATATACTTTATTTTTTATTTATTCGTTATCACAGATATATTCACATTGTAAAATCTACGTAAGATGCTGGCTGGATTGAAGGAAAAAAATCAAATCCTTCTGTATGTAAAGTTAATGTAGAGCTTAAAAATTACATTAAGCACTCGTGTGCTTCATTTATCGTCTAATAATTATTTTGTTAAACTTTTATGCAACTTTCAGAACCAGAACAGAGAAACAGGAAATTAAAGGTGTTATTATTATTATTTTTTTGTTTGCATTGCATCTTAACAGAACAGAGTGATCTCAGGTGTGTATCCTGCTAGTCCTTCATCATGGCTTTTTGTGGTCATCGCCATCCTGGCCACCATGTACACCCGCTCGGACCCTTCCATGGGACTCATAGCCAAGATACAGGAGCACCTGCCTGTCAGGTAACAAACACTACGATTCCATTACACATTCATGAATATTACATAGAAATATAAATAAATCTTTTGGATTAATTTAAGAAACATGCCTTTTTCCTGATTCAAAGAAGGGTTTTGATTCACTTGGCTTTTTTTTTTCTCCTTTTTCCAAGTATAAACTTGTTTCAACCAAGTTGTTGTTGAAAGTGTAATTAATAACAATAACAAAAACCTCCATTTAAAAGCAGTAAAATGTAGTAAACACTACAGTACTGATTTCAGATTGAATTGACTAGTCAGTACACAGTGCCTTGCAAAAGTTTTCTTCCCTTTTGGGGGGTTATGAGGTGAAAAGAAAATGTTTCACCTTCTCCTCATTTTTTCACAAAAAAAAGTCTAAAAGTGTGGCGTGCATTTGTTCAACGTCTTGTGGGCTCTGCCTCTGCCAGCTTTGCACATCTTCAGACTGAAATTCTTGCTCATTCTTCTTGGCAACAAACCCAGACTCGGTCAGACTGGACGGAGACGGTCTGTGAACATCGTTTTGGATTTGGACTTGGCCATTCTAACATGAATACGCTTTTATCTAAACCACTGCCGCCATGGCCGCATGTTCAGGGACGTTTTTCTGCTGGAAGGTGAACCTCCGCCCCAGTTTCAAGTCTTTGCAGCTTTTTCACAGGTTTTCTTGCACAACTTCCTTATTTAGCTCCATCAATATCATTCTGAAGAAAAGGATCCCCACAGAATTAAATAGAATAGAATTATCCTTCGTGGTCCCACAGTGGGGAAGCTCAGTTGTAACAGCAGCAAGTAAAAGGTAAGTGGGAGCATGCATGTTCACACAAAGGTAAACAATATAAAAATAGGAATAAGAATGATGCCATCACCACTGTGTTTGACATAAAACTTCAATAAAAAGTAATTACATGGAGGTTTGCCATAGTAACATGAAAAATGTGGAAAATCTGATGGGATGTGAAAACTTTAACAAGGCACTGTACTTGTTTATTCATTCTCTATCTTATAACTATCACGTATTCTTATTTGATTAAGATTTGTAGAGCCCAACTAGGGAGAAATCAATGCTAACAAAAACAAAGCGTGATAAAATGTTCAACTGAGGTGGGTATTTGTCTAGCTATGACTGAGACAAGAAGCAAGAAATGACATTTAAGCACATTAGAGGCTCACATTGTAATGTTTTCTTCGCTTTACTATTTGTTGGTAGGAAACTTTCTCATATTTACTCTACAGATGTTCTGTAAACAACTAAATGTAAGAACTCTGAAGGAGCTGCATGTCAAAAACATAACTGAACAAATGTTTTGGATGAAAAGTGAGGCCACATTTAAATGTATACATTTGCATAAAACCCTTTTATGGAGCTGGACGTTACTACATTCAAGTTTTTTGTTTTGCAAGCTTGCTTACTGTGATTCTCCCTGGTTTTCAGCCAAATAAGTACGCAGTGCCAAGCAGTTGTGTCAGCAGTGGTCTTCAGCACAATGCTGTGGCTGCTGCTCATCTTCACCATGCGACTGTGCCTCAAGCAGCTGCTCTCCTACCACCGCTGGATGTTCGAGCAGCATGGCAAGATGTCCACCACCACCAAAATCTGGGTGGTCAGTGCTGTTTTCTCACCGGCTACTTAAATAGAGTTTACTTGTTTTGTCATTGCTTTGTATCTAAAAGCTCATTATATATTTTATGAGATTTATATTATTTTGAATGTATTAGAGTAGTCTAGATGTCCTCATGTTCCATACATCAAAAATGTATCTGTTCTTGTTTTTAAATCATATTTAAGTCAATATATAAATAAATGGGTCAAACTAATAGCATAAAATAAAATAAAATCTAGATTGTTCTCCAGGCGTCTGTTTTGCTCCAGTTTGTGGCTGTTTGTGTGTCATGTTCCAGGCTCTGGTGCGGATCTTCTCTGGCAGAAAGCCTCTGCTCTACAGCTACCAGGGATCACTGCCAAACCTGCCTGTGCCTGCCGTGAAGGACACAGTCAAGAGGGTGAGACGATATGATGCAGAGGAAATTATGTCTCTCTGATTAGAGAATAGAAATAAAACACATCTTTTTTTCCTATTTACTTCCAAATTTGGAGTTCTGTTCCAATCTTAATTTTAATCTTTCCCTCCAGAACATATTTATTTCAGCGATTCTTTTTGTTGTATAAAGTGATATTTATTAACTGTAACTGTATAGACTACTACACTGTATAGCAGTATAGTAGGCTATACTGCTACACTTTTTCCCCTGTTATGGTCAACTGTATTTACATTTGCAAGATTAGGAATTGTGTTGAAAATATCAGAATCATTGTTTCTTCCCAAAATGAGCCTTCATTTTAGATGTGGAACAGCTTAATGCAGTTTTGCAAGCTTTGGACACAAAATAGATCATGATTCTTTTTAAACTGGCTGTGTGAAACATGGCTGTAGGGCTGGCTGGCTAATGGATGGGGATGGAGGGGCACAGCGGACTTAAGTGCATATTAAATATGTGGGGGTTTTTTGTTTGTTTTTCAAAACTGAATTGCATTATTTGCATCTTTTAATGCATTTGTAATATTGTATAAAAAAATGCTTAAATGAAAAATGTGCAGATTGTACCAATTTTATTATCTGATAATTGGATTAACCGTCAGAATAATCAATAGATTAATCAATAACTAAAATAATCATTAGTTGCAGCCCTACAGTTTATGCACAATTTATGTTTTCCAGAATAAAATTTGCCAGCATGTTTAAAATTATTTTCTATTATTTTAAGCTTAAGTATATTTGACAGAACACATAAGTAGATGAAAAGGCAAACATGTCCATAAAGCCACCTAAAAAGCTTGTATTCCTGTGTGTCAGGTCAAATACTGTATCCTCCTGTTTTGTTGCTTCTTCTTTTATGTGCAGTACCTAGAGTCTGTGCGCCCCCTGGTGGACGATGCAGAGTATGAGCGAACAAACCAGCTGGCCGCTGAGTTCGAGAGCGGCCTCGGTAAACGCCTGCAGTGGTACCTCAAACTCAAAGCTCTCTGGGCCTCAAACTACGTGAGTGATGCTCCACCAAAGTGTGGCTGCTTAAATGTTCAACTCAAAGGGGAAAAAAAATTGATTAATAATGAATGGCATTGCAGGATTTTGTGGTTTGAATTATTTATCTTACCTAAGTAAATAATAAATTTGTGATGTCTAGATGCCTGCTGTATAGCTCTCTGAATGAATACTTTTCACATTTCAGGTTAGTGACTGGTGGGAGGAGTATGTCTATCTACGTGGACGAAGCCCTATCATGGTCAACAGTAACTACTATGGCATGGTATTCAAATTTATTTTCATTGCTCGTATATTGTCACTTTAAAAATGGGTCTTTACCTTATAGAAATTACAGCTATTAAGAAGTACAAAGACACATTTCGATTTATGGAATGGCTACAGCATGAACTGACTTCATAGAAGCAAATCATAAACTGTATCGACCAGTAAAAGCTAGAAATTAGAATCTTTATTGATCTAAAAATAACTTTAGACAAAGATAATCGTAATATTAATAATTTAGAACAATATGATGCTACACTTTTGCTTCATTGGTTAAATATTATTTAAGACAGCCTTAATTTTATGATAACTGGTCATTGAGAGCCAGCACGTCCTCCAGGGGTCAGTGTTGGCCCTAAATAATTTGAAGATGTATACATTTTGTGTCATTTGCAGATTTTTATTTTTTTATTTATTTTTTTTTTTTTTAAATAACAAATTACTTAAAAATACTTTTAGAAGTAAAAATGATTCCCAAGTGGGCCAAGGAGAGCGGCTTTTGTCGCTGTTATTTGCAAATGTTGCTTGAGTGTCAGATTTACGGGTGTACCGGAAACAGATGAATACAAAGGTTCCGGCTTGGCGCTTTTGTATGTTTAAAAAAAAAAAAAATAAAAAATTACATTAGAATTTTTAATGAGTTAAAATCAATTTATAAATTAATTATTCAAAAGTAACGTGTTAAAGTCCTGGCCACATGTGTCTCCTTCGCTCCTTAGGACTTTCAGTATGTGACTCCTACACCCATCCAGGCAGCCAGGGCGGGGAACTCCATCCATGCCTTCTTCCTGTACCGCAGGAAACTCAACAAAGAGGAGATTAAACCTGTAAGTTTAGTCGCTGCATTACTTTTTAGGGAGATTTTTTTTTTTTTAATTATTATTCATGTTTTATTTTTTTATTTTTTTGTTGAGGCAGCAGATCTTTTGGTCAGATGTCTCACTTTGAGACATTGGAAGATTTTCTGCTGTTAAAGTATATTACAATGACTTTATAAAGTTCTCTGTATGTGTCCTGGGTGTGGTCTCACTCTTTAATGTCTGTCCATCATTCAGTTCTTGGTTGTTTTTCACCATTTATGGCAAATATAGATCTTGATTTGTTACAGATTTCATGTTTGACGACACATCCTCATACCATGTTCATCTCTCTACTTTCTCTTTGAATCTTTTCTTTTGTCTTCATCTTTTCTTTTCTCTTTCTCTCATTGTTTAAAAAAATGTTCTCTTAAATCTGCATCTCCTGCATTGCTCTGTGTTTTCCCTTCTCCACACCTTCGTATTCTCCTCCATTTCCCAGAGTCGCATCCCAGGCACCGTCATTCCTTTGTGCTCAGCTCAGTGTGAGAGGATATACAACACCACACGCATTCCTGGGGAGGAGACTGGTAAACAGATTAAAACACACATGTTGAAACCCAAAGTGCTGATGTGCGACACATGGGTTGTTCTGAACAAAACAAAAAAAGTCCGCTCCGGTTCCTCACGAACTGCCAGGACGAGAAAAACTGAAAGGTTTCAAGCTCTGCTGAGGACAGTATTCAGGACAAGTTGTGTGCTTCAAGCGGTGTTTCTACTCCGTCACTTCTCACCTGTTTGCTTATTCCTGATTGTCTGAACTCGGATCTGTCCAGGGTTCTGAACGGGGTCTGCCTTTAACTAATGTCTTATTTTCTTCTCTTCTCCCATCTTTCTGTCTCATCACTCCATCTCCTCTTCCCTGGTCCCCTTCATGCTCATCCCAACACTCCTTTTATGTCCAACATTCCTTTCTTTTCCTCCTTGTGTTTGTTCTGTCTCATCTCTCTCCATTCTGCTCAGTGGTTGTTGAGATCTGCAGTTCCTTGCTGCTCCTATCAGTTTGAGCGGATGTTTGACACTTGTCGAGTCCCTGGAACGCTGACAGGTAGTTTTTATATTTTCTAATAAGCTGGAAACTTCTTTAAATGCAGTCTGATAATTACCATGTGTGCTATGGCTGGTCGGTTAAACGTATTTTTGGTTTTTGAAGATTAGATTTTTATAAAATCAGGATTTTCTTTCACCAATGCTCTCTGGGTTTCCATAGTTCAGAATGATGTCAGCACACCCAGGGCCCACCATCTTGTTTGACAAGCGTGTTTTACAGCTTCTATTTATTTGGACTTTGAATTCAGGTCAACTCTACGATGGAGTATAAGGGCCAGGTTAAGATTTACTTATTTATTTTTTTAAATTACGAGAATAAAGTCATATAACAAGAATACAGTCGTAATAGTATGAGAATAAAGTCGTAATTTTATGAGAACTCAAACACCTAAAAATGACCAAAAATTAAAATGAGGAATGTTGAGCATCTGGTGAAGTTATATTTTGGTATTGGTTTTATTAGTAAGGAAATACTTTATCTTTTAACGCATCAGCATCAAATTATTATCAGCAGCAGTGCTTTGAAACAATTGAGCAAATGACAGTCTATTTCAAAGAAAGAATCGCACAAACTGGGCTGCTCACATCAGATCTTGATAACTCCAGAAGCTTTTTTCTCATTAAGACGACTTTTTTCTTGTAATTGTAAGACTTTCTTCTGGTTAATTTGCGTCTTTATTCTGCTACTATTATGACTTTATTCTCGTAATCAAACAATTAAAAAAATTTTGTAGCCTGCCCCAAATACTCCATCGTACAACTCACAGAAGGGATCATAAAAGCCACATTTTGAGAATATTTTTTGTCATTTGTAATGTATTTTTATATATATTTTTTGAGAAAAGAAAGCAAGAAAAAAAATCTATTAAAAGTGGATCTGGTATGAAAAAACTCAGATTTCTCTTTATGCATATCGCCCAGCCCTAAGTGTGCCACCCTCACCCTCCCTCAGCCATCATGCTAAGATGCTAAACATTCATATTGAAGATGCAGATGCTTGCAGATTGCTTTCTGGTTACAGCACAGCAGCACTGAGAATGGTCTGAAAGCTCAAACCTTTAATTATGCGGACAGCATGTAAATCACTGGCTTTAATCGTATCAAGAACCAAAGCCCAGCGGATGCAGTGGCCCCCCTGGTAAAGATGGGTGACAAGCCTTAAAATAAATCTATTTTTGTGGTATCAGTGGAGCCTCACACTGAAAATTTCTGAAAATCCAACTTTTAATTTGAGTATAAATTCAGTTGTGAGAAAAACACCTCATGGTTAAGAAATTATTCACAAAAGACTTTATTGGCGCCCGTGGTGTAAAAAACTTTGTAAAGCCTACTTTTACCTCCCTGTGCCCTTAGTGCTTAGTCTTCTAAGGTTTGCAAGGCTGGAGCATACAGAGAGGCATCTTTGAGCCATTTTGATCGTCCAGAATCGTGTGTCCTGAGTCTTTGTCTTCAGCTCAGCTCCAGGTTTCCTACTGGTTTAAGGTCTGGAGACTGAGGAAGACATGGAAGATTTTGTTTCTCTTGAATCGTTTCTGTGGTTTTTAATTTGACCAGATTTTAATTTGAATGATTTCCTGTATTTCCAAGAGTTAACGATGTTATGATTTCTATCAAGATTTGAGAGCCTTTGGAAAAGAAATAGGCCCGCAGTATCACAGGTCATCCACTATGCTTAACAGTGGGTATGAGGCCATTTTTTTCCACAAAATTTTGTATTTTTCTGTTTTCTTTGCTGCTTCAAATCTCAGTCTTAGTTGTCTTTGAGACTTGGTGACCCCATGCTCTTTGTCACAGCTCTCTAAACGTGAGCTTTGAAGGTTTAGTTTTACTTTCCTCACCTTCCTGCTCACTGATGATGGTGGAAAGAGCTCTTCTTATAGCCTGAGACCTTCCAGTCAAAGGCTTTCAATGGCCTCGAACACATTTTAAGACCAGAAGGGGAGAAATCTTTTGGAGCGGTGGCCTCCATCTTTGTGCTGTCTTGATTCTGTTAGATCTGTTCAGAAGCAACTGGTTTTTAACTAGTTTTTATGCTGTTTGATGTTGTATGTAATCTGCTTTTATCCTTTTATGTTTTATGTTCTGGGTTTTTATGGATGCTTCCATTGTAAAGCACTGTGTGGTGTTTGACTCTTCAAGGCAGCTTTATAAATAAGTTCACTTGTTGCTCTGATTGGAGATATGAGCAACTTCATTCAAGCTGCTGTTTTCTTGTATTCATTTCCTGACTCACATATCTTCACATATTTTCCTAACTTATGTATATGTTCTCCTATCTTTCCCATTTTCAAGAATGCCCAAAAGAATGAGCCTCTGTTTTAACCCAACGAAAACAGGAAGTTATGGATTACCAACTAAAAGCTCTAGACAGTCTGATCAATGTTCAGGAAAATAAACTGTAAAATTTCAGTTACATTTTATTCATAAAAATGGGCAGAAAGGCTAATAAGTGCAACACCAGGGTTTTTTTTTTTGTTTGTTTTTTTGTTTGTTTGTTTTTGTTTTTAAACCACTGAAATAATTTTCTCAACTTAAAGGTTGG
Source organism: Anableps anableps (assembly GCA_014839685.1). Lineage (NCBI taxonomy): Eukaryota > Metazoa > Chordata > Actinopteri > Cyprinodontiformes > Anablepidae > Anableps > Anableps anableps. Next base: position 27,546,601 of record CM026084.1, read on the forward strand.
ATTTGTCTAATTTTTGTGCAAGATTATGCTTCTGCAAATAGAGATCAGTTTTATTTTACAGCTCTTAATACATTTTTACCACAGGTGCTAATAACTGAGGGGGGTGCTTTATGAACAAAATATTTTATATCAGTAAAATTTCTGGTAAATTTTCCAAATAATTTTTGCTACTTACATCATAATGACTCCATTTTACACTCCATGATGTGTTCTCCTTGGAGTGGTGATTGTGATTTGGTCTCAAATATAACTGTTTAGGTTCATTTGTTTATTTTTCCTGTAAAAACAAGTAATAAAAACAGTCTTTTATTTTCATTATGAATTGTAATCTCCTTTTGTTTTATTTAAAAGCTAAAATTGAAATGATTTACCTTCTCGTTTTTACTCTCAATCCACATTTAATGTTTATTTAATGTTTAAAACATAAAAGTAAACGTATATGATTTTATTTTTGTTTCACAATCTCAGTTTTTGTGGTGCATAATCAGTGAAATTCAATCAGAAAGTACTTTGATATTTCAGAATTCAACTTTTCTGTACGAACAACCAACTCTGCTGCAGCTTCCCTCTTCTTTCCATCCTCATAGATACTGTTCAACATTGGGAGGACAGCGACTACATTGTGGTTTACCACAAAGGCCGATACTTCCGTCTCAAGGTGTACCAGGCCGGGAGGATCCTGTCGCCGAGGGAGATCGAGTTCCAGATACAAAGGATCCTTGACGACACGACGCTGCCATCCAAAGGATGAGGCCAAACTAGGAGCTCTTACAGCTGGGAAAGGTTGAGTTTGTTAAGCCAGCAAGTCTGTAAGTCATTGGTGGTAATCTCACATCTTGTTTCTTCAAACGTCAAACAGAATCTCCTGGGCGAAAGCCAGGCAGAAATATTTCAGCAGCGGGGTCAATAAACGCTCTCTGGACTGCATCGAGAGGGCGGCCTTCTTCGTGGCCCTGGACGATGATGAGCGAGGCATGATGGCCGACAATTCACCAGAAGGGTTAGATCGCTACGCCAAGTCCTTGTTGCATGGCAACTGTTACGACAGGTACTTCCACACTAAAACCAACTCAAACTAAATATACAGTTGTTATAGTTGAGGCAAGTTGCCGCGCAGGTGGAGGTTTCGTCTAGTATTTATTGGTCTCTTCCAGGTGGTTCGACAAATCCTTTTCAGTTGTTTACTACAAGAATGGAAAAAGTGGGATCAACGCAGAGCACTCCTGGGCAGACGCACCGGTGGTAGCTCATGTATGGGAGGTAAGGAGGGGTTACGCGGTGCTGTTGTCTGACTCCAAGAAGAGGCCAGTCAGTTCACAGTAAATGCTGTGTGTTTGCAGTACGTTCTCGCTACGGACAGCTTCCAGCTCGGTTACAACAAAGAGGGACACTGCAAGGGAGAGGTCGACTCGTCGCTGCCTCGACCACAGAAACTCAACTGGGAAATTCCCTCAGAGGTTATTCATTCAGACGTTTCCTTTTCTTGCTGTTGTGTGTTTTTTAACATTGCTGTGAAACATGGAGGCAAGAATGGAGAGTTAGGTGTTTATTTAACAGACAAACCTGGGAATTGATGTGTAAAAAAAGCAAGTAGAGCTGCACAATATATCGAACTGTAATCATTATTGCAGTATTGATGTTTTATATTTCAATTACCTAAGAACTATTGGATTTAATTGGGATGACATATTTCCATGCAGGTGTATTCTCACTCTGCATAGGCAGGTAAGTGTCATCTAACATGCCTGATGGCCACACTTCATGTATATTTATAGTAACTGAGGACTCTAAATCTTATAATTTTAACTGATGCAAAAAAAGTTTGGAAATATGGGTTAATTATTATCAATGTATCTTTGTTGTCGTTCAATAATATTGCATACATATTCCCTGATAACGTGATGCCTGAAACAGGCTTCATATTTGTCCTATTCAGCTTTTATCAATCAAAAAACGTTAGAGATGAATTATTTCTTTGTCAGATATTTCAGCTAAGGATTCAGTTGTCTCTGCAACACAGTTTAGCAAAATAATACTACAGGTGCACTGAGAAATCATCTGAGGACCGGAATCAGCCACCTGCTGGTCAGAAACTCAAAACTCAACTCAAAAAGCCGATCTTTTTCCACTCCTTTAATGCACCATAGCTAAGCACAGTAACAACTGCTGTTCTATTATTGTTATTATTATTTCTTCTTACTCCTAAAAGGAATAGAATGAGCTAAAATCAGTATTGGGAGGTCAAAGTTTAATCTAAAAAATACCAATTTAATCAGTAAAGGTTGATGTGAGATGGAAATGCATCTCTAAAATACTGAAACCCCAGTGGAGTGGCTGTAGGTGTCTCCCTCCTGTTTGTTGTTAACCGTCTCTCTGTCTCCGGTCTCAGTGCGAGGAGCAGATCTCCCAGTCTCTGTCAGTGGCCCAGGCCCTCGCTGACGACGTGGACTTCCATGTTTTCTCCTTCCGAGAATTCGGTAAAGGAAAGATCAAGAAGTGTCGCATCAGTCCTGATGCTTTTGTACAGATGGCTCTTCAGCTTGCTTACTTCAGGGTGAGTTGCTCAGTGAAGGACGACACACACTAACAGAACCATTTCTAAAGTCACTTCGGAAATTATTGAGTTGTTTTGCCATTAAATAAACTCTACCAAAGATAACTCACATGCATAATATTGTTGCCCAGTCTTTTCCTTATTGTTTTTTCATGACCTCCTGGCTGAATCGTCAGTGCTCTCTTGGAGTAATTTTTGTCAGCCAGCCACTCCTGCGAAGGTTCGCCACTGTTTTAAATCTTCTCTATGTGTGGATAAAGGTTTTCACTGTGGTTCTTTGGTGTCCCAAAGCCGTAGAAATAGCTTGGTGATGTCAGTGATTTTGTCTCTTTAGATCGGGGCTTGATTTGTTGTATTTCCAGATGTTTTTGCCCACTTCATGTGGTCAGACAGGTTTTGTTTAAAGTGGCAGTGTTATGTAAAATCGACCTTTTTGAGCTTTATATCATATTATAATGTTATTCCATCATCAAAAACATACCTGGAGTGTTGTCTTGGCTCTTTCATGCATGTTTGAGTAATCCTTTAATCTCTCACGGCAACCATTCACCTGTGCAAAACGCCTGGGTGGATACAGCTCCACCTTTGAGACGCAGCTCCTCCCTGCGACTTCCCCTCTCAGCCTCCTCCAGACTAGCCAGCAGCAATCAGCAAACACCTGGAGAAACTGCACATCTGCTGAGCTCATTATACGAGCTACTTCTTAGTGAAACGCTGATTAAAAATGTTGTTAAAGGGTTAATAGAGGAGCAATGTTGTGATAACTTCCTGAAGGTGGAGTTTCAGAAAGATCAGGAGTTTTTAAAGAGAAAGAGGCCCAATTTCAAGGTGTTAAATTTCAAAGTCAGATTCCTTTCAAGTCATATTTAATAAATACAGCTTTTTTGTAACAACTGAAGGTAACATAGTTACTTGATTGTGCTATAAAATGGCACTATGTGCCTGTAAAATACATATTACTACCCCTACAAGTGATTTCTTGGTTCTACAAGGCAGTAACGTGTGTCTGTTTTGCTTTCCTGTGTCCAGGATCGAGGGACGTTCTGTTTGACGTACGAAGCCTCCATGACCCGTCTGTTCAGGGAGGGCAGGACGGAGACTGTTCGCTCCTGCTCCAATGAGAGCAGTGCCTTTGTTCGAGCGCTACAAGGTGGAGAGGTGAGGACGTTATGCTCGTCCGAAATCAAGCTGCTTTTCAAGTTGTTAGTTTTCCTTGTCAATCAATGAGTTTTGTGTTTTTTAAACACATGGAATCAGCCAGCAGACGTGTGCCGGCGTTTGTTCCGTGCAGCGTCAGAAAAACACCAACAGCTGTACCGAATGGCGATGACCGGAGCCGGGATCGACCGGCACCTGTTCTGCCTCTACGTGGTTTCCAAATACCTCGGAGTGGAGTCTCCCTTCTTGAAAGAGGTCTCTGTTTAATTTTATTTCTTTTTTTTTTATCATTTATTGTACCTCTTGAGGGATTGTATCTGAGCCCAGGACATGGCTAAAAGGAGGGGTTGTGTGTGTTTCAGGTGCTTTCTGAGCCGTGGAGACTGTCTACAAGCCAGACTCCCGTCCAGCAGGCGGAGCTGTTTGACTTGATTAACTACCCAGAGTACATCTCCTGTGGAGGCGGCTTTGGACCTGTCAGTATTGTCCTCACTGCTTTAAAAGCATTAAATACAAGAGTAAACCAGTGTTTTTATGTAATTTCATAACTCCATATTTCTAAGTGTTGTCTATCACTTGCTGCTCCAACAATATGTCAATAATATCGTATAGAACACAGATGCTACTGAAGTCCTGAGTATAACTGGGATCTGTGTCTTTCAGGTGGCTGATGATGGCTATGGAGTATCTTACATGTTTTTGGCAGACAACTTGATGAATTTCCACATCTCATGTAAACACTCGTGTTCTGAAACTGTGAGTTTAACACAAAATCGATTTGTCTTTGTGCAAAAATTAGTCAGTGTTGACCCTTAATGACATGATGTGGTGCATCACTGAAAACCCCACTAATGAGACATACAGCAGGTGAAATAAGTATTCGACACATCAGAGTTTTTCATTGTAAACATATTTCTAAAGGTGTTATTGACATGAAATTTTCACCAGGTGTTGGTAACAACTCAAGTAGGGCTGCTACTAACGATTATTTTAGTAATTCATTATTCTGATGATTAATTGGATTAAAAAATTTGGAACATTCTGCAGATTTTTAATTTAACCTTGTAGGCTTTTTTAGACAATATTAGAAATACATTAAGAGGCAAATAAACGAATTCCTTTTTTAAATAGGAAAATAAACATTTTAATGCCTAAGTTAATCAATTACAAAATTAGTTGACGATTATTTCAATAATTGATTAACCACAATTAATTTGATTAATCAGTGCAGTCCTAAACCCAAGTAATCCATACACAGAAAGAAACCAAAACAAATAATTTCAGAAATTAAGTTTTATGTGAAATATAATGTGAAATGATAGGGAAAAAGTACTGAGCAATACTGTTACTGAGCACAGCTGAGCAATGCATGCGACTAGTTTCTCCATACAGGAAGCGTCTTGAGCTGTCATTACCAACAAAGGCTTTTCTACAAAGTATTAAAGCTGCAGTGTGTAACTTTTACTATCGCCATCTAAAGAAATGCGCCACTCCTGACCTAAATCAATCAACCAATCAGAGCCAGGAGGAGGGGCTTAGCGCTGTTCATCACCCTCGTGTACGCGCTGCTAAATGTGCTGATGGTGGAGAAACAACTCACCGTTCCAGGAAAACTGTTTATCCGCCGTCATCGGTGGCCATGCTAACTAGCCTTAGCATTAGAGGCAGGCTATGTTGTGGTGAACCAGCTGCAGCGTAGCAGAGAGCAGGGGGAGTGTGTGAGCGGTATGTACATGAGGGTGACTGACAGCTCTAAGCCCCTCCTCCTGGCCCTGATTGGTTGTTTCTGACTGACTTGTGTAATTCTGCAGTTACTACTGGGAGCACTGGGAGAAGGCAGAGGAGCTTGATTCTTTTTCACAGATTATCTTTCTTATACTGTCACAACATAATGATAATTTTAACAAATATGTACAAAAACATCTTTTTATAAAGATTAAATAACAGCATAAATAACAGTACTTTTACCCTGTCATTTCACATTATTACGGATAACTTAATTTCTGAACGTATTTGTTTTGGTTTTTTTCTATGTATGGATTACGTTGGCGACAACCAACACCTGGTGAAAATTTCATGTCAATAGCACTTCAGAAATATGTTTACTATGAAAAACTGTGACGTGTTCAGTACGTATTCTACCCGCTATATATGATTCCAGCATGACAAAATGTGAAGAAGTTCAGGGGGGTTTGTGAAATGCAGATTGTCTCGTCTCTAATGGAAATGTTTTTCATTGCTGTGTTCTGTGTCCCCCCCCCCCCCCAAAAGGACGCCCATGGCTTCGGCGATCAGATCAGGGTAGCCCTGCACGATCTGCTCCATCTGCTGGACCCCCTCTCAAAGGAGCCCAACAAGGAGCGGAGCAAAGCTGAGGTCAAGAAAGACAAGTAGATGGAAAGGATGCTGGGGAGAAAGTGTGAAAGCTTTTTTGTTTTTCACATGCTGAGGGGGACCTACACTTTCAGGAGGAGGATTTTTGTTTTTCTTCTTTAGTTTCTTTGAACAGCGTATAATGATGAAGTTTATGTTTTTATTGATGCGGCTATAACTGTGCGTGTGTGAAGAAAGGAAAGGTCCAGAGAAGAACAAGTGCAGAACTAGTTTTAACAAAATGATGCTATATAATCCTTGTCATGATGTTTGGTCATTCTAATTTAAAAAAGGCCAGTATCTCATCCAGTCCCCTCCCATCAGGATAGGAAATCCTGATGGCGCTAAACTGCAGGGAATAATTAAGTTTGAGTTTTTGTCATGTAAGGTAATGCCACTTACTTTCTCTGGTTCGGTGAGGCTGTCGGTGTGTGCGCGTGAGAAACTTTGCTTGTGAGGTTTTAAGATGAAAGAGAAAACGTTGGAGGATTTCATTTTCTAGCATCTGAAGGCAGTATTTCTGTCAAAGTGGGAGCCTGTATTTTGAAAAGCTCAGAAGTCTGTGACTCCTGTGTGTGTAAATCTGCTTTTATATATATATATATATATATATATATATATATATATATATATATATATATATAATATATATATATATATATATATATATATATATATATACATACACATACACAATATACAATACATGATCTTGAGTACCAGGTGGATTATACATGTATTTCTATTACAGATTTGTTTCATATTCGCTGCTGTTTTTATTTTTGTCTTTTTACATTTGTGTTAAATCAGTGCCATAATAATGCAAACTATATTTATGGGTACATTGTGACATCAGTCAGCAGTGCTGCTCTCCAGATGTCAACCAGATGTTAAATGTGTTGCCAGTGACAGGTTCCTGTTACCACTCTTAATGACCTTTTTTGTTTTTGCCCTGACACAAATCTTATTGTTTTATTATTGCTATTGTAATGCTTTTTAATGCAATGTTATAAGGGAACATTAAAACATTCTTAAGAAAAAAAAAAAAAAAAGTTTTGACTGAATTTCTTTTTTCATCTTTGTATTCAGGATGTGCAGAACTCTGTGAAACACAGTAGGGGCAGCATCATGCTGTGGGAATGATTTTTTTTTTTTTTTTTTTCCCAGCAGGGACAACATGGTTATGTGCCATCTGCAGAATGAGAGGCAAATATTAGCCGTTTAAAAAAGAAAAGGAAACAACTCTTTCTTCTGAACACATGTTTAGGGCTGAAACCATTATTCGGATTAATCGTGATAAATCAATTATTAAAATAGTCAACTAATTAAGTAATCAATTAATAGTTAACTGGAGTACGCAGATCTTAAAAAAGGCCATTTGCTTAAAGAACATACTCAGAACAGCAATTAAGTCAAAACTGTCCAATAAATTTATACTTTTTGCATTTGAAATGAAAACCCTTCTGTGTCTCTAAATATGTTCTACCCAGAACTCCTCAGGTGGCAGTTTTAGCTTCGCCTGGTTCAAGTTCTAAAACAGAAAAAATAAAATCTCCTTTTCGGCATCTTTTGCTATCCAATTATTAATCAGTTAATCCAAAAATAATCCCCAGATCAGCCCTTCATGGTACTGATGTTAAGCAGAAAGCACTGAGCTTTTCACATGTTGATGTTAGATAGCAGATGCATCCTTTGCTACAAATGATCAAGCAAAAATTAAGTTATTTCAGTTTAGGCAATAAAATGTTTCTTTTTTTTCTTTTTTTAAATGATTTATTTGCATCTTTGAATGTATTTCTGATATGAAAAAAAGCTTAAGTGGTTAAATGGAAAAACCTGCAGAATGTGACAACTTTTTTTTTTTTTTTTTTATCAGATTATTTTAGTAATTGATTATTCTGATGATTAATCATTAGTTGCAGCCCTCGTTTAATTGTCAAGCTGACCAACTTCTGGTACCTTTTGAGCAGGTTCTGCATCTCTTTGCTTTTCTTTTTGATGCGTCCTCTCACAGGGTTTTTTGTTGCTGGATCAGAGGCCGGGGATCACGCTGACCAGTCCATAACATTAAGCTTGTTGGTCTGGAACCAGGCGCTGCTCCTTGTTGATGTGTTTCGGGATGGTCGTCTTGTTGAAGCACCCTTTTCAAGGCCGTTTCGTCGTCAGCATAAGCCAACATGGCCTCTTTGCGTATTTTGATGGTTTCAAACTAATCCGTTTGCCAGTTTTGGTTCGTTGATTCATCTGAACAGTATTTTTCTCCTCCAGTGTCCTTCCTGGCCTCAGCGGATCCCTTCCCGGCGTCCTCGTTACGGACTCTCCAGAACACGCTTCATCCCCGTTTGTCTGAGCTCCAACCACCTGTCTGTCTCTTATTACAGGAGTGAGGTCAGTCATAAACCATCCCCTCATTATCCTTCCTGGCAGACTTCATCTCATAACTCTAAAAGCCACCAGTGATCCACATCCAGGCCAATCTTTTCCAAATTAAGGGTCGGATGTACTCACAGTTACAAATAGTTTTGCGAGGACGAGCAGTTGTCTGTCCCTTGACCCAACTGTCATCTGGATCCCTTCGTTTGGCTGATTATTGGGAGATGAGTCCCAGAGGTGGGATGGTCTAAGCAGGTTCTCCGCGACATTCCCAGAGGATCCCCCTTTATAAAGCCACGTTTCCGCCCGCTCCTTACTCTTCTCATCGCCGTCAGTGAACATCCCTTACTGTCCAGGTATGTCCTGAAATCTTTCTCCATCTCCAGCAAAGGTGGTTCATTTTACGACGGTTTCCAAAAAGCTCTTATCTTCTCTGTAAGATGCATGTGCAGGCACTCTAAAACAGCAAAGCAACCAGATGACGTTTTAAAATCTGTTTTTCTGCTTTTTTTTTTCTTTTTCTTACTGCTAGTCAGAAACACTAAATCTGCTGTCAGTTTAAATACGGACTAGTTTTAAGACAAAAAAAAAAAAAAAAAAAAAGCTTATTTTGTATTCTAATGATGAATAATCTCTCATAGATAGTAGGCGTTTTAGGACATTTAAACTACATCTGTTTAACCGACAGATAAGTGATAAATATTTCCATTTAAATAAAGACGGTGTATGAGGAAAGCATGTAGACCCAAGCCATAATGTACTGGGATCCATTTAAGCCGCTGTCGCGTCTTTTTGTCATTAAAGTGAGTGTTGATGAGCGTTTTTTAGCTCTGTAGTTAAACATGATGCTCATCAGACTAACAGGTTTATTCTGGTGCCCTTGGACTCCCTGTCCATCTGTCCTCTTTTCAGCCAGTTTAGCCACAGTGTCATGAATTCCTCTCCAAATCCTCCATTGGCCCTGCATTTGTTCAGGGCCACATTCTCTGAGATCTTAGCTGAAAATCGGACAGTGAAAGCATCTGGGAGTCTCTGTGCTCGGTTTATTAAAAGACAGACGGTCTCAGTGGACGGTTGTCTTTTTTTCAGTTTATCCAGCTCAGATGAGGGAACGGTTTACAGCCTAAGCTGCGGTTCGTCAAAGTTTCAGTTAATTCAGACAGCAAATGGATGGAATGACAACAGAGACTGTGGGTATAAATAGCAACCAGCAAAATGCTTAATGTCTCCATCCTAAATTCTTTCTTCCAAATCAAATTAAAGGAGGACAGCTGGTCTCTGAGTCTTTTCCTGCAGGGTCCCTCCAGCCTCGGCTCTGTACGGCCCGTTATCTGCAGAGGGCCTTTGCGTTTTGTGTCGTCAAGTCCGTTTAAACCCAGATGTTTACAAGTGCTGTAGAAAAAGGAACCTTTTATTTCTCATTGCGTTAAACTAAACTCTTCCCGTTTTCGGTCTGTTAGCGTTGCTGCATGCCAGAATAACGAGAAAGAATTTAAAAATTATGTTTTAACTTTATCTAAATTAAAAAGTTCACATATATTTTCTTAATACTTTGTTAACTTGAGTTTTAAACTGTATTGTTTTAGTAAAAACCTTTTAATAGTTTGCTGGAATTTTGGTGCATTCCTCCTGTCAGAACTGGTCTAACTGGGTCAGGTTTATGGGCTGCCTTACACACACACACACACACACACACACACACACACACACACACACACACACACACACACACACCTTTTCAGCTCACAAACATATGAGACTGAGATCAGGACTTGGTAACTAACTTTGTTTTCGGCTTGATATCTTGAGCTGCTGCCTCATTATTTCCTCCTAATGTTTTTCTTTTCTCAGGATGCCATCTGTTTTATGAAGACTAAGATGGCTGAACGTTTCCTTCCACTGTGTTTATACTTTTGAATAATCTTTTGAACAGATGAATGTGGAACCTTCAGGCATCTGGAAGTAGGATCCAAGAATGAAGCAAATCTGTTTAGGTCCACAGTTCTCCTCCTGATATCGTGGCTGATCTATTCAGATTTTCCCATGATGCCACACAAGGAAGCAGCGTGTTTGAGATGCTGCATTAAAATACATCCAGAGGAGTGGATCCATTTCAGTCAAATCAGAAGCAGACAAATCCATGACATCATCATCTGAGCGTTCCTAAATGGTTTAAATCCATCCATTATATGTTACTGAAAGAAACAGGGGTATAACCCTCTTTAAATTGAGCAAATTGAGGGTATTTTGTTTGTGAAACCCATGTGTCTTCTGGCTTATTTTTGTTTAATAGTAATGAAAAAATAGGAAGTATGTGGTTTTGTAGTTTAGCTGAAATTAGTTTAGATTTAAAGAAAAGAAAAAATTATATATTAAACCAAGGGTGTATTTTCTTTCAATCATGACATATCTCATATGCACAGGTTTTTGATCTAATAAAAAAATATAATTTTGAAGAAATTCTAATTTTACTTTAGTTTCTATCATTTACTGATCAACATCTATAGAAACTGCTCGGCTCATCAGATTAGAATAAGCAAACTTAGCATTAAATGATGTGCTCACTAAAACTTTGTCCATTAAGATCAGACATTTGGATCACAGTCTCCTCCAGTTAAGAATGCAGATTCTTGCAAGGTAAGATCTCAATAAAACATGTAAAATAAGGGACTGCACAATAAGAGCAAATATACGACATAAGAAAAAATACTGTACAGGTATTACAAAGAAATGTGCAGCTAGTAGGATCATTAAAATGTTCAAACTGTGAATGTATGTTTGTGCATAAAATAACAGACTATTTACAAGAATATGGAAAAAACTGCAAATAACAGCAGGGATGGTTAGAGTCTAACAGCTGCTGGAGGAAGGACCTGCATTAACGCTCCTTTCTGCACCTAGGATGCAGCATTCTGTTAATGAAGGGGGCCCCCCCAGTTCTGAAAAAAAAAAACCAGCTTAATGCACGATGTTGAATGATGAAACCAACATCTGCATTTCTGCTGACTGTCATATTTGTGCTTTTCCCTCCAGCATCACCATGTCTGTTGCAGAAGAACATGGGTGAGCCAATCAAGTCCAAGGTTCAACATTTGTATCACCAGAGCCTCTTTTTGAATGCCTGTCTAATATTCATCCAACTCTCTTTTATTTGTCTGCAGAGGCCATCAGGAGGGTAAAAACATTCACTCGTTCATTCAACAAATTGGCGTGTTTTCCTCAGCTCTGTCTTACTGCCGCTGTTTTTCTGCAGATGACGAAGAGGAGCAGGAAGAGGGAGGTGAGCCTGTGTTCACTGTGAACAAATCAGAGGCTTATTATTAAACTTTATAATATGGGAAAGCTCTATTCTTAACGGACGGATTTGGTTAAACTTGGATTACTTTAAACTTTGGCGAATTTTATCAAAACAAAACCAACTGATTTAAATTATTTTCCGCTGCTGTTCTGGCGACCATGTCGAAGAAGAACGCCCCAGATACAAGTAAGAACAAATACTGTCATCCTTTACATACCATGAGCGTTAGATGCAAATATATATGTTAAATGTTGTAATATCTGCTCAGGCCGGTGGTCACACAGCTCGCAGCACCAAAAATCCCTGAAGGAGAGAGGGTTGACTTTGATGTAGGTTCCTTCAGGCATAAATCCTAACAACTGGATCCGAAACAATCAGAGGTGACCCATGCTGTTCCTGCTGTTAGGACATTCACAGAAAAAGGATGGAGAAGGATCTCCTGGAGCTCCAGACTCTGATTGATGTTCACTTTGAGCAGAGGAAGAAAGAGGAAGAGGAGCTGATTGGACTGAAAGACAGAATTGTAATGTTCCTCTGGTTTCCCCCTAAAAATGACTCCTCAGGCTGGATGACTATTCTGACCGGCTGCATTCTTCTGCTTTCATTCATGAGTTCATGTAGGAGAGAAGGAGAGCAGAGAGGGCTGAGCAGCAGCGCGTGAGGGCTGAGAAGGAGCGCGACAGACAGACTCGGATTGCAGTAAATCACTCTGAAATCACACACATCGTTTCTTTAAAAAAAAAAAAATAAATCTGCTCCGTGGAGCACGACATCTGAGGATGACTCTTTCAGGAAGAAAGACAGAGGAAAGAGGATGAGGAAGCGAGGAAGAGGGCGGATGATGAGGCCAAGAAGAAGAAGGTGCTCTCCAACATGGGCGCTCATTTTGGAGGGTTCCTTGCAAAGGTCAGTGGGTTTTTTTTGCAGGCAGATGTGAAACTCTACAAGTATTGCTCTTAAAAATTAGAATATCGTGAAAAAGTTCAGTATTTTTTTTTTGTCACTCTTTAGAAAGTGAAACTCATATAGATCCATCACACATAAAGAGACACATTTCAAAATTTTATTTCTTGTAATGTTTATGACTTACAGATAATGAAATCCCAAAATTCAGCATTTCAGAAAGTTAAAGTATTGTGAAAAAGTAAAATGTTGGAAACTCCCTGTGTCACACCCAAATCAGCTAATTAACTCGAAACACCTGCAAGGGTCTCCTGATCCTCGAGCTGGTCTCTCAGTCTGGGTCAGCAGGTCACACAGTCATGGGGACGACTGCTGACGAGACAGATGTCCAGAAGAGGGAAAGTTAAGTGGAAGGAAAACATTTCTATGAATAGGCTTCGATATAGCACTGTGAACAACTAGCTTCTTTAGCAATGACCTTTTGTGGCCCAAGGGTGTGAAATGAATCTCTTTTATGTGTTTCACTTTCTGAAATGAGTGACAAAATATGTTGAACTTCTTCTTGGTATTCTCTTTTTTTTTTTTTTTTTTTGATGTACCTGTTCTCCAGACAATAACCAGCAGATTGTTCCTCTGATAGTTTGAGTCAGAGGCTTTAGTTTAGATCGCATTACAGATGGAAGTAAAGGATGTGTTTTCTGCAGGAAGAACAAAGAAGAGGCAAGAGACAAACGGCAAGGGAGATCAAGAAAAAGACTCTGGCAGAGAGACGCAAGCCGCTGGGCACTGAGAGCCTGAAGGAGGACGGCCTGAGGTCAGTGGGAGGAGATTCGTTTCTTTCTAACTGTTTGGCCCAATGTAAGGCAGCAAATTGTGGAAAGAATTTAAAAATGCAACAAACGCAATCAAATGTTTCAGAGAGCGAGCCAAGGAAATGTGGGAATGGATCTACCAACTGGAATCAGAGAAGTTCGACCTCACTGAAAAGATGAAGAAGCAGAAATACGAAGTGAATCTTCATCTAAGATCATATAAAGTTTGTTTCCTGAAGATGAGCTAACCTGTGACACTTGACTCAACTTTTTTTCAGATCAACGTCCTTCTGAACAGAATCCAACATGCTCAGAAATTGTGAGTCAGCCATCTTTGATTCTTTGCATAGCTTTATCCCCCCTGATGTCGGTGCTTCTTTGCAGACAGGAAGCTGAAATCTAAGAAAATTGCATCGCTGATGGAGCAGAGAACCAAACAGAATCACGTCTCCTTTTAAAAACCACTGTGACAGCTGATGGTGTGTGCTTGTGATCGGATTCACTGCCTCTCTTGTCTTAACGCAGCAAAAAGGGCCACGGGAAGGGGAAAGTTGGAGGCCGATGGAAGTGAGGCTCCCCGCATTCGCACGACAGAAACTGATGAGAAGATGTTTCCCAGCCCTTGAGGATTTAACTGCTGAGTTCAGCTCCTGAAGTTTCCGGTGTCCCGTTTACACTGTGATAGTCAGTTAATAAAACGCATGCCTTAAGTAAACCGTGTTGTTTATACAAACTGAATTTACTGGTTAAAGTTCCTCAGCAAATAACTGACAACAGTAAACATCTTTAATTCGAATTTGAGGTGTTTGAGAGCTTCTGCTCACTGGCCAGGAAGCTTTGTTATGAAAGTTTTGCCTGCACAAAGCAGGGGTGTACAATGTGTGGCCTGGGGGCCATTTGCAGCACTCAGAATCATTTTACCACCATTTTACCCTTGACCACAATGAGAGAACAGGAAGTTCAGGCGGTTTATGCTGATGTGCACTAAAAAAAATGTTAGGGTGCAATTTTCACCGATCTGAGGCTTTTTCAAAAAAAAAAAAAAAAAAAAAATCTTAAAATGGAAAGTATAAAGTGAAACAAAGAATTCAACTGTTATCAACCATGTTTTTTTGTGAATCTTAATTTACATTGGTAGCTGATAATACAGACAACCAGTGAGTTTTACTGAAAAGCAGGCCTGGACTCACCCATTTATTAAATGTCGCTAAACAATAAAGAGTGAGCCATATCCTGTTGCTGCTGCTGAAATTAGACACACAAACAATCTAGACGAAGATAATGAAGCCAGAAAAATTAGGATGTCATGTTTTCTGCCATTTTTTTTTTTTGTTTTTGCTTTTTTAAGCAGGCAAACCTGCAAGACCCTTTTTAAGTTTCGGATCTACAGTGATTTACAGAAATCTTACTATTTGCTTGTTTCATTAAAATGTTGAGTATTTAGTTCACTGTTGAGCAGGTAAAACTGTATAGATGAAATTATTTTTATAAAGAATAGTAAAGAAAATCTTCTAAATTGTGTGCAAGTGGTGTCTTGAAGATCTGGAAACCACTGATCTAAAATGTCCGGGCTTCCTCGTCCCATCTGTCTGAGGTCAAAATTCAGTTTCATACCTGATCGTTTGATATTGTCAGCAGATCTGCACAGAGAGCCGAACTGATTCAGAAACAGTTTTTTAAAGCGAACATAAACAAATGTTTGGAAGAATAGTTAATTATAGTGCCTATTAGGAGGTCTATAGACATGCAGGTTTTATTTTTCTAGAGCTAAAAAACAGGCGAAAACACTCGCAAATTAAAAGCTGGGATCATCTCTGCTTCTCTCGGAGACCGTTCTTGCTTTTTTACATTTCTGTTGATGGACGCTCTGACGGTACGCCTCCAGCTAGGAGGCTAATAGCTCAGATTCTGCTGGTCACGCAGTCATTTTAGTCACAGAGTGTTCATGAGCACTGATTTTCCTACATTTTGATTCATAAATAGGATAGGAAGACTAGAAGTACAGAGAGTGAAGAGAGTTTATTTGAAAAAGTTCTGTGTAGTTGGAAAGCAGCCACTGTCGCAGCTGGACGATGTTGTCCATAGACTCCTACTGTACTTCCAAAAAATGAACTGAAATTTATGCTGCCATTTTGGAAGAAATTGGAAAAAGTATACAAAAAAAAGCAAAAATATCTAGAAATTTTAATTTATTTACTTCATTAGTAATCTAAAATGAACATGTCACATGTTAATATTAACAAAAGTTTCGAATTAAAGGAGCAGAAGGAAGACAAATCTTATATAATCTACTTCTTTGAAAAAGTCAGTTCCCTAAAATGTAAGCAAAACGTCTTCATATCTGGCTGCACCAGAAGCAGCTGGCAGAGCTGCGACGAAGAACAACCGTCTTCACTTCTTCTGCTGAACAAAAACCGCGTGGACGTCATCGCTGCTGCCCTCACGCCAGGGTTCAAACCCTGCCTGCAGAGCCAAGCTCGCCGCTTTCTCCCTGAAGCCCGCTTCTTGCTCCTTGTTCAGGTCCAAGATGTACCTGACAAACACACACACACACACACACACACACACACACACACAACTTAAATAAATGAAGCACGAATACAGAGCCAATCACTGTACTCTTGGTGGCTGTGCAGTTACCATGGTAACAAGCCATGTTACTATAAAAACCCTCACTTGGCCAGCTCCACGACAAGAACAGCGTCTGGTGCAGCAATCTGTCTCATCATGGGGTCCAACTGGTGGACGCAGCTTTGCAGACAGAGAGACAGAAACGTGCTCAGCAGCCATATCTGCAGTCTGGGCTCCAGGTAGCAGGATGACAACACAATATTTCAGGCTGTTGATGAAAAGGCCGGTGGTAGACTGTCGTACCTGGCAGAGAAGTACACAGTGTTGAAGTGGTGGCGGTATTTCTGCTTCTGTGGCAGCTTTTGAAGAGAGTCTAATGGCAGGAATGTAACAGAAACCCCACTGAGCTGCATCAAATCTGAAAGGGAGTAAAGGAAATTCATTGTGACAGTTCTGGAAATTTTTCAGATGCATTCAGAGAGGAGCGAAAGGCCTAAGATTATAAAACAAACCTTTTACATGCATATTCTGACATTTTCCGTTTCAGACATGTCTGTGTGTTTTTCAGGTCTAATAATCTGGCTATGAAAGCCGTTTACCATTCAGGCTGAGTGATTTTTGCTGACTCAGCGTGGGCGCCTCCTCTGCCTCTGTGTCTGAATGAGAAGTAGTGAGGCAGCGCCGCCTGCTGGACAGCGACTGGAACAATCCCTGCATGTTTGCAAAAGAGAGATCCTGGGCTGTCTGTGGAGGCGGGAAGAGGAAAGGACGATAAATGAAAAAAGCATTGTTGTCTTCTTCAGCATAACTTTTGTTATAAACTGAACGAAAATTATAAATATAAAGTTTTAGAAATGAAAACTGAAAATGCGCAGCATGTATTTGTGTTCACCCCCACAAGTCAGTACTTTGTGAAACCACCTTTCACTACCATTGAGTTTGCTTTGCAATATGTCGCATCATTTTTCAAGTCCTGCCAAAGACTCCCATTTGGATATAAGCCTGGACTTTGACTAGGACATTCTAAAATTTGGATCTAAATCATCCCACTGTTGCTTTCGCTGCATGTGTCACGCCGTTGTCCTGCTGGAAGGTGAAGACTTTTGCTGCTATAACCTGCAGGGCTCCATCCATCTTGCAGCCTGATATCACCAAAGCATGATGCTGCCACCACCATCGGAGGGGACTTAATACAAATGCATGCAACTATTTTTAGCTTTTTCTTTTCTTTTCTTTTTAAAACATGTAACATTTTCCTTCCACTTTACAATTGTGCAAAACTTTATTATACATAACTTCTTATCCCACTAAAAGACATGAAATTGTAGTTTGACATGCAATAGTTGCAGCCCTATTTTACCTTGAGGTGTTGCCCATTCTGTGTTTTCAGCAGGCTCTTGTCGTCAGTCTCAATCCCAAAAGAGAGATAAGGGCTGGAGACGATGTCTCCCCAGTAGCCTCGAACACCAACTCTGTCTCCTTTCTGCTGAGACACAAGTGAGTTAAGATTTAAGTCGTTTCTTTCATTTCAGAGCTCTTCAGTTCAGCAAAACGGATGCACTTACCTGACTAAAAACTCTTGTGGAGAGTAGAGTAGGATTGGTTGTTTGGTAGATACCTTCCCTCATTTCAAATGCCAGACCCTTTTCTCTCCATTGCATGTACTGTTGTTTGCTGACGACACCACACTGCATGGACAAAAACTGTAAGAGTCCATTTAGGCGATCTCAACAGTAAGATACTGTATTTAGATGAAAAATAGCCTGTTTTGTAACTAGCAGACAGTTTTTGGCAAAATAAATGACAAAATGTAAATATTCTCCATCACCCCCTTCTCATGCAGCTTCATGGTGAGGTCCCAGTCAAAACATCCCTTTCTGGAGTCGTAACGAGTACCAAGATGCTGCCTGACACGATAATCCCAGGCTTTGGACATCATGACGGGAGATGAACCAGCAGGTGAAGTTTGCTGGAGCCACAGACTGAATATCCTGGCTAGCTCATCTCGCTCCTTAAACTGGAAAAAGATTCAGCTTGTTTATTTTTAGCAGTGTAACTGGAAATAAGAGATCAATAAGTTCAACAGTTGGTCTCGCCTTCAGAAGTGTTGTGTTGAGGCAGGGGTTCATGACGTCCTCCGTTGTTTCAGTAACAGAGAGAATGAGCTGTGATGCAGCTCGTCGCAGCGTCTCTTCTGTCTGACTGCGGATTTGTGTGTTTCCAAAAAGCTCCAAGAAAACTTCCGTCTTCTCTGAAAACAAAACAAGACGAACTATGAATGTTTTAGACTGCTGTGGCTTTTCTAAACTGATAGATTCATCAGAGCAGCACTCACCGTTAATCCCCATCTTTTCCTGTGGCGTCAGTGTGAGGTAGAGGAGCAGCAGCTGCCGAGCCACAACTTCCATGCTGTTTTCAATCAGCCATATCTGCAGAACGGAGAACATGTGTGACTCCGGCTGCATTTAGCCACCAGCTGTCTGTGTTTTATGCAGGAGTTTAAAGGAATTTGGCTCACATGGAGATTGAGTTTGTCGGGAGAATCGTTAATGGTCTTCAAAATATGTCTTGGATCCCCGCTCCCAACCAGCAGCACATTCATTTCTCCGTCAGATTTCACAGGGCCTGGGTACACACATAGACTCAGAGTTCACCCAACAAACAGCTACAGACTTCTCAGGCTGGGTGGAATAATTTTAGTATGAAACATAAAGTATTAAAAGCTAACTTTGACGGTATGGGAAAACCCTTCTTTACCCAAACCCCCTCGACTCAGGTTGGAGAGCTGGAGAGCTCCTTCAGTGACAGACTGCTGCATCCTAGGTGCACGAAGGAGCGTTATCACAGATCCTTCCTCCTAGTAGCTGTTAGACTTTATAATTATCAATACTCCAAACAAACTCAATAAGTTGATTACATCCCTGATGTTATTTGCAGTTTTTGAAAATACTATTTTGTTGTTTTTTTTATGCACACATATTCAGGCGCATTTTATATTTTTGAATTGCACTGAATCTGATGTTTTCGAGTTTTTATTTCTTTTAATTATGATTATTTCTACTTACTGCTAAAGAAAACATGACATTTAGAATTAGAATATTACATCAGATCAATTTAAACACATTTTTCATTCAAAATATGGACTTAATAGAAATAAGACCTGACTGAAAGGTTATTTTCAAAAGGTGCTTTTACTCTGGCAAAGTGTCATCGGAATGCATATTCTAATTAAGTGAATATTACTGTACATAGAAATAAAAATGTCAACGGAAGTTTTTACCTGTGTTTGTCGAGTTAACAATCAGCATTTACTACTAATATATTATGTTAATCTATCTGTAAATAGTACTGTTTTTTTTTTTATCTCTTGTAATATCCATAACTTGAATGCGCATTAACAAATATTATTTCTGTTGTTTTTATTGTTAACTTATTTCTGAAGAGCACCTCAAGACTCTACATTTGTTGATTTGGGACCCTTTGTGAGGTGCAGAACCCGACATTGGGAACCACTGCACTACTTAGTCCCCAGTAGCATAATCCCATTATAAATACCCATAATCCTTGTCGACGCACGTGAGTCTGTTTATAATTTGCAAATGGAAACATCCTCGTGCAGCTTCTCACCCAAACTGAGCAGATTCCGGGCTGGACTGAAGCCCCACCAGGAGATCCAACCCGCTCCTTCAGACACTCGACCTGCACTCATCCTGAACACAAACAACGGAAACATCAGCCTCCATCTCTTGGGTTCACATCGACGCCGAAACAAGGTAGCAATAGTTTAGCCGAGACGCATATTTAATCATGCTAACGATATGTAGATTAAACAACTTAACTAATGTTACTTTTTACTAATACAGTTAGAGTTTAACGTCTGTCAAACTAGGCTGCGAAGAGACATTATAAATTGTTGGCAAAAACTTACCTCATCCACAGAGCTGGAACTGCCGGGGAAATGTTGACCTTAAAGTCTAGGCTGAAAGTTTGAGTTCGGTTGCTAGGCAACATCCCCCTAACGGAGGGAAGCCATCTGTATGGAGCTAAATTGTGGCCATAAATTTTGATTAACAAAAAAAAAAAAAAAAATAAATTAATAATAATAATAATAATAATAATAATAAAACTGAAAAAACCCTGTTGAATCTGAAAAGTAGTTTAAACTTTTTTCAGTTTCAAAATAGTTTTTCAGTTTTTTTGTTTTTTTTTTTGTTTTGTTTTTTGCCACATTCTGCATTTAAATTGTTCTTAACCAGTGGACCAATATTAGATATTATATTTGTTGTAAATTATTGTATAAATAAGCTAACTAAAACATGCTTTTAAGTAGTTTATCCTACTTAGCACAATGAAATGGAGAAGAAAAGTGCAGAGTAGGGTGAAAAATAATAGCATCTAATGGTTTATTTAAATAATTTCCAGAATTAAAAACCTCATTTGAAATAAGATGTTTAACTCAGAAAAAGTACACAAAGCAACATTTTAATATTTTAAAAAAGATTATTCCTGTTTGAAAGTACATTAAAACATAACAACATTATGAGGTTAGGCTGTGACCCAGACATTTAAAGAATCAGTAAAATAGACTGTTATTGTGTTATGATTTATTTACAGTTACAGTGTTCATGAGAAGTTCAAACACGAGCATAAATTATGGAATCAGCTCTAATTTATGAATCTGTTAACATAACTTTAAAGCTGTGAAGGTTTTCTTCAGTTGGTTTAAAACCTGCACATTTCTCATCATGTTCAGGGAGAACTATTCTTCAGCATTTGAAAAGTTTGCCTATACTTTGGGCCGACTGTGGTGTATCTAAAAGTGAAGGAAGCAACTGTAAAACTGTCAAAAAAAAAATTGCTTTATTTGGATTTCAAAGGAGTCTTTTACACAAAAGCACAACAAAATCAGCCAAAACGCCAACAGGACGTAACATAAAATAAGAGCCAACAAATCTTTCTTTTATATTTAAGGAATTTCACAGAACCTGCATATTTACATTGACGGTTTTCCAATTTTTCAAATTTAGATTTCTGCTCGTTTATAAAGTGTGAAGGAAAGAGGAAAAGCAAAGCCAAAATTGTCTGCATTGTACACAGGCACATAGAAATACAAAGTATAGACTAGTGACAAATAAACGAAAAAATGACCTCTGATTTCTAGATTAAGGGGTTCTGTAATGAGTTGGGTCCAAATGTCCCTAAAAGGAAAAGGTCACGTCCAATCAAATTCCACCCTGAGGAGACGGGTTCTCTTCAGAAACGACAGCGCCCTCATTCATGGGACCGTGAAACAGAACACACACACTGAGAAGACATTTTAAAGCTGGATCAGGGTCCGGTTCTTAACGAGGTTTGGCTTTGAGCGCTGCGTCCACCTCTTCCTCAGGCATGAGCGTGTGCCACTGCGCTACCGGACGGCGAGGATTCGCAAGCATGTCCGACCAGTGGCGCAGGCCCACACCGGTAGCGCCGTAACCCATGAAGGTCTTCCCGATGGGGTCGTTGCTCCCAAGCTTGTCATAGTCGTACACGGTGATGACAACCTGCACTTTCTGGAGAAATAAGAACAAAATTCTGAAATCACATCTTCACACTTTAAGATGAGTTAGATCGCAAATAAATGAATAAAATGAAGCTCACCTGTATCTGTTCAAAGGGGACTTCAAAGCTGAAGCTTTCATTAAAGTAGGGATTGAGCGTGTTCTTCTTTACTGTCGTCTTCTTCTTCTTTATCCGCTTCCCATTTTGTTGCAGGACGATCTTCACATATGGGTCTTGTTGAGACAAAGAAAATAAGGAAACAGTTCCCTTTGAAGCTTCAGTATTTTCCTTCAGTATGAGGCGGAATACTGACTGAAGACCCAGACAGCTTTAGTTACCTGACAAACCACCAACATCCATTTTCTTGAGATTTTTTGCTTCCATGATGTTCACCGTCAGTTTTCCAGCCGTCGGCACGTAGCGCAAAGAAATGCAAATATCTCCCAGTTTCTCCTGAAGACGGAAAAGTTGGTCAACATTTGTGGAAGTGGCTTTTAAAAAAAAAAACTGGCAACATATTTGTACATTTTAATCATTGCAGAGTCTGTAGTATGCATTGGCCAGTTGGTATGGATTCTTCTCACGGTTTAAAAGTCCAGACAGTGTAGAGCAGCACTCTCCTCCCCCACCTGTTGCTGTGCACCTTGTGAATGAAAACTACTAAACTTTAAATGACAGATTTGGCTGTTTAAAATTATTTACAGCCACATAAAACCTCTGTTTTAGTGCAGAAACTAAAGCAGAGCATCCAAACCCACTTATTAACGTAACCCTGTTTTAAACCCTCCGTCTCTTCCTGCTTGTCCTTGGAGGTGGGGTACACCTTGGACAGGTCGCTGGTCCTTCATAGGGCAACACAGAGACACGCAGGACAAACACCCATGCACACACTTATACCAAAGGGCAATTTAGAGAGACCTAATAACCTAAGCCATGTCTTTGGACTGTGGGAGGAAGCCAGAGTACCCGGAGAGAACCCACACATGCACAAGGAGAACATGCAAAATGCATGCTGAAAACCACTAAACTGTACCTCTTCCTTCTCTCCACTTTCCAAGTCCCTCCATTGTTGCATTGGCTGGCCCAGATCAACACTGTTCATGGGAATCTTTATTTCTCCGATCATGTCGTGCTTGGAGAAACGATCGAAGTCGAAAACCTGCAGAATCAAAATCTTTCCGCCCAACTCTGCATAGGGAATCTAAAAAGAAACGTTACGGGAACAATTGCTGTGAAATATGGGAATGCAGATGATTGTTTGCAGCAAAACATGAAGCTGGCATTTCATACTCTGTTAGCTGGACAAACAGTTAGATATGCAAAACATGTAATAAACAACATCATCAACGAAAACAAAACATTATGTGTTAAGGTACCTTAAAAATAAAAGTCTCGTTGAAAACAGGGCTCAGGTTTTTACGCTGAACTTTGGTCTCATACTTCTTCTTTTTGTCAGGCAGCAGAAAAACTTTAACGTAGGGGTCCGAAGTTCCTCCCATGTCCATGGCAGCGAGGTCCTGAGCCTGAAGGATGCCCACTATGAGCTGCAGAAGAAAGAAAATCATGTCAAATATGATGTTTCTGCTGATAACTGGAAGTTATTCATATATCTGTGCATTCTCATGGCTACAGGAGTGCCTGTTTGCACGCAGCAGCTACCTGGGAATCTGTGAAGTTGTAGTCCAAGGAGAACTCCAGTTTGCCCAGCTTCTCCTGTTCTTTCTCTTCTTCTTCCCCATCCTTTTTCCCTTCGCCATCCTGCAACATGAAACATGCCACCATGAGATTCCTCGTGCAGTGGACGCGGTGAGACTATGGCTGCAGAACCAAAAGCAACCCACCTTTTCTCCTGACTCCCCGTCACCTTCCTTTTCCTTCCTGCGGCGACCCGCGGCCTTCCTCTCCCTCGCTTTCTTCGGCTTTTTCTTTTTCCCAAAGCATTTTTTGAAAACACAGAAGATGAAGCACGCCACTAAAACCAGGACCAGCACAACAATGGCTGCCACTGCCCACATAGGAACTGCAAAACAGGGGGGAAATAGCTCATCCCATGTTTACTATAAACAATCAGATTTTTAATCACTGAAACTTCTTTAATTTAACTGTATTATTGCAAAGATGAAAGTCAGTTTAAGTGACTTTAGATGTTATATCAAAATATTTGACTGGAAGCTTCTGCCTCATTCTTGAGCATTTTCAAAGCATGCACTTATCTGCAGACAGTTTGCTGAGCCTGCATTTGGTCAGTTAACTCCCTTCCCCACAATCAGATAATGACACTCCCCCAGCTGGGAGTGGCCGTGCTAAAGCATAATAAGTATAAGTTGGTTCTTTCCCACTGTAATCTTAAGCTTTACTGGTTCATTTCACTGTAACAGAACCGATTCCGAAACACAAGGACACAAGCTTGATGCAAAGACTTTATGTCCCTTGAACTTTTTGTACATTTAGTTTCTCTAAAAATAGAAATTTTATGAATTTCACTGGGATTTTGTCGGACAAACCAACACTAAGTGGCAAATAACAGTAAAATTGTGTTATGAGTAAAAAAAAAAATAAATGAGGCGGTCTGCATGAATTTGTCTTCAGTATCTTAGATGGTACTTAGCAGAGTTTTCAGAGGTACTTCTGTACCAGCTTTGCACACACATAGAGACTGAAGATTTCCCCTTTCTGTTTTGCAAAACCAAACACTGTCAGACTGGATAGAAAACATCTCTGACCATCAGTTTCTGCAGACTCTTCATTGGATTTCGGTCTTTACTTTGACTTGGCCATTCTACCACCTGAATATACTGTCATTTAGACCATTTCTCATATCCCTGGCTGTATATTTAGGGTTGTTGTGCTGCTGGAAGGTGAACCTCCACATCAGCCTCCAGTATTTTAAAGCCTCTAAGAGGTTCTCATCCAGGATTGTTCTGCATCGAGCTCCATCCATCGTCTCATCAGCTCTGACTAGCTTCTCTGTGCTGGTGAAGAACAGTACCCTCACAACATGATGCTGCTCAGAGCAATGCGCCTTGTTAGTTTTGAGCCAGAAGGTCCAGTTTCAGTCTCATCTGACCACTAAGACCCACTACATTGATGTTTATGGTTGCAACGTGACTAAATGTGGAAAAGTTCAAATAGAAATAATTTTGCAACTCTCTGGAATAAAACATTTTAATTTTAAAGACAAATGTAATGTTTGTGAAAAATGTTGAAATAATAATTTAGACTAGGGGTCTGCAACCTGAGGCTCTGGCTCTTTGGACTTTTCATTATGGCTCTTAATACCTTCAGACTAAAAAATGATAAAGAACCAACTAATGTTTTTAAATACAGATATAATAAAACAATTTGTAATTCAAATTAATTTCTCTTTTGTCATGGAATAATTGCAAAGAATTTCCATAACAGAAGATGAGTTTTAGATCTATTTTTTTATTTTTTTTTAACATCATTTTCCATAAATAACATCCCATAGAAATAAATGTATCTATCCTACTTTGACAAAGTTTCACATTTTTCTTTCTTCAAAACCTAAAACTAGAAATAAAACTCTGCTCCTTTAAAAATGACAACAAAATTCATTTGGTAGATATTTATCGTTTTTTCAAAAGCTTCACGAAGCATTTGTGGCTCTACATGAGTTTTATTTCACTGGACTGAGGGCGAAAATGGCTCTTTGGACTGTAAAGGTTGCAGACCTCTGATTTCGACCAAGTGCAACAGTTTATTTCAGCAGTTTGGATCCTGATTCTGATTCTTACTGGGCAGGTGACTCAGCTCGTTCATGAACTTCTCCTTCATGTGGTTGTAGTCGTGTCCCGGGTGATGTTCTGGATGCGTGTGCTCATGATGGTGTTCTGGATGAGCGTGCTCGTGATGGGCTGGCTCCGTTGTCTCCTCGGATTCTGGTTCGGACGGCTCAGCGGCCCTTCGGACCCGGAGCCCGCCACTGACCAGCCTCATGTCCGCTGTGAAAACGGCAGAGCGAGTTCAGTCCCTGTGCAGTTGGCTCGTTCAGCGAGCCCAGACACATTTCTGCATGTATGCTATGTAATCCCTGTGATCATGTGTTGCTGCCCAGGCCAGGAGCATGGGACATCTCTTAAGCCAGATGCTCAACATGGCTGACCTTAATCCCTCGGTTACTCGCACACTCTCTATCATCTTCTACATCCCATAACCCACGCTTTCACTCCCACGTTTATCCCAACCTCATTTTTCCTGTCATCATGCTCTCTGCTGGGCTGGATTAAACTCTGCCACAGCAATATTAATCCAAAATCTCAGATTCTAAAAACTGCAACAAGCAGAAGTTGGTCTCTTCTTTTAATATTCCTCACATTACCACCGTTTTTACCCCTTTTAATTCCTACACTATCCTTATGCTTGATTAATAAGGCATTTTAAAGGCCTGTAAGTTGACTACAGCCAGAATTTAATTATAAACATTAGATTTTTTTATGTTTTTTCTACAGCTATGTGCAACTGTATTTAATTTAACAACATGATTAAATAACTGCATTTTATTCAACATCATCCAGAAGGGGAAAAAAAGCTTCTTTTTGTTATTTTCACAATTGATGATGATAATAATAATAACTGTATGGTCCACTGCGACAAACAACAATAAAAAAGAAAATAAACAAATAAACAAAACTAACTAAATAAATAAATTATTAAATTAATAGCAAAAAAGTTACGTAATAAATCCAAAGAAGGACCTGTAATTGCATTAGTATTTTACATAGACATGCTTTAAATAAATAAATCCGAAAGAGGACCTGCAATGACATTTGCATTTTCTTTGCAAAAAATGGCTTAATCCATACACGGCTAACTGAGATAGATAGATAGATAGATAGATAGATAGATAGATAGCTAATGTAATTGCTTTTCCAATTACTGGGAGTTTGCCGACGTTTTTTTTTTTTTTTTGTTTATGAAAAACAAAGCACTACCAATATGACCTGTTACTGAAATTGTTCAAAATGTTTTATAAAAAAGTACTTTCCCCTTACTGGTCCCCTGGTAAAACATGAGGAAATTTAATTTAGCGTTTATCCTACCTGTTGATGGCTTCTCTTAATTCTCTCTACGTGGAAAATAATTTTGGAGACTTTTAGTTTGAAACGATTTCCCTGTTTGGCTCGCTGGAGCCCTCAGACACCGATCAGACCTTCACCAGGTTGCCGTGCTGGAACCCTTTCCATCAAAGCACTGACAAATCACTAGAGCAGTGTTATCGTTTAATCCCCCCCACCCCTCCTCTGATATTAGAAGGCTGACGACACATCTGTTGCTTCTTGTCTCGAATGAAAACCAACAGGCATTTCTTTCTGTTGCTCTGCTGCTGCTGTTTTAAACTGAACACAGAGAATCCTTCAGGGAAACGTCTTATTCAGGTAGAGGTTAGTGTTGCATTCATGTCAGCAGTGTGTGTGATAATCATCAGACTGGAGAGATTGTGTAGTGCATCTGGCCCGTCACTAATCCCCTCAGCATAGCTGTTAATCTACAAACAACTTTCAGCAATGTGGTCATTGTCCTGTTGCTGCCCTTTAGTCCCTCATTTTACCGAGTAGAACCACATGGTCCACTCCGGGAACGGAACAGTAACATATATATATATATATATATATATATATATATATATATATATATAATCATTTCAGTTAAAGTAACCCCAGACCATGATACTGCCACCACCATGCTTCTGTGAGTACAGTGGTCTTTCAGTGATGTCTTAGTGTTTATTTTGCCAAACATGCCTTTTGCAGTTATGGCCCAAAGGTTCGGGTTTGGTTTCATCAGAACATAAACAAGGTTCCTTTGTTGTTGGCAGAACATTTTTGGGTAGGGACTAGAAGATTTTTGAAAAAAATAATGAGTAATATTGTGAAGTCTCTCTACTCTTGAGTAAAACTGCTGTATCCTCTACCCACTGAAAGATGTTTACTATGCAGCAGACAAAAAAAATTATTGAAAAAAAACATTTTGAAAGGAATTCTGTTTTAAATTTGGTATTTTGTACCATTTTCTTTTAAATACCAGAATTTGGATATAATTTTATATTAAATCAAATGTTATCAGTACTTTACTGCCAAGGCTGCATAGCAACCGTCCATAGTTGGGATCAGCCCCCACCCCAAACCATTTTTCTTATCCCAGATGTAAAACACATCCACTGTAGGATCAAGGCTGTTTTTGGGAAACTGCACTGAGCGAAATAAGGAAAGATCTTGTGGGTCCTGACTAAATTGGCAACAAAGAAAGTTTTGTGATCTGTTCTTGCAATAAACATGCCAAGGCTATTATTCAAACAACCAGAACTTTTTCAGATTGCTGCAGCTTATCTCAGCAATCTGACCAGTTTATGAAAAAGTTCTAACACCTTCATATGATGTGTTAACCCTTTAACCTGTGCATTAATCCTTTCTAACCAGGCAACAAACCTGAGGGATGAGCAAAGCCGAGGACACTCTGGCAGACAGCTGCACTTCAGAGTCACCATCAATGGAAGCTGTGAACTCAAAGCTGAAACCAAACATCCTTCAATGAACATTTACTCCACCAGGTAATCAGCGTTAAGATTTTTCCACTAACTGTACAGAATAAATGTTGCATTAAAAATTAATGCTGTTTCCAAGCAAAATTTAAAAAAAAAAAAAAACAAGGACGTGCATATTTTGAGACCCACTAATTATTCAAAGCTGCTTCAGCAACCATACAAGGTCAGTCATTTGAACCACAAGCCATCCCATAATCAAAGTTTGACTCTAATCTCAGACACCATGAGGAAACAACAACAGTCCTCAGTAGACATGACCGAACCAGTCCTCAGACTGCATGAGCAAGCAGATCAACACACAACATCTGTCATGTTTACCTTTTATTAAACATTTCCAGATATGGAACCATTTCAGCAATTTGAGTCAAGAATTGTTTGCATTTCATCAAAAAGATTGAAAATTGGACCCTGAAATGCATGACAGTCTAAATATGAACAAGTGAATCACAGTTTACTGCTACAATTTCAGAACACTGTTTGACGTTTCTGGTTTTCTTAAAAAAGTTGCGGTAGTTCCAGTTGACCTTTGACCTATTCTTGTACTCTCAGTACAGAATTTAAGGCATTTAGGGTTAAATGTGCAAATATTGTCAAGTTTTAACGGAAACAAATGCTGCTTTGACCTATTTATCTTTGGAAATGTGAACCAACGGCTGGAGTTGTTCAGTGTGGCGCTTTTAAAGCGTGTGTCTATCAAACAGGTATTCTCCCATGGACCCGTGCGGGTCAGACGCAGCGAGGCGGGTCAGACTTCCGACGTAGTCGCCCAGCTTCTTGATGGTATCGTGGCTGTCGACGAGGAACTCCCGCTCCAGGTAGTCACACAGCTAGAAAAGGAACAAAACAGTAAGGAGACAAAAAGACTGAGAACAGCTTTCTGCAAACAATCCAGCTGAACTCACATGTGGGTCGTTGTGGCCGTTAGCTCTGTGGTGCACCTCAAGGATACGCGTGTTCAGGGACTTCTGGTATTCCAGGGAAAAGGTCAACGCAGCCAGCCCACCACTCCAGTCCTCTTTGCTTGGTTTCTAGAAAACAGATTTGATATTTGAAGCAGCAGCTCTGCCACAGACCAAACCGGCGTTGTGCCCACCAGGGGCTCCTTGACGACAGTCCAGTCACAGCGTTTTATGGCCAGTTTAACTTTGTTGCATAAAAGTCAAATTGCAAATCAGTATCCATATTGAAATAAGATGAGCTTCCCTTTCCAAACTCAGTCCAGGTGGTTTTAATTTTCCATCCTGGTTTAATTAAGACGACATGTCCGACTGAAACTCCAGTTATTTCGAGACACTTAAAAAAAAAAAAAAAAAAAAAAATTCAGAAAATCAATTGAGACCCCCAAGAGTCTCAATTGATTTTATGCAAGAGCTAAAAATTAGCCCTTTCAACTGAACAAGCAACCATCATCATCAGCAATGTCGGTTTCTCTCTACTTCCTGGTCAAATGTCTTCATTTCTTCTGAATCATCCTGGGACAGCCTGATGAACAAACAGTCACCAAATAACACTAAAAATTACATGAGGTTTACTTGAAACCACCCCGCGTTTAAAACCAACAGCTTGACTGTGTCAACCAGACTGAGGGAGCTTTAAGTCTTTGACACTTACAGAGATAGTCTGAAGCAAAATCCGACCCCCTCTGGTGTTCTGGTATTCCAGCAGCTTCTCAGCCTGCTCCCGTTCCTTCATGGAGCGCTCCAGGAAAAAACAGGAGAAGTGCGGCAAAGCGACGTCATCCCTGTCGAAATACATACCCTGAAAACCAGGACAGAGAGGAAAGAAATATCAGAAACCAGGCAGAGGTTGATATATATTCTTGGCTTTAGATAAACTTACCAGGGCAAGGTAGGTGTAGGAAGCGTTCAGCTTAAGATTGATCAGCTTGTTGATGTCTGCTTCAGTCTCTGCATGGTAGTTTTGTTTCACGGCAGTCTGCATTTCTACAAGAAACAGAGAGCGAGCTCAATACACAAAAAAAGTATTGTAAGTAAGTAAAAAGTAGATTAGAAAAACTCCCCAAGATAAACTATTAAGACCTTAGCTAGCTAATCAATTCTTACTCTGTCTAAACTTAACAGGTTTAACTTCCAACCTGAAACCCGTCTGTGAGCCAGTCCAGCTCGTAGCTCACCAGCATTTAAAGGTTCAGGGAGGCTCGGACTCAGCAGGCATCATGTGTGGTTCACTGATAACAGGTTTAACTCTGATGTAACGTTAACAGCCTCTGCTAACAGGCTAACACTTCGCTACCTTTACCAAACCACACCTGAAAGCACCTGGAGGCTGTAGCTCAAGCGAACAGGATAAACCCGTAAGCTAACAATGGTGGGGTAAATAAAAGGAACAACTAGCTCACTATTTGGTAACTAATTCAGGCTACAGTTCACAAAATGTGCTAAAAACAAACTTTGCCTTTATATTTGGCCAACAACATTTACATACATTACATAATTAAATCCCAAAGGGAGAAATAATTACTTACTCGCTAACGCCTTGTTTACAACAGCTTGGCAGAGGAAGCCGAGCCGTATACGCCCCCTAGCGTTCACCATCGTTTTTACGGGTATTAAACAGATATTAAACGGGTATGAGCATATTATGTTTAGTTGTCATGGAAAGAATACAAATGCAGACAGAACACTGGCAATTATTCTTATTATATTTTGAAAATTTCATATTCACAAATGTAAATTTGTCATCTTCACCCTTTTTTTATGTAGTTTTGGTGAAGAAAATTTAACTTTATTAATCCACTATTTCCAAGAGCACAAACAATAGTCTGTTAAAATATATGAATGTTGTAGATCCTGAATATTTTTAATTAATCATGATGTTTGTAATGTCTGCTCTCTGTTTTTTTGTTTTTGTACCAATGTATATTTATTGAGGATGCCTATCCCCATGGCAAACTTTCTTTCATATTCTACGTTTTCTTCCTTGTTATTCTTTGTATTTGTAAACAAAGTTGTTCCTCAATTAAAAAAAAAAAAAAAAAAAAAAAAAAAAAGGTATTAAACAGAGGTGGGTAGAGTAAACAAAAATTTGACTCACAAATGGAATACTACTTGAGTAGATATTTTCTCAAGTAAAAAGTAGTCATCCATAAAATTACTCAACTAGAGTAAAAAAGTATTTGGGAAAAAAAGGCTACACAAATACTGAGTGACTGGTCATTACATCTGGTTTACCATTTAGAAAATTGTGACATCAGACAAAAAAATATTAAATTATGTGGTAAATTTTGGTATTTTAAAGATTAAAATAAAAATATTTCAGTGACACCGTTTACTGTGTACTCACTTGCTCTCAAAATCACAAAGCAGGCTCATTAGATATAAAGTAACATTTAAACAATAAAGCTTTAGTACAAGCAAAAGGTCTCACTTTAACATAAACTATGTACTTGTGTATCTGTGTTTGTTGTACAAAACAGGCCTCATCTTTATTCAGTGAAGTGACGTGCAGTTGGTAGAGTATCCAGAAGTTTTACTCAAGTAAGAGTCGAAATACTTAAAAAAAAAAAAAAAATTAACTAAAAGTAAAAAGTACAGTGCAGTAAAACTACTGCCAGAAGTACTTTTTTTTTTTACTCAAGTAAATGTTACTAAGTTAATGTAACTGGTTACTACTCACCTCTGATATTAAACATACTTTTCATGAAGCACACATTTCTATATTAAAATGTTTTTTATTGGTCTGATGTAATATTCTAATCTTAAATGTCATGTTTTCATTCACTGTACCCAGAAAATCATCATAATTAACAGAAATAAAGGTAAGCAAACATCAGTCAGTTTGGAATTAATCTATATAATGTGCTTTGTGAATTTAGTTACTGAAATAAATGAACTTGCCAGTAAAATAGTTTTTTCTTAATATGACTGTATACTACATCACTGCAAAGATGCTTGACTTGACAGAGACACACCTGAACCCTGGATTTTTGTGCCTTTATTGGTGTCGAACTCCAGTCCTTAAGGGTCCATATCCTGCAACTGTATCTCAGCTTCAGCTCACCTGAAACAAATAATTAGGTCATTAGCAGGACTCTTGCGCCATACTGAGAAGGTAAATCATCCATTAGATTAGGCCTGGAGTTTGAAACTCTTTTAAGTACAAATGCAAAGCTTGCTGTAGTGGAAAGGAACCATCATTTTTATGACACCAAACTCTCAGTTCAAAATGTCTGCCACGAATAGCTCTATTCTAAATTGAATAAAGTGTTTGAGGCTGATGAGCATAACACACATACAAACTTCTTTTTAAAAAATATTTACTCTTCACAGCTATTTTCATATCTTTAGTCTGATAAACAATCTTTAGTTTCTTCACTAAAGTCCTGCATTTCAGTTTCAAACTGGAACATTTCTGAAGAAAATTAAAAGGGACCTGCCAAAGTGTGCATAACTCAGAACTGAATCGGAGTTGTGATGCCAAAAATTAGCTAAAATGCTATGGTTAGCCAAAATGCTGTCAGTAGCATATGCTGTATCACTGGCATGTTCACTCAGTGACTTACTGGACTCAATATGCAAATGTTGGTGTATGAGCTAAAATTAGCCAAAATGCTAAGGTGAGCTTAAATGCTGTCAGTAGCATGTGGGGTATCACAAGGATATTGACTTACTCCATTCAGTATGCTAACCATAGGTAATATATCAATGAGCTAAAATGCTTAATTTAGCTGCAAGGCTAATGTTAGCATGAGGGCCATCATTAGCATTTAGAGTGGCTGGCATGTTGACACTACCAGTAGGAGCTAGGTTATCTCTTTGATGTTGACTAACATGGACTTATTCCATTTAATATCCAAACATTGATGTACAAGTTAAAATTAGCTAAAATGCTATCAGTAACATGTGGGCTATTGCCATTATGTTGAGTAACATTGCATACTAAATGGACTGAGTCAATGCTTAGCTATTAATTTACAAAAAAAGGCTACAGTGGTTATTTTAGTTATAGGGCTAATGTTAGCATTAGAGCTATCACTAGCATGTTGAAACTACCAGTACAATGTGGGTGATCACCAGCATGTTGACAAACATTGAATTATTCCTTTTAGTGTGTTAAGTTTATGGTTTTATACAAAACCAAGCCAAAAATAATTTTAAGTATAGATACTTGAGTAAAATTGCTGTATCCTCTACCCACTGAGAGATATTTAGTATGTAGCAGACAAAAAAAAAAAAAAAAAAAAAAAAAAAAAAAAAAAAAAATTTTGAGACCCACTAATTATTCAAAGCTGCTTCAGCAACCATACAAGGTCAGTCATTTGAACCACAAGCCATCCCATAATCAAAGTTTGACTCTAATCTCAGACACCATGAGGAAACAGTCCTCAGACTGCATGAGCAAGCAGATCGACACACATCTGTCATGCTTACATTTTATTAAACATTTCCAGATATGGAACCATTTCAGCAATTTGAGTCAAGAATTGTTTGCATTTCATCAAAAAGATTGAAAATAGGACCCTGAAATGCATGACAGTCTAAATAGGAACAAGTGAATCACAGTTTACTGCTACAATTTCAGAACATTGTTCGACGTTTCTGGTTTTCTTAGAAAACTTGAGGTAGTTCTAGTTGACCTATTCTTGTACTCTTAGTACAGAATTTAAGGCATTTAGGGTTAAATGTGCAAATATTGTCAAGTTTTAACGGAAACAAATGCTGCTTTGACCTATTTATCTTTGGAAATGTGAACCAACGGCTGGAGTTGTTCAGTGTAGCGCTTTTAAAGCGTGTGTCTATCGAACAGGTATTCTCCCATGGACCCGTGCGGCTCAGACGCAGCAATGCGGGTCAGAGTGCTGACGTAGTCGCCCAGCTTCTTGATGGTATCATGGCTGTCGACGAGGAACTCCCGCTCCAGGTAGTCACACAGCTAGAAAAGGAACAAAACAGTAAGGAGACAAAAAGACTGAGAACAGCTTTCTGCAAACAATCCAGCTGAACTCACATGTGGGTCGTTGTGGCCGTTAGCTCTGTGGTGCACCTCAACGAGACGCGTGTTCAGGGACTTCTGGTATGCCAGGGAAAAGGTCAACGCAGCCAGCCCACCTCTCCAGTCCTCTTTGCTTGGTTTCTAGAAAACAGATTTGATATTTGAAGCAGCAGCTCTGCCACAGACCAAACCGGCGTTGTCAAGGAGCCCCTGGTGGGCACGACAGTCCAGTCACAGCGTTTTATGGCCAGTTTAACTTTGTTGCATAAAAGTCAAATTGCAAATCAGTATCCATATTGAAATAAGATGAGCTTCCCTTTCCAAACTCAGTCCAGGTGGTTTTAATTTTCCATCCTGGTTTAATTAAGACGACATGTCCGACTGAAACTCCAGTTATTTCGAGACACTTAAAAAAAAAAAAAAAAAAAAAAAAAAATTCAGAAAATCAATTGAGACCCCCAAGAGTCTCAATTGATTTTATGCAAGAGCTAAAAATTAGCCCTTTCAACTGAACAAGCAACCATCATCATCAGCAATGTCGGTTTCTCTCTACTTCCTGGTCAAATGTCTCCATTTCTTCTGAATCATCCTGGGACAGCCTGATGAACAAACAGTCACCAAATAACACTAAAAATTACATGAGGTTTACTTGAAACCACCCCGCGTTTAAAACCCAACAGCTTGACTGTGTCAACCAGACTGAGGGAGCTTTAAGTCTTTGACACTTACAGAGATAGTCTGAAGCAAAATCCGACCCCCTCTGGTGTTCTGGTATTCCAGCAGCTTCTCAGCCTGCTCCCGTTCCTTCATGGAGCGCTCCAGGAAAAAACAGGAGAAGTGCGGCAAAGCGACGTCATCCCTGTCGAAATACATACCCTGAAAACCAAGACAGAGAGGAAAGAAATATCAGAAACCAGGCAGAGGTTGATATATATTCTTGGCTTTAGATAAACTTACCAGGGCAAGGTAGGTGTGGGAAGCGTTCAGCTTCCGATTGATCAGCTTGTTGATGTCTGCTTCAGTCTCTGCATGGTAGTTTTGTTTCACGGCAGTCTGCATTTCTACAAGAAACAGAGAGCGAGCTCAATACAGAGTTAAAAAGTAGATTAGAAAAACTTCAAGATAAACTAGTAAGACCCCTTAGCTAGCTAATCAATTCTTACTCTGTCTAAACTTAACAGGTTTAACTTCCAACCTGAAACCCGTCTGTGAGCCAGTCCAGCTCGTAGCTCACCAGCATTTAAAGGTTCAGGGAGGCTCGGACTCAGCAGGCATCATGTGTGGTTCACTGATAACGGGTTTAACTCTGATGTAACGTTAACAGCCTCTGCTAACAGGCTAACACTTCGCTACCTTTACCAAACCACACCTGAAAGCACCTGGAGGCTGTAGCTCAAGCTAACAGGATAAACCCGTAAGCTAACAATGGTGGGGTAAACAAAAGGAATAACTAGCTCACTATTTGGTAACTAATTCAGGCTACAGTTCACAAAATGTGCTAAAAGCAAACTTTGCCTTTATATTTGGCCAACAACATTTACATACATTACATAATTAAATCCCGAAGGCAGAAATAATTACTTACTCGCTAACGTCTTGTTTACACCAAACAATACAACAGCTTGGCTTCCTCTGCTTTTAAAGGGTAAGACTGATTGGACACCGTTACCGCCCCCTAGCGTTCACCATAGTTTTCACGGGTATTAAACAGAGGTTTCACTTAGGTATGAGCATATTATTTTTAGTTGTCATGGAAAGAATACAAATGCAGACAGAACACTGGCAATTATTCTCATTTTTATATTTTGAAAATTTCATATTCACAAATGTAAATTTTTGTCATCTTCACCCTTTTTTATGTTTTGGTGAAGAAAATTGAACTTTATTAATCCACTATTTCCAAGAGTACAAACAACAGTCTGTTAAAACATATGAATGTTGTAGATCCTGAATATTTTTAATTAATCATGATGTTTGTAATGTCTGCTCTCTGTTTTTTGTTTTTGTACCAATGTAAATTTATTGAGGATGCCTATCCCCATGGCAAACTTTCTTTCATAGTCTATGTTTTCTTCCTTGTTATTCTTTGTATTTGTAAACAAAGTTGTTCCTCAATTAAAAAAAAAAAAAAAAAAAAGGTATTAAACAGAGGTGGGCAGAGTAGCCAAAATTTGACTCACAAATGGAATACTACTTGAGTAGATTTTTTCTCAAGTAAAAAGTAGTCATCCATAAAATTATTCAACTAGAGTAAAAAAATATTTTGAAAAAAAGGCTACACAAGTACTGAGTGACTGGTCATTACATCTGGTTTACTGTTTAGAAAATTGTGACATCAGACAAAAAAAAAAAAAATAAAAAATAAAAAAAATAAAAATTATGTGGTAAATTTTGGTATTTTAAAGATTAAAATAAAAATATTTCAGTGACACTGTTAATGCTGTTGGGGGGGCCATAATATGGAAAAGTTTGGGAACCCCTAGTATAAGGGACAATAAAAACTATGCAACAACAGACATGTGCAGATACCAGCAGAAATGTTATTTAAAATGAGTAAAACTGTGCAAATACCAGCATGCATGTAAACACTTATTGAGTCTGTTGGGAGCAGTGATGGCTGCAAAGTCTTACAGCTTAACATTTATGCATGCTTGAGTTATTGTGATCAGTTAAAAAAATAACACCGCCATCAAAACAGTGAGCAAAGCCAATAGACAAACCCTAAAAGACCATCTATCATATCAGACAGAGAAAACAGGAAGCTCTTAACCCTTTATCTGAAACCAGCAACACATTTTGAATAAAGAGAACAATCAGTCTGAAACATTCTCATGCTCATGACTTGTTTCATCCAGATTAAAACCTCTTGGCTGTTAAATAATCAAAATAGTCCTACATAAACATTCTGTTTTTAAATGGCTTTTTAAATTTCTGGACTGATTTGACATCTAATTTTATATTTAATATGTAATATAATCAAACTGGCTTGATTTAAGGCTTAGTTAAAAATTTTGAGATTTTTAAAATAATTTGCATCATCTGAAAAAATAAACTGAAAATTCTAAGTATGAGAATAATCTCAATCTACATTTTTGGTATAGAATATTAGGAGATTTCAACATGCTGAGCAGAATCAGATCTAAACTTCTCCTGTTTAATAAACGAGAAGAGAGCAGCTGGTGTATTTGGACAACTAACATTTGTCTGCAACATTCTTCTCTTATGGTAATTATTGCAACGCTATTTCTAGGGGACCTTAGAAAAGTATTCACACCCCTCGAGTATCTTGATAAATCCAACCAAAAGTTTCAGTGGACTTTATTTGAGAGACAAACACAAAGTTGTTCCTTATTGTAAAGTGAAAGGAAAGATATACTCTAAAATATTTCAGAAAATAAAAATCGGAAGAGTTTTCTCAGCATTATCAGTCGATACCTTGTACAACCAATTTTCTGTCTAATTATGGTCAAGTGTCTTTAGGTCTTTTGCAGATCCTCTCCAGCCTCAAGACTACAAAGGCTACTTTCAGATGCACATAGTGTTTGGTCTTCTTTTTTCCACTCTTCCATGAAGGCCGTACTTGTGCAGTGCACAAGCAATAGTTGTCTGGTCAGTAGATTCTCCTGCCTAAACTGTGCACCAAAATGCAGACAGGAACTCGGGGAAACTCGGGGAAACTCGGGGACCTGAGACGGAGTCGAGCCAACCCTTCCTTCCAGAACTCTGGAACAGGAACTTTGGAAGGAAGGGTGTTGTCCTCGACTCCCTTGGGGAACTGAGGAACAGGAAGACGAGGTGGAACCTCCCAAGCTCGCTCCAAGCTTGAGGCTAGTAGCAGGCTCTGAAGCTCTGTGCCTCTTCGGGACGACCTGCCTGGACTCTCGGTGTTTGTATTTTTATTTAAAGCCCTCCTTCCGAAGCCCCCTCCATCCCCCTAAGTTTCGGGCTGATTGGGTGTCCGGAATCATCCCTTAAGGGGGTCCTGTCATGATGTTATCATCAGGTCTATCCATATTAGTTCATTTATTTGTGTTCAGTTTCTTTTTCCTTTATCGTCTCCAGCTGGTTTAGACCCTTATGCTGTTATTAGAACTTAACTTTTAGTTAAATAGATCCTCTGTGTTTCCATTCAGTTTCTCTTGTGCCCATTATTCGGTCTGCCTCAGTTTCCTGCTTAGATTCTCCCCTCAGCTGCTGGCCATTCTCACCTTGTTTCCTTGGTTTCTTTGTCTTACCGCTGGATGCTGCTGTTGCTCTAACCCTGATATCTGTGTGTTTTCCTTCATGTTTTCTGGAAGTTTCCTTTTAGTTTTCATTAAATCCCCAACACCCTGATCCTCCCGAGTGTCAGGTCCTGGTTCTTTTGGATTCTTGCTTTTGTTGTTTGTTAGTGTTGAATTCTTATTTTCACTTATCCTAGTTTATTTCTCATTTGTCCAGCTCTTAGGTTGAGTATTTCAGTTTATTTTAGATTATGTTTATTCTCCTGCATATTGATTAGATCAGTCTTGTTTCTATTTTACTTAATACACTCTTTAGTTATCCTCTGCTTCTGTCATTTCTTTGCAATGATTTCCTATTTTCCCCAGTCTAGTTTATCCCTTTGGTTTGTCCAATGCTTAGTCTGAGTATTTCAGTTACTTTTAGACTATGTTGATCATTTCAGTTTTTTTTTTTAGTTCTTCCAGTTATTTCCTTACATCCAGTTTTCTCCTTGTATCTTGTCATCCTGTGTTTCTTGTGTTTATTAGATCAGCCATATTTCGGTTCACTTTAGTACAGACTTTAGTTATTTCCCTGTGTCTAGTTATCCTCAGTTACATGTAGATTTTTTTTCCTTGCTTCCCTGTTGCTCTTCCTCGCCCCCTGCTGCCGTTCTCTCTCTCCTCAGTCTCCCCTCGAGTTAAT
Source organism: Anableps anableps (assembly GCA_014839685.1). NCBI lineage: Eukaryota > Metazoa > Chordata > Actinopteri > Cyprinodontiformes > Anablepidae > Anableps > Anableps anableps. The sequence continues at coordinate 27,585,606 of CM026084.1, forward strand.
TCCCCACACCTGCCATCATTTAGTCAACAGCCCCAGCCTTTGTTCCAGCGTTCACCTCCCCAGTATTTAAGCTCCTCTCCTTTTCCCACTCCTTGCTGGTTCCTTCTGTTTGTGACGTGTAAATCCTCCCATTATCCCTACCTAGGTCTCTGTTTGAGTGTCCTCGTTTCTCCCTGTTATGCTCCATGGATTCATGTATTTGTTCTTGCTCTGGTTTCCTGCTTTCTCCAGTGTTTTTGTAAGTTTATTTATTTATTTATTTTAAATTGTTCTTTAAATCTTCTACGACTACTCGGTGGCTCTGCATTTTGGTCCAACACGACCAACCACTAATCATGACACTGAGTTACTGTCTGCATTTTGAGCCCATAGGGGAAAAACCCATCATGACATCATCACAAAATGTTGAGTATAAAATTTCTTTTTTTTTTTTTTTTTTTTGGGAGAAAGAAAGCAAGTTCTGCTGTGTTTCAAAGCTCTGCTTTAATGTTTTCATAAGATATAATAAAAACTTTCAATCTGTTGTGACTTCTACTTCCCTTCTTCTTTTTTTTTTTTTTTTTTTTTATTAACTCATAAAACACGAGGTGGCCAAGGTAGTCATATATTTCCTTTTTCTAGTTCCTTATTGGCTCTAATCACAAGGAAACTATGCATAACACACAGCTGTGAAGCAAACTAAAGAAAATAACTATGGTTAATGCAAACACATTTTAAGATTGCTGGAAAAAATCTGGTATTTATGTGTGTGTGTAATGTATCTGTTTCTTATATGCTTTTGTTTACTTTTTCAATGCTAATTTCATTACAATAACAAAGATGATTCTGAAGGTAAAAAGCTGCTCACAAGCTGTAAACTGATAATTCCAGCAAACAAAATGTTATCAACACTCAACATTTAACAGCAGAAATTTGCTTGAGTGTCCTTTAATGTACCTCAGACAAGTTGCACAGGATTACTGAGAGAGAAGAAGGGGGTGGAGCAAAAGTGCATCTGATTATCAGTCTAACAAGGAAACGTAATGATTTACTTCATCACTTGGGGAAAAGAGACAGAACCACAGGGACCTGGTTCAGATCAGTGAAGCAGGACTGAAAGCAGCAAAGATCTGATCATAGTATGTAATAATCAGGAACAACGATGAGACACTTATTCCTCAGATCCTCCTCATGCAAACTGTTGATGCATGCCTTCCTATTTCTGTTTTGGGTAAGTGTTTTTTCTCCTTTAAGAGTTTTATTTTTCATCCTTTCAGACAGATTCTTATCAGAGGCGTGTAATAGAGAGTATTTTAATATTTACCAGAAAGGGAACGACTGTTATAGTATTCGGCTTACTTCTGGAGTCAGAATCTGGATGTTAAGAGCACCATTAAACTGGCTTTAGTTTGTTCCAGTTACAGGTTGAAATACCTGAAGGATTTATGCATTATTGCATTAAACAAGCAGGGAGATAACTGTTAGGAATGTGAGCTAAAAGCAGTAAATGCCTTGAAATGGATTTGAACACTTAATGAATGTGTTCACAAATAAAAGTTTTATGTTTACAGGCTTGAAAAGATTAGTTGAAATACAGAATTGCAAACACACAGGATATAACTGTTTTAAATGTATGGCAGCCATGTTTGATTCTGAGGCTGGTGTTGGTGAAACAAAACAGATAGCATTAGATCGGTTTTTAAAAACCTCTTGACAAAAGGGTGGCAGCTACTGGAAATTTTTTAAAAATATTTTTGATACTGGTTATACAAGTTCAAAGTCACTGGTCGAAACTGCTTTGAGGACTCAAATGAAGATACTCACTGCACTTTGAGAAATATCCTTATGAGCAGAAAACTGGGACAACTATTACCCTGTAATACCAACATTTTGTTGAACAGATTGATGAAGTCTTTATCCTGGTTTAGGTTGCAGCAGACTGCAGTACAACCCCAGAACAAGGCATGAGAAGTAAGGCTGAATCAACAAGGAAGGAAACTACTTCTTTGCCACCACCACCACCACCACCACCAACAACACCACCTTGTTGTTGTTGGTGGTGGTGAAAACCACATATTTTTTCCTGTTTTGACAGTAATATATCATGAATTCACAAAATGCTCTCATTGCTTTCTCCTCGTTGACACTGTCTGCTTTTTGTCTTCCAGCTCCTCCTCCGAAGGTAGAAAACGTAGCAGTGGTGACACAGAACGAAAGCAGCGTAACTCTGCAGTGGAACAGGGTTGATGGCATCTCAACATACAGACTGGAGAGGGAAGGAGGTGAAACTGTTGCCGTGACTGGTGATTCTGGAGCCACAGTAGAATATGTGGTTTCTGGTCTGACTGCTGGGAGAAGATCCAATTTCACTCTTTTTACTGTGTTCAATAGAATGCAGAGCACTGGAAACCAGTTTACAGCAGTGACAGGTAGATGATCTGTGAAGGTTTTCATCTAACATGATGGGCTGACTTTAGCAGAAATGACTGAAACTTTGATCTGTCAGAAAACACCAATGTTACCTGATGTATTGCTGATGTTACCGATATATTTATCCTAGTTGTCCATGGGCCACATGAATAACTTGATCTAAATAAAATAACAGCTTAATAACACTGTCGAATGTAAAGCTTGATAACAGACATCAGAAGTTTTTGTGCAGTTATGATAAAAACATTCCATACAAGTAAGGCAGATGTGTGTTGAGCTTTATAGTTCAGGAAAAGGCAATAATAAAATTGCCCATAGCTACAGTCAGAAAAATAAAATAACTTTTAAAATTTCTAAAACTTGCAACAAACAAGGCTGGATGTAGACACATAGAGGAGGAGAGTATAGGAGGATAAAAATTGCACTGAAATTTCTGGTCGGGAAATGAATCAATATTATTCAGTGTGAGATTATGCTACTGGAATAATAGGTCATTTTAGTTTCTACACATCTTTACCAGGAGGGCCAATAAAAGTGGAGGTTGCTGCATTTTCAAAAAGACAAAATGACTCTGCTCCTGTAATTGCCTCACTAGTCTTGACTTCTTCCTGGTTTTGTTGGAACATGTTGTTAATCTTTCATATTTTAATATCCTCCTCTTAAAATACAGACAGATCCATAAATCGAGTATCCATCATTCACTGAAATCAGCAGAATGACTACCACTTAGCATGCTCCACACACTGGAGGCCTACTGTCTCAAGTTGCCTGACTATAGACTATATTCTAGTAGTTTAACAACTGCATTAACTAATTGGGAAATGTAATGTTCTCTCATGTGTTATCGACTTAATTTGTTTTAAAAATTAGTTATTCAAATGTTATACATTATCAGACTTGTTGCAATCATGATTTTTTAGTAGAAATATTAGACATCTGTTCTTTCTGATTTTTATTTCTATTTTTGAATTTGTAGTTCTTTTAGTGAACTTTAATTTCCAGTTCCTTATATTTGTATAAGCTATCAGACTGAGCTGCAGCAGAGTTATTTTTGGTTTGAGGTTTTTCATATTTTATTTGTTCTTGCCATTCGATACACTCAAGAATTATACATTACTGGATTAAATGAAAATAAATAAAATAGCTTTTAAAGAATGTTAGATGTAAATTACCACAGTCACTGAGTAACTTATAGTAACTGCAACTGTTTTCAAAAATGGAACAAACTGTTTAAGATATCAGGCTGGTTTATATTTCCTCCTTTGTTGTTCACATTGTAGCTCCTCCTGATACTGAAAGCTTTGAACACGTCAATCAAACTGAGACCAGCATAACTCTACGGTGGACCAAAGTGGGAGACATCGACAGTTATACTCTTTCCTACAATGGAGAGGATGTGAACATAGCTCACTCTGAAGGAGGAGGAACACACACAGTCTCAGGTCTGAGCAGCGCCACCAGATACAGCTTCACTCTCTTCACTGTGTTTGAAGGTGTTAGAAGCAATGGAACGACCATCACTGCAGTCACTGGTGAGATGTTTAGTTGTTTGTTTATAATACTGCTCTATATGTACTGTCCATGTTAAGTCTGCCTGGTTAAATTATTTTGAATGATTTTGTGCCTGTTCAAAAATGACTTAAACAAAAACCAAAGCAAGAAAAAAAACTGCTTAAATACATTTTATGACCAATATTTTTTAAATTCTCTCCACACTACATTTTTTTTTACCTTTTAGTTACTTAAAAACATGAAAAAAATCATTTATTTGACTCATCAGAGGAGAGCCTTATTGTAATATTTGTTCATAAAAGTAATAATTGTTGGTGGAGAAATTAGCTTTGATGTTATGCTTTCCTCCTCTTTTAACATTTTCTACTCCACGCTGCTCTGAAAGCTCAGGAAGTGTGACTAGTTGATTTAGTTTAGTTGCTTTGGTTTTGTTTCACATGACTTGAAAAAGAAAACAACAGAATTGAATAAAAGTTTATTGTAAACCTGAATGAGGTAATTCAGGATGTAGCCTGCTGTTGATGTTTAGAAGTGAAACATGGAAAACTGAATATTTCTCCTCTTTTGTTGTTCACATTGTAGCTCCTCCTGATACTGAAAGCTTTGAACCCGTCACACAAACTGAGACCAGCATAACTCTACGGTGGACCAAAGTGGGAGACATCGACAGTTATACTCTTTCCTACAATGGAAGTGGGATCAGTGAAAAGGAGGTGAACATAGCTCACTCTGAAGGAGGAGGAACACACACAGTCTCAGGTCTGAGCAGCGCCACCAGATACAGCTTCACTCTCTTCACCGTGTTTGACTATGCCAGAAGTAGTGGAACGACCATCGCTGCAGTCACTGGTGAGATGTTTAGTTGTTTGTTTATAATACTGCTCCAAAGGCACAGTTAATACTCAGTCTGCTTGGTTCGTTTAGACCAGGGGTGGGCAATCCCAGTCCTCGAGGGCCGGTGTCCTGCAACTTTTAGATGTGTCTCTGCTTCAACACACCTGAATCAAATAATGAGGTCATTAGCAGGACTCTGAAAACTTGACTGCACTGAGGAGGTAATTCAGCTATTTAATTGAAGTGTGTTGGACCAGGGTGACATCTAAGAGTTGCAGGACACCGGCCCTCGAGGACTGGGATTGCCCACCCCTGGTAGACTCTAATTTTTTAACTAAACAAAAACCACAATAAAGAAAAAGTCGGTTAAATATATTTTGTGAAGAATATTTTGTCAGCCAGTTTTTTTTCTAAATTCTCTCTTTCCACCAAAGTGGGTGGAGCCAATTTACACTGAGGGGGCGTAATCAAGTGTGGGAAAGAGCGGAGGGGATTAAGCTGGGTTGTGGTCAGGAAGAGGGAAATGCAGTGTTGCTAATTTAACGACTTTGTTGCTAAATTCAGCAATTTTTCACATCCCTCTAGCAACATTTTTTTTTCTCAAAAAAGTGACTAGCAACAAATTTAGCGACTTTTTTCTGTTATTGTTGCCGTGAGCCCCTCCTGCTTCCTAAGCAAAGCAGTCAATCTCACACAGTCGTCCTGCATCAAACTGTCAACTGAGACGGTCTTAGGCCAAATATTGCAGGATTAAACAAGTTCATGTGATAATGTCAAATTTTGAACAGAAACATAAAGATAGCACCATCAAGACCCAATTTAGACATTTTATCTCCTAACGTACTCTTTAAGTACAACTTAACTGATCATATCTCTTTTTATAATTCAAAAGATGAGACAGACTCAAAAAAAAAATAAATCTAAAATTATGTGCAAAATTTGGTATTTTAAAGCCTGAAATAAAATAAATTAATAAGGTAATTTAAAATAACAAACTTAAGCAGAAGACAAATGTTTCCAAATGACGTTTTTCTTCAATATAAAACTAACATTTATAGTAGGTATATATTTTATATATTTATATATATATATATATATATATATATATTTTTATATATATATATATATATATATATATATATATATATATATATATATATACAGGGTTGTGCGCGTATTTTGAAATAGGGTAAAATGCTTGCAGTGACAATATATAGTGTTTACTTTATATCCAAATGGCACAATAGGCTCAGCAGATAGGAAATAAGAATAAAACAACAAAGCGAGTGTATAAGCAAGTCTCACTTTAAAAAAACTCTTGATGTCAAGTCAGTGAGTAGAGAATCCAGAAATGTACGAAAGGTAGTAATACTTCATTATATTACACAAATAAAAGTAAAAAGTATAGTGTGGTAAAACTACTCCAAAAAGTACATTTTGTCCAAAAAGATTTCCATTCATCTTTATTTTGATTGTTCCATCCCTGTGCCACATTATTTTATGCTGTAAGAATTGCCTATGACTATGTCAATAATGCTGTACCGACAGACCGAGCTTTGTTTATTTGATCTAACAATGTTTCTAGCTGAAAAATTAATGAAAATGTTTAACAATTGTTTCTTTATGTTCTTGTTCACATTGTAGCTCCTCCTGATACTGAAAGCTTTGAACACGTCACACAAACTGAGACCAGCATAACTCTACGGTGGACCAAAGTGGGAGACATCGACAGTTATACTCTTTCCTACAATGGAGAGGATGTGAACATAGCTCACTCTGAAGGAGGAGGAACACACACAGTCTCAGGTCTGAGCAGCGCCACCAGATACAGCTTCACTCTCTTCACTGTGTTTGAAGGTGTTAGAAGCAGTGGAACGACCATCACTGCAGTCACTGGTGAGATGTTTAGTTGTTTGTTTATAATACTGCTCTATATGTACTGTCCATGCTAAGTCTGCCTGGTTAAATTATTTTGAATGATTTTGTGCCTGTTCAAAAATGACTTAAACAAAAACCAAAGCAAGAAAAAAACTGCTTAAATACATTTTATGACCAATATTTTTTAAATTCTCTCCACACTACATTTTTTTTTACCTTTTAGTTACTTAAAAACATGAAAAAAATCATTTATTTGACTCATCAGAGGAGAGCCTTATTGTAATATTTGTTCATAAAAGTAATAATTGTTGGTGGATTAGCTTTGATGTTATGCTTTCCTCCTCTTTTAACATTTTCTACTCCACGCTGCTCTGAAAGCTCAGGAAGTGTGACTAGTTGATTTAGTTTAGTTGCTTTGGTTTTGTTTCACATGACTTGAAAAAGAAAACAACAGAATTGAATAAAAGTTTATTGTAAACCTGAATGAGGTAATTCAGGATGTAGCCTGCTGTTGATGTTTAGAAGTGAAACATGGAAAACTGAATATTTCTCCTCTTTTGTTGTTCACATTGTAGCTCCTCCTGATACTGAAAGCTTTGAACCCGTCACACAAACTGAGACCGGCATAACTCTACGGTGGACCAAAGTGGGAGACATCGACAGTTATACTCTTTCCTACAATGGAAGTGGGATCAGTGAAAAGGAGGTGAACATAACTCACTCTGAAGGAGGAGGAACACACACAGTCTCAGGTCTGAGCAGCGCCACCAGATACAGCTTCACTCTCTTCACTGTGTTTGACTATGCCAGAAGTAGTGGAACGACCATCGCTGCAGTCACTGGTGAGATGTTTAGTTGTTTGTTTATAATACTGCTCCAAAGGCACAGTTAATACTCAGTCTGCTTGGTTCGTTTAGACCAGGGGTGGGCAATCCCAGTCCTCGAGGGCCGGTGTCCTGCAACTTTTAGATGTGTCTCTGCTTCAACACACCTGAATCAAATAATGAGGTCATTAGCAGGACTCTGAAAACTTGACTGCACTGAGGAGGTAATTCAGCTATTTAATTGAAGTGTGTTGGACCAGGGTGACATCTAAGAGTTGCAGGACACCGGCCCTCGAGGACTGGGATTGCCCACCCCTGGTAGACTCTAATTTTTTAACTAAACAAAAACCACAATAAAGAAAAAGTCGGTTAAATATATTTTGTGAAGAATATTTTGTCAGCCAGTTTTTTTCTAAATTCTCTCTTTCCACCAAAGTGGGTGGAGCCAATTTACACTGAGGGGGCGTAATCAAGTGTGGGAAAGAGCGGAGGGGATTAAGCTGGGTTGTGGTCAGGAAGAGGGAAATGCAGTGTTGCTAATTTAACGACTTTGTTGCTAAATTCAGCAATTTTTCACATCCCTCTAGCAACATTTTTTTTTCTCAAAAAAGTGACTAGCAACAAATTTAGCGACTTTTTTCTGTTATTGTTGCCGTGAGCCCCTCCTGCTTCCTAAGCAAAGCAGTCAATCTCACACAGTCGTCCTGCATCAAACTGTCAACTGAGACGGTCTTAGGCCAAATATTGCAGGATTAAACAAGTTCATGTGATAATGTCAAATTTTGAACAGAAACATAAAGATAGCACCATCAAGACCCAATTTAGACATTTTATCTCCTAACGTACTCTTTAAGTACAACTTAACTGATCATATCTCTTTTTATAATTCAAAAGATGAGACAGACTCAAAAAAAAAATAAATCTAAAATTATGTGCAAAATTTGGTATTTTAAAGCCTGAAATAAAATAAATTAATAAGGTAATTTAAAATAACAAACTTAAGCAGAAGACAAATGTTTCCAAATGACTTTTTTCTTCAATATAAAACTAACATTTATAGTAGGTATATATTTTATATATATATATATATATATATATATATATATATATATATATATATATATATATATATATATATATATATATATACATACAGGGTTGTGCGCGTATTTTGAAATAGGGTAAAATGCTTGCAGTGACAATATATAGTGTTTACTTTATATCCAAATGGCACAATAGGCTCAGCAGATAGGAAATAAGAATAAAACAACAAAGCGAGTGTATAAGCAAGTCTCACTTTAAAAAAACTCTTGATGTCAAGTCAGTGAGTAGAGAATCCAGAAATGTACGAAAGGTAGTAATACTTCATTATATTACACAAATAAAAGTAAAAAGTATAGTGTGGTAAAACTACTCCAAAAAGTACATTTTGTCCAAAAAGATTTCCATTCATCTTTATTTTGATTGTTCCATCCCTGTGCCACATTATTTTATGCTGTAAGAATTGCCTATGACTATGTCAATAATGCTGTACCGACAGACCGAGCTTTGTTTATTTGATCTAACAATGTTTCTAGCTGAAAAATTAATGAAAATGTTTAACAATTGTTTCTTTATGTTCTTGTTCACATTGTAGCTCCTCCTGATACTGAAAGCTTTGAACACGTCACACAAACTGAGACCAGCATAACTCTACGGTGGACCAAAGTGGGAGACATCGACAGTTATACTCTTTCCTACAATGGAGAGGATGTGAACATAGCTCACTCTGAAGGAGGAGGAACACACACAGTCTCAGGTCTGAGCAGCGCCACCAGATACAGCTTCACTCTCTTCACTGTGTTTGACTATGCTAGAAGCAGTGGAACGACCATCACTGCAGTCACTGGTGAGATGTTGTTTGCATATGATACTCCTCCAAAGGTACAGTAAATGCTAAGTCTGCCTGTTTCATTTAGTTTTAATTTTACTTAAACAAAATCTGCAATAAATAAAAAATTGGTTTAACATAATTTGAAAAGAATATTTTGTCAGGCAGTTTTCTGAAACAATCTCTTCAGGATGTTTTTACATAGCGACTTGTGTAAACATGTAAAAAAAACCAAAAAAAAAAAAAAACCACTTATCAGACCCAACAGTGTCGTGACTGCATTTGTTTATAGTGTAATAATAGATGTTATGTTTGCTGCCCTTTCTGGTTGCTTCTTAAATGATCCTTTTTGTTACACTTTCTCTCCCCTTTGTTGCATTCTGCTACATTTAACTGAAACAGCTCAAGAACTCGTATCACTTTGACTTGCAGTAATAATGCAATAATTTGCCCTGTTATTAACAGCTGTCTGTTGCTTTCTTAAAAATGTTCTTTTTAGATTAAAATGTCAGTTTCAGTTGCAGCTTTAAGTGAAGTTTTTTGAAGTAATCCTGCAGGCAGCCTGCTGTCAGGTTTAGATGTGAAATTCTGTTCATATTTCTTCTTGTTCTAGTTCACATTGGATCTCCTCCTGATACTGAAAGCTTTGAACCCGTCACACAAACTGAGACCAGCATAACTCTACGGTGGACCAAAGTGGGAGACATCGACAGTTATACTCTTTCCTACAATGGAGAGGAGGTGAACATAACTCACTCTGAAAGAGGAGGAACACACACAGTCTCAGGTCTGAGCAGCGGCACCAGATACAGCTTCACTCTCTTCACTGTGTTTGAAGGTGTTAGAAGCAGTGGAACAACCATCACTGCAGTCACTGGTGAGATGTTAATTCTAAATAGAAATAAAAGACGAGGTATATAATATTTCTGCTCAGGGATAGTAATGGCAAACTACATCCTTTATTTATTCTTTTTTTTCTTATTTTTTTGTAAATAAAGACACAAGAAGACAAGAACTCTATAACAGTATAATGCTTAATTTAGGTTTTTAAAAAATCTTTATTACTGTAAGTAACTTAAAATAGTTCTTGTGTGTGTTTTCTTTTCTCTTCCTCAGTTCCTCCAGCGGTGCCTTCAGTTAATGTTACAGAGCGCTTTGTAGACGGGGCCATTCTGCAGTGGGAGGACCCAAAAAAAGGCTGGGAATACGAGCTTGATGTTGACGCCAATGAAGTGAAAATTATTCAAAATAATCTTGTTTCATATACAGTCACAAATCTCCAGGCTGGAACAAAGTATTCATTCAGAGTCACCACTCTTTTCTCTGGACTCAGGAGCGCTCCTTACACTGGTGTCATAGTAACAAGTACGTACACTGGCCTTTGTTATAATACACTTTTAAACTTTTTTGCAACAGAACATTTTTTTCTGTGAGAAAATAGAAATAATAGAAATTCAAGGCCCATTTCTAATGTGTGTTATTATTATTATTATTATTACATGAAGTGTTATATGTGTGTGTTTTTTAAATTCTCTTTAAACTTCAGAAATTGGCTGTGATAGTGTATCCTGGGATGTGACGAACTCATCGATCCGAGGAACAGTTGAAGGCTTGTTCTCTCATGCAACTGCCTCTAACGGATCTGCAACTCTCGACAGTCCTGAAGGGAAAACCGTGATATTTTCTGGCCTCTACCCTGGAGGAACCTATAACATATCTCTTGAGTATAACCTGTCCTCCACAATTCTTCCACAGTGCAGCATCAACATACCCATCAGTAAGTGGAACTCTCTCTCATTATAACTTTGTTTATGTCACAGAGGTTATATTAAGCTTATAAAAAAGTTAGTCTGAGTATATTTCACTGTATTGGTATAAGGAAGTGGACTTCCAATTAATGGTTAGATTCATGTTTTATGGATCGCATAACTAGCTTAAAAGAGAATCAAAATAAAGATAAAGGTATGACATATTTAAAGGTATAAAGGGATGATGTACTTTTTTTTTATCAGACCTATGTGTATGATATAAAACTGAATTTCTTTCATGGTTCTGACAAATCAATAATTTACTTTTTGTTTCGTTTCTATTATTTATGCTTTTTGATAATTTTTTCTCATTATTTTCCCTCACAGTTCCTCCTTCTTTAATTGCTCATTGCAGCTACTGGGCTTCTGGTTACGGTGCTCTGATAAGGTGGAACACACCGGATGGAGTGTGGACGGGTGGAGAGGTTAACATGAATGGAAAAACTCTCCTCTTTGATGCAACTCAGAATGAGCTCACTGTAACTGGACTTCAACCTGCCAAAAAGTATCAAGTCTCTGTGATTTCAAAGCTGAAATCAGAATTTGGTAACAGAAGATCTGAACCATCAGTTTTTATCTGTTCAACTGATAACAGAGGTGAGCTAAACTAAATAAATTTTCTGTTTCACTTTATTAAGTAATCATTTCTCTGAGCTATTAAATTGACCCTTTCAGGAGTCATAGCAGGATCTGTGTTTGGTGTGCTGCTTTTTGGTGCTCTGGTCTGCGTGGCTGCTTTCATTGCCCTCAGAAGACCCGATTTTATCCGGTTGGTGCTTTCTCAATAACAGAACTATCATTAAATCCTATCTATAGAAGGAAATTTACCATTTCAATCTTTATACTTGTTAAGAGTGTAATTCCTTCCTTCATCAGAAAAGTACCATTTATATCTCGCTCCAAAGCAACAGATACAAACGAGAAGTGAGTATTAACTTGTTCAGCTCCAAGTTAAAACGTGATTCAGCAAAGGTTTAAATTCCACTCTCAACATATGTATTATTGGTTTCTCTATGTTGTAAGGTTTATTTCTTCAATTTTACAGATTGATGAAATAATCTGCATCTGTTGTTTTCCTCCAGAACTGTTTCTGCAGCCAAATTTCCCGACCACTTCCACCAGCTGAGTTTGGATGAAAACAGAGGTTTCAGTCAGGAGTATGAGGTGCAAAAATGAAATATCTCTAGAATTAAATCTTGTCTTCCTCTACTATGCTTTTAAAATCGCTCTTCAGTTTTCAGCACATATTGTAGTTATTAGTTGTTTAATTTTATGGTGTCATATTCCACTTTCATTCAGGACCTCGCTCCTGTTGGCACAGGCCAGACATGTAAGGCAGCGATTCTGCCAGAAAACAGACAGAAGAACCGTTTTAACATCCTGCCTTGTAAGTGCCGGTCTTATTGTTGCTCCATGTTTCCATGAAAAGATGAGCTTTGGATGTTTTTGGAAATGTCGACCTTGTCTTTCTGCATTGTCATTCAAGAGCTTCTCTCTTTCTTCAACAGATGACTGTTGTCGGGTGAAGCTAAATACATCAACCCCCAGTGAGACGGACTACATAAATGCCAGTTACATACCAGTAAGTGTCCATGTTACTATTGCATCTGCTTAGAACAGGAGCTTTTTTCTCCAGGACTTGAAGTAGAGCCTGGAGTTGTTCATTGTTTCAAAAATAAATAGATATCAATTGAAGAGAATGATCCTTAATGTTCCTCAGGTCCTCTTTCAGGTTTTGCTGTTTTTTTTTAATATCTCGATTCGTATTTGTAACTCTTCTACTGGTCTCCTTTTCCTGCTTTACCCCTATTTAAAGATATATTCTGTCACAGTTAGGACACCCTTCTTATCTCTTTGTCTGCTTGGTACTGATGGCTGTGGGCAGGAAGGATCTCCTGTAGCATTCTGTATTACAGTGGCTCTGAAGAAGTCTCTGACTTAAGACAGCCTGTTGTTGTATAACAGCCTGATGAAGAGGATGCTCAGATATTTGCTGGATTTCTTGTACATTCAGGCTCAGTTGCACATGAACTGACTGGTTTGTAATTCACTGCTGAGCTGCAAAGAACCTGACAAAAGAAATGACAATTTCTCTTCAGGGCTACAACTACAGAGAGTATATCGCCACTCAGGGTCCTCTGCCCTCCACAGTCAATGATTTTTGGAGGGTGATATGGGAACAGAAAGTGAGGAGAGTTGTCATGGTTACCAATTGCATTGAAGCAGGACGGGTAAGTTTTTAACAAGCAAACTTATTTAACTGCCAGATTTTAAAGGAAGTGAAACAACAAAATTTTTTTGAAACTTTCATCATTAAATTGTGATCAGAGGGGAATAAATTAGCTGTTAGCTCAACAACTGTTTAACCAGAACATGAATATTGGGAATTTTTGGGTTTTTTTTATGTCTAGACCAAATGTGAGCAATATTGGCCTGAAAACCAGAAGCAGAGTCAATATGGAGAGATGTTGGTCACTGGAACCTCTGAGCTGAAGGAACCCAACTGGACACTGAGGGAGTTTAGAGTGAAACATGTACATGACTTCATTTTAAGACATAAATATTGAGTCTAATGAAACTCTGATGCCTTATAGTTCAGTGTTTCTGTGAAGCTGCACTAAATGTTTTCCTGAATATTCATCTTTCCATGCAGAAAAAGAGCTCAGAGGAACGCACGGTCAGACATTTCCACTTCACTGTCTGGCCTGATCGTGGAGTCCCACAGGGCACTGAAGTCCTGATCCGCTTCAGAGGAATTGTGAGACGGCACATAGAGAGTGACGGCTCTGAGGCACCAACTGTGGTTCACTGCAGGTACACTAAGGGGTGTGGGAATCTTGGAGGGAAACTTGTTGGGTTCTGTCTGAAGTTTAAAGACTGCTAGCTAGTCTGATTATAGATTTTAGTCCATACCGCTATAATAACATCATAAAGTTCTTGCAAATTAATTTGCTGCGTATCCCATGATACAACTCTCCTCTTCCCCACATAAACTCAATTTAAATATTCTGACATCATGTGTGATGTGACGTGATCCGTTGGGTTGAGATCTGTTAAATGTGGAGGCTACTGGAGCACAGTGGACCCATCATCATGTTCAAAAAACCAGTCTGAGATGATTTGAGCCTTGTGACATGGTGCATTATCCTGCTGGAAGTAGCCATCAGAACATTGGTGGTTATCAAAGGATGCACATGGACAGCAACAAAACTCAGTTAGGCTGTGGTGTATAAATGATGCTCAGCTGGTACAAAGCCCGCTTCTCCCTTGTCTGGTCTCCCTCTAGCCAGTTAATGTCTGCTTCCAGTTCACAGCGTCTCCATTGTGGTCTGTTCCTCACGATTGTGCGCATGAATACGGACAGCAAGGTGGGTGGGCCGTGAGCATGCAGGACCTGTGGTAGTTGCTCAAAAGATGTTCGCAGCAACACTCAGCAAGGTTTTGAGGTTGTGGTTTTGATGGACTCAACTAAGCTCAGATATTTCATTTCGTCTTTTAGAAATTTATTGCTGGCCCAAACATAATGAAAACACTTCAGATAGGCTTATTATTTTGCTATGCATCTAAATATATACATATGACCATACCAATATGTTGTGGCACTTTATTTTTATTTTTTAAACATGTGCAACCTTTTGGATTTAGGTAATGCACTTGAAAGATGTAAACCAATATCCATGCATAAACTTAATTTAAAAGAAAATTCTTAGCAAAGAATAAAATGAGCATCATCTAGTCTTAACAAGATCATAAAAAGTTATACATGAAATGTTGACCAAACATCATATGACTGCACTTATAACAATTTGCAAACACAACAAATACTGAAACGACTTAAATACTTTTTACAAATACTTTATCTATGTGTACATTGTGACAGAATATGTTGGTGGATTGTATATTCTGTGTATTCTGTGACAAGAACCATACATCTGACTAGTAGACATATGTTACTAGATGTGAATCCCTGAACAGCTCACATTAATAAGCATGCAGGCATCACCCTCATGCAGCAGCAGTGCAGCAGAACTTTTATTTTCTGGAGTTTTGTCTCAGAGCTGCTGCACCGAGAACCCCCACCAGCTTTGTGTTTAGCTTTGAATGAAAACATGGATCATTTGCATTTGCTCACACCAGAGCTGCATCTGTTTCTTTGCAGTGATGGAGTAGGAAGGACGGGCACCTTCATCGCCCTGGACGTTCTGCTCCAGCAGCTGGAGAAAGAGCAAGCAGTCGGCATCAAGGACTTTTTACACAGGATGAGACAACATCGATCACACATGGTGCAGACAGAGGTAAAACTGCTTTATGTTGCTCCAAGATTATTGCTTTCTTGGTGAAATACCAATAACATGTAAGTTTTGAATAAAAATTCAAAGTGTTTGCCCATTTCTACCCTTTTGTGCCAAATTAGGACTTTTCTGGTGACAAATTTGAACTATATGGCTGGATTATCCATCCAGAGCTTTTAAATATGCTGAATTTGACTGTTTAATAACAGATTTCTTGTCCTTATTACTGATGGGTTTAGATAAGAAACAAAAAGGGTTTGCCCCTTGTTCCCTTTTTTCCAATTTGAACAAACTGGGGCTCACACTGATCCAGGTAATCCAAAAATAAGTAAATAAATGAATGAGCACAAGGTTGTTGCATATTTTTGTGTTCCTGTCTTGGTCCAGCTACAGTATGGTGTGCATGTGTTGAATTTTGCCTCCTTTCAGGACTCTGTGTTGAACCATTATAGAGGAAACACAATGTCAATCAGTGTCCAAATTATTACATTACAAGTGGTTGTGTTTAAATAATGAGACACTTTTTCTAAACTTTCTTCTCAGTCCCAGTATGTTTTCCTGCACCAGTGCATCATGGACAGCCTGCAGCCACATGCGACCCAAGAGGAGCACATTTATGAGAACGATGACTTGTTATATGCAAACACCATCCGCCTTGAAGAATTTACTTAACACAAAACTCGTCTCAGTTCTGCAATACATGCAGTTCATTACAATCTAACTAAATCCCATGTGTCTATATGTGATTGTTTGATACTGAACTTTAAATAAATGTTGTTGTACTGTAAAAATTTCTTTGTAAATTTTACTTTTTCTTCTTCCCATTTGTTTAATCATTATGGATCCAATTTAGGGAAATTACCGTTCAGATGGCCAGAAAAAGACTTAAATGTTAGTAGAAATTTAAAAATAAAACTAAAAATATTACAAAGAAATGAACCAGGGCAGTTGTCCACGTAATCTGAACATTTTTTGTCAAGTTAACGTCGACACAAAGCATGTTTGTTGGGTTAAATTGATTTATTCTATTAATCGTCACAGATTTCCATGTCCTTTTTGCTTTCAGCTAACACAGTAAAATTATGTGGAAAATGTTGAAAAGAAAGTCAACGAGTCATTCTTTTGAGAGTAATGTAAGAAAAGTTACTCAGAACTACAAAGCTCAGTTCAGTGTAAAAGTAATTTTATTTTCAAAACTGCTGGATTTTACATGCAAAATACCAAGCAATAAACTTCAGAGTCTCCAAGGTCCAAACAGCAAACAAAGCACCCCCTGCTAACTGGAAATAAAACTCATTAAAAAAGCTCAATGCCTTCACCCCTTGGCTGGCCTCAACAAAGGAGACAATTAATAGAAAGAAAATGTCAGAGAACCGTTACCAAGCTTTCCATCTAACACAAAATAAACTGATTACCAAAAACAACAATTTAACCACAGACTTACTCTCACAGGTACACAGGTTTAGGTTTTATAGGAACCACAGAACCAACACATCACATAAGCTCAGGAGGGGGAAGTGGTGTTGCAATGGGTGTTTTATGCCACTGCTGAGGAAGAAGTGACTTCAGCTGTGGAGGCATGGAAAGCCTGCAAACAACAGGAGAAAGAGCTCGCTTCCAGCAGGAGAGGCCCCTTACAGGCTGATGGATGGAACAAAGATGAACAATGTCATAGAGAAAATAATTAATTTAAAGATTTGAGGTGATTGTATTTCTTTGCACACCCACTGCAGCCAACCTTGTTGGCTGCAGTGGGTGTGCAAAGATGAAACCTGTGCACCTTCTCAAGAGAGACCAGAGGATGCAGAATATTGACTTAAAGAATTATGATACATCACTGGATGCATTGCAAGAATAAGCTGAGCTTATACTTTTTTCAGCTATACTAAATATGGAATAAAAATCAGTATTATGTAATTCTTATAACAGTAAATTTCATATATATTTTACAAGCTGGTAAATCACATTTAGTCATATATATATATATAAAAAAAAAAAAAATTCCCTTCTCACCCTCCACGGGTGGTCTTTCTCAACCTCTGAGCTCGGGTCCTCTACCAGAGGCCTGGGAGCTTGAGGGTTCTGCGTAGTATCTTGGCTGTGCCGAGAACTGCGCATTTCTGGACTGAGATGTCTGATGTTGTTCCTGGGATCTGTTTTAGCCACTGCTCCAGCTTGGGGGTGACTGCCCCGAGGGCCCCGATGACCACAGGCACCACTGTGGTCTTCACCTTCCAGGCCTTCTCCAGTTCCTCTCTGAGGCCCTGGTATTTCTCCAGTTTCTCGTGTTCCTTTTTCCTGATGTTGCAATCGCTTGGTATTGCTACATCCACCACAACGGCTTTCCTCTGTTGTTTATCCACCACCACGATGTCCGGTTGGTTCGCCATTACCATTTTGTCTGTCTGGATCTGGAAGTCCCACAGGATCTTAGCTCGGTCATTCTCCACCACCTTTGGGGGTGTGCCCCACTTTGATCTCGGGGCTTCCAGTCCATATCCTGCACAGATGTTTCTGTACACTATGCCCGCCACTTGGTTATGACGTTCCATGTACGCTTTCCCTGCCAGCATCTTGCACCCTGCTGTTATGTGTTGGACTGTCTCAGGGGCCTCCTTGCACAATCTACACCTTGGATCTTGTCTGGTGTGGTAGATCTGAGCCTCTATTGCTCTGGTGTTTAGGGCCTGTTCCTGTGCAGCCAGGATGAGTGCCTCTGTGCTGTCCTTGAGTCCAGCTTTTTCCAGCCATTGGTAGGATTTCCTGATATCAGCCACTTCAGTTATTTGTCGGTGGTACATCCCATGTAGGGGCTTATCCTCCCATGATGGTTCCTCCAGCACCTCATCCTCTGGTCCCCATTGTTTGAGACATTCGCTGAGCACATCGTCGGTTGAGGCTTTGACCTTGATGTATTTATGGATCTTGGATGTTTCATCCTGGACAGTGGCTCTCACACTCACTAGTCCTCTGCCTCCATCCTTACGGCTCGCGTATAGTCTCAGGATGCTGGATTTAGGGTGGAACCCTCCATGCATGGTTAGTAGCTTCCGAGTTTTAACATCCATGGTCTTTATCTCTTCCTTTGGCCAGCTTATTATTCCTGCAGGGTATCTGATTACTGGCAAGGCATAGCTGTTTATCGCACGGATCTTGTTCTTGCCATTGAGCTGGCTTCTCAGGACTTGCCTTACTCGTTGGAGGTATTTGGCTGTGGCTCCTTTCCTTGTGACCTCATCGAGGCTGCCATTTGCTTGTGGTATTCCCAGGTACTTGTAACTGTCCTCAATGTCTGCTATTGTTCCCTCTGGGAGTGAGACCCCTTCTGTGTGGATGACCTTCCCTCTCTGTGTAACCATCCGACCACACTTCTCTAGTCCGAATGACATCCCAATGTCAGTGCTGTAGATCCTGGTGGTGTGGATCAGTGAGTCGATGTCTCGTTTGCTCTTAGCGTACAGCTTGATGTCATCCATGTAGAGGAGGTGACTGATGGTGGCTCCATTCTTGAGTCGGTATCCGTAGCCAGTCTTGTTGATGACTTGGCTGAGGGGGTTCAGACCTATGCAGAACAGCAGTGGGGACAGAGCGTCTCCTTGGTATATGCCACATTTGATGGACACTTGTGCAATTGGCTTGTAGTTGGCTTCAAGGGTGGTTTTCCACATCCCCATCGAGGCTGCAATGAAGGCTCTTAGAGTCCTGTTGATGTTGTACATCTCTAAGCATTCAATGATCCAAGTGTGTGGCATTGAGTCATAGGCTTTCTTGTAATCAATCCAAGCCGTGCACAGGTTGGTGTGTCGGGTTTTGCAGTCTCGGGCGACTGTTTGGTCTACCAGGAGTTGGTGTTTGGCTCCTCTGGTATTTATGCCGATGCCCTTCTGTGCTGTACTCATGTATTTATCCACGTGCCCACTTATCTTAGCTGCTATGATGCCTGACATGAGCTTCCATGTTGTAGAGAGACAGGTTATTGGCCGATAGTTGGATGGGACCGAACCCTTTGAGGGATCCTTCTGGATCAGGATTGTGCGCCCTTCAGTTAACCATTCAGGGTGAGTCCCACTTTGTAGCAGCTGGTTCATTTGAGCTGCCAGTCGCTCATGGAGGGCAGTGAGTTTCTTTAGCCAGTAGGCATGGATCATGTCAGGACCTGGTGCTGTCCAGTTTTTCATACCTGAGACTCTTTCTTGGACATCTGCCACTGTGATAGTTACTGGGGCTTGCTCAGGGAGGTTGCTGTGGTCATCTCGTAGAGAGATTAGCCACTGTGCATTGCTGTTGTGGGTCGCCTCCCTTTCCCATATGCCTTTCCAGTACTGTTGGGTCTCCAGCCTTGGTGGGTCTGCTCTGTTGTTATTACCCTGCCATTGAGAGTACACTTTAGCTGGTTGGGTGGAGAAGAGCCGGTTAATCCTCCTGGCTTCATTTTCTCTCGTGTACCTCTTTAGGCGACTGGCCAAGGCTTGGAGCCTTTGTTTGGCAGTTTCGAGCGCTTCAGGTATGGGCATCTGGCTGTACCGCTTGGGTACTGGTCTTTTGATTGCACCTCTTTGGAGTTCTGACAATTGGCTCACTTCCCTCCTTGTTACCTTGATTTTAGCCTCTAACCGTCTTTTCCATGGTGGGTATTGAATCTCATGGTTGCTCCTATAGCCGAGCATCTCAAGGATCACTGATGCTGAGTTGTACACCAGCTCATTGGTTTCCGTTATGGTGTTGGTAGGGATCGTTCTCAATGCTGCATTCACATCTTCAATGAGACTTTCTGATGGTACTTCACTCAGCCGTTGTAATTGGCATCGGGATTGCCTGGTGTTCATTCGGGCCACGATCCTACCTCTCAGGTCAGTTGCTGCCTCGTTCAGCTGTGATGGTTCGTTCATTATTGGGGCTGCATACCCAATCTGCGGGTGGGGAGTTGAAGCTAACTCCCCTCTGACCTGGCGTCCTGGCTCCCCCTTGCCGTAGCATTTGTGTTGTACCTCGTCTATCTCAAGTTGTGACAGCATTTGCCGTTTGCGGATGTTGGAACACTGAGCTACTAGTTGTTTGGCAGTTAGTGTTGAATGGGGATGTCGACGTAACCATTCCTCCCGCATTCTTTGCATGTAACCCCTCTGACTAGGGTTACTTGAGTAGTAGCATTCCAACAGATCCAAGTTTTCACCTCTCGCCCAATTCCGTCTTGTTCCAGTAACCCATTTTTCGTGAAGGTGCCCTGGTTCCCCAGCACCTGACGCAGACCTTGTTTGGCCGGGCGACGTCTGAGCCGGCATGGCGTGTATTCCTTTATCACTCATCATGAGGTAGGCAGTAGCGCGAAGGATCTTGCCTAAGGACCCACACTGGATATCTCAACCAAGCGACCCGGCCTGGATTCGAACCCCGGTCTCCCGGGTGAAGGTCGGGTGACTTACCCATTGAGCTACCCAGCCGCTATTATATATATATATAATATATATATATATATATATATGTATATATATATATATATATATATATATATATATATATATATATACATATATATATATATATATATATATATATTCCAACAGATCCAAGTGGTATTGGAGAAATACCAGGGCCTCAGAGAGGAACTGGAGAAGGCCTGGAAGGTGAAGACCACAGTGGTGCCTGTGGTCATCGGGGCCCTCGGGGCAGTCACCCCCAAGCTGGAGCAGTGGCTAAAACAGATCCCAGGAACAACATCAGACATCTCAGTCCAGAAATGCGCAGTTCTCGGCACAGCCAAGATACTACGCAGAACCCTCAAGCTCCCAGGCCTCTGGTAGAGGACCTGAGCTCAGAGGTTGAGAAAGACCACCCGTGGAGGGTGAGAAGGGAATTATATATATATATATATATATATATATATATATATATATATATATATATATATATATATATATATGTGTGTGTGTGTGTGTGTGTGTGTGTATCATGTAGACCACAGTAATTTCAGTATTGATGAAATTACTGTGGTCACATCAATACTGCACATCAGTATTGATGTGCAGCACAAGAAAGTGTTGCAAAAGAAAAACATTTTTAATGCACCATCGTCTCCAGACCGAAAAGTCTTATCTTGAAGCAAGCTTAGGTTTAATAAAGGATAAAATAAACAAATAAAAGGTAAACATTTAACTATAATGTAATCATTTGGATAAATATGAGGTATTTTCAGTCATAGATGAAACTCAGTGTTTCATTTAGTCAAAGTAAAAATAATTCCAACCCACTCTGCTGTGTCAGTTTACTTGCCTTCTAAAAACTTTATTAAGGACATTGTCCTTAATAAAGCCAATAATTTCTTTTAAGTGAGAATTAGACCATATATTGAAATGCTGCCCTCTTCTTTTTGTCATCTTTTTCATACCTTAATTTATTATACTTTAGATTTTTTGCAGTCTGACACAAATATCCCTATATATATATATATATATATATATATATGCAAACACCATCCGCCTTGAAGAATTTATTTAACACAAAACTAGTCTCAGTTCTGCAATACATGCAGTTCATTACAATATGGTTGGGGCTCCTTTTGCATGAATTATTGCATCAGTGCGGTGTGGTGTGGAGGAGATCAGCCTGCGGTTCTGCTGAGGTGTTCAGGAATCCCAGTTCATCTGCATTGATGGTTCTGTTGTCTCTCATTTTTCTCTTGACAGAACCCCGGTCCAGTCAGTTTGCTGGCCGGGGTTCCACCATGGTCATTGAACCAGCTTTTGGTACCATTTGCAGTGTGGTCAGAACTAGTTACTGCTTGAAAATGAAATCAGCATCTCCATGTAGGTGGTCAGCAAAAGGAAGCATGTAGTACTCTTAAATTCTTCAGAAAACCCAATGGATCAGAACCAGCAGATGACATGGCAACCCAAATCATCACACTGGACTTCAAGCAGCATGGATTCTGGTCATCTCTACTCTTCCTCCAGACTCTGAGACCTTGATTTTGAAATGGAATGCAAACATCGCTGCCATCTGAAAAGATGACCTTTGACCACGAAGCAACAGTCCAGTTCTGGTTCAGGAGTGGAAAGAAACGAGGAATGTAACGCTTGTGAGGGATTCATGTGTGTGTTGTAGATCTTGATGTTCTGACTCCAGCCTCAACTGACTCCCTGTAAAACTCCCCCAAATTCTTGAAGGAATTTTTCTGGACAATCTGCTCAAGGCTGCAGTTATCCCTGTTGCTGGTGCACCTTTTCTTAACACACTTGTCACACTTGCTTTTTTTTAATTATTATTCTTTATTCTGTTTTTTTACATATATATTTCATATTCTTTGTGTGAGTCTGTTTTTCTGTTGTTGCCTGTCACTGCCACTTTGTTGGACAACTGGAGAGCCAGCAGGCTTCTGATCAGTTGTGTAGGCCAAAACATGAAATTTATGGCTTGAAAAAATATGATTTTTTTTAAATTATCTTATGTAATATTCAAATCAAAATTTAAGAGAATGAATTTTGGATTTTCATTACCTGTAAGCCAGAATCATCAATTTACAAGAAATAAAAGCTTAAAACATTTCACTTCTGAGAATTGTATATGACAAATTAGTTTCACTTTCTGAAATATGGGAAAAATACAACATTTTCACAATATTCTAATTTTTGGAGGTGCACCTGTATTTATGGATGGAATGACTCCTCAATCTTTTTATCCAGATTGTTTAGAATTAGTTTGAGAAGACTAGATTTTTTTTTTTCTGCTTAGTTCCAGCTAATAGTCTCAAAAAAGGAGGGAAAATAAATTGTAATTTTTATTCAAAGAAAAGTTAATTAGCATGTGAAGGGTGGGGGCAAGGTGGGGGGAGCATTCATTCTTGTTAGTTAAAAATCTAAGATTAAGTAAATTCTATTTCCACACATTTTCAGGAAATTCTGGACTTTCTTTATTTAGCAACTATCTTATTTCATGTTTCGTGGTAACCTGTTTATCCACAGCCTGTTTCAGATCGTCTGTTTCATTATTCAACAACCTTATGGAAATATGGCTTAAAGCTCGTTTTCTTGCTGTCACATCATCACGTTACTAATGGTTTTCAGAAAACCTTTTTGATCTTAGATTTGATCAGAGTTGGAGCCCTGTCATTACACATCTCTGCATCGAAGCAGTGCTCAATTATAAACACTGTTATTAAATATCATATTGCTTGTTTTGGCTGCTTAATGCTTCCAGCATTTATTGACATTCATAAAAGCTGAATTTCTGAACATGGCCTCTACCATATTATTGAAATTTTATGACAAACTAACTGATAAACATCCTTGTCACTGAATACTATAATCCACCATAAATGTTGAGTAAATTAGCTTTATCAAAACAGCACAAGTTATGCTCTGTGTGAAATACGGAACATCATTACAGCTCTGTTATAAAGCTTTATCATTAATGGTTGTGGAAAATTATCATTTAGGAAGGCTACTTCCTTCACATGTTTCCTCTATGAGCAATAATTAAAAGAAAGTTCTTTGCTCTTTGTTAAACTTTTATTGAGGCCAGCTCATAACACAGTTCAATAAACAAGGTTTGGTCTTTTGGTCTGTCGGTCACATTTTCAGTTTGCAGTTCCTTATAGATTCAAACCACAAGGAAGCCATAAATATCACAACTCGCTGAAACTGTGAACGAACAACAAGTAGCAGAAAAAATCGTTCATAAAATCAGATCAGATAAAGATTTTAACGAAATAAAAACTGTAAAAAATGACATGTGAACATTACAGGACGTATAGTAACAGTCTATGTTTATGGAAGCTGTAAAAAGCCTGTTTACCTTTATTTACTCCTGATTTAAGGACTCAGCCAGTCATAAGCTTGAACCGGGCAGCTACAGTGGACGTAAAGCAATCAACACTAATAAACATGCAAAGCAGGCAAATCTGCTTGATCGACGTACCTTTGAAAGCAGCAACCTATAGCCGTTAATAAGGAAGTGACAGGCGGGGCAAAGGTCCCAGAGCTCATACAAGTCTAAAAAGGAGAAGCAGTTATTACTGTGTCACTTGTGAGTAAGAGAAGGACCAGAGGTTACAAAAGGAGGACCTGGTTAGGAATTAAAAGTCAGCACCACTGGATTTATAACCGGACTAAATTAGCACCAAGCTGGGAAAACTTGTTGTTTCAGTCAACACATGAGGTGGCCTTACAGGAAGAGCTGAGGTTTATCTGAGAGCAGAGAAGTCCCTCTCCATGTTCATAGAATGCATTTAGGTTAAGAGTCAATAACAAAGATGAAGCTTTTATCCTTCAAATCCACCTCAGACCACTTGTTACTCCACATCTCTCTCAGCCTGCTTTTGGTAAGTACTTTATCAACTTTATATCAACTGTGATCACATAGTGTAGCTGTGTTCAAAAGCTTAAACCTCAACAAAAGGAAACGATGTTAACCACAGTAAGGGCTCAAGATAGTCATCGCTGTACTTCAGTTGAAAGAGAAATACAACAGCTAAAAAAAGGTCAGTCTAGACAGTAAGCAGCAAACATTTTCTAACTTAGAGATGATGGACTTTCTCAGACTGTGAAGAATGAATCATTCTTCTAGAGTTGGAGTTATCTGTTACCCCTTGCTTTAAAGAGAAACAAAGCATGAATAAATGAATAACAGAATAAAAAGTGAATAATATCACAGTAAAGACCAAACTGTTTCATTTTTACTCAAGTTTCCAAACAAAGTACTTTTTGTCACCCAAGTAGAGAAAATGAAAGTTTTATGTTCTTGCACAAGTTCACAAGTACCTCTATCTACTTAGGTTTGTTTGCCTCTTTTTCAAAAAGGAACAAGTGTAAAGTCAAAGTTTGACTCTTTGTCAATACTTTAGTCAGATTGTTTTGAATGTTTCCTATATCTGTTGCTCAGTGAGGCTTCCTGATTACTAAAACAATTTAAAGCGATAATTTGAATTGACATCCTCCCATGATTTCTGTATTTCCTTCGCATCAACATCAAAATGACCCAGTGTTAGATATGGATCAGACAGGTTTTATGTCAAAAGTGAAGATTTTATATATAACTTGTTTTTAAAGTATAAAATGTAAAACTTTGTGGGCAACGTTGATGAAGTCTTTATCTTGGTTTAGGTTGCAGCAGACTGCAGTACAACCCCAGAGCAAAGCACAAGTAATATGGCTGAATTGGCAAAAGTGGAAACTACTTCTTTGCCGCCATCACCAACAACAACAACAACAACAACAACAACAACAAAACCTTGTTAGTATGAACTACATATTTTTTCCCTGTTTTGACAGTGATATATCATGAATTCACATAACTTGACATAACTTTATTTTTCTTCAGTGACTGAGAGTTTTTGAAACTATTTTTATACTTTTTTTTTTTTATTTTTATCACATTTTAACTCTCTATGAACCATCATTAAGGCAAACTGACAGCTATTTGGGGTTTTTTTTATAGCAGTAGAAGAACTTTCCTGAGTTAAGAAATGCAGTAGACAGTGTAAACATGACAAGAGGCACCAGATCCTGTTTCAATCAGTTCATTGTGTTCAAAATATCAAAACCAAGAGAAGAAAATCTCACCAGTTATTGTAAAACTTATTTCCAATAATAAAAGGCAATATTGTAATACATGACAGAATGGTTGACTTAGAAAATAACCTCTTCTATTCCATTTCCATCATCATGAACCAGTTAATTCATTCACACCTCAATAAGGCATTCTTGTCCACACAACAGGTGTTTGTAGAATACTTTCTCTGGTTTAGAACATTCTCTGCAAACCAAAGAAATGGTTGTGCATGAAAATCCCAACAGATTAATAGTCTTGGAAATATTCAGATCAGCCTGTCAGGCACCAAATATTGTCACATTCAAAGTCACTCAACAACGACTAATTCCTGTTTTTCTCCACCTGAGGCTTACAGATAATTTCAACAAATTGCTGTCATTATATCTATATGACTAAATACATTGAGTTTTTAATATAACACTGGTTAAATTTAGATATCTGTGTAAACATGCAGTTAAACAGCTCTACCTAATAAAATGGCCAGTAAGTGCATATACAAATATTTATTTTTCTGATTTAGTTTTTACCACAATCTGTACTTCTTGAGAAATTTTTTTTAATTCCAGCAGTGAATCGTATAGAAAACATTTCAATCCAACCTTAGTTTTGATTTTCAACTAAAACATATTATTAACTCATATCATCTCCAGATAATCTCACATTAAATATTCTCATGGTTTCTTTGAAATTTGATTTATTTACCGACTTACATTTGAGTCCTGTTACTGTTGGGTTGCGCCGCTTACAGTTTGAGACTAAAGTCAATTTTCTCTTGAAATGTCTCCGAATTACAGCTGTTGGTTTTTTAAAAATAATTTATTGTTATATAATCAAATGATTGCTTTTCATCTATTTTTATTATATTATTTATTTTTCTTATCCTGACCCTGCCTTATTTCATCTGAACACTTAAAAAAGTTTCTTAATAGGTTTACAAAATCTATCAAAATTTTCCATTGTTGTCTTTTTTTTTGTTTTGTTTAAATGCAACATTGAAGGTTTATGAAACCTTTGTGAACCTGTTTATATGTAGTTTGCAGGCAGACTGCTGTCAAGCAAAACATACAATTTTTAAAATTAAATTAGATCTTGTTCATGGTGACATTGTAGATCCTCTTGATACTGAAAGGTTTGAAGCCATCAATCAAACTGAGACCAGCTGAACATAAAATAAAAATAAAATCCCAGCAATAGTATATGTACTGTTATGAACAGAGGTTTGTTTTCTTAATGACTTCTGAAAAATCAAATGTTGAACAAAACTGATTGAAACCATATTGTAAACTTGACCTGAGTAGTTTTACTTTCCAGTTCATAGTTGATTTATTAATTTTTGATAAAAGCTTTTTTATGTTCTAGTTCACATTGTAGCTCCTCGTGATACTGAAAGCTTTGAACACGTCAATCAAACTGAGACCAGCATAACTCTACAGTGGACCAAAGTGGGAGACATCGACAGTTATACTCTTTCCTACAATGGAGAGGAGGTGAACATAACTCACTCTGAAAGAGGAGGAACACACACAGTCTCAGGTCTGAGCAACGCCACCAGATACAGCTTCACTCTCTTCACTGTGTTTGAAGGTGTTAGAAGCAATGGAACGACCATCACTGCAGTCACTGGTGAGATGTTTAGTTGTTTGTTTATAATACTGCTCTATATGTACTGTCCATGCTAAGTCTGCCTGGTTAAATTATTTTGAATAATTTTGTGCCTGTTCAAAAATGACTTGAACACAAACCAAAGCAACAAAATGGCTTGAATACATTTTGAGAGGAATTTTTTACCTTCCAGTTACTTAAATACATGGAAAAAAAAATATTTGACTTAATACAAGGAAAAAGCTCAGGAAGCATCATTAGTTTGATTAAATCAACTCCCCATGATAATAATTTAACATGTCACCAACGTGTGTTGTTCTGCTTTGATTTTGTTTCACATGACTTGAAAAACAAAACAACAGAATTGAATAAAAGTTTATTGTAAACCTGAATGAGGTAATTCAGGATGTAGCCTGCTGTTGATATTTAGAAGTGAAACATGGAAAACTGTGAATATTTCTCCTCCTTTGTTGTTCACATTGTAGCTCCTCCTGATACTGAAAGCTTTGAAAACGTCACACAAACTGAGACCAGCATAACTCTACGGTGGACCAAAGTGGGAGACATCGACAGTTATACTCTTTCCTACAATGGAGAGGAGGTGAACATAACTCACTCTGAAAGAGGAGGAACACACACAGTCTCAGGTCTGAGCAACGCCACCAGATACAGCTTCACTCTCTTCACTGTGTTTGAAGGTGTTAGAAGCAATGGAACGACCATCACTGCAGTCACTGGTGAGATGTTTAGTTATTTGTTTATAATACTGCTCTATATGTACTGTCCATGCTAAGTCTGCCTGGTTAAATTATTTTGAATAATTTTGTGCCTGTTCAAAAATGACTTGAACACAAACCAAAGCAACAAAATGGCTTGAATACATTTTGAGAGGAATTTTTTACCTTCCAGTTACTTAAATACATGGAAAAAAAAAATATTTGACTTAATACGAGGAAAAAGCTCAGGAAGCATCATTAGTTTGATTAAATCAACTCCCCATGATAATAATTTAACATGTCACCAACGTGTGTTGTTCTGCTTTGATTTTGTTTCACATGACTTGAAAAACAAAACAACAGAATTGAATAAAAGTTTATTGTAAACCTGAATGAGGTAATTCAGGATGTAGCCTGCTGTTGATGTTTAGAAGTGAAACATGGAAAACTGTGAATATTTCTCCTCCTTTGTTGTTCACATTGTAGCTCCTCCTGATACTGAAAGCTTTGAACACGTCAATCAAACTGAGACCGGCATAACTCTACGGTGGACCAAAGTGGGAGACATCGACAGTTATACTCTTTCCTACAATGGAAGTGGGATCAGTGAAAAGGAGGTGAACATAACTCACTCTGAAGGAGGAGGAACACACACAGTCTCAGGTCTGAGCAGCGCCACCAGATACAGCTTCACTCTCTTCACTGTGTTTGACTATGCCAGAAGCAATGGAACGACCATCACTGCAGTCACTGGTGAGATGTTTAGTTGTTTGTTTATAATACTGCTCTATATGTACTGTCCATGCTAAGTCTGCCTGGTTAATTTATTTTGAATGATTTTGTGCCTGTTCAAAAATGACTTGAACAAAACCCAAAGCAACAAAATGGCTCGAATACATTTTGAGAGGAATTTTTTTTTTACCTTCTAGTTACATAAACACAAGAAAAAAAAATTATTCGACTTAATACGAGGAAAAAGCTCAGGAAGCATCATTAGTTTGATTAAATCAACTCCCCATGATAATAATTTAACATGTCACCAACGTGTGTTGTTCTGCTTTGATTTTGTTTCACATGACTTGAAAAAGAAAACAACAGAATTGAATAAAAGTTTATTGTAAACCTGAATGAGGTAATTCAGGATGTAGCCTGCTGTTGATGTTTAGAAGTGAAACATGGAAAACTGAATATTTCTCCTCCTTTGTTGTTCACATTGTAGCTCCTCCTGATACTGAAAGCTTTGAAAACGTCACACAAACTGAGACCAGCATAACTCTACGGTGGACCAAAGTGGGAGACATCGACAGTTATACTCTTTCCTACAATGGAAGTGGGATCAGTGAAAAGGAGGTGAACATAGCTCACTCTGAAAGAGGAGGAACACACACAGTCTCAGGTCTGAGCAGCGCCACCAGATACAGCTTCACTCTCTTCACTGTGTTTGACTATGCTAGAAGCAGTGGAACGACCATCACTGCAGTCACTGGTGAGATGTTTAGTTGTTTGTTTATAATACTGCTCTATATGTACTGTCCATGCTAAGTCTGCCTGGTTAATTTATTTTGAATGATTTTGTGCCTGTTCAAAAATGACTTGAACAAAACCCAAAGCAACAAAATGGCTCGAATACATTTTGAGAGGAATTTTTTTTTTACCTTCTAGTTACTTAAACACATGAAAAAAAAATTATTCGACTTAATACGAGGAAAAAGCTCAGGAAGCATCATTAGTTTGATTAAATCAACTCCCCATGATAATAATTTAACATGTCACCAACGTGTGTTGTTCTGCTTTGATTTTGTTTCACATGACTTGAAAAACAAAACAACAGAATTGAATAAAAGTTTATTGTAAACCTGAATGAGGTAATTCAGGATGTAGCCTGCTGTTGATGTTTAGAAGTGAAACATGGAAAACTGTGAATATTTCTCCTCCTTTGTTGTTCACATTGTAGCTCCTCTTGATACTGAAAGCTTTGAAAACGTCACACAAACTGAGACCAGCATAACTCTACGGTGGACCAAAGTGGGAGACATCGACAATTATACTCTTTCCTACAATGGAAGTGGGATCAGTGAAAAGGAGGTGAACATAACTCACTCTGAAGGAGGAGGAACACACACAGTCTCAGGTCTGAGCAGCGCCACCAGATACAGCTTCACTCTCTTCACTGTGTTTGAAGGTGTTAGAAGCAATGGAACGACCATCACTGCAGTCACTGGTGAGATGTTTAGTTGTTTGTTTATAATACTGCTCTATATGTACTGTCCATGCTAAGTCTGCCTGGTTAAATTATTTTGAATAATTTTGTGCCTGTTCAAAAATGACTTGAACAAAACCCAAAGCAACAAAATGGCTCGAATACATTTTGAGAGGAATTTTTTTTTACCTTCTAGTTACTTAAACACATGAAAAAAAAATTATTCGACTTAATACGAGGAAAAAGCTCAGGAAGCATCATTAGTTTGATTAAATCAACTCCCCATGATAATAATTTAACATGTCACCAACGTGTGTTGTTCTGCTTTGATTTTGTTTCATATGACTTGAAAAACAAAACAACAGAATTGAATAAAAGTTTATTGTAAACCTGAATGAGGTAATTCAGGATGTAGCCTGCTGTTGATGTTTAGAAGTGAAACATGGAAAACTGTGAATATTTCTCCTCCTTTGTTGTTCACATTGTAGCTCCTCCTGATACTGAAAGCTTTGAACACGTCAATCAAACTGAGACCAGCATAACTCTACGGTGGACCAAAGTGGGAGACATCGACAGTTATACTCTTTCCTACAATGGAGAGGAGGTGAACATAACTCACTCTGAAGGAGGAGGAACACACACAGTCTCAGGTCTGAGCAACGCCACCAGATACAGCTTCACTCTCTTCACCGTGTTTGACTATGCTAGAAGCAATGGAACGACCATCACTGCAGTCACTGGTAAAAATGTGTTTAAATTTCTTAATTTCTTGTAAAATATAAGGTGTTCGGAGTGCAGGCTAATCCTAGACGGTTCATTAAAATTTAAATCTGAATGATTTTAGATCTGCTGAAAAATGACAAATAGGAAATGTTATGATGCATAACTTCTAATTTTGTAGCTCTTTCTTTTTCATGTATTAATGTGTCCCCTTTGTTCAGACATCACTGCCACATTAAGCCAGGCTGCATTATCAGATCTACCTGGTGTGGTTGCGGTGTTCTTTTCTTTTAATCTCTTTATGACTACTTACATACCAGCTACTTTAACATCAAGTAATTCTGCAACTCTACGATTTGTCACATTTTGTTGATTATACTCAATGCTTTTCAAAATGACATTCTCCAAATCCACTGGAAAAGGATGCTCTCTCCGTGTCGGGGACGAGGTCCTGCCCCAAGTGGAATAGTTAAAGTATCTCAGGGTCTTGTTCACGAAGGAGGGAAAGATGGAGCGGGAGATCAGACGGCTTGGTGCGGTGTCTGCAGTGATGAGTGCTGTACCGGCCTGTTGTGGTGAAGAGAGAGCTGAGTCGAAAGGTGAAGCTCTTGATTTACCGAATCTTCGTTCTCACCCTCATCTACTGTCATGAGCTCTGGGTAGTGACCTAAAGAACGACATCGCAGATACAAGCAGCCGAGGAGTTTCCTCTGAGGGTGTCTGGGCTCTCCCTTAGAGACAAGGGGAGAAGCTCGGTCATCTGGGAGGGGCTCAGAGTCGAGCTGCTGTTCCTCCACACTGAGAGGAGCCAGTTGAGGTGGCTCGGGGATCTGGTTCGGATGCCTCCTGAACGCCTCCCTGGTGAGGCGTTCTGGGTCTGTCCCTGTGGGGGGTGACACGCTGGAGGGACTGTGTTTCTCAGCTGGACTGGGAACACCTTGGGATTCCCCCGGAGGAGCTGACCCAAGTGGCCGGGGAGAGGGAAGTCTGGGCTTCTCTGCTTGGGCTCCTGCCTCCGCGGCCTGACGATGGATGGATTCTCTAAATATTTATTATTTGTATGTTTGTATCTCCTTTGTACCAATGAACAAGAAAAAAAATTACTATTAATCTGATAAAAAAAAAAAAAAGCTTTGTTTCATATTTTACCCTTAATACCAGGTTTTTTTTTTTGTTTGTTTGTTTTTTTTTTTTTTTTTACCTTTTTGGTGTGACTGGATTTGATTAAATGTCAAGATTAACTCAAATCATTAATGCTGAGTCATTCTAATAATAATCTTTACATATTTTAAAAAAAAAGCAAACAAAACCTTTTGTCACGAATAACATTTGAAAATAAAAATAAAAAACAATACAATGAGTACTGAGTATATTTGCTTTCCTGTTCAGAGTTGATTTATTAATTTCTAATAATAGTTCCTTTATGTTCATGTTCACATTGTAGCTCCTCCTGATACTGAAAGCTTTGAAAACGTCACACAAACTGAGACCAACATAACTCTACGGTGGACCAAAGTGGGAGACATCGACAGTTATACTCTTTCCTACAATGGAGAGGAGGTGAACATAACTCACTCTGAAAGAGGAGGAAAACACACAGTCTCAGGTCTGAGCAGCGGCACCAGATACAGCTTCACTCTCTTCACTGTGTTTGACTATGCTAGAAGCAGTGGAACGACCATCACTGCAGTCACTGGTGAGATGTTAATTCTAAATAGAAATAAAAGACGAGGTATATAATATTTCTGCTCAGGGATAGTAATGGCAAACTACATCCTTTATTTATTCTTTTTTTTCTTATTTTTTTGTAAATAAAGACACAAGAAGACAAGAACTCTATAACAGTATAATGCTTAATTTAGGTTTTTAAAAAATCTTTATTACTGTAAGTAACTTAAAATAGTTCTTGTGTGTGTTTTCTTTTCTTTTCCTCAGTTCCTCCAGCGGTGCCTTCAGTTGATGTTACAGAGCGCTTTGTAGACGGGGCCATTCTGCAGTGGGAGGACCCAAAAAAAGGCTGGGAATACGAGCTTGATGTTGACGCCAATGAAGTGAAAATTATTCAAAATAATCTTGTTTCATATACAGTCACAAATCTCCAGGCTGGAACAAAGTATTCATTCAGAGTCACCACTCTTTTCTCTGGACTCAGGAGCACTCCTTACACTGGTGTCATAGTAACAAGTACGTACACTGGCCTTTGTTATAATACACTTTTAAACTTTTTTGCAACAGAACATTTTTTTCTGTGAGAAACTAGAAATAATAGAAATTCAAGGCCCATTTCTAATGTGTATTATTATTATTATTATTATTACATGAAGTGTTATATGTGTGTGTTTTTTAAATTCTCTTTAAACTTCAGAAATTGGCTGTGATAGTGTATCCTGGGATGTGACGAACTCATCGATCCGAGGAACAGTTGAAGGCTTGTTCTCTCATGCAACTGCCTCTAACGGATCTGCAACTCTCGACAGTCCTGAAGGGAAACCGTGATATTTTCCTGGCCTCTACCCTGGAGGAACCTATAACATATCTCTTGAGTATAACCTGTCCTCCACAATTCTTCCACAGTGCAGCATCAACATACCCATCAGTAAGTGGAACTCTCTCTCATTATAACTTTGTTTATGTCACAGAGGTTATACTAAACTCATTGTCTTATGCTGAGTGTATTTCAGTGTATTGGTAGAAGGAAGTGGACTCCCCATTATTATTGTTATGGATCACACAATTAGCTTAAATGCACACTGAAATAAATTTTATACATAAAGGTATTTAATTTGAAAGTGGCATGATTTTGTAATTGATAAACATATTTTAACAGACCTGTATTTTGATGTAGGACCAAATACATTTTATGGTTCTGACAAATCAATAATTAACTTTTCTTTCTGTTTGTATTATTTGTTCTTTTTAATCATTTTTTTCTGATTCCTCCCTCCGCCCCAGTTCCTCCTTCTTTAATTGCTCATTGCAGCTACTGGGCTTCTGGTTACGGTGCTCTGATAAGGTGGAACACACCGGATGGAGTGTGGACGGGTGGAGAGGTTAACATGAGTGGAAAAACTCTCCTCTTTGATGCAACTCAGAATGAGCTCACTGTAACTGGACTTCAACCTGCCAAAAAGTATCAAGTCTCTGTGATTTCAAAGCTGAAATCAGAATTTGGTAACAGAATCTCTGAACCATCAGTTTTTATCTGTTCAACTGATAACAGAGGTGAGCTAAACTAAATAAATTTTCTGTTTCACTTTATTAAGTAATCATTTCTCTGAGCTATTAAATTGACCCTTTCAGGAGTCATAGCAGGATCTGTGTTTGGTGTGCTGCTTTTTGGTGTCCTGATCTGTGTGATTGCGCTTCTTGTCCTCAAAAGACCAGATATTATCCGGTTGGTGCTTCCTCTGTCATTTAATTACTATATAATTATTTCTATGAAGTTTAACATGTTAATAATCAAATCAATTAATGTTTGGTTTCTCTTCCTATAGCAGAAAAAAGTCTTTCCTCTCTGCATCCAAAAAGTCAGATTCAAAGGGGAAGTGAGTACGAGCTTCCTTATCTCCAAACTAAACTGTCAGTCAGTGGAAAACACACGCTAAAAATAATATACAGCTCTGTGGGGCAATATTTCTCTCATCAGCTGTGGAACACTGTATTTCTACTGTTTTTGTTGTAGAATCATTTCTGTAGCCAAATTCCCAGACCACTACCATCAGATGAGTTTGGATGAAAACAGAGGTTTCAGTCAGGAATATGAGGTGCTCATAGATTTTTAACACTTCCCCCTTTTCTTTTACATTTCTAGATAAAGTTTTGATTGTTCTATAAAGCTGAAGTTCATAATTTACCCCTTGTTTCATTTCATGGTGTGTTATATTCTGCCTCCACTTAGTCCCTCACTCCTGTTGGCACGAACCAAACACACAGGGCTGCTACTCTTCCAGAAAACAAAGGGAAGAACCGCTTCACCAACATTCTTCCTTGTAAGTCCATCATGTTCCTGTTGGTCCATGTTCTCATGAGTACCAGAGTCAAGCTGAGGCTTTTGTGGTATTTTATCATTTTTAAAAATCATATTTTTATTAACTTGCTAGATGACTGGAGTCGAGTTAAACTAAGTACATCAACTCCAAACGACACCTTGGACTACATAAATGCTAACTACTTACCAGTAAGTATGACTCTGTAACCTTAGTTACAGCTCATAAAGATCACATGTGGGGTTCCTCAAAGATGTGGAACCCCACATCTTACACCTGATGCAGTTGTAAGCACTGCATCAGTTGTGCAAAACAGACACACAAATCTGTTTTGTAAAATGCACAAAGTTCCCTTCAAAGTAGGACTATTAACACCTGAGGTGCAAAGCATAACTGTGAAAAAGGTTTTATTCAATCTTTTTGTAACTGAGGTTTGTCAGAGGAAGCAGCTTTGCAACTTTGATCACTGAAGCTTGAATCCTATTGCTACAGTTCATGATTTTGCATTTGCTTTTAGCTGATATGTACAAATAAAGCAATTTAAACTAAGGCTCAATTTTCATACCACTACTGTTTGTGTCAATTTTGATATTTAGCACTGAATAACAAAGGTTGCAGCAAAGGTTTGAACAGAAAAGATTCACTAAACCAAAAGGTGCAATAATAAAGCCTCATAAAGCAGCAGAAAAATCCAAAAGGAGGAAGTTGACAGAATAAATAGAACAAGATAACAAAGGTATAAAATTTATAAGAGATACTATGCTGGACTTAGCTCTGTTTCTGATTTACATTAAGGACACAAATCCTCACATATATCCTTCATTGTCAGCTGTCGTTTGCATTTAAACAGTTTAATAAAATAATCACAATTTCATTTTTCGCAGCCGGCTTTGATCTCAGTTAAAATTTGTGGATGAGATAAAAGCTTTTTAACTTCAAAGTCCAAACTAGAGCAACAGCTGTAGTTTCTAAGAGGCCATATGTTAGACTTTGAACTGTGATAAACTGTGTTAATCATAGTGCTTTACTGGAAACTTCCTCTTATGTTTTTTACAGCATTTTAGTATCCACCTTTTTCATCTTTGTTGCATTGTTCTCAAGGCCTCCTCTCTGCAACACTCTTCATAAAAAAATTCAGTCACATCTTCTGAAATCCCTTGTTTTATCATTTAATCATTAAACGTGACAAATATGCCATTTGTTTGTATATAGCATTTTTTCCATAGTCTTTCCTGAGTATTTGGTGACGTCTACAGGTGTGGCTTGACCTTTGCTTTCCTATTGACTTCTGCTCTATTTATAAACTTCAGTTCTCTTAATTATTGTGTCCTTTGTTTAAATCATATCAGCATTACTGATAATCATTAATAAGAGTGTTATCATTAGCTATTCTGCCTTGCTTATAGTCAGTAGCTACTGAGGATGTTAACAGAAAACTGACGATCCATGAGCTTAAATCAGAAAGCAGAAGTTTGATAAGCTTGATGGGTTTACAGAGAAGTGTCTCATAGTACGTTCATACTGAGTAAATACAAAGCTGACCTTAATGTTCACGCCACTCCTGAAGTTTGTAAGTCATATAAAAGCTTTATAAAGATTACTGACATCATCTCATCTTCTTTTCAGGGCTACAACAGCAGCAAAGAGTATATCGCCTGTCAGGGTCCTCTGCCCTCCACGGTCAATGATTTCTGGAGGATGGTATGGGAGCAAAAAGTGAAGAGAATTGTCATGGTTACCAACTGCGTTGAAGCAGGACGGGTACGTTATCTGAAAAATGGTGTACACCCAGATATTAGAGAAGTTTAAACCTGTAATGAAAGAAAAGATGTAAATCTTTTAGTTCTCTAGATAATTGGTGACTAAATGGATGTGTGTGTGTTTTATCTCTGAGCATGGCACAAACCACTGCAGAAACAGATCATTTTTTGTGTGTTTTCTTATTGTAGACCAAGTGTGAACGATACTGGCCTGAAGACAGCGACCCGCGTCGTTATGGAGAATTCATGGTCTCCAAAACGTCTGAGGACAGGGAGTCCAACTGGACTCTGAGGGAGTTTAGAGTGACACATGTAAATAACATCTTTTACATTTTAAGACCAGTGCAAAAAAAACAAAAAAAACAAAAAAAAAAACAAACAAAAAAAAACTGTAGAGAAAAAGTAAAATTAAGTCAGTGTCTTACCTGTGGTAGATGGATCGCAGTCTGGAGAAAAACAGATTCTCCTGAAAAGACTAATGTTAGCGAGGCTAGTTCATTCGCAGGATTTCTACCAACCCTCAAGCAGCTCTGTCTTAAAAACTTCACACAAATCCTGTATTTCAGATCTTTACACCACAGTTATTTTTGCATTTAAACAGTCATTCACGTAGTCTAAACCTACTTACATTTAAGACTGTGTTAGCACCATGGCCTGCTAGCAATAGCACTCCATGTAAAACACATCTTGCTAAACAGTTAACTTTAGTATACCCAATCAGAGGAAATATTTAATGAAAACACAGTTTTAAAAATGAACAAAAGAGTTTTCTCATAAAGGAATAGTTTGAGATTTCTGAAATGAGGTCCCGTTAAAAGGTTTTAGGTTAATATCAGAGGCAGAAGCTAACGGCTAGTTAGCTGCCAAGACCAAAATGATAACATTTAAAATAACTCCAGCCTCAAAAATATTACAGTGGTTTATGTGAATACTCTGTTTTATGAACATTTAAACTCTCGCTGGGTTTCTATTGGATGGTTACTTACAGTAAAGCTGATGATCATTTATATGGGAAGTCAAGGTAGTGCAACAGCAATGATCTTCCTGTGTAAAACATGTAAAGAGGTATAAAAAGAGGAAATACTGCAGATGTTTAGGTAAACTGATTTTGAGACTGCCTTGTTTTTCTATTAGGTAGTTACTTCTAAATGTTCCCTTCTCAGTACGTGTTTCACACAGGAAGATCATTGATGGCACACCATAAAATTTTTTGACCAACTAAGTAAGCTTATCACCTTTAAAGGAACATCACTTCATAATTCAGAACTATCCCTTAAACTCATAAAATTATTATTTTTTTGGCACCAGGTCACTTTCTAGGTCATTTTGCTGCAAAGACTTGGAAAATCGCTGCAGACCAACATGGTCTTCAGAATAAATAATTACAGACTGTCTGAAGCAAATGTGGCAATAATTTATAAGATAAAGGTAAAATGAAATTGAAGTGGTTGTAAGATGGCAGGAAAATTACTTTTTGAGACTGACTAGGCCACATATTTTTATTCTCATTTCTCCAAACTGACTGTCTAGACTTTCATACTGAAAGTAAGATACTGACTGCTCAATACCACAGGACCCTACTTCTTACTGTTTCTTTGGTATTTTATTTTGTGCAACTTACATTAAATATTTACATCTAAATGTGGAGTTTTATTGGCTATAATTGAACATTGACCCATTATAACCTCTTAAACACATATAACCCATTTTATGCAGACAAAAGATTCAGAGGAACGAACGCTAAAACAGTTCCACTTCACTGCCTGGCCTGACCATGGGGTTCCTCAGGGCACGGAAGTCCTGATCCATTTCAGAAAACTCGTGAGGCAGCACATAGAGAGCGAAGGGAGTAAAGCACCAACTGTGGTTCACTGCAGGTACACAAAAAGAAACGGAGACTCTCAAATACTCACCAATAAGTTACAGTGCTGTTTTATTTTAGGCAAACCTTTGTAGATATTAATGCTAACAACTTTTCAATTTCTATTTATGAGAGCTGATTTTTTAAAGATATAAATTAAGAGCAAAAAAGAGACCAAATAAAGGAGAAATAACATTAACCTGAAAACTGCAGTACTTGCAGTTTTAATCTGAGTGAATCTCAGAAAAAGGAACTACAAAATCAACATAGATTCTGGGTCACTGCAGAATTTTCTAAGATAAAGAGCAAATTTAGGCTGCAATTAGGGATTTTTCTTTTTTGAGATTTTGCAGGTTTAGATTTAGCAGGTTTTTAGCACACATACTTTACTGGCTGAAGAAAAACAACGGCTATGTCATGTTTGCAGATCTAAATACCTGTTAGTGCTGCCCATCAGTGAGTGATTAGACCAAGTTTATTAGTGTTATATCATTTTACTTTTATAGTCAAGTAAACTTCAGCAGAGAGGAAGGACACAAAGAATCTAGTGTACATGGAAGAGATACAACATATTTTGAATGGTTTCTGTATGATAAAATATGGTAATATAGGATTTCTGTCTTATAAGTATTTGAATGTAATTTCCTGTTTTTGATCATAATGTCCCTATGCTTAATCCAGAAAGTGTTGATGCTTAAATTATTTCAACTAAGTTACGCTGAAACAACCAGGACTACATTCATGTGAGAGCTGTATTTTCCTCTCAGTGCTGGCGTCGGGAGGACGGGCACCATCATCGCCCTGGATGTTCTGCTCCAGCAGCTAGAACGAGAACAGGCGGTCGGCATCAGCAACTTCGTCCACAAGATGAGGCAACATCGATCACATATGGTGCAGACAGAGGTAAAACTAACACAAGTTTATTACTGAAGCTTATCTCCAAGTCAGTCACCCATAAAATTGAACAAAGCTGTTTTTGATATTTATGGATTTGTTGCCCGTATGGCTATTTAGATGTTAACATTTCAATAATTTGTGAGTAAAAAAAACTTTTCAGCCTTGCTGAAGCGGAACTGTTGTGTGCAGTTTTTGCATAAACTCATTTCTAGGTTAGATTAAAGTAAGCTTCAAAGCTTCTTTGTCCCAAATTTGTTGTTTCTGCAAAAAGGCTTGGCTTTGATCATCCCAGAACTCAACACTCATTTCTGTAGTGTCTCTGTAAATGCGAGGAAGTGTAACCCAGTGTCAATGAAAGCGCCCTACATTTAGAAAAAAAAAAAAATAAATAAATAAATAAATAAAATCTGCTTTGAAACACTTTTCTAAATGTCCCTCCTCAGTCCCAGTACATATTCCTGCACCAGTGCATCATGGACAGCCTGCAGGCACCCGCCAACCAGGAGGAGAACGTTTATGAGAACGATGACTTGATATACGTCAACGCCACCGCCCTCAGACAGCTACGTTGACACGAAACTAATGGAGTTTCAGCCCTGCACTAAGACTTGTTCCACATAATGACAAGTTAATTCTGATAGGATGATGGTATCATTATATATTGAACATGAAACATTTATATATCATGTTTATATTGTATACAAATGCTTTTGTAATTTACATTATGCTTCGTCTCATCTGCCAGTTGTGTTCTGTTGTTATTCTGCCTTATTGTTATTATTATCCTTCAAATGACTAGAGAATGTTTTCAATTTTATTAGAATTATAAAATTATTAAAGTAGAAAAATGTAATCTGTACAGAGAAATAAAACTTTTTATATTCAAAACATTTCAAAGTTTCCAGATAGGAAGAAAAATGCATTACATGTGTCCATTTTCCTCTTTAATTGCATAGCAGATAACAGAACAAATTTCATACATCCTCATTTAAATTATTGCTTCCCGGTGAGTCCCGACTGCTGGGGGGGACAGAGAAGTTCCTGTCGATAAGTTCCTGTCGGGCTTGTAGTACCTCTGGGTTGATCTCCACTGGAGCTGAATACGGCTTGCCCGGATAAGAAGGCTCATCCATCCCGGCCGCAGGTGGAAGAGGGACGGAGAACTTTTTGGCTATGTTGTGCAGCACACTGCACGCCTTGATAATGTTGGACTTTTTGTTCAGAGAGGACTCTTCGGCAAAGCCGAGCTGCTGCAGACACCTGAAACGCCTCTTCATGGCGCAGAGCGTGCTCTGCATGATTCGGTGCACCTTTGCGTGAGCCTCGTTGAAGCGGACCTCGCTGTCGTACACCGGGTTGGACACAGGAGTCAGGACGTGCTTGCTTAAATGGTAGCCTTTCCCACCTTCGCAGAAAACAACAGCAGATTAGTTCAGTAAGAAATGAAGCACAGAAATGTTACATCTAAGAACTGCAACATCATATATTCTGATAAAGCTATTTAATCTAAGACCTTGATGTAGATGGGGAAAACTGGTACACGCTTACTGCTGCAACAGGATTGGAGAGAAAAAGCAGCCACCAGCTGCTGCTAAGAGGAAGCACCAGCTTAGGTCTACCTCTAGAAACAGGAGTTTTGACAGTTTGCAGGTCTGTGACATACAGGGGGACGTTGCCACAATGCCAAGAAGGAAAGATATCCGCAATGAACTTGGAGACGCAGTTGTTGCTGTCCATCAATCTGGGAACAAATCTGAAAAGCTTTAATTCAGCTTCTATCAAAGCTGCTGGGGGTGCACCGATTGCAGTTTTCTGGCCGATCACCAATCTTTAAAAACCCTGACCTGCTGATTCCGAATTTGGCCGATACCGATTTTTGTGTCTGAAAAGTCGCAAAACATGGTGACAAGGTTGGCAACAGTGAGGTGACGACCGGTGCAGTCATGGGCTGGTGGCGGGTCTGTCGGTCAGCCGTCTCACAGCGGAGAGAAAGAGGACGGTGGCTGATTTTCAGACCTTTGCGGAAGCAGATAAGATCGGTAAGCATCAGCCAAACGCCGAACTCCCAAGATTAGAGAAATCGGGGCCAATTCATCAGCCAGCCGATTCATCAGTTCACCCCTGATAGCTGTCAATCTTTCTTAGAATGCGCATCCAAGTAACTTCGCCCTGACTTCTTTTTTTTTCTTTTCTTTTTAGGGCTGTGAGAAAAAAAAAAAAAGTTTTTTTTTCTTTGGCTTTAATCCTCTTCTGTACATTGGTGACTAATGGGTTGGGCTTTATTTCCATGACTACAGTTGAAACAGTTTTTTCTCCATTTCATATTGTTTTTGAAGCTGCGGAACAACTCTGATAAAAAGTAACAGTGGAATCGTTGTATTGGACCACCCTGCACAAGCATTGTCGTTTTCAAATGTGATCCTCAGTAGCGGAGTGTCTTAATTAAGTTTTAACCTCATTATGGTTGAGATTAGGCCTGAAAAATATCAGTGGAACGTATGACTGCAATGTTTTTAAAAGCTGCGATGATGATATGAGATTCATTTGATTGTGCAACTTTAGAGGAAAAAAAATAAACTCAGTATAGCAGCACAAACACCTCACACTGACAAGCATGGTGGTGGTGGAATTATGACTTGGGCTGCATGTCCATTAAGTGACTCCGTATTCTTTGATACGTCTGATAAAAATGAGCTTTTAGGAATTCATAAAAATCAGGCCTGCATAGCATCACAGTGGTTGATGTCCATCCATCCATCGCCTATATCTGCTCACCTTAGCCGGGTCGTAGAGGGGCTGGTGCCCATCGCCAGTAATCATTGGCGAGAGGCGGGGTACACCCTGGACAGGTCATGTGCCCATCACAGGGTAAACAACTATGCACTCATCCCTACGGGCAATTTCGATGAACCAATGTCTTTGGAATATGTGAGGAAGCCGGAGAACCGGAAGAGAACCCACACACGCACAGGGGGAATATGCTGAAAGACTTGACTTGAACCGAGGACCTTAAGGTTCATGGGATGTGATTTTCTGGGTTCTGATATGGGCAGTTGCCCAGGGCAGCCTTGGAAGAGGGAGAGCACCAGCAATATGTTTCAGAAAATAACATTTGTCCTTAAAACTGCAGTATGTAACTTTTACAAAAAATACGTTTTTTCCATATTTGTTAAAACTGTCACCATGTCATGACAGTTTGGTCTGAGACAGATAATCTGTGAAAAGATTGCGCTCTGGCGGAAGGCAGAGGAGCTTGATTTTTTTTTTTTTTTTTCACAAATTATCTGTCTTATAATATGCTG
The DNA here is from genome assembly GCA_014839685.1 of Anableps anableps. Classification (NCBI taxonomy): domain Eukaryota; kingdom Metazoa; phylum Chordata; class Actinopteri; order Cyprinodontiformes; family Anablepidae; genus Anableps; species Anableps anableps. The sequence goes on from CM026084.1 coordinate 27,628,622, forward strand.
TCATAATATGCTGTCACGACATAATGATAATTTTAACAAATATGTAAAAAAACATTTTTCATAAAAGTTCATACTGCAGCTTTAATTTACAGTCTGAATAGGTTTTATGTTGCTTTTATGCATGTGCAGCCACACAGGTTACCCTGAACCTGAGCTTCATTTAGGTCGCAAAACCAGGAACTATGAAAAAAAAAATTGTTTTCACACACTTGCACTGTGGGAGTGGGGGGCTAGATGCAGAGGCTTCACTCCTGCAAGAACCGCCACTGCTCGTGTCTACTGACTTTAACTTTTTCACGTCTCACCAATAAACCAGAAAGGTCCGTGCAGATCGTCCTCCACCTCCCTCCCTTTGAACGAGGAGTCCCACAGCTCCTGCTCAAACGCGCTGCCCACGCAGCATTTTTCCACGCTCAGTATGTTGCCCTCAGAGTCGCAAATGAACTGGCTCACCACCGACGTGAAACCCAGGGTGTTGATGAAGGACTTGAAGGATTTCTTGTCGTAGGGGGAGGCTCTGATCTTGAAGTGCGCCGGAGCCAGGACTCCCAGGACGCCGGGGATCCCGCAGAGCTCCTCCATCCTGGACGCGGTTCTGGTTCTGGCTTCAGCGGTCAGAGGGAAGGAGATGAAAACGTCCGACATTCCAGCGATAACGCCGGAGATCGTGCTGACCGCGGCGACGAGGCCGGCCGGCTGGCTGATCCCTGCCTTCACCTGCACGGAAGTGGTGAACACGCCGTGGGCGTAGTAGCTCAGCGCGGTCATGAGCATCACGTCCACGGGCGGCTGGCTCTTCTTAAAGGCGGCCGACTTGACGCGCATGCGGACGGCGTCTGTGATGAACGCGATGCAGGGTCTGGAGAGGTGGAAAGTCTCAAACAAAGCCTCGTCGGTGTAGTCACCGAAACAGCTCCGGGAGCCGCAGTCCTCCTCTGGCTCGCCGCTTCCCAGCAGCTCCTCCTGGACTGCGAGCCACACCGGCGCCGGGAAGGCCATCTGGCTGAAAATGCACCCGAAATGGTGCAACTGGCTGCAGGTCCACCAAACTAACGAAGAAAGTAATATGATCTACGCTGAACAACAGCAGCTGTTCCCAAAGTTAAACAAAAGATTCTTCTTCTAGCAATTAAAGTGACTGGAAGCACTTTAGGGCCCTCTACTGGTCATTTTTTTCCGTTGCGCAATTCAGCAATTTATTAATTTTTCCACATATTTAAGTCATTTCCTGCAAGGCAGCAGTAAAATGAGCTATTTGATATCAGGATGTCTCCATTAAGATTTTTTCTTTTCCCAAAGACCAATCCGATATCAATGTCATGAAGGCTAAGTGCAGTAAAAAACCATTACTTCATTAATATTGCGCTTGTATGTTTAATTTTTTTTTTTTTTTTTTTGACAGCGACAGCCATTTTGTCCTTACAGGAGTTTCTCCAGAAATTTTAATCTGCTACTCCAGGTTAATCCAGTCACTGAATAGCTTCATCATAACTTTATCTAAACTTCTTCAATAAACGCGTTCTGCCAGCAATGTTTTTACGCTAAACAGTTTACTAAACTATTAAGCTAGCATGTTTACTCTCTGTTTTGATATGACTTGTTAGAAATTAAGCTCATAAGACATTTCAATGTGTTTCCAGTTCTTTATGTTCTTTCTCAGAGTAGCACAGCATGCTGAGTAGGTCACGACATGACGGATAGCTGGGGTGCTGCAACAGCCAAGACAGTCTCTACTTCACTATCAGATCATAAGAAGTGAAAAATAAAAAGATGTAGAAACAGAATTTTGCAGGCTTTGCATTTAAAATAGGCCTTGATTTTCAAAAACCGACAGCACAACACAGAACCGCCTCTCTCACGGAGGGGGAGGCTGACATTATCACGGCAAAATCAGGTGAGAGAACATGCTGCTGCAATACAGATCCATTTATTTTTAGGCATTTTACACATCTTTACCAGTAGTTCCAGTAGTTGAGGATGGTTTTGCACAGAATTTAATGGAACAAGACTACTCAATAAAACAAACCCAACTCACTTCACACCAAAGAAAACTATTTCATAAATATTTTATCCTGTATTTCATATTTCTTCTGATCAAGGAAACTGATGAAAATTAACATTGCATCAAAATCCAGATATTGATGACAGTAAAATATAAAAAAGAAATCAAATAAAACACAAAACTGTAACTTACAAGCAACAATGATTTGCATGATCCCCTAATCAGATGAGTCAGGTGGGGGTCTTGGTTTGGGTATAAACCACAATAAAAACATTTAGTGACCTATAAAATCAATTGTTCCAAAAAAAAAAAAAAAAAAAAAAAAAAAAGTAATTAAAACTGAGAATGGTCTTTCTTACTTCTTCTTCTTAATATAATTTCCATTATTTGATACGTTGAATGTTTGTCACAGTCGTGATTATGATTTATGCCATCAATTTAACAAACGGATGATTTACAAAAGTTGCTCCGTTAACATCTCCAACATGAATTGATGCATTTCATGTGAGGATGGCTTTAAAAAAAAATAATATTTATTACAGATTTACAGACTTTTCAGATTTACAGATTTTCAGACTCTACTTACAGCTTCATACAAAACAATAATTGCTGAACAAATCTTTGTTCAAGGTACACACTAACCTGTAAAGAAAGAAAAATAAATAAAATCCCAAGAGTTTATATCATAATAAATATATAACGGTGTGATCAAGGAGCTGGAATAAAAACAATAATTATTGCAAAAAGATGTCCATTTGAGTTTTTTCCCAATGAATCAGAAAACCTTAACTCAGCAGCGATGGCACAGTAAACCTTAACCAAGCCGACGGCTCAGTTCGCCTGTGTTTGTCATGTCTCAGAAGATAAATAGAACATTTTGTTGACTTCACTGATGGAGACGTCCTTCAGTCGGGGTATTCCACCCTTCCGGTAGCAGTCTGACCTCTGACCTTGAGCAAATACGTCTGTGACAGAAAAATGAAGTTTAGCAATATCTGGATGAGAACATTTTGTGCCTGAAGAGAGCTCAAGTTTTAAAATTAATTATTTTATCTTTTTTTTTTTTCGTAAATAGAATGTTTATAGCATTATTTCATCTGTAGAAAAGCAACAGCGATCCTGATTACAGTTCAGTAGAGGCGATCGTAAATGAAGGCATGCAGACTCACCTGTGATGTTGTCCACAGAGTCCAGTGGAGCTGTGTTGTTCATGTTAATGCCAAACAACACGACCACAAAGACCATCAGAGCAACCAACAGGTAGATTGGCATCGCAAGAGCCCAATACCTAAACAACATAAAATATCTCATGATCACAGAAATAATAACATTTACAGGAGAACAGAGAGAGCTGGACAAATCATCTATCATTATAAGGGATGTAGCTTACTTCTGAGGCCAGTAGGTGAGCCCTACCGAGTGCAGCCATTCCTCTGGTATATACGCCCACAGACAGTACAAAACTATGGAGACGGGACAGTAGTGTTAAAAATATGACTGTCCTTGTATTATTCAAATGTATTTAGTCAAGTACACAGCCTTCTGAATGTCATAAATAAGGATTCTTTCTTTTCAGAAAAAAAAACAAAAATATATACATTTCTTTAATCTGAATAAGTTCAAAGATTTCAAACTTTAAAATCTTTAAAGTTTCACCTAATTTTGGTGTTATCAGGTATTGTTGGATTTTTATAGTTTTCTTGTGAAGTGATTTCTACTGTTACTTTTGTGATCTCATTGTTAAGTGATTCGGTTACCTTAGTTGGTTGTTAAGTGCTATATAAATCAATAAATAAATTTTATAGAACGAAAATAATAAATACAATAAATGCATGGTTTTTACTTTCCACCTCGTAACCACAGGCTGGCATCATGGTTAAAACTCTTAAAGGGAAAGTGACTTACAGAAACCAAACTGTGAACCCAGGAAGAGCACAAAGCCATAGATGGCTCTCTCAGGCAGAGGAGACGGAGAGTTTTCCACCATGACCTGAAACCAAAACAGAAACACAACAATAAAGAAGTAAAATGGGGGGGGGGAACACAAACTCTAATACACTAAACTGATGTTTGCTTCCCTTATCGACAAGCTAACACTCATATTTCTGTAAAAAATATTTTAAAAAAACAATTTTTACCAAATTACCTGAGCTGAATAATAGTCGCGATATCATAATTAAAAATAACGCAAACAATTTTAACTAACATAGAAACATAACCTACAGTTTATAACAAATTCAACCATGAAGACTTCCGACAACCTCCTTAACGTCAGTGACGTCCTTACCGCATATCAGGTCGGTGCGAAACACTTTTCAGAACAAGAGTTCTGCCTTTGAAATTACGCGGAATAAGAGAAAAAAACATGACTGGTTAAAAATTAAAAGGATAATTTTATATATATATATATATATATATATATATATATATATATATATATATATATATATATATATATATATATATATATATATATATATATATATATAAACTAAAATAAGTTAGCCACATACATTGTTAGTGGTGTAAAATTGAGAGGTGTTGTTTCGGCGGACCCATTTTGCTGCTGCACATTAGAGAAATACAATGCAGCATGGCTTCGAAAAACCCACGGGTGAACAAATGTATGTGCCGTTAAAGAACATACCAGGAGACTTTTTTGTGTTACTACTTCGTTTATTGTAAATTCACTAACGGAAACTATTCTCGGTCGGACAACGTCATACTTTACTTTTTAAACCACGATGTCCAAGGCGAAGGAGAAGAAAGCGCAGTCTGACGCTAAGATCCACAAACACACAGCTAGAGATAAAAGAAAGACGTTTTGGATAAAACAAAACCTGAAGAAGAAGCTTAAGAAGGTAGCAGCTCTACAGAAGAACGAGGAGAAACCTGGTCCTCCACAGGAGGCCCAGCAGATCTCTGCCAACTGGAAGTCATTACAGCAGGTTGGTCTCTGCAGTGTAGATGTGTGTACAAGTGTTCACTGGAGATTATACTGATCTTCCTCAAACTTCCCCACAGATCCTAAAGAGCAACCAGCCGGAGAAAAAGCATCAGAATGGCGTCATCACAAAGAAGCATCAAGAAAATGCTTTTCAGAAGTGTTCTATGAGCAGTTCTGCTCCAAGCGAAAGGGACTCTGGGAAAAAAGGGAAGCAGAAAATAGTTCCTGTTGTCCCTAAGGAGGTTGGAGGGAAGCTGAAGCTCCCTGCAGCCTCAGACTCTCAGCAGCCTGCTGTTCTAAAAAGGAAAAAGGACAAAGAAATACCAAACAGTGAGGAGGGGGGACCAAAGAAGAAGAAGATCTCTTTGGTAGAAGAGAGGAAACCCACAGAGTATGTATACTGTATACCTGCATGCTGTTAATTGGTCCAGAATTAGTGGCTCCATTAATATCTAAAGAACTGGTTACACATGGACAGGAATAAAACATCATCTAAATGATGCAAAAGTTATGAATTATTTCATTTTGATATTCTGGACAGATTCCCAAACAGCAACACCGAAGAGTCTTTTGTGATTCATAATTTACATATTTTTGTTTAGATTATTAGGAAAAAAAACCCCATAAGAATATCACTTTAACATGGGATGGTATATAGAAGTATTTAAACAGAACTTTGGAAGTAATACAGTGACAGAGAAAGTTTTTGTACCTCTGGTTAGGATAGCTAAACACCCTTGAAATAAATTTATGTTTTGTAGAAGCATACTACTGAAAATTTTTAAAATTTAAAATCCAACCTTTTATTTAAGCTTCTATGGGGAAAATACTCAATTTTAATTTTAACTTTTAACTAAATCAAAAGTTGCACATTTGTTTATTGTATTAAAATAAATGTAGCTGAGGCATATTTTTACATTTATGTTTGTCATTTTTAAAGTAGATCAGAATTTTACAGAATTTTTAAATAGTAATCTATAGCTTTATGTTTTTGTGGGGTATAAATATGATGTGACACCAGTGTCCATTTCTTTATGTTGCAGCTGTCTGATTGACTTTTTAAGCAGACCTGTGAAAACACTGTTGCAGTAATCAGTTCGACTAAAGATAAACACATGGATGAGTTTCTCTAGATCTTGCTGGGACACTGGTCCTTTAATCCTAGAAATGTTCTTCAGGTGATGGAAGGCTGACTTTGTAATTATCTTTATGTGTCTCTGAAGGTTCAGGTCTGAGTCCATCACTACACCCAAATTTCGGGCCTGATCACTATTTTCTAGCTATAACAGCTGAAGCTGCAGGCTGACTCTTGATGATTCTTCTTTAGGTCCAAAGATAATAACTTCAGTTTTGTTTCTGTTCAGCTGGAGAAAGTTATGACACATCCATTGATTTGTTCTATGCATCTGTTCAGTTAATGAATGGGTTCATAATCTTCTGGTGACATTGTAATGTAGAGCTGTGTATCATCTGCGTAGTTATAGTAACTACATTTATTACTTGTTAAAATCTGAGCTAGCTTGAGCATTTAGATTCTAAATAAGAGGGACCCCATAATGTAACTTTGGGGTTTCCTGCATGTAATTTTTGTCCACTCCGATGAGAAGTTACCTCCTGACACAAAGAAGTCCCTGTTCTTTAGGCAGAATTCGAACCAATTAAGTAGTAGACCAGAGAGTCCGACCCAGCTCTCCAGTCGCTTTAATAATATATCACGGTCAACAGTGTCAAATGCTGTGCTGAGGTCCAACAGAACCAGCACTGTGGTTTTTCCATAGTCTCTACTTATGTGGCTGTCGTTGAACACTTTGATGGGGGCAGTCTCAGTGCTGTGGTGAGCACGGAAACCGAACTGAAAGATGTCAAAGCTGTTGGTAATTGTTACGAAGCTATTTAACTTTTGAAACAGCTTTTTCAGTCATTTTGCTGATGAATGTTCTTTTACAGCAGTGGTTTGATAATTGATGTTTTTTGTTTTGTTGGCATGCAGAATAGACTCCAGCTGGTGTTTAGTCACGATGCTAAAAAGCCTTTTCTTTTTGTCCGACCATCATAAACGTAAAGATGTAGAGTTTGCTAAATGCTCCTGGGAGTTTTAACTGGAAGATGAGTCCAGGATGGAGTTTTTCAGTAACAAACCCTTCAGGGGGTCAGTTTTAACTGTAGTTTTACACCACTAAATAAACAGTTGTACCAAAGTACTGCACAGTTTTTAAAATATTAAAACTACACAATGAGAAAAAGATTGGATGAAATAAAAACCAAGTCCCAAAATAAAATAAAACACAATCACAAAAATTCAAAATGAATAAAAAAAAAAAAAAACATAGATATGAAATTGTGATGTCAGCTTAGTTGAAAACCTCAAGAGTTGAAGTGAGTCTTAGCCAGCTGGATTTGAATTGAGACTAAGGATGAATATGTGGAAAAAGCAGTCATACCCCCCCCCGTTGGGTATGGTGGAGGACCTGTGATGATGTGGGCTCTGCTGAAGGTTCTGTGGAAATTGTTAGAGTGCTTAGCTTCATGAAAGGATATTTTAAACAAAACTTTTAACAGGATAATGATCCAAAATAAAACAGAACTGGTTCCCCAGACACGAAATCCGTTCCTTCCATCGTCCTCTCCCCCAGACCTAAAACGGGCAAAATAGTGTTGTATAAAATGTTAACAGCAGGGGTGCCAATAGTTGTTCCACTTTTGATTTTTGGCAAAATATAAGTTCTACATTTTGCCTACAAATTATGCTTCTGTCATAAAATATGAATTTATTTTAAGGCTTTTTACTCATCCTTATAAAACTAAATCAGATTTCATCAGAATTCAATAAAACCTCTAATTTGAGATCAGTTATTTGAATCCTGGATACTTTTCAGTGAATCCTGAAAGTCAGAGAAGATGTCTAGTTCTCCCAGTCAGATTCTGTTCAGCATTTTATGCTTTATGTTTATTCTGTGGAAAGTCCCCGACACATTCAACACAATCCAGTACAAGTAAGTAAACATCACCGCTAGTGTAAGAACTGACTTCTCAGCTTCTGTTTCAGGGAGGACCTTTGGTTCGATGACGTCGACCCCGATGTTATTGAGGAAACGATGGGAGCGGAGGCAGCGGAGATCATGAGGAAGAAACAGGGCATCCCCAGCAAGAGCAAAGACCCAGAGAGTTCCCTGGTGAAGGAGTCGGCGTTTGGGGGGTGGGTAACGACACATCCACTTTTTCCCTCTGTGCAACATTCCTTTTATAAAAAGCTAATTAGGTTGTCTGCATTACATGTAGTTTATTTGTGTGAATTAATACAAATTCAGATATATTTTCATGTGTGACTTTAAAAAAAACAGATTTATGGGAAACTGTGTGACTAAAATTGTCCTATTTTTAACAAAACTTCATAAAAATGAATCTAAAGTCATGGTAGCTTGAAAGATATTTTTGACTCTTTATGCTTTTTGTTACTCTTTGTTTTAGTTTGATATGTGAATTTGTTTGTTTTAGGAAATTATTATTAATAGTAGTATGTTATAAAATCACAGTATTTCTTATAGTGTTTCCTTTTCAGAGGAAGTTGTTGAATGAGTAAAGAACTGAAAAGTTGCAGCTCTTTTACTGTAATTTAATTAAACTTAAAACATAATTTTACCAGTAAATAAATAGTTTTAAGACAGACCTATTAATGTTCTATTCAATATTTTTGTTTGTTTGTTTGTTTGTTTGGAGATGTAGGGTAAAGGCAGTATCGATTATTATTGATTATTGCTTCTGCAGGTGGCTGGTTGTGCAGCGCCCTCTCCTGGTAGACCTTTGAATAGAAGCATGATAAACGCTGAAGATTAAAATCTTTTTAAAATATTTGCATAATCAGAAAAAGTGGCATTAAGTGTAGGTATTGCAGAAAATATAAAAGCATGAAACACTGAATGAGTTTATCAATAATACAGAAAATGACAGAATCTGCTAAAACAAAATCCCAACTAAAGAAATTTACCCAGTTTTATTTAACTGATCCATGCAAAATGATTTGTTACAAATTGATGTTATTGTATTATTAATTAATTTTAGAAATATTTACATGCACTTTAAAATACTGTGATTTGCAAGGCTAATAACTATTCATATGACAAGGCTAATAACTATTCATATGACAACCAGTATGTGACAAACTAGGTTAGAATCCTGGTTAAATAAAGATTTCTACAATAGTCAAAAATACCACTTTACTTTAGGAGGATTTTTGTTTTATGGCCATGACATTATGACCAGTTACCTTTAAAGAAAATAATACAACAGCTATTCTAACATTAACGTGTGTTTCTGCCAACTTAAATGTTAAAGTTAAATGGATCACACTCTTAAAGCCCTTTAAAGTACCACAACATGCTTTAAACTGCAATTTTTAATCATCTTTTCCTCACAGTGTTTTCTATTATACAGTACTTTTATCTCCCACTGGATTATGACTAATCTAGCTTTAAGCCTCTCCTGTAGACCACTCATGCACCTCACATGGCAACAGCAACCCTCCACCAGCTCAACACCAGTAGATCCTGCAGTCAGATGTTTAGGAGGGGCTCAAATAACAGATCAGAGTCTGAGGTGTTCTCTCAGTTTCTAGCTTCCCCTGATGGGACCGCCACAGAAACCATCCAGGGTCCAAAAAATGTGTGAAAGAAAATGTCCCCCGATGATGCCCTTATTGGTTGGGGTTCTTTAATTGCAAAGCTACAACCACTCAGTACTAGGCGTTTGGTCATACTGTTGTGGCTGGTCTACATAAACCTCGTAGATATCTCACATCAACACATTTGGAGTCGCCTGAACATATTAGTGGACACGCTTCTGCTAATGTGCTAATTGTGGAGCTAATTTTTCATTTAGCACTTTAGCCCTTTTGCTAACTTTGAAAATGTTTAGCGCTCTTAGCTTCCCCTAAATTAATTTTTCTGGATAGATTCTAAAGTGCTAATTTACTTAGCTATTTTGTAAACTTTCAGTTGAATAAAGTTCGACATTTGTGTTGAAGTTTTGGTTATCGACTGTTAATCATTCTTCAAGTAGTTCGACGTTTATATTTATGCTCTTATTTTGAAGTGGGATAAGACTGTTTATGCAGCAATTCCATTTCCTCTCCTCACCTTCTCTTTCTCTGTTTTTTTCCTCCAAAAGACTGTATTTCAAACAAGAAACAGGAACAAAATAAAACCTAAACAACAGAACAAGATATAACCATAAGTACAATATCTAAGGGCTTTAAAGAACTGTTAAATTATAATGTCAAAATGAAATTGGTGCTCAAGGGTTGTAGACTTTAAAAGGCAGATATAATTTGAATTGAAGTTAGTGCTTTAGTATTAGCCTCTGCTAAATACCGTGTTGTTGTTGTGCTTTAGCGTCAGCAGAACTAATGTTTATGATTAGCACTTTAGGGTTAGTGCAACTAACCTTTTATTTAGCAGTGCCCATCACTGCCTGAACATCAAATGATTCCTCATCCCAGTGATGGTGTGTTTGTCTGCTGGTCAACATGGCCGTCTAATAACATCTGCAGCTCCATTTATTGCTGATTAGGGATTTTTCTGTATTTCCATTCTTGACCCTTGTTTCTCTTACACGCTGTTAGAATAACCCCAATCGTTGCCATCGATTGCGAGATGGTAGGAGTCGGTCCTGATGGTGAAGACAGCATCCTGGCCCGAGTGTCCCTCGTGAACAAGTTTGGAAAATGCATCTATGACAAATATGTGAAACCCACAGAGAAAGTGACAGACTACAGGACAGCCGTTAGCGGTATCCGACCAGAGGACATCAAGGATGGTGAGTTGGTTACGGGGCTGGAACAGGGGGTAAAACGGTTACACCTGTATGAGTGTAAAATAGCTGCAGCTTCTCTTTATCTGACTGGATTTATTGTCTCGGCTTGTCTCACTTTAGGAGAGGATGTTCAGACGGTGCAGAGGGAGGTCGCCGACATCTTGAAGGGGAGGATAGTGGTTGGACATGCCATCCACAATGACTTAAAGGTACAGTGTCTGGCAAAACTATTCATACCTCTTAAACTGCAGTTTGATCTGATATGCAGAAGTATTTCCATCCCCCTGAGTTAGCAGCTCAAGTTCAGTCAGATTGGATGGAGAGCATGTGGAATTTCAAGTAGTGCCTTTGATATGTCTGGGCTTTGACTAGGCCATTCTAACACATGGCTATGCTTTGATCTAAACTATTCTATTAAAGCTCTGACTGTTGTCCTGCAGGTTTTCTGCAGCCTCTGACAGGTTTTAGTCAGGATTGTCCTGGATTTACCTTCATCCATCTTCCCTTCAACTCCGATCAGTTTCTCCTTTACTAAGTTTAAACTTTTTGGCCTAAAAGGCAAACTTCTACTGCAAACTACAATTAAATTCATGCAGCAGCAAACCTTTTCTCAGTGGATGCGTCAGTAACTTAAAACATTGCTTTTTTCCCCTCATGTTATAGCTTTCAGCCCATGTTTTCTGTTTCACTAATGAATGAAGATCACGAGAGCAGCTTTTCTATGTTTTTGTGTTTATCCTCTACATTTTCTTTACCATGTTTCTGTGATACACTGACATATATAGATATGCATATTAGGCTTTGAAACTTAAGTTTTTCAGGTTTTGGAAGCATGTATTCTAAAGGACAGATTTTACAGTGCCTTAAAAAGAAACGATCATTTCCCTTGAACTTTTTCACATTTTCTCATGTTACAGCCACAGATCAGGGAAGCAAACTTTCAGGTCTTCTGAAGCCTCTAACAAGTTTTCTTCCAGGATTAGAATTAGCTCTATCAGTCTTCTCATTTATTATGACCAGCTTCCCTACCCCTGCTGAAGAAACGCATAGCCCACAGCATTATTCTGCCACCCTCGTGTTACACTAAGGAGTTGGTGTGATCAGGGTGATGTGCAGTGTTATTTTTCCATATAGGCCAAAAAGTTCAAATTTGGTCTCTTCTGACCAGATCACTTCCTTCTGCATGCTTGCAGGTTCTCCTACATGCTTTCTTTCAACAATGGTTTTCTCCTTGTCACCCTTCCATAAACCCCAATTTATCAGATAATAGCTGCCCTCAGAGTCCTCAGGACTCCTGCTGATGACCTCATGATGTGATTTAGGGATGTTGACATCTTAAAGCTGCAGGCCACTGGTCCTCAAGGCCTGGAGTTTGACACCTGAAGTCTGCTGTTGTAATGTGACAGAATGTGAAAATGTTCAGGAGGTGTGAATACTTTTGTCAGGCCCTGTATCTTGCTACCTAAAAACAACAGGGAACACTTAGAAATCAGCTTTAAGCAGTCTGTTAACCTCCGAAAATGGTTTCAGATTCTGCTTCTGGATCATCCGAAGAAGTTAATCAGGGACACCCAGAAGTATAAGCCTTTCAGGAGGATCGCCAAGGTAAAATACAAACATAAAGTAATGATATCAAACATACAACATTCATTTAAAGTTAAAAGCATGTCAAAGTAAGACAGGAAATTTTAAGTTATAATGACTTTGTTTTCCATTTTTAGAGTAGTCGCCCCTCGCTCAAAGTCCTCTGCAGAGAAGTCCTCAATGTAAAGGTCCAGCAGGGTGAACACTCATCTGTAAGTCATCAGTAATTGAAGCTTCTACTGTCTTTTTGCCAGTAATAACAGCTGATGAAAAACAAAAGCGATTTCCAAACGCTTAGAGAGATCGCTTCCTGTGTTTTCCAGGTCCAAGATGCTCAGGCCACCATGAGGCTGTACACGCTGGTGAAGAAACAGTGGGAAGCCGAGTTTAATGCTGCAAAGAAAAACAAAGATTCACAGGAGAAAAGGAAGAGGAAGCCGAGGTAGGAACGAGGCCAGGAATCCTGTGGGACTGAGGAGGACGGAGACGGGACTCAGTCTGGACTTGTTTTCAGGAGGAAGAGAAACCACCGGTGGCCTCTTCAACAGAACCACAAAGTGTGCCTTTCATGAGCTCATGTTAAATATGACAGAAACATGGATGGTTGTGAGATAAAATATGTTTTAAATAAAAAGTGTTTATTAACTGGCGACTGATGACCTTTAACCTCGTTAGATAATTGCAGATTAAATCTGTTCTGCAGGTTATGTTGAAAGGTTTGCATTTAAATGTAAAATGTCTCAGATGTCTTTAATCTTACATCATCCTCCACAGTTATTGACACCTTTGGTAAAAATGTGTCCAGAAGCCTTAAAACAGTTCGTCGTCATGGAGACCTGCGCTCCAACAGGAAGCTTTGTAGAGATTTTTTCCACCTTAATACCATCCAGCTCACTCTGGCTGATTGTAACATAAACGTTTGGACCTGTTCTATTGTTTTTCGCTGCAGCTTCAGTTCTTTTAAGCTTTTCATTTGTTACCCTCACTCTTGATGTGGCCACAGTTAAATAAAGAGCAATTTTCTGTTCACTCGTCCTGACCAATGAAGACCGACACGTCTGCGTTTATTGAGTGGCTTGTTCTCCCGTCTTTCCTACTTTGAACAGCGACCAGGAGACATGAGCCTCTGTTTCATGTTGTCGTTTACACGTTTTCATTGGGGGTACTAATAGTTGGATAGCCCCTGCAGCTTGTAGGGAACAGCACAGTTTCATTTGAACAACGATGGCATGTTTTGAAACATAGACAGCAAAGGTGCCTTGTTGTGAAGAAAAATCATGCAAACTTTTGCTTTAATTCATATTAAACCCTCCAGTTTGTGAAATAACTGATTTGTGGGTTCACTATGAGCTGTAGAAGACAGACTGACTCATCATCAAACTGAATTATCATTTCAGTCATATTTCCTCTTTAAAGCTTTCCATGTCGTTCCTTATAGTCAGAGGCACGTTTCTAAATAATCCCCAACCTCCTCCTCAGATCTTTCCACAACCACGTTGGTTTTGTTGTTGCGGTTTCTACTTATGGCCCCTTTTTAATAAAAATAAATGTCATATTAAAATGGATTTCAGTCAGCTGGTATGTTTTATATTATGGTTTGATTTTAATATTTTAAAATAAACTTGAATAAAACATGCTGTTTAAAAGAAAATGGAGAGTAGTTCTGACATTTTTATTTGGTGTCATGATTTAACTTACAGGTGCATCTCAATAAATTAGCAATCATTACGAACAGACTGAAATCTTTCAAGCCTTTTTTCTGTTAATGTTGATGATTATGGCCTAAAGTTCATGAAAACCCCAAATTTTACTACAATATTAAAAAAGACCAATAAAAAAATGACAGAAATGTTATGGCGTCACAATTATGATGAAGGTTGATGACGTCCCCCAAGAGAAGAAAATGGCAAAAGTGTCTGTTCAAAGAGTGCTGTATCCAAGCATATTAATAAAAGATTTAGTGGAAGGAAAAATGTAGTTGGAAAAAGTTGCAGCAGCTTCTTTTAAGAAGTAAATTTATTATTTTATTTGGAGATCAAAGTCCCAGAGTCAAACCACAAAAGGATCCCTGAAGGTCAGCAGCAGCTTCTCAACATTCGGTAACTTGAGTTTACACCTCCAAACCTTTACCTTGTGGGCGGCTGGGGCCTATCCCCAGCTGTCATTGGGTTAGAGGGGCGGTACACGCTGGACAGGTCGCCAGCCCATCACAGGGCAACATCCATGCACACACTCACACCTGAGGGGAATTCTGAGAGACCGATTAACCTCACAGTCATGGGGTTGGACTGTGGGATAAAGCTGGAGTACCTGGAAAGAACATGCCAACTCCATGCAGAAAGACCCTAAGATGGGATCTGATCCCATGACCTTCCTGTTACAAGGCTGCTAAAGGATGTAGAACTCATGTTATGACTGTTTGTAGCAGAATTGCACACAGAACAGTAGTTTTAATGCTTTGTGTTTCAATAATACCTATCCTAAAAAACTTGGAGGTCTAACTGCTGCAAAAGGTGACGTGTTGACTGATGGGTACTGAACCCAAATGCAGGCCACACTTTTAAGATCTTTATTTGTGAAAAAAATGGTAAAGAAGTGGCTGTAACATGGAAAAATGTGGCAAAGTTTAAGCAACATGAATACTTTTGCAAAGCACTGTTTAAAAAGGTTTCAACTCTGCATTGTTTTCAGTGCAGTGAGTTGTGTCGCAAGACATCCAACTTTGAATCACATTGTTTTTGTGCAGATTTATAATTTCTTGCAGGTTTTCGAGTGCACAGTTTGTTCACTTTCAGAGAACGGATGTTCCTGTAGTTTTGAGTGCTAACAGGTCATTAGAAATGCTCCCTTTGGACTGCAGAGAAAATCATCTCCAGATAAAGTAAAAGGGAAAAACACAGCTGTTGTTCAAAGGATTCCCATGAATCTGGACTCTCTATGGAGGATTCCAGTCAAAATCCACCCATTTCTATTATTCATGGCCCAAAAAACTGCCAAACACTTTTTCTTTCAGCGTTCCTTCTACTTGGAGCAGACTAAACTCTGAAGCTGGGAACCTGAAGAGTTTTAAACATATCTGAGGTACCATCATTGGATGGCTGTTCCTGTTCTCAGTGTTTTGTCTTTTATTGTTGTTGTATTTTCTCAGTTAACTGGTTATATGAATTGTAGTGATTATAATATGTTTTAACATGTTATAGTTGCTCTTGAAAATGAAATGAGACGTTGTGTCTCAATGACATTCAAATGTATAACTAAAGATGAAATAAATAAAATATTTGTAAGCTGCAGCTTAGACAGCTCAAATGAGCAAATAACTCTTGAAAACAACATCTGTGTATTTCTTGTGTTTGAGTGTGCCGCTGCGGGGCTGTAAGAGATGCAAATAAATCAGGACCAACAGGTCTCTAAACAAGGCTGTGGACTCTTTTTGTTCCAGAAATTTTAGGGAATAGTGCTTACACATAAAGCTTTTGACAGCAAAGTCTCAAACAGTGGGGTTTTTGTTATTATTGAAACTTTTCAGGAGATAAGACCTCGCTGCTAATGGTTTTTTGATTATGTGTTTGCTGCAAATTAAGAGAATCAAACTGGTAAAAGCAGCAGTTTTCAGAAATATCTGGATTCATGCCTGAGAGCCCCAAGTTTTTGCTCTCTCATTTTGACAATTGACTCTTTGATATTCATTTGTGTTAAATGGCTTGTTCTCCCGTCTTTCCTACTTTGAACAGCGACCAGGAGACATGAGCCTCTGTTTCATGTTGTCGTTTACACGTTTTCATTGGGGGTACTAATAGTTGGATAGCCCCTGCAGCTTGTAGGGAACAGCACAGTTTCATTTGAACAACGATGGAATGTTTTGGAACATAGACAGCAAAGGTGCCTTGTTGTGAAGAAAAATCATGCAAACTTTTGCTTTAATTCATATTAAACCCTCCAGTTTGTGAAATAACTGATTTGTGGGTTCACTATGAGCTGTAGAAGACAGACTGACTCATCATCAAACTGAATTATCATTTCAGTCATATTTCCTCTTTAAAGCTTTCCATGTCGTTCCTTATAGTCAGAGGCACGTTTCTAAATAATCCCCAACCTCCTCCTCAGATCTTTCCACAACCACGTTGGTTTTGTTGTTGCGGTTTCTACTTATGGCCCCTTTTTAATAAAAATAAATGTCATATTAAAATGGATTTCAGTCAGCTGGTATGTTTTATATTATGGTTTGATTTTAATATTTTAAAATAAACTTGAATAAAACATGCTGTTTAAAAGAAAATGGAGAGTAGTTCTGACATTTTTATTTGGTGTCATGATTTAACTTACAGGTGCATCTCAATAAATTAGCAATCATTACGAACAGACTGAAATCTTTCAAGCCTTTTTTCTGTTAATGTTGATGATTATGGCCTAAAGTTCATGAAAACCCCAAATTTTACTACAATATTAAAAAAGACCAATAAAAAAATGACAGAAATGTTATGGCGTCACAATTATGATGAAGGTTGATGACGTCCCCCAAGAGAAGAAAATGGCAAAAGTGTCTGTTCAAAGAGTGCTGTATCCAAGCATATTAATAAAAGATTTAGTGGAAGGAAAAATGTAGTTGGAAAAAGTTGCAGCAGCTTCTTTTAAGAAGTAAATTTAGTATTTTATTTGGAGATCAAAGTCCCAGAGTCAAACCACAAAAGGATCCCTGAAGGTCAGCAGCAGCTTCTCAACATTCGGTAACTTGAGTTTACACCTCCAAACCTTTACCTTGTGGGCGGCTGGGGCCTATCCCCAGCTGTCATTGGGTTAGAGGGGCGGTACACGCTGGACAGGTCGCCAGCCCATCACAGGGCAACATCCATGCACACACTCACACCTGAGGGGAATTCTGAGAGACCGATTAACCTCACAGTCATGGGGTTGGACTGTGGGATAAAGCTGGAGTACCTGGAAAGAACATGCCAACTCCATGCAGAAAGACCCTAAGATGGGATCTGATCCCATGACCTTCCTGTTACAAGGCTGCTAAAGGATGTAGAACTCATGTTATGACTGTTTGTAGCAGAATTGCACACAGAACAGTAGTTTTAATGCTTTGTGTTTCAATAATACCTATCCTAAAAAACTTGGAGGTCTAACTGCTGCAAAAGGTGACGTGTTGACTGATGGGTACTGAACCCAAATGCAGGCCACACTTTTAAGATCTTTATTTGTGAAAAAAATGGTAAAGAAGTGGCTGTAACATGGAAAAATGTGGCAAAGTTTAAGCAACATGAATACTTTTGCAAAGCACTGTTTAAAAAGGTTTCAACTCTGCATTGTTTTCAGTGCAGTGAGTTGTGTCGCAAGACATCCAACTTTGAATCACATTGTTTTTGTGCAGATTTATAATTTCTTGCAGGTTTTCGAGTGCACAGTTTGTTCACTTTCAGAGAACGGATGTTCCTGTAGTTTTGAGTGCTAACAGGTCATTAGAAATGCTCCCTTTGGACTGCAGAGAAAATCATCTCCAGATAAAGTAAAAGGGAAAAACACAGCTGTTGTTCAAAGGATTCCCATGAATCTGGACTCTCTATGGAGGATTCCAGTCAAAATCCACCCATTTCTATTATTCATGGCCCAAAAAACTGCCAAACACTTTTTCTTTCAGCGTTCCTTCTACTTGGAGCAGACTAAACTCTGAAGCTGGGAACCTGAAGAGTTTTAAACATATCTGAGGTACCATCATTGGATGGCTGTTCCTGTTCTCAGTGTTTTGTCTTTTATTGTTGTTGTATTTTCTCAGTTAACTGGTTATATGAATTGTAGTGATTATAATATGTTTTAACATGTTATAGTTGCTCTTGAAAATGAAATGAGACGTTGTGTCTCAATGACATTCAAATGTATAACTAAAGATGAAATAAATAAAATATTTGTAAGCTGCAGCTTAGACAGCTCAAATGAGCAAATAACTCTTGAAAACAACATCTGTGTATTTCTTGTGTTTGAGTGTGCCGCTGCGGGGCTGTAAGAGATGCAAATAAATCAGGACCAACAGGTCTCTAAACAAGGCTGTGGACTCTTTTTGTTCCAGAAATTTTAGGGAATAGTGCTTACACATAAAGCTTTTGACAGCAAAGTCTCAAACAGTGGGGTTTTTGTTAATATTGAAACTTTTCAGGAGATAAGACCTCGCTGCTAATGGTTTTTTGATTATGTGTTTGCTGCAAATTAAGAGAATCAAACTGGTAAAAGCAGCAGTTTTCAGAAATATCTGGATTCATGCCTGAGAGCCCCAAGTTTTTGCTCTCTCATTTTGACAATTGACTCTTTGATATTCATTTTTGTCATTTATGTTGCAGACCACAAATTTTCAGGGCAGTACGTTCTTCTTTGGGTCAGCTTTACATGAACTTCAATAATCTTAATCTTTCTGTGTCTCCTTTTCCCTTGACTTGTCTGTCTGCATTTTACTCTCTCAGGAGCATTTTGTGGTCAAAGCTAAATGTTGCAGGCACTGATGGAATGGCCTTTGGCGGTTCCTGTAAATTTCATGAGACTGTCTTGCACTCTGTTTCCCATCAATAAGTTCATCCGGGAAACTGCTTGCTGGCTGTTGTAATACTTGGCCAGCAAGTATTACAACAGCTGCAGAAGCACTGCAGAAATGATTAGGCTGATTTCGACATGCCTTAAACTAAAGCCATTTGGTTTATTCTGCACCAGTTATCTGAAGTTGGCTATGCATCTTGAGCTAAAAAGTATTTTACAACTATGGAAAAAAAAAGTAGATTTGATATAAATAGATTTTATTTATGGTTATAAGATTTTTATATTTGGATGATTCAACCACAGGAATTTCATGTATTTCATGTTTGAATTTTTAGCCTAACTTTTTTATTTTTTTATTATTATTATTATTATTATTATTTTTTTTACATTTTTTTATTTATCAAATTTCCCTCGAAATACTTGACAAAGTTCAGATTTTCAAAAGGAAATTGCAAATGTAGAGCAATACTTACTTCTCGTCACAGTGAAGATGAGAAGGCTTGGAAATAATTGATCCTTTTTCTGTAAAGACTGGAATTTTAAGAGGGATTTGTACACTTTCTGTGCAAATACAGTATAATATAATATTATGAATAAATAAATAAATAAATAAATAAATAAATAAATAAATAAAGTGCTGCACGTTGGGGTAGTTTTTAGCACTGCCTTGCAACAAGAAGGTTCAAATCTCAGCCTGGGGTCTTTCTGCATGGAATTTGGAGGTTCTCCCTGTGCACCCCCACCCCCCTGTAACCCTGCAAGGAAAAGTGGGTACAGATAATGGATGGGCAATATTATAAAATATTATTATTTTTATTATTATTGTCCAAAACTGTTAGGGGCCACTGCTGATAGCCTAAAGATATAATATAATATAATATAATATAATATAATATAATATAATATAATATAATAAAAATAACAATAAAAAACAGAAGCAAGTAAAAGCGAATTTCACTGAAAAACAGTGTCTTTATTTCCCTAACGATGCTATTGCTATTAAACTGTGTGGAACAGAATCCACCTGCTCCTCTGACACCACATGACTGCTGATGTCAGCCGAGCCACAATCAAAGCCAGGAACCTGTAGACAAAATGGTGTTTGTGCGTCCATCCAGCAGACCGAGCCTAAAAGGGGCTAAAATGGGAGGGGGGAGCAGACACAAACAATGAATCACCACAGTCTTCTGTTTTTCTTTTTTCAAATTTGCTGCACATGTATTTATGAAGTTCAGAAGGCATATGGGAAAAACATTAGCCTCTCTATTCACCAGGGTCCTCCCACCCTTTCTGTCTTGCTCTCTAATCCGCCCACATGTACCGTCTGAGGAAAAAAATAGTGCAGAAGGTGACGCTCCTCCAAAGGAACAGAGAGGGGGGGAGGCAGAGGGAGAGGTGTCTACAGGCTGCATCTCCACTGAAACATTTGGAAGAGGGGGGAGACAGAGGAAGAGCCTGAATGGTTGCTACACCCTGCGCCTGGAAGCGTAGAGAAAAAGAGAGAGAGAAAGAGAGAGGCAGAGTAACAAAGACTGGCAGTTATTTTTCTTTTTTGGCAATAACAAAGAGGTGGGAGAGAGAGAAAATAGCACAAATAAGAGGGGGACTTCTGCTTCATTTCATCCGAAAGACTCCATCCCTTTGCCATCATCAGCATGACCATAAGCGCTTTAAGTAACATCCGGCAATAATAACAGCGGCTATCAATACGAGGTTTCCAGCAACAGATGCGCGCGATTTGATTTTGATTGGAGAGAGAAAACCCCCCTAAAAAGATCAACTGAATGCCTGCGAGAAACTGGACTCTGAAATCATAAGGCAGAGCGATCAAACAGAGAAATCTACGCTTTGATTGATCTTTTTCTTTAAAGCTTGATGTGCGTGTCTCTGCGCGCACTCGAAACGAACCTGAGCCAAAAGCAAGTGAGTATTAAACCGTGACTGTGTGTGTATTTCTTCTCATATACGTGTGTTTTTATATTGGTGGCTTTATTCTGAATAATATTATCTCAGCTAGGAAAATAATAATAATAATAATAATAATAATAATAATAATAATAATAATAATAATAATAATAATAATAAAAAGATAACTGGACACAAATGCATCCGTTTAGCAGCATTCAACAAGTCAACAATACCAGCCAAAAATGTGTGATTGTGTTCTGATCAATATCTGACTCAAAGCACTTTGTGTAAATCTTAACAGGAATACGATCCTTGCCTAAAATTACAGAAAAAAAACATAATTTGTGTCCTAGTGTCTCATTAAAATGGGGCTTAAAGATTTAACCCCTCATTGCACAAACTGTGGGTGTTTCCCCATCTTCACCACCAGATCAGAGCAGTTTCATGACTCTCTGAGAGGAATGAGTGCATGCATGCATTTCCTCCTGCATCATTCTGCCTGCACGAGTTCTCTTGTGTGTTTATGTGTGTGTCTCGCTTTGTGCTTTTAGCAGGAATGCATCTGTTCTCTTTGCATGTCAGTTTCTCTCTCTCTCTCTCTGTGTGTGTGTGTGTGTGTGTGTGTTGTTTTATCTCACATGCCGGGAGTGTTTGGTAAGTGTCAAGGCCTGAAATGGAGGTTTGATATAGAGGAAAAGACGTGAGGAAGAGATGCAGAGGATGGAGACTGGGGGTGCTGAACAGGAAGGACATAGTGTCTCTGAGACCTCATCCAGGAAGTCTATGAGAGATATGGAGGTGGAAGGCGGGATGTTAAACGTCTAGACTTTTTTTTCACCTTCTCTACAACCTCCAGGCACCGCACTTCCACACCACACCACACAGTTTTCTCCATCTGCATTCCACTGCATTTCACACACAGAGTCTCTGGTTTCATAACAGCTCTTCTGCCAACTGGCTCCAGTGCGCTCTTCTCCTAATGGCAACTCTCTGCCTCTTTTCCTCCATTTGCTCTCCCTCTGCCACCTTACCCAGCCCCTCTCTCGGTCCTGCATTATGAATCTACTGCCAGTGCTATTTTTAGGTCCAGGGTAACCCAGAAAACACCCCTTTTGCTTTTTGCAAAAAGAGAAAAAAACTAAATGAAAGGGAAAAAAAGAATCCCCTTCCTTGTGAGTCAGTGGTGTGTTGTTGGTGACTGGTGGAGTAAGTAAGAGGGGCTCATAAAAGAGGACACTGCTGTTTAAATCTATTTTTGAAGCTGTGATTGAATTACGCATCTATCTAGCTTGTGTTTGTGAGCGCCTCGCCTCGGACCCTTCATCTCTCCCTGGCTCTGATAGTTTCTCTCTCATCTGTGGGCTTCAGAGCTGAGAACTTCACCCCGTCTGTCCTGATTACCTGATGGAGATAATCCAGCTTCTCTAATATCCAGTTTACTCTTCTTATCTCCTCTTTTCCTCTGTTTAGCTTTTCTACACTCAGTCGGTAGATAGTTCAATTTTTTTAAAGTGACGTTCTGTGAAGTTATTATCAATAGTTTCCTTATTTATAGTGGATAGATGTCATTTCACTGTGAGGTTTAGAAAAAGGCCTCAGAGCGGTGCAAGTCAGAAGCAAGATTTTCAATTCATTTTAATTCAGTTCAAAAATACTTTATTTATCCCAAATTAAAACCTGTTGTAACTTATATCATCCAAATATCTTCAAAGAATCGGAACGAGCTTCTGACTGAAGACTGTTGCTGTATCACAGTCTCATGACTGTCAGGACATGCTAACAGCTCAATTTGCAGGCAGCAGAGACGATATTCCACAGTAACATATCCATCATCAGTTGTTGGCAAGCACTGCCAATCCAGCTTGTTAGCTTTTGCCGCTCAGGTTTAAATCTCTGTCTGGCCGTATGTTTAAAAAGCCGGGCAGGGAGATGTTGGCGTCGGGGATATGATCCTTGCCTGGTATGATCGATCATTTGGACTTCCTCCTCCTCTCTCTGCTCTTTGGTCCTGCTCTGCCATTATTTGAGGTTTTGGGATGCTAATCAGCTACTACCATTGGTAAAACCAATACCTTGTTGCCATGGTTACATATAGTAACAACTGTCCAAAAGTAAAATAAAAAAAGTAAGATCAGAAGTCCTTCCAGCTCCACAGAATAAAAATATGAACAAAAGTTGGGGCTGCACAGTGGCAGCAGTTGGCAGCACTTGTTGCCTTGCAGCAAAAAGGTCCTGGGTTTGAATCCAGCCTGGGGTCTTTCTGCATAGAGTTTGCATGTTCTCCCTGTGGGTTCTCTCCGGATACTCCGGCTTCCTCCCACAGTCCAAAAACATGACTGTTAGGTTAATTGGTTTCTCTAAATTCTCCTTAGGTGTGTGTGCATGGTTGTTTGTCCTGTCTGTCTCTATATTGCCCTGCGATGGACTGGTGGTGTACCCCGCCTCTCGCCCAATGAGTGCTGGAGATAGGCACCAGCCCCCCTTATGACCCTGCATGGATAAGCATGATGGATGGATGGATGGATGGATGGATGGATGAACAAAAGTCCACAAAAAGAAGAAATCAGAACCAATGTAACGGAGCTGCTCCACCATGTTGCCAACAGGAGCGGGAGAATTCTCAAACTAGTTCAAATAAATTAATCAAATTTATGTTTGAAATCGAGCAGTTTAAAACAACTCAAACTGAAAATATTTATGATCCAAAGGTATATTAGAGGATATGAATCATCTACATCTTCAAAAGATGCAGTTGTTAAGTGTTGTTGTTATTTCAGACAAATGCCAGAGCTGAGTTACAGGGTTCTGCTGCACAAATGACAACCATACATACAACCCAAAGCTTTATTCAGCTCTTAGTGGGCACAGAACAGACTGATGCAGCCACCTTAAAACTTTCTCAGGTTGGGTTTTCTTCAAATTGCTGAAATCCGCTAAAACAGGTGGTCCAATCTAACTGACTGTTAACCTTTCCCACTCTGAGGATTTATTCCCTTTTCTACAAACTCAGCATTAGGGAATGTGTCTCTTACAGATAAGGGAATTATTACTGATAATAACTTCACATAACCTCACTTCAAGAAATCTGAACTGTTCCTTTTTTTTTCTTTTTAAGGTTTTTCTGGCACTAGTGGCCCTTATTTGCAGTAGATCAGACAGGAAACGGGCAGAGAGAGAAGAGGGGGAAGACATACAGCAAAGGTCCAAGGGTTGGGAATCGAACCCCGGAGGGCTGTGTTGAGGATTAACAGCTTCCATTTATGGGGCAGCTGCTTTACCTGTACACCACAGCTGCCCCTGAACAGTTCCTTTAAAGACATATTAAAGGATTTTTGAAGGGGGATTTTGTTAAAAGGCTATAAGCAGTTAATATCTTACCCTTAGCAAATAACTCTCTTGGGTCTGAAACCATTAGCTTCAGTCTCAGAGGCTAAAGCTTATTGTTAATCCAAGGGGGGGAACTAAACTAAAGCAAACTTTTGCCATTTTATAACAACTGCACTCTTAAAAACTTCTTAACAAACACTATTTTATGAACCATTAAATCATCATCACATTTGTATTAGACAGAGAAATGAGTTATTATTTGGAGAAGGATCTGGTAGCAGGAATTGTTCTCTGGCGCTCCGCATGTCAGCCTCTTTTTGGATCATGAATTAATGCCTAAATCTGAGACCTCTCTCCCCAGTTTAAACACAAACTACACTCACAGGCTGTCACATCAGATACATAGGAAATTATTCTATCTGCTATCATGAACTGGAGGAAAATCTGGACAGAACAGAACTTTATACATGAACTGGAATGGGTGTGTTGAGAGTCTGCAGCTACATGTTATTCATTATTGACGCAGGAAACAAAGATTGGAGGCGGTGCACCACCAATTATCTCCCTGTGTGAAACATGTACAGAGAAATAATTTGAATTGTTTTCAGTCAGAGTAACTCTTTGATATAGATGTAAAACAGCATAAAAATCATTTAAAATACTTAATACTAATCACTTTACCGTTAAATCTGACAGTTATCCCAACTACGAACATTACACACATCTGGCCAAAACCGTTGGTACCCCTCTGTTAATGACCCAGAAAACCACAAGGCTCACTGAGATAAATTGAAAATGAAAAGGGTTATAATAAATAAAACTGAATGAAAACTAACCAATGAAAATCAGTCAATGTTTCTGAATTGCTCAACAGAATTATTAAAAAAAACAAACTAATGAAACAGGTCTGGACAAAAATGACGGTACCTGCATCTTAATATTTTGTTGCCCAACGTTTTGAGGCAATCACTGCAATCAAACAATTTCTGTAACTGTCAGTGGGACTTCTGCATCTGTCCACAGGCACGTTGACCCCCTCTTCATGTGAAAACCGCTCCAGTTGTCTCAGGTTCGAAGGCTGCCTTCTCCAGACGGCATGTTTTAGCTCCTTCCACAGACTTTCAATAGGATTTAGATCAGGGCTCATAGAAGGCCAGTTCAGAACAGTCCAATGTTTTGCTTTCAGCCATTCTTGGGTGTTTTTAGCTGTGTGTTTTGGGTCATTATCCTGTTGGAAGACCCATGACCTGTGACTGAGACCAGCTTTCTGATGCTAGGCAGCCCATTTCTCTCCAGAATGCCTTAATAGTCTTGACATTTCATTGTATGCTGCACTGATTCGAGACAGCCTGTACCAGATGCAGCAAAGCAGCCCCAGAACCTTGCCAAGACTCCTCCATGTTTCACAGCAGGGGCAGTGTGAAATGCTTCATTGTTGCATCTGTGAACATAGAGCTGATGTGCCTTGCCAAAAAGCTCCTGTTTTATCTCATTTGTCCAGAGGACATTCTCCCAGAAGCTTTGAAGCTTGTCAATATGCATTGGAGAAAATTCCAGTCTCCCTTTTTCATTCTTCGCTTTCCTCCTTGGTCGTCTCCCATGAAGTCTACTTTGACTCAAGCAACAGCAGATAGTGTGATCTGACACTGACGTACCCTAACCTTAGAGTCCACCTTTGATTTCTTCAGTGGTTGCTCTGGGCTCTTTGGTTACCATTGATATTATCCTTCTCCTTCTCTTCAATTAGTCATCAATTTTTCTCCTGCGACCAGGACTTCTGAATAATTTTTGCAACTGTAGTCACAGGAGCATCAAGCTGCTTAGAGATGGTCTTATAGCCTTCATCTTGTCAATAATTTTCCTTCTAATCTCATCTTTCCTTCACTTCCTGTGGTCCATGTTCAGTGTGGTACACATCATGTCATCAAACACCACGGTGAATACTTGTCACCCTTTAAATAAGCAGACTTACTGATTACAAGCTTGAAGACACCTGTAATGCTAAGTAGAAGACACACCTTAGTTTAATATGTCCCTATGGTCAAACTGTTTTCAGTCTTTTCTTGGGGTACCATCATTTTTGTCCAGGCCTGTTTCATTTGTTTATTTTTTTAAATGATTCTGTTGAACCACATTTCAAAAGCAACATCTGATTTTCATTGGTTAATTTTCAGTAAATTTTTATTTATTATTACTTTTGTCAGTTTGAAGTTATTTCAATGACCATTGTGGATTTTTTGGTCATTAACAGAAGGGTACAAACACTTTAGTCCACGTGTGTACATATTAGATTCTCAGTATGTGTTTCCTACAGGAAAATCATTGGTGGCACACTGCCTCCAACCTCTATATTCAGTGTAAATAACCAGCAGCTCCTGTATAAATAACTATCCAGACAGTTAAAAGGTTTTTAAAATAACATTTATATGGACCAATATGACTGCTAATCTGGATTAAGACCCTGTCCATACTAAACCAGATTTTTTTGCAAAATAGAGATTTTCTACACATGCAAGCAGAGCACTTAGTGATAAAAACTGAGATTTACAAAGAGGATTTTCAAAGTTTTCAAAGATTTTTAAAAAGTTGTTTGTTGTGTATACATGTGGAAAGGATAATCAGAGACTGGTGGAAACAATGACAGGGAAGCCCACTTTACAAATTCCCACTCTGCCCTTCTTTCCTCAAAACCACAACAACAGTGAAGCTTTTTTTTTCTAAATTAATCCACATCTGTCCTGTTTTGTCCTGAGTCTGGTTCAATTAAAATTCAAAAGCAAACCAAGAAAGTTAACGACTGAGAGGAAAGTGTAAACATATCAAGAAAACATGACTTACAACCTTTCTGGCAAAATTATAAGCCTTACGCTGCTTTAGCCATGCTCAAAATCTTTCACTGAACTTTCATGTTGATGTAAATGCTGCTGCCACCTGTTGGTGGAGGATAACTGTTACAGCTTTCTTTATTGGCAACAAAAAACCATCCAGAAGAAGATTTTTTTTTCAAGAAAAGTGGAAAAATCATTAATTGAAATACAGAATAGTTTAATTAAGATATGCTTGTGAGGAGTGGTCAG
The DNA here is from genome assembly GCA_014839685.1 of Anableps anableps. NCBI lineage: Eukaryota > Metazoa > Chordata > Actinopteri > Cyprinodontiformes > Anablepidae > Anableps > Anableps anableps. Next base: position 27,655,797 of record CM026084.1, read on the forward strand.
TAACTCAGTGCAAATTGGCAGCATTTCCTTAGATACATTTGCCAATTGGCATAATAAACTGGACTTGATTTACATTATATATATTTGTGTGTGTGTGTGTTTGTATGTGTGTAAAGTGCCTTGAGAAAACACACACACACTATCTGTCTATCTATCTATCTATCTATCTATCTATCTATGTAAACTACATTGAATCTGTAAATCTACTGCAGGTCAGATATTAGTTGTATCTACCTTTCATCTTGATTCCGGTATCCAGAACTATTCATTTAAATGAAGCCTTTCCCTCCTCTGTCACACCGCTTTAAAATCTAATTGTCAACTTCTCTCTTTAGTATCTAATTGTCTTCCAGGTCACAGGTCAGGAATGAGCGTAGTAATACTCCTTCCCGTGTGCCATTTTTCTGTCTGGGCCCCGCGCGCCGCATCAGTGCTCTGCCGGATCATAACAGCCCTAATCACACCGGCAGGATAGAGTCATTAATTAGGAGCAGGCAGGTTTAAATGACTAAGAGAGGAGCTGTGAGGTGAAGGGGGAGGCTTAAAGCTATCAGCTCCAAGCACAAATTCTCCAAGAAGCTGGTTTTGAAGTTGAACACCGAGGGATTTTAGCTCAGATTTACCCGGGGTCTAAAAATAGAGCTCCTTCTCAACATGACACAGTATCTTGTCCCCCTTATTTCAACGCCACTTTCAGGGATTAATATGACCTTTCCTTCACCAAAACACCTTCTTCTACCACTGCTCCTCACTTTTCATCTTGATATCTTAACCTGGCTTCACATCTGTTAGGGACAAACTTCCTCATGTAGGGCAGGAAAGATTTTAGACACAGGCTGCTCCAGGTACTCCTATAACAGGCTCCACTGCTGCTGGTCCATTCCTGATAAGGGCTTTATGTATTAATAATCCCCAGGCAGCTACAGGAAGTAAAGCAGGAGTGCATGAATTTGGTTTTTCAAGTAAAAAAAGAGAGCAGCATCAGTTGGGAAGGGGTGAGCAACCAATATGCACAGCACTTAAGACCCCTGAGGGGGAGTGATGGCTGCAGCATGTGTGGATTGGTCAGCCCTGAAGAGCTCCACAGTGATGTTGCTGAGTAGAGAAACAGCCTTGGGTAGATTAGACATTTCTTCCTTGCCCAAGTGATTTGACCACGAGCAATCTATATTTTTGTTTTAGCCTTTTTTGGTTCTCTTTTGTTGGTCTGAGCTGAGCTTTTATTTGCCTTTCCTCCATATATTCATGTCATTCTCTCTTATTCAGTGTGTTCCCACCCTTACCAGTCCATAGCACTTCCCCCCACACGTCCTACCCGGCTTCTCTCCTCAGATTTACACCACGAGGTGCAGAGAGGGTGGGTGAGGTGGGGCGGCACGCGCCGTGGTGTGACACCGCACTAAAAGGGGAGGTGACCGCAGTGCTTCCACTTGCGCTGCAGTTCTCTGATTTTTCCTGCTGGGGTCTCCTCGAGACTGGGGGATGAGCGCTAGAGAGGAGAGGGAGATAAAGCAGAGAGGAGGGAGGGAGAGGAGTGAGGAAAGGAGGCAGGGAGGCGATAAGGACAGAACAGCATGAAGCCTTGTGCTTACATCCTTTGATGAGGTACAGTGGCGTGTGGAGGGAGAAATTGCTGTGGAGAAGCATACATAGCACTGTTGTCTCCAACATTCTGACCGCCCCCCAACAGTAGCTCTTTTTCTCCCATCGCAGCAACTCAGGTGCCGTTCTGTATTTTCCCCTTCCTTCTCCCATCTTCCCTCAGCAAAATTCCCTTTTCTCTGCTCCAGCTATCTCCTTATCTGTTCCTTTCTCTCCTGCTCCCTTATCCCTGTCTCCCCCCTCTCGGTGCTTGGTAAAGGTTTTGCACTTTTCTGCCAACTGCTGCTTCTGTTCCGCATAGTCAGCACTCCTCCAAATTCCTCCCTCCTTCCCCCCGGATACTGCTGCTACTGCTGGTACCTCACAGTCAATGCATCCCATAATCTTGCGTGCTCTCTCTCTCTCTCCCTCCCTCCTCTTCTTGCTGCAGTGTTTCTGCTAATATATATTAGCATCAGCGCGGCGCACAAGCTGAGTGTGTGTGCACTGGTGAGCAGCATCATGCTGCAGAAATGATCACCTCTACTGAAAGGGTCTTTTTTTTTTTTACACATATGTTTGTCATTTTGCTGTTTCTTTGTAGCCAGGTGAGCATGTGTGTACCCCTCCTCCTGCTCGCTTTCTTCCACTCATGTGTGTGTAGTGGCGGGGTGGCGCAGGACATGGTGGCCAAGGCAGGAAATGCTGCAGGAGAGAGAAAGTGGTGGTGCTGTAGGGTAGGGAAGGTGGTGGTGGGGGGATTGTTCCTCTTCTCTGTTCCTCTGCAAAGTCCCAACCTTCATTTCTCAAACATTCCTGTGTGCATCTTCTTTCTTTTTCCTTCTCACCTTTATACTCTTCCATTCTCCTCTGGTTTTCAGTCACCCTTTCACTGACTTTGGTGAATCCCTGCACTGCTTTCAGGATTTTACTTTTTATTTTTTGGCTGAAATGAACTTCTTCTGCAGCTTTTCTTTTTAAATACAGCTGCAAGCAATTTGAATGACATGCCATGTAACTAAAAGTATTTCCGTCTGTTTAATAGCAACAGAAACTTAATTCTGCATTCACAATTTTAATTTAATTCTCTGTCATTCAGAAGGAATTTTGATGAACATCAATAAGCTCAACATGCTTCACCATGAAGGAACAAATAGACACTTAACCGCAGTTACAGACTTGTGGCTGACCGTGCATAAAATATTCAGCACTTCGCCCAATAAAGCCACATCTACAGCTATAAAGTGCAGGCTGGAGTGCGGGGTTACAAAGTTTAACTAAAACAGAAGTTGGTTTCTTCAAGAAAAGTTATTAAAAGGATGAAACTCTGACAGAAGCTGCAGCAAAAAAGTTCAGCATCCCAGCACTGGAGACTGGCAGAGCGCGAGTGCTGTCCGTGGTGCTGAAATGTGATCTGTCCCAGCAGCACAAGCACTCCCCTGCTGGACTGTCCCGCAGGACAAAACTCATGGTGGATAAGGATCTTTTGCACACTCTTTGATGTAGATATGTTTGTATTTAACGTATAATGACAAAAAGCTGGCTCCGTTTCAATATGTCTGCATGCAAATTATGGTAGTTTTGCATAAAAACGCAGTGCAACTCAAACTTGGCCGTGCAAAGCAAGAACAGGCGATGATCCAGCAGAAACCCACCTTGAAGACTTGCGATTACTAGAGTGGAGAGAAACTGAGTTATTCAACTTTTCTCATGTCTTCATCTGAGGAATAGCTTCTCATTTTGTTATTATTAACTCATGCATATTGCTCGGATTTAGTCGTTCTTACCTTGTGGTTGACAAACAGATTCTTTCCTTTGGTTTTGGAAAACAGAAAAAGTCTTCAAACATGAAAAAACTTGTTTCTTCAAATGCAAAAAGTGCAAATAAAGTAAATAAGTCTGCAGTCTTTTACATCAAAGAGAGCAAGAGAGAGAATACATTTCAGAGCAAAGAGGAAACTAAAATAAGTTTGGGAAGCAAACCGAAGCAAATAGTGAATCAAAGTGTGATGCAGTGATGGGAGGAGAAAAAAATGATGGTAGAGAGAGAGTAGGAGAGAGAAGAGAAGATAGAGAGAGTCACGGGAGAGGAACGGAACTGTTAAAGAAGAAGGAAGAGGTGAAGCCTTGATTCCCCTTCTTCAGTGAAATGTGACTCCTTTATGCGAAATATGAGAGCGAGAGAGGAAGAGAAAGTGAGGTAGAGGGAGGGAGGGCTCACAGGAGAGGGGAGGAGGAGGGGAGGAGGGTGAGGAGGAGGATAGTGGTGCATTTCTTTGAATAGGGAAAAAAAGGTTAACAACATAAACACAGTGGGCTTTTTCTTTTCTTTTCTTCCTGCTGTGAACGCGTGTCTTTTCTGAAGCCCCTCCGGATTGCGAGGCAGCCCACAGGCGAACAATCTGACCCTCAGTGGGAGAACAGAGAGAGAGGGAGAGAGGGAGAGAGAGAACAAATAACTCCTGCTTTTTACTGCAGCAGAATTCATTCACTTTTATAGTGCACTCTCTTTTTAATGCTCTTCCTCCTTCTCCTCCTCACCCCCCCTTTTTTCTCTTCCATTACTACACAAGAGACAACATCACATGAGCTGCCCTCACTGAATGTGCTGCATTCACTTCCTCTTTTCCCCAGCTCTTTCCCATCAAAAATCCGATTTTCAGCCTCATCCTCTCTCTTTTTTCTTTCTCACCTTCCTCTCTTCCTCTTTAAGCCCCCCTCACACACACAGCTCAGCTCAGTGCAGTGCAGTGCATGGGAAAAGTGGAATAATTGTGCATCGCCTGGATCTCAGTGCAGTCGGAGGGGGCTGCAGCAGTTTGTGTAAAGCACGCACACAGGCTTGATTGAGGAGATCTAACATTAGTACGGACACCACACTCTCGGGAGGCAATTAATGCACGCATACACACACACACACACACACACACACACACACACACACACACACACACACACACAGCTCTGCACCAACACGTCACAGAGGTATTCTGGAGGAAGGTGGGAAATAGATCCCCCTGTCTTCCTCTTTTTTTCCCTCCACTTCTCTTTCACTCTTTTTAATATTGAAGGTCTTGTCTACGGTGGCCTAATAGGAACACTGATTCAAGCATTAACTACATTTACAATTTAGATGTTGAATGGGAGGATTGTCCTGACAGTTGGAGGGAATAAGATCTTATCATCACTGTGGTGTCAACAAGCAGCCCATGCGGATTCTGACTCATGCATGTGTTCACAGCCACCTGTTTTCCTGTGGTTTCTCCCTTTTCCACGATGCTTGTGCTGCAAACTACTTTGCACCCCTCTGCACCCTCACCCACCCGAGAGCCCCCCACCCCCCGCCCCTTCCCCCAGCTTATCATCATGTGAATTCATGTGAATCCAGATGGTATTAGCGTGTAATTCCTAATGTTGATAATCCACATCTATATTTCTCCCTTTTTTGCTAAAAATTTTCTGCCCTTTTTCTCTCCCCGCAGACTCCTCAGACTCCTCCCTCCTCCTCCCTTCGGTTTCTCGCATCCTCTCCCTCCTCCCCCCCCGGTGCTCTATGCTCAGTTCGGTGTGTGTATCCTCTTTCAAAGGGCGCAAGGGTGGGAACAAGTCGTCCAACAAAGCATGTTACAGCGCAGACATGACTTGTCCGTCGGAAAGCGAGAAAATCGTGATAAACTGCGGGGGGGTGCGGCATGAGACCTACCGGAGCACCCTGAAGACGCTGCCCGGGACCCGCCTGTCGTGGCTCACCGAGCCGGACGCCTTCAGCAACTTCGACTACGACCCCAAATTGGATGAGTTCTTCTTCGACCGTCACCCGTCGGTCTTCTCCTTCATCCTCAACTACTACCGCACTGGGAAGTTGCACTGTCCCAACGATGTGTGCGGTCCGCTGTTCGAGGAGGAGCTGGCCTTCTGGGGCATCGACGAGACGGACGTGGAGGCGTGCTGCTGGATGAACTACCGGCAGCACCGGGACGCGGAGGAGGCGCTGGACAGCTTCGAGACCCCGGAGCCGGAGGCGCCGGACGACGACCCGGCTCTGGGCGGCGCGGACGGGGACTTGAAAAGACTGTGTCTGCAGGAGGACGCGCGGAGAGCGGGCTGGTGGAAGACCTGGCAGCCCAGAATATGGGCTCTGTTCGAGGACCCGTATTCCTCCAAATACGCCCGGGTGAGTTCCTCAGGTCTCCCAACTTGTTCCTCTGGGCTATTGTTGCATGTTTCAAGAAGAAATGTTAAAACTTTGTTAAAAAATGTTCTATTAACTCTAATTACTGCGAAAACAAGCCGTCAATATTAACTACAGGTCACTAACTGCTTGCATGTAATCTCTGGCAGGATTAAGTGGCGGTTGCCTGTATTGATTTACTGATGTTTAATAATTAATGCTGATAACTTGAGGAAAAAAATGGAAAATGGTATGTCAGCCTTATAGTGTCTCCCTCCCAGCAATTCGTCTGCGAATAGACCTTCTCTGTAAATGAGAGAAATTGTGGTTGAAAAGTAAACCGTGGAAGGACGTCCAAAGACGTCTTGTGTGACTTAAAACTGAACTTCTAAATATTTATTTAGTAATGAGAAGCGGTTATAAAACGAACGTGAAGATATTTATGACGTTTATTGATGTCTAAAAGGGGTTGAATTGGAAGCAGTTAAAAGGTTTCACATCTGAAGACATCTACTGATACAGAAATGTGATTGAACAATGAAATATGGAATGAACTCTATATGAAGATGTTTATCAGTCTAAAAGTGGTCGAAAACGAAACGATTAAAAGGTGTTTAAATAAAGACGTCTAGTTATGTAGAAATGTATGCAGAATACAGCACACAGATGTCTTTTAATGCCTAAACGTGGCAGAAAAGACAATGTTGAATAGACGTTGAAATAAAGACCTTTACATGAGGCCCTCTACTAAAACACATAGGTCTACATATGGTCTAAAAGTGTTTATAAAAAGATATCTATGTATGGACTGAAGTTTAAATGTAGTTAAAAAGTGCAAAGAAAAATCTGCTACCTTGATGCAGTTGACCACCTCCTTATCGGAGTTCAGTATTTGCAGATTAACTTATTGGCAATTTTTTTTTTTTTTTTTTTTTTTTTTTTTTTTTTTGTCTTTTTAGTTTCGTAGGGCATGTCAGAAATATTCAAGAAAATGCAGGTTTGGAAGCTGAAATAGCTAGGTGCAATGCTACTTCACACGCTATTGGCTGCTGTTTGCGAAGCAGCCAATCCGGGAGCGGTATTCATTTTCTTTGCTGCTTATTGGCTGTACCCCCAAGAGTGGAAATAAGGAACAATTGGACAAGATGGTTTTCACTGTACATCTTAATGGATATTCAGATATATTTGGTGTTTGAACTTTTAAAATAGGCAATTATAAGTGTTTTTAGATGGGATCTCAAGTTCACCGATTTTAGCAATGCACAGGCGGTTGTGGTCTCTAACCCCTGCAAACACCTGGGGTCCACCGTTTAGATGTTTGTTTGTTTTTTAAGTCTAAAGTGGCGAAAATGTGAATGAAGAAGGAGATGATTTATATGTAAATCTATTGATGTAAAGATGCAGTTAAAACGTGCAAGATAAAAAGAAGTCTTTTTAGATAAAGACATCAATTGATTTTTGAAATCTGGTTGGGAAGCTAACCATAAAAAGACATCTATGTAGGTAGGGTCGCCTCATGAGTCCTTCATGTGTCGAAAACCTAGCCGGTGAAGACGTCTGCGGATGTCAAAATGTGGTTAAAAGTGAACTTTGAACAAACGTTAACATGCAGACATCTGTTGAAATGATGTTTATATCATGAAGATGTTTAGCCTAAATGTGGCTGATCAGACCTATCTGACCAGTGACGCCCGACTTTTAGTGTTGTTGTTCAGGCTAAATTGGGAAAGGACATGTTGGCAGATAAAAGTCCAGTTTTAAACACATGTTTTTATACATCTGGGGTTTTGGTGGGTGGGTGCTCAGTTTTTTCCCGCAATCAGGCTTTCCCTTGAGAAATTTCTGGAGTCAGTCTTGGTCCAGGGTTGGGACGGGTGAGATGGGTAGGTTACAACAAGTTTACAACTGCTAATGTGGTTTAAAAATTATGATTTACACTGAAATATTTTTAGTTGGTAGAATAGTCCCAACCCCGTTCTTGAGCAGGTTTGATACATATACATGTGCCTGTAATGCATCATCCACTGGACCTCCTGCATCCCAAACCCTTCATGTTCAGTGCGTCCTGTGTGATATTACCCAGCTGCATGTATTCTAGCATCATTGTTAAGAATGTTCATGATTCCTTTACATTTGCCTTTGCTACACTCTACTGGGTTGCTGTTTTACCATTCCCTCCTGTCCTGGTTTCATGATTTTTCTTTGGCTTTCTGTCCATTACACCTAAGTTACTACTGTTGCAAAAATATTTACTGCTTTCATGGAAATTTCTAATGAAATACCTTTTAAATGCACTTGTTTTTAAGGCATGTGATCATACAGGTGGAGAAGTAACAAGTATCCCTGACTGTTTTTTTTTTTTTATCTGTGCTGGTTATTGTATTCTGAGAGCTTTCTGTTGCATACAAATCCAGCTGTTTGATCAGAGCTGCTTTCATTTTTCATATTTAGAGTCACCTTCTTGTTACATTTATTTTTTCCTTTTACTTCAATTTAATCTGTCAAGACAGTGCAAGAGAACCAGCCGGCGCTTTCACTTCATGTAGAAAAATCAGAGTGCCTGCACATTTCTGCATTTATTGATTTAAAATAAGGTGAAAATGACCAGAACTCAAAATTCAGCATAACTGCCTAGTCTGATTGGGCTGGTTTGGTACAGAAAAACAGCAAATATTTCTACTTTTGCCAAAATATTAAAACATTAACTATTACAGCTTTGACAATTTATCCGTAACACTTAAATATTGTTATTTTGCTTAACAGACTTAAACAAAAATACAGATTAACCTCGTTATTAAATAACCCTGAGAGCTTAACTGTAGCTGATATTTGCTGGTTAGTTAGTTGGACTATCTGCTCAGGTTGCCAGCCTGCAGCTCATAAATGTTTGCCTTCAGCAAGCTGACCATAACTCCGGTCTCTTACACTGGGGTCTCATCCAGAGGACTTTCAACCTGTCCAGGAAAGGTTTGATGAAAGCTTTAATGGTTTTGAAAGGCCAACTTTTTAAAACCGTGGAATACTTCCTTACCAGTACCTCCCTCCCCCTATTTTAGGAAAAGGATATCCACCTGGTGGCCTTTACAGAGACATCCATTTACACCTTTTCAGGCACAGACCTGGCCTAAGTTCTCAGCAGAAATGGAGGAAACTATTGAGCTGTTATTGTCTGGGTTAGGCCACCCAATCTGTCAGATTGAACCTGGACTCAGACAGGAAGTGCTTCTGTAACTGTCTTACCCCCGGTGGGATTGATTTCTCACTACTTCCAACACTCCCTAACCCCTATCCACAGATAAAAACCGGATCATTTAAAATCATGACTGAAAGAGTGATGCACCTAAGATCAGAATCGGGCAATTTTCAGTTTTTTGGCTTTGATCAATGATCGGCAGATCAAATACAGAAAAAATCTTTTTATATATTAAACAAAGAATTCCCACTGTTTTGGGTCTATCAGCCCAAAAACCCAGCACAAAGGATGCACAGGATTCAGCGTTTAAGTTGAATAAAATTTAGGTAAAGGTGAGGGACATATGCTTAGCAGTTCCTTCTTCTGCTGGATTCAGAACTTTTAATCTCTGTCGACATATAGAGGATTTATGTTTTATAGTCCTTGGAATAAAAAGTCTTAAACCGGTCAAAATCAGATTCGGCTGTTTAGATTAAGGAAAACCGGAAATCGGTCTCGGCCAGTAAAAGCTGTATTGGTGCATGCCTACTCTAATGTCTAATGGGATGAAAATATCTTCATGATCTGGACTTTAACATGACAAGAGCTGATCTGATTTGCTTTATTTATTCAAGTCATTTTCTGTTGTTGGATAACCAGCAAAATCTGATCATGCATCACCCAAAATCACTTCCATCATTTCCATGTTGGCTGTAAAAAGTGGTGTTTGCGACACCACTGTGGGGTTATGGAGAGTGCAGAGCAGGTAGTAGGTGGAATTGATTTCAGAGGCTGCACTGAACTGGTTCCATTTGTGGGTGAATTTCGCCCCATTTCACTGCGTCCTTCTTCTACCATGTATGTCAAACAGTAATGTGACCCCAATCAAGCTTTTCCTTTCTTTTCTTTTGTCCTCACTGCTCCTCCTTTTTTAACCATCACATTATGTGATGAGGTGCAACCTTTTTTGGCTTTTATTGTTTTTCTCTATGATGAAAACTGAATGTAAAGAAAAAACACAAGGTGATTCAGACAGAGAAGGGGGGGATGAAATCCCATCGTGTAAATGCACCAAAGGCAGATGAGAGAGGAAGAAGGAGATGAGAGCAAACATAAAGAAAGATGGGGGTGGTGCTGGTGGGGTGGCATTACTCAAATGATTTCAAGGGGGGCTTGTTTGCATGGCTGTGATGTAATGCACCAGTAATCAATGTTCTGATCGGAGCATTCGACGCTTATATTTGCCGTTTTTTACTCCCTCCTTCCTAATTTCACTTTCACCGCTCATGACTGTGTGAGGCTCACACGTAGAATTTACCGTAGTAGTGCACACATGTACAGCCATATATACACACAAGCTGGTGTCTGTGCTGGCTTTTCTGCTGCAGTAGACACGAGAGAGAGAGAGCGAGAGAGAGAGAGAGCTGGAGGAAGAGGGAAAAAGAGGCGGTGGGGGCATGAAACGGGAAATGGAGAAAGGGGAAGGGGAGAAAAAGAAAAAGGACTTTAGCAGAAGCCTGAGAGGGGTACAGACTTGGGGGGTAGAAAGATGGAAGAGGTGGTGTGACAAGCATAGAAAGAAAGATGCTATGTGTTGGGGGTGGGGTCCTTCTCTCTTAGCATCTTCGATTATCTGTGAAGGCTTGAACCATCCAATCTCTCCCTTCCCCCCCATCTGCCTGCTAATCGACTGATGTTTCATTGACTATCTGCCCTTTTTGCCTCTCTGAATATGCGAGATGCTTCGGCTCATTCTGGACTTTTACAAAGTAAACTGACTGCTACCCATTGACTAATGGATTCATCAGATCGGATGCATCTCAGCCGCATCCGCTTTTTAGAACTGATTGAAACCAGGTTGACATGGACCTTACAGTGGAGACAAGGCTTCATGTAGATCCTGACCTCGGTTCATTTATACCCATTGTTTAGTCTTTTTGAACTATTCTAATGTTGTTCTCAGATGAATTTCTTTGTGTTTTGTCAGTGAAGCCTTCTAAATTTGGTTTAAGATGCAAGCTCCACAAAAAAAATCACTTTTTGTGAATTTTAGGACTTTTTAAATTCTTATTTAAAAAGTACCTCTTTTTTTCCAAGAAAAACACAAAAAAGCCATTTTTTCCCCTAAACCATGTACCCAATGTGGAATTTTTTAGTTGGGCATTTCTCAAAGTCTGGGAGTGTCAAAAAGTGGCAGCAACACCAATCTTGATCACTTTTTAGTTTTTGTGAAAAGCCATTAAAAAGTTATTAAAAAGGGGATTTATTTTTTTCCAACCCTTTAATGCAAATCGGTAGATTAACTGCATATATTGGAACGTATTTTCACCTAAAGCTGAAATGTCCAAAGCGCAGCCAGATAGCTATTGGTGGCAGAAATAAATAGACATTTAAAAGTGCTTCAGGGGGAAATTTTCACTGATGCGAGGCCTTTGAAAAACGATGCATGCAGTGCCTTTTACTCAAAAGCCCCTTCGGTGAACCCGTTCATTAAAATTAGCGAAACACAGCTTTGCCCTGTTCTTGTTCATGCGAATACAAAAACATCCCAACAGAAAATAGAAAACATAGCAAAACATTTTAGGAAACGGTATGCCTTTCTTTTTATAGTTTTTATAGATTCTAACAACCCTTTTCTACAAAAATCTTTGTTCATTTCAATAAATTGAGTTGAGTTTATTGTTAAGAAGGGAAAACTGTAATTTCACAATAAAATTATCCAAGAGTTTTTTAATAAAAAAGTCTATGCTTATTTTTGCAGCCCACTAGTGCTTTTATTTTAGCGATTCTGGCCCATGTGGCAAAAAGTTTGGTTAAAAGTCAGTTTTCCACTGACTTAGAGGAAGCAGTAATATGGAACATGATCTCAACACAATACAATGTTAAAAAAAAACCTAGACGCCTCCCTGGTGAGGTGTGCAGGGCATGACCCAGGACACTCTGGAGGGACTATGTTTCTCGGCTGGCCTGCGAACGCCTTGGGATTCCCCCGGAGGAGCCGGCAGAAGTGGCTGGGGAGATGGAAGTCAGAGCCTCTCTGCTTTGGCTGCTGCCTCCGGATAACGGAAGATCATGGATGCATGGATGGATGGATGGATACAATGTAAAAGAAAAAAATTGAAACATGCGTTTTAAATGCAAAGGTACAGAAAATGAATCTGTTTAAGAGGCATTAAAAAAAACACAAAGAAAAAAGAAAGATTATTGAAAATCGTCCCCATATGTAGAATCTGACCAAATTGTGAAAAAAAATCCGTAAACATCAAAAATTAGACAAACATAATCATAATAATAAAACAAAAAGTATCAAGGGGACAAGGAGGGTTGAAGCTTTGATCTGCTGATATTTTAGCCAACTGTGATTTCTTTTTTCAGTTTTTTTATTTGAGCAGTCATTAATTTGTTATATTCGGAGCAGAGGCGACATACGCTGCTGGTATAAACGAGCAGGATTTTACGCTTTTAAGACAAAGTTTAGATTTTAAATGGTCTTTTTCAAGTTCCCCATTGGCACCTTTAGCATTGGTAATGGCAAACATCGGACTCTCTGTGTATTCTCTAGGAAATGTAGGTCCCTACCTTAACTTCAGGATCCCTAAAGACTTCCGACTCTTCTAAATCCAGCATTCTTCGTAACATGCAGAGGTTTTAAGGATAAAACAGGACAACTTTACAGTAAATAGGTTCATCTTTCCTGGTTCCTGAAGTCGGTTCTGGATCTATTCAGTACTTCGCAATCAAAGGTCTGTAAGGTGGGTACAAATTAACATCCTGTGACAGACGGCTCCTTTTCATACCTTAAAGAGTTCTGAATGAAATGATAAAAATGGCAAAAGTATCAAATACTGAAAGATCAAGCATTTGGTACTGCTTGAAGTCCTGCTGAAGTCCAGCTTCTTGTTGTAGAATCCAGACAGACCAACCACCACACCTCTGAAGAAATTAGCTTACTTTTAGTCTTCTTCCATAGGTAACAGCTTCCAGACCGAAGAGTTTTGTGTTTTGGTAAGGTGCATTCATTGGTTGAAAAAAAAAACAAAAACCCCAGATATCTGTGTTTCGGGTCACCAGTCAAGGCTGGTTGAATCTGAAAATCAGCCAGTTCTCATCATCAGCTGATTGCTTTGTCCATCTCAACCAGTTTAGACTGCTGTGAACTCTACTTTTATTATTTAAACCTGTTTTTTTCCCACACATATTTGTTTCTTTTGTAACTATTTTTCTGAAAGTCGTATTTTACGATATCACCTTATTATATTTTTAGTAAAAAAAAAAAAAAAAAAAAACAGACTGGAAAAAGGATACAATGGATTTCATAGACTCCTATGTAATTTGTTGTAAAGAACTGCCGTTTAGGGAAGGTAAATATGGGTTTTAATTTTATAAAAAGTAATATCACCTACTAAAAGCTCTGTTCACTTAAGGATATGAATAAAAACTTTTCTTCACATCTTTGCCTTATAGCGGTGCACTGATAAGATCTGGACTCTGACGTCCTGTTGTTGCCCGTTTATCCTGCGGGTTCAGTTCTGTTTTGGTTACTTCCAGAAGGACACCGTTGCCTTTGTCAGAAATCTCCTGACGAAGCATCATTTGTAGCTCAGCATGTTCCAAAGACACCCCCTTTGCCCCTTCTAAAACCAGACACCGTGTGCCTGAATCTGATTCGTTTCTGGTGGAGCAACGCAGCTTCCAGAGCCCACTTCGTCCCTGAAGGTCGTGTCTGGACGGCTCAATCATTCGCCGTTCTTTTCCACTGTGTTCAGCGCAAAGGTCCGTAGTGCTGTCATAAACACAATGATGATGACCTGTCAGGAATGGCCTCGGCACAGGTCATGTCCAGGTACAGCATTACACAGCTGAAAATGCACAAAACATATGATGCCACCCAAAATTTGAGATTTTGTTATCAAAGTCCTGAGTCATAGGCATGAAATGTTAAAGGTTTAAACTCTACCACTTGTAAAAAGGCCTAAAATAAATGATCTTTTTATTAAAATAGCATCTTACAGGAAAAAATTACATAAAAAAAGACTATTATGGGTATATTTATCCCTTGTTAAGAAATAGTATTTTTTGCAAAAGTACAGTTTTTTAAAACTTTTTAAAAACTTCTCCTCTTCTCTTTATAACTGCTTTTGAAACTTGCTTTCTTCATCGTTACTATCATGTGTCGTCCTGGTTTTGCTCGTTGACGCCAGATGGTGTTAGTACTTTCTGTGACATCGCTGCACTTTGTTTATCTATAATGTTAATTCAGCGCTAAATATTTTTTTAAAAAGTACATGTTCTTTTATTTTCTGATATTTTTGTTTCACATTAACTTAGCAGTTCTATACGTTTGTTGGAATATTTTGCACTAATTTTGGTTTGAAATTGATGAAACCACCTATTTTTGTGAATGCGGCCAGAGATCTCAACCAGATCTTGCGGTTTCAGCTCCTTCTTTGTTTTTGGATCACAGCATGCACCATCAAAATCTAAAACGGGTCTGTCACATTTTTAATTCACCAGAAGAGATCTTTACCTCTCCTATACGGAAATGTACTTTAAACGTGGTTAATTTGTTGGAAACGCAGATGTTTTAAATTCACAGCATTGAAATTCAACTTTTAGCAGCGGATCCACATTGTTTCCATTCAAACCCCGACCCTGCCGAAAGGCCTATTTCCCACTTCCATTCCTGCTCCTCTCCCTGTGGGCTGACTCTGAAAATAGCAATGAAAGGAAAAGGAGGCCTTAATTTCATTCTCCGGTGGCAAATCTGTTCCTCCATTACTGCTGAGAGGATGAGACTTGGTGCTTGTATCATGTGTGTATAGATGGCACTTGCCCAATGCCAAAATCTGCCTTGCCAAAAAAAAAAAAAATAAATAAAAAAAGAAACATTATTCCTTGATGCTCAGAGAGTTGATTAAGATAAATTGTATTCTCGGAGCAGCAGGGGTGTGGCGGTTTGTCAACTTGGCGTTCCTGTGCCTGCAGTTGGTAAATATACCTCGTTCTGTTTCATTTTTCCCTGACAAAGTTTTGTTCCACCGGCCGTCTCATGTTGTGTTGGCATCCTCAGAAGTCGCTGTCCCTCTGTTTGCTGCTTTGTAATCTGAGCACTCTCTGTTGGCAATACTTAACTGGACAGAGGCTCAATGTCTCATAATAAGGACGGACACAAGATTTTGTGTTGAATAAGCAAGAACTGCCTTGTGGGGAAAAAACTGAAGCATGGTTTACAGAATGCAGAGTCAGAGCTCGATTTGTTTCGATAAGCCAAGGGAAAGATTACATATGATGCCTTTTGGGGCATATCAAGGCTTTCAAACACCAAGGCTTTTTGCGTGAATTTCTTTCTTTATGTTTCTCTATTTTCTACCCCTAGGTCCCACCCGAGTTTAAAAATGTTCAAGGGCCTGAAAGGTGTTTTGGCACCATATGTAGAATATTTCGAATCCTGCACAAGCTTCTTTGGCACACTGCATTATGCGGCAAAAACCCAGAAACAGCGCTACCATGGTAATGGACCAATATGATCTCACCATGGAGGCTTTACGCATATTCAGAACTCTCATATTCTATTGCACACAATGGGTAACACACTAAGTCGTGATACACCCGAGAACATCTCAAGACTATCCGCATTCTGGCTAATTTTGAATTTTGAATATGGTGGTGGTTTCTTAAATATCACAGAAATGAACACAGACAAGATACAAATGGATTCACACTTTCATCAGAGGTGGTGGAAAGCAAAACTTTAATGTTTTGTTTTTCCTAAGAATATGTTTTAAATGACATTATCAATCCTCCAAACACTAACACCAAAATATTTGCCTAGAATTTTATCCTTTTGTATTGAACTGTACCCAATCATGAAAACATGGACTGCAAGGATACCTGAGTCAGACTTTAAAGGAAGTAAATTATGCATTTTACTTGTAAAAATAAATCAAATATCTTATACTTAACAAGATTTATAACTTCTGTGCAAAAAGTCAAAAGTGAGCGGTTATTTGAAATGTTGGAAGCCTTCTGTGCTGTAATTTAAAAATATAAGTTAATCTTGCTATTTAGACTAAACAAATAAATATAGTTTCATTGCATATTTTTCTAGTAACCAACAGGAAGTAACAAGCCACTTACCAGGTTAGACATCTACAGATATACATTAAGTGAAAATTAAAGTAATTATCTGCGGATGTTAGCGCTAGTATTAGCATTCTGGGTTAACTCGAAGACTGCAGTGCATTATGGTCTGTTTCGACTGATGCGATGTACTGCTTTCATGCATTACTTTTACTTTATGTTTTACTTGACTGCATTAATAGCAATCTTGAACTAAGAAAAATGAGCATTTTCAAACACCACAACAAAGTGGCCAACTCTCTTTTGCTTATAGTTTATTATGTAGTAAATAAGTTTACAACCTGAACACAGCTCAATATTGTCTTTGTTCCATGTCTCATAATAATAATGGAGCAGCCCATTATGCCTCTCCTTTGTACTTGACAACTCTGTGTCACTGGTTTGGTTGTATTAATTTATCTTAACCAGTTTAAAGTCTTTCCATTTGTTGGTTTTTATCTGCTTGAGGACGAGTTGAAGTCGGACACTAAATAATCTGTAAAAGTTTTCTGTATATGTTGATGTTATACAAATTAAAATAAATAAGTTTTAATTTGTGACCTTATGGTGACAGAAGGATTTCGGTACTTGTACACAAGTATTCCTTCTGGATATTCGTCTTACGGATACATCAAATAAATGCTGTTTGCATCTCCATTTCAGGTATTGGCTTTGTAAAAGCAGTGCGGATGCTGCTTCTCTTCATGTCTGGCCATGTTTCTCTTTCACTTCAGCCCATTTAGCCCTGCCAGTTAAGTGCTGAATCAGCGCACTGCAGCTCCATACAGACGGTCAATTAATTGGACCTTGTGATAAACCCTGGACATTTTGCTCTTATGCTCTGGAATTAAAAATGATCCAGAACACTGGGCGTAGCAGAGAGAGCGCTCTTAGAGTGCCAGAACCGATTACAGTGGTGGGAGTCTGAATTTTGTAAATGGGGCAAGTCTTGTCAAATGACGCGAGGGAGCAGGGTTTTGTGAGCTATAATCAGAAAAACTGGCACATGCATTGGGACATGCATCTATAATCAGCGTTTGATGATGGAAACATTTTGTTTTAATCATTATAACAGTCTAAGTCAAGTTAGAAACTTACCTGTTAACATGCACATGCTGCAGTCTGATAAAGATTTTTGTATAAAGACATTTACACCCTTTCCAATTTATAAATATCCTGTTCTATCTGACCCCTTTCTTGCAACACGTGAAGCATAACTCATTCCCCATTAGTTTACCCTTTCGCACTGGCCCATACACAGTTAAGTGTTGCTGCCCATAAACCATTTGGCACCTACACAACACCGATAAATCACTTCTTCTGATGTATCTCCTTATGTCTCCTTACAGACGGATGGGAATGTCATGTGAACACAAGCAAGTAACTGTGCCATAAACCAACACAATCAATGTTAAGTCCAATGTACTGCTTTCTACATTAGATTATTTTGGGTCTGGTGAAATAGACTTTTTTTTTTACTGTCAAGCTGTCATCACATGACCAGAGACTGACCAGAGGTCGAAAATCAGAGTTATTAAATTTTTTATGAAGGAAAAAAAATTACTTTGGTTATTTCAGTAGTTGTAATACAAGAAGCTCATATACTTTCTGCACTTAATACACAGTAAATGCCTTGATTTTGTTAACCAATGTGCCATAATGTGAAGATGTTCGGTTATTGGACCATGATGGTTATGACTACACTGTATATCGCGAATATATCGTCATTGCAATATCAGTATGTGCAATATTCATATCGCAAAAGACTGTTTGGAGTGCAATAATTATTGGATAATATATTTTAAGGGCTCTTAAGTTGTATTTTTCATGTTGATGCAATATTTAGCCAGTAGGACAAAGTATCATGGCAGCAAAGCTCACACCGGACACAAGTGACATTGTCAAAAATGCTAACGGTCGCATAGAATAGGAAGATTAGAAAGAGAGGAAAGAAAAAACAAGGCATATATGGCACCTGATATCGTCATCACAATATTTACTGATATTATTGCCATCGCAAGATGTTGTAGTATTGTGCAGCCCTAATGATCATAAATAAAGCAGACAATAATCCAATGATTTTTGGTATATCATAAGACACAAACGTCAGTGTATTTTGTTGGGATTTTATGTGACAATCAAAGCAGCACTGAATAGGGAAGTTGAAAGTGTTTTTTAATTGTCTTTTACAAAAATAATCTATGTCCTGCAATTATTACTTTGACCCCTCCCCCCAAAAAAAGAAAAAATAAATAAAAAATCCATTGAGCATCCATCAACTGACAGGCCAGGGAAGGAGTGCATATATCAGAGGAGCAGCCAAGAAGCCCATGGTTATTCTGGAGGAGCTTTAGAGATTCACAGCTCAGGTGGAACAATCTACTGATCAAATAACTATCAGTTGGCCATTTTTCAAATATGGCTTTATTGGGGAGAAAGAAAGTGGTCATAAGCAGTATTGATTGCAGTTTGTTAAAAGTCATGTAGGGAAAACACCAAACGTGGAAGAAAGATTTCTGGTTAGATTACATCAAAAATCCCCACTGTGGCAGCATCATGTTGTAGGAATGTTTTTTATTTTTTTTAGCAGGAAAATGGCAGCAGGTTGGAGCTGATGGGAAGATGAAAGGAACGAAACACAGGGCAATCCTGGATGGAAACCAGTTAAACCTTCACAATCCAATGAGCCACTTTTCCTCTCAGTCCAACTAAATAAAGCTTGTGTAGAGCCGCAAATATTTAGAAAGAAGACAACTGATCACTTTATCTGCTATAATAAATGCGTTGTCATTTTTAAAGAAACAGTACATAGGATAGAATAGAATAGAATAGAAATATCCTTTTTTGTCCCACGATGGGGAAAGTTCTGTGCAACAACAGCAAAGTGGAAGTGACAGGCAGTAACAGAAAAAGAGACTCATACAAAGATGATAAAATATATATAAAAACAGAATAAAGAATACAAATATTTACCTATTTATTTTCTTTTTAGGTTTTAATGTGAAGAAAAACAAGACAAAAACATGGATCTGTTTTCTTCTATAGGATGTTGACATTTATTGAAAGTTATGTTAAAAAAGGTACATACTTTCCAACCTAATGACAAGAAAAACAGATTATTACTGCTCAATATTACTGCTATTTATAGTGTCACTCTGTTGTGAACATTCAATCCAATTATTCCATATCTATCTATCTATCTATATATATATATATATATATATATATATATATATATATATATATATATATATATATATATATATATATATATAGCTAGATATAACATTAGTTGGTCCATCAGGTAAAATTATTCAGAGCAATTGTGGAAGGTCCAAAGTGCCACTTGCAGCTCCAGACCCGCAGGTTGAAGTCCCCTGAGTTAGAGTCTGAAAAGGCATTTGGCCCAAAGTATGGTTCACCCTCCACCAGGAAAATAACTCTTAACATGCAGCCTGAGCTACAATGCAATGGTTTAAAAAAAGTGGTCCCCAAGCCTGGTCCTCAGGGCCCCCTGTTCTGCATGTTTTAGATGCTTCCCTACTCCAGCACAACTGATTCAGGTGATTGCATTACCTCTTTAGCATGCCCCCAATTGCTGCAGAAGCCTGTCAATCACCCATTTACTTAAGCCAGGTGTGCAGCAACAGGGAAACTATAAAACATGCAGGACAGTGGGTCCTGAGGACCAGGCTTGGGGACCTCTAGTCTGAAACAACCCATATGCATGTGTTAGAATGGCCTAGACAAAGTCTAGATCTAAATCCAACAGAGAATCTGTGGCAAGATTTTTATGTATTTTTTTTGGTCTCAGTAGCAAAGGTGGTTCTACAGAGTTCTGACTCAGGTGGGTTGAATGTTAATTATAAAGAGCTTTAAACCACATTTGTGGCTATAAAGTGATAAAATGTGAAAAGCTGTAAGAAAAAAAAAATACATACAATTAAATTAAAGACTCATCCAACTCATTAAGACCTGTTGCAGCATCCAAGCCTATCTAGAAGACCTGGGGTCCCCAGGTCTAAACAAGGAGTGGGACGGATCACATATGTGTTAAAGCCTAAAGGCCTTGTGCTTACCTGGTTGTTACTAATACTTGAACATGCCTGGCAGGCCTTGTGTCATGATGTAGCACTTAAACAGTCAGACTTGGTGCTTGCTCATTCTCTTGGCAAATGACATTGGAGAGTGTTGCTGCGATGAGTCCTGTGTGACCATCTGCTTCCTGATCGTCCCTCCTGTCCCTGTCCAAGTGGCAGTGGAGTGGAGGTGTACAAACACATGATGGTTTTATACAGAATACTGATTTTGAGAGGTATCTGATGGTTTAATTCAAATTGTACACCTTGTATGACTTTTCACTGTCTCCTCTGTGGCAGAGCTGCAGAATAGATTGTGGGATGTTACTTAAGCACAGAGGGACAAAGACAAAGGACAAAAGGGTTTGGAAAGGGAGGAGGAGGTGTAAAAAGCAATCGGTCATCATAGCTAATGGAATAGAAGTGAGCGTCTTGGACAGAACAAGCAGGACAAGAGAACAGATGGAGAAAGGGATGATGACTGCAGAAAAAAAAACCAAGGGACTTGCACATATAACCTGCAGAGATTGGGACGGAACAATGTTCTGACAAGAAGGAAGAGATGTGTACGGTTCAGTCACCTGCAGGCAGTCTTTGTTTGTCTTTAGAGCTGTTTTGACAGGACTGCAGTGGAAATAAAATAGAACGGACCTGAGTGCTGTGGAGCACATACGACACGGTGACGTGTCGACTTGAGTTGGTGTGTGTTTTTGCTCGTGTGTGTGAGGGAGCGTGTTTTAAAGTGCATTTATTCAGCTGTGTCATGTCAAAGCGTTGACTCATTCGGGGGAATCTCTGAAACAGAAGCTCCACCAGTGATTGAAATTTTACCAGGATATCTTCCAGGAGTGCTGACCTCAGAGTAAGTGTTGGAAGAATGTAAGTATAGCGCTCTGAAAATAAAATATATGCCAGGATTACCCAGAGCAGGAGCTAATTATATCTCGCAACCTTACTTAAGCTCCCAGCATTCCTCTTCATTCATCTCCAAGGTGCCTGACAAACCTGTATCTCCTTCCACGAGCTCATCTCTCCTACATTTCAGATTCTGGGTAAATCCCGATGGATGGTGGAAAAGCCCGTCCTGCCTCAGACATTTGCCCCCACTCGTGTTGATTGCATTATCTGGGAAATAGCAGCATTTCATCTGCAACAGATGATGGCTCACAGAGGAAGATACGGTCACTAGAATTCGATAACTCCAGCAGTATTGTTTTCTGCCATTTGGCACTGAATCCTTCCTTCAAAATGATCCGAGGTGCCTCACTTTGTTAGGGCTGATGCGATCCAATGACACCGTGAGGGGTTTGTGCTGCAGTACCTCTTCAATGGTCGAGCTCTGTCATTATGGTGTGTGCATAAAAGCCTCAAAATAAAAGCTATGGAAACCACAAATTGTTGCATTCTGAGTTTTTAGTTTTTGCTTAACCTCCTCACTGTACTTTTATGAGACGTAATGGAAATACGTTATGCAGTATCAAAGATTATTGGAAGATCCTCGATACTCTGAGTTATACAGTATGTACAAATAAGCAGGTTTCAGTTGTATTTATTTTATAGGAATTGTTAAAAAGCAAATGGTAAATGGCCTGTACTTGTATAGTGCTTTGTCAAGTCCAGACGACCCCAAAGCGCTTCACACTACATTCAGTCATTCACCCATTCACACACACGCTGATGGTGACAAGCTACTGGATAAAGGCGACCAGGCCCTCTGACCACCACCAGTAGGCAAGGCGGGTGAAATGTCTTGCTCAAGAACAGAGCGGGGATCAAACCAGCAACCCACTGATTGCTGGATGAACTCCTACCACCATCGCCACTATCGTCCCTTGTAGAGGGGGTGTGTGATGAAAAAGTTGTTTGAACTGTTGCTGTATAGCAAGAAGTTTCTTGATTCGAGTTTGCATGTTTTACCCATGCTTCCGTGGCTTCTCTCCGGCTACTCTGGTGTCTTCCCACAGTCCATGAACATGCTTGTTAGGACCCTTACTTCCAAGTGTGTGGGTCACACTTATGTTTCCCCCCATGACCTTGTAAGGATTAGTGGGTATAGACTGTGGATTGATGGATGGATCCTCAACAACAGTATGTCTACTGTGGATCATTTCAAGTTCCAAGGAGTCACTCTTTCTTGGGACTTGAGATGGTCCTCAAGCATAGACACTGTTCGGAAGAAGACCCAACAGAGACTGTATTTTCTGCATAAACTCGAAGAAGTACAACCTTTCACAGGAACTGTTGGTCATCTTGTACACACATTATTCCGTCCATCCTGTCTTCGTCCTTTGTCACTTTGTGGTTTGTTTGATCCACAGAACAGAACCAGACTGCAATGAACAATTAGGTCTGCAGAGAAGATCATTAGTACTGACCTTCCTTCTATCTAAGACTTGTACAGCCCTAGGGTCAGGAAAATGGCAGCTAGCATCTCTGCAGATCCCACACATCCTAGACACAAACCATTTAGACTTTTTCTTCCAGGTTAGTGCTGCAAAACACTATTTGCAACAACCAGCTGCCACAGAGGCCAGTTCTCCCTCTCCCTACCCCCTGGCTGTCTGATGAACACTTAACTGTCAGAGTGCCCAGATCAATACCAAGAAATCTGCATGTAAAGATGTATGACATCCTGTTATAACTCTGTTTGAGACTCTTAATTTGAAATAGAAAGAAAGTAGTTTTTAAGTTGTCTTGTTGTGTTGACCGAGTATTACATAAGCATTGAAGAAGTTTCTAATACTTTTAAATTGGTTATTTGGCAACATTTAGGGACACAGTAGAAAAAAGAAACTATGACAGAGTGACAGAAAGTTTTATTTCACTGAAAACTTTCGAAAACATTCTAAACTCTGATCTAAAACTGAGGTACCTACTGAACTGCAATTTTTGTGTACTGTTACACATTTAATAGACTAGTAAGAAATGGATTGTTCATATTCATCAGTCTGGCATTTTCCATAGGATTTACACCTTGTCCATTTTGTATGCAGTAAACTCTAAAGGGATTCTTCCTCAGTGATGTTAAAACAGTAATTTATTATTGTAACCCTCTCGAACTAGTACTCACACAACACACTTAGCAGTAACTTTATTGAGTTTCTAAATGAAGGTCACAGTTGCTTACCAGAGATAAGACATAATTCACCCGATCCTGGACTGGAAACCACGGCTTTGGTTGCCCTTCAGGACACCGTTCTGTATTTCACATCGTTAAAATGTTCATTTTTCATGCCTCATTTTCATGATTTCAGATCATCCTTCAATGTCTGCTTATCATTGCTGACTCTGCAGCACTCATCGCCCGTTTGCTTTGCCCTCTAGTAGAGTTTCCGCACAGCCTGCCGTACCGGTTGCTGCTTGTCATACTAATGCCGATCAAACATCACTATCATCTGTGTGTGAAACAGAAACTCTGATTTAACAAGAATCTTTAATATACCTTTCTACGTTACACTTCTGTCAAGGTCACTCATCGTTAACCTGACCACTTCGGGTTTTTCATCAATCAATCAATCAATCAAAAAAAAAATTATCATTATCAGGATCAGCAAACGATCCCAATTTTTGCTCTCGTTCCTCTACACTCATCCTCTACACCAGCTGTAGGAGCAGTATTTGGCTTAGTCTTGTCCTTGGTGCCTGAAAGCAGAGGCTAACGCAGTGGTTGTCATGGTGACAGAGAGCCAGGCAGGACTGTGGTAATACTGTAATGATAAAGCTCTTCTGGATGGTGCCGCAGTAAACACTGCGCCACTAGGGTCCCGTTAAAGAAGAGCGCAGCGCATCGCCTTGCATGTAAAAAAAAGAGATATCTGTAGAGCTAATATCAGCTCAGACAATCTCTCCTCAATTATATCACTTACATTCATGCTCTCGCAACACCTCCTCCTGTCTTTATTGCAGTCTCACTCTCCGATGCCCTGCTCCCTTCCCCCCTAATTTGTGCAGATTTGCAACGATCTCTTCTCCCCCCTCGCCTCTTCATCTCCTTTTCCCTCCATTCTTTCAGACTCGCTATCGCTACACAATTAATGCTCCCTGTCATCAGCGTCCTTCTCTCAAAAACTCTTTTTCATTCACTCCTCTCCTTTCTGCTATTCAAAATTTGTGTTGATGATCTTTCCACATCTAATTTCAGAGTGAAGCCATAGATGTTGTGGTAAAGGGGGATGCGGGTGACTGGGAGGAGGTGGAGGGATTCGGTGTTGGACCTTGAAGGTCACCGGGATGCAGGTGTCGCACGTGGTAGCAATACTGTCGAAAATTCAACACGCTCCGGCTTCCCGCGGACGTTACAGCGAGCCTGCCCGATTGAATATTCAAAAGCGCCGACATGGCTGTTCTGTCACACACACCTTCACGTTGCAGCGCGGAGCGGGATGGCGGGAGAGAACAGAGGCAAAGTGCCGGAGGAGATAAATAAGTGTGAAGTGACAGATTGCTGCTTCTCCTTTTATCATCTTCCTCCACCTCTCTTCTTTCTCTCCATTTTCTCCATCCTCTCATTCCTCACCGTCACTTCGGTGCAGTGCTCCTGCAGCTAGCGCTCACTATCTGGGACCAGCACAGACACCTTCTGTGCCCATAGGCTGTGTGTCCACATGCACAAACTCATCGACACTTGTGTGCTACTTGCAGATTTGATGCATAGCTTTAAGAACATTATATTAATGTTCATCAGTGGGAGTGATTCTCCTAGACAGAGATTTCTACTTCATTTGTTGCTGCATGGATTAATAAACTGATCTATTGCTAGGATCTACAATGTAATCCACTCTCCCAGTATTAAAGTGCTATTGGATCTAATTACAGAAACAATGATTTTCATCTTTGCCAACATTTGATTGTGGCTTTTACCCAATCATGATTAGATTGGCTGTGGTTCTAAAGCAGCACTATAATTTCTAAAACTGGAGAATCGAGTCTAGACATTTCCTGGAGTTACCGATTGACAGTGATGAACAAAAAAGAATGGTGTTTCAGTAAAACCCTTTTATACTGCTGGAAATCTTCCAAAGCAGTGGGAGACTGGAGCAAATAGGAGTCCGGTCATGATGTAAAAAAGTAGACCTGCAGAACTTTTTCTTTCCAGAGCCTGTGCAGCTTACATCTAAGAATCGCTTAATTTTTTACCAGCTTTACCAGCTCAGACCAAACTGTTCCATTGACCAGAATATTAAAATTTCAGCCTGATTGGTCAATTGCAAACTCAAAAATCAAAACTTTTTCAACACAAGAAGGCACACTATATCAGTGCTACCTGGTCACCCTGACAATACCACTCTTTGAACTCTAACTTAGCTATAGCTGTGATCAAAAATGAAATCAAATAAATCAGTGTTATGGATGTATGATTTTGTGGCCTTTTTTAATCTCTTTGCTGCTCTAATTAAATATATCTGCCCTACTTAGTTGCTTATCTGCCGCACCGCTCACTGCTACAGCTTACACAAACATAACCACTGATATCACATAAAGCTCAACACATAGTCAAGGATAAACTGATACAAGAGGATGACACCCTTTAGGAGGGTTAAGACTGAGGCATAGATAAAAGCAGGGCTCACGCTCCAATCTTTGCTCCTATCGGTTCATCCTTAAGATGGGCTGGGGGGAGCCCGGTACCGAAGGTGAATGTCACTCTGTAGCTGTTCATTTGTATACTCTGTACACTGATCATTTTGGCATTAAATCTTGATTTTATACTTAACCATTTCTCATTATTTCACAAGGTAAATACTTTGCTGGCTTTAGTGGTTGGGTCTTGGAACTGGAGAGAAACGAACTTGGTGGTACAGGAGGTGGAGCGAGGGTGATCCCCCATCAACAAGAGAGATGTTAGAAGCTGTTGTAAAGAAAGCTATATTATCTGTACTATATTATTAGATGCATGTTGACTGTTCAGTTATTCAGATACAACAGGTGAAGTGAAGAAGTAGAGCTCCAGTTTTGGTCACTGGAAACAACTTGACCGAGAGCAGATTTCCTTGAATACCAGGAAGGCAAAATTGAGCTCCTTTTAGTGTCAGTAAGGTGTTTAAACGTGAAGTCAGAGGAAGCGCAGTGATGTAAGTGTTCAAACAAAAACTTTTCTACGACATGTTGATACCTGACTGTGTCCTTTTCTCAGGCTTTGAGAGTGCAAGAGAGAGCAAGACTTTATAGAATAATCAGCATTGCTCTGTTTTATTGTTTTGAGCATTCAACTGTAATGTAACATGCTAGATTTAGGCATGTTCTGACCCTTTTAGTAATCCCACAGATAAGCTAAGGGTCTACCATCTCTTAGAAACATGGAGATTGTTGTTAGTAATGCTAATCATGCTAATCTGAACTATAAGATAGTTGACAGTTTAAAAAAGTAAACTCCAAATCATTTTGTTTTTTTTTAAATCAATAGACTCATATTCTACAGTGTGTACTCTCTCTTGCACAGTGGGGTGTGCCCTCTGGTTCTAATATAAAGGACCAATAAGGCTTGAAAATAATATTTTGAAAGCTCTTTAGTTATTGCTCTTAATGAGAAATTGAAATCAGTTAAAATTGGAATCAGAAGTCAGCCATAAAAATCTCAACATCGCTTGTTTCCCTTTTGTTAATGTGACTTTATAAATATTTAAAAAACAGTTTAAATGCAAAATTACCTCTAAAATAAAGGTAGTTGAGTAAATAACATACTGTCCAGGCTACACATTTCGAAACTATTCCAATATTAAACCTGCTTGACCTTAACTGGATTTAGGCTGGATTACCTACACACAGACTTTCATTACCCTTACCTTAATTAAACTTACCTTCACTGTTAGAAACTCTTGGTAAACTCTTGAGCAGTTGCAGAAATCCAAAGCTCATTTGAGAGAATCTGTTGACATGACAGCTATTAGTCAATCACTCCACACATCTGGCCTTTATGAAATAGTGGCAAGAAGAAAAATTACTGAAAGAAAGCCATGAGAAGTCTCCTTTAAAGTTTGTCAGGACCCATGTAGGGGACACAGCATGTGGACAGCTGGACGAAGGTGCTCTGGGCAGATGAGACGTAACACAGACTAAACGGTAATGCTTTGGCTCACGTGCAGAATGCTCTCTTTGGTGGAAAACTAATATTGCTTATCACACAGAGGACACCATACCCATCATGAAGCATGGGGGTGGCAGTATTATGGTGGGTGAATGCTTTTCTTCAGCAGGGACAGAAAATCTTATCAAACTGAATCATATTTATGTGTTTTAATGATCAGGTCTAAGACCAGACCTAAATCCAGCTGAGAATATGTGATAAGACTTGAAAATTGCTGTTTACAGAGACTCTTCTTTAAATCTGACTGAATTTGAGGTATTTTATAAAATATCAGTGTCTAGATGTACAAAGCTGGTAGAGAGGTACATCAGAAAAAACTTGTAGGGAAAGTTGGTTCGACAAAGAATTGACAGAGAAATGTAAACCACACTTTTCAATTTTTTATTTTGCAAACCTTTTAAGAACGATGTATAATTTTCCTTCCATGCCACAATTATGCAGTAGTTTCATAAACTTCATTGAAATTTATAGTTGTAAAATGGCAAAATGACAAAAAGGTAAGGCAGTGAATCTCCTATGGATTGTGCCAGATTTTATGAATTAAGCTACTGCTAAGATCTGGTAGAGACTCTGTGGTATGTTTTTTGTCAAACTGTGAAGAAATTTGTTGGCAGATTGTGTTGGTCTTTCCCACCAAACATTTTTCAACATAACAAAACCAGACATTGCCTCTAACATACTGATAGTATTTGGAAAGAAATCCACATATATCTGGTAGCTCCATAATTTTTTTTTTTTCCAGATTATAATCATAACATGTACAAATGCTAAGGTAGGCTGCTACTGCCAATTGGCGTCCAGCTTGGTGGTGTGAACACTGGATTTCACATAGCCGCACAGGAAATAGTAGGATCTTTTGTTGTTTTCAAAGTATCAGTTCGTCATGGTGCCTTCTAACTGAGAAACTCCCCTTGAAATATCTCTTAGCACTGTACTGGTTTGTGTCTGAGAAAAACAACATAAATGACATGTGCTACCACTACTTCTGACTGGGGTTCGCAGAATCCATCCAACATAAGAGCATTAAGATTTGATCGAATATCACAGAAGAGACTTTATTGGAGACCAATACTTTAGTTTTACAGAGTTTTTAAATCTTATTTTAGACCAATAAAGAGCTGGAAAGAAATAGGAAAGAAGAAAATAAAAATAGCAGCAACAGTTAATAGCACCTAAACTAACTTACTAAGAATTCATGAGTTAATTAATTGCAACACTAACACCGAAACATTATCAGACATTACCCACTCTACTGATGGACCACACCTCACACAACCACAAACACTTAACCAGAAGGACACGTGTAATAAGCAAACAAACAAAAAACCATTACCCACTATGTAGTTTGGGGCTGGTATGCCTGATCTGAACAGTTCTGTGGTCTCAGATAAAGTCCTGGTTGAAAAGAAAAGCCCCTGACTAGAAAGCATGCCATAAACTGTATTTGAATACATTTAGAAATAAATGTTAGGTGAAGCTTTTACAGTAGAGATTCATTCCTCATTTGTTATGTAGGAACTTGATTGTCGTTTAGCTTCAGATACTGAGAGTTAAACAACAAAGATGTTTCCTGTTTAACCAAATCTCAGAAATGATAACAGCACCTATAACTAGAGAAGTACCAATCAGAATTTTCTGTCCCATTTCCACTCTTTCTTTGTAACATTTTGGCCTGCTAATAGCAATTTTAGCACATTCTGATTTCTTTTAAGAACTATAATATAAGATATGAGAAGAGTGTTAAAATATTTTTTTCTGTTTCATTCCTTGAATAGTTATTAATCATTTGTAACAGCAGTAGTAAATGTGATGTTAAGCTAAGCATGGGGGAGCAATCACTGTAAATAAATGTTTTAGTCATATTTTGAAGAAAAGACAAAATGATTACGAAGTTGACATTTTAAACCATCTCTATCATTTTGTATTGATAATCAGTGCAGCTATCAGGGCTGGCATTCCTTAAACAACACTCCTCATAAGTATTTCTGGAGATAGATCTTTACCTGAAGTTTGAAATTTGCAAAAGGTTTCCAACATTTCCACATTAAGTATGTTTCATAGCAGACAAAGCTTCAAAACTCAAAAGATAATATAAATAGAGCAAATTTCCTACACTTCATTCAGCTTTTCTGTTATCTACTGAAAGTCTTGCGCTCTCTCACTGTCTTGCAGCCTTCACGAACCTCAGTCTTGGGATATCGTAGAAAGTAGCTTCCTAATATGTAGCTTTTTACATCTTTGTACTTCCTCTGAATTTATGTTTACTTATGCAACTCACTGATGATGAAAACAACTAACTCTGAATATAGCTTATTACTAATTTTGGTAACATTTCTTGGGACATCTGTACTTTTTACAGAAATTTCCTTGTCAGAACACATTTTGTTGTCACTGCAATTCTTTAGTGTTCTGAAATAATATATTATTGTTGTAGTCCATCCTTAGAAAAGAAAAACATAACATTTGGTAACATTTCGCCAGCCATTAATAAGTTCATCATATATAATCCTGTATATCATTGGTGTCTTGTGGATTGTCAACTTACAAAAGACTCTAGAATATTCAGAAAACAATATATAATGAAAAAACCTCATTTTAAGTTATGCAACAGTTTTCTTTTACATGAATTTCTGCGATTGAGATGAAGAGATTTTAAGGACCAACATGTCAGATGGGACTCACAGAACTCCCTGTCCCTCTGCTTGACAGAAGTTGCTTTTGTGGCTAAGGCCTGTCATTCACCATTAACCTTCAGTCTCCTGATGTGTTTGCTTCTTTTTCCTTGCCCTCTCCCTCTTCCTCCTACTATCATCCCTGTCATACTTTTCTGTCCTCTTTTCAAGACACTGTCACTTCCTGTTGAGATCATTGGAATGATGAACTACCTTTTGCCAAGTTTAGTCGAGCAAATGTTCGCACTGGATACTTTTTTCAGTTTGAATTATGCTTTTATGTCATGTGGTTCCTCACGCTCTCATTTTTTGATACTCCTTCCTTTCTTCATGCATGGATCCACATTTTCATCCAACCTGTCCACTCCCCACTGTGTGCCCACCTGTGTAACCTACATAGAAGATGCAACATTACAGCACTTTTACTTCTATTTTCTCTTTGTCTTCTCTTGGGTACATGTTATTTATACTTTTGTAATGGATCTTATTCTACAGCAAGAAAAGAAAAATCTAAAAGTAAAAAGTACATTTCCCTTACATACTAAAGTACCTGGCAAAATGTTCCTTCCAATTGAAATTTATCCCATTTTGCAACCACAAACTATTTATGTATTTTATTGGGATTTTATCTGATAGACAAACACCAATCAGAACGTAATTGTAAAATATAGAGAACAGGTTACATGATTTTAAAATTCCATTCATGCATCTGTTGTCTATATATGTTTACCCTTGCAGAGTATAAGCGGTGCCTTTCTCCAGTTGTCAATGGACGAGTCTGTCACAGCGTGATTTTCAAAATGTTTAACAAATAAAAATAAGATAAAATGGAGCCTTCATATTCTTAGTGAATACTTTGTAGAACTACCTTTCACTGCAGTTACAGCTGCACATGTTCAGAGGTATGTCTCTACCAGCTTTTGGCATCGGGAGACTGAAATTATCCAATTTTTGCACAGTAGCTCAACTGCAGTCAGATTGGATGGAGGCTGTCTGTGAAAAGCAATTTTTAAGCCTTGCCACCAATTTTCAATTGGATTTAGGCTTGGACTTTGACTGGGCCATTTTACCACATGAATATGCCTTAATTTAAATGGTTCTAATATAGCTTTTGGCTGTACGAAGAAGGTGAACCTCTGTTCTAGTCTCAAGCCTTTTGCAGCCTTTAACAGATTAAAGCTTCTTTAACCTTCTCCACTACTTTCTCCCTGACCCCTCTGCTGTGTTCCTTTGTCTTCATTTTGCTTTTTGTTCACTAATGACCTCTCACAAACCTCTGAGGCCTTCAAAGAACAGCTGCATTTATACTCAGATTAAACTACCCACAGGTGGACTCTTTACTAATTAGGTGACTCCTGAAGGCAACTGGTTGGACTGGATCTCCTGTAATTGTGTCAAAATAAAGGGAGCATGCATCCACATCACACTTTTTACATTTTTATTTGTATAATTTAGAAAATCATGTATTATTTTCCTTCTCTTTCACATTCATGCACAACTTGGTCTAATTACATAACATACAACAAAGCTTGTTGTAGTGTGACAAGATGTAAAAGAAAATTTGACGGATGTTAATATTTTTTGCAAGGTCCTCCAGTGTTGCACATCGGAGCTCCACCGCATTCTTAACAACCATAAGGAATACCAACAATAGTGTCTTATGGAAACTGGAGAATTAAGACAAAGATCTCCTCATTGGCCTGATTTGTTCAAGTGAGACTCTCAAGTGTTCAGCCAGTAGAGGAGCTCAGTGAGCTGGTCCCACTGGTGCTATCCCGCTTCCCTGGGACTGGAGAGCTGGTAAGGGGGGTAGAGGCAGGAGGGTGATTGAGAGCCTCTGCGTGTCTATGTGTGTGTTTTCATGATACAGAGGAGAAGAGCACTGCAGCAATCGGAGAAAGTAGGTCAGACACCGACTAGTGAGAAAGATCGAAGAGAAGAGGTAGGGAGAAAAGATGGAGTGGAAATGGGAGAAAGGAAGGAGAGTAGGGGAAAACTGCTGGAGAATATGGGAGGATGAGGATAAATGGTTGTTGAAGCAAAATAACATGAAAAAACTTGAAAAATGTCTTTGGAGCCACTTGATTTGAGCCATAAACCATACCTTAGCACTACTTTATGGAATTTTGAACATCATAAAGTCATAAAGTAACAAAACTACCATGGATTTAACAATCTGAAACTAAAGAATTACTTTATCCTGACATTTCAGGAAGATCACAGTTTTTAGACATACCAGTTATTTACATACACTGACATTAAATCAGACAATTAGCAGAGTTATTTCTGATTGCTAAATGCCAGAAAGATGAAAGACAATTTTTTAACAGAGTTTTTTACTTTTCTTAAACTCAGAGTTTTAAATACATTTCCTTTAGATTTAGTAGAACTGCCTTTTGAAGTGTTTGACTGTTTGAGTCAGTTTTGTAGGTTGCCTTGCTCACACATGGATTGAGATCAGGGCTTTGTGGTCACTCCAAAACATGACTTTGTTGTCCTTAAGCCAGGGCATGCTCACAGTCATTGTCAATTTTGAAAACCCACTTATGCCCAAACTTGATCTACCAGGCTGATTCTTGAGATGTTGCTTCCGTATTTCTACGTAATGTTCTTTCCTTGTGATACCATCCATTTTGTGAAGTGCACCAGTCCCTCCTGCAGCAAACATGAAGCTGCCACTCCCTTACTTTCAGTTAGAGTGGTGTTCCTCCCTCTTTTTTCACCAAATATACTGATGGTCATTATCACCAAACACTTCAATTTCAGTTTCATCAGATCACAAGATGTGTCTCAGAAAATTAAGGTCTTTGTCCCTGAGTGCACTTACAAATTGCAATCTGGCCTTTTCATGTTGCGTTTGGAGTAATGGCTTCTTCCTCTATGGTTGACATTTTAGCCCATGTTGGTACAAGACTTAGTATATTGTAGATAATGCCATTCTCTCATCAGCTTCAGGCAGCATCTTCTGGGGCTGATGCACATTCGTCTTTGGGACACACAACCCATCTCCTTCCTGAAAAGTATGAACAGTTTACAAAGCCATGACATAACCATCTGGGCTTTGCCAAATCACTTGAAAACGTTGTAATATTCGTGTATGGGTCCTTATAAATGTGAATAAACCTAATAAAAAGTCCCTAAAGAAATGTCTTCCTCATTATTCTGGCATTTGACAAGTATAAATATTTATGGTAATCGTAACTGACCTAAATGTTTAGTTTTATTTAAAATCAGATTTTGAGAAAAAAAGGTTATGTGTCATTTTATCCAGCTTATATAAATATCTGGTTTTAACTGTTTCTCAGCTAATCTCCTCAGTAAAAGCTGTGGCTTAGAATTTTAAATCTTCTGCTTTGTCTGTCTGTGTCATAAAGGCACAAGGGGAAATATGTGTAGGACTTCATCCAATTTCCAGTTCAAAGAAACTAGAGAAAACAAAGTGAGACCTTTGAGGGAAAAATAAGTGAAAGTGGCTTGCTCCATTTGTGAGATATATGGTCTCTTGTTGTAAGTTTTTTCCATTTCATATTACATAAGTGCATAATGTTGAAAATACATGCAACACACGCATAATACACTTAGGCTTCCCATATATATATATATATATATATATATATATATATATATATATATATATATATATATATATATATATATATATATATATGAATTACCTCTCTGCTCTGCCCCTCAGGCCAAGCTTGTATTTTTTTTATTATTTATCTGAAAAAGCACAAAGTATACAGCATCTATAAATACACTGCGGGGCTTGTGGGAATGTTCTGCAGACTGGAAAAAGCCTGGACACATGCAGAAACTCTGACGATCACGTTTAGGAAAATCTTTGAATGAATAAGATTTCTGTGTCGAGATTTATTTTATCTTGAAGGCAATATTTTGCAAAGAACATGCAAACAGGATGATTGGGCATGGACCAGTATACCATTTACTTGCTTAATAACTTTAAGAAAAAAAAACACCACAGCTTCACAGTATTTATTTAAATATTTAGAGCAAATGTATAACATGATATAATCACTTATTTAAAAATCAAAAAGGAAAATTATTCCTACTGCAGCTAAAATGTCATAATTTTATTCATTATTTACCTTTTTCATCATAGACCTAAGCAATAATATCTCTCCTTGGTGTTACTCTATTTATATTTTAGCAGTGAGAGTCTAAGAAGCTTATATTAGCTGCTAATTAGACAGGCTATTAAGTGACAGGGAGTGTAAGCACTAAATAAAAAAGTTTTCAATTTGTCTTTGTTAGATGCAAGGTGAAAAAAAGAGTTGCAGCCTTCTTTCAGCCAGCTGCAGCAAAAGATGGCTGTAAAGGACTACTGTGTGGGCCATACATCCAGAATTCATTTCTGCACTTTCCCATCGTTATACATAATTTTAGTAGGTTTTAAAACCAGAAATTTTTTAAATGTTGGTATGTTGTGTTCTCAGTTGTTGCCTTAGTCCCCTCAACAGCCTTAAAACGATACAGGTAGTTGGACTTGATCTTAAAACTATCCCTTCAGATGTGCAACCAATTAAAGCAACATAAAATCCACTGGGCATCTCAGTGTATGACACAAGCTTTTGTGTGTGCAAGTGTACTTGTTTATAAAAATTCTTATCAGTGTGCCAAGAAATATATGTTTAATAAGACAAAACATTTTTGGCTAAATTCTCTGTAAAGAAAAATATTTTTCAGCTCTTGTTTTCTCTCCTGACTACCTATTCATCTATCTGGATTGCTCTTGACTTGTTTCTCTTGTTGTTGTTTTCCTTAATTTAATTACTCTGGGACTGACTGTTTCTCCTTCCCCTGCGTTTTTCCCTTGTTGTCTTTCCCCAATGTGTTTCCCTCACCTATCTTCCCAATACCCCCTTTTCTTCCAGTATGTGGCATTTATTTCCCTTTTCTTCATCCTCATCTCCATTTCCACTTTCTGCATGGAGACGCACGAGGCCTTCAACACCATCCTAAACAGGACAGAGAACGTCACAGACGGCAACACAACCCATGAGGAGATAGTGTACGAAGTGGTGACTGACAGCTGGTTGACGTATGTTGAAGGTGTGTGCGTCATTTGGTTTACAATTGAGGTCTTGCTGCGGGTCATCTTCTGTCCAGACAAGTTGGAATTCTTCAAAAGTGCCCTCAACATCATCGACTTTGTTGCCATCCTGCCCTTCTACCTGGAGGTCGGCTTGAGTGGTCTGTCCTCCAAAGCTGCCAAGGATGTTCTGGGGTTCCTCCGTGTTGTCCGATTCGTCCGTATCCTCCGAATCTTCAAGCTCACTCGTCACTTTGTGGGTCTCCGTGTCCTCGGTCACACTCTTCGTGCCAGTACCAATGAATTCCTCCTGCTCATCATCTTCTTGGCGCTCGGTGTCCTCATCTTTGCCACTATGATCTACTATGCTGAGCGAATTGGGGCAGACCCAGATGACCCGACTGCCAGCGCCCACACCAACTTCAAGAACATCCCCATTGGATTTTGGTGGGCCGTGGTGACGATGACCACATTGGGTTATGGTGACATGTACCCAGAGACGTGGTCAGGAATGCTGGTGGGTGCGCTCTGTGCCTTGGCTGGTGTACTAACCATTGCTATGCCTGTACCTGTCATTGTCAACAACTTCGGCATGTACTACTCTCTGGCCATGGCCAAGCAAAAGCTGCCCAAAAAGAAGAACAAACATATTCCTCGAGCACCTCAACCGGGGTCGCCCAACTACTGCAAGCCAGATGCCCTGGCGATGGCTACTGCATCACCACAAAGGATCTTGGGAAATGTCTTAGGTGGAGTGATGGGGTCCGGTGGTATAGGGGGTGACTGTCCTCTGGCTCAAGAGGAAATCATAGAGATCAACAGAGGTGAGAAATTTTCTTTTTCCTGTTATCTTTATTCTATTAGTAAATATTTTGATCATACAGTGTTGGCAAAATAGTTGTTTGTAATTGTAACTGTCCCCTTACAGACTTGTGCAGTTTTTGGTTTTTGTCACATTTAAATGTTTTAGAAAAATTAACTTAGTATTAGACCAAGATAACCTGAGGAAAAACAAAACACAGTTTTCAAATTATGAAATATATCAAAAGATATCGAAAAACAGCAGCAAAAACCACAAAGGGTTTGTCTCACATTTCCAAAAAATCTTTTTGATGATTGCCAAGGCATTTAGGAAAATATTCTCTGGACTCATGAGTCAAAAGCAGAACTTTTGTTGAGGGTGTGCATCCTGTTACATCTGGCATAAAACTAGAACACAGCATTTTAAAGAAAGAACATCATATCTGCAGTCAGCTTTGGTGGGGGCAGTGTCTGGGACTGCCTTTCTGCTTCATGACCTTTGATTGATAGAACCATAAATTCTGCTCTTTAATATAAAATCCTGAAGAAGAATGTCAGCCATCATTTTGTGACCTTATGTTCAATCTCACTTGGGTTATGCAGCAGAAAAAGCATCCAGTACATACAAGGAAATCATCTGTAAATGGGTTAAAAAACAAAATTAAGGTTTTGGAGTGGCCTAGTTAAAGTCTGGACTTAAATTCAATTATTCCATTATCTTAAACAGGCATTTTACACTGGGAAATTCTTCAAAATGGCTGATTTAGAACAGTTCTCCAAGAAGAGTGGGACAATGGTGTAAAAGTCTCATTATGAGATATTGCAAATGCTTGATGGCAGTTTCTCTCACTAAGGGTAGCACAGCCAGTTATTAGGTTTAGGGGGCAAGAACTTTTACATAGGGCCTGGTTGGTTTGGATAGCCTTTTCCCCTTAATAAATGAAACCATCATTCTGTAAGGGGACAAATATTTTTCATGGCACTGTAGTAAAAACCAAAAAAAAATGTCTTAGCTGTTTTAGACATGCAGTATGACTTAGATTTAAAAGCGTCAGAATCTCAAGAGAAAGAACTGGGAGTGATTTCAAGCAGTGATGCGTGGTTGATTCTCGCACCACCCTGGAGAAATCACTGGCCCATCAGAACTGTTGTGTAATTTATGATCGACTAGTAGGTTCACAGTTGCCTTAAGGCTTCCATCTGCCAGTGATGACCATACACAATGGGAAGAAAATGAACTCAATTATCTATTAAAACAGCCTAATGCATCTCGATTTTGGCTGACTTCGCAAGTTTTTTTTCTACCATTAGCAGTAAAACTGCTTTAGCATCAAGCTTCAGTCACATGCTGCAATAATGCACCTTTAAAGCATTACTTAGCAGTCAGGAGTGAGCCATGTACTACAAGTTCCCTCAGTGCTCTCAGAACATCTTCCCTGCAATGCGTGGAGTCAGGACCACTGAAAGTGGAATCAGTCGATTTTATTGTTTTAAGCAGGAAGTCATCAAAAAATGGCATGTCTTCTAACTTGACCATATGTCAGTAGTAAGGACTTTTATTGGGGTTTATTACTTTCTCTAATCAGCGATTTGTCTTTCAAAGTGTGAAAATAATGCAGCATCAACTGGACTTAAAAATGACAATTGGGAGCTGCATCCCTCCATCCTTAATCAATAGCCGCTTATCTTTGCATGGTGGTTGAGGGGTGCTTATCTTGGGGTATACCCTGGACAAGTTGCCAGTCAATCGAGATGCACAGGACAAACAACCATGCATACACTCACATATTCCTAAATGCAATTTAGAGAGACTAATTAACTGTCAATTAACAGTCACGTTCTTGGACTGTGGGAGGAAGCTGGAGTACCTGGAGACAGCCGATACATGCACAGGGAGAACATGCAAACTCCATGCAGAAAGTCCCCAGGCTGGGATTCAAACCAGGACCTTTTTGCTGCATGAAGGAGGTCTTGAACTCCTTACCCAAACCCTTCCCCCTGCTCCACTGTGTAGCTTTCAGAAAACTTGAGAAACACAGGTATTATGATGGGAAGAAATGGTAAGATGTGGGAATGAAGTTGGGATACGAATTGGTCTGTTTGGCTCCAGGTGACTGGCACTTTCACCAACCCTGTGTTATCTTTCCATTTTATCAAATTATTGTCATAACGACACTAAATTTACTGAAAACTGTTAATCATAGCCCAGTTCCATATATGTTAGTTCTGATCCTGGTTTGGGACAGTTGAATGAAATATGACCTCTGAATAGCTTAAAGCCACCTTCTGCCAGCTGATATCATTTAATTAAGACATACAGTTAAAACAACGTATTTACATATCCCATGTAAAAAGACACATAACCTCTTTTTTTTTAACTTTTGCTTTATTCCCAAAGTGTTTGTATTTGCTTAAAGCCAGAATAATGAGGCACATTTTTTTAGAGATTCTTTTCCCATTCTTCAAATTAAGAAGGTTACATATTAGCTTGATAGCTAATTTGTTGGTATGCTTAGAGTCTATCTTGTTTTGTGGATTTTTTTTTTTTTTTTTTTTTTGTTTTTTTTGTAGAGCATATCTAAAATATTAAAATATTTTAAAGAAAATGCAACTTGGAAAGCTAAAATACCTAGGCGTAATGCTACTTGACATGCTATTGGCTGGTGTTTGCAAAGCAGCCAATCCAGGAGTGGCAATTATGTTCTGTGGGGCTCATTGCCCCAAGGGCAGAGATAATAGAAGACTGGGTGTTGGCCTCTGCGGTAGTGCCAAGGCCGTTTCCATTGTACGTATTAATGCACATTCAGGTATATTAGGTGTTTGAGCTGTTAAATTAGGCAGTTATGAGCATTTTTATATGTAGTCCCTTACCCCTTCAAATACCTGGGGTTCAATGTAGTTGAAAATTTTTTTTTTTTTTTTTTACAAAAGATACAAACGAGTGAAGGGACAGAAATGACCAGTACGCCCCAGCACACAATATCAACAAAAACCCCCACAAATACTGAGGTGTACTGTACATGACCTGATTTAAAGCTTATGTACGTTTTTCTGTATGGTCATGTGAAATTAAAACAACCAAATAAGAATGTACAATTATAACAGTCATCTGCAAAGATTTTGCTGTTATCCTAATAGAAACAGAAGTTCATTTTAAAATGTGATTATCAATTAAATAAAAAAATTGTTAAGGTGTTGTAATGATAGAAATAATAACACATATACAAGATGTCCCTCTGTGTGTTTTTTAAGGGTAATAAACCTCCCTGGCTGTGAATTTTTACCTTTTTCCAGATTCCAAGCAGAACGGTGACGCAGCCTCGGCCGCCTTGGCTAACGAGGACTGCCCCACCATCGACCAGGTGCTGAGTCCGGACGAGCGGAGCCCCATCGGGCGGGGCCCCACTCGGGAACGCTACCAGCAGGACCGAGCCTGCTTCCTACTCAACACCAGGGAATTCCGTGCCACAGATGGGAATGTGCGGAAAGGTACGTTTCACACCAGGAGACGGATATGTGAAATGCACTCCTCATGTAAACATGTCCACACAGCAAGATGCCAGGCACAGAATGCTGTGAGCATAAACATGTCCCTACAGATAAATTATGTAGAGAGAGCTGTATGTTCTTAAGACTTAGATGAAATACATGTGGATGCAGATTCCAGTTCAACAAACCATACACATATAGTCATATGGTTGCTACATACACATCTAGCCCTTCTGCTCTGCTATCTTTTTTCCACCTCTTCATATTCATGTTTTTGTTTCCATCACCACTCCGTATCATGTTTGATTTATTCTGTCACATAAAATTATTTTGTCATCATATTTTTCCTTTTTTTTTAAAAATTTTCTACATGGCCTCGGTCATGTTGTCCATCTTTCTATGGCGTCTCTGGATCTTTTTGTCCCATAATGTGTCACGTCCACTCAGACTCAAAAGTGATCTGTCTTTCTCTGTCTTCTGGACTCAGACAGTTGACCATGCATTAATTTATTTCTCGTCACTTCTGTTTCTCCCTGTCTGTTTCTCTCTCCCTCTCACATTGCCCTTTTTTTATTTTTTGACTGGCGCCCCCCCCACCCCATTTTTCATGACTTTCTAACCCTTCCCATTAACCCCACCTGGATTACCCCTTCCCTCTGCTTCCTCCCTTCTTTTCCCTTTTCACTGCACCATCCCTCTTCTTGTCCCCCCCCCACGTCCATTATCCTCATTCAATCCTGGCACCGTCATTCATTTAATACTGCAATCTGACCACTACCACCGTCACCAACCTGCACCGACAAAACACTCCCTCCAAACTTCCAACGCCCCTCCCCCTCCCTCCCTTCTTGTTGACAACAAACTACTTTAGAGGCAGCAGCCCTGGCTCCCAGCCCAGACTCCCCTCTGACTGAGGATTGGTATAAGATGGAGGGGTCTCTGTTACAGCAGGACCTCAATGCAAACTCCACCTCCTCCTGGATCAAACCATAGCTCAGAGGTAACACTGAAACCAGTTAAAAAGTTACAAATAACCCATAACCCAGTTCTTTTTTCAATCAGAGATTTTGATCTGGCTTCCCAGGACAATAGTGCCCCCTTCAACACAAATACAGCTACACAAATGTATGACATCAAAATCACAGATACACAAATATTTCCATCTGGTTGTGTCAAGATTTGCAGTTGAGTTGTCACTTCCCTGTGGCTGAAAGTGTGTTTCCTTATGAAGGTTGATGCAAACATCTGAGCATAACCTTAACCCAACATCCTGCTTGCAAAAACCTTCTTTATGGTTCCGTGACGTCGTCTGCAACCATTTTAATAAACAATGTACACGGTGTAAAAGAAAATGGGATTTGCAGCACAAATGATCACCCCAAATGTTTTGTACTTGTATGTTTTGAATGTTGGTGTTTTTAACTTGCATACAGTCATGAGTGCAGGATCGCACCTATGTGGGTATGCTAAACACATCCAGCAGCTCAAGTGAATATAACCCAGTTGTTGTGTCCTGTGTTATTAACTAATCTTTAAGAAGAAAAAAAGAAATGAAGCGGGAACAGCGGGTCACCTTGTTGTCTGATGTGCCTCTGTGTTGTTGTTGTCTCTCTCTTCAGGTTGTGTCATATCACGCGTGTGTATGTGGGCTTTTTCATTCTTACATGTTTATACACTGTGTCTCTGTCCCCCCGGTGGCGTCCGAGTGTCGTGTTTGTGTTGTTGTGTGTGGCTTTACTTCTTTTTTTCCCCTTCTAATGTGTTTATTCATGGTATTCCCTACCCCACAGACCTGCACCTTGGTAAACAACAGCACTTATTACAGTCTAATGCTGCAAACCGCTGCACAGTATATATGGATGCAGTGCAGCATTTACAGTGGTGTGTATTCTAAAACTCAGTATTGTACACTTCCATATCAAAAATGTGATTTTTATGCACATACAGTACTGTGCAATAGTTTTAAATCAACTGTAATTTCTCAATTTACCTCAAGGAAGCCAGAATTTCTCCAATAAAAAAGTAAACAAATTAAATAAATAATACAGTTTTTAAGGGAAAAGGATATAAACCTAAAAAGCCCTAAAAATAACAACTGGTTGTTGCATCAAGCATTAGCAGTAGCAGTTAGTCTTTTAGATTGCTGTGGAGGAAGTGGCCCGCTCTGTTTTGCAGAATTGTTTTACTTCAGCCACATTGGAGGATTTTTAAGGATGTTTAAGGAGTTCATACCACAGCATCTCAACTGTATTTAAGTCCAGGCTTTGACTAAGCTCCTAAAAAACTGTTTTTTTCTTCGTTTTTGGAGCCGTTCAGAGGTGGACTTGTCAGTGTGTGCCAGAGCCTTGTTAGGCTGCATAAACCAAGTGTTGTAAAGGGCGTGATGTGTTGATTTTTCACGTCTTTTTGCCTATTTTATATTGTCAGACAGATTCTGTTAGGGCTGGGTGTAGCCAGTAAAATAGAACAGTGTTTCAGGATTTAACAAGGGGCAGGGTGGGATAACTACTTTATTTACACTAGGCCAGTTTAAATAAGATAGTTTTTCCCCCTTTTAATAAATTAAATAATTTGAAAATTGCTGTTTGTATTTATTCAAGTTTTCTTTGTCTGACACAAATTAAATTTTTATAGCTCTTTAGCTAAATATAAATCACATTTTGCTTGTTTGTTTAATGTGGACTCTGCTTTAGTAAACAACACTCCAGCCTTAACTTTCTACTCTTCTGATACTATAGCAAACGTAATTTGACCCTTGGCAAGACCAAGCTGCCATGGGTCTTTTGAACAATTGAAAAAATGAACATCACAACTCAACATATGCATGACAAATACAGCAATGACTTGATACTGGCACTCCTTAATCTGTTGCTAAACAGTACAAATGTTCTGTCTGCACCGACGAAGAGTCATTCGCCTCGACATGCTGAATGCTTGGAGTGGCTGACACTGCAAGGCAGTCCAACCTAGTTTTCAATTACTTTACTCTCAGACTGTATGTAAAATTTGGAATTTTCATCCCTATATTGTTGATATGGTGATTTTTAGGTATAAAAAACACAAACAAAAAATAATATAATATAATAGACATATCTACATGCATAATTCATAGATTTGACTGGACTTAATGTTGCACTAAAAGTGCTTTAGTTCTTCACATTTAGGCTCTTGTAAAATGTGTTTTTAGATGCACCAGCATACGTAGTAGGATACATGCTACAGCAGCATAAGAGACTCCTAACTGAGGATACAAGAGTTTTGCACAGTAATGTAAATGTCAAACATTTTATTCGTTTTTTTTTCCACTTAAAAACATTTAATATTGTGCTGTCTGTCAGTTTCCCAAGGCTTAAGGTTCCTGGGGTCAGTGGAGTCGATTATGTCAAGGGATAGCATCTCGAGAAACATGGCACGCTGTAAATGAGCAACTTTGCTGCATTTTCATCAGTGTCTTAAAACAGCAACAAAAAATGTGCGTTTATAAATCAGCAACACTGCAGAGATGTCTTACAAAGTATTTTGCCATGAGCGTGTGATGGATCTGAAATACTATTCCCTAGACAACGTGACTGTACTTTCAGTGCCTGGTGTAGAGCAGACCTTTATGAAAATTAAAAAAGGCATATATGCTGCACTCGGCAACTGAAATACTTACTGACCAGACAGACAAACGCTATGACAGGTTTGACTAACAAGTGACTTCATGCTGTCTAAGGTAAGCAAGCCTTTCAACTGTCCAAGCTTTTAGAGGACGCTAACAACGCTGCCATTGTAAATGGTTCTTCTGTGCAAACTGCAATTTAAGTGACACAAAAATCCCCCTTTAAAGCAAATCAGGAGCGCACTGAGGAAAATAATTACTGGACTCATTAGGATGCCACTTCAAGGCAACCTAAAGACAAATTGCACACTTTAATTTGTACCCTTAGGCTGGGGATCTATAATGGTCCTTGTTCCTTAAACTGCTAAAACTTGTGCTCTAAGAGAGGACATACCACTTAATGCTTTACAGTTAAAACCAAACAGATTTGATCTGATTCTTGCTTACCTAGAAACCTGATGAAACTTTTACGGTTTGTGATGGTACAACCACAAATGTATTTTATTTTGTTTTTATCTGACAAACCAACACAAAGCCGTGCATAAAGTGTGAAGTGAAAGGGAAAGAAAGAATGCGTTGTTTTCAAGAATTTTTACAACCATTCAGAATCAGTACTGTCGAACCAAATTTCAGCAGGTCTCCACGAGCTCTACACATCTAGACACTGACATTTCTGCCCATTCTTTGCAAAATAGCTCAAGCTCAATCAGATTGGATGAGGAACATCTGTGAACATCCTCTTCCAAGTCTTGCCACAGATTCTCAAATGGATCCTAT
Source organism: Anableps anableps (assembly GCA_014839685.1). Taxonomy (NCBI): domain Eukaryota; kingdom Metazoa; phylum Chordata; class Actinopteri; order Cyprinodontiformes; family Anablepidae; genus Anableps; species Anableps anableps. Next base: position 27,699,396 of record CM026084.1, read on the forward strand.
TGTAGCTATAGCTGCATGTTTAGGGTCGCTGCCCTGGTGGAGGGAGAAGATCTCCCCCAATCTCAAGACCTTTGCAGCCTCTGAGGCTTTTTGTTAGTGAAATTAGTTGCCCTGGATTTTATTGAAGTAAAGGTGGCCAAATACTATTGCATGCCAGACTTTCACACTTTTCAGATGTTTATTTCTAAAAAACAAAAACAAAAACAAAAACAAACAAAAAAAAAAAACAAACAAAAAAAGGATCCTTTTCTTTTCACTCCCCAAGTACTGCACTACTTTGTGTTGATTGATCACAGAGGATTCCTATAACTACTCTGAAGTTTGTAGTTGTAACATAACAAAAGGAAAGACATAAAAAGGAGCATGAATGCTTTTTTAAAGGCACTGTATTTTGATAATATCATATCCATACAGGCCTTTGACTGATAAGAATCCATATCAGAATTTGCTGTTTTTTAGAAAATCTAATGTGCAATAATCCAAACTGAAGAGATTGGTGATCAGTTTGGATCAGTTATTCAGGAGAAGATAATTTCTGAGAAGGTGCTCTCTTCTGAAGCCTGTTGCTTTTAAAGAGGGATTGTACTGCTCCTTCCTGTGTGCATTATTTGTGTTTCATTTGATTTTCTTAAGCGTAAGATGTCTTCTTTTCTTTGCTTCTGTGTGTATTCCTTTTTAATTGTTGGCCATTTAGATTTCCTGTGCTCATAGTGCTGTATGCATGGCTCACAAAGGGCAACCAGTCAGTCAGACCTTCAAGGAATTCAGTCCTGTTGGTTTCAGGCTCAACTGTTTAGTTTCTCTTCTTCTTCCCTCACTTTAGAAACTATATATATGCACAAGTTTTGTTTTATTTGTTGTTTTTGTGCCTATTTATCATTTTTGTTTCTAACTTGTATACAGTATGGTTTTTATAAAATATTTTTGTGCAGTACATTTCAGTAATTTGGTTTATATTTGTGTTTTGTGTTATAGTGTGAATGCTCTTGTTTTTCTTGTGTAATGATATTTATTTTAGGTTTTTATATTTTGCTGTTTTCTGTGTTTGTGGTCCATTTTCTTTGGACATATTTAAGCTTTGTGCAGCAGTGTCTTATTGTTGTGCTTTGACTTCCCCTGTGTTCTTCCTGTAAGTTGGAAAGAAATTCTTCCAACACAACAATGAAATTAGTGAACAAAAAACTAATAATCTCATTGGAAACCATTACAAGTAGTTAAATTGAACTAAACCCAATTTTTAAAATGTAATAATACTTTAGCAACTTTTACCTATCATAAAGTGATGCTTGCTCAAAAACAAACCACTAAAAGTTCATTTTTTACAATTTCTTACTAATAGTTTAATTTTTTTAAAGTTATAATATGGAATCTCATGCTTATTCAAAGACTTTCACTACAGACAGTTTTTGTTTCTAGTCTTTATTACATTAACTATGAGATGAAGCTGTACTAGATCGAAATTAACTATATGATCATATTTGGTAACACTTGTCAGGCCTCTCATTGACCCTCTTTTACATTCACTCACTATTTAAAAGCTTCACATTGTCATACATGCTCTGTTGTGCCTTACTGTGTCTCTTAATCTGTCTCTTCACACAACACTTGGCAAATATTTTGCCTGAGCCGGATTTGTGTCACAATCTATGTATGTATGTATCCACATACAATTAATATTCAGGTAAAGTATGAAAAGCAAAAATGGGACAAATGGAGTAGCTGATCAGTCAGTATCTTACCTGCAGTAACACTAACAGATATTTTCCTAAACAAAGATTTTCTGTTTTATTTGTACCTCCCGTCATAGATGCAAATTGAGTTTTTGTGAGATTTTTTTTTTTTTTTGATTTGTGGTGTATGCTATAGACTGGAGATTACTAGAAGTGATGACTTCTCAGTAAGCCTGCGGCTAGGAACTACCGGGTCTGTGTATATATATCCTCGATAATCTTATGTTTACTCAGAGATTTCCAGGAGGCTTCCCAGATTTCCAAATTAAGTGCATTTCTTTGTATCAAGTTCAAAAGAATAAAATGGAGCAACTTTGCTGTACTTTGTTCAGCCTTCCTATTATCTGCTGAAAGTCTTTGTCTCTGAGAACCTGAATTAACTGCAGACATCTTGACATGCTGTAGAACATATAGTTTAATCCTAAATAGTTACAACTCTGAAATTCCTCCGAAATTTAAGAACACTTCACTGATGCTGAAAATGGCTAACTTTGAGTCTTCTTCCCTCAGTTACAGGGTCCACACTGAACAGTGTTGTTTAATGCCTGACCTATTATTTCATAGTTGTGATGCATTCAGAAAAAAATAGGATCTGAGTTTTCCACAGGTCAGGGTCGGTCAAGCTGAAAATTGTTTGATTCCAGTCAGCAGCCATTTTTTTCTGTGCATGTCTAGTTTTGCCTATCTTCGGCCATCATATACAACTGACTGACAGCTTTAATAAATAAAAAGGAGGGTGAGTTTTGGGGAGATTAATATACACTGCATAGGGCCTGCATACAATCATCACAGACAAGATAAATAGCCAAAATACTGTCACTTTCTGCAATGCAATGCTGTTTGAGATCTTAAACAACCGTATCGTGCAAAAGTGGTGAAATAAAAAAAAAAAAAAAAAAATCTCCATTTCTTAAATTTGAGGAAGTAATTTGCTTTTGAATGGACATGTTTTCATGCACTTTGCTTGACTCTTCTATGAGGATTTATCCTGATTTTCCAAACTGAGTTTTTCCTGAATGCTGTCTACTACAGGTAAAATTCTGATTGATCATAGCAACTCCACACCCAACTAAAAAAAAAAAAAAAAAAAACAAAACCCAAAACTGAACTATCCCTTTAAGTAGACTTTAGCTTTATTTATAACAACTGGCAGTAACTCTACAGGCTTCTGTGACCTACATACTCCTAACAGGAGGGCGAGGGACATAGTTGCATGTCATCTAGTTTCTCCAGCAGACATGTCAGGCATTGTATGTACTGTATGCACATACTGTGGCTTCGGTAATCATTATGAGAAAACTCAATACATCTAATTATGGGTAACAGGAGATAACACCATTTTTAACAGGCAATTGACCACATGTAGGCATGATACTGTAGATGGGCAATCTAAGAATAGAAACCGAGCAGTCAGCAGATCCTGTGGATCCTTGGCAAATATGCCTTCAGGAAATTATAGAGCATATTTGAAGTAAGTAAGCAAGGATTCCAAGTAGTCTTTTTCTTTTTGCTGCGATAAAGTACATATTAAGATATGTAAGTATGTATTTTGAAGTCACTTTATTTGGTAAACAGGCCGGCCACAATATTTGCTCCTTCTTCTCTATTCCTCTGAGTCTTCCCTCTACATTACCTTCTCCTTCTGTGATTAACACTCATTCTTCATCCCATCCCCAGGCCGCCACTGCAGTGCAAGTGTAACTAAAGTCTGACTCTAGGTAGGTACATGCTCCCTCCATAGTGTAAATTAAGTGTGACTTTGGGCAGAAATTATGTCATCACTGAATACAGTGACAGCCAGGCTCAACATCTCTCCTGACAGCGAATCCCTGAGCACTAAAGCCCTGTTGATGTTGTTGTAAATGCAGCAGATGGTCCAGAGGGACCAAGAGCAGACTGTGACAACCTGCAGTGGCTCAGACATGTTCAGCTTTAGCTGCATTTTTATTGTCATTTATATAAATGTTTCATCCACAATAAAGGCAAACTAAAAATCACCCAGAATTCAAATCAAAGTGGCCTAAATGATCACCATAATTGTCCCACCAGTTTTAACACATCTCTCTTCTTTCTCGATTCCTGTTTTATCATTATTCCATTTGGCAGGTGTTAAAGCCTGAAGACTGCAAGTATCAGGTCGTCTCTTTTTCAGCACATCTCTTTGGGTTGAAATGTTTACAAGGCACAAACATGTTTGGAATTGATCCATTATCGAGTGAGAACACAAACATCAAACTAAGAGCACTGAAATCCAAGGGGTCTCTTATTTTTGCCTCCAGTAGCCTCAGTCTCAGGTTATTATATTTACGTGACAAAATTTCATAGGTGCAGCTCAATAAATTAAGATATACCGTAATTCAAAAGTTAGTTTGGAAAAAAAAGGAAACGTGTTTTCTTTAGATTAAATACAACTTTCATTTATACCGATTGTAATTTTAATTTAATTCTCTTTTTTGTTGTTGCCGCTTGTGTTTAACTATTATTTTTTAAACTGTGTTTAATACTTGCTGCTGCCTATCATGGCCTGGTCTCCCTTGAAGAAGAGGTTTTTAATCTCAGTGGGATCTCCTTGGTTAACTAAAGGTTAAATTAAAAAAAAAATAAATAAAATGCAGAGGGACATTACAAGCATGTATTTATGTACATTTTAATTAAAAGAAAAAAAAAAAATAGCATACAGCAAATAAAAATCCAAAATTCTACTTCCCAAAAACATTAATATTATGCAGCAGCAATAAAAATATAATTTTGTATACAGTTATGTTGTTATGTCCACAATCATGGAGAAAACTGCTGACTTGATAGTCACCACAAGGAGGATAAGCCACAAAAAAGTAAAATGGCTGTTCATAGAGTGATATATCTAAGCCTATTAATGGAAAAAATTAAGTGGAAGGGGAAAATATGTGTGAAAAAGATGCACAAGCAACAGCTTCTTTTCAAAAGAAAATTTTGCATTTTATTTGGAAATCAATGTCCCAGAGGATGGGGGAAGAGCAGAGAGGCACAGAATCCAAACTGCTTGAGGACCAATGTGAAATTTTCACAGTAACTGTACTTGATTGGCCAGCAAGCTCCCATATCTAAATCCCACAGAGAATCTTTGGAGCATTGTGAAGAGGTAGATAAGAGAGACCAAAGCCCACAATTCAGACAAGCTAAAGGCCTGCAAAGCACCCTGGACTTTTTGCCACGCTTCATTGATGCAGTCATTTGTGCAAAAGGAGCCCAGACCAAGTACTGATACTGCACAATACATGGAGATCATTTTCAGTAGGCTCTCATTTCTGCATTAAATAACTTTTATTGGTCTTTCGCATTTTCAGAGAAACAGATTTTTGGGTTTTCATTGGCTGTAAGCTGCAATAATTCAAATGAACAGAAATATATCAGTCTGCACACTGAACTCGTGAGTTTTTCTTTTGGAACTTAACTACGGAAATAAATAAAATGTTTCAGTGATATCCTAATTTATTGAGATACATCTGCAGAATAGATACAGAGATGGGTGGGAGTTGTGTGTTTATGTGAAAGAGATAAGGAAAAAAAAAATTAAGAAAACAAAGTTAACCTCAGTTATACAAATTTGATTCTATCTACAAATCTGTATCAACAAAAGCTTAGCTGACATGTGCCGGATAGAAGAAAAAACAAAACAAACAAACAAAAAAAAAAAAAAAACAAGAAGAAACTAAACAACGGACTGTGTTTGCACAATAGGAATTTTGGCAGGAAAATGACATACCGCACTTTGTAAAGCTTTCACAGACTGCCTTCCGGGGACTCAGGGATGCTCAAATTGCAGCTGCTGTAGTTGTGCTTCAAATGGATGAAAACACTCCTGTCCATTTGCTGAGCTTTGCACTTCTGCTCACAGTGAACATTTTGACCTAGATGACTGCTTCAAGTGAAACAGGAGCAGAAATGTTACACAAACAGCTTGCTTTTTCTTAGATAAAATATTTTGCCAGAGTGGAGATAACTTTATAGGTTAACATTACTTTGTTGGCTTGGTGTGAGGGAAGAAAAAGCTGCACTTTCACTTTGGATGGACGGCTACACCTTGGATTACACTGCTGCCAGCTCCCTGCTGCCACTTATGGCGTTCTCACTTAATAATGGAACGATGCCAAGCATTTTTGGTCCTATTAGTCTTTAAAACAAGGACAAAAAAAAAAAGAAATGCAACATAATATCCAAATATAAAATAGCAATGTATATTGACATAAGGGTTTTAGCTAATTCTCATACTATCAGTGTTTTTTCTTCTTGTCTTTCTTTCTCATTTACTTAGCATGTTGCATGCGAGAGATGCCAAATCACCAGGAGCATTTGTTGCTTTTAAGAAGAGTTATCTGGACACACCACATTTTTTGACATTCATCTGTCGGTCAGTTTTCATTTAGATCAGATCACACTGTAGTATTATAGGAACTTGTGTAAAAGAAAATGTGATTAACTTGTGTTACATAGCCCTAACAGCTGAGCTAATTCAGTTCAATGTCTTCTTCATACTGTGTCTATCATGATTGTAGTTTGAAAGGACCCAGATACAGAGCAAAACGTAGGTTGAAATAGAACAGTTTAATAAAATGAAGAACTTACAAGAACATAGATGTCAGGACATGGAACACTGATGCGGCAGGAACAAGGTAACGAATGATCCAGAAACAAAAAATGAAAATCCAGGGCCTTAAATACTAAGGAGGGGGAAATGATGAAGCAAACCAGAAGAACGAATCAGAGGCAAATGGGAAGCAGCTGAGGCAGAGTGCAGATCGAACTTAGAACAAGGAAACGACAAATCAAGAGGGAAAAGAATAACACTAAGAGAACAAAACGCAAGCATAAACTAAGAAACTAAATGCAAACAAATGAACTTATAAGGCAAGACGTTTTGAACAATAATGAATACAGCATAGGGCAAGACCTAAACTGACATAAACAAACATCAAGGAAATAATCAATATACAAACATTGAAAAAACTCAAACACCCCAGGATGGTGACGGCACCAGTTCACAGCAAACATAACCTACAAGACAAACAGATCCAATTAAAATTTTATTCAGATCCAGGCATGTAAAGTCCAATTCTGTTCAAATTCAGATCAGATCAGTCCAGCTTATTTCATTACAGTCCAATCATATATTCAGAGTCAAGTCAAATTATAATTTACCACTGGTGGCTGACCATGATAATTGCTAACTGTGTGCAATCTGTCTTTGAAATACAGGAATTTTACTTTTATAAAGAATGAGGATGTAACAATACAGTTGATATTATAACTAACAAATAAATAATAGTAAATCTACATAATGTATATGTAGATTTCAACAATGTGGAGCTCAAAAGTGAAAAATATACTGCAATACCATCATATAATTATCGTTCAAATGCGAGAAAGATTATGTAAAATTCATGATTTAACCATATGACAATTTTGTGTTCTTGGATAATTTTTTACACAGTTTGATCCCTACAGACCATATGCAAATGGAAAATGACAAAAAAGTTGCTGAAAAGTAGACATTTCAAAAATTAACAGAAAAATATTTACTTCAGTTAATTCAGACTTAAATTCATAATAAATATAAGGAAATGCAGGACTGAGGCCCTGTTTACACAAAGCTGGTTTTCAGTGAAACCCTAACATTTGTGTTGCGATCCAGCAGCTTGTTTACACGTCACCAGTGATCGGAGTTTCTGACACCGCCACTTTTTGAAATCAGGTCTCAGAGTGGAACTTTCTGGGAACAAACTGTGGGGGTGTGAAAGCGCTCATGTGCAGAACGCATAGCTGCAGGATGTGGTGGAGGTTAAGTGTCAAAGCGCATGCTCGTTTTGATGACATGCTAAAATCACATCTCCATATAGAGCCCTGACATGACAACTGCCAGGGCTCTATATGGCGGTCTCGTCTAAACGGTGTCTGTTTAAACGTGGAACTTTTCCTTAATCAACATCTGAAAATACCAGCAGTTTACAGGCAACGGTCTCATGTAAACAAAGCCTGAATTACTTCTGGGTGGGATTATTAAATTGTCGGTGGAGTATTTAACTACTTTATTGAACTCTGGCCAAGAAGATTATATGACGCAATGGATTTCCATATTCCCACTGCTTGCTCACTACTGCTTGACCAAAATACTGAAATTTTTTCACAACACTTATTTCAGTACAAATATATGTACTGTTGTACCCCTAGTAAAAATGATGCTGGATTATATGGATGCATAGATTCTTAGGAATGGAAGGCAATAATACAAACATTTATAGAAAATGTTAATTATTGAATGAGCAGTAGTAACTGGTCAGGTTAATGGTTTAAGTTAGGACGTTGAAGCACTGATATATTAAAGCTCAGGCTGTAAGGTCATCTTTTATCTCCATTCAGAATCGAGCATTGCTTTACTTCAACAATGAAACCATGTTTTAAAGCTCTGTTTTCATCTCTTATATGAACTCCACAAGCAAATACTTATTAATACAACTATCATTAGATCCAAGCTGTTGCACTGACTTATTTGCACCGAAGATTTAAGCAACACCATCGACTGGGCAAAAAGCTTCCCAGGAATCATTTTAGTGACATAAAAGTCTTCGGAGCTCAGTAAAAATGCATCATACATATTTTACTAGTCAGGTTTAAAAAAGAAGGAAAAAAAGGGACTTTTATTCATGGTTGACTTAAAATGATTTGTTGCCCAAAGTGGTAGAACTGGCCACTGTGCACAACACAATATTGCCCTGTTTTTTTAGTTTTTACTTGTTTGCTTCTCGACAGGAAGACACAAAGGACGTCATATTGTTGCAGTGGTTGTTCCTTGTTGTCTGTCTGTGGCCATGTGATGGTTGGAGTTTTTTGTTTTTTTTTAAAGTCTGTTGCTACAGTGATTGGAAATCATTAAAATCACTCCTAACATAACAGTAAAGCTCCAGCCATTATATGCATGTTAGCAGTTCATTGGTAGATAGCTACCAATGGTGTGTTTTTCACTTTATCTGATGCAACAACACGCCGTGAGCACAGCCCTTTGTTTTCTGTGGCTCCGTCCTGCAGGGAAAATTCAACATCTGCATGCTGTGGTTTACACCGAAAATACAGCGGGAAAGGACACAAAGGATGTTGTGCCATTGCATAAGTTTTAAACTCACCTCGAGCAGTGAAACAATCATGCTTTGCACAAAGTCACTTGCGCAGCTGGATTTAGCCACGAATCAGTCTTCCTTATCACGTGTCATTTCCCACTGTAACCAAAGTACGAAGTGATCTCGTTACAGGATACAATTGCAGCCAAATAGGAAACGCTTTTGTTAAATGTTGCTGAGAAAACATTTTTATGTTGGCCATTTGAAGTTTATACAAGTCAAGAGCAAATGCAATAATGGACTGTTATTGAAGCGAAATTAGAGGTAATTACAGTGGGTCTCAAAGTTATACACACCCTTGGCAAGATGTAAGGGCAATTTTTTCCATCTTTGATGTGACATATTCTGCACAGTTCAACTAACAATTAATCTGTTAATGAAAACATCTAAAAATTAAAAATGGTGTAATAACCTGTTAGCATAAGTGCACACCCTTAAACTAACACTGCTGACACTTGCTGTCAGGTAGATTCAGTCTAATTAACCTGGTGCAAGCCTGGAAAAGTTACAAAGCATCAAAACCATTTCTTTGTACAAAAGTATCAGTCAAGAGAAGGATGCAAAACAATCCGCATCTTTTTATCTATCTATCTATCTATCTATCTATCTATCTATCTATCTATCTATCTATCTATCTATCTATCTATATATATATATATATATATATATAAAATTCCCTTCTCACCCTCCTTTGAATGATATATATATATATATATATATATATATATATATATATATATATATATATATATATATATATATATATCATGGTGGATTTAGAACAGTCACATCTAGTTGGAGAAAATACAGTAAGAGGGTATTCACTGGAGCAGCTGCAGGGAGTTCTGGTTAGTACTGGCATGTCTTACATATTCTCCAAATGGAATATGGAGGAATAGTTACAGGACAGAAATCTTTTTTTTTTCAGGGAGAGCAACCAGACTTTGCTAACATCTCCACACAGCTGGTGGGAGAATGTGTTATGATCTGATTATCTGTAAGTTTAGCACAAAACACCACTGAGTATCACCAAAAGAACCTGTACCCAAATTGAAACAGTGGTGGCAGCATCATGCCTTGGAGTCACTGTTCTTAAGATGGAACAGATTAATTCCAAGTATCAATCAGGTTTGACCTTCAGGTAAATGCCAGAAGAATAAAGATGAAGGTAGACGTTTAAAAGAGAAATGCTTTGCATCCAAAATGATAGCCAAATCAATAAAAGATCAAACAAAAAAGGAAAGAAAATGTAAGCTTTGGAATGGCTAACCCAAAGTCCAGGGATAAACATGAAAGGAAATCTGAGGTTTGCCATTAGTGAGCTATAGACAAGAGATGTCCTCATAATTTAACAGATTTGTAAAACTTTTTAAGGTTTGTGCAAATAACTTTCCATTTGGAATGTTATATATTTTTTTTGCTTCTGTAGATGATTTTTATTATTTATCTGAAACTGTACAGGATATATATAACAATAAAGGTGGAAAAAGTTTTGCAAAGTATTTATCATAGTTTAATTTTCTTTTACTCACAAAAATTTGACATTTTAAGAAGGCTTTGCACACTATAGAGATCTACTGTAACTAATGCACACAGTTTTGGTGCTTTATATCTAAACTCTTTCATAAAAAAACTTCATGTGGTCAACTCCTTCTGTATATTGATGATTTGCTCTTCTATGTTTGTGTTCAACCGTTTAATTCAGGCTAAGTTTGCCTAAAACACCTAAATATGAAACATTTTGCTCTAAATTTTAAAGTGTTGGGTGATTTATGCAATGGGCCTCCAATTGGTGTTAAGTCTCTAAAAATCTGTAAATATTGTGCTTTATATTTTTTGAAAAGAAAAAGAAAAAAATAACATGTCATAACTCGCATTTTCTTGTTTTGTCTTGTCTTGTCTGTCCTGTCTCTGTCTGTCCTTGTGTGTCCTTTATGTTTTTTTGTTGTTTTTTAAACATATTTTTAATCAACCACCTTATTTCTGCTTTCATTTATGTGCTTCTTCTCTTTTGACTTTATAAACTGCATATTCATGTTTCCAATCTATGTAAACCTCACAACAAACCACCTTAATCTGGAACATTTGTCACTTTATGCACATACATTCCATCTATGATTTTCTTTGGCACACGTCCAAACCCAAACCAATTGTCCAATTTTTTGGGGTCATAAAGCGACCGGCCAAGAGAAATCTCGCAGTCTCAATAATATATCGGGAATGGCTGGGTCATCACTGCGTCTCGCTCCCATCACTAGTCCACCGTTTGAGAACTATGAGACCCCGGGACAACTGCGCCGCTGTCGCTCCCCTATCCCCTCCATTTTGTAGCTGAAAGGAACCTCGTGATTGGATGACAGAGAAACGCAGTGGATTAGTTACAGATGGATCGCGCTGAAACTTCCTTTTGCATTATACTATATTGTGCAAACAAATAGCAATAACGTTAAATGAACTTGAATGTAGAGTGACCTCTGTAGTCGCAAATTCAAGTTTGTGATGCATGCATCAGGTATGCAAATGGGGTAAAAGTACAAAATGTAGCTTTAAAGACAATTATTGTAAATTATTAGATGAGATGTTAAAACATTTGGATTGGTTCAAGGAGTAAAATAGCTTCACAGGTATAGGGGAAAAAATGAACACGCTGATATTTTGAAAGGTAAATTTGTAGATAGACATCCATTTTGTGTTGTGGACCAAACAAAACTAAGCTAGTATCTCCAGCCAGAGAAATGAACATGACACAATAATACGTTCATTTAGCCAAAGAAAAAAATCTTCATTCGTAGATTACGTTGATGTTAAGCAGTTTTCTGCATTCGTCGTTTGTGACTAATAATGTACGAGGGTAGTAGAAATCATCGTGGTTATTTCTTTGTTTCACAATTAACACAATTAGTATCCTGTCATCATAGGACACTTATGTGGAAAGTTTAAACATCGAGTTAAAGCAATGTGTAAAGTTAAAAAAAGAGATGCCATAATGTAAATTAAGAGTATAAACAGGCCTAATCTTTATACAGAATCCCATATATGCAAATATTACCTTGGGGTTAGCAAGAAAAGGTCCATTCTGTCATTTAAGGATGGGGTAGGGGATAAACCATATAAAATGAAGATCTGCATAAAATAAGTTGTTTATCAGGAAAACATAATTTCAGCAGGTGCTGTACCTTTCCCCATTCTTGTCAATTACAGAAAAACAAGATAATGTAGATAATTTTTTCAGACAGCAGTGTCTAATCATCTGGAGCTAACAGTTAGCTAAAGCTCCACTTGTTAGGACAAAAGGAGCATACAGTGGACACCCAGTATTCGCAGGTCATTAGGGACCGCAGTTCCCCGTAAATAGTTAAAATCCACAAATCCTTGAGACCCCTTCTTAAAATCCTTATAACTGTCTATTTTAATAGTTCAAACACCAAATATACCTTAATATGCATTAATACAGTGCTTTCAAATCACTATCAAGTAGCTTCCCATGTGGCATTTTCTTTCAAATATTTTAGTTATGCGCTGTTAAAAAATAACCAAATGATGGATTTTCCTGAAATAATTTAAAGTTATGTCCCACAGAAAAATCCGTGAATACTGAACAGCGAATAGGTGGGAATCTACTGTAGTTACGTTTTTACACTTTCACTCCACATTATTTATTTGATGATAGGAAATGGCTGAATGGACCTTTGGAAAAAAAAATCCTTTTCAGGACAGTAATATAAATGAAATGTTTAATATTAGCTTGTTTATTTTTTTAAGAAGAAATTTAAGTGCAATGTATTTAAAAAGCTCCTAACAAACTAATTTGTTTAAAGTCAAATTTGAATGACTGTTTAACTGTAAAATTAAAGCAAAAACAAGCACTTTACTAACAGTCAGTGTTGATTACTAATCGTTAAAGTCTGCATGTTGGCATAAGGTATGAATTATGTAAAACAGACTGGACACAAACCCACGCCATTAAACACGCTTTGCTTATTGTTTTTTTTTTTCACCTCATGATTGTAAATTTTTTTATTCAGGTTTTGTTTTGTTTGTTTTAAATGTTTCTTGAAAATGACCAAGTTGTTTTTTTTTCTCATTTTACTGAAAAGAAGTAATCTGTTGCCGCTAAGCAATGTGTTTTACTTTTAAAACCAAGATAAGCATCTTTAGGTGTATCTTTTTCATGTATGTACACTCTGTGTTGAACAACAGATCAGCAAAAAAGTGGAAAAAATATCACATTCACATATGCAATAAATGTGCAATATTTCTTTAATGCTGGAAAACATGCTGTGCATAAAGATGTAAATATGCATCTATATTTTTACCCTAAAAAAGTGCACATACTTAAAAGGCAGACTGCTTGTTAGCATGTTTCAGCATTTCTGAATGTAAGTAGTTGAAAAGTGTTCAGACCTGAGCCATTTTTTATTTTCACTTACAGCCAGTGTGGTCTATGCTGATGTTGTGGTAGCTGTTTTAAATGGTTTTAGGTTGGAAAAGTTTGATATTTTCCTTTTTGTTTGCTGCATTTTATTGTAACAATTCACATTGCTGTACCACTGGATGTAAGAAGCTCAACAGAAAAAGTAAACCTAAAATCAAAACTGACTTAGGATCACATTTTTCACATGTAAAAGAAGATCGTTTGTCTGCTTGTTTCACTGTTGCTAATATAACTATTACAATCTGTGATCCTGGTATTGTTTTTAAATCCATGCGCTTCCAAAGTTTCAAAGAACTGTAATTGAAGTTTGTAAATGAATCTAGTGTGAACACTTGAATGTTTGCTTTACTTGCCAGTTGACTGGAAATGAACTGTCTACTGTGGGGCGGATATTAACAAAATCGGATTGTTTAAAACAACTTTCAAACATAGATTTAGTCTTTTGCTTTGCTTTATATTTTCATGTAAAAAAAGATTACAGTATTGTAGTGTTATCTGAACACTTGTCATTCGGCATGCTGAGCAGATTTTTAGCTGTTTTGTGTACAATGTGAAACTAAACTCGGGTAGTGGTTTTTTAAATGAAGAGAAACCTTTTGTGAGCATGTAGTGAGGAAAAATACATGGTGATATTCAGTGACTGGGCTTTCTTAAGAAAATCATGGTCAGTATGAGCAAACCTGAAATTTGGCTTGAAACATTTCTTAGGATAATTTTTCTCTTTATCTCCTGGTTTTCTTTGTATGAGCACCTCATTAATCCTTTTAACTACACTTACATGCTACATAATCATAAAGGGACTCCATAAGAGGATATTGTATTCTGTGGATACTTTGGATTATACTAAATCACAAGTACATTGTATCATTTACAGTAAAGTAAGAGTGGGAATATTTTTGTGGACTGATGCAACTGAAAGAATCAAACAATGTCTTGCGCAGCTTTATTTTGCACATTTTCTCTCATATAAATACTGTATTTGCTCATATTTGTATTTGTGTTTTAGCAAAACTGATTAGATGACTGTAATAACTGAGAGTTATCTTTTGTTCTGATGAGAATTAAATCTCATAGTTTTGACCTAATGTTGTAGAAAACAAAACAGGCCTTCCTGTGCCTCTATGGGGTCCCTTTTGACCCTGATGTCAATTTAGGATGCAAAATATGGCTAGATTTAACTAGCTAAACTTGTAAAGCATTGCTTAATAGGTCAGTGCTTATCATAGACAATGTACATGTGAATGCATTAAAGTAATTTGAATTTAGTCGTAATGATTATTTATGTTTACATCTATATTTTCATTTCAATACAGGCTGACAGCACACAGTCTTAATGTCCGCAGACAGAATTGGATCATAAAAGGAGTAAATGCAATGTATATTATTGAATACAGTTACTTGCAAAACTATTTTTATCCTTTGGACATAAAAAAATTGTGATAAACAAAAAGTAATGCATAATTGTGAAGTGGACGAAAAATGATACATGTTTTTTTTCAAATCTTATTTACATATTAAAATCTAGAAAATGTGGCCTGCATATGTATTCCTCCCTTTTATTAATTTACCCCTAAATAAAATCCAGCAAAACACTTTAGACATCACCTAACAAGTAAATAGGGTCAATCTGTGTGTAATTTAATCACAGTGTAAATAACATAAAAAAATATTTATTTTATTTTAGTTAAGCTTTATTGAACCAGGCAAGAGAGATTCAAACCATTTCTTATTTACAGCTGCAGCCTTGCAGTTTTCTGTTGAGACCAGGTTCTCTGAAAAGAGATGGCTACTAATGTAAATGTGTGCTCGAAGTCTGGGTTGTCTGCTAAACAGCAGTGTATCTGTTTGATTGACTTTTAAGCTCTGCACTGAGAGGAATACCATATTTTGTACAAAACTGTATTGTTGTGGACACTATCTTAAAGCAACTATTAGTTATATCATAGGACAATATTTTTGATCAGACAATTTCATCAGTAAGATGAACTATTCCTTTAGTTACAAACAAGGATTTATTCAAATGTATGGACTCGAAGATCCACGTATAAAAGCCATATAGAAACAGAACATGATAAAAACAATCTGCAATAACTTACTAATTATTGTCATAAGACATATGAGATCATAACTTCCCATTGTATATTGAATATTCTTCTAATTGCAATTTGGATTTATTTTTTAACTAATTTACTACTAAATAAAATTAAAAAAGACAGCTTCTCAGAGAAAATCAATGCGTAATGAAAATGTATTTGGTAGCAAGCTTCCAACAGACTTTCAGTTAGTGCCTCACTTTATCTTCCCTCCCTTTGCATTGCAAAACCAAAAAGCAGATGTGTAATAATACAGAACTGATGCTTTACACAGAGCAGACAAATCTGGCAAAATTACATATAACCTTGGGAATAGCACCAATCACCAACTGCTATTAGTTATCAGTTATTTTGCTTATCAGTCCATGCCATTTATTTGTAACAATATGGCAGCTGTTTTGGCAATGTTTTAATGGCATTTTTGCTTAAAATGTGCTCCATAAATAAAATTGCCCTCTGTGATTCTGAAACAACATAATCAACAACACAGGTAGATCTCTGTTAGAGAAGCATCCAAAACTCTTGCCTTCATACCATGCTTATGAACAATTTTCCAGTGATACAAAAATGGTGAAAATGAGACATTTTATTGCATATATATATATATATATATATATATATATATATATATATATATATATATATATATATATATATATATATATATAAAATACAATTCTTAAAATAATAGATTCATAGATAATGTAACTAGAAGGTCTAGAATTTCCTGTTTAATGAAGTGACATTACAATCAGTTTTAAATAAAAATAGAAAATGAATAAATAAATATGTATGTAATGTAATATAGGTATGGATTTGACAAATCCTAAAATAGAAATCTATATAAAAATATAATTATATAGCTAAATAGAACAAAAAATAGTAAAAAAAAAAAATAGTCAGAAATAGTTTAAAGAAACAAAACTTTATTCTCTGGAGAACATGTTTATATCAATATTTTATTCCACAAGACTTATCTTTAAAGTCACATTCTCCCCCCACTGATCTGTTTGTTATATATGTGCATTTGGTGAGAACATTGCCAACTCTCGATCGTTTTACTGGATTTGCTGTAAAACTTGTTTTGTTTCATTTGACTGCTACTTTGTTGTTAAACATGTTTACAATTAATTTTTCATTAAAATTCTTTTTAAACCATTTACAGTTTGTATACTTAATGCATAAGTTATAATGCTGGACCTGATTGGCCCATTTGTAATGTAATATTATACTGTTTATAGAAAACATGAAGACTTTCCACACCCAGTTTATCATTCACCCTTTTTTTACTGGCCTGGTGGGCAATTAATGAACTTTGGTGACCCCCACCTCCCTTCCTATGTTGTGGACGTCAACAGATAAAAAGAGGAAAAATGAAGAGAACACAGAAGAAGTTTAAGCAGCTGCAGTAATGGATGATATCTGGTATCAACGTGTTTGATATGCTGCTGAATGTACTGAATGTAATACAAGATTCATTTGCCATGATTCCATAAAAGAAAAACCTCCAGAAATGTTTTATGGATTGGATTATTTTGCCCCATATTTCCATTTTGTTCCTTAGCACTATCTTTTTACATCTTTTTCTTCCTCCATTTCATATCTGTGAATTAGGTATTTCATACCGATGTATTTAAACCATGGAGTATCGGTGAATTTGTCTCTTTAGTTAAGGATTTCAATGAACTGCAGAGATAAAGGATCATAAATATGCTCAGAGCTCATATGTGATTTAATTTGATTGTATATTTTGTGAAATATAATGGCTCACATTCTGTTACCTTTTATTTTGGTTCTGATCCCTGTTTCGGCCAATTTACTCTTGTAAAATGTCACAAATTAGGACCCCAGATCAAACCAAAATAACTCGGAGTGATGTCCTACTGGTAAATATTATTTATTGGAGTCAAATAACCACATTTTCTTACTATAGTCTTTGAGTAGAATACAGAAAATCACTTTGAATCATTGATTTCCAAGTGAGTACGAAACATCCCCCTGGTAGATAAGAACTGGTATTGGCATAATCAGGGTAAAGACGCCACAATTTAATGCCTAAAGAAGTCGAATACAACATAAATGCTAAGGTACGAAATGGCGAAGAATGAAATGACTGGCAACTGTTTATATTTACTGTTGTATTTTACAATGTGTAGGTTATATTCAGGTTAAAGATTTATAAAAGTTTCTTTAAAAAGTAAACATTTTTTTTCTTGATGCACAATTTTTTAAATTTTGTGTTTATCTAGATGTTTTCTATGAACTGAACATTTTTCTTCATACTTGTGCAAACACATATAGGTCAAGGAGCAACAAATCATATGTGGAGCTTTTAATGTTGTTCAGTTTGAAAAAAGTCCTGCTTTTCCATATGTTTTGTAATGTTTCCATTTCATGATTTTGCTGTTTAAGATGAACCAACCTTTACAGCAGATTTCAGTATTTGTTTGTGTTGCTATAGACTGTTGTTGAAGCATGTTATTTCAATTTGTGCACTTCATTTTGACACAGTTAAACTGCAGTTGACAGGTAATGGTAACTCCTGATTACTTTACTCTTGTTCATGACAGTAACATTATGAGGCTGTATTGACAGAATCTGATTAATTTAGTCATTTTTAAATTTGCACTTAAGAAACTTCAGCTAATCAAATACGAGATGAAACAGTTAAGCTTTGGTGTGATTGAAAATGATTATTTTGAGGTTGGAGGCTGTGAACTTAACATTAACAGCTTTCTGTTTTTCTCTTTGCAGTGTTAAGTTTCTAGCATTCGCCTTCTCTCTTATGAGGAGTCAGTAACTGGTAAACAAATTGCGGCGGGAGCCACATAAGCGACAGGCTTGTCACGGACGGACAGTTGAAAGGAGATCTTTGAGGTGACGAGAGAGACCAGAGGGTAATCATGATCTAAAAAAATATATATAAATATGTATCACATGGTCTGCTCCTCACATTGTTACCAAAGCAGCCTCTTGGATCGCCAACCACACTTTTTTGACAACAGTTCACCTGCCCTCACCCACCCACCCAGTTCTTCTTCCTCTACCCCCTTACCTTTTCCTTCAAGCTGACTGAGCATTGCACTGACACACTTTTGGAGAAAACAGGACTCCTGATGACACATTCCAGACGACATCTCTCTGACAGTGTTATGAACGCTATCCTGCTTATTGACCAAATGAGCATCACCTGCAGTGCTGAACAGCTGAGCAAGTTTCCCAGTCAAGCACTCGTCTTTCACCTGGACTCAAATGAACAATGTAGCATCTCTGCTAACACACTGTAGCATCTGTTGGTTGGGAGATACCTTGACTCAAAACTAATCTATCCACAGTTTAATGAGAGAGAAAATTATGCATTCAAGGGATCTTCTAGATGTCACTCCTGTATTCCTTTCCAGTGAAGAAGAAGAAAGTCATTGAGGGAGCACATGAGAGACAAAGGATTGGTCTTATTCAATAAAACAATTGAGTAAAAAAAAAAAAAAGAGAGATGCACAAATATGAAAATGCAGTCTTTAACAGCACCCCCTGATATTCCCTTGTTAAAGTTTAGCACTTGTATAGTCTTCCATTAACTTCAATTAGATTGAAGTACTGCCCTGCTCATCAAACAGCACTAACTCTAAAGCTGAACAATCGAAGCACATGTAGCATTGTCTTAAGTCATTTTATACTCGCCCAAAACAATCTCCATCACTAAATAGTGGAAAAAGACTTATCTTTATCTCTCATGTACTGATGTGGGCTTGCACGAAAATCTATGTTGGGTACCAAAGGTCCTTTAGCATGCACTTGCTGAATGACCCTCTGTAATGTATAGTAGATTAGTAGAGATATTAAATATAGGGTGAGGCTTCTACTCCCTCTCATACTAACCATTGTCTCTTAGTCCTTTGACTGCCAGTAGCTTCCCGTGCCTCACTGCACACGTAGGAAATGTCCCCAAGTCAGGGTAATGCAGACAGGAGTAAATCGACTGACTCAAGGAGTAAGACCCTGTTGGGATATCGGCCTATCCTGCCTAAATTACAAAAAATGCAAACAGCTTTGCATTATTTTGAACGGGACCAATCTGATGAATATTTCCCAAACACTGCCGATTAGGCGCCAAGACTCCTCCAATGCATACTGCCCTGCCTCTCTTGTCCCTCTTGCTGCCAACAAGTGCTTCACTGGCAACATAATGTCACGATGAAGTTCAGGGGGAAGGGGAAGTCCTTTAAGGGCAAAAGGATATATTCAGAGAAACGAACAGAGTAGAGCAAGCGTGGATGTGTACAAAGAGAACAAATCTATATTTTGATAAACAAATCTACGATGCTCCATGACTTTGGAGAAGGGTTCCTGTCCGGGAAGAGTCCAGAAAGGCAGAAAAAAAAAGGTCTCATACAAGCGTGAGAAGAAAATTTGTTGGTGGAAAGGATGCAAGAAAAGAAGTATTCCTTCATGTTGGGGTGTGCAACATAATTTAACCCACAGGCGTTGGGGGAAAAAAAGGTTTTTAGAAAGACCTTTAGCAATGACTGACTCTTGCCCATTCAGACAAGGAAAAGACAAAGGATGGACAATAAGAATAATGGGAAAAAAATGCATTTTTGTAACTTTGTTTACCAGCATGACTACTTTGCATGACTGTCTTTTCTGCAAGCCCTTAGTTGAAGACAAGGGTGCTAGAGATACAAAAAAGTATATATAAAATAAATTTAAAAAATGTTATATGCAATTAATGTTTTAAAAAAGATTATAATTAAAGAGAAGAGCTATATTTTCTTTTGAGAAGTAAAAAAAATGTGAATATTGAAATATGTATGTTTGCAAAGTACACCCTGAACTATGTTTTGTTTGATGAAATCTCTCTGCTACTACTGCCCTACACTCTTCATTCCAGTGTTTATTACCTCTGCCATGGTTTTTATTTTGTAACACATTGAGCAGCATACTTTCTAAACATTCAATTGACAAACTTTGCCCGTAGCATCTGAGCAAAGTGCGCTAGTTGTTGTCACAAAGTCCATGTTTCCTCGTTGACTTGTTTGCACATCTTCCGTAGCAAAAGCAGCACCCGTACTGAAACAGAAGCTCTCCATGTTCTGAAAGCTTGATTAGTACTCATAGTTTGCTTATTTTCTTTGGCAATAACGCAAGAGTTGAAACGACTGTAGCTGATAAAAATGGAGTCCTTTGAGTTACCTTCAAAACTTCGGTGTTGAAGGGATTCTTGAGAGCCTTGGATGCCTCGTTTGCAGAGATAGCAGTCTCACCCTCTGCAGGAGAACAGGAACACCAATAAGATAATAAAAGATGCAATATGGCAAGCAGTTGAGAGATTTTAAGTTTGCATGGAACTAACTGCCATTCCAAATTCAGAGCGTGGGCTTTAGGGACTCAGGTGTGCTGATAGTGTGCGTGGATGTAGGTGTTTTGCTATTTTCTTTCTAACATAATAAATTCTAATATATAGAAAAATAATAATGTGAACACCACACAGTGATGTGTTAAAAAATTAAAAATAATTAAAAAAAACCAAACAAAAAAAACAGCATGCATTATGACTTGATTATCTCTCAAGGGGGAACAGAGTCTTGCCATTTCCCTCCAGCCTTCTGTCATTGTTCCTGTCATGATTCCAGTCTGGATAACTTTATAAACACTGTGCCGTGTTGTAGAGCAGCGAAGTCTTCCTTGGAGAGGCAACTGAGAACTACTCGCACTCACAGTGTCAGCATGAGTGTGTAGAGGTAGCTCGTCTTCATTTTTTTTAAAAAAGGTCAGGTCTTAGCATCTGTCATTACTACATTGTTGTGTTCTTGTCATCCCGCTGGCTAGTTCATTGCATCACACAACGCAGTCATGCAAGCACCAATCAAAGAGACCCAGAGCTTCCAAAAATGATGTCAGAAAGTGAGACGGAAAGGGTAAGAAGTAGTCCACCTGGGGGAGACTGATAATAATGAAAATAGTAACAAGTTGAAGGAAGACAAAGGCAATCTGAGTGTTGAGGGGTCTTCAAGAACTTCTTTGGTTTGGTTTTTAAAGTGAGTTTCAGGCCCCGCTGGTCCGGGGTTTAGCTCAGGCAGCTGACTGGTCCTCCACCCATTTCTCGTACATTTCAGCTGGAGGCTCACCAGAATACAGTCTGATGTAGACTACAGAGAGCGTTCAACAGTTCTGTTGAGTCTGCGCAGGTTTAACAGGGTCTACAACTTTCTCTATTTGCAAAAATGTTTTGGGAGTATCTTATTAAGACACAGTTTTCGTTTTGGAAAGTTTTCAGAGCTTGGATGACCACAGAGATTTTTCAAAGGTGGCGTGCACACCGGCAAAAAAAAAAAAAAACTTTGTGATTCACCCAACTGTTTGTGAGGGTTTTTTTTGTTTGTTTTGTTTTTTTGGGGGGGTGGGGAGGGTTGGCCAGGCAGTGTTTTTATTTTCAAGCCACCGTTCTTCATTGTTAGGTTCGCCATATCTTTGTTCTCCACATTGCACCTGTGTCTGCCAGTGGCAGACTGAAAAAGATGTCTTTTTTTTCCCTAATGCATAATACTGCCATTTGATTTAGACTTGGTGAACAGAATGAGTTACAATGTTGATTGTGCTAAGTCTGTTTTATTTTTAAAGGTTTTCTATCTGTTAGAAAATGTTAAAAAAAAAAAAAAAGTCACCTCATACAACCAAAAGAACAGAAATGCTTTACATGACAACTAAGACTACTTTGTGTTGCCGTGTTAGTCCGATATGTCCTCTACAGATCTTTGGAAGGTGCCACATAATCCTTGGACAACACCTCCTCAACGGCATCCTGTTATATTTTACTTACATGTTTGTTCATTTCTAAAAATATTTTCATTGTGTCTCTTTTTGTTTGAGGACACTGTATGCAATCCACACCATGAATGCCACTGATCGACACTTACTGTATGCTCCCAGAGACACAGATGTGCTGTCATCAGTTTAGACGTTTTCAGCCACCTATTTAGTGGCTTTATGGCTTTCCATAGGTTACATAGCAATCACATATATCTAAAAAAATATTTTACAAATTGATGAGATTACAGTTGTTTCAGAGAAAATTATATCACACTATATAGAGTTTTCTAATATATTAAATGTTATTTTAATTAGAAAATATGACAAAAGTCAAACCTCTTTATAAACATCTAATTTAATGCATCCACATAAGCATCCCAAAGATTCATTTTACATGCTATTATTGTGTAAAACAGACTTAGGTACTGGTCCATTGTACTGTGGTCTTAAATGGAGCCTGAATGGGGAGAAGAGGTGGTCACTGGAGCGTCAGGTTGTGACTTATGCCGGATTTCATTTTTGAAATGTTGGGACACGAAGAACAACTCATCAAGAACTGTATAAAGTATATTTCAGTGGAATGTTCATGATCTATCTTTTTATATTTTGAAAAGAAAAAAAATAGAAACATATCAATAAAGTGTGATAATTGAACATATTTCTACTATTGAGACTTAAAATGTATGAATGTCAATGCGATCTAATGTGAACCAATCTGCATTACAGCTTGAATGAATAACTGAAAAACAGTCATGAGATGCTTTTTCAGAGACAATGAAATTGCTTAAAATCACTGAGATCAACCTAAAATAAATGGAAGAGTACTCTCAGTTCTGTGTCGGTTTGTTTGAGTAATTTAAAGCAAAAATAAGCCCTCACGCATACTGACTGAGTAGGATATGAAGTTGTGAAGTCACTGTCACAGTTAAGTGTGTTCATCACTCTGACAGCAGCATGGAGACCACTAAGCAGTGACTGATGTAATCAGAGTTGAAATGAGGAGGCGAAGAAAATCCAAAGTCTTTCAAGCCGCGAAAGACTGACACATTAAATGTGACTGAAAGTTTGAGGACGTTTCCAGGAGCTTGCTAAATGTCCCAGGAGTTCAACATGAAGGTGATTTTTAAATCTGGGGTAATCTGGAACTGGGTCAGGATATGTTGAAGCAAGGAGATAATCAAATGCACTTTACTCTTTCATATGAGAAGCTAAATTGTTTATCCTCAACATTTGTTTTCAAAAGAGTCTTTATTATTAACAAAAGTGTTAATACAGCTTGAAGTATTTCACATTGTGTCACATTAAACCACAAATTTGTGTTCAGCCTCCCTGAGCCTACTGTCTCTACTAGCTTAAAACATCTAGAGACTGAATTTTTTTTCTTATTCTTGCTTGCAAAATCCCTCAAACTGGATGGAGAACATCAGAGAACAGCATTTTTTAGAACCAAAACAGATTCTTAATTAGACTTAGGTCTGGACTTTGACTGGGCCATTGTAACACATGAACATGCTTGGATTTTACCCTCTCAGTCATACATATTTTATGGTCCCTGACAGGTTTTCTTTCAGAATTAGATGAACTCTGACCATCCATCAACTGTCTATACAGTGGATCCCCTGTTTTCATTGAGGTTAGGGCCACAGACCACCCACGAATAGCTGAAATCCATTAATACTTGAGACCCCTTCTAAAAACACTTATAACTCCCAGTTATAATAGTTCAAACACCAAATATACCTTAATATGCATTAATACGCATAGTGGAAACGGTCTTTGCACTACAGCACAAACTAAGATTCACGCCTTTCCTTATTTCCATTTGTGGGGGGTTCAGTCAATCAGCGCCAAGGAAAATGAATGGCTCTCCTTTGCAAATGGTATTTCATCTTCACAAGCTGCATTTTCTTTGGAATATTTTAAATATGCTCTAACCAAAAAAAATCCAAAAATATGTGAATTTTCTGCAAATAATTAGGAGTTATGTTCTACAAAAAAAAAAAAAAAATAAATCTGCAAACGGGGGGGGGGGGGGTCCACTATACTTGCTTGTTCTTGCAGGGTTGCCATAGAGCTAGTTTCTATCTCATTAGGTCATTAGGCAAGAGGCGGAGTCCAACCTGGGCAGGTATCCCAGTCCAACACAGGGCAACACAGAGACACGCAATCATGCACACACACACACACACACACGCACACACTCATATGCAAGGGCAATTTAGAGAGACCAGTTAACCTAACAGTTATGTTTTTAGATTATGGGAGGAAGCTGGAGTACCTGTAGAGCACCAGTTGTTATATGGGGAGACCATACACACTGCAAGGCAACAGTGCAACCAACTGCCACCGTGCAGCCCTAACTCTAACCAGGATGTGCATATTTTCATTTGTAAAAAATGTTAAACACATTGTTAAACACATTCTATCAGTTAAACAGCATTTTGTGTCCATCTTATAAAATCACATTAAATTACATGAACATTTTTGTTTGTAACATGTCAAAATGTGGAAAAGTAAAATTTAAAAATTGGTTTTCAAGGCACAGTAAATTAGATGGTTTCTCATGTTACACACTGGAATGACATGTGTATGTAGCCATCTCAGGAGTATCACAGGGTATAATGATTGCTCTGCAAAGCCACAGGAAAGGTGAAGACTAGTACACAGAGCAGGATGCTTGTTCATTAAAACCTTTATCTGATATATTTTAATTGGATTAGTTTGTTGACTTCATCTTTACAACTTTTTACCCAAATTAAGCACAACCAAACAAACCATATCCCGTTGCTTGGAGACAGACTGCGATGAGATGACCATGCAGCATCTCAGAAAAAGCAGAAGAGTATATTTTCTATGAATGAAGGCAGCTATGAGGAAATGTCACCAATATTCAGTAGCTTTCTGACTTTTTAGCTCCTCTGTTATAAAACATCACCTCCCTCTGGTGGTATATCACGGTAGTGTTTGGCATAGTGTATGCTTTTACATTTTCCAAATTGATTTATTAACTGAACATTATGAGCAAGCTGATCTTTTTTTTTTTTTTTTTTTAAAGTTCATATTTAAAATATTTCTGATAAAACATGATGAAAAATTATGTTATTTTATGTGTTTTAGTGTTGCCTCTTTCATTTACCATCAAAGACAAATCAGCAATGGAAATTGCAAACAGCAATACCATAATTAGAACAAGACTGCCTGATTATTGATTAAGCTTCTCTTAAAAAGTAAAGCATCAATTGAATATATACATAGATATATATATTTTAATTAAATCATAAATACTTACTTTAATTAGATAATTGGAGGGAGATTTCTTCACTTTAAATGAATGTGCTTTTTCTTAGGGTGATTATGATGCAGCAATAAGAAATGAAATGAATTTACATTTTTTAAAATATATATAACTCTTACAAAGGGGATGCAATAAATATAGTTGGGGGTGTATTTATGTACCGAAATAACAAACTTAGCAGAGGCGACAGCAAGTCACAAGCATGTCTTAAGTCTTTCCACCCAAGTCCCAAGTAAAGGCATGAAAGTCCCAAGTCAAGGTATGCAAGTCTTGAGTTGAGTCAACATCCTAAGCATCCTAAGCATTTTACAAATATGTAATGATAATTTTGAGATTTTAAAATTATTTTAAAACTTGTTATTGTTTGCCAGAACAACCTGCACAACAAAGTAAACTTCAAAATGGTCTGAAAATCAGTGCTGATGTTACCTCACCACACAATATTTCCTTTTAAAGCTGAAATGTAAAACACGTTTAAATCAGATGGCTTTTTAAAAATGATTACCAGAGTTTTAAATCAAAAACTTTGGTATTTTTAAAATAGGCCAGGGCCTCCTATCAGTCAAAAGCACCATGCTGTGCTGGGCAGTGTTGTCATTTGATAGGGAGGTTGAAGGTTGTCATGCCTCATGGCTGAAGTGGAGAGGACAAGACAGGGAGGAGGTGGAGGGGTCGGCAGAGGATCTAATTTCAACACGACAGCGTTCCTAAAACATTTTGTGCACTGAGGGACAGGGCACGATCCTGGATGTTCCTTGAGCAAACAACTGGAGGCAGAGGTTGTGACCAGGCTGATCCGTGGGTCTAGCTGGACACAACAGATCATCGTGCCGGCTGAAAGCAGACAGCCAAAGGAAGGATTTTGTTTATGTGACATTCATGATGACAGGGCCAAAGACAGACTACCTGGTGAGCAGCAGGAGGCGAACAATGTGATTCCTCATCCTCTCATTAGTGCCTTTCAGCAGCAAATTTTCCAAATAGTGAGTAGACTTTCTTCTCACACTAACTCTAAACCAACTTTGCTTTGTGTTTTTCTTTAAAATTAATGAAAATCAATGAAACATAATAAAACTGATTGTGTTCACTAACTAACAAAATCTGTTGCCATCTGTAACTCCTGTCACATGAAATCCCATTGATGGACTTATCCCTCTGGTTTTAGACAGGATCCACTTTTAAGTCCAGTTGTTCTACAAAGTCTCAGGTGAGAGGTTGGCTGAGCTCTCTGACGGGAAGGGATGGATAGTGGGGACCCAGAGGCATATGAAGAAGGAGGCGGAGGGAACGACGGGAACACGGAAAAAGACAAACATCTGAAGAACCAGTTCAACACTGAGGAAAAGGGAGAGAAAGAGAACAAAGAAAATGAGAATGAGAAGAAGAAAGAGCGGCGACGCTCAGGGGCTCTGTGGAGGAGCGGATGGGCTCTGAGTGAAAGACTGGCCATCAACGTTTCAGGAATGCGCTACGAAACCCAGCTTCGCACTTTAGCCCAGTTCCCCAACTCTATGCTCGGGGATCCCAGGCGGAGATCCCGGTACTTTGACCCACTTCGAAATGAACTCTTCCTGGACCGTAACCGAGCCTGCTTTGATGCCATCCTGTACTTCTACCAGTCAGGGGGGAGGCTCCGCAGGCCTGCAAACATACCCCTGGACATCTTCATGGACGAGCTGATGTTTTATGAGCTCGGAGAGGACATCGTGAATCGTTTCAAGGAGGACGAGGGTTTCCCTAAGGAAGAGGAGAGGCCCCTGCCATCCAATGAAATCCAGAGAAAACTGTGGATGTTGTTTGAACACCCTGAGTCCTCATCGGGGGCCCGCATTATTGCCATCATCAGTGTGATGGTGATAGTACTGTCTATTCTCATCTTCTGCCTGGAAACGCTACCTGACTTCAAGAAAGAGGTTGGGAACGTAATGTTCTACACCAGTGGTCCCCAACCCTGGTCCTCAAGGCCCACCGTCCTCCATGTTTCTGATGTTTCCCCACTCTAGCACAACTGATATCATGCCTTCAGTTGCTGCAGAAATGAATCTGTTAACCTGTTAATCACCCATTCATTTAAGCCAGGTGTGCAGCTCTGGTGGAACACCTAAAACATGCAGAACAGTGGGACCTGAGGAACGAGGTTTGGGACCTCTGTTCTACACCATGTGTCAGAAAAAGATTAGTATGCAGGCTTTCTCATGGTTTTGGCACATTTTTAGTGCAGGTAGTATAAAAATGATCCATTCTAAGTAATCAGGTTCACATGGGTTACACCTTCAGGACAGAAAATAAGAAACTCTGACAAAAAATGCAGTAAGGATTCTTTCCATGTAGACTGTAGAGTACTGTAAAGCTAAGCAATTAGACATGAGGGAACATAGTAATTATTCCTAATAAGATAGTATCACACTTGAAGTTGAAAAATGATTGATAAATACATTAAAGAGAAAAATCTTCTGCACTGAGATCTAAAAATATATTTTATTAGTGTTTTTTGGTGACAGGTAGCTTTACCTGTCAAAGCCCCATTTAGTACCAACATACTGCCATTTATTCCCTTCTTTCTCTTTTGTATGTGAGGTCACTCAGTGTTGTTTTGATCAGGAGTCCTAATCTGTCAGATTTTTAACAGTCCACAAGTGCGAAAGAAAACATAGCTTAAAACTAAATTGCAAACTCATACAAAGTTTAAAGATAAAAATATTAAGTATAATGCAACTACATTACATGCATTTTTGAGCATTTTTATGACAATTCCTCTAAATAATTCATGAAAATACCTAAATATGATAGAAAATAATCTGAAACACCATAGTTTAGGTAAACAGTTTGCTAACAGGAATGAAATGGAAGCAGGAGGGACCAAATGGCAATCCATAGATATGAAATTAAATAGAATTTGCTAAAGGGAGCCACTGAAACAATTGCTTATATTATTTTCAAAGAATTATCAAGGGTCAGATGTCACATCTTTTAAATTACACCCTATTTTTATTGACTGCGATCCTATTAAATATGATCGATTATGAGCCTTTCTCAATCCAAACTAATTCTAAGATACCTCTTGGTAGATATTATTTATTGGAGTTACACACAGTAGACTATGTTAAGATTATAACCTATTTTAAATCAGTGGTTTTCAAAGTGTGTACAAAACGTTGCCCTGGCAGGTATGATACGTCCTGCTGCAGACACCTCCTCTTTGTACTAGGAAAAAGTCAAGTGGAAGAGAACCAGAACTACAAATAACTGCTTTTTTATTTTTTTATTTACACTTACATTAGAATATTTAACAACAGTTTAGAAGACCTTAATTTAGCAATCCAACTATCCTATCTAATTATGCCAACCCTAACCCTAAAGGTTTAGTAATTGATGTTAAAAGAAATATAATCTTTTGATTTTTGGTTTTATTTAGCTGAATCCCATTTAAATTGATCCGTTGTTGCGCCTTGAGTTCAACCCACATATGTCTAGACAAACATTTGCTGATAGCACCCGTGAGTATTTTCTAAGAAATTCTCTCTCTGGCAAATTCCTAAAGAACTTATTTCTTAATGTGTCCACGTTTTAATATTTATAGCTATGGTGCCTGAGCCAAAGAAACTTTAACAGCCAAAATGTTGTACATTTTACAGCCTTCATATCAAATCACCAGGGTATAGAGTTTTTAATGGAATATGTTTGACTATTTGGGTCAAAGGAAACATGATACCATGTGAAGCAGGTGTTTAGGTAAACACTCTCTTAGAGAGTGCCAGAGAGTGTTTGAAGGAAAAATACTGGCACGGGAAGCTTTTGGCCAATATGCCTGGATGCAGACCAGAGAATACTGCAGGAAGCTCACGGTGTGATTATTTTAGCCGGCTGTTAAATCTGATATGGAGTCAGGAAGGGTAGCGCGAGTGTCGCTTGGGAACTAGAATACAGACAGAGCAAAGGGACACTTAGGTGTGTTAATGAAAGGTCACAAATGACCGTACACATGAGCAAGGGTGAGCCAAAGCTCGCTGATGGCTTCAGACCAATGATTTAAAGGTCTTGCAGAATGAGTAGCATACACTGGGTCATGTTAACACATTCCTTCAGGAGTGTTGTGCTGCGCCAGGCTGACGTTGCTGCCAGGAAACTACTGTAACTTACTCAGTCAGTACACCTACTCGACTGCACTGGCAGTGTTACACAAGGAGATGGGAATACTGATAAAGGTGTAGATGGATGAGGCACGGTGGAGGAAGACACTCATGTTTCTCCTCCTTAGAGATCTTAAAGGGGTTATATTTAGTCTTAGGAGAGCCCATGGAGCAGATCAACACATACTGTAGATATCCAACGTTAGTAATAAACACCATTACTAACCTGCTACTGAAAGTCACCATCAATACTCTCTGTTCATTTAAGCTTCTTTGAAACTGTATATATATTACACATATCTCATTATAACATACGCAACATATTGTCCTTTATTCAGGTCATTTATCACCATACTTCTGACTGGATGGTGATTGGGACGTGTTTCAAGTATCATATCATCCTCTGCAGAAATATGATGATAAATGATTTGACAGATGGAACAACAGGTGGTCTGCAGAAGAGTTCAGAAAGTGCCAAATGTAAAAGACGTTTAACATCCTGCCTTAAAGGGCAATAACATTGTAAATATAAGTGTAGCTTTTTAGAAAATTGTAGATGAACTGTTAATATTTTTGATGATAGATATATATTTACTGAGTAGTCTGTAGAGATCAGAATATATCTGTTCAGTAGACTAACAGTGAAACCTGAAACTTATTAGTTAGCCTAGCTCAGCATAAACATTGCTAACAGAGTATTTTCACTGACGTCATCAAGTTACCAAAGTTAACAATGGCAGCCATATTGGAGATACTCTAGGTGATTACTAAAGCAGGTTTAAGCTAACTGCTGAAATTTTTGGAATATTTTAAAGATGTTTTTGGTCACAAAAGTACCAGACTGGCTAAAAAGTACCAAGACTGTTTTTTTTTAAAAAAAGGAGAAGGAGCAGTGTTACAAATAGGTACATTTAGGTTAATTGTGGGAAAAAAAATCCTTATGAAAGGACTATTGGTTGGAATGTGGACTCTCCCTGGCATTACCTATCCAGTTAGCTTAACTGTTTAGTCTTTATCTTAAGTCACTACATCTCAAAAGACCTGAAGACCTTAAAGACTTGATAAATAATTTATCATAAAAGAATGTGAAATGCAAAGTTAAAGTAGTGTGGTAAGTATGTTTTCCCCCCATGCAAATGTAACAAGTTGGGAGACCTAATCCATGTTCCTAGATCTCACTTTTCTGCACTTCGCTTTTTCTTTTTTAAAAAGTTTTCATACTTCAACACATTGGATTTCTCTCTTCAGCAGCACCTTGATGACATGTGTAAAGATTGTTTAAAACATTTAAACATGTATTGTATACGGAAGCATTTAAGTGCCATAGCCAAGAATCATTATAACGAGATATGAAAATCATTATAGTGAGATGAGTTTTATATCTCGTTATTTTGAGATATAAAACTACGTTCCTCTGACAGATTACAACTTCTTAAAAATGCATAAAGGGGTTCCCTCTGACTCTCCATCTTCTCACTGTTTTTTCTTGACAACATTCTAATGTGGTGTTGCTGTTTCACTTTTACAACATTTCTTATTTAAATGAGAACATACTTTGGTTTTGATGAAGCATAAATCTTATTATAACAAGATATACTGCTCTTGAATTTATTTTCTCCCTCTGGCAGTTAAACACTCCCTCCCATACAAAAACCCCAGTAGAACTGTAGTATTGAGGGCCTTGACGGGTGACCTTAGTGCTACTGTACATAAAAACAGGTATACCCAGCAGGACTAGATTTGCATTTAAAAAAGTTCGAGCAGTACAATGATATTAATGCATACGTAAGTTGGTAATGGAAACTATCTGACACAAAATCCACTTAGTACTAACCCCTTCCCTCCTTCCACTGAAAGTTTTAATGTAGCTTAACTAATCACATACATCTCCTCTCCCCCAACAGCTTCTGGCATTTTTCTACTTAATTATTATTTTCAACTGTTGATCGTTTTAAAAAATGTTAGTGTTTTTCATGATCAGAGCAATTTCAACTACAGGAGTAGGTTACCATTTATTTACTTGTTGATCTTGAGATGGCAGACATCAGCAGGCAATTAGCGTTAGCTTGTTTAAGTTTTTCTATACAGCCAAAATGGTCACTCAGTTTGATGACATCACATGAAAACACTCCATTGCTCCAGACACACAAACCATTCAATGGTCTTTATACTTTTTAGTGTTAATCATTTAATCCTAATTATTTGATATCTTTCTAATTGGATTTATTGTTGTTGTTCATTTGTTCATCTGTTTAGTTCTGCTCAGTTTACCAAAATGTTTCAGACTGTTGCTGTATCTCCTGTCTCATCCTCTTTAGGAGTACCATTCCCACGGCAGGAATTCTTCTGAGAACATGCCTCCCCCACCAAGTGTTTTCAGCGACCCCTTCTTCATGGTGGAAACCTTGTGCATATGCTGGTTTTCTTTTGAGCTCATCATGCGCTTTTCTAGCGCTCCAAGTAAGATCCACTTCTTTAAGGATGTCATGAACATAATTGATTTCAGTGCCATCCTTCCATATTTTGTCACCCTGGGAACCGAGCTAGCCAAAGACGATGACTCGTCTCCAACCACATCTTTGGCCATCATCAGAGTCATCAGGTTGGTGAGGGTCTTCAGAATCTTTAAGCTGTCAAGGCATTCCAAGGGCCTCCAGATCCTCGGTCAGACACTACGGGCAAGCATGCGTGAGCTTGGCCTACTTATCTTCTTCCTGTTTATCGGGGTCATCATCTTCTCCAGCGCCGTCTACTTTGCGGAAGCTGACCACCACGCAACAGATTTTGTCAGCATACCACATGGCTTTTGGTGGGCAGTCGTCACAATGACCACAGTAGGATACGGTGACATGTACCCAGTGACTGTTTGGGGTAAAATGGTTGGCTCTATGTGCGCCATTGCTGGTGTTCTTACCATCTCTCTGCCTGTGCCTGTCATTGTGTCCAACTTCAGCTACTTCTACCACCGAGAGACCGAATGTGAAGATCGAACTGAGTACACGCATGTGCAGACATCACTGTGGGAGGATGAAGAGCCTGAAGGAGAGGAGACTGAGGAAGGGGATAGGTATCAAGATCCAGAATTTTATGCCACTGAAGGAATCTGCAACCCTCTGAACGGGACTTTACTTGGGGGACTTTGTGGGGGCCAGATGGCAGAGTACACAGGAGGGAACATGTATCTGAGGGAACCACTAGTTACACAGGTTTAGAGAGAGTGGGGATTCTTAGCACCCTTATGAAGACACAGGAAGTGTGAGTAAATAAGCTAATTGTTGTAACAAAAGTCAAAAATCTGGAGGGACTCTGATGGGATGTTTTTAAACTCTCACTTTGAGTAGGACAATCAAGGTTAAATACCTCCTAAAACCTTTGTACCGGTTCTACTTCCCCACTTAATTGTCGTTTTTAGCCTCCCAAGCCAGCTAAATATACCCGAAGATAAGCCTTTTTCACAGAACAGCTCAAACTACCAACAGCTTCTATTCTCAGGGTAACGGTATAAAAATAACTCCCGCTAACATTTAGAAATGCTTCCAGCTTGGGATGAAAATGATTCTCAGAAAGTATGTGCCTTGAAACTATGACGTCTTAGTTATTTTTGCCTTAAAGGTTGAAGTGCAAGCAAGACAGATGATTGCTACGTCACACCAGAACTCAGCCAAACAGCAGTAAAGCTGCTTCTGAAGAAAGACTGGAATCTGTCCTGATCCGACTCCACATTCTCAACGTCCTTTTGTGAAAAGTATACAAAGGTCATGTTTGTCTGTTGTTTTAATTACATGCTCTATTTGTTACGCTATGGGAAAATACCCCATAATTTATGCTTTATTGCTCAGTGTTTTTTGTTGAAGATACTATTTTATTACTTTTCTTGAGATCTAGTTTCATCTGTAGGCAGTTAATGTAAAAATACATGATTAAAGATTGATCATATTAATTGGGTTGACAAATCTATTATTCATGAAGTGATAATTGTTTTTATTAATTTTATGATATAAAAATGAATAAAGAAATGAATTAAAATTTTTTAGGCTGCCATATCAGACCCTGTGTATCATGTTTGAGTTGCTGAGAGAAATCTGCCAAATAGCTGTCATCCAATAACGTTCTAGTAATGTTCCTCTCTGTCTCAGTTCAACTCTTCAGACTTTCCACTACATCAGAGTGAACACCAACAGAAGCTATGCAGACTAATGTATTGCTGCTTGAGTAAACCACTTCATTCACTGGCTTCAGTTGTCAGTTTAACAACCAGTAAAATCCGAATAGGCGACATGAGTTTTTTGGTGGATAAAGTCCAGATCCCTGCTTACGAAAGCAGATGAAGCAGTGACGAAAACATGACGTCGGCGTGATTTCCGACATTACAGCAATACATTTTTAGATGCATGGGAAGAATGCAGATTTTCAAATATTTTATGTGAATTTGATCATACCAGTTTAGGACTATGATGTCAACAAGAAGATTTTTTGATTTTCAAGGGATAACTTAGGTTTGTCTGGTAGCAGCTTGGTGACTAACCTCATCAATCTCATGACTGATCCCTGATAAAGGTGTGTAATAAGCTAAAAGTAAATTAATCTTTTATTGCAGTGCCAAAATCACCAGTGCTTCAATTGTTGACATCTTTGCTGTTAAAACATGGCCATTGAAGAAGCTTATTTTGTGTCTGGTGAACCATATATGTGTTAATTTAGCCCATATTGTGGATAATTATTATGCCAAAAGACCCACTAACACCCCATTGTTAGTTTTCTGGTGAAGGATCAATAGATTTTATTTAAAATGTCCTGGTATTCATAGAGTTTTTGGTAGAAAAATAGGCCCATAGCATCACAGATCCTCCACCAAGCTTAACAACCCCCTGTAGCATTCAGCAAACTTCACATATTTACGTTTGTGATGGTAGGAACAACAATGCTGTTTCCTGGCTTACCTCCCAAATAAACAGTTGACATTTAGATAGCATCAAATGGTTATCATGGAGACTTGGTGGCCCCGAAAGGGCATCGTTTGCTGCAAATTAGTTAATTTTTCAAGCTCCCTTACCATTCTTCTCATTCTCTGTGTTGACAAGATAAAACAGGGCTCCTCATACAACCTAAGGGCCAGTGGCCAAGAGAAATAGGCCACTGTGTCATATTATATCCATTCCCTTGGGAAACAGAAAGTTGTGGACTATTAATTAGACATTGTTAGACACTGATCAACAATAAAAATGTGAAGTACAGATTACAAACATCCGTAACCCTGGTTTATTTAAATGATTTATGTTTATTGTCAGGGGTACAAATAAGTGTGTTATTGGCAAGTAAACAACAACAACAACGATTTTTGTTGGGTTTCATTTTCAGGACCTCCAATGTTGTTATCAATGTTAAATTCAGCTACTGCAATAATTTTTTTATTTGTTTGTTTTTGTTTAATAAAATTTTAAATTTTAGCATTCAAATATAGCAGTAAGGACAGAGGGAGCCTCAGTTGCTGGAATAACCTAAACGACTTCTGGCATCGTTACAAACAAAAGCAACACACATCATACATTATTTCCTGGTAAAAGTAATGATAGAACAGGCCAAAGTGTTCTATAACCATCACTTTAAATAATGCAGATAAAAATGAGGTACGTCTGTGTGGTTACTATAAAACAAAACTGAGCAAAACAGGGAAAGAACCCACAATGTCCGGAGGATTTTAATCAGAAGATTTTATTTCATTTAATTTTTTAACAAACTCATAACTTACAGTTTAATTTAGCAAATTTGTCTTGAAGATTTTTCTTTTGCTTTCCTGAATTTTAAATCTGACAGAAATGTGAAAATTCAAAAATCAGTCTCCAGCATTGTGCCATTGTTAGTTTGATCCACTAGAGGGCGTCCTGCCCTCACATCAGCCCCTTTTTCCACTCTGCTGTGCAGGAATGTGCTGAGCATTGCTCTGCATTACAAAAAAACAACAACATTAAATTGCACAAATACTTGTTGGAGTTTCCCGGAAAAGGAAACCAGACAACTCTGGTCCAGGTTATTCATATTTTTCCAAAATATTTCAAGATTTGAGCAATGCTCAGAATGACTAAAATTTTAAATAAGGTTTAAATAAGAAGTACACAAAACAAAAAAATAAATAAATAACTTAGGTCAATATTAAACACAGTTAAACATCCTGAAAAACAAAACAACAACAACAACAACAACAACAACAACAACAACAATAATAATAATAATAATACTAATAAATTAGAAGACAATCATGTATCAGAGTTTTATACCCCAAACAGCTCTGATTTCGTGGCGATGCTGTATTTTACTGGTCCATAAACAGCTGAGGACTAACCACCATATTCTGTCCCATCCCGAAAAGATCATCCGAGTCCAAGTTGAAGTCTCTCTGAGTTTTTGTCGATTCGTCAGAGACATTTTCCACTGTTAAAGTATTCCTGAGAGGTAAAAATCTTGTGAAAGGTACTGAGTGTCGATCTGGAGAATTTCTGGACGCCAGTGATAAAGGAATACCATGGTGTGAGCTAAGGAAACGGGTGTATCCATCAGCCAGCAGGAGTTCCCTGAAGGAACAGTCAGCCTCTTCATAGACACTCTGTAATGAGTGGAAACAATTATAAGTTTTATCAGCAGAAGAGAGAAGAAAGGAACAAAGACTCAAAAATGAGAAGTGTTTAAATTTTCTTCCATCTTACCTGCCCCCTTAGATTCCCGGAGCTATCCATGCAGAGAAACAGGGATGATAGTTGTCCCTTTATGACCACATGGCCCTGTTTAACTGATTTTAACTGCAACACACCTGGAAAAAAAGAAACAAGTTCAGTTTTAAGGATCTCATGTTATCAATTAACCCCTCCCCCCATGAGAATCCTTAAAAGAAACTGTTATTTTGGAGACCTCAGCAGATATTTTTTGCTACAGTGAACTTTGGATATTTTTCTGTAGCCTCTATTATATCCTTATTTAAAGATAAACTTAGGTCCTCATCCATCACTTCCAGTTTTTACGTACATGAATGGCATGTCTTTCCCATTTTGAAGAGTGACCAAGAGAAAGGAGCCTCTGTGTCATGTCACACTTATACTCCAAGAAACAGAGTCTTGGATTACTGATTTCATGTTCCTAAACAGTCTGATCAACTTTAAAGCAACTTTGAAGCATTAATCAAACAAATGCTTCAGTTGCATTTGAAATATTTTGTCTGAAACCATTATTTCTTAATTGGGATGTTTTTGTCCACTGAATAAAGGTATTCAAATTAAATATATTTTGTGAGAGGAAAAAATGTACAGGTTTCAGTATTTTCACATATTTTTACAGATATGCTGTTTGTTTATGTTTTAATCAGTCAGTTACTCACTATAAGGAGTCTGAGCATCACTTCCAGTCACGCTCCCATTGACATTTATCTGCACGTACAGCCCACGTCGATGATTTTCTGCAGCAAAAACAAAGGAAGGAAAGAAGTCAGCACAATTAAAATGAATAAAATCTTCTCATCAGTGTTCCTGATTCTCATTTTTGCATTGAGCACTGATTAAAACTTAAAGGGGCAAACAAATATTTTACATACCTGTATAGAGATGCACCTCTCTGAGCTGATTTCTGAACGCAAAGATTGGGTTGGATTCTGGGAGATAAAATGACCTTGAAAAAGGAAGTGAAAGGATTAAAAAAAGGATGGGGAATGGGTAGGAAAAAAGGTTATTTGGAAGCAAAAACATTTTGATGAAGGAATAAAGAGAGTGTTAAATAAAATAAACACAAAATGAATAAATAACAATAAATAGCTTGCAAAAATGTAATTAGGAAATAAATATTAAATATGAATATCTCAACTCTGTGTGAGCAACTTCTGAATTGAAGGAAGCTTGGTGCTCTTATAAAGGAGTTAGGAGAAGGAGGTCCAACTTCACAAGAGTATGTATGAGTCAGACATGTCTACATATGCTTCTTAAACTGGGATCCAGTGCAGAGTGGGACACCTGTATTCCCATAATATTGTTTAAACATTTTTAACAAATTAATTCTATTGCATTTAACAAGATTATAAAAAAATTGAAAAAGCCTTAAAATTAATTGTTTAACCACATGCAACACATTCCAACAATGCACAAGTCACTGTTTATATGAAATGTTCTGCATATTACCTCAACACAGAGCAATGCAACTCAAACAAGTTTCACTCTAACTCACACCAGTGATGAAGGTCCTTTTGTCACGTTCAAACAACATTTACTGTAACCTAGCATGCCTTCCCCTGCAGTCCTCCACTTGGAAAATAAACAGATTTCCAAACCGAGAGAAGATGTAACGCTAACACATCTCTCTGCGTCACGCGCTGGATCAAAAAGTGGCAAATGATTGTGCGAGGAAGTGATGTAGGCTGTGTTTTGGACTTTATGGTGTTTATTCTGTTTGATGTATGAGTGCTTGAGAAAGAAATAGAAGGAAGGAGTGGGTTGAAACTGATTTCCAAGCAGGGGAAGTGTTTACAGGACTGCAGCTGTGCAGACACCAGAGAGGCTGCACGTCAGACTGTAAACTCACGGGTTAAGAAACACTGCCTGGCACCCACCAACAACACTCCAAATCGCATCAATACTTGTTTCCAGATATTGTGATTAAGTCGTGACAAGTGAAGATGTTTTTATTATTATTTCTTTTATTTTTGCAATGTAAAAATAATCTATCATCCTATTTTAGAGAAAGATAGCCTAAAAAGGTATGAAAGCTAAATCACTGTCAGTCTTTCCATTGCTTTCTAAATAGAAAGCAAATAAGAAATTTAAAAAGCACTTTTCTGAAACAAAAAGAGCCTTTAGAATCATGACAATTAAAACAGGAAGGCACGACCATATATGGATGATAACATAGTATCTGTGAGTACACAAATCTCTCATGGTAATCTCCAAATGGACTGTTTTGTTCTCAGAAAAATAATTTCTAACAAGAAAACATGAAGTGGGGATGTGTGACAACACAGAAAAGGACAAACTGTCCACATTTGCAATGAGGATAATCTACACAGGACACATGGATGATCTATGTGGAGGTAAAGAGGTGAAGATGACACTGTCTTTTTCTCACTCAAAGGAAAAAAAAACTCATCTCTCTTTTGGAAGCACTTTTTGTCTCAGGAACTGAGGAATGAGAACATAGTGCAAATTAATGCCCTGGCTGTTACAGAAAGCTTGAGGAGGGAGTAAACTGCCAGACTGCCATAGTGACTGCTGGTGTTGTTTGTGAGCATAAAGTTCATCAGTTTAGAAAACTGTCCCTTTGACTAGATTTTTACCTCCTTTTATGAGTCCAGTGTTAGCACCAACTGTCTGCTGATGTCTGCAGATTGCACTAAATCAATAACCACAGGAAGTCACAGGAAGTGGCTTCAGCTGTCATGTTTCTTTTCTTTGTGTCTGAGCCAAATACAGGGAGAATGTTTGACTGCAGCTGCAGTCTGAATGTAGTTTAACTTTCCTTAACTTTCCTCCTATCAGCCACGTATACTTCATTAAGACAGAGTGGCCTTTTTGGGACCAAACAAAATGTAGTTGTGGGTAAAATAACTGCAGACAATTATTTAGAGTTGGAGTAGCATGATAGATGGTGTCATCAGAATAAAGTTTTCACAGCTTTTTGAAAAACTTCTGAACTTTCTGGATACTGCCAAAATTTGTGGGCTTTGAATTACAGTTTTTGTCTACTGACAAGAGCTACTGCCTCTCAAACAGCATTTTTCCAGGCTTCATCCCCACTGGATAATTCACCTTATGAGTAGTCACTAAAATTTTAAAAAGTGACTTTGGTATCACTGTTTTTGTCTTGTGTTAGTGTGAAGTTACACTTTTTCACATTTTTTGCGATTCCAATCACAGAGCTGAATGTAATTATGATAAAAAATTTTAAAGCTCCGTCTCCACGACACAAATTTATTAAAAAGCTTTTGCTTTACAGGGAGGCTATTTACTATGGAGGGTGCCATGTTATGTTTGTATTATGATATTTTTTAACTAGATAAACTAAAATACTATCACATGTTATCTATGCTGCTGAAGCAGTCCTACACCGGGCCAGAACATAAATAAATAAATAAATAAATAAATAGGCTTTTAAGGTAGTTAAAAGAAAATTGAACAAACAGTTAATCAGTGAGCCTAGAAATAAAACAAAACACAAAAAACACTCACAAAAAATAGATAAAACTTGTGAAAATATGTACAACCAATATTTCCCCTAGAAAAAAACTGAAATAATAACACTATGATAATAACAGGAACCAAACATCAACATTCAAACCACAACACAAAACCCACAGATCATAGAATAATTAGAAATGAGATTTTTTTTTTTCCCCCAGGATACACAACATGATTGATTTAGGGTTTTTTCATCCTGAAAAAAATTGCTGAATTGGTAAAAGCTGCTTAGCATCAGACTGTGGCTGTCACGATGTTCCCTTCTAATTATTTCTGAGTTTACTATTGCTAGAAAAGGTCTTCCCATATTTACTTGTTATTGTGATTTAGATTGTGCCATACATGGTTCGGTCCTTTGTGTTCAGTTTCTTAGTTTGTTCTTGTTTCCTGTTCTTTGTGCATTTGGATTTATTTCTCTTACATTATTCTCAGGTATTTTCCCATCAGTTTGTAGTTTTTAGGTGTGCACACACCTGCATTCTCCTCCCTCACCATGTAAATTCACTGGTTTTTATTGTTCTTTGGTGGTTTATCTGCTCTCCAGTGCTGGACTCTGCTCTGGGCTGTTCCTGGTTTCAGTGTTATCTAAGCTGTGCAACAATATATTTTTTACTATTCAAATTGGCTGTTTTTATAATCATTGACCAAATTGTTGACAGAAATTAGAGAGTAGTCACTGGCTGTATAGTAGATGTTTTACGAGCCTCCATAGTTTCCTGCTGATTTGGAAGGCAAAATAGACAGAGAGAAGCAGGTTGATTTTGTCTGGTTTCAAACACTCTCCCAGTGAAAAACACAATAATGGGGCAACACATGGCTCAGTAGTAGAGCAGACACATCATATACAGAGGCTACAGTCCTCAATGCAGTTGGCCCTGGTTCAATTCCTGGCCCCAACCCATTTGCTGCAAGTCTTCCCCTTCCCCTTCTCTCTGCCCTTCTTCCTGTCCAGCCACTGTTGGATAAGGGCAACTAGTACCACAAGTTAGACCAGCTTAAGTTCTGTATCAGAGATAACCAGGTTTGCATGATGGCATGAATTCCAACAAGGTTCCCCAACTTCCTTTGAAAGGAAAAAGCTCCCACAGCATCATAGATCCTCCACCATACTTAACAGTGGGACATTTTCCACATGTTCATCCTGTATTCAAACATGACTGGATGAGCATCTCATGCCCTGCCCCGTAAGATACTATCTACATATAAGCTGCTTGTATAGGAGGGATGCCAGAAAAAAAAGGCAACACCCTAACTCTACAATGTTAACTTAAAGAGTTTGCCACTGAAACTTTAACTAGAAAAAGAGAAATCAATCTAATGAGACTAAAATTTTAGTTTTTAGCAATGAACAAACCAGCTGCATCTGTTTTGTAAGCTGCAAATGTCTCATCAGCACTTTATGAAATGCTGGAGTAGTAGATATAAATGTAAATTCAAACAAGTACTTTTTATTGGCAGATTAAAGTTCAAGCCGAAATTATTATCAATTAATTTTTAAACTAATATCCATCTATTAAGCTTCAATAATTCTGTCACAATTCGTATTAGATCTGTGTTTGTCATAAATAGACTAATATGATGTATTTCTACCAATACCATATGTGAAATTCAGAGTGAGAATCAGTTTGAACTTGAATCATATTAGACACTAATACTCATCAGACCTTCTTGGATTAAATTAATAGAGGGTTATGCCATACGTTCACAGATCACTGTGCAGCTGTCAAGACGGGCAAAAATAAAAAATAGCTTCATTAGACATTATAAGGCAAAAACTCAAAAATCTACCACATTACAGGTATGTTTTTTTAATTACAGCTTTTACAATCATTTTCATTATTGTCATATTATGTCACTACTCTCCAGTAATATGAATTTAAATCATAACACAATGTGTTTCTTTTTTTTTTTCTCCAAAATGTACACATACAAGTAGCATATCTTAAATGTCCATAGTTTAAAACATATTTCCTTTTATCAACTGCAAAATGAAATTACAGTCAGCCTTAAAACTGAGTATGAAATGAACATACGGTTTAATACACATACATACGTACTGTACATACATACAATAGCAGTTATCATAAAAATGATAAAAATAAAATACACACGTTTTACAAAGTCCTGACCCGAGCTTTCACATCTTGAGATGACTGATATCATGAAGTTCACTCTGAAATGACAGATTTTGGCATGCATATTAACACAAATGCTCCCTATCTAAACTGTTTTTTTTTTTTTTTAAATCCCGGTTGGATCAGGAATTTTTCATAAAGCACTTTTCCAACTCTCTCATCATTGGTCCTATTCACATTTGTGCATCTCGTCTCCTCTATGGCTTCAGAACACACACACGTCGGCTCTCCACTTAAACCTCCACTTCAGCACATTTTCATGTGTCGAGACGTTATCAGGTGGAGTGTTTTCTCCTAGCAGTCGAAGTCAGAGTCAGATCAGCTGAAAATATATCTACCATTTCACTTGATCTGAACAGGAATACATTTCTTTCCCAGTTAAAAAACAAACAAACTGTAAATTCATTGTGTCAATATTGCCATCTCACGCTCAGAAAAAGAAAATGAATTCACAATAGGCGATGGTCACTTTCTACAGACCACTTTCTACAGATTCAAACATCATCATGCCACAACTATGGAGAGAAACAGACAGAAAGAGAGAGAGAGAGAGAAGAAGAGGGAGAAACTGATGGAGAAATGGACATTCACTCGTTATTTTGTCATCTTTTCAGAAATCATTCACACACTGTCTTTGATTATTCTGGGACACATGGCTCAAATGCTGTTGGTCGTCTTCTGGTGTCCATTTTTGCTTTTG
The DNA here is from genome assembly GCA_014839685.1 of Anableps anableps. Lineage (NCBI taxonomy): Eukaryota > Metazoa > Chordata > Actinopteri > Cyprinodontiformes > Anablepidae > Anableps > Anableps anableps. The sequence goes on from CM026084.1 coordinate 27,742,080, forward strand.
CTCTTCGGTATTTTTTTTCATAAAAAATGTGTTTTTTACTTCAGGCTGGAGTAGAAGTGGGTTCTAAAAAAAGAGAAATGAAAGAAACATTTCTGTCTTATTATTATTATTATTGTTATTCATGTTTTCAGGTCACATTGCTTCAGGAGAAGGTTCTCACCTGGTGTGCTTATCTTTAGCAAGAGTATGTTCTCACAGAACCTGATTCTCCTCTAGGACCGGAGTTTGCTGACAAAGAGAAGAAGGATTATTAACAAACATGGATACATTTCTCTAAAGTTACTGGTGACCTGTCCAGGGTATGTCCTGCCTGATGACTACTAGAGTTAGGTAGTTGGTTGTATTTACCCAGAATGCCCTGCGCTTTAGCCTGCTTCTTATTTTTGGAGTGGTCTCCTGTCCACTTGGCATTCAGATATGCATTCAAACCGCACTGAGATCGAGGTTTTTAGGCAGACTACAGTTCTCATTTTTATTCCACATCAGAGTTTGATTGCACATTCACACCTCCCCAAACGGACTTAATTTTTTGGCAAATGACACAACTAGAGTTTGATTAAAGTGGACTAAACAGGGCTGGTGTGAAAGCACCCTTAGTGGCCTTCACTGTGTGTTTCGGGTCATTGTCACGCTGCCCCACCATGACCCATGTTCAATCTCTTACTGTGCCACACCTCACATTTTTATTTCTAAACTGTACTGAAAACCTTGTATCGTTTTCCTTCCAACTCAAAACTAAACTTTACCTTGTGTTGATCTATCACATAAAATCTTAATAAAACAATGAAGTTTGTGGTACTGTGACAAACATGGATAAATAGACTTATTCCATGCCAACAATGCATTAAAATGCTTAAATTACAACTTGCCTATAACTGTAGTCACACACCAAAGGGCCTCATTGGTTGAAATTTGAACCATGCAGTGCAGCAACTCCTCACCTTCACTCTGGACTTTCCTCAATGTGACAGAGGGGGTCGAGATGGCGGAGGCACGGAAGTTGGCAGGTAACGTCTCGGAGGAATCCGACGTGACCCCGCGGAGATCCTTCTCCCGGAACATCTTCCTCCAAGACGGTGAGCGTGTGAATGTTTTTGTGCCATCCTGCAGGAATAAGAAGGTAATGGTGTTGATTTAAGAACAACAGCATGCACAGCAGAGGACGTCTATTAGACCCTGTTAATAAACTAGCATTTGACAAAGCACACTCTTTTGGACGGTTTAGTCTTACATGCTGTAACTAAGCAATTAGCACCCATGTAAACACAGCTGAGCCTCTTCCGCATGCCAACAATGTGCCAGCAGTGGTACATGCACACTAGTGCCCAAATGGCTTTCTCTATAAATAACAGGAAATTGGAGCCTTTTGTGACATCAATTTAACAATGGGAAAAATTTGACAAGTGTGCAACAAAAAATCTTTGATGTCAAGTAAAATAGACCTAATTAGACTGGTTACAAAAAAGTCACACTTCAATCTTCAAGCGGGGATGATTATGAGGAGTGATTTTCCACTGACAGTTGGCTTTGTCGTACCTCATCAGGCCTCCTTTCTGTTCCCATGGAGATTAGAGTGTTATACTCTTTCTCTAGGAGCTGCCGCGCCTGCAAAAACACAAATCCTAGTCAGACAGCAGCAGCTGACAAAATGACAGCACAAGAATGACTTGAGTGATTTACGAGATGAAAATGAGAATCATCTTTAAATTAGACAGGCAAGAGTTGCAAAAATAATAAACATAAGCAATAACTAATGTTTGAAGCACAGTACCTGTGTGTTCTGATTTGGTATCTGAAGAAGAAGTGCCAAGTCCGTGTAGTCAAACGTGTCGTCGAGTGCCAAGAGGGCCCCATGCACCCCGCTTTCTAAAAGGTTGTCGGCAAACTCTTTCAGACCGATTGACTGCACCCAACACATCACTCGCTCATTGGACCACACCATCACATCTAAAGAGAGGCATGCAAAAACAGGTATTTCCATAATGTTAAAGATATATTAAAGGAAACAGGGAGAGTCAAGTCTGATGAGGAGATCGCTACAGCGCCCATCACACTTACTGGAACCCCAGAACTGGTGTCAAAAATATTTACCTCTTGTAAATACTTTGTACAGCCCTCTGTTGCCCTTTAGAAAACACTTAGTCTTCTATAACATTTCACAAGGTTGGGACATCCAGAGAAAGGGATCTTTGACAACTCATCTTTGCACAATCTCTCTAGAGTCCAAGGTCTAGATCAGGGGTGCCCAAGTCCAGTCCTCGACATCTACCATTCTGCAACTTTTACATCCCTCCCTTCTCCAACACACCTGAATCAAATGGCTCATCAGCAGCTTAGCTCTGCAGAGGCCTGGCAATGAGTCGTTCATTTGATTCATGTGTGTAGAAGCAAGGATGCACCTAAAAGCTGCAGGGTAGTAGATCTCGAGGACTGGACTTGGGCACCTCTAATCTAGATCATCCAGAAACCTGGTTTCTCTCTTGTGCCCCCTTTAATTCAGCTCATCCCAAGGGTTTTCTATAGGATTTATGTCTGGGGGTTAAGACAGCTGATATGGGTTTATTTGGCCATGTGGATATCATTGTTTTGATGGATGAACCATTTTTAGTTCACCCACAGATTCCACCAGATATTTTTTTTTTTTTAAATCTTGTGTTTTTTAGAGAGTTCATGAAGCTTCCCTGGGTCTTTTGAAGAATTGCAGGTAATACACTTTTACAGATCTTCTTCCATACATAACAGGTAACCATGAAGCCTTTGTTTCCCACCTAAACCATCTGGAGTTTAAAGTGGTGGGAGAGTTTTGCAAACTCTACCCATTTACAGTTGTGATGGCAGGACAAAAAACCCCCGCTTTTTTCTGGTATCTTTCCCAAACCACCAGTTAGATGAGCATAGCGGGAATAAAATGAGCCACTGAAACGCCGATAAAAATTTTAAAATCTAAAACCTGCTTCAGTTATGTTGTATTCCAACAGAGATGAAAATACCCGCATTTTGTTAAAAAAAATTATTTAGTAACCAGTTTTTTCCCCACACTTAATGAATGTACTTAAATTAAAGGCAGGGTTTTTATACGTTAATGTGAGGTTTTGCTTCTGCAGTTTATTTTTAAGGCTTTTCTACACATCTTTCCCAGAAGAACCAGTAAATGTGGGCAGAACTATATTTTCACAAAACTAAGGCTCACCTGTGTTCTGGTGCTGACTTTCTTCCCTCCTCCTCTCCAGCTCTTTCCTGTCATAGTTCAGGCGCTTCAAGCACATGATCCCATAGTGAAGACTCACCCTACATGCAGAACAAAACACATATCATTCTGTTTTACTAACAAAAAAACAAACATTATTCGGTGGTGCAAAAGTGAAGACATGAGACAGAGAATGAACTTCTCCATCTCACCTGTGGAAACTGTCCACCATCTTCAGCTGTCCTCTCAGTTCCTTCTTGGTGAGGTGGTCCAGCATGCGGGCATCCACTAGTGACTCCATGAAGTAGGAGCGATACTGGGGTAGACCAAGACTGGGCAGCCATTCGTTTCCAACCCACTCGTGGTTCATGTCTCCATGGGCCAGAATCTGGAAAGCAGAAAGGTTGACTTAAAAAAATCTCAATTTTCTCCAAACACTTCCTGAAGAAACTTGACACAGTCTGAATTTTTCATTCAAATAACAAAGGTTTCCACTGTATCTCACAAATAAACAGACTTTAATAACCTCTAGCTGAATAAACAGTGTTGTTTTCTTCTGATATGCTATGTGGGTTATTTTAAATACACTGTAATGCAGCACAAAAAGATATGCACAGCTTTCTCTCTGATTTTGTGCTACAGGTCTCAGACAACAATTTTAACTTAAAATTACTTATTATTAATTAAGTTTATGATTGCACCAAGAAGCACTTTGTGATAATATTGGGTTTTTGAAGTGTCACAAATCTGCATTGTTTCAAATGGCCAGCAGGAGGCGCATGACTGGACATAGATGAAACTGAAAATATTGCCACATTTTACTTCCCCAAATTTCCCCACGAGTTGGCCTTTAATTGCTTTTCTATTATCATATACAATCATTCCTAAAGATTGTTTTGTATTAAAAAAATTATGCTGGTGGAATAAGATGTTAGTTTGAGTTTCATTGAAATTAATATCAAGCTATTCTCACCTGATCCCAGCTGAACTCCTTCTGCTCCTTTTTGGTTCAAAAAGAACGTGAATAAAAAAGGGAAAGACAGTTGGAAAGAAAAGGATAGATCACCAGGAGTATGATGTTGTATGTGTGTGTGTGTGTGTGTGTGTGTGTATATATGTATATGTGTGTGTATGTTACAGTGAATCAGTGCCAGAATAAATGGAGAGGAGAGGAAAAGCAGAAGAAGGAAAAGCTTTGTTAGTGAGTAAGAATTAGTTGGAAAAACACCACATCAAAACAGATTTTTAGGGAACAGCAGGGAAAAGGTGAAGCCAAACATTCCTAATCAGAGACAAAGAAAAAGAAAAAAGCTTTACTCATATTGCTCAGACTGGAGTATACTGCTTTGTTAAAAAAAACTGCTTCTATCTAACCACCTCGAAGCAAAAACTGTCCACATAAATGATTCTAGATTTTTAGCTAGCATTAAATGCAGATGCAGTCCTTACTGGTTTGGTGGCAGCAGCAAGAGACTCCATCTCAGCATGTGTCATCCAGATATTACTGGTTGACTGCAAAGACAGAAACATAAGGCAGAATTCAAAACGCTTGTTTTGCTCACTTTAGAGCAGAGATTTGCTAAAGTTTTTCACTGAGGCTTACAGAGCGAGTGCTCGCAGGTGCCGAGGGACTTGTGAGGGAAACCATTTCCTGGATGGCCAGACGAAGCTTTAGCCTGTGCAGAGGGTTGCTGATGCCGATCTCCCTTTGAATCTCAGTGTCCGACAGATTGGCCATGATGGCGCCACTCTTCACGTTGGCACGGCACGCTGCCACGTACCATGCAGGCATCCCGACCCACAGCTTGGCAAACAGAGAGTGGACATTGAATGATGAACTCTGAATGATGTGAATTCTTAAAGCTTTTCTTTCTCTTTCAAATTATTACTACAGTAGTGAGGTTGTTAAATGACACAATATTGGGTACGAAATAAGATTTTAGTTAGAGGCTACTTTTGGAAAAAACTAATCTAGTTTATTTGTTTTCAATCAGTAAGGAAAGGTTTTATAGATTAAAAAAAGCATATATTAGAGATATGTTATATTTTTTGGAGTTCTTCCTGGTTCTAAGGTGATCCTGATGCTTGAAGAAAACACTGAAGATGCTCCCTTTCATGTTTTTACATATACAGTGAAGGCTTCATATATCCCAAACTGTGTTTTGAAGAATTTATTTTGGGATTATAAGGTTCAACAGCTGAAGTTGAATCCAACTTCAGCTGTTAGCTGGCTAATGGATAGCCGCAAATGGCATACAGTTAGCTACTGTTAGCCATTAGCGGTATTCTTGTACAGTGCTTACAAATCATTGGTATTGTTTTCTTTTTTGTACGGTGCATATGAAATCTTGTCTCACAAACAATTTTAAAAGGGACACAGGCTTCTTCAATGCTAATGTAACAGAGTGCTGTTTGCCAATATTTACACTGCTAACCAAAAGAGCTATAGCTACAGAGAAAACAGCTGGTGACCAGATTGCAGATTGACTTTAAAAATAAAATGGCTGGAAACAGAAAAATCCGATCTTTTTCAATCAGTGAACACAACTTAACATACCTATGCGCTACCCATCATGCTGCTAACAACAGTCTTAATTGTGGAAGCTGTTCCTGAGTTAAGAAGACTCAAAGTTAGCTATTCTCATGTTCAGTAAGATGTTAAAAATGAGTAAAACAAAGCACAATAATATAATAATCTATTTAAAAGAAAGCTGCATTTTCTCAGACATGTTGAAACACTTGTGGTTCATTCACGCTGCAAGAGAGTGAGACAGAGAACAAGATTTTAAGCAGATAACAGGAAGGCTAAATGGAGCAAAGCAAAGCTGCTTTGTTTGAACCCCAAAATGCTGGATTTTGAAATGCTGGCAGCCTTTTTAAATCTTAGAGTTAAGCTAAGGATCTACATTCTATGAGTATTACACAAAAAGACTGCGGTTTTAGTAATGTTAGCCACACTAAACAGGCTAATCGCTAATATATGACACTAAACCTCTTTTCAAAATAGCAAACCCCCGCAATGTTGGGTCTGCTCTTAATACAAATAATTTTATTTTAACACCCGTTCTCTTTTTTCTTATGTTACGTCTATTAAAGGGAAATCAAAATCAAATAAACTTGATACTGGCAAGTCAAAGCTTTACAAGAACGGAAGACTGGATCAGTTATTCCTGAAATTAGAAGATTTCCTTGAGATTCACTCCTGTTGAGGTGCCAGTTACCTAACTTTTCAAACAAATATAGGTGCTGGAAGTGTATTAAGTGATGTATGACATTAAATCACATAAGTAAAGCGAGTCAGTATAGCATTTAGGCAGAACTGGGTGTGAAATGTACCTCCAGCCATGTGACAACAGTGGGGCCATCCCATGAGGCAAAAGGAAGACCCTGGCGACAGGCTTCCTCTAACAAGTCATGCCTGGCAAAGAAAGTGGAAAACAGAGGTTTGACAGAGATTAATTTCTTCATATCTCACCTTACCAATGTCTCCATTTATAAATAACATTAAACATGAGATGCTCACACCACTACAAGGGCATTTCCTTTATAGCATCAGTGTTACCACAAGCCTGCTTGGTGTCACTTGACTGTGATTAACAAATCTGCTTCAGAGATTTTATTCTAACATGAGAAGAGTGAGGAAAGATGGTTGGTCTCACTTCTTTTTGCTGCGGCGATCTTTCTCGACTGTTCCCGTTCCAAGTTTTGCCAGGCCTAATGGGTCAGCTGAGCCAAGGTCATCAGAAGGAGTGGAGGCTGTGGAGAAAATAACAGCTTCAGTCCACCGTGTGTGTGTATATATATATATATATATATATATATATATATATATATATATATATATATATATATATATATATATATATATATATATATATATATATATTCTCTGACTGACTGATTGAGAAGGCATGGACTAGTTTACAGTTTCAGGGAACAGCAGAATTTTATAATGTCATCATTTTAAAACTGGAAGTAACATTCTGCAATTTAAAACTACGCACGGGCTACTTTGGTTACCGTAAAATAATCTATTACCAAAAATGATCAAAAATATATTGTATAATGAATTACTAATGTACAATATATATATTGAAATCAATAGAGTGCTAAATAATACATCTATTTATTACTACATTTTAAAATACAAAAATTTCTAATGGGCTTGTGCACATTATTTGTAGAGGCTGCTTAATAGGAAATTTTAACCTTACATAGTCTTCTTTCTGCTTTTCTTTTATCGATGTAAAGACCAATACATGCTCTGCAAGAATAGAGAAATTTGTTCCCTCTCCCAGAGCTCTAACACAAAGAGACATCATTCTGGTCTTGTAACCTCAACCTCTTTCTTGACACATATATATGGAACAACGATTTTCTCGTGTGGTGTCGGACGAAAATTGTTGGATTGGCCTAAAATTTGAAGTGAGCGTGGTTACTACACCAGCAAATGCTGCAGTGGAAGGGGCCTATGACAACTTCCTGGGAGTTCTCCACTTGAGTTACTATAAAAGTATGAAATGTCCTGGTCAGAGAAAACTGTGTTCTTGTTCTTGCTACATTGAGTAAAGGAATAAATTTCTCTTTTTCTTGCAGGTGATGCACAGGCCTTAACTGAAATGCATCTAGAATTACTGAAAGCAGAAGAGGAACATCTCCCATACTATTTGCTTGAAGATAAACGTTTGATGCAAGATAAGAGTTAACATGTCTCCCTGTAAAGCAAACAGGCTACAGCGGGTTCACTGCTGAGGTAGGTGAACTGGCTAAAGAAGAGGATTAAAGAAAAACGCCTAAAATTTCTTCATAAGCCTCCCTTAATGTTGGTGGACTTTAAACAATGACAATGTTAGATGAATTCTTTGTATCATTATACTAACCCCTAAAGGTCTAAATCAAGAATATGGGTTTTAGAGTAAATTTCTTTAAGCTGTATCCAATTTTAAATCTTTATTTTAATTATGTTAAATATTTAAAATAATAAGTAATACAATAACAAATATTTTTTTCCAACTGAGAATTGATGGAACTTTGTGGTTCTGCTTTGTTTTTCACTTCACTTTTTCTCTTTCTATTTGTGTGTAGCCAGACTTGTATTGAAGGGAACCGCCCTTTTCATCCAGCTGAATGCCCTGCAATCATGTTTTGTTGTTGCGTGATAAAAATGAGATCTGAATATGTATTTTTAAAAAATGTTCAAAAGACTAATGTTGATTGTCACATCTCCACGCCTGAAACTTGCTTTCACTGTAGGATATCGATATAATGTTCTAACATTAAACTTTATGAAGGTCCAACTAGACTCAAGACATTGTCAATAAAACATTGTGAAGATCAAGGCTTTGAGTTTTTCTCCATTTGGATATTTTATAATTCTGTTTTCATTTTGTTCTGTAAAACTGTCACATTTTTGCTCGAGCTTTTCAGAACCCCAAACTGGTCCATGACTTTTAGAGAGACGGCAGAGTAGCTGAGCAGCTTCCAACCCAGTGAGGCAGATTCTCGCCCAGGTGTGCCGATTCTTCCCTTTTCCTTTTTGCCAAACAGACGCCCGATGGAGGACTTGATGCTTTTCTTTTTGCTGGCTTTGTGAAGGGAATCCTGGCTCGCCGTGGTGGCGCCATCAGCAGAAAGACTGAACAAACAGAAACAACAAGAGAACAGTTAAATTAATAATGAGTGCTTGCTGGCCTTGTTTACAGGGTTTCATTTTTGCACCTGCGAAATTCCCGGTGGTCGTCGAGGCCTGCTCCCGGGTGAGTGTGAGTCATTCGGTCCAATCGTAGGGCTCGGGGGACGGGCGGAGGGGTGGAGTCGATGAGGGCAAGTGCTCTGCATTCTTCACCCTCTTTGCTATTCTGCAAATTGGAAAATATTCACTAGGCTTACACAACGCCCCTCAGTTTCACACGACTATTCAGATGTTTTTGCTGGGAGTTGGTACCTGTCTTTCAGTTTCCCTGGCAGGTGAGTGGGGGAGGCGGGGGGTGGAATGTCCTGAACTGGGAGGCGAAGGAGACGCCAACGTGGAGGATGTGAGGGAGGGGGTCATATAGCCTCTTCCCACGCTGTCCCGTCCCCCCAGTGAGGACGGGGGAAGAGGTGAGGCATCAAGAGCCACGCTGCTGACCCGGCTCTCGATCTCCTCTGCCCTCAGCTCCGTGCTCTCCTTCTCCTCCTGAATCAGTCTGGAATGAAAGAGGAGAAAAACATGTTATTCTAGGGCCCAAACCCACCCTGGATCTCACATAAGTCTCTTTTAAAGATACTATCCACTGGTGTACAAACAAATGTAAGCTGACAACATAAACACAGCTGGGTAGTAGAAGCTTGGTTTTCCACTGTAGGATTTTACAAAATATATATTTTTTAACAATGCAGCGAATATAAAAAAAAAATAGGCTGCTCATTCTGCTTTGTTTGATGAGATCACAAGAGGCACTGGAACGGAGCTGTTTAGCTAGGATTTGTAAACAGGTTACAGGTTTCTGCACAAATCCGGAACCATTCACTTGCATTTGAGGTAAAACTGGTTTGGTATTGTGTGTTTATGTGAGGTTATGAAGCAGTTTTGACTTGAAAATCTTAATTGAATACATGAACCAGCCCATGAAGTTTTAATACCAACTTGGTTTTGAACAGATCCCTGAAAACTTTTGATAAGGAAGTCTGGCTATTCCATTCTGCCCTGGTTCTCCTCATGAAATGTTTCATTTTTGTCAAATTTATCTGAGAACATTCCATGCGATGTTTCCATATAATGTTTTGCTGCAGCAGTTCTGGATACAAGAACTAAAGTTGAATGAAAAATTGGATTTAAAACATTAAAATAAAGCCAAAAAACTGAAAAATTCAAATGAAATGTACACAAAAGAGCTCTGATTGGTTGCCTTATGCCTTTTGTGATGTCACCAGATCCATCTGTATAGGGAAGCTTGTTTTCTAGACTGCATTTAATGGGTTTTACTGGTTTCACAGAAAGGACTGGCCATTTGCTTTAAAGGGATCAACAATTTGTTGTAACAATATACCTTATTTGAGAAACATTTATTTCAGATATAAAAACAATACAGTAAAAAAACTGCATTCTGTTTAGTTTTTATAAATTCAAACAAAAAATTGTCACACGGCCATGTTGTTTATGGTGCAGTTCAAAATAGTTTCTCAAAATATTAGAACAGTGTGTTACAAAAGCTTAGAGATGCTTCATTATCATTTTAAACATCCACTCATTATCTTCCAATTTGTTTTGATTTCGTGTTAGCTCCAGCTAATGTTGTTAGCTTGAGCTAATATAGCAAACAGTAGCTCACAAGCCAACAGATATCTCGTGTGTAACGGCACATGAAAATTTTGGGGCAGTTTGCCTCAATCCAGATGTTTTGTTGGCCACCCTCTTCAGCTTCCATGTGTCATCAGCCCAGCATGCATTGCACAAGTGAAAAAATGCCAACCTCCGTAGGCGAAAAATATAATGAAGATATCCAATTTTTGAAATAATTTGGAGTTTTTACGTATCACAAACACCAACTTTTAGGTTAATAGTAAAATTACAACATATTTAGACCAAAATGTTCAATCCCTTTAAAGTCTGATGCTTACTTGATCTCCTTATTTATGGCCTCCAGTTGCTCCTGCAACATGATAGCTAAAGTCTGTACATCTGTCTGTCCGCTAGGAGACAGAAGCTCAGATCCAAACAGAGTCTCTCTGTCCTCTTCGTCATCAGAGCAGCCACCTTCAACACCGCCCTCAAACCCGGGAGGCAGCATGTTGCCACTGTCCCATTCTCCATACTGAGAAGAGAGAGAAAAAGAGTCTTCCTCATAACATAAATCAAAATGCAAATTTATGAAAAGCTTTACTATATCAGCCCGGGATGAACACCTTGCCACCATCGTCCCTGGGAGGCCCCCAGCGGCCGCGGTGAGCCCGCCTGACCACCACCCCACTTGAGGAGTTGCCATAGCCTGCTGGGAGTGAGCCCCCACCCTGGGGGTACCGCAGCTCTGAGGCGCTCCCTGGAAGAGATCTTCGAAAAAGGGTGGAGGGAAGTGAGCTCACGCTGCCCGCCCTATGATGAGATCCAGAATTCATTTGTTATGCAACACTTTTTGAAAATGACAATATGACTTCCATTTTCAAGGAGATGGCGTAAACCTTCATATACAGTTCATTAGTGTACATCCACTCATGACGGACATAAATGTCATATTGATTTTGGGGTTTTAGGAGCAAAACAACCTCTCTGAAGGATTTTCTGATTGGCATGTGATAAAAACAAGTGAGATTACTCATATTCAGAAAGTATAATTATCTTTTTGTGACAGAAAGGCAACCTGGTAGGAAAACATATCAGGCTGGCTGGTAAAATGTTGGAACACAACAGCCATTTTTCAGAAATAAGGTTTTACCATTAGCCTTTTCTTTCAAGGTGGAATGATTATACAACAAAAGTCAATAATTTTTTTAAAACAGCAAGGTGCACACCTTTGAATTAAATGTTACGATTGAAATATTTACATAAATCACCATTCATATTTGATCAAAATTCCCTTAGGAAGCTGCATTTTGATCTGGTGCTTTTTGGAGCCATCAACAAGGTTCTGGAAAACTTCTGGTTAGAAATTTGACGGCTGTTCTTGGTTCAAGAACCAGATTTCATTTAAACTGCTTTTAGCCATCTTACATGTTTGTTTCCAAGTTTTAACCATCTGACCCAAATGGTCAACCTGTGATGAAAGACATTCAAGAAACAACCGTGGAGCCATTAAGATCCAAGTTTTACGGAACGCCAGTGTCCCTGCCAAAAAGGAAGCTGGCAGTACATCAACTTGGACTGAGATGGTGCTGACAAAGAAAGAAGCCCCTCCTCTAAAATCAATACCTTTAAAGCGTGACTTCACACAAACATATACCTTTTGGAGAAAATAGTCAGATGACACAAAGATTTAGCTGTTTGGTCACAAAGACAAGAAGTCTGTTTCAAGAAGTCACAGAAATGTCACGATTTCCAGGTGTTTGGGTTTTAATCTTTTCCTTGTTGTTTATTTATGTTCATAAGTTCTTGCCCTATGCTGTTCATTTCTTTGCGTTTAATTTCTTAGTTCACTTTTGTGTTCTGTTCCTTGTACTTTTTAATTTATTTCTCTCAGAATATTACTTCATTTTGTTTGAGATGTATAGAGAAGTTTCATCCATCTAACAGGTCATAACAATAATCCCAAATACAGATCAGTACTGGTTTTGGAATGGATTGAACAGGCTAACATTAAGGTTTTGGAATGGTCCTGATCTCAAGCCTATTGACAATTTATTGCCCATGTTAAAAAGCCCGGCATTTACCTGGAAACAACCAATTTAAACGATGCAACCAGGAGATCAGTGATGGCAACAAAACAGCCTGTGACTTCAGCTACTTGCTAATGGACATTTAACTAAATATTAGTGGGATGTGTGTATATTTGAGCCTGAGTGGATCAATTTCACTTCTAGTGCATGAGAAAAAAATCACAACAATTTCAAACCTTTGAACCTAATTCTTGTTTTTTTAGATCAACAAAATGGTTACATCATTCCACTTCAAACTGTTTAAACAAGTCATTCTAAGTTATTATGACATTTATGTTGGTGATGAATGCATGTGTTTGTTTGCATAATTTCTTGCTAGACCAATGCTTCTTCAGATGCAGGATGAAAAATAACTTTATTAAGCAGGTCTTAGTTAACAAAGACAGCAGATATTAAGTTTAGGGGGAAATGATCCTCATGCAAATACAGTAACTGTTGTCTGTAAAGCACAAGAACATTCAGTTAAATGTTCATAGTCGCTAACCTGGAGTAAGAGGATCCGGGTCTGCCTCTAAGCTGATCCAGCTCCAATTGGACTCGTTCAAGCTCAGCGAGGAGCTGATCCTACAAGAAAGAAACCAGGACAGTAATTCAGTATTTTCACCAATATTTTAAACTTCACATCTGTGATGTAAAAAAAAAAAAAAAAAAAAAAAAAAAAAAAAAAAAAAAAAAAAAAAAAAAAGAGTGGAGAAATGGGCACCTTGTTAGCAAGAAGATCATCTTGGATTTTCTTCATGTTGGACAGCTCCTCAGAAAGAGCGTTCTGGCAGTACAAACGAGGAGAGAATTGTTCTGTTAATTTTATTGCATGTTGTAAAACGAAGCTGACCTCTGAGCGGGTTTCTCCTCACCTTCTCCTCCAGCGCAGCCATCCTCTCTTTGAGGTGGAGCTGAAGCCTCTCGTTGGACTCGGACAGAAGCTTATCCACCGTATCTGAGAGCCGTTTGTTGTGTTCATCGTTCATCTTCTCCCGTTGCCTTGCCTAAAACCAAGCCACAGGAGAAGTTATCATTATAAAAAAGAAAAATACTAATTTTTCTTTTTACTTCTTCTTAAGAATGTAGTCAAGGAGATAGAAAATTATATTACCCGTTGCAGTTCTTGATTTTTCTCTTCAAGCTGGGCTTCCATTTGCCGTAGTCGCTCCTCAAAGTTTCCATGCCGCTCCTCCGCCTGATAACAAGTCACAGTTATTAAATTACTACAATATGATCTTATATGCTGGATCTGAATGGAAGTTACACTGTCTTAGAAAAGTATTCATAATCCTTGAACATTTTCTCATGTAACAACCACAAACCTCCATGTCTTTGATGTGACAGATCAACAGAAAGTTGCAGAAGCCGAAGGAAAAAGATAAAGGATTTTAATATTATTTATCAAACCCTGAATCTCTGAAGAATGCGTGTGTATTAAATCTGCAATTGCAAGTCTCTTGTGGCGTGTCTCTTCCAGCTTTGCACAGTGAAAGACTGTGCAAAGTTTTAGTTTCATCTGACCTGGATACCTTCTTCCACGCGTGAGCTGTGTCCCCGACATGGCTTGGGGCAAACAGTAAACAGCAATGGCTTTCTTCTTGCCACACTTCAATAAAGGTCAGATTTGTAGAATGCATGACTTGACAGTTTTGCTGTGAACAGATTCTCCCACCTTAACTGTGGATCTCTGCAGCTCCTCCAAAGTTATCATGGTCCTTTTGGCTTATTCTCTGATTATCGCTGGTTAAAGCTTGGAAAATTGATTTAAATGAGAACAGTTGGTTGCACTGGACTGTATTTAGTGGTATCAGAATAAAGGAGGCTGAATATAAATGCCTGCCACAGTTTTAGATGCTAATTTGAAAATAGTTATGAAAACCATGAATTATTTTCAGTCCACTTCACAGTTATGCACTACTTTGTGTTGTTCTGTCACATAAAATCCCCTAAAATTCCAGTGTAGTAAAATATGACCCCACATTGAGCAGATTACCTTATTGAGAGCAGCAACTCGCTGAGCAAGCTGCGCCTCGATTTCAGGCAGCGTCTCTGCCCTCTGCAGGGTCTGCTGGAGCTTCTGCTTGGCCTCATCCAGACGTTCCTGCAGTTGCCTGTTCTTCTCTTCACTCTGGACACAGAAAAGTAAACTCATACTTATGAGCTCTGCGGCTGCAAAATTCCCCTCAAGATCCATTTTCATATTTGCAATCAAACAGAGAAATAGTGAGGAGTTTTATTTTGCCCACTGCTGGATCTTGGAGTATTAGAGACACATTTACTTGTCTGTACAGGGACTCCTTGCTGGCCAGCTCATTCTCCAGCTTGTCTTTGATGTCATGGAGAGAGGTCGCCTCCCTCTGGGCACTCAGATACCTGCATGCAACGTCAATGAACACGTTTCTTAGAAGAGTGGAAGCTTGATTGTTCAGCTTGTAACATTTTATCCTACAACGGTTTTAATTCTTTATCTAATCAGACTGCAAAAGAAATAAAAAGTAGGGCAATAACCTGGCTGAATACTGTTAATACTCTATTGGAGCAAGTTTTGATTCAGTTTTAGAATTCAGTCTTCTTGAGGAGGTCAACCTGCCATTAAATAAAATGAATCTGATTAACTCAAAATAAAGTTCAGCTGGCAGAATAAGTTTTTCTTGTACTTTCCTTGTTTGCATCCTTTAACAGAAAGCCATAGAACACTTCCAAATAAGTCTGGTTCAATCCACAACCTATGTGTCAGGTAGAAAGCTAAAAATGAACACAGATTTTATTATTCACTATTATTCATTATATATCACAGTGAATCTAAGTTTACACCAAAAGAAAATTAAGGTCTAGAAATGGCATAGCATAACTTCAGAACCACATCTGAGGAGTCAGAAAGATTTCTTCAAAATTTGATAGACTTGAAGAACTTTAGCAAGGTAGAGTGGGCAAACGTTGGATGCCAAATCACAAGTTGCTTTAACAGTTTGAGTGTGCACACCTATGGCTCTTGCACACCAATCACAGCATGAGCAAAGCTTGCCACTAAATCATGTGGTGAACTGGGTACGTGTTGGGTACGTGATGCTCAACTGGTGTGTACTTGAAGTGTTGTGTGCTGTTGACTGAAGGTACGTCACAACGCGACCCGTGAAGCTCTGACCAGGGTTGTGATGAACTTCGCTTGGCTTTCCATTTACCACTTTTGCCACTTTCGGTCACATTATGCAACCAGGTTATTGTTGCTTTTTAACTTTTTCCATTTTCACCTAAAATATTTGTTTGAAATGTGCAGGCTATATCATGTTAAAGGTGGAGGAAAGTTTTGGAAAAAGACACAAAATTTGTGATTTTGCATTTAGACTTTTGAAAGGCACTATATGGAAATCAGCTTTAATAAAAAAAAAAAATGTTCCTCATGATTTCTTCTGACAGACCAGTAAAGCTCAGAGGACAGGTTTACCTTCGCTCTAGTGTTGTAATTCTCTCTTCCATGTCTTCTCTTTGGCAAAGAGCCTGTAAAAGGAAGCAGTTGAAGTTATTTTGTCCAACAACACAGGTGTTATTGTGCAGCCCTGAAAACTGATTAATGTTAACAAAAGGAGAAAATATGCTTATATTTTTGCCCTGCTCAGGCATTCTGTTTTAATGCTGCAGTGTTACTATTTATACTTGCCTTTGCATATATTTGGGCCTAAAATAGCAGTAATCTGAGTAAATTTAAAATCTTTTAACTGTTAAACAATTCTTGATTCCCTGCTAATCCAACCCCAGAATAACCTAGTGTATTATTAGCACTTATCCCCACCGTGTTTGAATCTACCCCTGAAACCCCAGGTGCTGAGATAGCTCAGGGTCCTGGCCAGGAAGAGACAGACTGGTCCAACAGACCTCCTTCACTTCCCTTTGGAGCTTCTGATTGGCCTCCTCAGTCTTCGTCACCTCCCTC
The DNA here is from genome assembly GCA_014839685.1 of Anableps anableps. Classification (NCBI taxonomy): domain Eukaryota; kingdom Metazoa; phylum Chordata; class Actinopteri; order Cyprinodontiformes; family Anablepidae; genus Anableps; species Anableps anableps. Next base: position 27,758,531 of record CM026084.1, read on the forward strand.
CTGGCGGCCGCAAGCTGTTCCTCTATTTCTCCAACCTAGTGTGAGCGAGAGAAAACGACACATACTGAACCTGCAGAATTCACTATTATCTCCCACAGCATTAGGTGTCAAACTGAAACAACAGCGACTGATCATAATCACCATCTGGTTAATGTACAAGTTCATTTTTTTGTCCTGGAGCAAACCATTTTCTTGTACCTCACCAGTTATCTAAATCAGGATTTGTTGCTACACACAGATCATCAAGGATTAGGTTATAAAAAGGCTTATTTTGGCTGATATCCAATATCACTGTGGCTTTTTACAGTACCTGCAGAAGTGTAATTTACCACTAGAGGGAGGGTGGTTTTCTGTTTTGGAAACTATATTCTGGCTGAAAATGTTAAGTTAGCCTTGGAAATATGGCATGACACAAAGGCCAAGTGCTCTTCAAAATGAAAAAGAGAAGAGAACATGCCATTCAAGTAAGGCTGATTTGCACTGATCTTCAAAGGTCAGAAACTTTCTACAAGAAAATTGCTTTTTGCTGTAAACTTATCCATAACTACTGTTAACAACTATTTTAACAAGTACAAAGTTTCAATCTACTTCATACGGTCAGGCAGGTTCTACTTTTGTGATTTCTTGATTCTACTGTACAGGCCGGACAGTAATTAGGTGGGTGTGGCTACATAAGTTGAACTGAACTTTCCAAAAAACAAAACCTTTTAATTTTATTTCCCTTTTTTATATTTTTATATCTAAAATGTCTTCATTGACACTATGCATACTTGAACTAAGTCAACCATGTATTTCTCTTCTCAAAAAAACACTGTATACATATTTTATCTTTAATTCACTTCTTGTGTATTTATGGTATATTCAAAATGCCTTCATTGAGATCAAAGTGCTATTGAAGTCAAATTTCATGTTTGCACAAACGAGGCGAATAAGGCTGCTTCTGGTTCTGAAATGTGGTTGGGGGGTAGCTTTTTTTCCCCTTTTCAAATAAAATCCCTTTTGAAATTATTTATTTATTTATTGTTTTATTTATTTTTATGATTATTCTTTTTAAAAAATGTATTAAATTAAAAATGTAAACAGCCTTTTCCATTAACTCCGGTAATCTTTGTGTGATATAAACTTTGTTAGATAATCTGAAACATTTAAGCTTCGACGGAAGGAGGGATAACTTCTTCACAGCGTTGTAGTTTTTAGGAGATTTTTAGACTTCAAACTTGAAATATGTTCCACTTGGAATCACGGACAAAAAGTGGTAAACTTAAATTTCATCTCTACCTGTGACAATTCAGTTCAAACCATGAAAGCAAAGAGTAATCATAAAGCTGAAAATCTGTTTTCTCTGAGGCCTACCAAGACAGACACAGAGGATCCCTCACCTGCCGGCACATGAGGGCCAGCCTCTCCCTCAGCTGGGACAGCTCAGCTTTCTGCCGCTCTATCTCTCCCTCCCTCTGCCTCTCCAGCTCCCCGTCCTCCAGCCCAGATGACGGGCCGTTGGGAAGCCGCTGAAAAGAGGACGATACAGCAAAAAATGAGAGTAACGACGAAAAATAATTAGTTAGGATCTTTTTTTAAACGTCTGGAGAAGTAGAAAATCACACTGAAACACCATGGTACCCAATATCTACTTTACTAACACATACACAAAGACAACTGGAACCAACATGCAGAAAACCCTCCCTTACATCTTTCCCGCCGTCCACCCCTTGTTGACGTCTTTTAATTTGGTCTCTTAAAGAGATTACCTGAGAAGAGGGAGACAAAAAGTCCAAACAGATGCTTCAAATTAATTTGTTCTTCCTACTAAAGGAGCTGAAGTTGCTTGAGACGCAAGAGTTAATTTGCATCTGAGCTTACCTCTTGAGAAGATGCTGCAAGTTGATCTTCAAGCATGGACACCCTCTCGAGGGCCACACGGAGCCGCTCTCGAACCTGATGAGCGAAAACACACAATGATTCAGGTAAGATGACCACTGTGCTACTGAGTTTTGATATTCAGCAGAAACCTGAGGAGGCGCGATTGTGGCATAAGCTGGTAATAAATACACAGAAGTAAGTGAAACTGAAACAAACATCCTTGTAGAAAAGCAGCTCTACTCTTTGGGTGCAGAAGGAGCTATTATGAGTTGGAGAGGAAACATCAAAATAATGCAAAGCACACTTGTGCCAAAGTGTTTTCATTATTTACAACATTTAGAAGCACTAATGGTAGACTGGAGCTGTTAAATTACAGTTGCTAAAATGCAACTTTGTCCAGATGCAAAATATTGACCATTTTGACCATTTCCTCCTCTGTAATGAGCATCTGCCAATGTTGATACAGATATTTGATTATCAAGCCTCTTTAACAGTTAGACTGAGACAGCCTGGGGAGGAATGAGGGCTCATTTGTTCACCCTGGGGAAGGATGCTCATGTGCAACCTATTCAGCTCACAAATAAAGTTTTTTCCTGTAAACTCAGATGGTGGAAATATGGTCTACAACTCCCAGATCTGATTACATTCATTAGATATTGTACATAAGCTCAGCTTTTTCTTATTGTTGACTAACCTTCCCTTTTAAAACCATTTTTCCTCTCTACATCTACTGATATTCTTGGCAAACTATTCAAAAAGCTCCAGTGTATTCGACCACATTAATCTCTCATAGTAAAAAAAAAAAAAAAAATGCTGCCGTTCTCTAGCGTTGAGCTCTGGAGATTTTTTTAACTTCCCTTTCCAGCTTCTTGATTGTGAGATGTGACAAGATAAACTTGGGTTCTCATCCAGCCTTGCTTGGCACAGTTACGGTTCATTTAAACCTTTTCATTATTGCTCTGACTGTCGATATGTGCAAGGCAAGGTTAGGAGGTATTTTCTTGGAGCTATCCCCTGACTAAGGAGGATCAACTCATGTCTTACTTAAATGTTATCTTCTTTTGTTTTTTCCAAACTGAAGAGTGGTGAAGAGAAATGTGGATGTTTTGTCCACAACAGGGAACCAGGAAACTATGGATTACTGATTACCTCTGATCAACTGTAAAAGTAAAATATAAATTACATAAAATGCTTCAGTTAGATGGATTTTTTTTTAAAATAAAATATTAAACAGGGCTGTAGAATATATTGCAAATTTATCATTGATCCAATATCCCTGTACACAATCTCAACATAGCAAAAAGAGCTTGGACTGCAATAAATATTAGATAATTTTTAAAATGACACACACTCTGTGCCAGTAATATATTTGGTGATACTGACTATTTAAGCATAAAAAGAATTTAGAAGATAAAGTGGTGGAAAAGTTATTAGGAAAAAGCACGAAGTTGGTTGAAATTTAGGCCAGAAGCAACTTTTTCAATCAAACCTTGTTGCTGGTATGAAATTGGAGTATGTGTTTTTTGCAGAATCTGGATTGGACTACTGATGATCTGGAGCCAATGTTTACAATAAACCCAAAGCAGACAGACAATAAGACTGATAAGATTTTGTTCATTTATCATTATCATGACATCCACCAGGTTTATCATGTTTTCCTCATATTGCGAAGACTTAATACTAATTATGTCATGATATTTACAGTTAGTTTTGCTATAATGAAATATGTACTCTTAATTAGCCATTTCTTGACTTTTGAAGTTCAACATGCATCTGCTTTTTTTGAAAGGCATGTTCTTATATCTTTCTGGTTTTGAAGAGGGCAAAAGCAAATAGGTCTCTGTGTCTAATCATATTTAAACTGCGGGTAAACAGAAAGTCATGGATGAGTAATTTAAAGTTCTTCAACATTCTGATCAACATTATGTGATGATCATGTGAACAAAGTGTTTTTTAACTCACTGAATGGATTTTTTCAAATTAAAAGTTGGATTTTTTTCGACATTGTTGAGTGTGAGACTGTCCTGCTTCAGTAACAGATGAATTTACGTAGGGCTTGTTATCTTTGGTTCCTTTCACATTCTTGTGTTGCTCTTTGACTAAATTCTCTCCAGCCTTCAGTAACCAGTCACAGCCTTTGGTTGATGCTTCATTTTAGGTCAGACAGCACACAGTCCTTCGGAGCATTTTCCACACTAACTTTAATGAGAGCAGGAAGGAAAGTAGGGTAAGCCTGGATGATTTGCTGGAAGAGGGTATAAAACCAAATATATTTCATTGCTGCATTGACCCACCTTCTCATCCAAGGCTTTGTGGTGCTCAAACAGGGATTTGAGAGCCTTGAGGACTTCCACCTCACTGGACACCCCTGCAGGGGACTGGGCTTGCCTCTTCACCACTGTCATCCTCAAACTGCGCTCGTGGCGGGACACCAGACACTCCAGGTGCTCAAGCAGCAGCTGCGGGATGGAGCGGATAGCAGAGGAGAGGAAGAGGAAAGTGAAAATCAGGAAATGCCGCAGTTAGGAAACGTAGCTTAAAGAAGGTGAGGAGGGACCGGGGTTTGCAAAAGTATTCATTGCACATACACTTTCTCACATTTTGTCAAATGACAACAACCTTTGATGGAATTTTTGTGACAGACCTACAGAAATGAATGCAAAATTGAAACAAAAATCTGAAAAGTATAGGATACATTTGTATTAAACCTCCTTTAGTCTGTTACCCATAAATAAAATCCTGTGCTACCAAGTTTAGCAAGATTAGGTTCTAAAACAACATCCAAAGCTTTGAACATCTCCCACAGCTCAGATCAGTCCCTCATCTGAACATGGAGAGAGGATGGACCACCTGCAGACCTACCAAGACATGGACGTCCACCTAAACTGACAGATTGGGCAAAGAGAGCATTAATCAGATAAGCAGCCAAGAGGCCAAAATTACCTCTGGAGGAGCTGCAGAGATGCAATGCTCAGATAAAACTTTTACGTAAATTATAATTTGTGCACTCCAAATGTCTGATTTTGATGGAAGAGTAGTAACAACAGAACCTGAGGTCCTATTTGCAGTTCACCATAAGCCACATGGACCACAGCAAACATCTGATGGAGGTATTCTGGTCAGGTAGGATGAAAACTGTTTGGTTTACATGCAAAACACTAACTGTGAGAGAAAACCAACACTTCATATCCCCCTAAAAAGATCAATCCACACAGTGAAACAAGGTAGTGGCAGCTTCATGCTGTGAGGAGGCTGGTCACAGTTGATGAGAAGGAGGAGGTTCATGTTCCATCAGGACAACTAACAGAAACGTACAACCAGAGCTACAATCGAATAGTTTAGTTTGAAGCATGTTCATGTTAGAATGGCCCAGTCAAAGTCCAGACCCAAATCCAATTGAGAATCTTCTTTTGGAAAGAACAATGGGCGAAACATTCAGTCTTTGGATGTGAAAAGCAGGACGACATCTCAAAAAGATCTGAAAATGTGAAATTGCTGTGAACGTTTCCACTTCACCATTAGGCGCTACCTTGTGTTGATCTATCACATAAAATCCCAATAAAATACACATGTTTGTGGAAAATGAGAAAGTTCAAGGGATATAAATACTTTTGCTAAAAAAAGTGAGAGAAGGAACACAGAGAGGAAAAATAAAAATGTAGTAAGACAAAGAAAGTAGAGAGAGACAAAGAAGGAAGTAGAGTTAGAATGTGAATGGGTAAAAGAAAAGATAATTAGGAAAGAGAAGCGAATGAAACAGCTTTACACCCACACAGCTACAACGGGGTGAGGAGGGTAAGTCAGAGGCTGCTACAGCGCTAATAGGCAAAATGGCCGCTAAACATCTTACACGTGTGTTGTTTCTCTCCGCCTTGAGCTCAGCAATTTCCTCCTCCCTCTCGAGAAGCTGCTCCCGGCAAACGTTCAGCTCCTTAGTCAACACGGCAAACTCCTGTGAAACACACACACACACACACACACACACACACACACACACACACACACACACACACACACACACACACACTACATTGAGGAGCAGGAAAACAAACAGTCTGAATATATGTTTGTAATTCTTCAAATGTGGCTGGGCTGCACTGAGACTATGCAAATACAGAGCAAGGTATAAAAAATAGGGATTTCTGCTAACTATAATTGGCTGCTTCAAGGATGCACACACACAGCAACTGCACAAAGAAAGCTAAAAATATACATGACCAAAGGCTTCCAGAAACACGTTTTGTGAGATGCCTGAGACTAAAGATGTAGGAGGATGTACATGATGTAAACCTACATAACAATCAGGTGAATCACTGACACAGATTCTGCCACTGCTTTCTCTCTCTCGCTCATCCTCCCCTGTGAACTCTTATTCATGGACAGATTACATCACACTGTTACACAATGGGTCGGCAGCGAAGCGCTCAGCAGAGACCCCCAAAGCAAAGCATCAAACTGCATTTATGACACCACTGGGAATACATCTGCAGCTCGTGAGTGCAAACAGGATGGCGTGTCCAGCGTGATCTTTGCAAACCTCCATACCATCTGTGGTCATTTGTTGTTTTATATCTGCATAAACATATCTAAGGCTGCAGCCAGTGGCTGTTCATGAAGATCTCTTGTGTGTTTCAGGTGTGTGAACTAAACTGATTTATCATTAGAAACAGATTAAAGCAGATAAATATAACCCATTTGTGTTTGAAAGGGAGGAGCAGAGTAAGACAGAGAGAGCTGCATACAGATGGTGACACAGTGGGTTCATTGGCGATTGGCCTTATGGGATTGTTTCTTGTTTGGATGGGGGTCAGCTTCTCAGTTGGCCTCCCTTGTCTCTTTGTCTTTTCTTTTCTATGTAACCCCAGTCTGTCTGTCTTTGCAAAACTTTTTCATTAATTTCAATGAATCTGAAGTCCTACTCCACAATATTAGTGTAATCAGATATATGTTTATGTTTATGCATTTGGTTGACTCTTTTATCCAATTACAATTGAGTAAATCCTCATAGCCTTTCCTTGTTTTAAGTCAGTTAAGATTACCAAAATCATTTCTGTTTAATAATATATTTTTTTTATTCCTTTAAATTTCATTACATGTACTTCCTTAGTATTTAGAATTGCCTTTTAGACTATCGCTTTTTGGGTTTCCTTCCAAAAAATTCCCACAATAGTTTGCTGGAATATTGGCCCATTTTTCCTGACAGAACTGGTGTAACTGGGTCATATTTGTAAGCTGCCTTACTCATGTTCCCCTTCAGCTCTGCAAACAAATTTTCAACAGGACTGAGATAAGGGCCACTCGAAAACATCAACTTTGTTGTCCTTAAGCCAACACAGTACATTATATGTATAGGTTTAGTTGTCCACAGTTAAATGAGCTTAATATGGTCTGAAAGGCCACTCAAAGAGGAAGAAGTCATTACAACAAAAGCAACAAAAAAAAAAGCCAGATTAAAGTTTGTCAATGCACTTTGTCCACAATGGCTACTATACTTGTGGAAAAACACCACTAATGGGTGAGGCATGGGGGCGGAATCATCTGATGTGGGTGGTTTTTTTCATAGACTGGTGGGTTCACAAAATAGATGGCATCACAAGGAAAAAAGATTATGTGAAAATATTAAAAAATCTCAATACATGAGACAGCAAGTTAAAGTTTGGGCACAAATGGGACAATGACCCGAAGCACACCCACCAGTTTAGTTACAAAGCAGCTTAAGGTCACAGCTCTGATCTCAGTCCTAACAAAAGTTTGTAGGCAGATCTGAAAAGGTGTGTATAAGCAAAAAGGCCTGCAAACCTGACCCAGTTACACCAGTTCTTGCAGGAGGAATGGGCAGGAATTCCAGCAAACTATTGTGGGAGGTTTTTGGAAGTGTACAAAAAATATTTGACCCAAGTCATACAATTTAAAAAGCAAGTTCTGATTTATTGAACATAAAAATAAAAATTAAAAAAAAAAAATCTCTCTCAACATTCTGCTATTCAACAAATGGAACAATTTTTGGTGTTACTAACTGACCTAAATCAAGAATAGTTTTATGAGATTTAATTTCAGAAAGAGAGAAAGTGAGGTCATGTGTCTTTCTGTGCATATATAAATATCTGGTTTCAACTGTATGAACAAAATAAAATGTAACATGTGAAATTAATGTAATTCATGTAGTTTTTTTAATCTTATAATTTTGCAAAACTTTTTCTTTTTCAAATACCCACTAAATGTAGTAGAAGTTTTTAAGTGCTTACTCTGCAAAGCACCTGTTGTGGCTCTTTTTATGGAGTAACCCAAGCATAACAAGCTGATATTAGATGGTTAATTAGGCTCAGACAGAGGCCACAGTTTGCTGTTTAACCATCTTGCAGTTTGTAGATGACCAAGTGTAGCCTAAAACATTGTCCCCCTATGAAGGGTCTTCCTTAAAGGTGTTTGTGCTCCAGGATTGCCCTGTGGGAATCGGTTAGATTGGGTGGAGAATGCCAAAAAGAAACATATATCACACCTTCGTTTAGTTTGGTTCAGTTTCACACTATACTTTTGAAACTGGACCAAACTGCCTGGACAACATCATGCAGTAACAACAGTTGCACATTTAAGGGCACTACCTCAAGAAGTCACCTAGTATGAACAGCAGGCCAGCCAACAAGCAAAAGATCTGCATATATTCTGCAAGAACAGAGAAATGTTACTTCTTTTGGCTCATGCAGCCCTGATTTGAAGGTTTGCAGGTTGCTCTTGTTGCATCATCTGGGCAGAACATTTTTCTTGTGGGGTGTCTGACAGCTGATCTGTTCTAATGCTGCAGTAGGCAGCACCTATGAGGACTTCCCAAGAGTTCTGTACTTGAGTTCTTGTGAAGTACAAAATGCTCTGTCTGGTCCGAAAGAACTTTGTTTCTGCCACCTTGAGAAATAGAACACAATTCTGTGCTGTTGTGGAGTATGCAATGGCCTAAATCCAGCAGTATGGAGAAAGACAGCCGACTTTTTCCTGCTGGGGTTAGAAAGAAGCTGAGCGAGGATTTTAACGTTTTCTGATCACTAATATGTCTGTAAATGAGACAGACTTCACTTCCTCTCTTGAGTTCACTCCGCCACTTTGGTTCTCTGGATAGTTCACTAGCATTCCCACAGTAAGTGAACAACACCAGGTTTCATTTGCAAGTCAACTGAGATCAGAACCAAGGTTCAGAGGAGGTTCCATACCTGTCCAAATAATGCAAAGGGCAAGGTTCTGCAACCTGTGCCCCTCAGAGCCACAAGTGATTCTTTGGACCTTTCACAATGGCTTTTAATAACTTTAGCTAAAATTATAACGAACCAGTTGTTTTAAAATATATTTATAGCAAGTTGTTATAATAACAAAAGATTTTTAGTACTTTTAAAGTTTTTTCATTGAACAATTACATTGAATTCTCACAACAGAATGAAACAAAGTACTAATAAACTGGACTGAGGGCAAAAATGTCTCTAGACTGTAAAGCCTGCAGATTGATGGTCTAAGGCAGGAGTCACCAACCTTTTGGCAGCTGACAGCTACTTCATGGGCACTAAGTGACACGAAGGGCTACCGGGTTGATACAAATAGTTTACTTTTAATTATATCACTTAATGGTGAACCCATGTTGGTGGTCTAAGGAAACAAACCAAACAGCCCCGGTGTGAAAGCTATCTTACTGCAGTAGCCTTTTTTCAACTAGCTGACCAGCAAATGAAGCAACAGGTTGGGGTGTGGCATTTCTTGGATGCGCCTACAGCCAGAGAAAACACTTTCTCTGGAACCCCATTACGAGAACTTTAATCTTGGTGAACCATATGATGGAAAATAATGCTGTTTAGAGCCTTGGTACCAGTAACCAGCCCATGCTAGTCACCAAGTGAATTACTCTCATACTTAATCTACTGTAACAGAGGATGTGCAGGATGCACTTCACAAATTTAACTCATTCTCTCACCTGTCTATCCAACCACAACTGAGCCTTACCTGTGGCAAAGCTATTGACAGCTGCCTCTGAAGGGACTCCTTCTCGTGGCCGAGCTCGCGGAGACGGAGCTGGGCCGTGCCCAGGCTCTCCTGCGTCTCCCTCAGGTTCTCCAGCAGTCTCTCCCTCTCCGTCAGCATGTTGACCATCAGAGACTCCAGGTTGCCCGTACTGCCTCCTTCATCACCTCTGGGCTCCCTGCTGCTGAATCCCCCTCCGCCCATCGCTCCGGCGGGACCCCCTCCGACCCCTGCTCCTGGGGGCGAGGTGGGGCCTCCACCAGTGCTGCTCCGCCCATCCTCAGATATGGTGGGCATCACCTCGCACATCATCATGAGACCACGGCGTGTGAGCGGAGTTAATGAAGAAATCTAATGGGGGATTGCACGTGCAAACTGTCTTGGTTTTTTTATGGGCTCGTACTAAAGTTAGATGTATAAAATATAAATCTTTAAATCTTCCAAAAATAGCATCCCTTTGGTTGTCTCTATATCCACCACTTCTTGTGTTTATTGCTTTTGTGTTTGCTCTCTTTGTTTACTAGTCTTCCATCAAATAGTCCTGACCTACTTGGGAAATGATCAGACTGTTCATGTGGAAGAGGCAGGGATGTCCTTCCAAAGGGGTAGCAAGGTTTGGCGAGGGACAAGGAAGGGAAAGGGTTACGGAAAAGGAAGGGATAAAGGTGGGCTGATAGCTTTAAATTGTGTCCACACGGCAGAGCTCCTCACAACGCCAGGGGGAAGTGCTGGAAAACAGAGCAAGCATAGCATGAGCTCAGATAGCTGTGTCTTAATCAGAACTACAGTGCACAAATAAGAAAGGACAGGTTGAGACAATGACAGAATAGCATACGTCAGTTGAAGCTGACAGAATTACAAGATGATTGCTTCCACTTAGCCTTTTTGTTCAAAAGAAAGTAATAGATTAACATCTTAAAGACCTAAATTCTGAAAAAAATAGCAATTATAACTCTAATTGGCTTCTACTGTTAGCTTTCAGGATCTCAGATTGCACAAAAATGACATAGTCAGCATTCCTATGAAGACTAGAAAATTTCCAGGTCTGCATAAGTATGGAAAAAAATAGGAGCATCAAAAATAAATTTATATTTCTCAACTTTTTAAAGCTAATTTAATGGTCCACTCGTTCACTCTGTTTTATGTGTCTTAATTGCATAGATTTAGTTTTATTGCTTTTCTTGGTGTTTCCTTTTTATCAGTTTTTAATCTGTATTGTTTTATTATGGCTTTTATCTTCTTGTAACTGTTCAGCCCTTTGTTTGAAAGCACGTTATAAATAAAGTTATTGTTACTATTAATATTATTACAGTTATAATCCAGTAAATTGGAATATGGCTCCAACGAGGCTCTAAAGGACTAAAAGTACCTGCATAAAGGTTGTAAATAACAACCTTTAAGCAGGTATTAAACAAACTTTTCATAAAGCCAACATTTCTTTATTAAAAATTATTTTTTATTGTTTTGATGTAATATTCTAATCTTAAATGTTTTTTTTTTCATTAGCTATAAGCAGAAAATCATTATAATTAACAGATATAAAGGCTTTCAAACATCAGTCTGTGTATTTAATCTATATGATGTGTTTTTCTTAGTGAAATGATTCATTGAAGTAAATGAACTTTTTAAAAATACTCTAAATGACTGAGATGCACCTGTACTCCCTCGACCATTGTCTAAATGCCCTTCCTGCCTTGTGTTCCTTCTTTCTTCCTTATGTTCTTTTATACTTTCTTCCAAATCTCCCAAAAATTCATAGGGAGATTTGATTTTTTTTTTTTTTATTCTAAAATAAGCACAAAGGACTGAGAACTCTAGAAAGTAAAATCTAGAGAAGTTGGGAAATTTAATATAAAGAAGGCAAGGAACACTGTTGGCGGTTTTGCTTTTCAGTCGTCACTGTGAGCCTCACAACTTCAGAAACATCTCAGGGAGACTGAAGAAAATCTGTTTCTGACAAACTTGTCAAGTTTGTCAGAAACATGGGCCCCAAACACCAATCTATTTCTGATTGTAAAAACAGCTGACCGTCATAAAGCAAAGTTGAGCTAAAACAAAAACTGTGGTTTGCATTTCAATTGTTGTCTATATCTCACTTTATGGGTTGAATAGTGATGTTCATATTTGCTAAACTTTTTCAAGTTTTCCCTCATTAGAACCACAATCTCTGGTGAAGCTGATAGAGATTTAATGAGGAGGACAAATAAAAAGGAGTGCACAACAGTGACGTGGAAGGAAAATAATTCACGATTTTCAGTTCTGTACCAAAATGAATCTGAACAGTGTGGTGTGCACTTGTATTCATCCCCTGAACAAACACCTAACAGCCTTCACTGCAAATCCATTTTGGTGGGGTTATATCTATACCAGCTTGCGCAGCTAAAGTTGTCAGTTTCTCAGTTGAATTTTGCCCTGGACTTTGACTAGGCCATTGTAACAAATAAGTATGCTTTGTCCATTTCACTGTAGCTCTGGCTGTATGTTTGGGGTCATTGTACAGCTGAAAGGTGAACCTCCAATCCAGTCTTTAGTTTCTTGCATCCTCTAACCTGTTTTCTTTCAGTGTTGCCTTCTCTTTGGTCCAATCATCTTCTTATCAGCTCTAAATGGATTTTATTTAGGGATATGGACATAAGGAGGGCTGAAAAAATACACACCACACTTTTCTGATTTAGAATCATTAAAATATCGGTATTTATGTCTCATTTTCCTTCAACGTCACAAATATAAATGACTCTGTGTTGGTCCATCACATAAACTCACAATAAAATAGATTAGAATTTGTGTTTGCAGCAGGACAGGGTGTGAATACCCGTGCAAGGCACTGTGTGTTTTTAAAGTCCACATGTGGATGTTTAGAGCTTGAAACTGAATCTGGGTAGCAACCTCCAATGCGACCTGAGAATTTACAGCATACTCAACAAACAAATGTATGTTAGTCTGCAACTTTTTCTCTTATTCTCTGCAAGGGAAATGATTAACTTTACCTGCCATTCCATCCCACCTTCATTTATAAAGCACTTTAAAAACAACACAAATGGCCGAAGTGCTGTACACCAACAACCCCAAAATGAAAATAAAAGAAAACTAAGTTAAAAACAAAGAAATAAAATACAATTAAGGTAAAAAGCAACACTTCTAGCTGAATTAAAAGCCTGTGAGAAAGTAAACTTAAAGAAAAGAATGAAAAACACAAAGAGGCTCAGTTTGCCTAATATATAAGGCTAAAATCACTCCACAGTTTGGTGGCAGCAACTGAGAATACACGATCACCTCTCAGCTTCCTCTTTGTCATCAGGACGACTAACAACAACTGGTTTACTGACCTCAGAGAGAGAATGGGGGAGCATGCGGTTGAATTTTCTTGGTTTTACCTGCTGTGAGAGTTTTGCTTAAACTGCAGGCAGGTGAATTTAGAAATTAATGTTGCTTTGAAGCATAGGATTTGGGATTGTTTTGCAACATTTTCCAATGTCTGGAAAAGATCTCTCTCGAAGAAGAAGCACCCAAGCCATGTTCGCTAAAACTTCCCCATTCCATCACAAATGATGTGAGATTGAACTATTTTCAAGCTTGTATCAAGGTAACACATGTATGGATGTTGATTTTGTATTTCATTGAACCACTGACTACATCTGGTGTGACATAAAAAGGACTTTTTGTTTTTGACCATCTGGCAATATCTGGCCAACTTTAGGTTGGATGAGTTGTTTTTTCTGTCAGAGAAGCTTCTTGGATTCAACCTACACTTAATCAATGATTATGCTAACCACCAAACTGTAGCTGCATCATCAGTGGCATTTAAATATTTAACTGGAAGCAGAAAACATCGTGCACACTGACATGTTCCAAGACATTCATTTCAGAATATTTACTGCAGAGGATTTTACTGTTACTCCTTGACCACACAGTTGTACATCCTTAACCAGGGCTTACTGGGATACTCTGTTTATACCCGAAGCTGATGTTTCAGAGGACATATGCTTCAGTTTGGGATTTTTTCTTGTATCAAAGTTTCTCTGACTTTTAAAGCTCGTTTTAATCCTCTTTTAAAGTTTTGTTGGTGTAAAGATACATGTGCAATCACACTTTTAGAAAAAAATGACATTCTAACTTTGCTTATTTATTCAGAAAGAAACTTTAAGTGTGTCTGGTAAATATTTATAATCTGAAGACAATATTGTTAGACAACAATAAAAAAATAAAAACAGCTCGATAGAGAGGCTCAACATATTCGGCGACTGGGGTGCAACGTTCACGCCCCCTTTTGGGGAAAAACAGACACAACAATTTGCATGTAAATGCAACTTCTAGGGTGGAGGCATTTTGGGGCATAAATAACAGCACAAAATAAACAAACAAATGTTTGGTAGTTTGGTTATTTTTCAACGATTTGAAATCACAGCACAGAAGGTAAAAAATTATATAATATCAGGTCAGAACAGTGATAACTTTTTAAACATGTCAATGTAATTAGTATTGCATTATTTCCATTTTTTTTGTTTCGTCTTTTCCTGTTCCTGAATTACATGTCATTTAATCGATAAGAATTTGAAAAATACCTTTTTTTGCAGACAAATATAGTTAGCCATTTTTTTACTTTAACCCATATTCAATTTTTAGGTGAGTTCTTATTTCCTTCTTACTCTATAATAATAATAATAATAATAATAATAATAATAATAATAATAATAATAATAATAATAATAACTTCCACAATTACACAACTCTCACCCTTGTGGATTAGTTATGTATAATAATTCATGAACTGTCCTAATAATTTCATAAAATCAAATATTTTTAAAACTGAGTCAAAATATTATGGAACAGTAGATCATCTTGAAAATCATCAAAATTAATTATATGTCCAGATAAGAAGCCTCAGTCTGTTGCTGAGGTCCTTTCGCCACTTCATCGGAGGCAGACTGTAGCGACAGCATTTGGGCAAATTACTTCAAAAATGTTCTCATATAGTCCTTACAGTCAGCAATCACCAGCTTTGTCTGCCACAGTTTTCCCATAACATTTGCTTACATTATGCTTTTATAGTTGCCTCTACTCCCATTTCAACCATAGCGTCTGCTTTCCCCCAAAAGCCTTCAGGGGCGTTTGAGGAGGAAGGAAGTGATGTGATGTTGAACCTAACACTGTAATGTGACAAAATTAATGAATAAAAAATTGTTTAAGGGACATAAAAAGCATAAGAGGTCTTTGATCTGTAAAAGCTGCAAGTTGGCAGTGTTAGTTCTTATAATAGTTTCATTCCTGGTAAAAAAAAAAAAAAAGAAAAAGAAAAAAGAAAAGCTCAGTGCTGATTGAAAAGCAGTTGGTGCTTCTGTTGCTGGGTGTATTAGGAAAACTCAGGGTATAAAACAGTTCGGTCTGATGGTTTATTATTGATTAGTTTAATTTTACATTTCCAAAGACATTATCCAAATCCATCTGAGAAGTTGAACAAGAAAGTAGTTGTTGACAGAGAAAAGAAAACTATTCAGCCACTGTTAAAAGGCTAATCATTGCCGTTTCTTCAGAAAATAACGTGGCATGCTGAGTTTTCATGATATTATATTGCAGTGATCATCATGATCATATTAGAAAAACAGGTAGATAAGAAAAGTGCAACAACTGTAGTTACATTTTATGTGCCCTTTGTCAGCATAAAATGTCTCCTGGTATCCATGGCTACGTGATTTAATAAATCAATAACAGCCAGCTCCCTACCCCCACATATATTGCATGAGCCTGAAATGAATTTTTAGGGAATGTTGTCTGAAAACTAACGGTAAACGAACTGATAAGAGTTTGAATGGGGAGGCAGATATTTATGCAGTGCAGATAAATCATCAAAAGCAAAATACAGACTGAATATGTGTTGAAAAGTGAGACTTTTAGCTGCTTCCATTCAGTAATGTCCAGTTCTACATAACCACAACCCACCTTGCAACTATAAAATATCCTCAGTGAATAGTTGTTTAGAGAAATTGGAGCCCAAAGCCCCTGAGGTCAATGTATATCAGAGTAATAATACTAATATTTGAATTACTCTTCTTGTCACAAGCAGTCATTTGCCACTATGGTAAATTAAAGGTTGACTGGAGTCACCACAGAGTGCTTTTAAATCCCTGGTTAGTAAACTGGTTTGTTAAGTCTCCACATTGCTGCCTGTCAGACTATAATTCTGCTAACTTCTTCATCTTCACTGCAACTATTAGGTGACTGCTGTTATGTGCTCTTATGCATATATAAAGTGTTTATTCATGAAAAGAGATATTTGGTGTAGATAACAATGCTTGGAATGGACTAGAATTTAAAGGTGTCTATGATTCTCCTTTGAAAAAATTTATATTTTTAGTCATTTTACCTTTATTTGGTTAAAGTTTTCTTCCACTACTCTGGTGAGAAGAAGATGATACATAAACATGCCTTAGCACTCCGATATGATCTGGTAAGGACTTTGAAATAAGAAGTTTAAGGGGACCTTAAACTTCTTATTTAAACCTTAAAGTATGTTGAAAAAGCTTTAAGGTCCCCTTAAAGCTTTTTCAACATACTTGAATTCACTGATTATTGAATCAGTGAATTCATTGAATTCATTAGAATATAGATAATAGGGGAAGAAATAGAGGTCTTTTATCAATGCTTTGCATTCACATTAAGACCTTTCAGTGTTTTACCATTCAGTATGACGAGTCTTCTCTGCGAAAAAACAAAGCTGAATCAGTACAGACCCAACATTACCGTGCAGGCTGCAGTTTGGAGTGAAGCGTCAGATGTGAGGTCATTTGGCTTCATGACCTTTGTGTTTATGAATGTGTAATGAAAGAGAGACAGTTGAGGGCAGAACAAGAAGTGTCCTTATTAAGCAATAGCTTTGTTTTTCAAAAGGTTTTTTTTTTTAACTTGGTATCCCTACATATTGAAGGCATACATGGAGGCATCATGAAGGCAATAAACTAGAAATAAAAATTTGCAGTGATGTACAGCTAATTACTTGCAAAAGCATTCATACCCCTGGAAGCTGTTGAAGTTTTGTCAAATTAAATCTAATCTAACCAGAGCACCATCTTTGACAACTTATACCTTCTGCTATTTCTTCAAAGACTGCCCTGTACTGAGCTCTAGTCATCTTCCTGGGCCATGCTAAGGAAACGTATCCTTACAGCATGACGCTGCCACCACTGTGTTTGGTATATTCTGGAGGAACTGTAATGATAGTTTTCCAGTGCCTCTTGGCTGCTGTTCTGATTGACGCTCTCTTGTCTTGTCTGTAAATTTCGGTGGAGATCAGTGTCTTGGTAGGTCTGCAGCTGAACCATCCTCTCCATCCATGTTCAGATGACGTGTTAAAACCTAACCTTCCTTTAAACTTTTCCACAATGTTCTCCCTGACCTGTCTGCTGTGTTCCTTCATCTCCTTGGTGCTGTTTGTTCTCTAATGTTCTCGAACAAACCTCTGAGGCCCTTACATGACAGCTGTATTCAAACCATATTGCAAAAGTATTGGGTGATTTGCTGTTACACACTTGTTACACAAGTGCAGACATGACCTGGTGGGTAGCTCTATCAGGCTTCTCTCACGGCAGAGCAAAAGGGGACAGTGGCTGATTTTCAGACCTTTGTGGAGGTAGATAAAATCGGTGGATAAGATCGATTTTACATGTAAGCATAAGCCAATCACTGATCTCCCAAAATTAGGGAAATATGGACTGATTGATAGGTACACACCTAGTCCAACGCATCTTGTCGAGGTGAAATATTTAGTTCCTTTCACTGGAACCAGGGAGTCGAGTCCCAAACCTGAGAAACAAACTTTGCACTTGACTCAATTCAGGCAGGCACATGCCATTCACCTGGAAACTTCCAAACCCAGACTCGTTCGTTTGCCAGACAGACAGGCAGAATTCAATGCCCAAAACAAGATGCCTCTATTGCTTCTATCCAGTGGAAGCTTTCTTTACTCTACTACATCTGATGTTTTGCATCACACTTTGTGATGTAAGGCTTGGATGAAGCGGCTCAGCAACACAAACCTATTCTTTAAAGATCTCTATCCCTGTTCTTGAGTTAATCTGAAGGCCACATGAGACTTTGAGGTCTATTGACTCTGTGGAGTTGTTGCTATCGTTCCCAGTCCCTTAAATTTTGTTATAATACCACAAACAGTTGCCTCTACCATATTTAGCAGCAAGGACTTAGTGCACAGATGGCATCATACCACAATATTACATGTAGAAGCAGTCTGCATGCTTAGGTGCTGGGTTTTATACACCAGTGACTATTAAAGTAGTTGGAACACCTGAATTTGATGAATTTAATGAATTGGATTAGTGACCAAATACTTTAGGCAATATACTACAGTAAATTTCACACACAGGGTTCTAATTTACTAATTAGCTGAAATCTGAAAGCAACAGGTTGCACAGTTTGTTTTTATTCAAGGTTATCAGAGTAAAAGGGTCTGCATATAAATTCACACCACAATTTTAGGATTTTAATTTATTAAAAAAAGAAATTTTAAAAAGCGTGTGTCCTTCTTCTTCCACTTCCCAATCATGCACTTCTTTATGTCCATCGATCACATAAAAACCCAGTAACCCAGTAAAAAACACTGAAGTTAGTGGCTTTAATGTGACCAAATGGGACAAAGTTCAAGGGGTGTAAATACTTTTGCGAATCACTCTGCTTCCTGCTGGTGTTTCTTCGCTGAAACTAACAATTTTTCTGTGGTTTTGTATAGCTTCCCACACCATCATTATCACCATCATCACATTCAGCCATGCATTCTACCCAGAAGTTGACAGATGAGCTTTACAGGACGGGTCTTGTGATTAAGAAGAGCTTTATATGTCATAAAATCTTCCTTGTGTATGAGGAAAAAAGGGGCTCAGGAAAGCGTCTACTGTACCTGTGATGTTTGTTGTTTGTGCATTTGTGTCTGTGTTGGTGGGTGAGAGAATCAAAGAGAGAGAGAGAGAGAGAGAGAGAGAGAGAGAGGAGAGAGAGAGAGAGAGAGAGAGAGAGAGAAACACGCTCCTCCACCAGTTACTGGGGCGGGGGAGCGAGAAGGAAGCTGCAAACTGAGGGGGGCTCTCTGTAACGTTAAATCACGTTCACGGCGAATACATACGTGCGCCTGAAATGCAGTCGTAATCGCATTTCAATAGAAGCAGATCGACTAATAATAAGACCCCCCCACCCGCCGCCTCTTTCTCCCCCAGTACCATGGAGCGGTGTACCCCCGGGGCCAAGAGGCGCATCACTGGAATCAATATGCGAGTGTGGGCAGATGGGTTTAGGAGGGTGGAATAAAAAGCACCTGGATCCTGGAATATCACACAGATGACATGTCGACTGCTCTGTGGCTGCACCTCCATGTCTGGATGAAAGGAGGAAAGACCATTTGGCGAGGAGCGCACGAGCGCGCACGCGCAAAACTCCATCCCTATGGGAATCTTGTTGGATGTATAACTGAGGGATCTCCTGCCCATCCTTGTACTAGTTAAACGACAAGAAGGAGCCGGAATTCAGTTCTACAGGAATTCTGATCGACTAGTCGGCATCGTACATTCCCAGCATATAACACATCACACAAATATCAACAACCCCACAGAGGCAGTGACAGCACGAACTGGGTGGTGTAATTGCCAAGCTCCCAGTGGCAAAGAGCTTAGTTGCAGCCATGATTAATTACAAGCAACACATTCTACTAGGCCAATATACAGAAACATCTTATGGGGATCTTATGAAGCCCTCCCCCCGCCCTCCCTTCAACAAAACCCATCACCTCACTAACTGTATGCAAACGGGAGCGTGCCCTAAATAAATGGTGTTGTCTGAGTGTTGCCAACACACCTGTCAATCCCTGACGCGGACAAAAGCACCAAGCGTTGCACAGTTAGTCTAATGTGAGCCTCCAACACGCACATACATACATACATACATACATACATACATACATACATACATTCATACATTCATACATACATACATACATACATTTAAACGCCTTCCGCGGCATCATGGAGTCCTACTTGTTCTCACATGCATTCATCAGTACGGCATATTTCTCTTCTGCGCCTTTTCTGCATCTCCTGGCTTTCCCCCCTCTTGTCAACAGAAACTGGGTTGCGATGGGGCGGTGTGAAGTTGCATCCTTACCACAGTCATCGCGGGGAGTCTGGCGTGTCCATGTTTGATGCTGGAATAAATAATACTACTAATAAAAAATCCTTTATCCGTCCATTTCGGTGTGAGCGCCCCTCTCCGAAAGTAGCCTTTGCGTTATTTTCCCCCACATGTAAAGAGGGAGGGAGGAGGGGGGGTGGAGGGCGCAGGCAGGGAGAGACGATCCGCCACCTTACCACACAGACTCCCCCTCAGTCGGATTGGAAGGTAATGGGTCTTAAAGAAACATTCTCTCAGCATTCTCCGCATCTCTGTGATTTACGCGCGCGCGACACGCTCTCGCCAAGCTCGCTCGCTCGAGCGCGCGCGGTCATTGGCCAATCAAACAGCTGATTAAATATACAGTTACCAGATACAGGCCGCGTTTTATTCTCTAACTTTGCCACTCTGCCCTTTAAAAAATGAAAATAGTGTCAAATTCGCCACCTTAAGTGGAAATATTAGCTAAAATGTAAAATATGAGTTAATAAGAGTTAACTGGAAATTCTCTATTATTATTTTCTACTATTTAATATGATTTCCAAAATGACTGATGCTCAGTCAGAATGGAAAGCGAGTCTCTTTGAACTGCATATCTTACCATGGACTGTCATTTGGGCTCAGGTCTGGACTTTGAGTAGGCCATTCTAATACATTAATATGTGTCTAATCCATTTTATTATACCTTGTGGCTAAATGTTCAGGGTCATTGTTTTCCTCAAAGGTGAACCTCCACCTTCAAATCACCTCTGATAAGCTTTGTTGTCCCTGCTGAAGACTTAACATACTTCCTACAGCATGCTGCTGCCACCACCAAGTTTCAATGTGGGCATGGTGTGTTAATTTTCTGCATCTCAGTGATCTATGTTCTGGTTAATTTTCCAGGATGCATGTGTATCATTACTTGACCCGGGAGGAGAGTTGCTTGAAACTTCTGCTTTCTGCTCTTATTTCAAGTGTGGTTAAATTTCCCAATTTTTATTAAAGTATAGGCTAATATGTACAACATATATGCAAATGATACTTTTCATGTAAGGCTAATCAGGATAAAGTCTAAACCACAAATTTCATCATCAACCTTTTCAACTATTGGGGGCTCTGCATGAAGAGCAACCTGAACAACCAAGAACAAATTTATGATTTAAAAATTTAAGAAGCAATTTGAGAAAAATCTTTTGAAAATGATTTTTGATGAAAAACTAACAAATATTTTAATCTTCAAACTGTCCAAGCTTGTGTTAGATAAAATGAATTTTCAACACTGCAAGCTACATTAAAAGACGTCATGATGGTATATTATATGACAGAGCTTCCCGCCACCTACATATCTCCACAAATATTGTTATATTCAGCTCATGAGACAAGACAAATCACATAACTGGTCTCATTCAAACAAGACAAAAACATTTATCATTTGTTTCCATTATTAAAAGTTTCTCAAAAAATTAACCTAAAAACCTTTGAAAAATGTCTTTTGGTGTGTTTATAAATGAAATAAACCTTGAACTATTTAAAGATATCAGTGCAGTAAAACCTGCAGTGCTTAGACAAGAAGTGGCAGAGGGAGAGACGGGACCTCAGTGGGGGTTGCAGTGGGGTAAAGCCATGCATCAACTTGTTGAACCGTGTTTTAAAGAATCTGATGAGATGTGTTCTATGTTTCTTCAAAAAGGAAAATATAGAAGCAATGCAGTCCTTAATATGAGTCGAATTGGAAGCTGCGGACTCAGATACTAACCTCAGCATAGTTGAGTGTACGTTGAGTGCTCCTGCTGCTACTTGACAGAATAATGCCCTGGGCAAAGAGCCAAATGAAATACACCAAACACTACTACTTTCAGCAACAACTCTTATCCTGAATTATCTTCCCCCTTTCTGCAGCATGAAATGAACTCTCATTTAGACTCTATCCAGGTATGCATCATCTTTTAATATATAATACAGAATGCATCCCAGAAACATTAAATTGTGTTGAGAATTTAACTGAATTTATTTTGTGCAGCTATAGACATATTTAAATGCGAAGCCTTACTTCAAATATAATGAATTCACCAGCACATACATTAAGGCTGTTCGTGCTGTCATAAATATGCATGCTGATATAGATATCACATCTGCACACAGATCAGTAGGTCTCACTGTGTGTGTATGTGTCTCTGCACGTGTATGTGTGTGGCTCAGTAAACATAAGGTGGTGCGGTCTTTAAGAGCGAGAGAGAGGGGGAGAGAGGGACCCTGGGAAGGGGTGATGTAATGTGTTCTCAGACAATGATGTCATCGGCTGAGACACGGTGAGGATTTAAAGTGACAAAGGCTTTTTTTTTGCAGGAGCTCCATGTAATTCTGCGTCGGCTCTCCTCAGAGATCTGCACCTTATAGCACATGTGGGACCCTCACAGATTATGAGGTAGGGGGGTGGAAACATAAATGCAGTGCTTGCTTGCATATACTCTGAAAGCAATCTGAGCCATGATGTTGCACAGTGCTTCTTTATTATTATTCAGGACATCTGCGATACAAAAAAGCAAGTTTTCACAGTGATAAAAACAGGATTATGTTGCCAACAAAAACAGCCATAAAATATAATTCCAGTGTGTATTAGATGCATACATTAAAGGAATGGAAGTGTTACTATTTAAATAGGATATTTGATTGCACCTGTCCAGTTGCAAAAACAACATTTCATTTGAATAAATAGCATTTCTGATGACATATTTCAACCCAATATCCTCCTTTATGTTCTGTAAAATGAAAACAATTCAAGTTTACTGATGGTTATACATTATTCTGCTGTTATACGTTCCATGTCCCTCATTTAGGCACGGTCTACTCCAGTCAGTCAAATCTCTTCTGCTTCTGGTTACTGCAAAAATATTCACACCCCTTGAACTTCTTCACATTATGTCACCCTAAAATCTTAAACTTTAGTGTTTTTTATTGGGGATTTTAGATGAAGACCAAAACAAAGTAGCGCGTGGACTGTTAAAGTGGAATGAAAAGTTTTCCTGTGTTTCACAATGTCTTAGAAATTTTTACCCATTTTCTTTGCAACGTAACTTAAACTCCGTCAGACTGGATGAACAGCATCAGTAAGCAGCAATTCTCCAGTTCTGCAAAATCCTTTGAACTTTGACTGAGCTTGTTTTAACATGTGAATATGTTTTTGAGCTAAACCAATCCATTGTATCTGGCTGTATATTTAGTATCGCTGTCCTGAGCCTCCACCCCCCGTCTCTGGTCCCTGTGGTCAAATTTCCAAAGAGCTTTCTTTCTGACTTGGCTGCTGTGTCCTTAGCCTTCACAAGGTTGTTTGTTCACAAATATCACTAATAAACCCCTGAGGCCTTCTCAGAACAGCTGCATTAATGCTAAGATTTGACGTTGATGCATATGGGATCTGTTACTAGTTATATGGTCTCTGAAGGCAAATGGTTACACAGACTTTCTTAAGGGGCATAAGAGTAAACGGGACTAAATACAAATGTATGCCACACATTTCCAGATATATGTCCTTTTTTTTTTGTTGGTCTATCACATGAAATCCAAATAAATACCATGAAGGTGTTGATTGGAATGGGACAAAATGTGAAAAACTTCAAACACTTGTCCTTCTGAAATTCAGATCCAATTGACTTGCCTCCTTTTCTTCATTCTACAAACACTTGTCCTCAATACTGTCACTCTTGGCTTTATCACAAAGGACGCCACTCCGAATGTTTTCCTCCACCATCATATCAGTGTTTGACTCCACCAATGGAGCGTTCTGTTCTCGATCTCCTCATCCCATCTTGTTTCTCCTTACTTCCACTGGAACATTTCTTTCATTTCCTCAGATCTCTCTTGGTTGACTTTTAGATCTCTGACTCTTTCATCACACAGTGTTTCTCGTCTGTCTTTGTGTGGCCATCCAGCTGTCTGATCAAAATCCCTCTCCCTGGACACAAGCCTCCAGTTTCTAAGGCTTTTCACCTCATCTTCACTCCTGAATTTGTCTGCTGGACTTAGTTCATTTGGAGCAGACGCTGGACCCACCAAAGTCTTGTCCTGCATTTCACTTATTGACTCCAGGGATTTGTTCTCAGCTGTTGTACCACTTTCACCCAAACCTAAAACCTGACTGGGGTCATTGCTCTCTTGATCAGATGACATCCCAACATCACTGGTCCTCACTGTTCTTCAATTACCAACACTTCTTCCTCTTCTGGTCTTGAAGATGTTTGATCATCACTCTTATGTCTGAGTCTGAGATGCTGATATCACATGCGATCTTATAGAAGAGCGAGTGGTTCTCCTTCATTTTCTTCAAGCTTTCGCTCACTGTCAGTGACATCTCATTGAGGTCAGTAATATCATCAGAACATGGCTGTGTGTCAGCTCCTCATTCTCCTCGATAGACAGCGGCTCCAGTGCAGGGATCTGTAATGGTATGAAACCCCTGCCATTGGTTTGTAGACAGGAACCACTTAGTTTCTAAATGGGAAGACTTCAGTTTTTCATCCTTATCTTCTGCAGGAGGGGTCTTCAGGCTTTTCCGCCTCTTCATCATTGCAACCCATGAATCCTTTGCCTCCATCGTTTTGGTAGACGGTCATGGATGTATGTGATATGGAGAAGGTGAGCGTTTCTTTTTATTGTTGGCAGCCCCTGTTCTTCCACTGTGCTGTGCTCTGTTCTCAGACGGACCTGACCTTTTGATTTAACATGTACTTCATCGCAACCCTGAGATGTTGCACTTTTGAAGATCTACTGATATGCTTAAGTTATCCAGACAAGCGGGTGATTTATGAAAGTTGAAAGGAGGGAAGAATTGTTAGTTACTCAACCAGTTTCTGTTTATTTTGGTTCCCCTAAATATGTTCCAGTACCTGCTTCACAGCCTTTGATTTCAGTGGTATCAGAGGGAACCTGGTGAACTTCCTTCCTCTCTCTCCTGTTCGGACGCGGATGTCTGTCATAGAACTTTCTCTGGCTGCGCTAAGAAATAGACGACAAACAATTTTGTGGGACGCTTGCTTCCATGTAGGCGCCTGTTTGACATTTACAATTTTTATCTAAAACAAACCCACCTTCTCAGCACTCTTTCTCGTATCCGTTCAACTCGTAGGAGCTTCGCTTCTCGCTGAGAGCTTCTCTCAGAGCTCAGATGGGATTAGGGTCCACATCAGGGTTGAAGACTCTTCAACTGCCTGTTTTAGAGGAGTTTTTTAGCTTTATTAAATAAATGGAAAGGGATTTTTAGAACAGAAAGAACCAAATAAATGTCATTAACACCATTTAATTCATGAAATAAAACAGAAGTAAGAAACCCAGAATCCTACTTCACAATACATCTGTAACTGATGGAGAGTTATAATTTCAATAATCTAAAGAAAATAACATTTGAATGTATGTTTATTACAAGAGAAAGAGGGAATGCCTCTCTTGATTGTCTTGATTCTCATTCTTATTATTTTACATCATAAAAATCTTCTCCAAGAGATCATTATTAATTTGGTCCATTTGTTGGGTTTGTGAAAACTAAAATTACATTTTTTAGGAAAAAGTAATTTTACCCTCAACACACATCACTGTCATGGTGGTAATTGTGGCAAATGTCATCAAAATGCAAGGTTCAGTCACATTAATGTAAAATCAATAGTAAATTTTGTAAATTTATGGTGGAAGTGGTCTGTTATGTTAGAGGCTGACAGGTGGAACAGTAGAAGATCATGGGTTGAAATGCTGGCTGGTATTCTCAGTGTTTATAGTTTCTGCCAGTCCATGCAGGGGTTTTCTGTCAGGTTTCCTCCCATGGTTAGGTTGACTGCCCACTTTAAATGGGTGTAAGTCTCTACACTTCTCTGTCCAGGGTGCCTCACCCTCTGGGTACCTGGCCACCATAACCCTGCGGAAATTAAGCAGGTTTCCAAATTGGATGGATGGATCTCTCCTTACCCTGACATCTGAGCTTTCATGTCCTCTTCCTGACCCTGTTAGGTCTTGAACTTCACTTCTTGAGGCCTCAGTTCCTTCATCTCTGCTCACTTCTAAAAGTGGCTCCATTTTGGAGCCCCTGGATGCTGCTTGATGTTGTCTCCCTGTCTTTTGCACAGGTTGATCCTGGTGCAGCTCAGCGATGGCCTGATTTGATTCAGGACTCTCCATAAGCAGCCGCCTAGCAGGTTTTCCCAGTAGTTTTTTGCTCGGTTCAGTCAGGCGTTGCTGCGTTTCCGGCAGGATTTGTTCAGGCAGCGGAGTGTGTCGAGCTCAGCTGGAGGATCTTCAACAGAAACTCTTCTGGGCCACAAAGCGAGGAGGGCAGCACAGCTGTGAACAACTCGCGTCACCCTCAAGGGAAATGGGCTGGCAAATATAGAGTTAAATCATTAAATTATGACATAATACACATATATAATATATCTATATATAATATATATCTAGATATTACATGCTGTAGTCAGGTTAAAGAAAAAAAATAATAAAAAATAAACAAAGAAATTAGATCATAGATATATATATATATATATAAGATATATAGATATATAGAGATAATCTAGATATATATATATCTATATATATATATACTTTAGGTCAGGTACAATAAAAAAAATAAAAAATAAAAATAAACAAATAAATAAAAAAAAAAAACAAAATTATTATATATATATATATATAAATTTATAATTTAATTATATATATAGCTAGATATATATATATACATATATATATATATATATCTACTATATATATTATATATTGGACCTAACCTCTTCTTTTGTCTCTGAACTCTGATTCTGGGGTCCTTGAGCGGCCACTGGAGGTTTCCTCTTATTAGCCAATCTCTCCTGATTTCTCTTCATCCTTTCAATCTGTTCTGCCTCACTCATCTTCATTTTCATCCTCTAGGATGTAGAACATAAGCTTTTTTAAAATACAAGTCATCTATGACCTCTTTACCTCATAAATGTGCATTTGCTGTTTGAGATCGATAATTGTAACATGTTTAGGTTAAATTGCTGCTTGCTTGCTTTAGAAAACTGTGAGGAATGCTATGCATGTTTGTGTGTATGCCTTCTAGTAAAGGGTGGGGTACAGGGTAACTGAACTGTAATGCTGTTATGTTGAAACATGAGCCTCTGCCGCCCCCTCTTGTCTAGAGCAGGTATTGCAACATGCCCCAATTGCAGCAAGGATGGGAGAACCAAAGAATTGGAATTTGGCTGTGATCGCAATAAAAAACAGCTTTTACTGCTTCTATATTTAGAGTGTTTTGGCCCACTTTACAGATTATCATTGAAGAAATGAAGAATCAAACCTTTGTTGGTTGGTTGGCTGTGTCTGCTGGGATCCACTTTGAACCAGACTGAAATTCTAAAGATAAAAGGAAAATAACCAACATCAGACAGTATGAAAAGTGGGTGTAAGGCCAGAAGAAGAGAGGACCTGGAAATATGAGAGAGGTTTAGGATTTTGCAATAAAAAATACATCAAAATTGTTATTAATAGATATTAATACACAGCACACGTCAGAATCAAAGTGTCCTGTTTTCTATTAGCAGAGTGTGTTGGTGCCAACCAGTTGCATCTTTCTGTGCTTTCACGTTAAGGAGGTCAGGCTGGCTGTTTCCTCTTCTGTCAACAGGATCAGCAGGATGCTCATAGATTCCCTAAAACATAAAAACACATTTAAAGCACTGGCAAATCTGTCTATGTTCCTCTTTTAATAAACTCCCACCTCATATGGTGACTCTGGCCAAACATGGCTCGGGTCCTGACTTTGGTGGCTCTCTTGAAGCTCCAGGGGTAACGGTGGGCGAACTGGTGGCTCTTGTTCCAAATCCTGCAGACATTGTCACACACTATGATACAACACTCACTGTATAAACATTTGAATGCTAAAATCCTAATGTTACTATCAGCATGTTCTATTATTCTGCCAAGCTTCTCTGAGAAATCAGCAGAAAAATCACCATCTTATGCTAACAACAACCCTCTTCAGTGTGGAAGTTGTTGAGTGAAGTTGAGCTATTTTCAGTATCAGTGGAAAGTTTTAAAATGGAGCGAGAAGAAGCACAGAAGTGTAAGAAAAGCTATTTGAAAGGAAATATCTTTCTATGACATCCTGAGGCATGTCAGTGATTCAAAAGTGAGAGAAAGCAAGACTTTTAACGGATATCAGGAAGGCTGACCAGAGAACAGCAAAGTTTCTCTGTCTTATCCTTTTGAGTTATTGTCAGGACCAACATTCTGTGACAGTTACACACAAAGACTTCAGTTTTAGTAATAATAAGCAAAACAAGCCATGCAATTCACTAACATAAAGTGCTAAAGAGAGATTAAAATGTAATCACCGCCTCATATAACATTTTTAGTGCTTTTCTTCTCTGTTGTTTGTTATATTTCCTAAATCGAAGTTTGAACTGGTTTGAATTTGCAGATAAAAGCTTTACAAAATACAGAGATCAGCCACCAAATTCTGATTGGTGCATCTGTGATGTTCTGTTGATGCACTATTCTATAAACTTCATCAGGTTCATTGAGCAGACCAGTTTATTAATATCTACTTGAATGGATTAAAAAAAGTCAAGTTTTGATCAGTGGCAGACCATAAACATCAGCGTTCAGTATTAAAGGGAGGGCGGCAAGCCTTACTATTGGCAGTCCGATTGGGAGTCCTTCTGGGGGGGAAGTAGGAGATCCAGGATGTGGAGACAAAAGCTGGAACACTGTAAAGGAGACAGAAAAAGTCTCATTCATGACTCTTTGGTTCCATTTATGTTTTAGGTGCATGACAGAATTAATCCCAAAATTTTAGCTTTTTGTCTCAAGTGGTTGCACAGATGCAGGGCTCTTTAACGTTATAATTCATTTCTATGCGATGTTACATACTAGTTTCTTGAAAATTTAAATGATTGTTCACGTATTAATGAGAATATCTCACAATGTAGATGAAATCAGGGGTTGTTGTAATTTAAATTGATTTAAATTGATCAAAGATTGCCAAGTCCAGTCCTGGAGAGCTACTATGCTGCAATTTTTAGATGCATTCCTTCTCCAATACGTCCGAATTCCCTCATCAACATTCAGTCATTCAGTTCCGCAGAGGCCTGGTAACGAACCATTCATTCGATTCAGACATGCTGAAGAAGAGATACATCGAAAAGTTACAGGATAGTAGCTTTCCAAGACTGGACTGGACTTGGCCACCCCTGGATCGTCGACATGGATTTTGGGATATTGGGTCTGAGGTCCAACATCAGAATGTATTTAAACTGATGATGTTGAAATCTGGAATTTAGAAATGGCTGCAAAACTTTACCAGCTTTTTCAAATTTATGATTCTCCTTGTTAAAGCTTTAGAGTTATTCTGAATTTCTCACTGTTCAGAGTTCTGATCAGTCAGTGACTACTGTAAGAGAAAAATCCACCAGCTGCAGTTTGACATGATTATTAGGGAGAATTTATAATTTACCCATGTCATGTCAAAAGACAGTCTAGAACCTTTTTGAAAGATTTAGGTAAACTTAAGCATATTTTGAGCATATAATAATCAACCAATCAATCAATAAATTCAACTTGCACATAATTCTTAGTTTTATGATAGCCCAGCAATTTCCTTGGCACATCACTGCAGGTGGTGAGTATCTTGATGAGTGAAAATTAGAGTACTTTAGATAAAAGTACCAAAGAATGAAACCAATGTTGGTTGTCTGTACTGCTAATAAGAAGCTCCAAGATATGCCACTGAGTTTTCATACAGAGATAGCAGACGTGTGTTTGAGCAGCAGCTAATGCTTACTGTGATGTGTCTGGAGTCCCAGCAGGAAACAGAAATAATCTCTATTGACCTTCAGCCCATCAAGAATGTCCTCCATCATCCACAGCTCTCTCTGAGCGTGACACTGCTCCTGATCAGACAGGTAAACCTTATGAGACATCATGGCATGTGCAGAAGGTTTGAACATGAGACTTGGAGGGGATGTTTTCAGCATTATGATCAGCATTATGATTTCACAACACTGTTACCTGCATTTAAAACAACAGATTTTTTTCATTTTAGCCGATGTACATCCTTGAACAAAAACATGAACATGTCAGTAAGAACATATGAGTTATATAAAGGTACCTGTGGCATTCCAAAGTTGGAGATGTGTTGAAGGTGAGAACGGATTACAGACAGTTCACTCTCCATCCTTTCATATTGACTCCACACTCGCTCCATTTCCTTCATATAGAAATACAATAATAAGAGTTTAGTAAAAAAAATTAAAGCTATTAAAGCACATGGAAACAGTTAGTCCCTGCCTCTGATGTGACAGTATGTTACATACCAATGTCCTTTGTTACATACCAATGATACATCACACACTCTGGCCCGGATTGTGACCAACTCCTCTTGTAACAAAGCCTTCTGGGTGAGTGCTTCCTCGAGGGCCCGAGGTCCCTGATTCCTCCACTCTTCCACTTGGAGCCTGGACACTTCCAGCGCACACTGGACACTATCCTGTAACAGAAACACAAAATATCAAGTTTTACATCATTTTCTTTACTTTTCTCATTCTTGTTTCCAAATGAAGTAAAACAGAAACAATTTTTCTTTAGTTGTGTGTAATTTTTCTGTTATGTTTATATTTCAATTTTTTGAACATCTGGTATCAATTAGGGATCACCGAAAGATTACGTATATATCTAATAAATTAGCTTTTCTGATAAACATATTTAGGAAATCTAAACCTGCCATTCCCACAGGGCTTGATTCTTGGACCTTTACATTTTCACCTTACCTGCTATCATAAGGAGCTACTAAAAAAAAACAAACATAACATCTGTTTTCATCTTTATACAGGTGATCGCAGGTCTATTTCTCCCTGAAAAGCAGAACAGCCATGACTTGACTGTCTGGCTGATATCAGAAAGTGGTTGGCACTAGATTTTCTAAATTTCAATGAGAAAAGGACAGAAGTCATTCTATTTGGGCAAATCATCAGTAGGACCCCAAATATTAACCTTTCATCTTTGGTGCCATATGAGAAAACCCTGCACCCTCTCTTGAAAATGAACAGCCAAGTAAACTCTGTTGCGCAGTCTTGTTTTACCAGTGGAGGCATTTAGCAATGAATAAATCTTTTTTTTTTTTTTTTTTTTTTTTTTTTTTTTATCTCACAGCAGTCTGCAGAAAGTAATTTGCTTTTATCACATCTTGGCTCAATGACTGTAATAGACCACTTTTGGGTATTTCCCAGGCTGCTGTTTTTTTTTTTTGTTTTGTTTTGTTTTTTTAAAATACTGCCTGGTCTTTAAGAAAAGGTGAGTCACTTTATTGGCATCTATTTTTCTTTTTGATTATTCTGTTGTTTTTTTTTTTTTAACTTTGCTATTTTGTTTAATTTCTGCTACTAATTTTTGACTTTGCTTGCTGTACAGTGCTTTAGTCATGCTTGTTGTTTTTAAGGTCCTTTATAAATAAATTAGATTTGATTTTTGAGTGCTAACCTTATCCATCTGTAGCTGAGTAAGCTCCACAGACAGAGACTGCAGCAGCTTGTCACACCCACACAGACGTGTTAATACGGCCTGAAACAGAAAAACTCAAACTCATGTCCACTAAGATAAATGGTTAATCATCCATATAAGCTGCTTAACTGGGGATACTCACATCTGCATCGCTTTCAAGAGGTCGTATTGGTTGCAAATCCCTCTGATCAGATTTAGAAGCCTGGAAAGAGTTCAAATCTTTGTTTTACAATCATTCTTTAACAGCAAATGTGTATAATCTAAAACTTCCAAATCCCTATTTTGTGTTTTTTTGATTACATCCTCAAGATTTTGTGGTTTGGTTCACTTTTCATTTCTTTAATATCAATACTAAAGGGCAAAACTTGAGCTGCGTAAGCCTCAGCAAGCTGCAGCCACAAATTTGGAGTTTAAGAATTTTCACACTTATAACACATACACACAGGTGCTCAGTAACGTATGACTCAGGTGTTTACAGACACACTCTATACTGAACTACAGTTGCCACTAAATACATCTTGTATTAATTAGTACCGTATGCTTTTCAGTGACATTGTTATTGTTATACATGCACTGGTTGTAACCACTGACTGTGGTTTCTCAGTTCTCTGTTCTTTCCCCTGTTTCTGCAGATGTAAAAGCAAACTTCTAGTGCGTTTCCTTGTACTCACTCTATCCCTCTTCCTCTTCTCTAAACATATCGCCCCTTTTCCCTTTGAATGTTTTTATTCCACCTCTCTTCCTTTTTTCTCTTTTTCCCTTTCTTTTCCATCTCTGCATCAATTACATTTGAAATAAACCCAAAACTATTTACAACAATAAATTATTGTATGTATATATATATATATATATATATATATATATATATATATATATATATATATATATATATATATATATATATATATATATAAGCAGAGCACTGGTGAAAGCACATCTGTTAGGCTTCTCCTTGGCACTCAGACAACAATTCTGATCGCTACACTGCCAGACAGGGACACCTTAAAAAAACACAGAAAACAACACAACTGTCCAGACAAATTTAAACCAAGCAAAATGCCAGAAGAGCATGGTGCCATCTAGCGGACATGGCTGTACCAGAGTTGTTGGAAGCACAGAAACAGGCACATGGCTGCAGTGAAGCTGACGGGGTTGTTTTGAGGGGTTTGAAGCATGCGCTGCCCTCGCTGAAGGGGGTAAAGGAGGCAGTAAATCTGCCCCTGTGGAGTGGCTCTGAAGGAAAACACAGGATGTATATCAAATAAAAACTTTTCATCTCATGCTAGTAATACTATAGAAAGCAAACATCCAATGTTTACATTTTTATGGGAAGTTTTTAAAGTAAAAACAAATAACATTTTTGCCTTTTTCTTCTATAACCCGTCCCGCACTAGTTATTGTTACGCAATGTTGTCATGCAGTCACCTTTGCTACAGGTCTTCGCCCACTTGGTGTGTGATGGACAGACCCATACAAGGCTGCAGGCTGCAAAGAAACAAAGATGAAACAATGTCTTTAAACTGGAGCTTGACTAAATAGTACATTTAAATCCATGGTGTCAAGCAATGGATTCCCACATTTTCAATTCTGTAATTTATAACTGATAAATAATGCTAGTTTTTCCACAAATTATTTGTATTTTCTGATTACTTGGAAAACTGTATGGCAAATAGATGAAGAAAGGAATGAATTCTGTAATTCATTAATGGTGTCTCCCACTAACCACACTAGTCACAGGCTTCAGTTGTTCAGCTGTTGCTTGATTCTCACACCAAATGAAACACCAAACTTTCAGTCTATGAAGTGGTTTACTGTTGCAGCTTTGTACTGGACACCTTTAAGAAGCAGATAAAACCTTTTTTGTTTGCATCTTTCTGAGAAGTTCCACAACAAAATCTATGAATTTTCCTCTAATAATTTTGAGTCACGTTCCACAAAAAAAAAAAAAAATTGTGAATACGGAACCACAAATAGGCAGGGATGCAATGTAGAACAAACACACCAGCCTCAGACTGAGTCATAGTGACATACTGACTAAAAGTGGACTGGCCTGTTAGACGACACTTTTTTAACTACAAAGCAGAAAAATGGCAGAAATAACTCTTCTAATGAAACACTTTAAAGCCAGACAAGTATAGTTTTATGAGAGTCAAAAATGCAAGAATGTGAAAGACTTAAAATAAAAATACAATCCAAATCTGAGATAAAAGTAAGATAACGTGAGTAATTTTGACTCTGCAGCTTTTGCTGGGTGCTTATGGTCTAATAAGAAGCATTGTTTTAGATTTTGTTTTTGAGGTGAAGCTAAACTAACTCTTTATGAGCAAAGGAAAGGAACAAAAAAGTGCTCACCTTGCTGAGGCTTTGCCACCTTTCTGTGACTGGAGTGGTGGGAGCAGACTTGAACTCCAGTTTAGGGGAGGCAGGTGTATAATACACAGTGACCGGGTCATCATGGGGTCGAATGTCAACCCTTCCCACTGGTGTGTGAGGTCGAGAGCCCAGCTGCCCCCTCGAACCCAAAGAGCCTGACCCCACGATTGCTGCCTGTGGTGAGTTTTCATCATAAGAGTCCTCTTCCATGTTTGAAGCAGTTCTTCTTCTGCTTGAATCAGGAGGACTGGGTGTTCTGTTTGAAGGGCTTTGAAAACATCACAAAAAGCAGGACCAAATACCAAACTTGGGGTTTCTCAAATAAACAATTAGGTTGTGAAATTCAGACAATAAGATGACTTACGAACCTCCTGTTTCTGTGATGCACACTCCGTCTTCCCCTGTG
Source organism: Anableps anableps (assembly GCA_014839685.1). Lineage (NCBI taxonomy): Eukaryota > Metazoa > Chordata > Actinopteri > Cyprinodontiformes > Anablepidae > Anableps > Anableps anableps. Next base: position 27,792,825 of record CM026084.1, read on the forward strand.
TTCCGACTGTGACCTCCCCACCCTCCCTCCGAGGAGCTGACTTGGTTCGCTCAGGGTCCTGCTGACATGCTTGTGTTTTTGAACCAGACTCTCTTCCTCCGTGGGGGATTTGGGGAAGTCCACAGACTCACTGCTGCCACCAATCTGGGTAAAGTCTTGATAACTCGAACAACGCCTAAATGGATCAGAGTTGGTGCTTTTCTGTGTGTGCTTGATCCTGTCATCCAAAACCTCATGGTAACTTTGAACACTATCATACCTGTTCATGGCGCTGTCTGGCTCCATTGCAGCTGATTGGCTCAGGGCTCGAACCCAACCCAACATGTCCTCCTGAGTATCAGCGCTGAAGAAATATGATCGCATTCCCTGGTGCACCACCTGGATTTACAGGTGTAACAGTGAGTTACAATAGATACAATCTTATCTGTTGAATCATGCTCAATGTTTTTGGATGAATAGTATCATGTCCTCATCTGTTGGAGTACCACAAGGATCCATAGTGGGACCAATGTTTTTAAGTTGGGATATTTTTTAAACGTTCCATTTTTTTTGGCTGGTGTGTATTAATGTTGACATTTTAACATATGCAGATGACATGATCATAAATACATTGAAATGTTGGAGAATACGTTGCAAGTAAGTTATCAGTCAGAATGGAAAAAGTGTTGGTTTGGCTTAAATTGTAATGTTTTACAGTGAAGACTGAGAAGTCTGTCACAATGTATTTACAAGGATGTACAGTTAAACCAAAGATTTTCCGTACCTTTTGCACATTTACATGTAAAATTACTTTCATGATGATGAGATCCTCCAAGACAATTGTTGAGCCCAAAAAACAAACTCATGTATTGGTATTTTTTCATTCAAGGCTATTGAAGAATAGAATAAACTTCCTAACAGCTTAAAGTGTTATGCCAACCTCCTTATTTTTTCTCACCACTAGCAAGAAGCACTGTCCATATTCAATAACAGGAATTAGGTAGTTACTGACTGGATTCTGCTTTTTTAACCCTAACCCTCAGACTCTCTATTTAAATAAACAAATGGCCATTGTAACAACTGACTATATCAATTAACCAATCTTTCAACTAGTTTTCTTTCCTTGTATTTCTCAAAATCATGAACTTGTACAAATTGTTCCTTGACAGTCTTGTAACTCTGAGAAACAATTTTAACTACCTTGAAGGTGAACTTTCTGTTCTTGCATTCTCGTGGTGTACAGAACAGGATTTTGTAGCTTGGGAGTGGGATGCTTCCCAACACAGTTTCTTCTCTACTGTCTGGAGACAGAAAAGATTTAAATAAGAAAGAAGACATGTGGGTCAGGACTCAGTGAAAAGCAGTACTGAGCTGCAGGCGTTTTTCTTCCTACCTTTGTAGTAATACAAACAGTAGTTGGAGAGGACAAACCATCTTCTCTTCCAAAGCTTTAGACCAGAGCTGTCCTGCAGATGAAATGAATGTGTCAAAGACACATGCAGTCTTTTGCTTGTCAACATGAAGACATAGTGCAGACACAGTACCTTACAAACGTTTCACTTCTGCAGATTTTTTCATGTTATACCCTCAAAGCTTTGTGTATTTTCCAGGGATTCTTTGTAATAGGCCAACATAAAATAGTGCTTAATTGCGAAAGGAAAAGAAAATTAGCCATGACAAAGAAGTGGTGCGTTTGTATTTTATCCCCTTCAGTCAATACTTTGTAGAATCACCTTTCACTGCTATCACAGCTGCAAGTCTTTTGAGGTTTGTCTCCACCAGCATCTAAATGTTTGCACATTCTTAGCTTAAGCTCAGTCAGTTTGGATGGAGAGTATCAGTCTCGGCACAGATTCTGAATTGGATTTAGGTCTGAATTTAAACTGGGCCATTCTAACATATGAATATGCTTTGATTTAAACCACTCCATTATAGCACTGACGAAACTTCTGTCCCAGCTTTAAGTCTTTTCCTGCCTCTTAACAGAGCTTCTTCCATGATTTTCCTTCTTTTTAACTCTGACCAGCTTCCCTGTCTCTGCTAAAGAAAACATCCTCACAGTACAATGCTGCCACCAATGGTGAGTTCACACATTCCATTTGCACTAAGGCCCAACAGTTCAAGTTTGACCTCATATAACCAGAGCTTCTTGCATGGCTTGTTTCATTCCACAAACAGGGTTTTGTAAGAATTTCTCTCAAACATACCTTTTTTCCCCTTTCTATTTCTTGATACAAGAACCAAACATGGAGAAGCAGCATTTAGTTTTGATGCTCCTCTAATCTGGAATAAACTTCCAAAAAACTGCAAAACAGCTGAAACACTGAGTTCCTTTAAACCAAGGCTAAAACCCCATCTGTTAGAGTTGCCTTTGATTAATAATAACTGGAACACTGATCAATATATTTAATGTATATTTGATGGTGATTATTCTCGATGATTTTGATGATGGCATTTGACAAAATGTAATGTTTGCTTGTTTTATAATTACATTTTTATCATGTAAAGCACTTTGAACTTCCTTGTTGCTGAAATGTGCTATATGAATAAACTTGACTTGACTTAATAAAGGCCAGATGAGTAGAATGCATGACAAAAAGTAGTTCTATGGACAGATTATTGTAAAGGTGTGTATAGCTTGGGATATTGTTTTTTAACCTTCTGCATAACTACAAGTCTGGTGTATTCCTCGAGAGCCATGATGCTCTTTGAAAACTATCAAAATCATGTATGCTTTTTCTTCCACTTCACAATTATGCATTACTTTGTCATAATCTAGCACACAAACTTTCAACCAAATGCAATGAATTCTTTGGTGGTAATGTGGTATTATATGACAAAGTTTACAGAGAATGACTACTTCTGCAGGGTGCTATAATTTAAGAGTTACTTAAACCAAACTTACTTTTTTGTTGAGCCATCCTCTGATCACCACGGGACAGTTGGGGTCTCTTTTAGCAGCCTGACACCTTTTCCCAAACGTCTGCACCTTTCCATCACTTTCCTGCTCAAATTGGAGAGAATGATTTTTTATTCCGCTGTTTGCTCTTTGCACCAAGTAAGTAATAAAGACCAACACAATTAGGAAAACACACCTTTATGACAGGGAAGTAAGAAATCGTAGCCACACTGGACGCTTGGCTCACTCTGTCTTGGTCGTCCATTCTGATAGAAAATGAATAAATGGATTCACAGGAACGAATGAAAGAAAATAACAATTTTAAGCAGGAAACAAATTTAAAATAAAAAGTTGAAAGGTACACAGATGATCATAAAAGGACTGAAGGAACATATGGACTACACTGAGCTTCCAGTGGGTTAGTCCTGAAGCCTTACCACTAATATCTTAACCAGTGTGTCTGAACCCGCAGTCCGTCGCTCCCATGAACACCCCATCGAAGACTTTCACACAAACATATGCCACATTCCAGTATAGCTGAGATGTTTTTCTCTGGTCAACTGTTCATTCTTTCAGGCTCTCCCAGTATTTTGCTCTCCCACTTCCAGCAAAAACTCTCCCACAATTCTATTCTGAGCCATAAGCAGGCCAGAGCGCATCCCTGCCATGAAACTGACAGGTGACAGCTGCGTCGCTGTGGTAACAGGGAGGGGCCGGGAGCGTGTGAAAACCAATCTGGCAGCAGGGGGACGGGCCGCCATGAGAAGGGAAGTCTGAAATGTGTACCAGACTGAAGGACTGCACTGCGAAAGGGCTAAGGGCCGAAAACCAAAAATGAAAGTGTGCATGGGCGAGTAGGTAGAGGGTTTTGATCTCCATCAGACATGTGACCATTTAAACATCAATAACATATTTGGTTCAGTTAAACCAGCAGAGGAGGAATGTGTTCCTTGCATTTACAGTCATATTTAATAAATTAGAAAATGCACTGAGATGAGGCTTGTTTGTCAGATGAAAAACTTCTTTTGAAAATTAAAACCTTTAAGCAGGTATTAAAATACTTTTCATTAAGCCCACATTCTGTATTTAAATGTTTGTTTTTTTTTTGGTCTGATATAATATTCTAATCTTAAATGTCATGTTTTCATTAGTTGTAAGCAGAATATCAGCATAATTACCAGAAGTAAATGTTTGAAAACATCCGTCTGTGTGGAATAACCTAAGAAATTAATGAACTTTTCAATAATATTCCAGTTTATTTGATATTATTGTACTTTCACAGCTAGTTAAAGTAAAATGGAAAAGTAGCTAATTTGATTTAAGTGTTCTTCAGCTCTTCCTTATTTCAATTCAGGTGTCCTTGCTTTTAAACTTCCTTTGTCCTTTCTTTTCTTCCTTGTATCCTTTTTTTTCTCACTTTCCCCCATGGTTCCTTCCTTCCTTCCTTCCTTCCTTCCTTCCTTCCTTCCTTCCTTGTGACTTTGCTCTGTTTTTTTCTTCTCTTTCTCTTCTTACTGTATTCCTGGTGTCCATCTTTGTGTTCTTCCTTCTCTCATTTCTTCCTTTCCTCCATTTTTCCTTGTGTTCATATTTCCTTTTCCCCTGTGTCCTTCCTTGCTTGATTTTTTGTTGTCCCCCTTTTTCCCCTTTATGTCCTTCCTTGTGTATTTTTTTTTATCCTTGTGTCCTCTTTTCTCTCTTTCCCTCTGTCAATCCTTGCCTCAGTTCCTCCTTGTTTCTCCCCTCTCTCTTTTCCTTGGGTCCTTCCTTCTTCCACACGCCTTCCTTTTTTACTTTTGAGCTTGAAGAATTATTGCCCAAGACTATACTTTACTTGAATGTCTGGCCTTTTACAAGCTAAATGTAGAGTAGTTTAAAACATTTGCAGAAAAACTGTGTTTATACTGAACAATCCACTCTTATTTGCACCACCTATGGTCTTAATAATTTGCATAACAGCATTTCTTCTTCTATAATATTTCATGTTAGAGCAAAGAGAAAGGTGAACTAGAGAGAAGGCTGATTCTGCTATTCTGTAGGATTTCCGTCTGCATGGAAGAAGGTTAATTCTGTGTCTGATGAATCATTTCTGAGTTGATTTGTTTCGGATCATTGTGCGGCTGAAACCCCCGATAAGGACTCAGTTTCAGTTTCCTGGCAGATTCCACCTGCATTTTAATTGAAAACAAGTCCATAATGCACTCTGGCAAAGTTTCCAGGGCCTTTGGAAGAGAAACAGGCCCACAACATCACAGATCCTTCTCTGTGCTTAACAGTGAGAATGGCGTGCCTTTTCTGTTGAAATAATTACAATTTACAATAAAAAAAAAATAAAAAATTTTTAACTTGTGAGTTTTACTCCACTTAATAAATATGCTAAAATGAAAGGTTAGATTTTTCAGTGAGAGATTTTGCTTCTGGAATTAAAATGTATTTCTTTTAGTCCTATTTCTGTTTTCCAGGGGTAACAATACATGCCAACGAAAACTGTAAATTACTTCAGCTCCATATTTTATATACCTTCTGTGCATTCAACTTGTGGATTACCATTTCTACATATTCTTTTCTTTAGACACAATCACATTAATAAATCTAGATTAAAGCTTATAAAAGTATAAAATTCTTTTAGAGCTATTTCAGGTTACATCTCTTGAAACCAGTTTGATACATTTTCGCTTCAAAGCCTTTCTAAATTTAGGCTTCCTGGTTCATGACACAACACCACAGATGAACTTGAAGATAAAAACATCACGAGAGAAACCAAACACTGAGCATCTACGAGCTCTCACAGGAGCTCACGAGGTTTCGGCAAGGTTTGGAGCATCCACTGCCTTTGTCAGCCCAGACCACAGTCCCCAACCAGAGAGACTTTGGGTAAAAGAGACAAAACAATTGGCTCTTTGTAAGGCATCCGAGGAGAAGCTAACCACTTTGTAGCCACTGGATGTGGGAGTTGTGAAATATTTGGAAAATCTTCACTCTAATCAGGCAAATTCTCTTGCTTGGAGAGGATAAGGATTGAAATGTTAAAGAGGGATGGTGGGGAGGAAAAATGGGAGGTCTGTGTGCGACACAGAGTGGGCTTTGTGATGCCCAAACACACTGAACACTGAAGCATCATGTGAAGTCGCACAGAGAGCATGTTGAATATATTTGGATGGAAAATAAAGCTTTCTCTCTTGACAAAACATTGGCAATTCTCCATCATTCTTGATGCTTCAAATGTCAAAAAAACTAATGAAAATACATTTAAGCTTAAACAGTAAAGCTGTGATGGCAGATATTATTTTGAGTACAAATGTGAGTGTCCAACATGAGGACAAGGGAAGGTTTCTGCAGCCTTAATAGAAGGTATCCTTGAAAAAGTTCTTAATTTGACCAAATATGTCTTAGATACAACATCACTTCATCTGATTAACTTCATGGCGAATATTTATTGGCAGGTTTTCATTTAAATGTGTGACTCAAAAATACTTTTAAAAAATATCCAAAATTTTACAAAGAACATTTTAAATATTTTTAATTTGTTGTGATTATAAGCACTGTTTAAGTGGAATTGCACAAGAGAGAGAAAAGCATGCAGATGGATCAGTGCCTTACCTGATCAGCTGCGGCCGCCTGCCGCCTTCTTTAAGCTCCATCACTTGGCGTTCTTCCTCACAGCATCCCTTCAGGTTTGGCCACCGACTCCCTTTGCCCTAACAGTCCACTATCTGCTGTAAGATGCTTTTTCTTCTTTCACATATGAAGCTTCCTCTCTGTTTGTTGCTGTTTCACTTTGTTTTGACTTAGTTTGAAATGCTCTACCAACGCTGGTGTGCTCCTCTGTCCTGAAACAGTGAACTCTCTGTGAGACCCTTCTTTCTTCCTCCCCTTCTCTTCTTCTTCTTCAGTCTCCCTCCCTCACGCTCTCACCCTGACATTGACTGTCTCTCTGTCTCTTGCTGAGTGTGGGTTTGTGACTCAGGAATTTACAATAAAACAGCTGTTCTCTCTGTCTTGGTGAATTATTAATCGAATATTGCATCTTTACATGAATAAAAATGCTGCCGTTTGCCCTTTCATGAGTGTAGTCTGTCAGAGAAGGTGGTAATTTAAGAAGAAATCTTCAACTATTGCTTGATAAATTTTACATTTCTCACCATTAAATGCCAAATCATCAGTTATGAAGAAAAACAATCATGAAGTTAGATTATTATGACTGGTTGAATCAAAAAATTGTCCTCTAACAACAAAATACTTATTGTATCAATTAATGTGATTATAAATCATATTCAGGGCAATGAAAAAGGTATTTTCTTTGTTTTTACTTTTCTGAATCATGAAATCATCTAAATAGGACCTGTCTGACAACATGAAGTAGGCTAAAAGATCTCAAAAAGCAGCACACCATGCCTCAATCAAGAAATTCGAGAACAGATTCAAACATAAAAGGAGTGACATTTATAAATCTGAGAAAGCTTAAAAAGTTATTTCTAAGGCTTTGGGGCTCACTGGAGCACTTTTATTCACAAATGAAGAAAACATGGAACAGTGGAAAGTTATTCAAAGAGAACATTGACGACTCATCCAGGAGGTCATTAAAAAATCGAGAACATCACTTGCTTCAGTAAACCATGATGCAATGAGAAAGAGACAAAATGGCATCCATGGCAGAGTTCCAGGCAAAAACCTCTGCTGATCAAAATGAACACAAAGGCCTGTCTTACATTTGCCAAAAAGTATGTTGATGATTCCAAAAACTTTTGAAAAATCATTCTGTTGATATGTGAGGCACAATTTTTCTTTTTTAAAATGGTATGCCTGCTGTTACATCTAGCATTCAACTAACACAACATGTCAGATTTAAAAAAGACATCTCATCAAGAGTCAAACACGTCGGAGGATGTGTGATGATTTGGGGCTGTTTTGCTGCTTCAGGACCTGGAGAACGTGCTGTAGTTAATGGAACCATGAAATCCTGAAGAAAAATGTCAGCCATCAATTGAATTATGCCACAGCACAATGATCCAAGCCACACTAGCAAGTTTCCATCTAAACTGCTCAGAGAACAAAAATGAAGGTTTTGGAGTGGCCTAGTCAAAGTCAGCTCAGGATGCTGTGGGGTGACCTTTAAAAGGTCATAAATGCTTGGAAACCTTCTGATGTTGCTGAATTAGACCATTCTTTTAAGGAAAGTGAGCCAAAAACAGAACATCTTTTTTGTTCATGAAATATATCTCATGCATTCAATCTTATTTGAATTCAGAAAGAAGCCCTAACAGTTTTTTTTTTTTTTTTTTTTTTTTTTTTTTTTTTAAACTATTACTGACCCTCATTTCTGGAAGAAGTAAATAAAAATCAAAAAGTTAAAATAGTATTTGATAAAATAAAATGATTACTTTAACCTTTTTTGAAAGAAAAAACATATTTTGATGTCATTTATACAGAAAAAAGGGAAAAGAGGAACGTGCTGCATTTAAAACAAACAGTCCTTGTAAAATATGTACATAAAACCTTTAGGGAAGACATCTTATGTTGTTGCAGGGTATCAGGCATCCTCCTGAACCCTAATTAGTTTGTCTAGACTTATAGGTAAACAACAATTTCCCAGATGGGTAAATTATATTTAACTCTCCTGCTTCACTGAGTCAGCTTTATGCATTCCTCACATATTCTCTTTATAGAAAGTCTGCCTCTGGTGCACTAAATATACCTGCAACACACAGCAAAATAAATGTAGAGTTAATCCAGCTGCATGAAAAAAATATGTGCAATCTTTCAAACTGATGTAAGTGAGAACATGTTGGATTTTGCTTAATTTAATGAACCTGAAAGCGCTCAAAGGGAGAGTGAGAGTTGATGTTCAGCAGCAGGCCACACAACACAAAGATATCAAAGGCATTTTAAGTGATGTGATAAGAACCAGGAAGGAAGGAAAACATGTCAGTTCAAAAATCACTGTGAGAACAGCAGCCTGGTGGGTGGCTCCATGTTTAAATGCATGAGAAAAAATGCAAGAAGAGTTACTTCTGAATCACTTGGATACAACTGTAGCTCAAAAATCGTGCAACCCTAACAGACCAGCAGAAAAAATCCCCAGCCATTGCTCACATGGCAAACATGCCATCTCATAATTAGCACCTCACTTGTCCCAACCATTTGGTTTCTAACACAAGGGCTGTGACCTCAGATGGCCAGGATGTCCAACTCTCTAACCCCCAGCCCCCAACACACACCTCCTGAGAAAGAATATGCAATAAGCAATGGTCACTAACAGATACATAGTATCAAAATATCAATATAAAAATCTGCATGCTGATATGTATTTTTTTTCAGTTGACAGATGGCTGAATATAACATGAATGTTTGAAGTTAAAGCTAAATAAGTATCATCATGTCAGTTTAACAAAGAGTCACTTCAGGGAACTTGAATGATTTTATTCTTTTTTGCCACAACTCAATTCAGAACAGTAATATTTACATTAATTTCAGCAACATAGAGTCTTATTCAATACAAAATGTAATTTAATTCCTAATATGCTGTCCAAGGAAACTAGCAGGTTGTATCAAATCTTCACTCACACTCAGAAGAAGACTTGCTGAAGTTTAAACTGAGCAGAATGGGGAAGAAAGGAGATTTAATATCTGAAAAAAACTGGATAAATAATTATAAATCATAAATGTACCACATCGGTTCTGATCTGCCTGCAGCACACAAGGCCATTTTGTTTGTCCAAAGTTAATATGAACAGGAGCCTCGAGTTTAACTTGCATTCAGTCTGCATCATGTGTTGACAGAAAGAATCCACCAGGTGTTGCTGTTTTAACATTTATCCACATGCATGCAGAAGCTCAGAAAAGCAATCATTCCAAGAACTCAGTGCTTGAATTGAATAACTCTCAGAGTAGATGGTGTATTTGTTTCAAAAAACAACAACAAAAAAAAAAAACAACTTTATTATGCAGCTGTTCAGCCTGATTTCAACCCAACAACAACCCAGAATTATACAGGTACAACTCAAATAATTAGATAATATTTAATAATTAGAATATTGTGAAAAAAAAAATCTACAGTTTTTGTCACTGATTTCAGAAAGTGAAACTCCATAATCATCATTGCTCCCAACAAAATCAATAAGTGTTTATATCCATGGTAGTATCTGTACAGCTTTACTGTTTTTCTGTTGTCACTAACTGTAAAAAGGTTGTGTTTTTAATGCTCATAGACATTTTTAATTAACCAACTCAGTTGCACATTCCTCTGGACTGGACTATTTTTTACAACTACACAGTATTTATGTTGAAATTTTGCCTTACTGTACAGTATTTTTTATTTTTTGCTCTGTTTTTATATGTATTTAATATTCTTTGTGTGAGTCTGTTTTCTGTTATTGCCCGTCACTGATGCTTTGCTGCTGTTGCACAGAAATGTCCCCATCGTGGGACAATGAAAGATATTTCTATTCTATTCTATTATACATGAATTCATTAGAGTGAAATATTTCAAGTATTTATTTCTTGTAATTTTAATGATTATGGCTTACAGAGCATGAAAAAACAAAACTCGGTGTGTCAGAAAATTAGAATATTTTGAAAAGTTCAAGTATATTTGTAGAAGGTTTTATGGAAGGAAAATGTGTGGTGAGAAAAGGTGCACCAGCAACAGGGATAACCGCAGCCTTGAGAGGATTGTCAAGCAGAATCTATTCAAGAATCTGAGGGAGCTTCATAAGGAGTGGACTGAGGCTGGAGTCAGAACATCAACAGCCGCTATGCACAGCTGAATCCCATAAATGGGCTGCAAGCGTCTTACCAGGGCTAAGGAGAACCAGAACTGGACTGTTGCTCAGTGGTCCAAAGTCCTCTCCTCAGATAACAGCAAAGTTTGCATTTCTTTTGACCATCAAGATCCCAGAGTCTGGAGGAGGAGCACAGAGGACCAGAATCCATGTTGCTTGAAGTCCAGCGTAAAGTCAGTGGTGATTTGGGATGCCGTGTCATCTGTTGGTTCTGGTCCACTATGCGTTCTGAAGTCCACAGTTGATGCAGTCAACTATAAGAACATTTTCGAGCACTTCATGCTTCCTTGTGCTGACAAGCTTCATGGAGATGCTGATTCATTTTCCAGCAGCACTTGGTGCCAAAGGTACCAAAAGCTGGTGCAATGACCACGGTGGTTCTGAGCTTGATTGACCAGCAAACTGGCCTGACCTTTAACCCCATAGACAATCCATGGAGAGTTGTCAAGAGGAAGATGAGTGACACCAGACTCATCTGAAGGCCACAATCAAAGCAACCTGGGCTTCCTGAACACCTCAGCAGAACCACAGACCCCCATGCACTGATGCAGTGAATTAATGCAGAAGGAGGCCCAACCAAGAATTTAGTGCATAAAAGTGAACATACTATTCAGAAACCTGAATTTCTGCTTAAAATATCCTGTTTTTATCTGATGTAATATTCTAATTTTCTGAGATGCTGAATTTTGTGTTTTCATTAGCTGTAAACCATAATCATCAAAATTACAAGAAAATAATTTTACTCTATGTGTAATGGATCTATATAGTATATGGATTTCACTTTCTGAAATGAGTGACAAAATATATTTATTCCTATGAAGTCTTATTTTATTAAAACATCACAACACAGTATAAACATCTTGTCTTCATGGGACAAAGGTTCTGTAAAAACTGAATTTTATTTTTGTACAAGCAGTTTGTACAAAATGAGCTTGTAAAAAGAGTTTTGCTGCTTAATTACAAGTTTAGTCAAAGGGGGCCTGGAGAACATCTGTGCTCTTACAGTGTGACCACTGTAACAAAATATCAACATAAACCACAACTGGTTAATCTTACTAAAGTTGTTCGAAATTAAAGGGCTGTTTTTAGATGTGTCATGAAATACTTGGTCAAACCTGAATACGATAACTCCACAGTGGACACAGATTCTTCAAAACATAGCCAGAAATGAATGTAACTCTGCATTTTATTTTTGAAAGAACATACTTGTTTTTTAGCTTCTAGGTGCACCTCAGAGATGATTGAGAAAGAAAAGTAAGTGATGCCCCCCCCCAGTCTGCTAAACTACGGAGCATTATAAATGTAGGGCAGCAGCTACATGAAAGCAAATCTCCAGGGTCCGATAGTGTCAGAAGAGATGAGTGTTTCATATCAATGTGGTGACACAAAAGCCAGTGGGACCAGTGACGTGTGATGAGGTTCGTGACAGGTGAGGCGCTGACTCCTCTGGAGTCAGATGTGCAGCTGTACAAAACACAAAATAAAAGATTATGTATCAGTTTTGACCTTAACTGAAACATTTAGTTGTTTTAAAAGCTTTTAATTATGCCATGCCATATTGTTCAACAATACAACAGTAAGAAAAAATAAATTTCATATAAGGTGAAATTTTATTTTTTAAAATGTATTTTTTTTGTCTTATCTCTCTGTTTTTATTAAAATTGAAAATTGTGTATAATCTCAACTTTATTTTTAAATGAAGTTCAAGTCTCGCTGCCTCAGTGGAGATAATCACCAAGGAGGAAAGTCATCCTGGATCATTTTTATGTAATTTTCTTACTGTTTTCAACCATTTCTATATGTAGAAGAAGGGCATCTGTAGGCCATTGTGCCAATGGGGCTCAGCACTGCCCCCTATCAGTGCAGCATGGTACTTTCTGCCTCAAGCCGCACATTTTCACTGCACATTTAAGGCTGAATCAGAAACACTCAATATGTCACACACATTTATTAAATATATTAAGCTGTGGATCATCAGCATGTATATTCAAACATACATTAGCGAAATAAAGAGACGACAATGGGTATGTGTTAGCTGCCTCCAACTGTCCACCAGAGGTGAGGCACAGCTCATCACTGCCTCACTGAGAACTTCTCCTGTGTATTTGAACAGGCAATATGTAAATTTGGTTATTTTAATCATAGAAATGTTGAAATCATACAGAAAACAAATTTAAAGAACAGTAAAGTGAACAAATTGATTTTCTCTTATCATTGTTATAGATACTGTAGCTGGATTTATTTGTCCCTGAAGGGAAATTGGTCTGCAGCATTGTCAGCAGCTGTTTACATGTAAATTCAATACAAATTCAAAAATACTTTATTGATTTATTGAAAGTAAATGTTGTTGGAACTCAAATTATTCAAGATTCTTTAGAGTTATTGTAGATGGTGATGGCTGTGGGTAGGAAGGATCTCCTGTAATGATTTAATCGCTTGCAGTATGAAAGAAAATTTTGCTCAGTTGCTTGAGGACAGAGTAAAGCAGTACCTTTGCCCTGAAAGAAGCAGCTCAAATGAGGATTTTGAGGGGTGTGTACTCTCTGCTATAACCTTGTTTGCCTTCCTCATAACTCTGTCCATATATATGTTTTTTCCTAACAGTTTGCTGGCTGTAGTGCCTATACTTCTCAAGGATTTCTTTTGCCAAACCAGCAGATATTAAAAAAGGTTAAAATACTCAACAGAAGCAGAATAAAACATTACAAGCATTGAGTTACTGACTCTGAAAGACCCCAGTTTCTTAAAAAAGCTAGTATTTTTCTTGTCATGATGACAGGTCAGACAGTGCCTCACCTGCCTCCCTTGACTGCATGTCACTGGTTGGGGCTGATACCATGGGAGCACGCTGAGTATGTAATCAAGAATCAGGTCCTGAGTGCATGTTGTCAAGCTGAGCCACAAGTGTTCACACAAAACTCTTTTTCCATTTCTGTTCTATTCTAATTCTATTTAAGGAGAGACTGACAACATTTTGGTCAATCTGAAAAACACTTAGGAGGATCTCATTGTTTCACAAATTATTATTATGGTTATGATTCACTATTGTGAATGGATGGCACTATAAAACAGTGAACTGCAAATCAAGCTGCTGATATCAAATTCAAATGGAATTAGCTGCATGATACAGATCATGACATGCTCTTCTCCAGCCCATATGTCAAGCTAAAACCTGTCACTTGTACCTCTTTAAGTTACAAGCTTTAAATTACAGATCGCTTACATGCCTGGCGTAAGCTCACACATACTGAACACACAGAGGGAGGTCGGCGCGGTCTCCAGTTTTGCTTCCCTCGGTTTGTGATCGATGATTGCTCTGAGTCACCCAGGTTAAACTGATGAGTTTCCAGACTGTAGATTCACTCCTCTCAGGAACCAAAGCATAAATCATGAATCACACTCTGAGGCCTTTGATCACAGGTGTACACCTCTGGGGTTACACATACATACTGTTATCTAAGTACACATAGTATTTGCTTTACTGCTTTGCTGTCAGTAAAGTAATCTTGTTATTTAGTGACAGTGTCCTCAATAAGAATTGGCACCGGACAAGATGTGTTTTCTTGTCTTTCCCATTTTGCGGAGCAGTTGAGAGAAATGGCCCTCTGTGAACCATTATATTTGTACCCCAGAGGAAAAGGAAATCATAGATTAATAAATAAAACTATTGATTTACAAACTGTAAGAAAACCTGCTCAGTTTGCTTGACATTTTTGTATGATCCACCCTGGATCACAAGGGTATAATACTATTTAAGCAAAAATAGTTAAGAGCTTGGATTAAAATATATTAACTTTGGATTTTGTGTTTTGAGTTATGCAGATCAGGTCCTCTATCATCATCAACCAAATATTTCCTTCAGAACAAACCATGTTTTTTGTCCTGATCACTGGCAACACAGAGATCAACAGCAATGCGCTCTAGTTTTACTGGTAGATATCCCCACATTTGATGAAACTATTCATGTTCTGTCAAATTTAGATGTTTCATGTAATCTTATATTTGAAATGTTTGAATATTTCACAATTATTGCTCCTGGCACTGTTTTGAAAAGGTCTTAGCAAAGTCTTAGGGGAGACTACCTGCCTCAAAAAGGAAAAAAATATAAGGAATGTGTGTGTTCAGTCATATTGTTTGTTATGGATAATACAAATAGTTTAATGTTAAATAAAACAAAATAAATATCATTTTTATAAGGGAAAGCATGGATTTATTACAAATTTTCCACCCTTGATTAATTGAGGGCTTTCTCAAACATCAAGGGAAATTTTGGAGGTCACTGCTGGCTCAACCAAACATGATTTCCATTATTTAGAATGTACTGAGGGACAACTGACAGCAGTTAAAGCGTTTCACATTCTGGCATGACTTGTGTGCTCTTTTACTCTGGATCTACACACCACTTGTTGAGTGAGGTTCCGTGATGTTCTCTGCCTGCAGGGGTGTGAATACACCGTGTCCGCTGCTGTACACTCCCCTTAATCCCACTAAATCCTGGGTTATATAGTAGGTGTGAAGGAGGCAAGAGCTGAGGTCTACTTCTCCAAAAAAGAAACTCATTTCCAAGCAGGACCCTCAGGCATAGCAAAAATGGGCACATATAACCCTTGGGGGGCAACGGGCGATTTGGCACTTGTTCTCTGTGCAAACACATGCTCAGTGTACAATCTAAAGCTTTTCACTTTATTCAAGATGCTCTAATAGACAGAAAGTATAGACAGAAACATGAGACATCAGAAAATGGTCATGAAATGTTTTGGTTTACCCCATAGCAGTAAATAAATAAAATCAACCACAAAAACTGTTTATTTTTAAAGATAATCATCCTGAATAATTACAGTGCTTTCCAAATGTATTCATGAATCCCGAACTTTATTATCTTTTGTCTTTGCAGAAACTCCTTTTGCTAAAATCACAGCTGCAAGTTTGTTGGGTTATTTCTGTTCAATTTCCAATTCCTGCCAAAGATGTTGGCAGACCCAAGTGTGCTTGAGCCTAAGGTCAGAAAGTGATGGCCTCAAATTCTCGTTCAAGATTTTTCTGTTCCATCATTTGAAAGAAGTCCTCCAAGCTGTGAAGCAGCAAACCGGCCTCAGACATGACACCAGGCTGTTTAACTTTTGGTTTGACGTTCATGTTCTGAAAGCTGTCTGTTGAATGCCAGATAAAAGTTCCACTTTTGTCCTGTCAGTCTATGAAATATTTTTCTCAAACTCTTTGGGATCATCAGTGTATTTTTCTGGTAAATATGAGACAGCAACAGTGGTTTTGGCCTTGGATCTTTCCTATGGAGGCTGGTTTTGCTTTATCTCTTTCTTATTGTTGAATTATGAACTCAGATCTTAACTGAGACAAGTAATGTCTGGAATTTTTTTTATGTTTTTCTTGTTTTTGTGACCTCCTGGGTGGATCATTGATGTACTGTTGGAATAAATTTATTATGTTCTTTAAATTCTTAAATATGGGTGAGATGTTTACTTTGTTTTTTTATGCTCAGAGACATGCACATCTTGTACATTTTTGATTAACCAACTCAGTTACACATTCCTCTAGACTGGAGTATTTTTTACAACTATACTGTATTCATGTTGAAATTTTGGCCTTACTGTATGGTATTTTTTATTTTTCTTTATTTTGGTTTTATATATATTTTATATTTTTTGTGTGAGTCTGTTTTCTGTTATTGGCTTTCACTGCCACTTCACTGCTGTTACACAGAAATTTCCCCATCGTGGGACAATAAAGGATATTTCTATTCTATTCTATTCTATTCTATTCTATTCTATTCTATTTTATTCTATTCTATATGTTGCTTTTTATGTTTTCTTTAGCCTACTTCCTGTTGCCGGACGTGTCCATTTTCAGTGATTTTATTTTATATTTTTACATGGAGACAGGTTGTTTTGGATTCCTCTTAAAAAATGAAATAAAGAAAGCTTGTTACATTTACTCAGGTTATATTATCATATTTTATGATGAATACTCTTATTATTATTATTTGTTGTAGTATTCTAAGTGGAATTATTATGTTGATGATTTGAAAAAAAAATATGAGTGACAAAAAAAATCCTTAAAACATTCTGTAATACAAACAGTTATCCAAATTTTCAGCTTCTTGTTTTTTTCTGTTTTTTTTTTTTAACATGTCCGGCAGTGCGGTACTCAGAATAGCTGTCTGAGTGTCAAGGTAAGGCCCAACAGATTTGTTTTCACAAGTGGAGCATTACTGCTTTCGCCATGATATTCCACCTGGTATAACATACATGAAACTTTATTAGAAATTGGGTTTATTGGGTTTATTTCAAATGTAATGGACACAAAGCCGAAAAAAGGGGAAAGTGTGTGTGCTTGTGTGCTGTTTCTCCATAGCATAAGACTGAAAATAACCCTAATAAACTGTTTATTCGCACTTTTGAGAGATTGTATCTCTTTAATTCAGTAATATACATAGAACTATACTTCTGAATGAGCATTTACTGTTCCAATGCAGAAAATGCAGAGAAATATATTATTAGCTCGTACCGCTAACAAAAACCTAACTTATCAATAAGCACACCCACAATAGTGGGTGTGGGGTTTTCAGCTTCTTCTTGTCAGATCCCTGTTGTTCCTGAGCCTCTCCTGCCGTCCCCTTGTCTTGGATGTTTCTACATCTTCTGAAGTCTCTTTCTTTTAGTGACAATACTACAACATTAATGTATTTGATGATGCGGAAATTTTATTAAATCTGTGTGATGCAGGTGCGTTTCTAAGACATGCTTTTATCTTATTCTGACAAATGAAATACTGCAAATACTGCAAATGTTAAAATATATGTTTTAACAGTCAGGCTCATTAATGCTACAGCAAAATGAGACAACTTAAAAGCTATTGGATGTGTTTTTTAAAAAAAAATAAGATGGCCTCTTTTTCGCATACTTGTAGTAGCCATGTTAATAACCAGAGTAAAAACACAACAACAAAAGTTTGTTACCGACATGTAATTTATTTAAAATTTTGTCTGTTTAACATTCTTAGCATAACCATTTACATTCAAACAATATTGGAGAAACTACATTCAGTATGATACAGATATATAATATATGTATGATACAAATATAATAGTACAAACATGGAGTGGTTAAAAAAAGTACTTCTTAAATTTCTTAGTGTATCATCTTGGTAATTATTACTTGTGTAACTCCTTTTATGCAGTCAGATGTACACTGAATTGAACTGAATTACAATCGTGGCCTTTCTACCTGTGTTTGGAGAGATTCGGCTGAGGTGTCGCCAGTTTCTGTGTATATTGTACAACCAACACACTAACCATTCTATTAAATGCTACAGGTGAGACGAAGGGCTTTGAATCTCACTCCCAGAGTGCAGTGTGCGCTCTGTGGTGACACTCCCTGTGCAGTGTCAAAACAAACAACAAAAGACGTTTTTTATCCTACTTACTGAGATTTTTGCTCAAATTAAAAAAAATTTCATCAGCAATCTTTACAAAGTTGCTACTTAAGTGGACTTTGCTCATTTAACAACTATGCAACAAAGCATTTAACTGGAAGTGTCCCTCAAAGACATTTTAAGTACATGGCAATGATGTATATACAGTGGACCGGGTTTAAACATATAATGTACTATGCAATAATATGCACAGTGGAAACTGTCCTGATAAACCCCAGACACTAGTATCTACAGTCTTCCTAACTTCCTCTCTTCAGGGTCAAAGGTAAGGAAAAAACAAATGGTGCTCCTAGATTGGCTGCTTTGCAAAAGCCAGCCAATAGCATGTCAAGTAGCATTGCACCTTGGTATTTCAGCTTCCCAAGCTACATTTTTTCCCAAATATTTTAGATATGATCAATAATCTGGAGACATGTTCCATAGAAAAATCTGCAAATATGTGGATCCACAAATATGCGGGGTTCCACTGTACATGAGCTGTTATTGAATGCTGCGCTTGCTTTAATGTGCAAATATGATTCTGACAAATCTAGTTTCAAGGTTGACACACTTTTTAAATAAAGAAACCACACATAATAAA
Organism: Anableps anableps; assembly: GCA_014839685.1. Lineage (NCBI taxonomy): Eukaryota > Metazoa > Chordata > Actinopteri > Cyprinodontiformes > Anablepidae > Anableps > Anableps anableps. The sequence goes on from CM026084.1 coordinate 27,811,513, forward strand.
TTAACACCTTGTTGGTGCTTCCTGTCATACTTGTTTAAAGCTGTCTTCCTACTCACTTTGTTTCAATAGGATTCATGCAGCAACCTTCAGTTATGCAGAATTCAGTTTTTAATCATTGTTAGATCTGATTTGCTAACGGCCCTCTATTCCTCTTTCTTCAGGATCAAGCAGTAAGAGTGTGTCCCCACCCAAAAACCTGGCAGCAATTTCTGCTTAAAGGTGCACCTGACCTGGTGCAAAAGTTTAACATCCTTTCTGACCATGCTCTCCTCTCCCTCTTCTACTTCTTCAACAGCATAGAAGTTGAGTAAACCAGCAGGCTGGTCAGCATACACACCTATTGTGGAGTGATGGGGAATCCCATTTAGCTCTTTCTTTTGGCCTTTGTGCCAGGCTTGATAGCAGGAGCCACTCCATTCAAGACCCCAGGATTCCTCGTTCTCTCCAAAGCCACAGGGCCCTTCACTGTTCCTCCTTCCTGCTTGCTCAAACGCAACTCCAATCACAACCCATCCAGAAGACTGCACCTCCCAGTAGCCCCGGAAACCCAAGATGCCTTCTTTGCAAAGAACCTGTTTGAGAACCGAACCAGTTAAACAAAATATGGGACTGATTGCATGTTATTTCACCTGTTTTGAACATGGTAAACCAAATTATAGTTTATATAAATCCTGAGAAAAACAATGATCACATCTGTATCTTTTACCTGTGGTAAGTACTCATATCTCTCTGGTCTGTCCAAAACAGGACAAGTGATGTCATCAGTCATACGGGCTACTTTAGCCCCATCATTTGTGATCCACAGCACCTTATTTGCTGTTCTGTCATCCAAAGACAGGTTAATCCAGTCTGAAATAAAGGGAACGAACAATAACTTCAAGGCAGATTGTTGTGAAATGATAAATACTACAGCACACATTCTTGAAAGTATTTGTGGTGAATAAATGTGTGCAAACCTGAGTTTGTGTCTCCTTCTAATGCTTGGCCAATACACAAAGTAAAGCAGCTTTACAAATAGCATCTCTCTGGCAGTAAAGTCTGTCCATATTTATGGATAGTTGTGTAAAGGACAGCCAGAGCAAACAACGTATGTCAAAAAACAGAGCTATTTGCTTTATGCATATTATTCAGAACAAAAGAAATTACCGTCTGCTGAAAACTTGTGCTAATATTGGTGCAAGAAAAGTTCAGGGGAAAAAGAATGAGCTGAGGGGCTCGGTTTATAAAACAATGAGTATTTTCTATTCGAATGAATTGTCTCACTTTTCTAAGTAAGTCTTTTTTTATTTTATATAAATTACAATTTAGTTCCAAGTTAAGTCAATGCTTTTTACATCAAAATAAATCAGTTAAAGGGATGGATGCATAATTCTACTGTGTTTTATGATGTGCAGAATCACCCATAGATGCAGAAACCCCATTATTTCCCCACTTAGATGGTGTTCTTACAGTTAATTGAAATAATATTAAAAAGTAAAACATTTTTTCTCTATTCTTTGAAAGGCACCTGCTCTACTTAAAGGGAATGTTTGTGTTTGTGTTGCATTTTCAGCATGTCTTGTAGATCCAGTGCAGAAATAAAGAATTGCTGGACAAGAATAAAGGAGATTATTTTATATTATCCACTTTAAGGATTCCTCCCAACATTTTTATCAAGAGATTAACTTACATTTGATGAGATCAGCCCGGCATTTTGGTTCCGGAATACTTGGCTCATAGACAGGGACCTTTACTAAAATATGTATAATAAAAGAGCATTTGCAGAGAGAAAGTTTTCTTTTTTTAACACCTTATTGTTGTCATTAATAATACTGTGACTAACACTCTGCTTACCTGTAGATGTGTTTCCTGCTTTGATTTTCTTTGCTGAAGAAACTGAGAAACACACAAAAATAGGAAATCACTTCAATCAGATCAGCCGATAATGAGATCAAGTTCTTCATTTTTCTTAAAAGTAGGAGTTGAATATATTCCAACAAGCGACTTAAACAGTGTATACTTGGAAAACCATCTGCTTCCTTTGGATCACCACCTCAGCCTGTGGTGCGTCCATACCAGGTGTTTTAAGCGTTTATTTTTGGCATAGAGCGACACAAAGCTCAGAGCAGATTATCAGATGAGATGACTGATATGATTTGTTTGTACAAATCAGATAAGCTGGGCAACCTGATCCAGTGTCTGTTTGCTTTTTGTGAATAACAACTGGAGATTTCTGGGAGGTTTTCCAAAAATATCAACCCTAAATAAGTACAAGCTGTTGTAATCTGAACTTTAAGCAATGATTATACCTTTCCTTTAAGTAGGAGTAAAATTAATCTAGTTTACTAATACTACTGTCATTACCAATGCTTTGACATCACAGTCAAACATGCATTTTTTGCAAATGATGGTGATCAAGAGGAGCACTTAAAGCTCTTAGCATTAAATTGTCAAAACTGGCATACAAAGGTAATGAGTTACTTATAGCAAAAGTTCTCAATAGCTCTAAAACAAGCTGGCACATTCAATCATCTCAGAACATTAAGTGTTTCCTGGCAAGATGAATAATTAGTATGAAATTTAAGAATGCAGCCAAAGATTACTACACTGACTACACTACAGTAAATGCTTCAGAGTTCAAGGTGGTATTGTACTCATCCAGTCCATTCAGACATTTCTTCCTGTCCACGCTTTTGCAACAGATGATACTAATTACACCACACAGCATGTGTGTCACATCTATCAGTTGATAGTAATCTCTTTGGTGATTAAAGGCCGGAGAGACGGAGAGGATGGACACCTGCTTGGATGTGACATAAGGTGATGAAAATAACAGCTTTAGATGACCTCAATGAAACCTCACACCAACCTAAATACTTAAGCTTAAATGTTGCCACCGTGTCAACATGTTTGGGACCTTCTGATCATATAACATTCATTGACAAGTGTCTGAGACCTTGAAGTGTTTTATTAGTCAGCTCTGCGATTGCTCTGCTCTTTTTTTCTGTTTCTGTTTTATGTTCATCAACTGCTATCATTTGCTCTTTGCTGATTATCAGTTGTGAACATTACTGTGGTTTATATAATGCTAATGATTAGCATTATGCTAATGTTGCTGTTGATACATGTTCCTAAGATTCCTTTTTAAAAATTGTTCATGATGATGATGGTTTTTTTTAAGTTTCTGCTGCTGTTATAATGTTAATGTTTGGCTGATATGATGTTTTATGGGTAAGATGGCTGTTCTGTTGTTGTACAAAGAGGAGCTGAAGTGCTGAGTGCTGACAGAGAACTACAAGCATTCATATGTGATCGTGAGATAAATCCAGGAGGATTGCTTGGTGTTGCGCTTCCAGCAGAGCCTGGTCAAGTCCTTAAAGCTGCAGTATTTAAATTTGCACTGGTCCCAACCTAAAACCTAAAACAATCAATCAGAGCCAAGAGGAAGGTCTTAGCACTGTTAATCAACCTCGTGTTCAGCAGGTAAATGTGCTAATGGTGAAAAAACAACTTATATACCAGGAAAACTGTTTGTTCGCTGTCATTGGTGGCCATGCTAACTAGCTTTAGCATTAGTGGCAGGCCATGTTGTTATGATCCAGCTCAAGCATAGCAAAGAGCAAGGGGGAGAGTGTGAGCGGCACATACATGAGGTATTGACAGCGCTAAGACCCTCCTCCTGGCTCTGATTGGTTGTTCCTGAATGAGCGGTGTATTTCTGCAGTTAGTACTGGGAGCATTGGGAGAAGGCAGAAGAGCTTGATTTTTTTTCCACAAATTATCTGTCTTATATTATACTGTCATGACATAATGATAATTTTAACAAATATGTAAAAAAAAAACATGTTTCATAAAAATTACATACTGCAACTTTAAGGTATCTGGATTAATTTCATGTTCATTTCATCCTATCCAAGTGTGTTTTAGTTCTTTTAGGTCAGAAGGCCTCTACTGTATAGTGTGTCTTAGCTGATTCTCAGAAGTTCAGTTTTGATTAATTTAGCTTGTTGTTTGTACAGAGTTAAACCTAAAATCATGCATTAGTCTGGCATTTTTCACATTTTTGAAACTAATTCAGAGTTACTCTGCCTTTTGACACAAATTAATGATTAAATATGCTACACTTTGCAACTTACTGAACAGACCTTTTACTTTTAGGTAATTTATTAATTCATGTTATTTCCTTTTTTTAATGTCTAAATTGAACCAGGAAGGGAAATTTATTGAAGCCCCATCACCAGAAGTCTGGCTGCTTAATCCTGCTCTCACCCTCTTTTTAAGAATGACATTGTAATCTACTGTACACACAGAATATTATTATCATACACAAGGGTGTTAAATCTTTTTAATACCGATGATGCTGCCACTTCAGACCTCTGCTGCCAGGTAATAAAACTGTTACACACCCCCTCATAATGACAGGCATGAAATCGCTAATTGAATTGCTGTTCTTTCCGAGCAGGCATAAACTTCACTGACCCATTCACTCACAATTTGCTTCAGAAGATAATAAACAGCGTCAAATGCAGCAGACAGAGTGAGGTAACTGTCACAATATATTTAATGCTATATTAGATTAATAATAAACTTTAATGCTGTAAATTTATCCAAATATTTATCTTAATATTTATGTGGAGTCATGCAATAAAATGTCCTACACTGATCTTTTTTATTGTGTAAAATGATGGAAAGAAAGCTCACCTTTATCTGAGTTTTGAGTTTCAGAAAGGATTCTGTTGGTGGTTGGCATCTTGACACAGAGGATCTACCTCTTCTTGAAGACTCTGCAGGAGCCTTTATGACTAAGATGGAATTTATCTTTCTGATGATGATGAGAGGTTTCCTTCAGATGGACTCTGTAACAGCTTAATGTACCTTTTATGCCATGCAGAGGTTAAGTTGATGAAGACATAAGCATGAGCATACCAATACTTTACCAATAGGAAAAGGAAGGGAGGAGATTTGTAATCAGAGCTGGATACTAAAGAGGTTTTTCTTACCTTTAATAGGTTTGATGAAGGCTCCCCTTTTACCAAGTAAACCCCGCCTCATTCCCTCTGCTGTACCACCAAAGATCTCATCACATTGCACTTTAACAACACTGATGCTGGTTGGGACCCTCAGTGAGCACAAACACACACCACATGCCTATACACACACACGTATATATTTTAATGCAAATTCTGTCATGTCGCTGCCATGATGTATAGATCTCCACAGAAGCCTTCTTGGTGTCACACTTGAAGTAATGTGAGCTTCAAGTGATATAGCTGTACGTAAAGAAGAACCTATTCATTATGTTACTTTATTTATTGCTTAAAAATATTAAAAACTAATATTTGTGCTTTAATTTAGGTTATATTGGACTGATATAACATTTGAACAACTAAAAAAAGCCAAAATGTGCATTTCTGCCTTTTTTTGTTTTTACAATACAAGTTAAAAAAAAAAAACCTTCTTTGCTCACAATCTGTATGATAAATAGTGGTCTATTTTTAACATGGAAAAAAGTTTTTTTTTTTTAAATTAAATTCATTTCAGTTCAGTTTATTTATATAGCACCAGTTCACAACATGTCATTTCAAGACACTTAAAAAAAGTCTTTTCGATTCAATCATATATGCATTCAAATTGACACTATTTATGAAACAGTGCATTGATTTCAGTTTGTTATTCAAATTAATTTAAAAAGTTTTCAATCCAGTGAAACTAATTACTAATTTCCACCAGAAATGCATTTAATTTTTAATACAAACACACCTTACCTCAGTATAAATGTTAATAAATGAGGTGTATGTTCTAAAATGTCAAATCTCCTAATGTGTATGAAGCACATATTTAATTTAATATTCACACCTGCCACCAATAAGTGCAGCTGAAAAAAATGGAAAAGTTGTTTTTGTCATCCATCCATCCATCCATCCATCCATCCATCCATCCATCCATCCATCCATCGTTTTCTGCTCATCAGAGATCCGTTCATGGGGGTCACAGGTCCAGGAGGGAACCCCCGCCATCTCTCAGGGTGAAAAAACAATACAGCTCAAACTTGCTTCAGTGATAACGGTTTGTCATACTGACTATCTCAGATCATACAACCATCTGCAGGCATCTGCCTGCTCGTAAACCCATTCTAAGCTTTACTCTGCAGGCTGAGCGTTGGAGGTGTTTACTGTTAATGGCCCTGAGCCTAACCCCCTGTTCTTCATATGTTCCTGCGTGCTGCATGATTGCTGTGCACCAGAAACACTAAACAGAACATACCAGACACGTTACAGTATCAGACAAGGTTTCTAGGACCCCCACGGGAATCTCTGAATGTAAAGAGGAGCTAGGGGACTGGGAGATGAGGGCTCTACGTGTGAGGGTTTCACTTTGACCCATTCATATCTCATCAGGGAGCATGAAGTGATGACAGACTGGCAGTCAATGCCACATATCGAGTTTTGTTTTCTTAATAGTAAGACTTGTAACTTTCTTTTCAAGTCACAAGTCTCAAGTCTTTTCACTCACGTCTCAAGTCAAGTCTCAAATCAAGACATGCAAGTCCTGAGTCGAGTCTAAGTCCTAAACTTTCAATTCGAGTCTTAAACAAGTCATTTATCTGAATATGTAATTTAATTACAGCGTAAATCATCACAGGAAATCATTTTATGTGAATTTTGGAAATACTGGTAATGTTACTATGTAACTTTATTACTGCAAAGTTTGTAGATTCCAGAGCTAATCACCTGATTTAAACACCAGTTTGTCATTTAGTTAATGACTTGAGCAGGACTTGGTTCCAAGTCACATGACTCACATGAGAAGCCGTCATCCGTTAAAAACAAATCCCAGACTGTGACTCAATCATCGCTGAGCTTGTATTTAGAGCTGATCTTCTAAAAGGTACCAACAGTTGTTAGCTTGCTTTGCTCTGCTAAATTCTCCCCATTCAGTGTGTCATTTTATTCCTTGCATTATTTTTTTCATAAACATTAACTGCAAAGAAGGCCTCATGGACTTCAGAGCTTCCGGGGAGATGAAACATTCAGGCTGGTTGTCCAAGCTGCCTATGAAGGGATGAAGGAGGAGCAAATCCATTTCTTTCTTTCTTTCTTTTCTTTTGAATCCATTTCTTGTTAAATACACAGAAGAACGCAGAACTTTGTACTTAATATGTTCATAGGAATAAAGGACACTCTTTTTTTGGAACTGCATCTTTTTCTGTCATGATTTAGAGGTATAAGCTCACTGCACCAGGTCAGTAATTCATCAATGTCACGAGAGGTGTTCAAACGGTCTCACACTCTCAGCTGCTCTGGATCTTTCATTCTTCACCCTCCCAGTTAGCAGCAAGAAGCAGATCCAGAGGATTAAGCTGGTGACTTAAAAAAAGTTCCTGAGTGATTGTAGTCTGGACCGCATGCAAGTACACAAACAGGGACGGTGAGGAGGAGGAGAGCTGAAAATATCCCACACTGTACTCTGTGATTACTTTTATAACTAGACTTCAGCTTCCTCTCTTCATGAGCTCAAGAAGGTGCAGAAGACAAGATTTTAGAGTATAATTTGTGAAATGCTAAATACTTTTTCTGCAATGCATTCTGCTCTGGAAAAGCAGCATGTTTTGTTAAAAGAACATTTAGGAAGTTTTAGTGATAACTGAAAACATAAAACTTACTTTTAAACATCTCTTTCATATTTTTTCTACAATAAAATTAGTTAGAAATCTATTTTAATAGCATTTCAAACAAAATATTCTGCTTTTCAAACCCAAATATTTATGTTGCTATAAAAAACCCTTCAAAATTTGATACCTTTTCATAACAACATATTTGTTTTCCTCTAATCTTGATAACATTAATAATCCCTTCTGTTGGTAGCAAGGGTCTCTCTGTGTTTGTCACCTTGTTAAAGAATAACCATCTCCACTTATCTCCCTCTACTCCCTCTAATGGACTAATAAGTGGAAAAGGCCATCCATCCATCCATCCATCCATCCATCCATCCATCCATCGTTTATACTCGCAGGGTTGTTAGAATTTAGTTAGAAACTGCCTCTTTTTTAAAAAGAAACACAAAAAATCCCCCAAAAAAGTATCAATTAACTCCTATTTTATGTACTTATTGCAATTATAAGAGATATCCATGCAAAAACCTGACTATATGACTGATGGGAGTCAGAATCAGGGTCCATACATATAAATCAATCTAGTCTGACTGTTAGATTTCTCTAACAGTCTCTTGAGAGTGTGACAGACTGAAAAACTCTAACTATATTTATTATGTTGTCTTGTGATTGTTTTATTGTCCATTTGGCACAATTTCTCAACTTGAAACAGCTAAAAGTTAGATTGTCCCTGGAACTATACAATCAGAGGAAGGAGCTGGTTTACATACTAGTTCTACCAAAAACAAACTTTAAAGTTAAAGATCCTACTTTCAATGAGTGATCATCTTTAGATTAACTTAGGTAGGAAAATAATATTGTATACAGAGAGGCTCAAAAACCTAGCTATTAAATTATTAGAAATGTTCATTGCAGCTTAACAGTATTGTCCACTGTGCTACTGGTTTGCCCCCTACTGGAAAGCCAATTACAGCTTTCAAAAGGTCAACAAGGCTTGAAAGATGACTAACTGTTGTGCTTGAGGTCTCATTATTAATCTGTTCATGATAGCTTCTCACTTCCGTTTCCTTTTTACTATAAATGTCTATGTTATGACATTTTACAGATGGCTGAGAGGTTCAATCAAAATGTATGGAGATATAATGTAAAATTTATTTCACTGCACAAAAAACAACAGTTATACATTTACTTTGAAAAAAAAAAGCTCTGGTATCTACAGTTATTTGAAATGAATACAAAGCCTTACTAAAAACACAGATTAAATTAGATTTAATTAGAAATCAATATTCTTAATTACTAAAAAGGTAACAAAAAGTTCTGATCTTCACTGCAGGAAGGCTGTTCCACAGCAGACGGTCATAATAAGAGAAACTAATCGGCATGACTTATACAATAAAAGCAGTTACATGCAGTTGTTATATGTCCTGTTTAAAGAACTCCTTTAGTTTTTCATATATACGTACCATGGATGTTAGAGACTGTTGCTTAGCAGCAGAGCTGTAGGGTGTTAATAGGTGACCACGTGTGTACATTTCTAAATGCTAAAATCAGCTATTTTTCTCTACTATTTCTAAATATGGCCTAATTTAAATTTTTTCCACACATTTAAACCTAATTTGCTGTAAATAATTTAGCTGTGATGGTAAGAAACCAGTTTATCCTGCATTAATGACAGATTGTAGTTTCATAATGGTGCTTTTAAAAATACATTGTAACATTTAACCTTCATGTAACGTCAACATTGTAGTTAGGTAACTAAGTAAATTAACATTAATAATAAAATGATGTTACTTTGGGATGTCCAAAGTCTCTTAATTCAATACATCTAAAAAAATAAAACAGGTATATTTCTGGGATTTCCTGAATTTCCCCAGTGTGGGGGAAATATTTCTTATTCAGCTATAAGCAATTTGAATAAGCAGTTTAGATGTGGAAAATTTTAAAGATATTTCACCAAATTAATTCATTTACAGACCTTATCTCCAAGTCCTTGGAAATATGAAGAGTAAAAAGCCCTACCATCACATACTCAAAACAGAGGCCTTCACCCTCAGGGTTTAATGAGCTGCAACATCCACAAGATGGAGCCATTGAGCCGTTCAATGAAAACAAACATGGTCAAAGTTGCCAAATAAGAGTAAGTTTGTGAGTGTTTTTATGTATATTTGACTAATATTTTCTTTCGTTGTATATTAAGACATACAATAAATTACAGAATAATGTGGAAAAAAAGATTTAAAAAAGAAAAACAAACCAAATATTAACTACCAGCTGGTCATTCATGCTCAGTCCTCTCATTGATTTGTTATGTAATACTCCAAGCTGTTGAGTGTAAGTTTAGCCATCTGATTACAAGAGAACAGAATAACATTCTGGTTGCTTTGCCCTGAAATTCATTTGAGTGAAAAGAGCAGCGAGAGAGTATCATCTTCTCTGTAAGTCAGAAATAATACCATAAATATCAGATTTCAGTGGTCACAGAAGCAGCCATGTAAGGATTCCTCATTGCTGCCTTTAACAGCAACACTGCTCCCAGCAAATGCAATAAAATCTGTTGAAACAAAGTTATTTTGTTAGGAGATATTTTCATTTTCTGCAGCAAAAAGCAAATAACAAATAGTATCTAAGAGTGCCTTTGACGTTTTCTCTCTGTGAAAGATATTTATTCTCCCCTTCCAAATCAATTCCTTTATCAGATAGTTGAGCTGGGTTTTGAAGTGGCTGGTAAACTTTAAAAATTTATTGCACCATGACACAAAAATCACAGACCACACAGTCAAATTGTCTTATGGAAGATATTACAAACAAATCTTCTTCAAACTTGATAAGTAGTCAGTCTAAGTATTTGTCAGAGTTGAGTATCAAAGATGGGACTGCAAGAGCGGGAGAATGCATACGACCATCTGAGACCATAGGTACAAAAGTATTAAAACCCAAACACGTCATTTTCCTTTCACTTCACATGTCTGTATTAATTTGTGATTGTCTATTACATTAAATCCCTCCAATACATTGAGATTTCTAGTTGTCATGTGACTAAATGGAGAAAAGTTAAAGGCTCATGACTACCTTTGCAAGGAGCTCGAGAAACTGTATGAGAAACGGAAACAATTCAGCCTCTGCAGCTTGCTTTATTAAAGTAAAGGAGGCGTGCCTGGTAGAAAAATGAAGGGAGCTTAACTGTACTAATGAGAAGCATTTGTAAGTGAGCATCTCTGAGCTCCTGGTGCAGTGTGCTCATTATACCGGCTAGGTTTTGCTTGGTTCACAGCTGTGCAGCGCTTCTTTTTTTAAAAAAAATAAAAAATAAAAAAACACTGCATCAGCAAGAATTCCTGCTGTGCAAAGCAAATTTTCAGTGAAATTCAAGTGAAATTAGTGTTGCACAGATTCTTGACGAATCACAGACTAATCGTATTAGATCCACTGGATGCTGAAGAGTTATTTTCATGCTGCTAGTGAATTTAAGTCAACATATTGTATGCAGGCTACATGTTCCTGCACAAAATACCAGTTATAATCACATTCACTTGAACTGAAAAGTCACCACTATTTAAAGTACTTTTTAAGTAAATGCACTGCTTGAATAGAAATGTATTATACATGCAGACTTTTCTATGTGCCTTTAGCTATCCTGTGCATCCTTACATTTATTCCAAGCTTCTGCATGGTTTAGATACCTTTATCATGGTTATTTTTAACATATAAAATGTATGCTTCACTGGTTGCCACCTTGCTGTGCAAATGAGTGCACTCAACTATACTTTATTGAGAGAACCCCGCAGTGAATGATCAATATCCATTCTACTTACAAACTAAGTATAAAAAAAGAGAAAGCACCCCTTTTCTCAGCATGAGGAACCATAAACGATCTGATTTGATAACATACAGCTCAACTTTATTCAGACTAAATCCCAACAAGCAAACTGTTTTCCTTCCTACTTCTGGGAGGTTTTGGCCACTGGAGTTCTAAACGCAGCATTCCGGTGATCCATGTACAGCAACATTCCTGCACCATTCTCAGATTCACACTTTGACCCTTGTCTCCACAGTGGCTACAGCTGATGCATGCACATTGCTGGTAAATGATGGTACACATGACTGCTACTTCTGGGAGTCTAATTAACACAGACCCACTACTGGATCTGAATCCCCCCCACTGGAAAGTCAGTGGAACAGGAGACGGACCCTTCTGCATGAGCTGATATTACAGGGTGCAGCGTTACTAGCATTGGCTAGCTGACTGTTCACACCAAGTCTGCCGTAAAACAGGCTTTCAGATGCCTGCTCTGTCTCATAGGACCTCAGAATCACTCTGCCATCTGGGAAGTGATACAGAAGTATTTACTGCAGTACCACTGGTCCAAAGTTCAGGTTGTGTCCACAGGCTGATGCATACATATATGTTTTTTTCCTTTCAAACTGCAAACATGGAAAACATTCTATTGCATGATTGCAGATACATATACCAATACTAGAAATATTTAAACGCAACTTCAAGACTGTTATTACTGCATTATTTTTGAGCTTTTGAATTAAAGAACAATAAAATACCTTTAGCTGCTGCTCAACAATCGGTTTTCATCTTTATAGTGCAAACTTCATGGAGACCAATGTTTCAACACCCACTGTTTTCATCAGACTCGCAAAAAACACACTGGGTCAGTGAGATGTGCAGGAAGACAACCTCTCAGGAGAGTTGTGAATGATGCAACTGAAATGTCTTATACAGCAAATTTAAGTCTTGCTTATTATCTGCATTTGTGGCACTAAGTATTACTGTTTTAGCATATGACAACTTTCTTGTCAGCATATGAGTATTTGCCAGAGAAACTTCTGTTATGGCCATAAATGTCCAAAACATTTAATGTGGCGATAAGGAGCAATGCTGAAAACTACCAAAACACACTCACTACTATAATTATGTTTCTAAAGGCTTGACAGTTCCCCAGACCATTACAACCATGTTTGACTGTCTGTATGATGTAACAGGACACACACATTTCCAAATGTTTCACTTTTGTTTCATCCATCCTCAAAATATTTTCCCAGAAGTCTTGGGAATCATCTCAATGTTTTAAGGATTATTTCTGAGCAAAACCCTTCCGCTTGGTCGGCCGGGACTTGAGCTTAGAACTCTCCCTTGGTTGCTCATATTTGCCCAATTTCTGTATCATTGCTGAATCATGAAAACCTGCTTCAGATGTTGTTCTGGGTTCGTTTATGGCGTCTTAGGTGAGTTGTTGATGCACACTGTAAGAGTAATTTTGTTAGGCTGGCCAGTCATTGGAAGGCTCTACTTTGTTCCGTGTTTTCTCCATCTGTGGATATTGGTTCTCACTGTGATTTTCTGGAATCCAAAACCCAAAGAAATGGCTTTTTGACCCTTTCCAGACTGATAGATGTCAGTGGCTTTGTTTCTCTATTGTTCTTGACTTTCTTTAGAACTGGGCATGATTTGTTGCTTTTTGAAACCTTTTTGGCTCCATTAACACGGGAACATTTTTTTCTAAAACAGGAACGTTTTTAATCACTTTTTTTTGGAAACGTGTTCAAGAGTTAACATTCCACCCTCACGTATTCATGTGGACAGAGTAAACACCTATTTTGTGAAAACACTGATGTATTCGTTCAATCTCTAACTTAACCTATACCCCCAAATGTGACTTACATATTATATATAAAAAAAATAGTGAATTGTTTGTGGATAGTTTGTGATTTTGCTAAATCTGCAAAAAGTTCTACAAAAGACTCCACTCGCGCTTTATTGTTCACCATTCTTGTTGTCTTGCTATGTTTGCCGTTACTCTTATGTGGAGGCTTTCTGGACGTCCCAAACTCCATGTTTAGCACCAGGTCTAAGGAAGTAAAAATACTATTTGAGGCTGTTCTCTGTGTTTCATTGCAATTAAAAACATTTCTCCAAATGGTCCCATTTGGACAGGGCCTTAGCTTGCTTCGGGTTGTCAGACAAGTTCTGTTTAAGTGATTTCTTGACTCTACAGATCATGGACTAGACCGGGGCACAGCTATTGAAACTGGATGAAAAAATGCAGTTAATTAAAGATATTCCATAATTTATCAAGTGGAAGCATCTTTTGAAAACTGCCATTTGTAATTACTCAGGTTATCTTTGCCTGATATTAAAATTTGTCTAATTATATAAAACACTGAAAAGTGACACAAAAAGTAAAAACAAAGATGGGGGAATTTAGTCAAGACTTTTCACATTAGTCTTTCTGATTTTTTTCTCAATTTGTCACAACCCCAAAGTAACAAGCAGGCCCCCTTCTAAATAGCAAGCAACACAGGGAGCAACATCTCCCCAATCAATGAGAAACATAAAACATTTTAGGCCATGAAACACAAAATTATTTTTCTTTTAAAGCTCTTCAGCCACCCCAGACAAGATGCAGCCCTGGGCAGTGAGCCATATCATATATATTAAAAAATTCCCACTGCTTGTGCATAAAAATAACTGGAGATTTGGTGGCAGCAGTGTTATTTTACATCTCCTTTCTATATTAAATGGACCTAATAACATATTTTGCTAGCATCTATGCTAGTTATTATGTAAAAGTGCTATTTCTTTCAGCAATCAAAAGAGGGAGCTACAGAACTGACAACTCCACTGCCTGAGCTCAGACACTAATTACTGAAAATAATGTACTTATCAATAATGTTTCCTGTTTAGCACATTGAATTGTTTTAAAAAATATACAGTGATTTTAAAAAGACAACACATTGCGTCACCAATAGTATTTAATGCATACATTTTCAGAGCTTTACCAGGTTCTAACATTCTTAAATCTAACATCGAGAGTGCAAAACCAAAACCACAAAGACGAAGCCAAGATGGAGAAGTGTTTGAAAAGGTAAGTGCATTAAATGTAACCTCCAGGTATACCTTGGGTTAATACTTTCTTTTTGCCACACCCTAAAAAAGCTGTATATGAAAATGTTAAAGTCGTCAGATGGATCTCTCTTTTTCATGTTACATAATGTATGTGAACATTTTGAATACATTTAATACATAATGAAAAAAGACATCAAGCTGTTGTGTTCTTACATCAGAAATTCAATAAATTTAAGTGAGAAAAATTCTCAGAAACTTGTGAGCGATTACTGTTTATAACAGTTTATCTTGCATGAGTTTGACTGCTTTTTATACTTGTCTGTGACTGTATGTTCTGTTTTACAGCCAAAGCAACATGTCTGTCAAAGTATTACATGTATTTACAAAGACTTGTTGATCCAGCCCTTAATGCCAATGTAACAGGAGATAATTGAAAGATTAGTCTGGCACCACAAGGCTGCAGATAAAATGTCAAAAAATTGGATCAGTTGACACTCCTCTTGGTGGATTCTATGTTCTTCTGAAGGATTTTAAAGCTTGACAGATTTACACAGCCTATTAAATTCTTGGTTCTATAAATCTGCAAGACCCTTTTTACCACTGCCTCACCGCATTGTCTCATGATTCTACTCTGTTTGCTTCTCGTCTTGAACTCCTCAAGGGCGTCATCAGTCTCTGCAGACCTCGTTGCTCACTGAAGGGTGTGGGGGGACTTGAGTTCCAGGGAAGCTTTGAATAACACAGAGAGGGGAGAAATAAAAGGAATAAGCCCCACAAGCCCTCAGTCATCCAGGAGAAAAGAGAAGACGCAGGAATAACCATGCCTGAGCCAGTCCCTGAAGGTATGCAGATACTTGTTATAACAGCATAATTTATCCTAATTAAAGACGATGACTTGGTTAAGTCACAGTGTTGATGCTTGAATTTAGAGACCCTGCTCTGGTTTGAGGTTTAAAATACACAATACTGATCATTTCTAAAGCATGTTGCAAAATGAATGGAATAATCTCAAATATTTATGTGAGAAAGACAGGTTTAAAGTGTTCAGTTATGAAAACAAGCTGAGAACTCAAGAAGTATTTTCTGCTATGAGGTACAGATTTGTGAGGAAAGAAAAAGTGGATTGTTTGCACTTATTACACTCAAACTCTGTAGAAAGTAACAAACGTTAGAGTATTTAATTCCCCAAGTTGAAGCTCATAGCAAAAAAATGCTAACCACATCTGTTACAGTAGCTATTAAATCCTTCATTTTCTTCTCATTGTGAAAAGATGTGCAGTTTGGCAGTTTGGCAGGTGGAGAAAAATGGTTTAAAGCAGACACCGATGATTCAAAAACAAAACTTCCCTGTAAATGCTAGTTACATTGGACTTCCTTGAGAAATTAAACAAGTTATTTTTGGATGTTAATCTAAGTTAAGAAAGATTGCTTTACATGTCATAAATCTTCACATATTCACCTCTTATTACATCATCATGGTTTATTTGTAAATGACACCAGTGTCATCCTCAGTGGCTACACCATTTATCTAGAGACATTACTACTATGTTAGTAATACATACAACAGCATCTTATAAGATGTCAGCATCTTATATGCTGTGAGGAAGTTGGGCTTATGTTTCAGTTTCCAACTCAATGCATACTCAAGAGAAACACAGTTTAAGGCTATTTCAAGGATTTTAGTCCCAACATCAGCTGTGTATATTACCTGGTGTTGCATCATTGTGTTGCATTCAAAGATTTTGTATTCTTTACTTTAAAGATACATCTAAAATATTTTCAATATGTGCTCCCCATTCCCAAGCTTACATGGACTAAAATAAGTTCACTTGTTTATGACATATTACTTATGCTACTTTACTATTTTTCACTATTCAGGTTCTATTTATAACCTAAAACATGTCTTAACATTGCTTTTATTGACCTAACCAACCACAGATGGAGGGCTAGCTAGCAACCACTCAACCCAATGTTCTGTGCAACTAAACCCAACTGAAATGCAAAGCTTTAAATCCTGCATGTATTCCGCAACAACTGATACATTTGTCTTCCCAGGACTGAGAAAGCACATCATGTGGGCAGAACTTCTGGCTAGGGAGGTGGCCAACAGATATAGTGTGACTGGTCAGAAACTGGAGGTGGCCATGGTTAATGTGGAAAACCGGAAATTTCCAAAGTCCTGATTTTGTGCTGGCATGGACTTAAGGCTTGGGAATACTATGCAGGAACAGAGAAATTTATCATCTTTCCTGGGGATGCAAGAACAAAATTGCATCACTCTGTTCTTCCACAGCCAATTTGGAAATTCTTGCAGCTTTTTTTGAAATATGTTGTAGGCAAAACCCTTTTCTTGCACATGTCCAACAGGCAAATATAATGCTCAATTGGTAAGGACCTATGAGGACTTCCATAGAGGTCTGCACTTGACTTCTTGTGAAGTATGAAAAGTCCTGTCCAGAAAGAACTGTGTTCTTGTTCTTGCCCTCCTTAGAAGAATAACTATTTTTTCTCTTCTTGCAAAGTATGTCCAGACTTTTATTTTGCATAGTTTGTAAAATCCTGTCCAGAACAAACTATTTTCTTGTTCTTATCCTCTCGAGTTTTTAAGTTCTTGCAGATTATGTACGGACCATGAGTTACTTAAAACACTTAGCTAATTTCAATTTCTTAGTCATTTTGCAAGATTGAATTTCCTAAAGATTCCACTATCTTGAGTTTCCTAAAAGATTTAGCAAGTTTGAGTTCCATTAAGAGTTATCAAACTACTCTGCTGGGTCAAGTTTCCAAAAGACTTGCATACCTTGTTATTCCTAAAGGCTTAACTAGCTTGAGTTTACTTAAGACAAAGTTAGCTTGGGTTTCCTAAAGACTTAGCTAGTTTGAATTACATTAAGAGTAAGTTTTCTAAACTCTATGCTAAGTCAAGTTTTCTAAAGACTCATCTAACTTGGGTTTCCTAAAGACATAGCTAATTTACATTCCCTTAAGCGTTAGCAAACTTGAGTTTCCTAAACATTCTGCTAGGTCAAGTTTTCTAAAGACTTGACTAACTTGTGTTTCATAAACACTCTGCTAACTTGAGCTTCCCATAGATTTAGGGTGCTTTCACAAGGAAAGTCAATGGCACCCAGTTCAATTGAATGGGGGGGACGGAGTGGTGCATTTACAACAGCTGCTTGTTTGAGGTAAGAAGCTGGCTGGTATAAGCAGTATGTAAAGCGGCAAGCTATCCAAATGCAACAGTACAAAAAAAGACAGCAGAGAGAGAGAGAGAGAGAGAGAGAGAGAGAGAGAGAGAGAGACTACAAACTTATTGCTGGGATTTGCATAGACGCTGAGTGAGGATTTAAACGATTTCAGATCACATTTGTGTCAGTCATACACAGGAGACATAACAACCTCTCTTTGGTTCACTTCATCTCTTTTGCATCTTCACTTAAATCGAGCTACACCAGGATTGACAAGCAAACCCACCAAGAGCCACCTGAGTTTGGTCCTCACCAGAGTTCACATTGGTTTTCAGACCTACCGTGGCAATCAGAGGAAAGAAACTGGTTTGTTTAGAGAAGACCACACAGCGCTGTTGTGAAAAGCCCTTACCCAGGGTCTCGCATAGGCTACATCTTGCGACTTAAACATGGGTAATAAGACAATAACACCCCTTTCCTAACCATTCACAAAATTAATCTAGACCTGGTGCTGGGCAAGCTGATTAGATAGATGTTTTTGCACATTCATTAAGCAAAGCAAACAACAGAACTGAAAGTGTAACATTAAAGTGTAACTAATGGAAAACCTGCTAACATTTATCATTTATATGAACAGAGCTAGCTTTTGGTTGCTAAATAAATAAATTAATGGGATCCTAAAGTTAGGTGTTCAGATAACTTATAACCTTTTTATTGTAAAGATTGTTTACCAAAGGTTTCAGGCTACAAAATTCAGATATTAAGGGCTAAAATGTTGAAGATACAATCCTCCTCTTGCAGCTCACTTCCTAAAACTTCACACTCGATAGGCAGCAGTTGCTAAAAGTAGAACACTATTAAGAGAATTTAAAAACTCACTAGCTTGCAAATCTAATGCCTAACTGATCCATGTATGCTTCACATATATTCAGATCCCTTCGATGTTAGGAGGCAATCAAAGTGCAGGAGTCAATTTTCTGGTCAGCCTAAATAAAATACAATTTGATCCAAGGTTGTGAGCATTTCTTCTCAAATTTTTGACTTCTATTTTCTACCAACAACATAAGATGAAACAAAATCTGAGCTGCTTCACTCAGTAGCAGCCAGATCCCTCCCCTCAGCTAATTGCTAAAAATACTCTAGAATAAGCAGTGACCTCTCACACTTTTTTCCCATGTAAGATCATCAAGTTTCACCCCACCCCAGTGTATCAGGTTTTGCCTTTCCACTTTGCTGTCCCAGTGGAGATAAATCATGGCGTAATCTGCCAATTTTAACCAGAAAGTTCCTTCTCGGTCAGCAGGCCTGATGCGGCGTTCTGAATTTGGCTCTGCTGCAAGGCAGTCCATCAAACACAGGACAGTTTTCTAGTCAATGGTTGGAGGCGATGCTGTGATTCATGATCATAATTCCCTTCATCACTGTGTGCTGATGAAACACTATGAGAGTAAATTGAACCATAACTGCTCTGTGAAGTTTTTCCAGTCCCTCAGCGCCGTTTATCTTTGTCAGGATACAAGAACCTTGACTTGAAATGATGACATGATTAATTCTCTCTTTGTCAATGAATAATGGTGTCTTTAAAAAACTCTTACAAACACAATCTGTCATTGCGAAATCAATGTAAAAACGACCCAGAATAAAACTGAAACTAAAAAGGAAACTCCTATCTTGAGTGGCAGCTCTTTGATTAACTTTTTTAGTTTAATAGCGCTTGAAGAGTTGTGTGAGAGGCATTACTTATTGTCTAATTTCAACTTAAACTTTTAAAAATGTGTTTGCAGAAAAAAGTGGTGCTTGCACTATAAACTAAAAAAGATGCAAAACTGTTATTTGCTAAATACACAAATTGTATTTATTTATTTTTAATCTAGATATGAGAGTTCCCATTGTAAATATTCTCATTTAGTCACATGTTATAGAACTGGCATCCTGCAGATGGACTCCAAAAAATCTAACAGTGTTATTAAATAGAGGAACCAAAGCAAATGTCAGTTCAACTTCTTTGACAATGATTGTTATCCATACATTAAAGATAAATAAGCTCTGTTAAATTCTATCATGGATATAATTTAATCTCAGAAGTTTGGCATGGGGAGGTAAATGTAAAAAAATTGTATTTTGATATCTGTGGCTCAGATGCAGCCACAGATATCAACGATACGATATTAACTCTCAGAGTGACTTTATGTCTGAGTCGTTAACCATACTGTAAATCAAATTGTCAGAGCCAGATATAGAAACGTAAACAAATGGAGAGGTGAAGACCTGATCTGATTCTTTCAGACAGAAAAGAAAACATAAGCAGCACCTTGATGAACAATGCTTTGCAAAATTAATCAAGCACCTTGAACTTTCTCACTTTTTGTTGTCTTACATCCTAAAACCTTTCTCAGTAGACCAACAGAAGACAAGGGAAACATGGTTATTTTAAAAAAATGAAAATCAGAAAAGTGTAACCCCCCGTCCCTCTGATATCCCTAAATAAAATCTAGTGCAAACAGTCCAGCTGTAAAAATTTGATCTTTATGATGCTCACAAACCTCATTATTGCAGAGATTTAATTATACACTAGGAGTCTATGAAAGCAACTGATTTTATTTAGGAGTATGTGAGTAAATGTGGCACATAAAATCCCAGTGGAATTTATGGAAGTTTATGGCTGTAGCGTCACAAAATGTATGAATACTAAGAAAATTTTCACAAAAGCAGAAAAGTTCTCCCTGTAAGGGAACAAAATATGCAGCCCTCCCCCCAATATTTATGTATTTTGCAGACTTGACCTAAATAACATTAAAAATTAGACTAATTACAAGTCTTGCACAGTTCTGCACATGGTACCACTGGGAGTCTCTGAGGGGAACATTTAAACTGTGAGAAACAGCTGTGCAGAAGTTGATTACCCGACTTTTATCCCAAACTTGTTGAAGATGATCAAGACTCTCGCCTCCCCCAGCGGATTACATGAGCAGATGCTGATGCAGATTTACCTCCATGCAGGTGTTATATTCTCTAACAGGCTCTCAGAAGTTTTTACAGCACTCTGAGCTGAGTAGCATTTTGTTTTTGAATGTGTTGGTTGATTTTCTCGTTTTAAGTTAAAATCATTTCCAAGCAAACCATGCTAATAGCTGTTAGCATAATGCTATCAGGGATAACAGTGAGATTTTTCATTTCTGCAGCTGAATTTTAAGCCGGCTCTTAACTGAGAGGTGAAGCACTTATGGTCAACTTGGCTTACTATTCAAGGAAAGTGCGTGCAGCTTGAGAGAACATGGCATGGCTTCAGGGAGGTCATAAGATACCATCCCTGGCCTTTAAGAACCATTGATGTGACCCCCACAGAGACACTTGGGGAGCTTGGGGTATATTATATGCCTCTATTTCAGTTGAGAATTTTCTTTTACCCGAATTAGGCCTCAACAATGACACCCACAGCACCCCACATTAGAAAAATGCTCTCCCCCTCCATCTCTCCCCTCAGTGGCTCTGCTTTAACCTTTGAATCATGTCACTAGATCAGGATATCTGTTTCAAAGATCCTGGCCAGATGTGACACATGAAATTTCAAAGGAAGGCCTTCCTGTTCCTTTTAAATTTATGACATCACATGTGCACGAACACATTCCTGAAGTAACCGCTTTATCTAAAGCTATCAATTCCAGGAAAACATCTATTAAAATATTGTCAGCAAGATGTAATCAAAAGATACTTCAAAGGTCTAACGTCCGTGAAAATCTCTACAGAGTAAGTTTAACTCAAGTTGCAGTATTTAACAGGTCACATTATGTACAGCACCCTCCAGGCTTACTGTAGTTCCCCTGGTGATGATGTGTAAAAGGTCCTAAAATAAATTCATCTGTCATTCCAGAAGCATACTCAACACTGCATATTTTTGAAAAATACAATCTTTTATTTGAAGAATTAAAAAAATTATGAAGAAATAATTGTTTTTAAGAAAATCAGGACTGCCATAATTGTAAGAACGCTGGAAATCCCTTTTAAATAAATGTAAGTGAAGTAAATTTAGAATTTTTACGGTACTTATGTTTTTCTTGAATATAAACATGTGTTGACACAGAGTTACACTTTTTAGTGGATGAGGACATAGTCTGGTACCACACACTGTAAGCAAAATGTTGACTCCTTGTTAGAGAACAGTCACAAAGAGTGACGTCTTTGGGGGGTCACCATTACAGATGCAAGTTTGTTAAACTCGACTGGCACTTTAACTGGAACCATGCACTTTGATCTGGCGTGAAACAAAGGATCAATGTGGAACAAACACCTCAAGCACATTGTTATGTACAATGGATGATCTGTGATGCTGTGGGCTTGTTTCTCTTCTGTGTTTGAAATACAAGGACATGTTAAAAACAAACATGGCGGGTTTTGCCAGAAAACCAAAAATGGGGCATCATTGGGTTTTATGATGATCTAAAAGAAATAGCCAAATCAACGCAGAAATATTTAATCTGGCACAAAGTCAACTTCATCCATCTCCATCTTGGTCTATGGTTGGAATTAATGTTAAGTAGAAGAGAACAGAGCAGAAGAGAGGGTTCTGAATGACCTAGAGAATAATGCAAACAGGAATAGTCAAAGATCCCTTTCTCTATATGCTCATATCTTAGTCTTGTCCTATATCATTTCACGAGTATTGTGCTTTTAGGAAATGGATTGGTATAAAATATTAACAGAGTACCAATAACTGTGTCCCTGTTGATTTGATTTGTTGATAAATATTTATCTCTTAATGTTTTGGATCTGATAGACTGTCCTTGTTTCTTTGTTTGGTACCAAACCCAAATATTCCAGTAATTCAGTAGGAAACATCAAGGCAACACTCACAGTACAAAGGATTTCAGGATCAGGTTGAGAAATAATTTATTCAGTGAAACGTTCACAAGATTTCATTTCAAATGATCTGGAAATAAATGTCTCCCTTATCCTGAAATATGTGTCCACTGCATAAATGTCTTCAAATTATATATATATATATATATATATATATATATATATATATATATATATATATATATAGAGAGAGAGAGAGAGAGAGAGAGAGAGAGAGAGAGAGAGACAGAAATGAAAATTATTCAAAGGCTATTTTCACATCTTTACCAGGGATTCTGATACATGTGTGCATAAAGTGTGAATAATGTGTGTAAGTAACACTTTTCTTTGTCTGTTTCACAACTAAACCAGCGGAGGGTAAGTCAGCATTTCTGCTTCTGTCCCATCCTTTATTTTATGCCTCCCATTATCACATAGTGACACATTTATGGCTCATAGTTATTTCTCACATCTCACAACTGCTGGTTTCAAACAGGCTTCAAACACTTGTAAATCAGAATTTACAATGATTTTTATTTATTCATGGATGTTCTGTCAGGGGAGGGTCTCTATTTAAAATATAAATAGCGCTCTGTTTCTACTGTATGCAGTAGGATGTGGATATTTACACCTTATGGCATTTCAGTTGAAAAGCTGCTCCTTTGTACATTACATCATTTGTAAATTAAATGTGGACATGTGACACAGATGGTATGAATTTGCTCTGCTGTTAGGCTCTCTAACATTTTGTTTCTATGGTGATATCATTTGTTATGCTGTGTTAAACAAACATGCATCGGCAGAAGATGAAGGTGAGAGGCAAATGTTTTCTGTAATTTTATTTTCTGTGTTTGAGGTGTTTTTTTTAATTTGCGTGGACCTAAGTGGGATCAGGAAGAGTGATTACATTTTAATAAAACATTTTGTTGAGTGGTTTAATCATTCTCAGTCACAAACCAGTTTATTATCAGGTTGCAGGAAGGGGTGATGCTGTTTTATTAGCATGTGTTGACATAAAGAGCTTTGCAAAATATTCCAGCCTGTTAAACTTTTTCACATTTTTTTCATCTCACAACTACAAACTTCAATGTATTTTACTGAGATTTTCTGTGATAAGCCAACAAAAATTTGTGAACAATTGTGAAATGGGAGAAAGTTGTGGAGAAGTTAAAGCACAGTTAGGTTCTAAAACAATATCACAAACTTTGAACATTTCACAGAGTTCAATTCAATCCAGCACCTGAACATGACAAAAGAAAGGCTGAAGTGCAAACCTACCAAACATGGCTGTCCATGCAAGGAGACATGCAGAAAACTTAGTTACAGTAGCTCTGGAGGAGCTGCAGAGATCACAGCTCCAGTGGCATTGCAAAAGGGACAACTAGGAAAGAAGCAACGAAAGCCACAGCTGAAAGTTCACCAACATGCGTTAGAAGGAACACAGCAAAAGTTTTGATGATAGTTCTTTGGTCAGATGAAAAAACACTATGTGTGGCAGAAAACTACCACAACACACAACCCTGAACACACTATCCCAATTGTGGGGATGCATTTCAGGGACCTGGTCAGAGTTCGTGAAAATATGGATAGAGCTATATACAGGAGAGTCCTGACAGAGCTACACACACTAAAAGAGATACAGTGGAATGGTTGAGATGAAATTATTTGTGTTCAGCCACTGATCCAAAGTCTTGAATGGATCGTTTTTCCTTAAAATTCAAATTAGTCTCTGATTTTGTGTTGTCCTTTCACGAAAAATCCTCCTGAAGTTAGTGGTTATGATGTGACAAAATGGATAAAAGTTTGAAGGCTGTGAATACTTTTGCAACTGAATCTATCTCTTCTCTGTGTTGTAGTGGTGGTTGAATACATCTTTATTTAATATCTCTGTTTCCATGTGGGTCTTTAGAACCCTTTGGAGCTGAAGGTTTTTTCATGGACTGATTTTTCTGAAGGAGACAGAAAAAATAATCCATTCATGTGGATTATGATGTATGTTGACTGAGCGCAAATGGATGCATTTTCTGCATCCATGAGCTGTGTTTCCCACACTGACCTTTGGACTACATTTCACTGCAGGCATGGAGAGTGTGAGAAAATGTCTGCAAATTTCAACATTTTTTCTCATTTCTCAGTATTATTTTGGAATGTAATGCTTTTTTATCTTTGAGCAAATTTTTATATTTAAACATTTAATTTGTATTTGCTTTGCAAAACCATATAGATAGAATATATAGAATTAAATTTATGAACACTTCCCAAGCATATTGGGTCTATTCACTTATTTTCCTCCATTTTCCTCAGCTGCGCCCCCGGCAGATGGAGGTAAGACAAAATCCTGGCAATGAATTCACATGGATGCCTGACTTGACATACAATCTTCTAATGTATTATATCCACATACATAATCTACTTCATGTATGCACATAAAAAAATGCATATATGTGCTGGTCTGCTTGACAAAGGGAGCAGCTGCAGTTTTGTGTTTTATTTTCAATGGTTTCTTGTTGTTTTCTGATGACCCTTATAAATTATTCATAAATATGTAAAATGACTTTAATGAACATAAAAAAATCAAATTAACATGGTAGTGGTCACTAACCGCTATAATGCATAATTCATTTCAGACTCAGTGGCCTGTGTGTTGCTTTTACCTCGCTTCACTAGTATATTTATATATTGTATGTTATATGTTGCATGTGGGATTTAAAAATGCTTTTGAGCTTCAGAGCTGCTGGTATCTAAACTGTCAAAAAGCTGGATTTTTTTTCCCCACATATGTAGAATTTAGAGAATTCTAGTTATTTATGCTGGGCATTATATGCATGCAGAAATATTGACTTTGAAACAAAAACTTGCAAACTTAATTTAGCTTTAAGTTATGTTTAAGGTGATTGTGCATGAGAGTTCTGGTTTTGCTATAGCTTTTGCTTCAAAGCAGCTTTTTTCAGTGGTTCTGCTTCCTTGTCTGCAGCAGGTTCAGAAGTTGACGATGATGGTAAGAAATAAAGGAAATATGTCTGGAGAAATATTTACCATGAGTGCAAATAACTTTATTTTAGTAGTGGTTTTAGTATTTGGTCTAGTTTATTCCTATTAATTTTTACAATTATTTGATGTTGTTTTGATTGCTTTAATGTGGACTGATCTAAAACCCATTTTTTGCCTTTTTTAATATTTCAACTTTTTTGTTTTGCTCTTTCAAAAATGTAGGTAAAGAGATTTTTAAGTTTTTTGTTCTGAAATTATCTTTGCAATCAGAGACTGTTTTCACAAATCACAGAATTGCACTGATGACAGAAACTGAAGTATTTGTGGAGCTGCCTGACTAATGAGGAAGCCTTTTTCTCCTGGTGTGCAGCACAATAGCTTGTAAGTTTTCAGCAATAATGAAGGAGGTTCTGTGTGCCTCTTCTGATCACCTGTGATCATCTGGAGGTAGTTTACTTTCAACAATCAATTGTGCTCCTGTCATTAGCAAATATTGGGTAAAGATCAACAAGGTTAAACATTGCTTATAATGTTTAACCTACCAGAGAATCCATGCTGCAGTTCTAAACTTCACCGCATTGCAATTAATGTTGCACCTCTTATAAGGTGTGGCCTACTATGCCTTGTTTATTTAGTTGTAAGAATTTCAGAAATATGCGTTAAATTCCTAACAGTCACAGATAAACAATTTGATCATTTTGTATTTCTTCTCAAACTGACATCTGTCTCATTAAATTCTATCTAGTTGCTGATTAAATAAGGAGCACAAGACATTTGTATGAGTGGCATCAAATCTGAGACAAACAACACATTACAAGTAAGCAGGAAGAGCTACAGAGGAAAGAAGAGTGAAATATTTGGGTCTAAAAACAAGAAATTCTCCTAAATTGAAAACATCCATTTTGGTGAAATTACCTAGACCAAAGGGTTGAAGAAAATACGTCAAAAATCAGTTTGTAGCTGAAAATCATAAATGGCATTAATGATCGTGTCCAGCTCTGAACGAGATGCCACAAAACCAAATAATTTAAATAACAATTCATAAAATCTACCTAGAACAAAGAATTTCTGCAACAAGTATAGATTAAAAAAAAAGTCAGTAAAACTTAACAAGCTGCACATGAAAACCTTGGACTCACTCAACAGCAACTTCTGCAAACAGCTGTCCATCCCTGGATGTTAGCCCTACCTTTAAATAAGTTCAACTCTACCTTAAGCTAGACAAATAGCTAAATATATCATACTTGTCATTAAAGTTGGTTTATGATGAAGCAAGCAGGAATAATTGATAAAAAAGAGTCCCGATCTGTCCAAGAAAGAAGGGCGATAAAATGTTAGAGATAGCAGTTCTTCTAAAGCACACATAAGTCAAGTCAAGTTTATTTTTAGTTTTTGTATAGCACATTTCAGCAACAAGGCAGTCCAAAGTGCTGTACACCATAAAAACATAATGCAATAACCAATTAGGAAACTAACTGAAAAATACTCCAAAACAGGCAACATTTAAGCAGAGAAGTTCCAGGGGTGTTTCTTTTTTCGACCGCTGCTGGTTTCGTGTACAGCAGCGGCTAAACAAAGTAAGATAATGCACAAAGGTAGGGGAGAGAAGTCAGTTTGGGACAACAAAGGAGCTGTTTAGTGCAGTTAAATATTAACTGTGTAATGGTTTTACAGCCATTTTAAAGCTTTTACTTTCAGTGAACACATCTTTCTCTCTGACTGACAGCAGTCCAGCACAGCAATGTTTAGATGATAAAAACAAATCTATGGAGTTTTTGTGTATTAGACATTTGTAGCAATGCAAAAGACCCAGGGTCTAAAAAAATTTAAACCAAATTTTATGTTATGGTGATCAAAAAGCACCCTGGTATTTCCCAGTTGTGTTTACTGAGACCTCCTGACTAAAACTCCCTGCAACAACAACAAAAAATTATTTACTTTTGTATCTATGTGGGAAATAGATATTTAGTGCATTCACTAATGGGCATCCTTTTTAGCTACCAGGCTCTTCACATAGACATGATGCTGTCCATGCTCTCTGACCGTTTCATAATTTAATCCATGAGCAGAGCCCTGCTCCTCCCATCTGTGACTTATGATACTGCTCTCTGTTCTGCTCCTGTCCCTCTGGCGGTCCGAACAATGAGAGTAGAAACACAGCTGTGTTGAAGTACAACACCAGCAGCTGTTACTGCTAGCATACCAGCAACATCCGATTTCATGACACATTCATGCTCAGTTCCTGGGTTAAGATTGAACCACATTTATGAGGGAAGGATGAGGCAGTGAAGTCAATGAAGAAATCCTCAAACATGGGTTTCAGGTCTGGAGTTCATGTTCAGAGGCCTTTAGATAATCTACTTAAACTGGATACCACAGCCTTTGGGACAGATGCTTAAATGAAATGACTAATAAAATATGTTGTTGGAGATTAGCTCAGGTTTTACGAGAGGAACCCAGAAGCTGTTGGCCACATTAGCTGTGCTTGCCTGCTAGGTTTACATGAGGAGAGTATTTTTTAACAAATAACTAAGAGGAGATTGGATGGGAAGATGTTTTTAAAAGCATCATGACTTTACAGATTCTAAGAGAGGTTTTCTGGGCTGCTTCTGTTCGCATTGTTGCTATACACATCGTGTCACACTGCTTGGGCTGCAACAAAAGGAATCTTAGCAAGCATCTAGGGGTGCACCGATTGCAGTTTTCTGACTGATAACCGATCTTTAAAATGTCTGACCTGCTGATTCCAATTTTGGCCGATACAGATTTTTTGGTCCAAAAACTTGATCAGTTTCTCATGTAACTATCAGCTGATCACCAGTCTCCCAAAATTTAGGAAATCGGGGACAGTTTGATTTATCAGTGCACCCTTGTTACTATCAATGTCCTCTACGCCAATAAAGAAAGTGTTAATATTAGCATGTGCTGGGCTCCCAGATAGGAAGAAGCACTCACACCTCCAAATTGCGTGCATAGGTTGCTGACAGAGAGAAAGAGGGAATCTGAGTTTTTCAGGATACAGTTAAAAGGCAAAAGGTATTTTCCATGCTATCAAATCAAAGTCCTCGCATTGTATTTAATGATTAGAAGGGAGCAGAAGAATAAGAAGGAAGCAACCAAAGGTGTATAAGGTTTAAACATTTAAACATTTATGTTGAAGCAGCAGGTCAGGTGATGTGTGGGAAGGGAATGTCACTGTCAAACTTGCTTAACAGTTCCAAAATAAAGCTAAGCTGATAAACATTCTAAACTGAATCTCTAGAATCTTAAATTACCGATTAATGGGGTTATCCTCAGTAACTGCAAACAGCCATGAGTTTTTACATTCAATTCCTGTGACTTAATTTTTGTACCTCTCTGATGTTGAAAATACTTAACTTTGAATATTCTTTCTTCAGTAACGACTGAAACATCAACAAGTGTTGCTGATAGAATTACATCTTAACACTAAGGGATGGTGCTTTTACTGAACAGGAAAAAAATGTGATATTTGAATCTGTGACCTTTTGATCACAAACTGAAAATCTTTCTTTCGAAATTCTGGTCCTTCTCTGATGGAAACCACATCACACATCCATAACAATCAAAGTCTCCTAAATACACTGATGATTAAATCACAACTAAACTACTAACATGACAATTCAAATTAAATATACATGTTTTTTTTTAATAATTGGCAGAAAAACAAATCTTACCTAAAACTTACCCTGCAAATAAAAACCATGTCAGACTTTTTACTGCGAGTCAACACCAGCAGTTTCCTTCACCCCCTCTTGCTGCAAAAGTAGTAAAAAAATATTCAGGTTGGCTCAGAAATCTGAAATTCACTGCATTGAGTTATTGCTTGATAATTGAGCCTCGTGAAACATGATGTTTTTTTTTCCACTTGCCCTTGAAGTTTACTGTATTTACTGCCCCAGACACCTTTGAAAACCCTACACCAGACCAACCTGTCAGAAATCCTCTGTTGGAGGATAAGTTTCCTTCACTCAGGGTAGCCATCAGTTTTAGCTTCTATTTTTGATATTTATGATGTTTCATCACCTGTTGTGACTCCAAAGTGGGTATTGAACTACACCGAGTTTGCCTTTGCCATATTTATTACAAGAAGAATTTCCACGAGCGAAGAGCTGATCATACCGAGGCTGTTTCCAGCCATATAAGCAGGGGTATAGAGTTAAAGAGGATTATCTCCACTTGGGCAGCAGCCATGTGGTTTGGCCCTTTTAATCAATACTTGAACAGTAGCAAAAAAATAATATCTTCCAATGGAAACCAGCCCTTTAAGCTGACTCAGTCAGATTTACATTTGACCAGCTTGGAAAACTAAAAAAATCTACTTTTTTTTATATCTCACAACTTTATATCAGTCCAAAGAAGGCAGTCAAAGTAATTTCAAATAATTGTTCTGATGTCTGAAAATTAAACCAAAAGTAATCATTTGATTACTTTGTGTTAGTATAGAAAAGTCATGATCTTACCATCATGAACAATTCTGTTTAATGTGACTGTGTGCTGTGTAACAATAATAATTTCATCATTCTCCGAAGTTGCTTGATTCCAGACTGGAGAGCATTATTATTATTATTATTATTATTATTATTATTATTATTATTATTATTATTATTATTATTATTATCATCATCATCATCATTATTTTGGCTCCATGCAATGAGTGGACTCCTCTGTCTGATACCAAGCTAATTTACTTGCCTTGTTTATTTCCCATTGACCTATGGGACAGTATAACTTCAGATCGTTATACTTCCATATGTTAAAAAGTGATGTTTGTTTTTCCCAGCTGAGAAAAACGCTGCGGGGCAGGGTAAGAGCGAGATGAGTGACATCACTCTGCTGGTTTGCATGACTAAGATGACTGAATCCTACGTGTTCGTCAAATGTCGTGCTTCATCTACATGTTGTGTTTCTGGGCAGCTGTTTCATTGCTGCGTCCAGTCTGTTGAGGGGACAAATGTGCTCATGCCTCTAATAAACAACATGGGAATGTCTCTGTTTTCATGCAAAATGTCCTTGTAAAAATGCTGGGGGAAGCTGGTAAGAGTGTCATTATTCACAGTAAAATGAATCCTCTTCCAACATAGGCTGAAATGCCATTCAGGGAGGAAGAAGCCACTACTCCCAAACTTTTGAAGACATGCCCTGTGGTCTGATATCTAAGTGTTTGACCATGATGACCATTATCACATTTGTAGGGAAAAAAAAGGTAAAAGTTTGCAAACGCATGAGCACCATCCAAACTGTGAAGTACAAAGATGGCAGGATCGTGTCGTGTGGGTCTTTTGATGCAGGAGGGACTGGTGCACTTAAAAAAATAGCTGGCATCATGAGGAAACAACATCATGTGAAAATACTGAAGTATCATTTCAAGATATACACAAGGAATTTAAAGTTTGAGCACAAATAGGTCTTCCAAATGGACAATGACTCTTACCAGATGGCCAAACTGGTTACAAATTGGCTAAAGGACAACAAAGTCAATGTGTTGGAGTGGCCATTACCAACTCCTGATCTCAGTCCCACTGCAAATTTGTCAGCAGAGCTGAAAAGGTGTGTGTTCGTAAGACAGTCTGCAAACCTGATGCAATTACACCAGTTCTGTCAGGAAGAATGGGCCAAAAATCCAACTGTTGTGAGGAGAAGCTTGAGGAAGAATTCTAAAGATGTTTGACCCAGACATACAGCCTAAAAGGAAATGTATGTTAACACTTTTTTAAATTCTCAAAAAAAAAAAAAAATCTCTCAGTTTTCTGGCTTATAGTAAATAAAAATTATTTTGGATAATCTTACTAAAGAAAAACTTTGAACTGATTTATTGCCAGACAATGAGAATAAAAATATCGATGTGTTTACAGTGTATGCAGATATATTGTTTCAATGGCACATTAAACTGAAATGAAGTGACACACCAACAAAGAAATCCTTTATCAAATATTTACTTATATCAGACACAAAACAATAAGAAATACATTAAGTAAATCATTTAATAGTCATATAAATGTATTGACGGGTTTACAGATAAATAATAAATAATTAAACATGTAAATCATAAAATAAACATTAAATGTATTACGTTTTAGAATGGTACAGGCTCCAAATATATTTATATATTTATATCCTGATGATTTGTGTTTGCTGTTCTCCAATTTATGATTAATAACTTAAAACTCCCCTTGTGGCTCCTCAAATAGTCCCTATCATTTGATTGGTTAATCTGTACAGTGTTTTAACTGCAAACCAATCACCTATTATCAATTATTAATTTTTATCAAAACTGATAATACATCCAATAATTATACACAAGTGTTTTCCAATTTCATCTAAATCATCACATATCCATCCATCCAGCCAGCCATCATTTATACCGGCCTATCAGTGCAGGGTTGTTGGCAGGGCCTCCCTGGATGTGTCACCAGTCCATCACACGGTAACACAGAGACACACAGGAAAAACAACCATGCACACATTCATTTCTAATGGTAGTTTTAGAATAACCAATTATAATCACATACATAAATTATATGTATTTGTTGACTTTTTTGCACATTTGGCCCTTGTTATGAACCTGTCAGGACCAAGTCTTCTCATTCTTTGTTAAAAAAGGGTTCAAAAGCCACTTCAGTGTGTGTAATCTTTACAGACTTGAACTCTGAATGCTAAATCCAGAACTGGCACCGAAAGTGTGGAAGTGTAAAGGTCACCACCTGCTCTGTCTTGGTAGAAATCTTATACTTCGTACAGTCGGCCTTCATTATGACGTTATGGACCCTCTAATTGGCACTTCGCTGGAGCATTTATATGTCCCTGGATCTTTTGCTTGCCTGGAAACGTTATTCACTCTATGTGCTGCAAAGGAGTGTTGCTGCTTTACTCACAAGAAATCTGAGAAACTGTTGATTAAAGTGAGCATCCAAAGAACATAGAAAGGACCATGTGATACATTTTTACAAAGATAGGATCCATGTCATAAGAGCATGTAAGTGTTACTCATCTGTAAAGCCAGTTTCATGTCTGCCTACATTATCAGATATTTTGTGGATTAAGGATTGTTATTGTAGCACTTCGAAACCATCTTGGGAATGTTGAACATGGTGACAAGTGATGTGTTTTATGGTATGTGTCGGTGCCCTCTGCTTGTGTATGTCTTTTTGCTGCACTCCTGTTTCGCTAAAAAAAAGAGATTTTAAAATAGCATCTGAGAATTGAATTCATTGACTTCTTACTGTTTTGTTTCAGAGAATCAATCGACTTCACTCTCTGGGCTTTTTGTGGAGAAGCCAGCAGAGAATGTGGTCGCTGTTGCAGGTCAGACTCACGGATGTTTCCTGCTCATACAGATAGGACACAGGAAATCCGTCATAATTTAAAATATCAGAATCGATAGTTGTCTTTTTTCTTGTGAATCGGCAGGATCTGATGTGACCTTTGTAGCCAAGGTGGATGCTAGTACCCTGACGAGAAAACCCACCATGAAATGGCTAAAGGGCAAGTGGCTGGACCTTGGCAGCAAGGCGGGGAAACACTTGCAGTTCAAAGAAACCTATGACAGAAACACCAAGGTTTGTGTGTGTGTGTGTGTGTGTGTGTGTGTGTGTGTGTGTGTGTGTGTGTGTGTGTGTGTGTGTGTGTGTGTGTGTGTGTGTGTTTCTGTGTGTGGGCCCACACAGAAACACACACGCTGTTTCAAAATCTTCTTGCAAAGTACAGCACGTTGAAGAACTATTCAAACCCATATGAAAAGTCATCACATCAGAACCTGAAATTTCAATTTATTGGGATTTTAGCTGATAGACCAACACAAAGTAGAACATCAGAGTAAATGGAAGAAACGTTATTCTTTTACACACATTGTTGCTGGTAAAACTGCTCAAATTGGTGACCATAAATGATCAATGATTTTGAATTCTTCCCACATGTTTGCAATTGAACTTAGGTTTGGACTTTGACTAGGCCATTCTAACAAATGAATACGCTTTACCTCTAACAGGTTTCAAAATTGCCCTAAATGTAGTTCTATGCATCTTCGCCTCATCTCTGACAGCTTTAGTTGTACCTGCTGGGAAAAAAAATATCACTGTATGATGTTGCCACCACCATGTTTCATTGTGGTGATGTGCACAGTTAGTTTTCCACCAAGAAATTTGGTTTCATCTGACCACAGCCACATTTTCCACATGCAATCTGGACTTCTCATCATTTTCTTTCAACACACACTTTTTAAAAATTATTTTCACTTCTCTAAAAATGTCACATTTGTGACATAGTTGTCCTTTCAACATGTTCTCCTGCCTGAGCTATGGATCTGTTAAGCTCCCAAGAGGTACCACAGACCTCTTGGCTGCTCTTCTTGTCTGGCCTGTCAGTTTAAGTGGACATCCATGTCTTGGTAGGTCTGCAGGTGGTCAATCCTCTTTCCATGTCCAGATGATGGATTGGACAGAACTCTGTGAAAGGTTCAAAACTTGGAATATTGTTTTAGAACCTAATCCTGCTTTAAATCTCTCCATAACTTTCTTCCTGACCTATCTGCTGTGTCCTTTGGTCTTAATTAGGTCGCATTACTCACAAATCTGAGTTAAATGGAGGCAAACCATCTTATTTATGTAGAATCATGGTAAAATCCAAGTCAATTACATTGATGTTTGTAGGTCTAATGTGACTAAATCTAAAGGGATTTAAGGGGTATGAATACTTTTGCTAAGCACTGCATATAACTGATAGTTCTGTTTCCTCCTAAGATCTACACATATGAAATGAAGATCGTCAAAGTGGTGGCTGGAGATGCTGGAGGCTACAGGTGTGAGGTGACAGCTAAAGACAAGTGTGACAGCTCCACCTTTGAGATCTCTGTGGAGGGTGAGTGAAAATGGACCCTGGACCACTGTGGGCTGTTGTGGATCCTGCATGCCTTACTGTTTTGATCCCTTAATGCAATAATGTGTGTTGTCTGCAACTTCTCTTGTTACAGCTGCACACCAGGAGGGCCAAGCAGATATTTTGTCTGCATTCAAAAGAGCGTGAGTGCTTCAGGGATTTCTGTTTAGTCTCTGTGTGGGAGAACATGGACTTACATCCTATTTATAATGTTTTAGTGTGTATGAGCATGGCTTTCAGTCCATCTTGTCTTGCATTAAGGGTAACTTAATTAAGTCAACTGTGTAAACTTAGTTTTAAACACTGTTTGTTTCTACATACACAGAGATGCTGGAGAGGATGAAGGAGATCTGGATTTCAGTGCCCTGCTGAAAGCTACAAAAAAGTAAACCGATGAGCTTCATTTAGTTTGCAGTATTGTCTAACATATGCAATTAGCTTTTCTTTTGTTAAAATCTCTTCACCGTTGCTAACAGGAAGAAGAAACCTGAAAAAGAGGAACCAGAGATTGATGTGTGGGAGTTGCTTAAAAATGCCCACCCAAGCGAGTATGAGAAAATTGCCTTTCAGTACGGCATCACCGACTTGAGAGGCATGCTGAAACGTCTAAAAAAGATGAAAGAAGTGCAGAAGCCTAGTGAGGGTAAGTCAGGCCAGTTTGGAGAAGGAGTGGAGTGGGGGAAGACCAGCTAGAAAGGGACGAGGGATTATAGAGTGGGTAAATTCTTTCTGTTTGAATTCCCAGCTTTCCTGAAGAGGCTTGAGTCGTGCTACTCAGTGGAAAAGGGCAAGAAAATCGTCATGTCATGTGAGGTTCTCGATCCTAACGTCCAGGTCAAATGGTTGAAGAATGGCCAGGAGATCAAACCCTCAGCCAAGTACTTGTTTCAAAGCACCACCCAGCACACACACACGCACACACATTCATTTTGACCAGTTAACTTTGGTATAAACCTATTTTAGATCTTTATTTTTAATTGATACTCTTCCTTCCTTGTTGCCTTGTATCATGGAGTCAAAATAATCAAGCTGAGATGGACTCGATGGGCAGAGCTTTAAATGGGCAGCGCTAAAATTAGCAGAAGCATAACGTTGCATTTGGAGACGATTCTGTTGTCACCAGGTTTTATTTTTAGCTGGTCATAAGGAGCCTCCCAGTAGAAAGGAGATCTTATTCACCCCCAAGCAAACTCACTCACATACGCCTCAACACAAAGAGCTCCGTTACTGCAAATCCTTACAAAAGTATCTAAGCCTCTTACACCACAATTTTTTATATATTTTATTAGGATTTAATTTGATAGACCAACACAGAACAGCAGATACTTATGAGGTGGAAAAATAATAATAATAGAAGTTTTCAACTTTTTTTTTTACAAATGAGAAACTAAGAAGCATGGTGTGCATTTATATTCAGCCCCTTGAGTCAACACTTTGTAGAACTACCTTTTACTGCACTTACAGCATTTTGTAGACATATCAGTACCAGATTTGTTCATCTAGAGTTAGATATTTGCTCCCATGATTGTTTGCAAAAGCTCCGTCAGATTGGATGGAGAACCTTTGTGAACATAAAGATTCAAGTCTTGCCACAGAATCTCACTTGGATTTAGGTCTCGACTCTGACTTTGCAAATCGAAACCACTCAACTGTATTTCTGGCTGTGGGTTTAGGGTTGCTTTCCTGCTTGAAGGTGAACCTCCACCCAAGCCTCAAGTTGTCTGCAGCCTCCAACAGGTTTTCCCCCAGAATCATCCCGGATTTAGCTCCAACCATCTTCCCATCAACTCTGACCAACTTCTCTTTCCCAACTGAAGAAAAGTATTCCCACAGCATGATGCTACTACCACCATATTTCACAGTAGGGATCATGTTTCCAGGGTGAAGTGTGCAGTTCATGTTTGCTGTCATCTAACCAGAGAGATTTCTTCCACATTTGCTTTAGCTCCTACCTGTTTTGTGGAACATGGTGTTCTTTCAGCAATCTTCTTGCTACTCTTCCATGGTAGAGAGTGCATGATTAATAATTGTCCTGTCAGCAGATTCTCCCACCTGAGCTTTGGATCTCTGCAGCTCCTCCAGAGTTGCTAAATCTGCTGAGGTGGTCTGCCATGTTCTTGTAGGATTGCAGTGGTTTAATTGTGTAAAGTTGACTATTTCCTAGTTTGATTACTTCTAAAGGCAAATGGTTTCACTGGATTTTATTTAGGGGTATCAGATTTAAGGGGGCTGAATACAAATGTACTCCACACTTTTCAATTTTTTGCAAATTTTGAAAACAACATATCATTTTCCTTCCACTTCAGAATAATCCACCACTTTGTGTTGGTCTGTAAGATCTCTCAAAGCTTGTGGTTTTAATTTGATAAATTGAAAAGCTTAAAGGATGTGAACGTAAGACATTCCAGAAACAAACTCACATCCATATATTGGAATGCAACAGTCTTTTTACATCACAGACTGACTCCTAATCTATCTTCTCACCAGGTACGTCATGGAGGCCAACGGTAACGTCCGAACACTCACCATCAATAAGTCCAACCTGTCTGATGATGCTGCATATGAGTGTGTGGTTGGCGAGGACAAGTGTTCCACAGAGGTGTACGTCAAAGGTGCATCATCCCTTTCTGTTTACCTGTTTGCTGCCATCATCCACCTGAAGTTACTCCCAAGAAATACCATGATGTAACAGCTCTCCCCTAATGGTGTATTTAGAACCCCCCATTACCATCACCAAGCTGATGGATGACTATCATGTGGTCGTGGGAGAAAGAGTGGAGTTTGAGATTGAGGTGTCTGAGGAGGGTGCTCATGTCATGTGGTCAGTAAACATCAACTGCCTAATGTTTAACATCATGCAAATCCACTAACAAATGCATTCCAACTGATTTATCAATAGAAACGAAGGATTCAAGATGTTAATCAGATTTGTAACACCATCGTCTTTCATCGTCTTCACATTTATGTCTTTATGAATGGAAAGGGCCTTCGAGGATCAGGAGATTACCAAAGACAAGGATTCCTCAAAGTATCGCTTCAAGAAGGATGGGAAAAAGCATACGCTTATCATCCAGGAGGCGACGCTGGATGATGCAGGAATGTACCACGCCTGGACAAACGGAGGGCACACCAAAGGAGAGCTGGAGGTGGAAGGTACAGCTGACTCACTCACTCACTTTTTTGTACTCATACATAAATATTTTATGCTGTAAAATGCAGACGATGAAGCTGAATTGAACTGCTGGACTAAAGGCTCCTTGTCTCATACATATACAGTGCCTGGGAAAAGTACTCACACCACTTGCACTTTTTCATTTCATTGCATTAAAGGTGACCTATCATGCTTCCTTGAACAGGTTAGGATAGGTCTTTGGGCTAAACAAAATATGTTCATGACATTTTTTGTACAAAATCATTCTTATTGATTATTGAGATTTCAGTCTGGTAAGTTCAACTTATTTTGAACTCCTTTCAGAATGATCTGTTTTAGGGCCTCTTGTCACTTTAAATTCAAATAAGCTGCTGCTGGCCACACCCCCCAACTCAATGTTTACATTTGCACATGAAAATGGCTACAAATAGATGCACAATTATACAACCGTACATCTCTGAAAATCAGAAGTAGAACTTTCTGTACAACCAACAAGAATGCAGCAAGTGGTTTCTGAATGGTAAGTCAACAACAAAACACTTGCCTTTTCCCGCAGAAATTGTACAGCGAATACAGCAGTAAAACCATCTGACCAATCATGCTCGAGCTCTGCTGTGGTTGCTTGGTAACAGCTCAGCGACCATAACTTGTGATGTGACAATCAGGAGGTTTTTTGAAACGGCTGGTTTTCCACACACCAAAAAACATAAACTTATTGCCAAAAAATGGCTGGGTGGATTTTTTTTAAGCACTTTGGCTGTTTTTAGAAGCAGCTGAGACCCAAATGGAAATATGAAAACGTGCAAAATGGGTATTTTGTGTCATAGGTCCCCTTTAAAACCACACACTTCATTTAATTTTATTATGATTTTATGCAACAAACCAACAAAATGTCATGCATCAGATCAAATCAAAATTTAATCTTTTGGTCTCCGTGGAGAACTCTATTTGTGGGAGGTTGTGGCAGCAGGGATTATTCTGCAGGGATGCTTTTCTTAAAGTGTAACCCCCTGTGAAAGCATAACTACACCCCCCAACAAATTTTAAAAAATTCCACCAAAGTGTGTAATGTCAAGAGACACTGAGGGGCGTGGCCAAGTGTGGGGATGAGGGAAGGGGGTTAAGCAGGGGTGTGGTCAGGACAAGGGAAAGTTCTGCTCCTAACTTAACAACTTTGTTACTATATTTCTTATTGTTCTTCCATCCATTTATCAGTTCATCTGTTTCTTTTTGGGCATTCTGCTCTGTCTTCTCATACCTCAAGTCGGTTGCAGCAGATGGCTGCAACCTTGAACTGAGCCAGGTTCTGCTGGAGGTTCCTTCCTG
Source organism: Anableps anableps (assembly GCA_014839685.1). Lineage (NCBI taxonomy): Eukaryota > Metazoa > Chordata > Actinopteri > Cyprinodontiformes > Anablepidae > Anableps > Anableps anableps. The sequence continues at coordinate 27,850,344 of CM026084.1, forward strand.
TTAAAGGGGAGTGTTTCCTCTCCGCTGTCGCTACATGCATGCTTGGTATGAGGGATTGCTGTGATTTCATGCTTTCGCTACGTGCTCATCCAGGAAGAGTGAATGCTGAAAGTCAATGACTTGATGCAATCTGCTGGGTTTCCTTAGATATACACTTTTTAAACTACTTTGAATAAATTAATTGAGCTTACTGTACTGTTTGATAACTAGAATCAATTGGAATATATGAATGATTGCATTGAAATGATTTTTTTAATGTAAAGTGCCTTGAGACAACTTTTGTTGTGAATTGGTGGTATGTAAATAAATTTAATTTAATTTAATTTAATTTTAGTGACTTTTCAGACCCCTCTTGTAACTTTTTTTAAAAAGGAACTAGCTACAAATCTTGTGACTTTTTTCTCTGTTATTGGAGACTTTTATGATGACAACTTGTGAAAACACCAGTCACTCTGTAACTATTGAACGAGAAGAATGTTGCGGTGAGCCCCTCCCGCTTCCTTAGTACTGTAGTCAGTCTCACAGAGTCATCCTGCTGCAAACCGCTAACAGTCAGAGCAGAAAGGATACCCATTCCACTCCGTGTCCACATTACAAATAAATCACATATGTGCAAATCTGAGAAACACTATCAATCAATGCTCACCACGCTTGCTATTCCAACTCCTGACTCACCATGGGGGCATGTGTCTGAGTGAGACCAAACGCGGAGCTGTCTGACATAGACATCAACCAAGCTGTATTGTTGTAACCAACAGGAAAATACAACTGCAGTAGCCACTGTTCAACCCAAGGAGTACAGCACCGGTTTTAGGCCAAATATTCCATGAAAATTGGCACAGGAACATAAAGATAAGGACCAATTTAGACAGTTTGTCTGCAAAAAAAAAAAGCTAATTTGGGGTTTAATTACTCTTTAAGCACAGACAGGGAAGCTGGATGAAGAAAGAAAAGTCTAAATGTGGCTGGTAGAGATATTTCCAAACAGACATGCTTCTGTAATTGCAAAGAAACATGGCTGACATGTTCCACTGGAGTTTTTAGCTAGAACCATCAGATTAAAGGGGCTGAATAGAAATGCAAACCAGACTTTTCAGATTTTTATCATTTTCCTTCCACTTCACAATCGTGCACTGCTTTCTTTTAGTCTATTAAATCACACAAACATAATAAAAATACACTGAAGATTGCGGTTGTAACATGATAGATTAAAAAAAGAAGCTAATGTAGTATGCATGCTTCTGCAAGGCACTGCAAGAACAGTTTAAGTCAAGATGTTGCTATCACAAATCTCATACAGAATCTTCCACCAACTACATGAATCTGATTGTTATGAGTTTTTTTCTCTTGTGTATTCAGAAAAGGAACTGGAGGTGCTGCAGGACATTGCTGACCTGACAGTCAGGGCGACAGACCAGGCCGTGTTCAAGTGTGAAGTGTCCGATGACAAGGTCACAGGAAAGTGGTTCAAAGATGGAGTGGAGGTGTTGCCAAGCGAGCGCATCAAAATGAGTCACATAGGGAGGTGAGAATAGCAGCAGGTGTACAAAGTAGGATTGGATTTTTGTTAAAAGTTAAAGCCACACACATTTTTGCTGTTTTGTCCAACTTCGTGTTGTGTAATCGTTGTGTCAGGTTTCACCGACTGGTTATTGATGATGTGAAGCCAGAGGATGCTGGAGACTACACATTTGTTCCTGATGGATATGCTCTGTCGCTTTCTGCCAAACTCAACTTTTTGGGTGAGGAAGACGGAAATATTTTCAAAGCTGCCAGGTGTGCCCATCACATATCACAAATGTAATACCCTCCAACTCCTTTCTTCTCTCTCAATCTAGAAATCAAGATTGACTACGTACCAAGACAAGGTAGGAGTCTTAATTTAACTGAAACAACAAATAATCTAATTTCTGTTACTGAGTTACTTTGTTCATTAAGTCCCTCTTTTTATGCTTTTTTAAAAACAAACAGATCCACCAAAGATCCACCTGGACACCACAGGAAACATGGTCTCTCAGAACACCATTATTGTGGTGGCAGGCAACAAACTTCGTCTGGATGTGGAAATCACAGGAGAACCGGCTCCCACAGTGGTTTGGTCCAAAGGAGAGGAGGTGAGGATCTGGCAACAGCAACTGTACAGTAAAATAGAAGTTCCCAAGCTTTTCATAATGCAACCCCCCAATTAACACTGGCATGGGACCCCATTCATTAAACAAGCATTAATAGCAAGGCAGCTTAATGGGGTGTATAGTGGGTTTTCATAGGGGTTAGGAAACAGCCTGACCTCCTCTAAAAAAACTTGTAGCTGCCCATTTTGACAATTCAGACACCATATATATCTTAATATCCATTAATACCCACAGTATCAATACTACAGAAGCTAATGTCAACAGTCTTCCTTATCTCCACTCTTAGAGCTACAGTCATTTAGTGCCAAGGAAAACGAATGGCACTCCTGGATTGGCTGCTTTGTAAATGCCAGCCAATAGTGTGTCAAGTAGCATTATTACAACTTTCAAAGCTGCATTTTATTTTTAAAATATTTTGTGAAAAAAATATTTGAATAAGCTAATTTTCCATAAATAATTTGAAATAACTTTCCAACGAAAAATCTGTGAATAGTGAACAGCGAACAGGCAGAGTTCACTGTAATTACAACACAAATAGCTGTTTTTCTCTGTTTATAAGTACTTCTTAATCTGTTTTAAGAGTTTTGACATGATTTTACAAAGATAATTTTTATTTACTTTGGTTTTAAAGGTAACATCAAGACCATCAAAATTTCAAGTACCCCAGTGGGGTACTGACCCAAACCTTTCTTCTGTATGAAGGGGGAAAAGTTAGTTATTGTTAGTTATTTATCTGTAGTTATTTAGATCTGAAAACTTTTCCCCTTAAATGATTTGAACTTTATATCTGGTGAACTAAAATTATAAACACTTCATAGTCCTTGAATTCCTGTATTTTAGGCAGTTGTAGCCACTGAAGGGCGAGTAAGGGTGGAGTCCAGGAAAGACCTCAGCTGCTTTGTCATTGAGGGTGCCGAGAGAACCGATGAGGGCAACTATACCATCTGTGTCACTAACCCTGTAGGAGAAGATAAAGCTGTGTTGTTTATAAAGATCGTGGGTAAGGGCACATTTGCTCGTTGACTCATAATTATCAACAACTGAGTTTAACAACCAGTGGTTTGGGTATAGGAAAACTAAGCAGTGTGTTGTTTCAGATGTGCCCGATCCCCCTGAGAATGTCAAATGCACCGGAGTAGGTGAGGACTGTGCCACCATTGTTTGGGAGCCTCCTAAATTTGATGGTGGAGCACCAATCAAAGGTAATAAAGTGGGTTTTGTCACCACTGTTTTATAAACGCTACAGAGTGTAGATTTTTAAACACTGAAGAGACGTATCTAAGTTCTGGGTTTTGACTCCAACAGGTTATCTCATGGAAAGAAAAAAGAAAGGCTCCTCCAGATGGACAAAACTCAACTTTGACGTATACGAATCAACTACATACGAAGCCAAGAGGATGATTGAAGGAGTCCTGTATGAAATGAGGGTGTTTGCTGTCAACAGCATCGGCTTGTCTCAGCCAAGTCTGAACTCCAAACCTTTCATGCCCATCGGTAGGTTTCACAACTGTCTTCACTTGATTTTTTTCAGCCTCTACTTGTTGTTCCCTGTGGGTCTCACCCTCCTTTAAGCCGTGTCAGTCACTTACTCTGTCGAGTCTCTCGTTTTGTCACCTTCAGCCCCAACTAGCGAGCCGACACGTCTGACGGTCCACGATGTGACAGACAGCACATGCAGCTTGAGGTGGCTCGCCCCGGAGAAGATCGGAGCTGGTGGTCTGGATGGCTACGTTATCGAATATTGCAAAGAGGGAGGTATGACAGCCCCACACTGTTGGCAAAAGCAGACTTAAAAGAGATTAAAATACCACTCACTGTGATTTACTATGTGCTGCCTTTTGTTGCTGTTGTTAGACACTGAGTGGGTAGCTGCAAACACAGATCTGTGGGAGAAGCAGGGATTTGTGGTGCGTGGCCTCCCTGTGGGAGAGAAGATCAATTTCAGGGTAGTGGCAGTAAACATTGCTGGTCGCAGTCCACCCGCTACTCTGTCACAGCCCGTTACCATCCGCGAGGTTGTTGGTGAGTGAAACAGTTTTAGATGAGAACAAGTAAAAAGGACTTAGCAGAACTTACTAAAGCATGGCAGGGGTTTTAATTCAGAACACTTCAAAGCCAAGCACTCATGAATGTCAAGTTTATATTAATTGTGGGTTTTCTCTTAACCACAAAGGGTCAAAATTATACATACAGAGTCTACATCCTCACTAATATTTGATCAGATGGTATGTAGTAGACTACACCTCATCTTTTTGGGACAACCACCAAGCATCCAGCTCTTCTTGGTTGAATTTTCCCAGCTTGATTGAATTGATTGGTTTAACTGAGGATCTACTTTGACTGGAGAGAAAATTGTCTCCAGTCAAATTGAGACATGTTTGATGGTCAGCTGAGACAAAGATTGATAAAGATTGTCTCTCCCAATGAGAAGAAGTGTGTTAGGAAGAGTCAAGGTAAGGCTTTCAAAGCTAAGAACAGTATTCCAAGTGTCAAGCATGAGGGTGGTAGCAACATACTGGGGGAAACCAGATGGAATTATGAGGGTAGACGAATGCTTCCCAATTCCTTCAACTTCAGCTCAAATCAGTAGCGAGATGGCTACAAGGACACAGTTGGTCGAGTGTTCCTAAAGGTTGATAATCCCAAACACACATTAAAACTAGTTTGCAATAGATAAAACAGAATAGTATTACGTCTTTAGAATGATCAGAACCTGAACCTTATTAAAAATTTATGGAATATGCTAAAAATGTGGGTCAATGTTATAAAACCAAGTAAATAAACTACCAGTTCTAGATTGAAAGGGGTCAAAAAGCCACAGCAGAAGCTTGTTAATGGCTACTAAAAGCATGCAGTTGAAGTGCAACTTGCAAAGATACATTTATCAAAATATTACTGTGGAAGTACGTATATATTTGAACTTGTATGTATAATTTTGACTATCTATAGATGAGAAAAAATCCACAATAAATTCAAAATTATCTGCCCAGTTGTGTTTGGAAATCACCATAGATGTATGTTGTGTAACCACCCCATCCGACAATACATCAAATAATTCAATATAATCATTCAGTCACATGATAAATGAATGTAAGCATCCTAAGGTTGCTGTATACTGTATTTAGAAACCTACTGATGAAAAATTGCCACATAAATTAACAAGGCGGTTTGTGTTTTAACTGGATGTCTGTTTCTGCCTTAGAGCATCCAAAGATCCGTCTTCCACGTGAGCTGAGAACAAAATACATCCGAAGGGTTGGAGACAAGATCAACCTGACCATCCCATTCCAGGTTAGATTCAGGACAAGCTCCAAACATATCATCCAGTATTTCTTTCTGTTTAGAGCAGCACCTCAACAATTATTGGCACTCCCAGTGAAGATATGCACAAAAGGCTTAAAATAAATGGTTGTTATGGAGACTTGCTGAGCCCCCAATGCTACTCTTACCGATATTTCTTTAACAGTGAGCACTGGTTATTTCTTCCTCACAATCCAGCTCACTTTGCGTGCTTGCAGTTTAAACTTGGGTTTTCAAATTCAAATTTTAAAAAACGTAATTTATCCCAAAGGGAAATTAAATGTTTTCATTAATCACATCATCCAAGTATCTTCAAAGAGTTGTTGTGGATGGTGATGCTGTGAGCAGGAAGGATCTCTGCAGTCAGTCTTGCAACAGATCTGAAGAGACCTCTGACTGAAGACTGTTGTTGTATAGTAGTATCATGAGTATCATGAGAATTTCCGGGCAGCTGAGACAATATTCTACAATAATATGTAGAATAACATGGATGGCACCTTCGGTTGTTGGCAAACACTGCTAATCCACTTCATCAGCTTTTGCTGCTCAACTTTAAAACTCTGTCTGGTTGTATAGTTGAAAAGCCAGGAAACATTGGAGTTGGGGAAATGATTGTTGCTGATTATGATAGATCGAAGCGATGGTTTGAACCTCCTCCTTCCCTCTCTTCTCTTTGGTCCTGGTCTGCATCAATAAAGCCTCCTTTTCAACTCCTCTAGGATTTAGGGTCATGTGAGATTACACTCCAGCAATCAAAGATAAATTTATCTTAGGGCTTCTTACATATTTGTATCAGACTAACCTATAACTGTAAAGGCTCCATGTTTATGATCCAATTTGAAAGGTATCCGCTTGTTTGATTATCGTTTTCTTTAATTGATCATCTTATTGCTCACAGGGTAAGCCGCATCCCATTGCAACTTGGTTGAAGGATGGCCAACCGGTTGATCCTAAGATGGTGAACGTCCGTAACACGAATGTGGACAGCATCCTCTTCATACGCTCAGCAGAGAGAGAGCACTCTGGAACATATGAGCTGGTTCTGAAGATCGAGAACATGGAGGACAGAGCCACCATCAGCATCAGGGTTATTGGTAAAGTGGACATAATTCTGATGATGAAAACCAGAAAAATTGAATGAATTAAAGGAAAAATGCTCGAGATTATGTAAAAGTGCTTTTAACAGAACTAAAATAATCCAAACAGAGAAGCCTGGGCCTCCAGTGAATGTGAGGGTGACAGACGTCTGGGGGTTCAATGCCGCACTGGAGTGGGAGCCCCCAAAAGATGACGGCAACAGTGAGGTCACTGGATACACCATCCAGAAAGCTGATATGAAGACTAAGGTAGAAAAAAAATGATCTAATAATCCAAGTGATCAACTTTTTACTTCTTTTGCTAACATATTACATTTCCCCCCACCAGGAATGGTTCACTGTTTATGAACATAACAGACGGACGAACTGCACAGTCTCAGATCTGATCATGGGTAATGAGTACCAGTTCCGAGTCTACAGTGAGAACCTCTGTGGCCTGAGTGAAGAGCCACGGATGAGCAAGAACACGGCCGTCATTGCTAAGACAGGTGACTGTGTGTTTAATATACACCATCAGTCTGTGGAGATGATGTGTGAGCTGTATGTTTATCCTTCCAGTATTTCAAATCCTTAAAACATGGCTTTGTAAATCTATGAACAGAATAAGCAGGGTTCTCTGTAACAATTTTTGTTTTCCCTCAGGTCTGGAGCTCAAACAAGCTGCCTACAAGGAGAAAGACATGGCCTGTGCACCCAAGTTTACTCAGCCCCTGGTGGACAGATCTGTTGTAGCTGGGTACAGCACTGCAATCAGCTGTTCTGTGAGAGGCTTTCCCAAGGTAAACTAGCCTGTTAAAATCGGCTTGCAAAAATATTCATACCCCTTGAACTTTTCAACATTTTGTTACATCACAACCACAAAATTCAAAGTATTTTATTTTATGTGACAGAACAACAAAAAGTAGTGTATAATTGTGAAGTGCTATGGAAAGGATACTTCCTTTGCTCTGATTACCCTAAATAAAATCCAGTGAGACCAAATATCTTCTTAATTGTTATTAGGTGGCTTCTAATAATTAGTAATTAATTACTTTGATTTAATATCACTATTGTTCCAAAATGGCCTCAGAGGTTTGTTAGTAGACAAACAGCAGCTCATTATGCATAGTGGTGACAGCATCATGCTGGAGAGAGGCCATTTCTCATCAGGCACAGGGTTCAGATCAAGGCATATTCACGTGTTAGAAGGGCCCAGTCAAAGTCTGGACTTCAATACAATTAAGAAACTGTGGCAACTGGCTAGACCTGAAAATGAAATTAAGGGCCAGTCTGACTGAGCTTGAGCCATTCTGCAAGGATGAATGGGCAAACATTCAGGCTCAAGATGTATAAAGCTGACATACCCTAATAGATCTGCACTTTGTGCTTACAGTGAAAGGTTTTTGTACAAAGTTTTGACTTAGGAGACTAAAAACAAATGCACACCACATTTTCCAGATTTTGATTTTGTCCAAAACATTTGAAAACCACATTTTTTTTTTCACCACACAATTATTCAATACATTGCTCTGGTCAATCAAAAAAAAAAAAAAAAAAAAAAAAAAAAAAAAAAAAAAAAAAAAAAAAAAAAAAAAATCCCAATAAAGTACACTGCTGATTGTGGGTGTAATGTAAATAAAGAAAGTCTTTGCATACCATAAGCCAATTCATTGAATCTTTGCATTTCATACCTCTTAGCCTAAAATCGTATGGATGAAGAACAGAATGATCATTGGTGAGGATCCCAAGTTTTTGATGCAGAACAACCAAGGAGTGCTGACACTCAACATCCGCAAGCCAAGCACTTTCGACGCAGGGAAATACTGCTGCATGGCGGTCAACGACCTGGGTCAGGATGAAGTGGAGTGCAAGCTGGATGTCCGAGGTATGGACAAATTAGATAGCTGCAGAGGTGGGAGTGGCAAAAATGGTGGGAAAGCTTCTTAATTGCAAAATGGCAATTATTTATTGTCAAGAATATGCTGGCTTTAAGTGTTGTAAATATATTCAAAAGGAAACCCTCACGGAAACTGCTTAGAAATGTAATCTGAATCTTATTACATATTACATACATATTACATATTACAGTTAGAGGTGTTCGGGTGCACGGTCTCATTATAGATGTCACACAAAGGTAGATGCTACAATACATCAGTCACAAGCAATCACCACTTTCACTCAGAAACTAATGTATACATGTTTTTGTTGCTTTTTGCTAACTGCTTATATTAAGCTGCTTGCTAAAGCAGTCCACACCAAACCAATACAATAATGACATGCAGAATGGTGGAAGACCCACCACTGCATTTTGAATCACCAGTGTGCCGAGGCTTACGGTGATACAGCAGACAACGGCAACCTCAAAGGTTGTATAATTATGTGATTTTGGCATACTGTTTGTGGATTTAATCTACATCCTTAATATTGGGCAAATGCTGGCTCACAGTTTGCCATACAAACTGCTGATAATTTATCAAACCACAATAAATGCACCACTAAATGCTAAGTAAATACCACTAGGCTCTTACCTGGTGCCACCTAGTGTTTAAACAGAAGATTTAATTGTTTTTTCGAGAAATGTCATTCCTTTTATTTTGCATGAGGTTAAGGCCAAATAATAGGGCTGGTCAGACAAACTGGACACATTTTTATACATATTTATTTTAGATTTTGCATTCAATTTACCAGTGGACAAAGCTTTTGCATCATTGACCTCTATTTACATTTGTTGTTGTACTGTAAGCATACTGAACCATGACCCAAAAACCAAGGATAAATACAGAATTGTTAGTTAACTTCAATTATGTTTCGTCACACCCCTAATAAAGAACACAAAGTGATAAAAGATCCTTTAAACTGGTAAAAAGCAAGATAAAATAGAGATCCTATTGTTGGCTGGGTCTAGCGGTGCAGAGATCGCTGAGGAAAACTGTCTATATTACCAACAGAATTACATTTATAGTTCCATTTAGAGCAAACTAAGAGATAAAAAGTAATTTTTCACCAAAGATAAAAATATGTTTTTTCTTATCAACCTGTTCTAGATCCTTTTATAACTTCTGATTTTGGTTCTAACCTAAGTCTTTCTGCTCCACAGTTGCCATAGAGACAGAGAACAAATGAGGAGCCAAACAGCAGAGAATGTGAAATCATATGAACCAAGCTGCAAATGAAGAGTGAATGTCACCATGAAGGATACGAGTTATTACAAGTGATTCAAATAAAGTTTATTGGTCTGCTCCACAGTTGGTTTATTTCCCTTTACATCTTACTGTGAATTCTTTCAGTCACATTAACATTCAGACAGATGATTCATAGAAAATACTCCTAAACTTGTCCCAGGTTGTTTAAATACTTAATAGCATCAGTTTGGAAGTATGCTTTTGTTATTTCTGGCACATACGTGGTGGTTCTCTGGACTACACATCCCTGGAGTAGTACGATCTCCGTCTGTGGACAGCCACCCCTATGCTGAACAACAGCGCCACTGCCAGGAGGCCCACTGCCACTGCAAGAGTTGTAATGACACCTGCAAGAGACAACAGTTAATTTTTAGGTGTTAAATATTTCTATAAATACTTTTTTGTTAAATAAGTAGATGAAATGTTCTACATACAGTTTGTAGCCAAAGTATTCATACTCTTTGAACTTTGTCACATTAAACCAAAATATCAGTGTATGTTCATATAAAATTTATGGTATAGACCAAAACAAAGTAGTGCATAATTGTGAAGTGAAAGGAAGGAGATGCATTCCCCACATGTACAGACTGAAAACCTCACCTATTCCTTGCAACACAGCTCAGGTTCAGTCAGATTTGATGGCAGGATCCACATTTTAAATGCCACAGATTCGCAATTGGTCTGAATTTTGAGTGGGTCATTCTATCATATGATTATGCTTTTATTTCAGTCATTCTAGTGTAGCTTTGGCTGTATGTTTAGGGTGGTTGTCTTGCTGGAAGGTGAACCTCCACCCCAGTCTCAGGTCTTCTGCAGCCACTAACAGGTTTTCTTCCAGAATTGTCCTGGAATTAGCTCCATTCATCTTCCCATCAACTCTGACCAGCTTCATTTCCATTCTAAAGAAAAGAGTCATCCCCACAGCACGATGCTGCCACCACCATCTTTCTCCATGGAGATGCTGTTTGTTTACCAAGATTTTCTAATAAACCTCTAAGGCCTTCACAAAACAGCTTCATTTATATAGATATGACATACACATGTGGACTCTGTTTATAAATTAGGTGACTTCGGAGGACAAAAATGATGATTTTCCATCCACTTCACAGTTATGTATTTGTTTGCAAAATATGACAAAATGTGAGCAGTAAAATATTGACTTAATCTGGTTTTAAGCAAGAGAAAATATAAATATGGAAGAAACCTTCCCCCCACCTGTGCTTGACCACCTTCTCCTGAAGCCACACTCAACCTCCCATTCCTCCGGCATCACGTCTTGTACCAGCTCGGTGAACGTGGACAAAGGGCAGGGGTTAAACCCGTTGCACCCCGGCACATGGTTGGGGTAGGGGTTGGACAAGGATTCATTACGGTAATGCAGCTCCACTGAATAGGATCTGGATAATTATTAGAATGAGCACAATAAGATGACACACACTTGTGGGAAGTGTTATGTAAATGGGCTTTGCATTCTGTGCTAATTTGGCCAAAGCGGCGCTGGATAGACGCCCAGCTTCCATCGGATTGAAAAGGAAAATATATTTGAATGGTTCATTCAACTAAAAAGAAGAATGCAATAGCTCAAAATGTGTGTGTATATGTGTGTGTGTGTTTGGATATGACCTAGATACTGTACTTGAATATGCAAATAGCAGAGTGCATGAAGAACAGACTGGAAGGAAGTCATTACCCATCATGCTCTTGGTAGAACTCAAAGAGTTGACAGGCAGCGTAGGGAGGAAGGAGCCCATTGTAGATGTCCAGAGCTGCCTGCAGGGTGATGAGTGTGGAGTCATGCTAGGATAAGTGCAAGCAATAAGGATGTGAGAGGATGTGAAACAGTGGTTTGCGACACAGATAGCGAGTTTGTGTAAGACGTTGAACTTACAGCTGAGTACATAATGAATTTGAGCGTGCTGCCGTGCTCCATGGCATCAGAGAAATTCCTCAGGATGGCATTTAGCAACACCCCTGGTAAATTAACACAGAGTCAACAGTGCAAATTAATTTTCTGCAGACACCAACACAATCCTTTTGACCCCATTGAGCCGCTTCCTCTGGCATTGTCATCTTTGTCCCATTAGCTCATGCGTGCGACTACTCCTCCGGGAGACCCAGTGCTGCACTTCACATTGTTTGAGGCAAAAACAAAGCCTCGGCCAGCAGCCACATAGGATACACAGCACTTTTTCCCCCCTTGTAATATTTATCTCCTAGCTGTGCTGCAGATAAACAGCCAGTAAAGTGAATCCCACCTCCCGAGAGCCTGGCCTTCTCTTTTCGCTTGTGAGTGAGGATGCTGTACGTGACCTCAAAGGATGCTATCCTCCTCAGGGTGTCCAAGACATCATGGGTGGCCCAGCGAGGAAGAGTCAAGTTATGGATCCGCTGTGCATGAAAAGAATATTCATTACCCTGTTATTAATTATGTTACACCAATGCTTGGACATGAAAAAATAAAGAAACAGAGTTTAATTTACTGTGTTACATTGTTTCTGTGATCCCATCTATTTTTAGATTAGAGTAGGAAGATAACATATGCCCATTTTGTAAGTGTGAATGAGCGAGAGCAACCCAGCCCAAAAAGCACCCATGTCATGGTGTTTTAATTGCTATATTTCCATATGTTCTCCTGTTCAACTCTGACTGTATGAAAATTACTCCCATATCCAGAAAATTTTTATTCTGTTTTGCTTCTCTATCTCTGATCTGCAGCTAGGAGTACAAATACAAGTTTCCCTGCAAATTTTCCTTGAATAATTTGAAGTTACATTCAACAGAAAAATCCATGAAAACTGACCTATAAATAAGGAGGGGTCTACTGTATACACCCACTAATAGTATTCATACAAATTTTAATATTTTAACATTTTGCCATGATTTGACTACATCAAATTTGATGTATTTGGGGGGATTTTCTTCAGAGCTGCACAGAGCAGTGGATATTTGTATAGTAAAATTAAAAGTTCTAGCAGTTTTAAGCTGCTTTCATTTTTCCACAGCATGATGCTGCCACTACAAAATTCTGCCTGCTAGGCCTGTGGTTGCACCATATTGTTTACATTTTTGAATGAGGGATTTAAATCCCCCATGAGATGTTTAAAGCTTGAGATAGCAGATGAGTAAAAGGGGGCTTAAAATTGATACACGCAGAGATTTTTATTTGTAAAGGGTATCATTTTTCTTCCACTTCACAGTTGCACACAACTTTGTGCTGGTTAGTTGCATGAAATCCCAATTAAATTTAATTTAACTTAATTTTGATTTTAAAAACCTTACATGACATGACATGCTTTATGTAGGTTGCTGTGGAACAAACCTGACAGGTGAGGGTGTCGTAAACCCTCCAAATTTTTTTCCCAACCAGTCTGGACACGGGGTAGCCGGTGTGGTTAGAAAGCTCCTCCACAAAGTTCTGGAAGACAAACAGAAGGATTAGGATCAGGGTTTTCTCAAATCCACTGCGGGTCAAAATTATACATACAAGCACAAATATACACATACACCGCCACTAAAATTGGGTTAAATGTTACTGAGTGAATTGCACCTCGTCTACATGCTTTTCAAGCCATTATCTGAGATATTTCTGGCTGCATATCTGACCACAGTTTGCGATATAATGGTCATTGTTCAGCTTGAACAGCTGGTAGTATCTGAGTTTCCACCATCTAACCCAAACTGTCCCTCTTAGATGAAAGACAATTGGTTTGTATATTTAAGAACAAAACTGGTGTCAGTGTCCACATTTAAGCCAGCTTTGTATCATCTGGGGATCCCGACCAAGAAAGAAGCATCTGGTTTAAAACTGACACCTTCAACCGCCACTGAAATTTGCAGCTAAACTATAAACAAGCCAAACATCTTTCGCAAAAAAGTTTTATGATCAGACAAGAAATGATTGAGGTGTTTGGCCACAATGACAAAAATTATGTTTGACAGAGCCAAGGTAAGACATCAAAACCTATAAACACTGTGTCAACTGTCAAATATGGTGGTGGTTCTTCAGTTTCTCCTTGAATCAAAAGGCAGGTAGTTGAAACTTGTATATATTTGGGTGTTTCAACAGGGAAATGCTCTCAAACACACATTCACTGGTTTTGAAATGGATAAAACAGATGAAAGTGATGGTCCCCCAAGCTCAGCCAAGTTGAAAATGTATTGCCTAAGCTTAAAAGTTAGGCCTGTACTGGGACGTCGCAAGGAGAATCTGAACAGTGGTCAGATATGCAGCCAGAATCACAGCAGCAGCTTGTTGATGGCTGCTAAAAGCTACATTTAGACATTTATCCAAATATTAATGGTGGTGTATGTGTGACAGGGAAAAAGTCACAATAAATTCAAAGTAATAGTGAAATAAATCATTAAAAGCCCCAAATTAATTTGCCTTTCAATGATGAGTGAATGTAAACTTTTAACCCCATTAATATTGAGTTTCTTTTCTTCTAAATCTAGTTTGTTTCAAATGTTTACATAGTTGATCAATTTTACCCTTCTGAATTTTGTAAATGACTTTTTTTTTTCATTTATGCATGTTTCTATCACCTTTATTTGTTTCTGTGAATCATATTATATGAAATGTGCTTGTTCTAAAAAGAATAAGCTTGGCTATGTGACATGTCTCCACCCGATTCTTGCATATACCTTGCAGGTACAGCAGAGGGTGTTCAAATTTTACGCGAGCCGCCCTGGCCTGCTCTCCAGCACCTCCTTAGCAAGCAGCGCATGGGACTCGGTTTAATTAAAACTGTTTCATTGTAATTCCTTATCTAATTTAATCCAACCGTTAATTAGTGTCTCTGAGAATGTGAGAGAAATTGCACTGTGCAGCTTTTTGAAGGCACTGGAGTCACCGTGCCTGAGAAAATCAGTGAGAGGACACGATGTCTGGTGCATAACTAACACGTCCACTGGAAGTGCTGATTGTGTTGGCAGCAGCTTCTCTGAACTACATGTATTTTAGCAAAAATGCGCAATTTTGTTAGTTCGTTTACATATCACGTTCCATAAAAGCAGCCAAAATTACAAAAATAGTATTTAACAGTAAATCCAGCAAGATTCTGCAAATCTGATATGAAATTAATGAGCGATAAACAAGGTTTCACAAGTTCACGGGGACATGGCTCAAGGAAAGTGATGACGAACACAGAAACAAAAGGCGACAACCTTTTTAAGGTGAAACCACACTATGTAAATAAGCTGATATATAAACTTATTTAGATAGGCTACTGCCTGTACATGACTCCTTTCAATCCAGGTTACATAAGTAGCTACATATCTTTGCTGCAGGGCAAAATTCAAAAGATGTGAAATAAATGCCTTCTGTTTTAATGCTGAGGTTCATGGCAGCTAGCTGGGATGCAATGCTAATGCTAACTTCAATGTAACCAGGAGCAACAATTAGAGATTCAGATTCAGCTTTGTTTGCTTTTATTTTCTCCCTCCTTTAAACTGACAGTACAACAGATGCTAAGGATATTAATGGGTAATTTAGCGCTCCACCCAGGGTGCTACTTCCTGAGGGGTATCATGCACTAGAAAACAAAAAGGTTTGTCTGCTGCAACCCAAACAGGCCTTCTATTGTTTATTTGTGCATCTTGTAAGTGGAGGAAAAAGGAAATCCCCTTTACCGCTTCAAGATAAAACAACTGTATGCAGTGGTTGGCTAATGAGGCTAAAGATGGTGTTGATATCCTGCTTCACAGAGTAGTCAGTACTAGAATCTGTTACTGTGCTTTGTAATGAGTCTGAACTGAATATGAACATCCTTAGAGACGTATACTGAGCAGAGGGTTTTGAAACACAGTTAGAGATTCTATTTGTGAAATCACATGAAAAAGAGCATTTTCAATGCTTTCTTAGAAATAGAACACTTAAATATAGCATGAAAAGCACAATATATGGACTGTGTAAATATGGATTGATAGTGATAAAAGATGCTTCGAAACAAATGTTGTAATTTGTGAAGTCTTTATTTCTAAAAAAAAATGTAATTAAAAAAAATGATTAAAATCACTATTGTCTTTCTTTTTCTGTTTTGACTGTGCCTTGTGAAAGTATTCAAACTCCCTGATGTTTTTCCACATTTGTTCCCATTAACACCATCAACATCAAAGTATTTTATTGAGATTTTTTGTCGATGGATGGATGGATGGATAGATAGATAGATATTGTAATTTTGTGAATGGTTGTGATTTTGGTTCTATATGGGGTAGAAGGAGGTGCTCCCCCAGGTGGAATTTACGTAGGTGGAATTGGGGTCCATCCTACCTGGTGAGCCCGGAGGAACCTCTGGTAGGGGGCGCTCTCAAAGGTCTCCGTCATCAAAGCTCTGAACCTTGGACAGTCTTTGCCTGGAGACTTCAATAGCTTGAACAATAGAGAATGAAAGCATCAAAAAGTCAGACAAATAAAATTGTATTTATTATAAGCTCTGCAAGTCTTCTAAGCATGATTAGATCCTTGCTTTACATTTTAAAACAACAGGACAATGACACAGATGAAGTGAAGCACTGACAACAGTATGAAGCCAGAGACCCGACTAAATTTATGCAGGGTTTGGGTACAGCTGTGCATGGCTGCTGGATGAAAAGGAAATATTTATTTGGCGCAGCAGCCCACCTTATCCTGGGCCCTGGGGACGGTGTGCACTGGAATTGGCTGCCACAGTAACTGGGGCATGATGGGAGGCGGGCGTCTAGTGGGAGGGAACATCCCAGCAAGGCAGGCCTGGGCGCTCATCAGAGTGCGGTCGTAGTCGGTGCTCCGAACATATAGCTGGTGTAAACATGGAGGAAACATGGCGTTAAAGGGAGCAATTCTTGGGCTTTATTTGTTTTGGAAAATGACAAATCTGTAGGACATTAAACCACAACCAGAAATTTTGAGAGATATTTATGTTTATTTGATCGGGGTTCCACCATTCTCCAATAAAACATGAATTCAAATGCACCATCTTTTCTTGGATTTATGTGGGTCAGCTCAGCTATCATCAACAGAAGGAAAAGATTCAAAAAAATGCGGGAAAGGGGAAGGTGGGAGATCCGACTCGTTGTGATCTCCTCTGACACCAGCCTTTGCTCGTCTCTATCCCTTTGTCACTCTGTGTCAGGTTTTTGTACACAGTAAATCCCACTGATAAGCCCGGATGCTTCTGTGACACCAAGAATCCTTCTTTTTCCCCCTGCTTTGTGAAATTAAAGCAGACGTGGCAGCACAGGGGGAAAGCACGGTACAAGCTGACAGCGGCTCAGAGGCAAATTATCCACGACAGGTACTGAGAAGAGTTGGTATTTTCATATTAATTACATGTTACTTTAAAACAGGAGAAGGAGACTAGGAGCAAGGGATGGCTTAGGAGACAATAAGAAGGATAAAATAAGGCAAGAAGAGGCGGTGAGAGAGAATGAACCAGAAATCATGCCCTGATGATGACAGTTTGCTGAGCCTGCAGCCCCACTGAACCTTACATGCTGCCAAGTGTGTACTGTACAAACTGTAGAGCCCAGGGGCTGCCTTATACCCCACGTTTCAGCATATAACAAGGCCATGGCAGTGATATGACCACAACGTGTCTTCCTCATTAAATCACCGCATGTAGGGCAGCCACTGCAGATGGCAATGACATGCAAAACTTGTCCTAAGTAGCAGCAAGACAACATGGGTTCAGATATATGAGGGAATTCAGATAATAGAGCCAGGCAGGAAAAACAAACCAACCAGGGTTTAAATGGATCTGAGGAATCACACACACCTCTTTGTTGTTGTAGTCCTCACCGAGGAAGTTTCCATAGCGCCTGCGTAGATATCTGCCCAGCTCAAAATGCTGCTTCATGCCCAGCTGAAAGGAATACAAACCAATCATTGATTTCCTAAAGAACATGAAGTTTATGTGGAAAACTTACATCTGGAATGGATTTTTTATGACAGACCAACATCAATTAGAGCATAACTGCATAGTTAAAGGAAAATGATTCATGGTTTCAGTCTTTTTTCTAACATAGACCTGAAACCTGTGGTGTACACTTGTATTAAGCCCTATTTAGTCTGATACCCTGAATAAAATCTATGTTTTAAACCAGTGTTTTTCAAGCCTGGTCCACCGGATCCACCATCCTGGTTGCCTTAGGTGTTTCCCTGCCTCCACAAACCTAACAGTACAGTAAACCTTACAGTAAATAATGAGTGATTACCAGGCTTGTGCAGCATTTGATGGCATGCTGAGGAGGCAATGCATTCATTTGATTCTGGTGTGCTGGAGCAGAGAAACATCTAAAACATGAAGAACAGTTGGCCCTGAGGCCCGGGATTAAAAACCACTGTTACAAACTGCCTTTTTAAGTCAGTTAATTAGCAAACAGAGTCCAGCTGTGTGAAATTTATCCTAAATTAAATGCAACTGATCTCTGAAGGTCCTTAGATGTTTGTTACGGAACATTAAAAGGGCAGTGTTATGTAATCTAGAGGCACATGGTGCCGTTTTATAGCACAATCAAGTAATTATGTTACCTTCAGTTATTACAAAAACGTTGTATATACCAAATATGACCTAAAAGAAATTTGACTTCGTAATTTAACGCCTTGAAATTGGGTCTCTGTCTCTTTAAAAACTCCTGCTCTTTCTGAAACTCCACCTTCAGGAAGTCATCTCAACAGTGCTCTTCTATTAACCCTTTAACAACGTTTTTATCAGCGCTGCACTGAGAAGTATCTCATATAATGAACACAGCAGATGCGCAGGTCCACCAGGTGCTTATAATTGCTGCTGGCTGGTCTGAAGGAGCTGAGTGGGATAGTCCCAGAGGATGGGGTGTTCTGTAAGGCGGAAGCTCTGAAGCTTAGAAATTGCTGCTCTGAGGAGGAGCTGCACCCCAAAGACAGAGCTCGGTTCACCCAGGCGTTTTGCACAGCTGAATGGCTGCCACAGGAGATTAAAGGATTTCTCAAATATGCATGAAAGAATCAAGGCAACACTCCAGGTATGTTTTTGATGAGGGAATAATAGTATAACATGATGCAAAGCTCAAAAAAGTCGATTTTACACAATAAGAGAACAAACAGCATCATGAAGACCAAGACACACAGCAAACATGCCAGGAAAGAGGATGGACCAACTGCAGACCTACCAAGACATGGACGTCCAACTAAGCCAACAGGCTGACCAAGGAGAGTGATAATCAGAAAAGTGCCCAAGAGGTCAATGGTAACTCTGGTGGAGCTGCAGAGATCCACAGCTCAGATGGAAGAATCTGCAGCGGGAAGACTATTAGTCATCCTCCCGACAATCTAATTTCAAAAATTGCAAGCAGGAAAATTTTGAGGCTGCAAAGGTGGTATAAGATCACAGCAGGGTAAATACCCCAAACATCCAACCAGAGCTGTATTGAATTTAATCAAAGCACACTCAGGTGATGGAATCGCCTAGTCAAGACTTGGAAGTTGCTGTTCACAGACGCTCTCAAACACATCTGGCTGAGGTTCAGCTAGTTTGCAAAGAAGAAAAGGCAAAACCTTCAATCTCTAGATCTGCAAAACTGATAGAGACATATTCCAAAAGAATTACAGCTGTGGTTACAGTCAAAGGGCATTCTACAAATTATTGACTCAGGGGTTTAGTACACATGTATCCCACTCATTCATATGGTTATTTGACAACAATCTTAAAACTTTCCCTCTTAAAATTATGCACTGCTTTGTGTTTTTTGTCACATTTAATTACAATAAAACATAAAAGTTTGTGACTTAGGGAGTATAAAACCTCCTTCAAGGCGTATTAATTTCCTATATTAGTTTGTTTGAAACCAATCATACAGTATAAAGTTATAATATACAATAGTTTTTGAATGCTACTGTTCCTGTTAATCTATAAGTAGGTCGGTAATTTGTCGTCATTTAACTTTTTATGGATGGATTTAAATTTTGACACCTGTGTCAGAGTGAGATACTGAACATTAAAGCATTTAAAAATAGAAAAACACATGAAAACATAATAGATATTTCAGAAAGTATGCGGGAATAATAGTAGGTTTGTTAATGTTTAATCATTTGTCTGTCTGCTTGTGCAGAACTGCTCAGTTGAATTTTATCAAACTGACTGTGAAATGGAGCATAGTTAAAGGGAAACCCGTGAAATTTTAACAGTAACATTAAAGTTGCAAATGATGACTACGGGTTTTGTAAATGATGATTTTGCTTCCTATTTGTTTAAGAAATTAAATATTAGTAGATTTTTGTTTGATTGTTTTGTATTTATGTTCTACTTTTAGTCATACAGCTTCAACATGCCACTTTGTCCAATAAAGTGCATTTTTACAATCTCAACTAGACTGCGGATGGTTTCTAGAATCAAGGTAAAAGTAAAACATTTTCGCTGTGAAAACCACAAAAAATGTCAAACACATTATTAAAAGGTTTTATTAAAAGAGTTTTCTGAAATGTTTGAAGGACAGATCAACACAGAGTAACGTAGCTGTTGCTGCACACTGCCAGGTCAGTTGGCTGAAAGAAGGCCACTTGACTCTGTTTGGAGTTATTTCCTGTTGAGAAACCTTAACAGTCCTAACATGAAAACTAAAGTAGTACCAATAGTTAACAATGTAATGCTGTTTATAATTAGAGTGGGGGAAGCTGCAACTAGGGCACAGTCTGATTAAATAACCACCTGATACCAGCTTGTTTCCCTCAGTGTTATAACACCAGGAATTCAAAAGAGCTAAACAGCAAAAAGGCAACAAGTATGTTTATTTGAAAACTAGTACAACATTTTTGTGCTAATATAATGTTTTTCTTAAATGTATGTATGAGTATCAGGCTCAAAATTAGAATAAAATAGAATCAAATTTGTCTCTTTATTTGTCCCTCTATCAGGAAATTCAGGTTTATCAGCAGCAAAGTCAAATTGAAACAAATAGGTCACAGAAAACAGAAAAATAATACCAGTTTAAATAAAATATTTTTTTAAAGATTATTACCAAAAAAAAATAGTTAATGTTCCAAATACAATTATTAATTTACCAGAATTAATGTTGGCTTTTTTTTAGTATCAGTTGGAATAATTACAATGTGTCTGTTTTAAATAAGTTACTTTTTGAAGCTTTCTATGCTAACATCACATGATGTAAAACTGAGCTACTTTAACTCAAGGTTATCATTCTGTGAGAATCTCATACCAGCCCTCACCTGTTCTGTTGTCTGTTGTTGTGATTTTTTTCCTAATGGTTACTGTACTTACCCTTTCATCGTCCTAAAAACTAAAAGTTTTGTTGTGGTTGTAGTACACTTGAAAGAAACATGTACCTCAGTGAGCTGTCCGAAGCCCTGAGCCCACACTTCCTCCCCATGTGGATCCCTGGGGTATGACTCAATAGGCGATCGATCACCGTGTCGGAACACCTTAAAAGTCAGAACAGATTATGTTGCATGAATTCAAGTCAAGTCAAGTTTATTTGTATAGCACATTTCAGCAGCAAGGTAGTTCAAAGAGCTTTACATCGTGCTGCTGCCCTTGTGCTCATCACAGCCTTTAGTTAAGGGAGCAATTCTCTCTAAGACAGGAGTCATAAATAGAAACTCGTAATTGTAAACAGATCAGCTCAGATTTAAGGCACATGCCAACGAGTCATAGTGTTATTAACATGAAGACTCACATTTAACTATATGATGAAAACATTAGATTCGCTCCTTTTCACATGACCTCATTTTTTAAAAAATAAAGTGATGGTAAGCCTCAAATAAAAATCACCTGAACCTGCAGGATTGGCAAAAATTAATTCATTTAAAAGCAGAAAAATAATTTTAACTGTCAGACTGAATGTAAAAAGTAATATCCTGTGCTGCTTACTACATTCAGTCAGTAACTGCACATACAAGTTATATATTCTGTGACAAGGTCATGTATGATCTCACAGGTTCAAGTGTAAATCCATTAAAGAAATGCACAATTTACAGTAAAACCTCTAATAAAGCTTTGCCTGCATATTCTCCTCCATCTCTCAGAGTGGGTTTCTGCAGCCTGCTGTCCCGTGCCACCCTTTGTGCTTTTGTCAGTCCACCTTCATGTACTTTCGAGCATGTTTACATGGCTTTGCTTTTACTGGGGAAGTGGTGGGGAAGTAGGACATAGGTATTTTATTTACTGGACATGCTTTTCATGTCGATGTGCTTGTTTCTCAGTTGGTGTCTTGCAGTGCAACTCAACTAAACCTCACATGAAGTTTATCGACTAATATATCGCCAGAAATGATCACTCGGATTGCAATTTTGCACACCTGGTGTATTATCTGTCATCGACTAAATAATGTTTTTGCTAATTCTGTATCATTTAACACTGCTTTATTTATTCATTAAAAATGTAAAAGAAAAACTTACTGTTATAATTTTCAAGTTTGAATAAGTATGGAAAGGTTTTTTATTTTTCACTTTTTTTATTCTTTCATTTTCTAAAGGACAAGACTATAATAATGACTGATAAATGTATCTGTTTTATATCAAAATGTATTTGATTATCCAAATCACAACTTGACTTTAATGTTTTTGTCACGGTCCTCTGGTGTTTCGGTTTTGGTTTTCATTTTCTAGTTGTTCATTTATGTTCAGTAGGTTTTGCCATATTAGTTCCTTCCTTTGTGTTTAGTTTCTTATTGTGCTCTGTTTGTTCTTTGGGATTTATTTCTTTTAGATCTAAGTTAGTCTTTTCCCTTTGGTTTGTAGTTCCTTTCGAGTGTTAATTCAGCCCCCGTTGTGTTAATCAGTCTCTTTCCCTCAGTTTTCATGCCTTCCCTCTGTAACAGCTGTTCAACGTCTCCTCTGATACATATCATCTGGTTCCCTCGTCATTTCCCAAACCTGCCTTGGTTTTTAAGCCTCTGGTTTTTGTTTTCTTTATTCTCTGTTACTCTCACACTGGTTCCATGTTCTGTTTCCTTTGTGACAGCTCTGAAAGTCTTTTTTTTACATTATAAAAAACTCTTCACCTTTCTGCCTCTGATTCTGCCTGGATTTAGGTCCAACAAGAAACCAAACATGACAGTTTTACCCTTCAGTGCTTTGGTTGTTGACTTACAAATCAAAAGCACAGTCACTTCAAATTTTTAAAATGGGCTATTTTTCACTTTTTTGCTCTCTGGAAACTTTAACTTGAGGTTGAATTGGATCTTTGGTTCTTAAACTATAGTATAGCTACCTACTATAGGAATAGTAGCTGAATCTTAGTATCTGTTTGCTTCACAAATCATGGAAAAAAACACAATGCTGAAATTTGCCAATTTTGCTTTTTAACTTTTTTTTGCTATCTGGGCTAACTCATATCTCTTCAACTTAAATAAAGGACCTGAGTACATACAGTACAGTCTTTTAACTGGTAACTTTGAATAATGAAAAACAAAATAATAGGATAAAAGAAGGAAAACTAGCCATTTTAGTGTTTTTTAGTGTTTGCCTTTTAAAATGTTAATATTTTGTTCTTAAGTGTCCAGAAAGTTAGAAAAACTGCAGGAAAAAGCTAAACATGTTTTACATTTTGAAATGATTGTTTTGAAGTTACCTCATAGTTCTAGTCCCAGAGGTACTCAGAAAAAAAACACTCATTATAATGGATTTTCATTTATAAATGAAGAAAAAAAATGAAATCTAATGATATCTCAGACAAGGAAAATGTGATATTATAGTACTAATAAAAGGTATTTAACATGTGGGAATTTGCTTTTCAACACTTAATAAAACAGATTTGGAACATTTGTTATTTTTCTTTTGCATTTAAGTGCAAGAATTTTAACGACTTTGTACCTTTAAACATTTTTAAAAAACCTCCTTAGGGAATGTTTTCTATTAGCAGATTATGATTTGTACTTTTTTGTGCTATGTTATGACAAGTTGTCAAGTGCTTTTTTGCATATTTTAAGTGGCTTATAAATTGTATTCAGACCTCTTGAAGTTCTTCTTTTGTTGTGTTATTACAATAATAAACTTCATTGTACTGCATTTTGGGGGGGGGGGTTACATATTGGCTCAGCACAGAGGAGAGCATGACTGTGAAATGAAGGGAAAATGATGCATTTTAGAAATAAGAATCAGAAAGTGTGCCCCTGATCACCCTAAATAAATTCCTCCAAACCCGTTTAGATCACCTGTAGAGTGAGTCCGCCTGTGTGTAATTCAGGCTCAGAATAAATACAGTTGTTTGCATGAAAATTTGCAAGTTTCTATACAATAAGAACCAGTAATAATATAGGTTATACTGTATATAATAACCTAAAGATAGCCCTCCTGTCAACTTACATGAAGCTATTACATTTTTTCAGATATTTTAGGGGGGTTGTTTGAATATTCCAATAAAGGTAACATGATTACATATGAGTTAAGTAACAAAGCTAACAAAATATTCATAAAAATATAATGTGCCAACATTTTAAAATCTGTCTACTGCTTGAAAAGGATACATGACTGTTTTTGTGTGTAACAACTCCTTAAGTAATTCAACTGTGTGCTGAAGTGTTACATAAAGAGGTTTATGAACAAAGCTGCAGTGTCTGAGAGAGATATGCTTGCCGCTGTCTGAGGCTAGGCTCAAAGTAATCCTTTGTGATAAAAGTGTAAATAAAATAATACTCACTGGGCAGAAAACGGCAGTGTAATCAGCAACAATGCGAATCAAAGCAGGCTGTCAGATTATGTTAAAATCATGGCGTACAACAAACAAATGCTATCAGTAGCACTATGCAAACATCTTGTGTGATGTATTACACGAGAAAGGGGGGGGGAAACATATATCATGACTGAGGATGTGAATGCATGGAAAAAGGGGTTTCACTTACAGCAACAACAAACTTCAGCTGCCGGGACTCAGTCAAGCAGATGCAGGAAAGGAGGAAGAAACATCCCAAAGTCGTCTGCAACTTCGACATCTTGTTGACCTGTGAGACCCTGCTTCTTTTAAAAAACTTCCCCTGTGAATGTAAAAAAAAAAAAAGTTATCGCTCTATTATGGAGCTAATCCACCATTATACTTGTGCAATATTCACAAAACACAGCTTTTTGAAAATTTGCTATATAGTAATGTAGGACTAAAGAATACATGCTTCAAAACATAAAGCTTTCTAAATTTAAATTCTTATCTGTGCTTACCTTAAACACACATCTTGCTGTTTTAGTCAAACACTTCACAGAGCGGTTTCTGTGCATCCCACATCTTCTACATCAGGCCTACAGACTGTCATTAAGCTCTTGTTTTGTTGAAGTTAAGCAGAGTTTTTATAGTCCTCCTACCTGACCTCATTTCACCGTCCCTCCTTCATCAGAACTTTCCGCTCCTATTATCCGACATCGTAAAATCTTGTTCAGATCACTGTCCCTGCCAACTCTCCGCTGTGTCTTCTGTGTCTATGACCTTAAAGGAACTTTGACAGATTTAAGTCAGAGTTTGATCTTAAGAGAGCAAGTTTGGCCCCTCAGAATATGGACTCTAAAAGCTAAGTTACATGTTCTCAGTGGTGCTCTGTGTTTACACCTCAAAGACAAAGAAATGAAGAAAATGCTGATGTATGCACCTGACTTCACCAATTGTATTCTGTTGAATATAAACACACATGTACGCCTGGCCACAAATACTCATTAAAATCATCTGTCATCTGCTGTGGGTTTGCCCAAAATTACAGGGCCTGGGGTGTTTTCCCTTACTTAGCATGCATTTAAGTATGTGTTGGTATCAAAGCAGCTTTGTGGGATAATACAATGGGATTACTGAGTGTGAAGATATAAAACCAAACAGTGTTGATGTCATGTTTATATCTGTAAGATAGGCAGGATCAAGTCATAGAAAATATGGGTAGATGGCTTGTCAGACAGCAACAGAAATTATTTAATTAAAAAATATGAAAATGAAACAAAATATGAGCTAAAGTCACTCCACAAAGGCCGGGATCCTGCATGTTTTCGTTCTCTTCCTGGTTCAACACACCTGGATTAAATAATGGCTCCTTAGCTTTGCAGAACACAGATATGCTGAGGAGGTAGTTACTACCATCAGGGAGAGAAATGAAACATACAGGATGCTGGCCCTCAAGGACCAACTTTGGACACCACTGAGCTAGCTTCTACGATGCTGGATCTTTTGCAGCTTTGATCTAGTGACTGCTTTAACAGAAACTAATTGTGGAACTTACCTTAGGCAGGGGGAGTTTACACCTACGGATCCGATGAAGTTCTCGAAGACAACCTGAAGTCAGAACTTAGCAGACACCCTTGATAGCTCCATGCTATACCTGTGAGAACACCATATTACAAGAGCCAAACTTTGCAGTTAAAGTTTACTTTTTAAATAATTATAACATTTGTATAATACTTTTGTCTTCCTTGCGAGAAGAATAACATTTCACATTATTTCTGGGGGTGTTTTAGCAACTAATTTGAGAAAGTGTTCTGTCCAGTTGTTTTACAGTGGACCCCTAGGATTCGCGGGCTTTAGGGACCACCACAAATAGCTGAAATCTGTGAATACTTTGGGCCAACTCTTCTTTGCAGAGTTGGTTTTATTCATCATTGGAGGGAGTCTGAGCATGAACGGGATTATTAAAGTGATGTCACAGCATCTTAACCAGCTTTCAATCACACTACCAACACCATGTTTGACTGTCAGTATAATGTACTTTTTCTGAAATGCTTTGTTAGTTTTCTATCAGAGGACACTCACCTTCCAAAGAATTCAGTGTTGCCTCTTCAGTCCACAGACGCCTTAAAGATCATCAAGATGTTTTTGGTCATATTTAGAGACGTCTTTATCCTCTTCATGGTCAGAGATGGTTTTGTCCTTAAAATTCTCCCAGGCAGCCATTTTTGCCCATTCTCTGTCTTATCGTTGAACTGTGACCTTAACTAAGACAAGTGATGCCTACAGCGCTTTAGATGTTTTTCTTGGCTTTTTTGCAACCTCTTTGATGAGTCAACAGTTTGCTCTTGGAGTAATTTTAGAAGGCATCTTAGAACCAGCTGAGCGTTTTTTAAACTCCACAGCCTACCCAAGTATTGTTGTTGACCATGTGGATCCCTTTATAACCACAGTGTACTCATCTGTTGGTTTCTTGAACACAACATTAAGTTTGCTGTACTCCACAGCCACAAGACCTCCGTAACACCTTTAGAATATGGTGGAACAAGAGACTTGAATCATGGATGTGTATGTTACTGTCATTTTATTATGGCCCAAAATCTCTTAGGAATGTTTCTGATACTTTATTGAGTCTTTGTTATGATGAACTGAGGCATATCTGAAAGCAAAGGTGGATCTGAGCAGGAAATAGCCAAGGTGTGCCTTATACCATGGCCCTTTACTTTCCACTACTGTTGAGATCTCACTATGTCCATCTGTTTGACTATTTTTCTCTCTGTCGCAGCAGTGCACAGTAATCCCCTCGCTGGCAAGTACACACACAAAAACGTGGTAGGTGACACTGGTTAGCCTTGCAAAGCCAAACACCGGTACCACTGGGTCAGTGAGTCCACCTGCACCCATCCAGGAGGCAACATATACATGCACACACAAACACGCTGTCTGACCAGTTTCCCCATATGCTACTTGGAGACACGCAACTAAATCATATTATAGGCGCAAAAAAAATTCATACACACAAGTTCACTGAAGGGTCACAAAACATGCGTGCTCCTCTTTCACTGTTTGACAGTCGATACACACACACACGTCAAAAGCACATCCGTCTTTTTTCCTTCCTGTCCCTCAAGCGGCTGTTGTGTTTATGTTTGTTTTTGATCATGGATAAAATAATTGTAGTCATTTCAAGACGGTTGTCATGGCGACCCAGAGGTTGATGCATGTTGACGGAGAGACTGAAAGCGGGAGATAAGATGTGGGCAGAGATGTGTGTGTTTGTGTGTGACGGTTGGGGCCGACACATGTGCCTCTCTCCACATGCGATGAATGGAAGACGAGCGGCAGCAAAGGGCCCCAAAAAGAATGCGGCCCGGGATCAGACATGAACTGTTATGAGTGCTGAGGAGGTGGGGATGAGAGAGGAGGGGGAAGTGGGGGAGCTGTGGGGGGTGCTATTTTAGTCTGGGTGTTGTCATGGAAACTGCAGCCTCACTACAAATGGAGACATCCAGAAACGCGTGGATCACCGAACAAATGATGTGCGTAAAGGCTCGGCGTGAAGCTAAGCCATGCCGTGCGACAATGTGCCATCTCAGTCGAAACACACACACACACACACACACACACACACACACACACACACACACACATAAGGAGCATGACAACTGTGGCGTCTTCTTCATCGCAGGGACAGAATATCAATGCGAGGGCGCCCTTTATGTGGGGGGCAGAGCAAGAAGAAGTGGCGCCCATTGGAACCGTCTTTATCAAACTGTCTTTGCTCGCTTCATCCTTTCTCTTTCTCCAGCCACCTTCACCTCTGTTTGTCTACCATCCTTCCTCTCTGCTGCTATCTCCCCCTCTCCAGTGCTCTGAAGGACAGAGGTATTCCCACATTTCTCCGCTGCTATAGCAACACTGCAGCAAGAACAGGAAAGAGAGGACGCATCCAGGCAGGGAGGAGGAGGGGGAGGATGGAGACGTGGTGTGGTGGAGGTTGTGGTGGGAAGGTGGGGATGGAGAAAGAAAGGAGAAGGTGTGTGTGTGTGTGGGGGGGGTAGTAGAAGCAGCCTAAGATGAGATGTGTGAACAATGCTCATCTTAGGCTACCAAACAATCTCATTATCTCCTCATATACATCGTAAGCCATTAGAATAAAGCTGTTTCCCTCGACACAGAAAGATGCAAAGCAGGCCATAAAACTCTGCAAGGAGGACCCTCATGTCCCCTTCTTTCTTATTTTCTATTGTTGTGCTAAACAAGCTGTGCAAAAAGCAGTCATCTCAGCCCAGACTGAAGTGAAAGGTTCTATAGTCATACTCCACATGTGGAAAAAGCATTAACCCTTTTAGGTTCTACAAGTTGAGTATTCTGATGCATGTCAATTGGCGTTAAGTCCTGTTGGTAAGAATATCATCTCTTCATGTCAATACTTTCATGCAAGAGGGGATCAAAAGGTCCTTCTTTGGGACAAAAATAAAGGTGTTGAAAGGGACAGTCTGCCTGTAAGTACACAGGAAGTGCACTCATTTGCTTTTTAGCAAGCATTTTCCCCTGAATTCATACTTATGTACTATCATAATTGGTTTTAAAGTGTACACTGTAAAATCTGCCAGTTAATTTAAATAACTAAATACAAAATAACCATATTCTGGGTTTTTGCTTGTTTCAGGAAGTTAATTTTAAAACCTTTTAAGACTATTTTCAGACAGAGTCCACACATGGGTTTTAAACCAAGGATAAGGAATCCAAAACAGTCTGGGTTTCCATGCAGCTGCAGAAAACAACATCTAACCTGTGGAGCCCAGAGAGGTCCATTTGGTGAGAGTTCATAAGCATTTAGAATAAAGACATAACATGATATCACCAATATATTATTAAAGTCATAATATATTACCTTATAACACACTTTTTCCACCACACTAAACATGACATATGGCCTTTATTGTGCTTTTGGTCAGGAGCAGTTCTGGCCTTGGACCCCTAATAGAGGCCATTTTTGCTCAGTCTCTTTCTTATAGTAGAATCATGAAAACTGACCTGAGGTAAAGGAGGTCTGCAGAGCTTTAGATGTTGTTCTTTGTCCTTTTATGACCCCCTGGTTGAGTTCTAGATCTCCTCCTGTATTAATTTTGGTGTTTTTTTTCTCCATTTGTGGATAATGTGCAATACCCTCATTCACTGCAGTACCAAAGCCTTTGGAATGGTTTGGTAACTCTTTCCAGACTGATAGATGTCAGTGACTTTGCTTTTATCTGTTCTTGAATATCTTTAGTTTGAGGCGTGATGTGTGGCTTTTCAGATCTTTTAGCATACTTCATGTTGTCAACTTTGCATTCTTGCTAATTTGACCCATTATTAATCAGCTCAAGTAATGTCAATATAAAAGTCATTTCTTCAGATTTGATTAGGAATTTAGCAGGAAAGTACCATGAAGCTCCAACAAGCAGAGAAGAGCTGTTTCTCTTCTGCTGACATAAATCATAAGAGCCACATAATTTTTCACTATTTTAGTATTAAAGACACATGCAGGGAGATTTGTTTACCTCTGTGCACATCCAGCATGCATTTCTCTGTTTGGAGCGAGTCGTCAAGCTAAACTGCAGCTTCATATTTCGTCCCTGTAATGACTCGTGCCAGAGCTGAAACTATGATTGCCACTAAAGCATCGAGAAGATAAGTGGGGTAAAAGTCTCTGCATAATTCATGGTGCCATTAAAAGCAAAAAGTGCCACAACATTTACCAGGCAAAAGTAAAAACATTACCTCCCATCTGCAGTTATGGTAAATCGATACTCAAGTAAGTGTAATAATCTAATAAAAACATGAGTGCAGAGCCTGAAGAGTGCGTCGTGTGTAGGAGGGGATGCACTGGGGAACAATTTGCTACATACCTCCTTCCAGTAAATACATGGGAAGTGTCTGTTTGTTATGTTGGCTGCAAAGGAAATATTAATAGGAAAGTAATTACCTTAAATAACTGAAGTACTTTAGGCCAAACACTTTCTTTGCATATCTGTGAGCAGCACTTCCTTTGGCACACAAATTATAAAACTATATAACTCCTCCCACTAATTGTTACTTTCAGTTGCAGGTTATTTAAGGTTTTTGCTTGGATTCAGCATCAGAGGAAGTGTTTTAGTCTTAATACAGGAAGAAAGTTTGTTGAATGTTGGCAAAAAAGTAGCCTTTTTAGTAAGTTTTCAAACTTTCAGAGTGACTTTAGCCTGTTACATATTGATATCCATCCATCCTTTGTCTATACCTGCTATCCTTTCACAGTCGTGGGGAAAGAGGTAGCATACACCCTGAACAGGCCACCAGTCCATCACAGGACAACCAACTGCACACTCATACCAAAGTAGGTTAATTTAGAGAGACCAACTAGCCCAACTGTCAAGTTCCTGGAAGCCAGAGTACCTGGAGAGAACCTATGCATGCATTGGGAGAACGTACAAACCCCATATAGAAAGGCCCCAGGCTGGTAATTGAACCCATTACCTTCTTGCTGCATTTGGTAGCAAACAGTGCTACCAAATGTTCTGATGTGAAGCCCCAGATGCAACACAAAGTAAGGTAATGTTAAATGTCTTGATCAAAGCATATTCATGTGTTAGGATGCCCTAGTCAAAGTCCAGACCTAAATCCAACTGAAAATTTGTAAGAAGACTTGAAAACAAATGCTCGCGGAATCTCCACAAGCAAACCAGACTGAGTTTTGAGCTATTTTGCAAATAAGAATGGACAAATATTTTATTCTCTAAAAGCGCAGAGCTGGTGGAGACATGCCCCAAAAGACATCCAGCTGTAATTGCAGCAAAAGATGGATCAACAACAAGCACTGACTCAGAGGAACTAAGTTTAAATGAGCAGATGTTCTTTTTTAAAAATTAAAAGCATATATCATTTTTCTTCAACTGCACATTTATGCTCTACTTTGTGTTTGTTCCCATTAAAATACACTGAAATTCGTGGCTGTGATGGGATAAAATGTGGAAAAAGTTCAAGGCTATCAATAATTCACCAACATAGTAGAATAATGTCTATCCTCCAGAAATAAAAGCCAGCTGGATCACTGTACTGGTCTTAAACTCTCCATGCCAGTTAGTGTTTCTGTGGGAGTTTGGCTTTGATTTAGTTTTGCATCACATCAACAATACCAAGGAGTCTTTACTTTGTTTTCTTCCATGACTGCAGTCTTTGCAGCAGCTTTAAACACCCTATTCTCTTGTTGGTGTTTATCAAAGGAACCTTTAAAGTGTGAGGAAAAAAAAAAACAGAAAAAGGCTTTTGCACTCCTCCCGGTTCCTCGATGCGGCCCCCAGACTGTGACACCTCTGCTTCACAGCAGAGTTTATGTTGTGTCAAGTTCCCCACAGACTCTGCAGTCTGTCTTGGGCCAGAGGAGCCGGGGGAATCCCTGGAGAAACACACAGCTGGGAGGTTTATTGAAACTGATGGCAAAGACAGCGCCGGGAAGAGGAGACGATTGTTCAGGCGCAGTGAAACTGTGGTGAACGACTGTACCACTGCCGAGCGAAGGGAGCCGTGGATCTTCTGGGAGGATGCTGCAGTCAACAAACACAGATCAAGCTCTCTTCCTCAGTTCTACCAAACAGAAAGGTTTTGACACTCCTTGGGGCAGATTTGTGTTAATATGTCCACCTCCAGTGGATTACAGGTCTGTCCTGCAGCAGGGGATAAAACTGGATTTTTTAAAATTCCATGTTTTCTAATTTAACATCAACCAACCATTTCATACTCTGTTCACGGAAAGAACACAAATGCATAAAATGTGTTTGCCTTTTGGCATTTCTCTTTCATTCTTTGTGCATATTAATGCTTTCAGTTCTGCTCCGCACACACTGTTAGTTCACTCACTTATACCAGGACTTCAGCCTTTTTAAACACAGTTAGAAAAGTATGAATTTAAAAGTACAGATTGAGGATTTTTTTAAAGTAAGGTTGGTTCTGTAAGGTTATTTTCAATTATAGTTCTCTTGCCTGTAGAAAAGATGTCAGTGAGTTTGTAGAAAGGTGAACGATAGAAGGCTAATGATAGAAGGCGTTGTATGGTATCCAGTCAAATATCACTATTTGACTGGATACCATACAACGCATTCATCCATTATACCTTCATCCATGCAGGGTTGCAGGCTGGTACCCATCTCCAGCTGTCATTGGGCGATAGGTGGGGTACACCCCGGAGAAGTCACCAGTCCATCACAGAGCCATACAGGACAAACAACCATGCACACACTCACACCTAAGGGCAATCTAGAGAGAGCAAATAACCCGGACTGTGGGAGGAAGCCAGGGTACCTGGAGAGAATCCATGCATGCATAGGGAGAACATGGAAACACCATGCAGAAAGACCCTAGGCTGGGATTTGAACCCAGCACCTTCTTCCTACAAGTCAAAAGTGCTACCACCTGCTCCACTCTGCAGCCCTACTGAAAACATTAAAAACTAAATAAAGCATTTGTTTGTTTGATGCTACTCTTGTGCTTTACAAAAAGACATTTTTAAAATTACTACATTTTCTCATTTTATATGTTTATCTCAGTTTGAAGTAGTCCCAGTGCTTTTTTAAATGCTATTGCTTCCCAGTTCGTGCCACCCTAGGTGTAGAACCATACCATCCATATCAAAAAACACCAGTGCTCCAATATGACATGTTTCTACAACAGGCAAGGGTTCTGTTACTGATGATAACCTCACAGACCTTCGCTTTTAAAAAATCCACATCCCTAGATGTTTTTCTTCAGTTTTATAGTTTATATTCTATATCTTCAGTTTATATTTGCTCCGTAGTGTCTTAAGAAAAACAAAAGGCTGCAAAACACAACTCAAAATGTTTTAAAGGCTTTAGCTTGGATATTTCTCCTTTAGGTTACAGATATAATAGAAAGTGACCATAAACTACTGAAGCTCTCTCAACTATTGCAACTTCAGTGTATACAGGCCTTTAAACACTGTGTCCAAGCTATCTCATGGGTTTTTTGGGGGGTGGGGGTCTCTGGAGACCAGAGTACAAGCCAAGGACAATTACATTCAAGAAAATGACTTCGCACAGTGTCCCCTCAGATATTTCAAAGTCAATCTACCAGCTGTAGGGCCCAAACGTTTTATCTAAACATATTAAATTTATGGTTATAGTCCAATGCTGATGCAATTCTTATGACACAAATCCCTTGAAGTTGTTTTGTAATGCAGCCTCCAAAGTGGACATCTGTGAAAGTGTGCACAGATTTGCCTCACCTCGGGGGTTCAAAATAAGTTAAAATATGGAGCATGATAAAAACATGGGAGAGCGACACAGTGAGGCAAAGCACTCGAGCTCCATTATGTCAGCCTTTTCTCAGAGGAAAGGAGTGGTAATGGGACGCTGGAGAAACCTGGTTCCATCGCCAGATTGCTTTTCCATTCGTCTTCCAAGGGAAGACCTACAGGAGGCAGTGTGTTTGTTTGATTGCATCGAACATCACCTATTTGACACATTCACAACACAGACGAATAATAAAAATAGCTGTGCAGGTTACTGTGCAATTATGCTAATGTAACATGACGGCCCATTTGATCCATTAAAGCAGCTGCCACGCTCTAGTGATTATGGGATGTATTAATGTTTTGCTGATTTTGTTAAAACAATATGAGTTGTTTTTTTTCTGTGACCCCTGTTAATGAGTTACTCTGGTAATCTGTCTTCTGTTAACAAAGATTAGTATGATAATTATCATCCCAACCACAACAAAACAATGTAATTTTTTCAGATTTGTGCTAAAAAGCCACTAAATGTAGATATTTATAGGAAGGAAACCTGTGTTGGTTTGATTTTCTGACAATTTTTTTCAGCCATGTTTGTAGTACTCACTAAGCATCATGTAACAGTATACAGAGCACAGCAAGGTTCGCCTGCCTCTAAAATGTAATACGGTGAGAAAAATTTAATAGGATAAATAATAACAGTATAAAGTATAATAACAGTATAAAGTTTTCATTTTACTAGTAGCAGTAATTTATATGAAGCATCATCGCCATATTTGACCTTGTTAGCTTGTTTCCTGTTTAGTTAGAAGCAATTTTTCTGCAGGATGAAATCACAACAATGAATTAAAGTGGCATATGTTTCTAATAGCTGAATAACTTCTTATGGCTGGCGGAAAATTGAGGCAAGCGGTGAAATAATTAGCCTGTCAGTCACCGATGTGACAGTCACCGAGGTGTGAGGACAACATGTCTTAATTTTGACAGACCTGAAGACGTTACAATAGTCCTCCACAAGCTTTTAACTGGAGGAGTCTCTGATGTGAAGAAAAAAAAAAAAATCCATAAAGACCCTAACTGATGTTACTACCAGATACAGGCAACATCTGGATGTTTTACAGCAAGTAAATCCTTCAGTTGGTTAGAAGAAAGCACTCTTCTATTTCCCTTTTCCCCCAAAACAATTCAATGCAGATTTTTTGAAGATATAATTTTATGAAATAGAACAGCTTACCTTCACAGCAAGTAAAGGTCAGTCCATTTTCTTTTGCAATTTGGTGTTTCAGACACCAAAAACCATTTCAGTAGGTTTTTTCTTCACCAGACCAATCAATATCATCTAAAGCATCCAGTTGAAGTGACGGATGAAGCTGATGGTCTCTAAAGGTCAGTTCTTCATCTGTAACCAGACCCATGCAGTTTGGATGTCCAACATCCAGAAATTAGTTGCCATTCCTGGTGAAGATGTGTACAAAACCTCATAATTAATTCTTCTATTGCAGTTGCATCGTCTCACACTGAATAATTTTGATAAATCAAAACATTTATCCAGTCAGAAAAAAATGAATACCATGTTAAGACATCAGAAAATCATGGCTGCACAATTACTGGCACCCCTGCTGTTAATACTTTGTTCTTACAGAGTCCCGGGTCCTCATCCAGCATTTTTTTAATTCAATTTAAATCTGTGGACTAAGATGAGTGTGAATCTGATTTTGTATTTACAAAATTTAGAGTGTCCATTAAGCTAGCCATTCTAACAAGGTCAGAGTGCATCAGGGGCCTTTGGATGAGAACCAAGCCCACAGCATTACAGATACTCCACCATACTTAACAGTGGGTATAAGGTGCTTTCCACATGCACCTCCTTTGTTTCTCGAATAGTTGGCCATATTTCAGAGGATGTGAAAGCTCATCCGGATTCTGGTGTGGACGAAGCAAGGAGACTCTGGTCTACCTTGAATTACAATTTCTTTAAAATAAATAAATAAAAAATAAAAAAACACCAAAGTAAAAACAAAAACACAAGATCTGCATGATTTTGGTGTTGCACCGGCATTTGTTTTGATTCTGAGCAAACCAGGACAAGGATGAATTTAAAGTTTCGATTTTAGCCAATCAATGAGCCAGATTTTTGGCCTTTTTCCTTCCTGCTCAGCAGTTTTTTCATATTTTTGAGGGCGAGGGAGGTGCAGTCCAGACAGTTTGTTGTGTTAAAGAAATTGTCCAGCATTCTGTGCCTATTGAACCCATGCCCCCCAGGACCGTGCTGATGTGAAAACGCCCCAGTCTCATATGACCCCATGATTCCAGTTAAAATCCCAGTAAAATGTGACAAATTCCACATGCTAACAGTTGTGATGGTTGGACAGATGATCGTTTGTTTTGGTATATTTCCCAAACAATCACCCCATTATGTAGACAGGTTTAAAAATATGTTTGCCTCCTTTATCGTTTTGCTCGTTGTTATCGGTAGTGAGTTAAGTATGGGTCTCTATCCAGCCTAATGGCCAGTGGATGAAATGGCCATTTCATGGCCAGTGTCACTTCATATTTTTTAACCAGCATAACTGAAACTCACAACAAATTACAAGTTTCTACACACACTGATTAAAGTAAAAATGACAAATTATAAAAATACTTTAGTTATATTTATTTTAAAAAGATTGTTAGGGGTGCTACTGATAATTTGGAGAGCATTGCTTATAATGTATTCATTTTAAAAGTTATATTTTTCTCAGTTTTTGTGTGACATTGTTAACGCAATGACAAATGAATTTATTTTAAAGTTTTGTTTGACATCTTTACCAGGGGAATCAAAACATATCTTTTTGTCAGTACATATTTAGATTAAAGTCAAGCTTCTTGATTAAAAGCGATCATACATTTGCTAAGATTCCCTCCTTCTCTGCAACATCACGTATATGGATACAGGCAGCCTGCATTGCTCACATTGTTCTTCCATTGTTAAGAATAATGACCACCACTGTTGTCAGAGATGTTAATGGGTTGTCTCAGATCACCTTAATATCAATACCTTTATCTGAAATATTTAGGTAAATGTACTCCTGACAAACGAAGCCAGACAAGAAGGCCTCTGAAATCCGACATCCGAACCTCCATCAACGGACTGGCCATATGTTGACTCTTTAGCTCTCTTTTGTATTCTTCTCATGTCTCTTTGGGTCAACACTTGAACCCTCCCCACCACCAGATCTATTGGTACGATTACACAGTTACAGGTGCATGTCAGTAAATTAGAACGTCACTGAAAAGTGAATTTATTTCAGTTATTCAATTCAAAAATGAAACTCAGGTTTTATATAGAATCATTCAGTGGGATATATTTTTAGTTTTTGACTCTGCTACTTTTCATGGTAATGGCTTCCAGCTAATGAAAATCAAACATTCAGTTTCTTATCAAATTTGGACATAAGAATCATTAAAAACTTGATATTAAACCCAATATTTGTACTCTCTACTTGGTCTGGGTTTCTTTTGCAGGAATTACTGCATCAGTGCAGCGTGACATGGAAGTGATCGATCTGTGGTTCAGGAAGATGTTCAGGATGGTGAGATGTTCAGGAAGCCCTGTTTGCTTTATTAGCGGCCTGCATTGTTGGCTCAAGACAATATTCCATCGATTTTTTTGATTTGGTTTAGGTCAGATTTGTTTGTTGGCCAATTAAGCATAATGATACCACGGTCATTAAAGCAGGTATTAGTACTTTTGGCAGTATGGGCAGGTTTAAAGTTCGTTTTGAAGGGAAAATAAGCATCTCCATAAAGTTTGTCACCAGCAGGAGGCATGAACTACTCCTAAACCAAGAAAAGATGCCTCTGGGTCAGGAGTGATGCTGCGTTCAGAATGAACGTGTTTCGTGTGTCAAAAAGGCATCCAACGCCTCAAGTTGGACACTTGTGCACTTTAAAGTCAGATACGACGCGCGTCACTCTTGACGTGTGTCGGAAGCAGCCCCTACACTTGACTGCTTCGCATAGATTCTTCCACCTCCTGCACATTTCCTCTGAATAAATACATTAATTCTTCAGCATAAAACTAGTAGTGGCTCAACATTGTGCTGGACAGATTTGGCTAGCTCAAATGGGGGAAAATTTTTACCGTGGTAACAATGTTTTAACCCGAGATCCCAACTCTTTGCTAATCCTCCCCCAGGAAAGGTCCTTTCAATTCCTCTCTCTGTAGTGATAGCTCGACAGAAAATACGCCACTATGTCACATACCAGAGTTTCTCTGATTGGTTGACACTCTGTGTCCAGTGGCAAAAGTTCAGATTTTCCAACTCCAGCGTTTGCCCTGCTGGACGTGCTTGACACGTGTCAAATGCTGGAAACGCTAGAAACGCTAGAAATTCTGAAAACGCTTCCGAACGTGCCGCAGTCGATGCGCCAAACACGCCACAAGACTTCTCGATACCCCTAGACATGCATCCACCATAGACTTTGCATGGAAACTAAATGTCCCTGACGCTCAAATCGCATTCGGTCTGAACGCAGTAAGAGTTAACACCAGGAATGCCATTCTTGTGGTCCTTGTCGAAGACGCGTCGGTGTGGTGTGGCTCTTGAAGCCCTGACACCAAACTCTTAAATAGGTTCAGTTTTACAATCCTCTCAAGGCTGCATTTATCCCTGTTGCTTGAACACAGTTTTCTTCTGGACTTCTTCCTTCCACTCAATTTTCCATTAAAATGTTTAGATACAGTGCTGTGTGAAACATGTATTTCTTTAGCAATGAGCTTTTGTGATTTAGCCCCCTTTGGGAGGTGGGGGGTCAGGGACTGTCTGCTGGACAACTGTCTAATCAGCAATCTTCCCCATGGATCTGTGGGCCACAACATGCTCATTACACATTTGTGTATTAAAATCCTTTTTTGTTGTTGTCAGATAATTTTCACATTTTCTAAAAACAAAATTTGGGGTTTTCATTAGCTGTAAGCCATAATTATCAAAAGCAAGAAATTAATGTTTGCCATATATCACTGTGTGTAATGAATCTATGGATTTTACTTTTTGAACTGACCTACAGAAAAAAATAGCATTCTTGTTGATATTCTGATTTTTTTTTGCACAAGGCCAAAGATATCAAAATCTAACATGAGCAATTAGTTATTTCACAGAAGCAGAAGGGAATTCACAGATTTTTAAAGATATTTTAGAGCAAAGTACACTGGCATTGAAGATGTTTCTTTCATAACCTGTATGGCAGGAAATGCATCACTCATATTAGACATACAAATGTCCCATTTTAGCATCTTCATCATCATCATTATTACTATGACCTTTTATCTCCTGTTACAGTTAGTAAAGTTTTTTTCCAGATAACATAAAAAACTGTAAGCTTATGCTTCTGAAATTACATTGTTAGCTAAAAACACTAAATTCAAGGGAGGGGTGCAAAAAAAGCCACAAATGTAATGGCGGAGCTCTGGATTGAATGGTCACCAGTTCAATTTGAGCTCAATTGCAACAAACATTCAGTTCCTGTTTAAAAATGTAAGTATATATTTTATCAGTATATTTTTTTCTTCACTCTTGCTTTCATTCATAATCATCAGAACAGTAATCTGAAAAAAAATATATTATGGGAGAAGAAAGCTGACTAATTTCAGACTAAACCGCCTTCATAAAAACGTTTATTTTCCAGAACCAGTAGCGTCTGTGACCCATGTATGGGAGAGTGACTAAAAGCCTGTCTGAACAGCGTTACAAAACAGATGGCCCCTATCATTACCAGGGTGACTAATGGCTAAACCACAAAACCATACATTCAATCCAGGTTTAGCACATGAGGAACTGCATAATGTCTCGCTTCTTACTCATGTGGTTGCCATATTGACCCGCCACAACCCAATATATGATTGATTTATTTCACACGTAATGACACATGGCTAGACAACTGTACACATTATATCAAACTAACAAAAATAAAGTAATACATAGTTGAAACGCAAGAAGCGTAAATGGCATTTAACATATGAAAGTTACACTGTAAAAATGTGGATCTTACAATTGTCATACAACCAGACATTATTTATTAATATACTGTACATTTTTCACTCACTCCAATCATCATAATATGGATGCTTAATCCCTTTTCTTAAATGCTGCTGAAGATGTCTAATCATCATCATGGCAGCATTTTTGCTCCATGAGAACAGAGGTCGTATCAAATTCCAGCCTAAAAGCAATCATCCGGCTACTGATCGGATTCAAATAACACATTGTTGATACTTTATTTTTATCCATACAGGCCTTTGCATTGGATTAATTTATCATATTGGTGAAACAGCATTTTTACCATCATTCGATGCTGGCATTTAAGTATCAGAATTTATCAGTTCAAATACCATGTAGCTGGCTTTTACAAAATACATAATACACTCTCAAAACACAAAAAGTTCGTAATGATTATTATTACTGAAACAACAGATGAAAGTTTGTCAAACAGAGATCTGCGTTTGCTGTTCTACAACCTAAATGGTCACGAAAGCCAATTGAAAGATTCACAATGAGTGTTGCAATTGAGCCCTTATGTTTCTGAGAAGTAGCCAAATTTAAAACATAACAAACCTCCACCTGTCACCGCCCCTGATTAATCACAAAGAAGAAACAAACTATACCAGCTTATACATCCGTCCCAAAATATGTCTGCATTGGAGTCTGCAATGATACATATTTAGATGAAAATATATTTATATTATTTGTGGATTTTTCACAGTAGTTTGTACTGCACTGTACCTTTTTGTCCATCTATTATGCCTACATAATTTTCACCTTGAGGGAGTCTGTTGAGTCACTTGAGAGAGTGTGTCTCATGAATTTTTTTTCTTTTTTTTTTTTTTTTGTGGAAGAAAAATGTCTTTTGTATTTTACTCTGAAACATCTCCATTCTGCAGTGTGGTAAGCGCTGTGCGTATCTTTCATCTCTGCTGGCCAACAACAATTGGGGGACTGAATTACTCTGACAGACTAGTTTGTCTCTTTTTCCTACGAGAATACAGCTTGTAGAAACTGCAAAAAACATTTGCTTTGGCACAGATTTACATTGTAGCAATGGTCACTCCTTGATCTCCATGGCCATGGTCATTTCTACAAACACAGTTGGGCCATTGTGGTAATCCTTGGCTCAGTACACCGTCACAGATAAGTCTATGTGTTTGTGTATTGCCGTGTCCGTCTTTCCTCTCTCCTGGTGTAAAGTCAATGCACTCTAGTGTCTTATCATTCCACACGTAATCCCGACATCAATTCCCTCTCTGTCTTTGAGTCCTGCCTGCTCTCCCTCTCTTCACTCACTTTTGTTTTAGATTTGGGTCTCTTGGACGTTTTCCTTGGAGCTCCCCTTGAAGAGTAGCGGCTCCATTTGGGGATTCTGGTTTTGCCCCATGAAACCCTTGATTGATCCGTGTAAGCCCATAGTCGGCATGGGAAGCGACATCGGCAGTGGTGGGGACATGGAGTTGGTGTTGGTGCCATTACCTGATCCAGAGAGCAAATTTGATGTAGAGATTGGGACTGATGTACAAGAGATAGGGTTATCCTGGCCATGCTGGTTCTTGCTGTTGAGAATTCCACCTGGTCCCATCCCCTCGGTGATACTGAGACCCATCACATTGTTGTTGAAATGATGTGTCTTGTAATAATGGTTAAGGGTATCCGTGCGACCAATATTGGGAAGGTTGACTACTTCCGGGTGATGTATTCTTAAGGTTCCCTCGGCACTAGTGCCAGAATTTATCGTTGAACCGCCAGAGATGCCGCTTCCAGCCCCAACTCCAATTTCATCCTCTACGTTGACAATCTCAATTGCTCGGGCAGGTCCATGATGTTTGTGTAGTTGGTGCTGCTTACGGAGTTTGTAGAAGACCACCAGCATCACAGCTGCCATAAAAGTAATGGCAACAAAGCAACCAATGATGATCTTAGTTGTTTTCATTACATCGTCCAGGCCTGGAATGTTAGTTACATCCATAAGAGGCACAGTCACTGCATTTTCAGTAGTTCTGGGTGACAGTGGGGACAGAGTAGATGGTGATATAGTGATGCTGGATAGACCATCTACCCCTCTATGACCAGGCTTAGGGGAGCCAACAAAGGTCTCATTCACATACTGTCTCGCTGAGTTCTTATCATCTCCTGACTCCACCGATTCAACTGTGACAGTGGTGAAATAGCTGTAGCTGTTACTAGGGTCAGAAGCAGATACGTTGAGCACAGCGGTTGCAGTGGTATTTCCTGCAGAGTTGGTTACCATGCAGGTATACTGCCCAGTGTCCTGCACGGTCACATTTGTGAAGTTCAGTGTTCCGTCATGAAGCACTGAGATCCTAACTCGGTATGATCCATGTGTCATCAGGGTGCCATTTGGGGTGAACCAGTTCACAGAGGTCATTGAGGTTCCGGTACGACATTTCAGTTCTGCAGCCATGCCTTCGGTCACATTCAAATCAGTGGGGGGCTCCACAATCACTGGAGCATAGCAGACAAAGTGGGTCTGGTCCAGTTCCCCAATGTACTTCCCTTTCAGGCCTGGCGGGGCATGGCAACGAGCACAACACGTGGTGTTGCTGGGAACTGTTTCTTTAAGCCACCAGCTGAGCCACAGGACGTCACAGTTGCAAACCCAAGGATTATGATTGAGATGTACTCTCTCCAGCTGGTGTAATGGGGTGAACAGATCATGGGGCAGAGAATGCAGAGAATTGTGGGAGAGGTTGAGCTCTTCCAAGTTCTTGAGGTCATCAAAAGCATTACGCTCAATAACAGATACTCTGGAATGCATCAGCCAAAGCTTTCGAAGTGACACCAGTCCCTGAAATGATCCAGGACGGACAATCCCCAACTGATTCCCTGATAACTCCAACTCCTCAAGTCGTACTAGAGGGGTAAGGTTAGGGATGTCCTTTAAGCCACACATGCCAAGATTCAAAAAGCGCAGATTAACCAGACCTTCGAAGGCAGCCTCTGAGATGAAATCCAACTTCCTGAGTTCCCCCAGATCCAGACGTCTTAATGAAGGAACGCGGTTAAAAGCAAAGGCTGGCAGCGTTTCAATGGGGTTGTTTCGTAGCCATAGTTCTCTTAGTTTGCTGAGGTACTCAAAAGCTTGAGTTGGTACCACTGTAAGACGGTTGTCAAAAAGCTCCAATGTGTTGAGGTTAGGGAGGCCATTAAAAGCTCCCACTTCAATCTGCCGGATGTGGTTCTTGGAGAGCTGGAGAATTTCTAGATGCCGCAGGTGCTTGAATGTGTCAGACTTGATCACCTTGTGTAAAAAAAGAAGACAAAAAGGGAAATATTATGGCAACATCAGAATTATAAAATAAAAACCCATTCTTTGATTCTTTAAGTTTTGAAGGTCAAACCATTTTTACCTGAATTGAGTTCTCTTGTAGATTGAGGTATCTTGTGTTTTCTGAAATGTTGTCTGGGATTTGATCCAAACTCTTCCTTGTACAGATGACCCGGCTCGCCTGGTTGGAGCAGGTGCAGGGGTTGGGGCATGGCGGTGCCGCCTCTGTCAGCTGGGGTCCATGGTGGTGAAACCACAACAGGAGCTGGACCAACCAGAGGAGGGGGAAAGGGGTGCAGGGGCTGGTCACCATGACAAGACGCATGGCAACTGAGTCATGACCCACCCCTCGTACTATAATAGTGATTAGTCACCTCCGAAAGGGTAAGTTAAGTGCTTCTCTCGACATTCATGGTTTTATTTGAGTTTTTCTATGCTGAAGAGTCAAAAACTTGA
The DNA here is from genome assembly GCA_014839685.1 of Anableps anableps. Taxonomy (NCBI): domain Eukaryota; kingdom Metazoa; phylum Chordata; class Actinopteri; order Cyprinodontiformes; family Anablepidae; genus Anableps; species Anableps anableps. Next base: position 27,893,670 of record CM026084.1, read on the forward strand.
AATGTAGGATGTTACTCTAACGACTGGCAAGTAAAGCTACCTATTTTACTTTGCTCATACTTTTTTGGGAATCAGACTTGATTTTTCAATATTTCAACGAAAGAAGTCCTGTACTTCTGCTCCCATAACATTTACCAAAGTAGTTTCAATTTAGGGGGTAGAGGTCCTTGAGAAAGCAGCCACTGTGGAAGTTGTTGCTTCTTGCTGTGGGAAGAAGGAGAAACACAGAAAGAAAATAGAGGAAGTAAGTGCACAGAACAGTAGATTTAATATCAGTCTAGATGCAAGTATTTGAAAGGCCAGGCTTAAATCAATACATATTACAATGTCTTTCCGTTTGGCTGATTTGGCTAAGGCTACTAACTGGGCAACTGGTTTGGAGCTATTTTCTTCATATGTTGAACCTAACATAACCTATATGATTTTTTATTTGTTAGAAACTGAAAAAAATATTGACGTGAATTCTAGGTGTATTTATCAAGAACAGATGTGCACAACGTTCAATCCTTATAACAAATAGTGTAGTACTTCAACAAATCAACAAAGCCATAAGAAGAATTTCAGGAGTTTTATTTGAGCTTATTGATAGGGAAGAACTAAATATTTCAGTTTGATAATTAATTTCATATTTTTATCTTCATGCTTTAGATTTGTTTGAACAGTTAAATAGTAAGTAAGGCCCTCTTGCCATGTCAAAAGTCAACTAATTTGAAATGTTAGAACAGGGGTGCCCAAGTTCAGTTCTCAAGAGCTACTGTCCTGCAACTTTTAGATGCATCCCTGCTCCAGCACACCTGAATCAGATGAATGTGTCTCTACCAGGCGTCTGCTAAATTTAGCAATGATTTTTTTAAGAAAAGGTCTTGATTTTTGACTTAAACATGTGAGCCTGGTGTTCAAAATGAGGCAGCTTAAAGGACAAAAATTAAAGCATATAATTGAAAACATGTGGTCTTTAAGCTCATAAAATTCATCTATAAATAATAGTATGTGCAGAAGATAGTCTGGCCAAGGGGAATGGGAAATTTATTGGGGGGCGTTGCCACCTCCAATCCTCCCTTGGAGGTGCCACTGCACACACTCAATCATTGGGCCCAAGTATAGCATTAGAAACTATAAAGCACATGATATCACAATTTTATTAGTTGTATTAGAGAGTAATAACTGATACTTAACATTCTACTTCAATGCACATGCAATGTGCTATACCCAAGTTCTCAAAACATTTATGTCAAACAAACATGAAAATAACAGGTTATGAAAAATTATATAAGTGTAAAATTGTATGAGTATTTAAAAAATATATTTTTTTTAATGGGTGGGGGTGCGTGTTTACAAAGGTCCATTGTATCATTGCCATTTGTGGTTAGAAGAGTGATGAAAACATTTTCAAACAGAAATGGATCAGCAGACATTCTAAATTTAGAAATCCCTTGGCTGTTTGTGCCATAATGATTCAATAGATAAAGTGCTCGTTGTTTACTCAAACACCTCATGCTTGACACTGTGACTTTAATAGTCACACGGCTGAAATGTCTGTGGAAAAAAAAAAAAAAAAAAACATCAACAAGAAGGTATTTGTATCTAACAACTGTTGGCTTTCATCATCTATGTTGTGTTTAAAAGAACCATGTTTGTGACGTTGCTTCTAATTCTTTTAATAAACTGGGGTTCTTTCGTCAGTATCCATACATAGCCAGTTCTCAGCATCTGCTTTCCTGTGCAGCAGCGATGCATTCACTCCTAGGAACACGGTTGCTGTGGCAACCTGCTCACTCACCATCTTGTGTTTTTACTGTCCAGTCGCCCTATTCAACGTTACTGCGTTTAGCCGAGCTTGATGAGGCTTTGCAAAATAGACCAGCAGCACCTATTCAGTCTAAATCACCAGATATTTGCCTTAATTCTTATCTGTTATCATGGAAGATAGAAAAATGAGACTTCTGGTCAGACGCTACGGATACAGACGAGAAGTGCCTCTAAATCGGATCAGTCTGAACCTTGGCCTTCAATAAGAGCAGAGGAAGCAGATCTGGCATCTCTATGAAGTCTGAGGTTGAAGTCAAGATGAGTCATTATTGAAATTATAGTTATCAGAAGTGATAAAGCAGCTTTTACAGAAGCTCATATAGAAAAATGTGACAAAAATAGGCCTTTTCAGATGCTGTGCACATCCCACATCCTCTCTTTGACACACAGAAACATACACCCATCCATAACTAATGCCATTTTTAACGTCACTGTATGAAGCACTATTAGTTTTATTATTAAGGTGGCATTTACATATTTCTCCACCTACTCTGCATTTGGAAAACATGGCTGAATGACAGTAAAATGGTGCAATATCTCTTTAAGATCAAGAGTTCCAGGATGGCGGTTGTATTGTTACAGTGACTCATGGAAGCATCAAAACATCATAAATATTCAACCAGTTACAGAACACCAGTTTTCTCAGGCAGAAATATGTTTTTCCAACAGTGGCAGGGCCAAAAATTAGAAAGGGCTTTCACGGGCAGTAGCCTAGGGACGCTGAGGTTTGGGGTCCCCAATATTTATTTATTTTTAACCAATGGATGTTATGCAAACACTATATATTATACGTTTAAAAAACAACTTATATCAAGTAAGGAGTTTTAAAAGCCAGATTTTCATGTAGATAATCATCATGAAACTCTTTGGAAACGATGTGGTCTTAGCCCCACCTCAACCCCTCAAGCATGTCAACCATAACAGCTAGTTTTGGCCACATGTTCCCTGGTTTTTTAATAACTATTTTACATTGCCATCTATGGAATTGGCATTGTTACTGTGATTGAAGACATTGCCAGAAATGATGCTACGTTTTTAAGGAACTTTTCATGTGGATTTTGATGCATATTTAACAATCATGGCTAGTTTAAACCATCTCTGTACTGTCTATAACGATTTATCCATGCAGGGTACTGGGGGACTGGTGCCTATCTCTGGCTGTGATTAAGGCAATGACCCAGGGTGAGGTACACCCAGGGTGGGGTACACCCTGGGTCATTGCCAGTATATCAAAAAGCCAAACAGGACAAACAACCATGCACATGTGCGCTCACTCCTAAGGGAAATTTAGAGAGACCAATTAACCTAACATGCATGTTTCTTGACTTTGGGAGGAACCTGGAGCACCTGGAGAGAACTCCCACATGCATGGAAAAAAAAACATGTAAACTCCAGGCAGAAAGATCTCAAGATGGGATTCAAACCCAGATTTTTCCTATTGCAAGGCAATGTTTCTAACAACTGTTTCACAGTGTAGCCTTTATCATGCGTAGTTTTCATGGGTAAAAGAAACTTGTGTCAGCAGGGCAACAAGCTTGACTGTAGCCCAAGGGCCCATCATCTGCAAAATCTGGCCCTGTATGTTGAAACATCATTAGAGGCTCAAATCTGGTAGAATTACTTACACTGATGTCACAAAATAAAAACCGTTCCAAAATCCCTCATCAAGAACAGTTTGTATCAGTTTTAATGATAAAATAATACTAAAAATAAAAATATAACAAATCATTTTCTTCACAGAAGGTCATTTAACTGGGTTATCTTTCTGTTTTTTGCAGCAGAAGTCTCTCAACAAAGGGTGAAACTGTGTACATGGACACCTGTTGACTTGACCTCTCATCCTCAAATTTTCCACTACACAACCAGAACATGACAACACAGTGATGTCCTTTATTTTTTAGAACATCACTCGGCAACTCATCCGAGGAGCATTAAATTTTGGCCTTCATCCTCGACCCATGGTGTTTTGTACGGCAGTTTTCTTCCTACTTTCACTCAGATGTATTCCCCTCCTTGGACTTCACTGTTTTTTAACATGTCAAGAGCAGATTGCAACCATGTAGATATTGATTCTTCGATCTGATTCAAAGGCAAGCACTGGGTCGTGAAAAGAGAAATTAGCTCCAAGCTGCTGACCAACTACTCCAAAACCAATCACATCATCACAAGCTTCTAGTTGCACTCAATAAGATCTCCTTAAGGTTTGAAAAGAACCAAATCCTAAAAAGAGCAAAACACAAAGGCTGAGACCTGTACCAGTCACACATCATGTATTTACAAATGATGGAGAAGAGCACAAAGCTGCACAGGTGCAGCAGGGCCAACATCATCTACTGTAACTATGACAACGCTAGATTGATTCAGGACGTGGGAATCGAGGTAGGATGGGGCGCATTTCCATCAGAATCTTAAAAAATTAGAAAAAAAAAAAAAAAAAACATTTTCTCTTGTCTTTTGGTTGATGACAACGTTTTTTGTTTTTTTTTTCCTTCTTACACGTGAGATGTGAAAGATAATCACCCAAAAATAATAACAAAAAGGCATCAACTTCACCGTTTTCTCCTGCAGTCTCAATCCTAATCTGCAATCTCACCTCATCATATAGCCGCCAGCTTGATATCTCCTTACAATAGCACAGAATGGCCTTATTCATCTATGCAGCTGCGCTCACTACACGGCGCACCTTCTCGGGGAACGCAATTGAAATTCTGAATAGGCCTAATTCTCCACATGCTGCATTACAAAATGGCTTGCATCCATTCTCTCTTCGGGGTAATGACAACATGACTGCACCCACTATATAAATATCCCGTGTTAAAAAATAAAAAAGAAGGAGAAATACAGGCCCAGCGCGTGTGTGTATGGGCTTACATAAGGGAGTGTATCATTCTATTACATTAGATGATCAAATCATATGAATTATTTACCAAAAATGTTATGCATCTTAAACCTTTTCGGGTATTTTTCCCAGCTGATGACTGATTTCAGCATCCTTACAGATAAACAACAAGACAGCACAATTACGGCGACCATTTCTGTCCCTTTTCTACCTGTACGTCCAATAAAAGCTTAAAACAGTACATACCTTTAATGTTCGGCGTCTGCATGCGGCGTAATGTCTGCGTTCCCTCTCTCCCTTTCGTGCCCCCTCTGCGATCGTGCCTTTTTCCCCCCCCTCCACAACCTCGCTATCTGTCTCTCCTTGTCTCTCCCCTAAATTGATTCGCTTGTTTCCACGGCTGTGAGCTGGCTCTTGTTCTTGTAAGCTAGATCCGCAGCGCCAACGCAACGCAGGGGGGCTACAGTGCTGGCAGGTTAAAGATGAACACAATCCACACACACGCACAGAACCTAACAGGCGGGAGGGAGCGAGGGAAAAAAAATAGAGAGAGAGAAGAGAGATCAGATTACGGGCCGATGGAGAAAATGATGTTATAATTGTCACATTTAGGGAACGAGGTCGGAGACGAGCGCATCGATGCGTCTTATCCTTGGAGAGGAGCGCAGCGAACGCGACGTTGCCCGCTGGGCAGAGCGCTTTGCGTCCAGCATAAACGGCTCTTTACGTACTTTCCGTATGTTTCCGACTGAATCCCACTAAGGCATAATTTGAGCGGGGATGTGTTGCTGCGTTCGTCTGATGCTTAGAGCATTAATCAAAGAGTATTACGGCTAGAATAATTTTTATTTAACTATGCAGGTTTTGTCTCGCATCCCTACTGCAACATAAGCTCTCTGCATGTAATGAGCAGCTGTATAGTCATATTTATTAATATGACTCAGCAGCACTAAAATATCAGTGGGACACTGAGTCAGTGTGTTTTCTGCAGATAAAATGAGATTTTAGATCGGCCAGTTTTCAGTGTTTATTGTCATCAAAGTCACCAGACGTCTTCAGTAACCATTGTGATTCGGTTCTGGTTGGAGTTTTGCAGGGCATGCAAGTTTCTTTTTCACATTTAGCCACAAACTAAATGTAATTTATTGGGATTTTATGACTAACCAACACAACGTTGTGCATAATTGTGAGATGGAAGAAAAAAAACAATACATTGTTTTCATATTTTCAGAAAACCGTCATTCATTTGTATTCACCCCCTTTACTCTAAAAGCACTAAACAGAATTCAGTACAATCAACTAGTTTAAGATGATAGCTAAATTGTAGAGTAGCCTGTGTGTGATTTACTTCAGCATAAATAAAGCTATTCTGTGGAGGCCTGTAATTCAAAATGTATGTGGCATGGAAAACTAACAAAGCATTCATATGGTGAGACATGGCAGCGGCAGCTTATGCTGTGGGAAGCTTTTCAGACTTGATAAGAAGATGGACAGAGCTGGATGGCAGTTCTGGAAAAAAAACATTTTAGAAGCTTGAGAAGATACACTGTTCTCCCCAAATAAAAATTTAGTTTTGAGCCCTTTTACTCTGATCCGCCAAAATAAAATCAAGATATGACCTAATTAGCAAACAGAGTTAACTATTTAAAATGTTATCTCGGTATAAATGCAGCTGTTCTGTGAAGGTCTATAATGCAAAATGGGCATGTGATGGAAAACTAACATCACCCTCAACATACCATCCCCATGGCGAAACACAGTAGCAGCAGCATTATGATGTAGGAATGCTTTTCTTCAGAGAAGCTGCTCAGAGTTTGCAAGAAGGTGGATAGAGCTCATTCAACAGGGAAACACCTGGAAGCAAACACTGATTTTCTAAAAAAAATAAATAAATAAATAAATCTGAGTGGGATGCATTTTTGTTTTGTTTCCCCTTTACTCTGGTAGCCCTAAATAAAACCCAGATGTGTATCCAGATCCAGATTAGTAAAAAGAGTTTACTGGCATCGAATTTCATCTCCATATAAAAGCAGCTGTTCTGTTGAGGCCTCAGTGGTTTGTTAAAAACAGCATAAAGACAAATGAACACAGCAGACAGGTCGTTTTCTCTCTAAGTCATCACAGATATGGAGAAATATTCTGACACAAGCCATGTAAGGGGAACAGCAAACACATGGAAGGAGGTCCTCTGATCAGAGGAGACCAAAGTTGACATTTTTGGCCAACGTGCAAAAAACTGTGTGTGGTAGAGATCTATGTGAACCATGGTGGTGGCAGCATCATGCTCTGTGGATGCTTTTGTTCAGCAGGGACAGGGAAGCTGGTGAGAGTTGATGAAGAGGATGGATGAAGCTACACTGAGCAAAAATATAAACGCAACACTTTTGTTTTATGCTCCTGTTTTTCATGAGCTGAACTCAAAGATCTAAAACATTTTCTATATACACAAAATAACATTTCTCTTAAGTACTGTTCAAAAATCTGTCCAAATCTGTGATCATGAGTACTCCTCCTTTGCAGAGGCAATCCATCCCACTTCGCAGGTGTGGCATATCAAGATGCTGATTAGATACCATAATTATTGCACAGGTGTGCCTTAGGCTGGCCACAATAAAAGACCACTCTGAAATGTGTAGCACACAGCACAATGCCACAAATCGCAAGTCGCAAGTTTTGAGGGAGCATGCAATTGGCATGCTGACTGCAGGGATGTCGACCAGAGCTGATGCCCGTGAACTGAATGTTTATTCCTCTACCATAAGCCGTCTCCTAAGGTGCTTCAGAGAATTTTGGCAGAACATCCAACCGGCCTCACAATTGCAGACCACGTATAACCACACCAGCCCAGGACCTCCACATCCAACATGTTTACCTCCAAGACCAGCCACCCGGACAGCTGCTAGAACAATCACTTTGCACAACCAAAGAATTTCTGCACAAAATGTCAGAAACTGTCTCAGGAAAGCTCATCTGCAGGCTCATTGTCCTCATCGGGGTCTCGACATGACTGTAGTTCGTTGTCATAACCGACTTGAGTGGGAAAATGCTCACATTCGATGGCGTCTGGCACATTGGAGAGGTGTGCTCTTCACGGATGAATCCCAGTTTTCACTGTTCAGGGCAGACGGCGTGTGTGGTGCCGTACCGTTTGCTGATCTCAACGATGTGGATCGAGTGGCCCATGATGGCGGCAGGGTCATGGTATGGGCAGGCATATGTCATAGACATCGAACACAGGTGAATTTTATCAATGGGATTTTGAATGCACAGAGATACCATGACGAGATCCTGAGGCTCATTGTTATGCCATTGATCCACGACCATCACCTCATTTTGCAGCATGATGATGCACGCTCCTATGTTGCAAGGATCTGTACACGATTCCTGGAAGCTGAACACATCCCAGTTCTTGGATGGCCAGCATACTCACCGGACATGTCACCCATTGAGCGTGTTTGGGATGCTCTGGATCGGCGTATACGACAGCGTGTTCCACCTCCTGCCAATATCCACCAAGTTCGCACAGCCAGTGAAGAGGAGTGGACCAACATTCCACAGGCCACAGTCAACAACCTGATCAACTTTATGCAAAGAAGATGTGTTACACTGCATGAGGCAAATGGTGGTCACACCATATACTGACTGGTTTTCAGACCCCCCGATTAAGCAAAACAGCACATTTCAGAGTGGTCTTTTATTGTGGCCAGCCTAGGGCACACCTGTGCAGTAATCAAGCTATCTAATTAGCATCTTGATATGCCACAACTGCGAGGTGGGATGGATATCTCTGCAAAGGAGAAGTGCTCACTATCACAGATTTGGACAGATTTGCGAACAATATTTGAGAGAAATGGTTATTTTGTGTATATAGAAAATGTTTTAGATCTTTGAGTTCAGCTCATGATGGGAGCAAAAACAAAAGTGTTGCATTTATATTTTTGCTCAGTGTACATATGAGCTAATCCTGCTAAACATTTGTTAGAGGCTACAAAACATTAGAGATTGGGAAAAGGTTCCCCTTCCAGCAGGACAGCCACAGCTACAGTGGAATGCTAAAAGTGCTAAATCCAATTAGGAATTTGTGGTAAAACCTGAAAATGAGTGTTCACAGACACTCTCCTTCCAATCTGATCCAACCTGAACTGTGTTGCAACAAAGAATGGGTATAAATTCTACTATCTAAATGTACAAAGCTGGTAGAGACATACCACAGAGAACTTCCAACTCTAATAACAGCAAAAGGTGGTTCTGCAAACTACTGACTCATGGGGGCTGAATACAGATGCACACAAAACTTATTTTTATTTAAAACTTTAAAAACCATGCATCATGTTCCTGCCACTTCACAACTAAGCACTACTTTCTGCTGGTCTATCAGATAATCCCAATAAAATACGTAGAAGTTTGGCGGTGTTTGTATATGCTTACATTCATAATGAATGCCCAATGCTGGGACGTGCATTTTGGTAACGGCCAGCTAGGATTAAATCTTGCTAACTAATGATGTCTGTTTTCTGCAGACTTTGCATATGTCTACTTGTACAGTAGATTTAATGCTGTAAATAAACAAAGTCGCCACTGCATTTCCTTGTTGTCAGCATCCAGACGCGAAAAGTAAAAAGTTGGTTGTCCTCATGAGCTTTGCACATGACTAAAAAAAACCCCAATACTTCTGAGCGTTGCAAAAGTGCACACAGAAAGTGTTCTATGAGCATCTCTCAGATGCCATCAGTGGACTGCTGCATGTTTTAATTAACGAAAGGACTACCAGCGAGTTATAAGCCAACAGAGAAAGCTTCAGTCTGTAAAGAGATGCCACTCCTGCGTCAGTAAGTGGCCTCCCTCTATTGATCTTTGTCATGTCTGTGTCTACATGTGTGGAGAGCCTTCGGTTTAGGCCTTAGTTCAAAGGAGGAGAAGCTTCCTTTTATAGTTTTTCATCACAGTTTGTGGGTAAAAATAAATCTGTGCACATCTTTGCTCTGTCTCAGCACACACTAAAGGTCAAAGGAGCGAAAAGGCCAGTGATGCTTCAGAAAGACCCCCAAGATATATACTCTCTCCTCCTCTCCATCTCTCCCTCCTTCATATGCCCCCCTCCCTCTCTGCGAATGCTGTAGCGACCATTGTCCTCCATCCACTAGCTTTTGCTGAAAGCTGCACAGCAATGAGGTCTCTGTGCCTTTTTGCCTCTCTCTTCCTCTCCCCTCCCCCCCTCGGCTGGCTCCCTCTCTCTACCTCTCACTCCTTTCCTCTCTCTTTCTCCCTCTATCTCTCCCCCTCTATTAAATTTCCAGTCACACAGTGGTGCAGAGGATATTCCTCCTTTCCCTCTTCTCCTACCCCCTCCTCTTTCCTCCTTCTCTCTCAGTCATGGTAAAAATCTTCACCTATATCCAGTTCTGGTCCAAACTGCCTTTCAGCGCTTTTTCTGTCACTTGTTTCCTCTGTCCATACATCTTTTTGCCTTCCGCACCATTTAAAACGATTCTATGCCAAACCCACCCTGCGCCTCTGCTCCCCTTCCTTCCCCTCTTTCCACTCTGTGTCCTCTCTGTGTCATTGCACATTGAATCTGATATCCCTCTTATAGATGTATGGCATGCTTGTGTATGTGTGGGAGCAGTGGATAGGAGCAAGGGAGAAGGGCATACATTTGTGCACAGTAAATGAACAAACACTCACTGCTGTATTGCTTGTGTCATCAGTACAGCAAGGGTCTTGGAGTAGAAATATAGGGAAGACAGCTAATCCCACAATCCAGGGGATGAGTGCACTGCATTTCCAATACAAACCAAACCCTATAAACTCTTAATGCTGTGTTAGGACGCCACAGGGGAGGAGAAGAGGAGGGTGATGTGGATTTGGCAGCAACATGCTAGCAACAAGACATATGTGGCATGCTGATAGCACCAGAGAGGTGCAGCTCACACTGAGGAGAAGCTTTGGAAAGGAGCTGGTACCCATCCATCAATCATTTCGTTAGCTACACCCCCAATCCGAAACTGGGCGACGCACTTCAAAGACTACATCTGTGGCTAATTCTTCTAAGAGATGCTCATTGGAGGAAGAGATTTAAGCTCTATTTAATGACCCTAACCTCCTAATTGGGATTCTGAACTAACTGATTTTTTTGGTGCCTATTTTTAGAGTTTCAGTTGAAAATGTTGGGTTGACTTATGTCCAAGAGAATAAAAGAGATACAAGAGAGAACTTCAACTTATTCACAGTGACATCCGTTAGTGTGTGTGTGTGTGTGTGTGTGTGTGTGTGTGTGTGTGTGACAGAGAGAGTGGAGAAGAGAGAAAATAGAGTGAAAAATCCGAGTGTCACAGTATCTTAGCAACTGCCTCCATCTCCTTGGAGACAAGAACTGACATCATTTCCTGTCTGCGAGAACTCACTTTGAGTTTGTACACTGTGTGTTTGTGCACATGGTTGTATATGCTTGGATGTGTGGGTGTTTGTACATGTGCCAGGGTTTCCAAGTAAATATGCAGATGTGCGGCCTTATGTGCTGAGATGGAGAACCAAGAGGTTCCTGGAGTTTGGATAAAGCCCACTAATGCTGCTCTTTGGTGTAAAAAAAAACAACAAAAACTGTTCTGTTTAATTGTTGACCCTGTGGCGTGTTTTCCAGGAATTAGAGTTTAGCCTCGGATTAGAGGGCTCTCTCTCCCTCATTTTTTATGCTGTTTCGACTCACCATTTAAAGAAATCAAAGTTGATGGTTCTTTTTCATATTTGGGCTTAAATAACAAAGATTCTGCAAAGTTCTGAGGATTTCTCAGAAATCCTCAGAACTGTTTATGCTCCGTTCATGCTCAGGTCAATCATTACAGCCGCTGCTGTGTTAAGCAAAGACAAAGCTTTGACTGCCATCTAGTGAGCAACAAGTGGAACTGCAGCTTTGGTTAAATAGTTTAATTAGGCATAGATCAGGAGAGCCCAACTCCAGTCCTCAACGGGTCAATACGCTGCTTTTTAGATGTGTCTCTGCTCCAACGAAGCTGAGTCAAATGGCTACATTAGCTCCTAAGCATGTCCTGCCTGTTAAGACCCGTTCATGTGATTCAGGCGTGTTAAACCAGAGTAACATTTAAAGTCTGCAGGACACCGGCCCTGGAACACTGACTATGAACACCACTGGCCGACATGCTATTGGCATTTTTTTTTTCACAAAAATCCAGAAATCTGAGTAATATCAGTGTGATGGATGTGATGTCTTCCAGGTTTGTCTTTTTTTTTTTTTTCTTGTAAAGTTCCTCGAGATGACATTTGTTGTCAATTGGCACTATATAAATAAACAGAATTGAATTGAATTGTATTTAGCTTCATCAATCTCCACATCAACTATGACTATATAGATAGATAGATAGATAGATAGATAGATAGATAGATAGATAGATAGATAGATAGATAGATAGATAGATAGATAGCATTTCAGAGGAAGCTTTGATCTCCCTCTTGTGGGCAAAAAAGAAAAAAGACAGTTGCAGCTCTGTTTCCTTCTTTCCTTTTTTCTGTTTCCTTTTTTCCAAGGTTTGAGTGCTCCTCTATTGCAAGTTTTTCCAAAAGGGCCACAAATTTAAATTAATTTTAGAATGACAATATCTTTCACAATTGGAAAAAGCCTCAGCACAGCATGACACTGCCACCACCATGTGTCACAGTGGGGATGATGTGTTCAGGTTGATGTGCTGTATTAGTTTTCTGCAAAACATAACCTAACTGTTGGCTCTGCAAAATCTGTTTTAGGAATTATGGTTTAACCTTGTGTTTGTATGATTTTTTTATATATATAAAAAAAACAAAACACGATTTATTACAGCATTGCTTTTTATTTGTGCCTTCATAACAAAAATTCTAAACAAAGCCTTGGCTGCCATCTTGTGAGCAACAAGGTGGACTGCAGCCACCCTGTTCTAATTCAGTCCGAGTATTTAGGTGCGATGCAACAAATGAGGGTGTGTGCAAAAAAACAAAAAAACATGCAACATCAATTCTACTATTCTAATATCATAGGAAGATTTTACACAGCTTTTATTGAGGTGATGATCTATAAACTGTAATGCAATGTAAACAAATTCAGTTCTGTACTTTTTGTTCATGATGTAAATAAATGTATGATATATTCTGCATTTACTGTTGCTTCAAATCACTATAAGTCATACTATAACTACTCCACATTTTATCAGCCCTGGTAAAGATCTGAAAAGCAACTTAAAATCAAATTTTTATTACTGTAGCAGAATCTCACACTGTAAAATCAGCTGCAGTTGTATGAGAAAGAGCTTTGGATCATTTTACTTTGTGGTACTGAAATGAAAACATAAAGCTATTTGTTTTGGATCATCTTGCTGAAAGACCCAGTGAGAACCCATTTTTAGTTTCCTGGCAGATTCGATCAGATTTCAATTCTAAATGTTCTGATATTTCAATGACTTCATGATGAATTTAAGAAAGTACCTTTGGAACAGAAAAAGACCCACAGCGTTACTGATCCTGCGCCATACCTTAGCAATGGATATGAGCTGCTTTACCACATATTCTTCTTTTGTTTTATACCAAACCCATCTGGATTCCAATAATAAAGTTCCCCAAAATAAATAGTGGTCAGTTTTTTCAGTCAGTGTCAGATCCTCTATTGTTGCCACAAGCCTGTTTTGCTGTTCTCCGGATTTCAGTTGCTATCAAAATCAGCACCCCCAGTCCTGATCACTGCGTTTGGGTCCTTAACAACACTGTTTTATGTCAAAATTCCTCTTTTGTTTTACCGAAAAGCTAAATCATGTAACCAATGCACAAGGTTCCAGGCTCAGTGAATTTTTATTTTCATCATCAACATGGGTTACAATGACAGCTATACTTATCATGCAATGTGCAAGCCTTTGTCCTAAGTTTATCCAGCAGATACATCGAGAATATATAGAAATAACATCAACTGAAGCTTCAAGAATACGTCATGAGGATCATAGTTTTAGGCCATAGTCTTCTTTGAAAGCCCCAACTGTAAAAAAACAAAACAAAACAGAAACAACATACTTAGACACTCAAAGAGCTACTGAATAAATAGGAAATTGTAACATTTATATCACATTTATAACAGGATTTTTCAAGTATCCAAAACTAAAATTGTCATTAATTAATGTGTAAACCCAAAGAGTCAAACAAAAATTGTGAAAACAAAAACCTGTTCTTCAGTGAGCATTAAAAATATGAAAATAATCTAATATGCGGCTTTGTTACAATTAACTGTATGATCTGCACTGCTGCTCATCTTTGAGAGAACAGAGGCTGATGATCAGATACAGAAAGGCTCTAATTATCTGATTCTGAAAAACTAATGTCCCATATGGTCATTTAAGTCAGAAATCAGCAATATTTTTTCTGCCTGCAGAAGCACTTCTTTAAAGGGGCAGTAATATGTATTTTCCAGGAACATAGTGCCATTTTATAGCACAATCAAGCAACTATATTACCTCCAGTTGTTATAACAATGCTGTATATATCAAACATGACTTAAAAGAAATCTGACTTTGCAATTTAACGCCTTGAAATTGGACTCTGTCTTTTTAAGGTGCTCCAGCTCTTTCTGACACTCCATCTTCAGCACGTCATCACAACAGCGCTCCTCCATTAAGGTGTTTACAACCGTTTTAGGAGCATTACACTGAGAAGTAGTTCCTATGATGAGCTCAGCAGACGTGCAGTTATACCAGGTGTTTGCTAATTGCTGCTGCCGCTAGTCTGGGGGAGTTGAGTGAGGGAGTTGTGAGGGAGGGGTGCTCTGTGAATCGGAAGCTTGGCCTGGAGACTGTAGCTCCAAGGAGGAGCTGTGTGGCAAAGGCGGAGCTCGTAAGAGCAGGTATTTTGCATAGCTGAACGGTTCCCACAAGAGATTAAAGGATTTCTTAAACATGCATGAAAGAATCAAAGCAACACTTCAGGTATGATGTTGATGAGAGAATAACATTATAACATCATGTAAAGCTCAAAAAAGTTGATCTTCCATAATACTGCCCCTTTAACAGACAACAGTTAATGAATCATTTATGAGACCAGGGGTGTCCAAAGTGGGGCTGTGGGTGATTTGCAGCTCCTGGACTGATTTTATGCAGCCCCCGACCACAACTCAAGAATGATACAAATCTGACTGGCAAGCACAGGGGTTGATGCACCTGGAGACTTTTATTTTTAATTAGAGCAAAACTGTTACCAACAAATTATATCTTCTTAGGTACAACACAAAGTATTTGTCTTTCAAATATGTAAACAGCACGCCTTTCTTTGATTAGACAAAAATGCACATTCCTTTCCAAGAAAAATGTATTCATTTAATTGTTGAGCAGGTAAAAAGAAACAATAACAACAACGTAAAAAAAAATGACGTTCTTGGGGTCTGTGAACATTTTTTACTGGACAATTTTGCAGCACGTGACAAAAAGTTTGGACACCCCTGTAGTAACTGCTATCCTACTACTACCACAATCAACAACAACAACAACAACAATAATAATAATAATAATAATAATAATAATAATAATAATAATAATAATATCACAATCTATTAAAAGAGAAGCTAATCCATGACATTACCTCTTTCCAAACATCCTTCTTTGCCTTTGAATTGTGCTGACATTTTAGAAGTCCTTTCTTCTCAAAAAACAGAAACTCCACCAGGAGTTTAACTGTTGGGTTGTCCAAGTTCCTTTTGTCTGGTAAGGTGTAGTTCGGGTTGTAAGTGTGATGCATCGCTGCCAGAATCACATTCCCATTTCCTTTGACATGAAGACAAAGTGTGAGTCATGCAGCAAAAATACCTGTTACAGCATCACATACTGGTGCATATTTACCTGGAATGTTGGACAACGCAGAGTGAATGTCTGTCTCGAAACGACTAACAATAGGGCAGAAGATGATTGTGTAATCACTCTGCTCAGGTTCGGGTTCTACCTTTGCGCCTCTCTTTTTGAGTTTTTTTACTATTTTGAGGTGAGAGTCTAAGGTGTTCCCGACAACATGTATGTAAACCTTAACCATTTTTCCTGAAAAAGAGAGAAACAGACAAATTTACGTTTACTCAACCCCAGCAAGGTATAACTCTGCAGGTTTGATACAGTTAGATACTTCATCTTTTAAAAAGGGTCTGAAGGAAGCAAATAACACCTGAAATCGTCCAATCTTCTCATCGACATTGTCCCAAGCATGCCTTATTGTTGGCCTTTTAATGAGATGATTATCAGAATAGTTTCTTGTTCTTTTTATATAAACAATCAAAACTTAAACATACATTATTATACCAATATTTTGCCAGGCTTTCTTATTAAATCTGGAAAATGCACTTTGAAGGCCATTACTAGAACCAGACTGTGGTGTTACCTTTTTTGGAGAACCTCTAAGTTAAATGACGCTGTTTTTACATGAAGAACTTGAACTGAACACAGTTCTCCCAATCAATTTTTCTTTTTGTTTAATAGCTTTTCAGAAATGAATACAACCATGATGTTCTGAATATGATGGTGAACTCCAGTAGTCGTCCTTCCACTTCTGTTCTTCAACTTGACATTGAGCCACAGGGATGATATCCAGTCTCCAGCAGAGCTTTTCAAACATTATGTCCATGAAAATTCATCTGAGTTTTGGATGTAGCTCATGGCTCTGATCTCTTCCTCCTTCTTCTTTCTTAATACATGTGCATGGCTACATTTCACATAATCAGGATGTACTTTTTATCACTTTTGGACAAAGAAAGTATAATTTTATTGCAACATATTGCCAAAGGAAAACAAAACTTTAATAAAGAGGTATTTGCTGTCCCTGAGCTTTCTGGCTTCCTATTTCTTACAGCTCATTTGTTGTTAAATATTGAGGGAAAAAAAGAGTAACAGAAAACATATCTAGCTGTCATAAATATCATCATGATTTATTCTTTCTCCTATTTAACAGTGTCATGGACTAACTCAGAGGCATCTTCTGCGTGGATTCCATGTAAGAGTCATTTCTTAGTCTGAATGCACCAAAGAAGCAATCCATATAGAGGGTTTTGTTTCGTGCTCTTCTCTGGGCTCAGGTCCAAAATGTCTTTCAAGGCCTTATTCAGATCCAAAAGAAGCCCAGTAGACACCCAGATGGATAACCACCACCTGACAGAGTGAACTGAAAGTTTAAAGTCACTCCTCTGGGAACATCTGGCTGAAAGGGACCAGCTTTCTGGGACCAAAACACATGGAGCCACAATGCTCTGAAGCTGGTCCATAAGGATGGGGGATGAGGGGTGGGGGGGCTACAGATAGGTGGCAGATGTAATGAAAACAGACGACAAAAAGTTGAAGCATAGGAAGAAAAATTCTTACAAGTAAAAATATCCACAGCTTTATTGCTTATGCTGTAATAATATTATAGAATGATTACGTGAGAGTAATATTTTATATCTCAGTAAACCAAACGTTTTTCATACCCCTGTCACATATAGATTCAAAGTGATCTTTTAAAATTACAACCATGTTTCTTCTGACTGAAAGAGATATTAATGTTTTACAGTGGCCCAGTTAAAGTCCTGATTTAAATCTGACAAAGGAATCTGTTCAAGGAGCTAAAGATGAAAATGTCAACATATCAGGAAAAAGCTGGTCAGCAAGTATAAGAAGGCTGTGACTGCTCTGGCCAGTCAGAGCTTTACTGTCATCTGGCTTCGACAAACCAGATGACAGTAAAAGAAACTGCAGAGCTGCTTGTTAGCCATGATCCATAAAGCGTCCATAAAACCTGCTTTGTGCTTGCGGAGGATCCCCGTGACTGCAGCTGGGAAACGGTATCCTTCGGTTTACTTTGGTTCCGGTTCTTTGCACTTGTGGGTCATTAGTATATTTAGGGAGGGCAGGTTTGATCAGAAAACCTAAAATACCTTCTGTTATTCTGATTTTTAAAATACATGCTGATTGATGCTCATGGTTTCTACTCATTCTTCACGTTGTCCGTCCATTTAACTTATTTCAAAAATCAAATACAAAAAATATCCTTCTACATGAGGCAGATATAAGGAAGAAAGAGGAAGGACAAGGAAGAAATGAAACAAGAAAGAACAGAATGATAGACACTAAGAAGGACAAAATGCAGGAAGGAAGGAACTACACAGAGAAGGACAAAAGGAAAGAGAAGAACAAAGGAGAAAACGGAAAGGATGGAAGGACACAAGAAAGAACAGAAAAAGGAAAGGAATGAGAAATATAGATCCCCCTATATTTCTCATTCCTTTCCTTTTTCTGTTCTGACATGGGGATGGAAAATTGTAAGTACATAATGAAAGACAGAAGAAAAGACGGAAGGATTAGGAAGCGGAAACAAGAAAAAAAGGAAAAAGGAAGGACAGAGGGAGGGAAGGACACAAGGGAGGAGAAAAAGGGAAGGAATGAAGGAAGGAAGAAAATGAGTTAATAAGGACACAACGAAGGAGCACACAGGAAAGGAAAAGTGGAAGGACACTAGGAACGAAGGACACAACATTCAGATGATGGGACAGCAAGTAAAGTCTGAAGTTTAAATCAACATAAAAACTATCTTCTTTAAACAATTAAATTAATCAGTTTTGGTCAAATATTGTACAAAATTAGTTAGAAGTATTCTAATTTTATTATACTACATTAAAAAACATAGTCTCTTTAAACAATTTATTTTACTCAAAATTAATTAAATTTCCACCCGGAAACGTTTATTAAAATATCTCAAAAAAGATGTTTTCAACTGTTTTACTGCTTTAATTTTTACCAGTTTGTTTTAGCAGTGTACAGGAAGTGCCCCAGCAGCTCATTTAGAGTAAACTTTGAGTAGATATGTGGAGTGCAACCTGACATGAGTAAGTGGTTAAATAAAGAAGCTTCGTGTTTAAATAATTCGGGCATCGTTTACCCGCAGTGGATTTGTGGCTTCACCATCTGACAAAAACAGCTATAAAACGCGTCATATTGTATTAATTATGCCAAAAACACAGATAAGAAAGGCGCTGACGTCACACAAAGTTTGTCACAAACGAAATCAAACTAGTTTTCCTGTCAGTTTAAACGTGTTCTCCAAAACCTGCTGTTATAAAACTTTTCAGAGTGTTTTTCCCATCTCTGAAGGAATATTATTCTGTAAATTTGCTGTAAAAAAGCAGACTTACCGTTTAACTATCCGATCGTTGTTTTTCTCTGTCTTTCTGAGTGAAAACTTTCGCTTTCACTTAGAAGAAAAAACAATCTGTCGCCTGGTTGCTGAGGTACCGTCCGCTGTCCAGCAGGTGGCGGTGCTGCGTCGTTAATTAGGATTAAAATCAACAGTTAAAATAGATTTTTAACCATTTTTTTCTACAGATAAGAGAAATAAACATTTATCTGTAAACCTGTTTGATTCTTATATTATTTAAGTAATTTTCTGAATATGGAATGACAAATCCCGAATGAGGGCATTTTATGAAATTTCATTGTAATTGTTTGTTTAGAATCTATCATCTGTTTTTCATTTACGTTTTAAAGTTATAATCCTTTCGAAACATATCAGCTGCTACTGCTTTTTGTCTCCCAGTCAACAACTTCTGTGTGTGCTCTTTTCTTTCAAAGGGGTGTGAACTGAATCCACAGGAATGATTCCCCATCCATCTTTAACGTAAAGCTGTCTTGATCATCTGTTTCTGCCCTCAGAGTGCGATCAGGGCCAGGACAGGCAGACTTCCCCTCCACAGGCCTCTCTTACTTTGACAAATGGGCTGCGTGTCTGATGGAGTGGTCAGTGGGTAAATAACCTATATTTAGAGAACTCTAAAACAGAGTCGACAGAGTGAAAAATGTACTGGGTGCGCACAGCCATGAAGAGGATGGTTGTATCTTTATTGCCTTTGAAGTTAAGATTCCTACATGTTTTGTTCGTTCAAACACCCTCAGTTTGTTGAAAATTGAAAACATTCTGTTTATTGTGGAGTTTTTGTGCTGATGGTACTGAACTCAGAGTTACGACACGCCTCGGTATGGTTTATTGAGGTCGAAAAGGTTGTGCTTCTCTGTAATAAGCTACAATAAGACTTATGCTCAGGGAATGAGACAAAGGGTAAACTGATTTTATTATTTTTGATGGCGACACCAAAAATCCAAGCTGTGGTCTCAGCAGAGTGGTGCGATTATAACATTTAATCACAGGCCCCTATCGCTGAGCTTCGCAGGCTTCTTGCCACAAGGTTTGATTTACCCGCCCTCTTCCTGAGGAAAAATCTCATTCACTAGACGGATTGCCGAGCAGCTCTCTCTGACTAGCCTCTATAAATCATTCTTTAATCAGAGGCTTGTGAGATTGGGCGCAGACACCCGCAGGAGCTCCACGGCGACATCTCAACTCCTCCCCACGTGTCTTTGCAGTCCTGGGAGTTTTTACCCTCCGCTGTTTTCCACCTTGGGCCTTGTCTGCATTTGTACCAGTCATCAGAAAAAACAAAGAGAGATGACCACCCAGCGGTCGTCTAATGCTTCCTCCACTGGAAGGAAAGTTGTGCCAGATGAGATCAGTTCAGACCAAAAGGAGGGGAACTCTGCTGGAGTGCAAGAGTTCAGGTGAACCTAAAGGTCTTATGATGTGTCACCATGCCTATAAGGAATGATGGGTTGATCCATCATGCATTACCATGACTAAATCACACTATATTGTAAAGATGGTCATAACTGTTAGGTTCAACATTGCAGCTCCATGAGAAGTTCATGTGTCGTCATCTTGTGCATAAATAATTTTGAGCTTTCAATGGTTTATTTGATAAATTCCACGATTCAGTAATGATGCAACAAACAAAAAAACCCCAACTGATTGGTGCAAAAGTTTGAATTTATTATGGATTTTCTGGGATCTTTCTTCTCATGGAACATCCAGCTGTGTAAAAACTTCTTCCATCTGGCCCAACCTGTCCCTGTCAGGATATTGGTTATGATGATCAGAGTAAACCCAAGCCTGTCATCGACTGGTAGCTGCTCAAACAGCAAATGTCCACAGTGAAGCAAACTTTATGTCACCATGGTCCAAGGGACGTTCCTCCTCCAAAATCAACATCTTCAAACAGAAACTACATTTCAAGCTGCCCACATGGACGGCCCAAACCCCTTCAAGAGAAATGTTTAGTGGTCAGTGATGGTGAGACAAAGACTGAGCTATCTGGTCGAAGTAACAGCTTATGGTTGAAGGAGCTCCAGGTGAGGTGGTGAGATTACTGTCAAGCAGGTGGTAGGAGCATCATGCTGAGGGTCTGACATAAATCAAGATGAGGTTTTCAAACCTATGATCACAGTACGCCCTGCCAAGCACAGTGGTGGTAGCAGTATGCTAAGGGTTAAGACAGACAGACTCCCCCCTGCTATCCCTCATTCCACTTTCTATATCCTTGCAGGGTCAAGAAGTGGCCTGGTTCCCATCTCTGCTGTTTCGTGGGTGAGAGGCAGAGTGCACCCTGGGCAGGTCTCCAGTCCATCAGAGACAACACAGACACACACAGGACAAACAGACGTGCACACTCACACCGAGGGGCAATTTCAGAGGAATCAATCCACCTAACAGCCATGTTTTTAGACTGTGGGATGAAGCAGGAGTACCCAGAGAGAAGCTGGGCATGCACAGGTAGAAAATGCAAAATCCATCCAGAAAGACCCCAGGCTGCGACCAACTGCAGCCCCGCCAGTCTTGCCCCAAACTGTTCAAATTGCACTCAAACTGACAGCTAGATGTTTGAAACTTGGGAATCGTTTTTTTTTTTTTTTTTTTTTTTTTTTTTTTTTTTTTTTTTTTTAATTAAAAATAGAATCTTACATAAAACTTATAAATCAAAAGTTTTTAATATAGAAATGTGATATACAGTCATGGAGAAGACGGCAATAAAAAGACCTTGCTATAGTAGGTGGTCATTCACATAGAGCTGTATTTAAGAATATTGATGGAAAGCTTAGTGGAAGGAAAAAGTGTGGTAGAAAAAAAGGTGTTTGACGATAAGCACAGCCTGTAGAAGATTGGGATGCAGAGCCCATTCAAGAGTTTGGGGGAAGACTCACAAGAGGTGGATTACAGCTGGAGTCAGAACTCCAAGAACCACAGATGTACCCAGGACATGGGCTGCAACCGTTTACAGTGCGGATTAGTGGTGTTAATCCACTCCTGAACCAGAGAATGTCAGGAGTGTTTTACCTGGGCTAAGAGGGGAAAGGAAAGGACTGTTGCTCAGTGGTCCAGCATCCTCTTTTTTTTTAGATGAAAGTCAAAATTCTGTATTTTATATGAAGATCAGCGTTTCAGAGTTTGGAGGAAGAGTGGAGAGGCACAGAATCCAAACTGCTTGAGGTCCATTTGAAAGTTTCCACTGTCAGTGATGATTTAGGGAGCCATATCATCTGCTGGTTCTGGTCCAATGTGTTTTATGAAATCCAAAGTCAGTGCAGCCATCTCATTTTGCTCCACAGCGTGGCACCTGCCCCCACTCCGAAAACTACCAATGGCTCCTTTAATGATCGTAACTCGGTTTGAATGGCCAACATTAAGAGCCTTTTATTATCTGTGAGCCACAGCCAACGGAATTAAACGTTTTAAATGTATCACTCTGTGTATGAGCTTCACTTTTCGAATCAAATTACTGAAATAAATTCACTTTCAGATGATTTTGCCTGACGTAAACCATGAAGATGGGAAAATAAAACCTTCATTATTTTGTCGACCAGCAGGGCTCTTACTTCCAGCTGAGGGTGGAAATGTTGGCGAATTAATTATGGATGGTTATGGTTGCCTTTCAAGCGTCATTTATTGTGCTGTTGCTGTAAAAATTGGGATGTTTTGTCATTTCCAGTTTCAAAATACATATTTTAGCTGTGCATCAATATGTAGCATTGGGGAACAAATTGCACAAAGTTTAGTTGACTGTTTTTGCAACAGCTCTGAGCAACCTACATGGGGAACGCAGATAACTGAGGGGAGATAGTTTATTTTTTTAAGGCAAAGGTGCTGTGACGTCACAGTATTAAAATAATTTTGCGCCACTCAGCTGGTCTGGAGCTCCCAGTCCGCGCAGGTTTCCACAGAGCGCGCTCCGCTCCAGCTCCCCCAGTCGTGCGTAATGATCACGGAGACCTCCATGAGTTTTAAAAGAGGATGTCGCCTTCCAAGTCAACTCGAAGCGACCTGACGCCTGCCCTGGTGACGAGCTGAGCAGACGGGGATCTGGATTTATGGACTGATGGAAATATAGCCTCCCCGTGGAGTAATGGAAATACTGACCCATCAGTGTTTCTGAAGATCTGTGCTCATTTGGAGTCAGTAAACAGCTCTACCGCTCAAGCAGATGAAGAAGTTAGAAAGGATGGGACGCCGTATCAGTTAGAAAATCATGCACTGTTTGTCTAAATGGAGAGATGGCATGCGTGCTCATCTTCAGTCGACTTTTCCTTTTCTCGCACCGGCTCAGAGGAACATCAATTTGTCTTATATCTCTCTTTCTTTCGTTTTTGTGCTACTGCGCTTTTTTTCCCGGCGGTGCTGTCATGCAAAAGTCAGGTGATCAAACGCCCAGCTGTCTGCAAGCTGATGGAGCCAAACGGCGCCTTCAGAAATCCCTCTCCTGTCTTTTTCCGCTGGACGCAAGAAAGAGCAGCGCTGCTGATGAGGCATCTCATCCGCAAACCGACCAAAGACGCTCAGCCGGTGCCCACACCGTCAGGGATAACACCCCCAGTCCTCCGATGAGTCACCTGAAGTTCGGCAATAAAAAGTTACCAAACGCCATCATAGTTGGGGTGAAAAAGGGAGGAACGAGGGCGGTTCTGGAGTTCATTAGGATTCATCCGGACGTCCGAGCGGCTGGGACCGAAACACATTTCTTTGATAGAAATTATGACAGAGGTCTGGAGTGGTACAGGTAAGAACCAACCTGACACGATAAATAAACATTTAGATGGCTGAAATTATATTTCCACTATTCTTTACAAAGATTTTTTTTTTTTAATTCCCAAAAGGGTGGCAAAAGAAAAAATGTGGAAGAAATGCTGGGGTCTGCAACTTGGACTCGAGTCGCACTAAAGATGTAAAAACAAAGACTTCAGACTTGACGCTAGACTGGTTTCCAAAAGACTGGAGGCTAAAAAATACCAATGCTTTTAGTTTTCTTTGAAGTTCCGCTTGCGGATTCCATTTTTGATCAATTCAGTGTTTTTATTGTAAGGACTATAAAACATAAACAGGAGACAGTGTTCTTGCAGGTTCGTTGGTAGAGGTAGTAGTTCTTAAAGTACATTTTGCTGGTTGATTCATTTATGGGTTGGAACTTGTAGGAGTTCTTAGTTTGGTAAATATTGTAATATTTTCAGTTCGTAGAGACAATTAGGAGAGACAATTGATTGCAGTATTTCTAGCAGGATTTGACTCAGACTTGGGACTCAAGTCTCTGGAAATCTTTATTTTATGTGATCAAGGTATAGGAAGCCAAGTGCATCTTGGTTTATTAAATGAAACCACTGAACAAGCCCAAAACACAGCAAACCTCATTACAGTCCATCTTCTTCTCTCACTGTTAAGATACACACTTTCTCACGATTCAAAATAAAAGCACTTTCTATTATGTTAATTCTTAAATTTGACATTCAATATTCTTTTTTTTTTTTTTTTTTTTTTTGTAAAGTGCCTTGAGATGACGTGTGTTGTGAATTGGTGCTATATGAATAAACTGAATTGAATTAACTATATTGCACATTCTTCTTTATTTTGTAACTTAGCTTGTATTCAGGAATAAACATACATACTAGACTCGCCAACAAAGCAGGGGTTATGGACCACAGCTGCCTACAAATAGCTGAATACTTGAGACCCCCTCTAAAAATGCTTGTAACTGCCTGTTTTAATACTTCAAACACCAAATATACCTTAATATGTATTAATACGCACAGTAGAAACCGTCTTAGTATCACAGCAGGAGCTAACATTCATGGTTTTCTCATCTGCTCTTTAGGGTCACAGCCAATCAGCGTCAAGGAAAAATAAATGGCGCTCCGGGACTCGCTACTTTACAAATGCTAGCCAATAGTCTGTCAAGTAGCACTGTGCCTGGTATTTCAGCTTCCCAAGCTGCGTTTTCTTTCAAATATTTTAGATATATCCTACAAAAAATAGGCAAATATTCCACAAGTAATTTGGAGTTATGTTCTACAGAAAAATCCAAGAATACTGTGGGGTCCACTGTGATCTTGGCAATCCTCCAACTTCACCTTAACTTTGCTTTCAAACACTGCAGCAACATACCCACAAATCGAGATTGGACAGTTCTTTGTTTCCAACTAATTTATTGAGATAAGTTCGGAAAAACACAAGTAGTTTATGAATGCTTGTCATCACTTTAAATATGCAAGGCAGCCATGTGAAATTTGTGTGTGAAATATAAAAAATATAATAAAACATCATTATTAAAGTGTATCTTGGTTAGACTACATTATTGGGTTAATTATTACCCCATACATTAAGCATACCTTTAATTATTAAATTAGATCCATTAGAGATTGACAATAATTTGTCTGTTTTGTTGATAAGAAAAATATGTAAGCAGTCAAATAACCAAACACTCTCATCCACTTTTAAAGACACGTTACTTTAATGATTTGCTGTCTTGTCGTCTGCGGGGGATATGTGTATACAATAATTATAGGCTGAAAGTATCTCCACTAATTGGCGGTCTTCAGGACGGTTGGCAGCTGAAGCCCTTTTATCTCAGAGATGTCTTTCAGAGATGTGATCCCATAGGCCATTACTGTAGTTTGACTGTCAGCTGTCAAAACTGTTAAAAGGTCAGACAAGGGATGTTTTGAAAATAAAACAGCTGTTTCATTAATGAAGTCCAGTTTATTGTCAGGAATCTTTTCATTCTAAATCTGTAACTGAGGGTGCTGTGTGCATGTTTTGTTTTAAGCAATAGCTAAACAAAAGAATAAAGATTGCTGCAGTGAACTTGCCAAGCATCAGATGGTGGCTTGCCTGGCCAAGTCTCAGCCTTGCTCGATGCCGCAGTACAAAACCAGCTTGGCCAGGTCCTCCTGTGGAGAACAAATAAAAGCACATTTCACGAAGGTAAACACAGAAATTTATTCTCAGAATCTTTCTGTATTCTCCCTTAATATATTGCCACACAGTTTAGCACTTTCATCCTGTATGTTTTAGATGTGACCCTGTTTCAACACGGCTTATTCAAATGGTTGAATTAAATAGTCAACATATTATAAGGTTCTGCAGGAGCGTGCTAATGAATCATTCATTTGATTCAGATGTTTCTGAACCAGAGAAACATCTAAAACATGTAGGACATAAGCACTTGCAGACTGATTTTGGACACCTCTGTCTTACAATATAAGTACCATAGGTCATTAGACATCCTTCACTGGAAGAAGACTGCCCAATAGCTTTAAAAATTAACCAGAACATTGATGGTCTTTTTATTGTCCAGGAGAGGTCTCTGGGGTTGCAGTGCCCTCTTTATTAATATCTATTACTCTTCTCACATTAACAGCACCACAAGTAATTTCCTGCAGTGCTCTTAGTAGCACAACTGCTATGTACTTTCTGTCTCACCACTGTTCTGGCTGCAACCAAGAAGGACTCACCAAACAGGTGAAATGAACAATCTATGATCCCCACACCTGTAAATAACACTGAAATGATCAGGTCCCTTTCACACTGAAACTGGAATGCATCTCGCTCCTAACTGAAGCAGCTCCCCCAGCTAGGGAGAAATGCACACATCTCCAAATTGCACCTATAGGCTGGTTGCTAAGAGACTAAGAGTGACTACATTTTTCAGACGGCAGTTGAAATGCAAATTTCATTTTTTTTTTACGCTGTGTAAGCAACACCGAGGCATCATTGTGGTAGGATGGCTGAGAGAGCTGCAGGGAAAGATCTATTTGGCCAGTAATAAGACTGGAGCAGTATCATGATGGTGGTCACGCTGAAATGGGGAAATGAGGTTTGCTGTAATACAGTGATATTCAAACAGAAATGGAGGTCCTGGTGTCCATAACGCAGTCTCACTTCAACGTGAAGAGGGCTTTAGCAAGGAACCTATGCTTAAATGTTGAAATAGGTGACTGAAGAGTTGCCTGGCTTCAACTTAAATTCTAATATGGATTATTAAAGTGAAAATTAATTTCTAAAAATAAAATGCATTAATGTGAATCTAGACTGTGGAGGACAGATCTGCCAAAACTGGCAATGAATATAGAAATAATTAAATGGCTTAGTAAAGTAATTAATGTGTCAAATATTGCATAAAAAATAAGAACTTTGGCATCTTATTTGATTAAACAGTGTGACATAAATGAATTAATTAATTTATCAACAGTATTAATTTAACATTATTACTAATATTTCATTTTCCATTTATTACCAATTTTATTGTTTTATTAATTAGTTCCCTTTTTTATTTCATTATTGAATTTTTCTCATTTTGCCATATTCTGTATTTATTTAATACATTTTTTATTTGCTGTCACTTTTTTAGTATCATACAATTTTCTCCTTTAATATTTTGGCTCATTTCCTCACATTTTCTCCCCTCCTATTTTCTCCTTTGTCCAGAGATTCTGAATTGACTTCTCTCCTATATTAAAACTCTTTATTTTTAAAAGGCACTGTATGGTTGAAGTAGTTTATTACTGAGAATACAATCATTTATTGCCTATTATTTGATACTGCTTATGAAGTTTCTAATGCAATTGTTAGTGCATGTAATGTAGAGCCATGATGTTAGAGCTCAAAACCCTGTAGACCGATGGTTTGCCCTTTGTTCCCTTTATTTCATTCATCTGAATGGTGACAGAGTCATATTGAGTGCTTTCCAACATCATTTCCTGATCAGGGGTTCTCACTCACTCTTATTTTCTTCCTATGCAACCTTTGAAACCTGGTGTTGTAAAACAAAACTTTTTTTTTTTTTTTTTTTTTTTTTTTTTAAAAAGCTGCTTTAGAAATACAGGAGTTATGCAAGCACATAACAGTCCTGTGAAAAGTATTTACCCCCTTACAGAAATCCTCCTCATGCTTTAGATCATCAAGCAAATGTTAATGCCAGACAATGGAAAATTGAGTAAATACAAAAATCCATTTTCAAATGATTATTTCATTTATTAAGGGAAAAAAACATCCAAACGAAATTTGGCTCTGTGTGAAAAAATAATTACACCCCAAACCAATAACTGGTTGTTTCACCCTTGATGGCACCTAGAACTGCCATCACATGTTTGCACAGTCTCTTTCTTATTGTTGAATCATTAACCTTGCAAAGATATGTCATTAGTTTTTACACTGGTTTATCATCAGTTCACTATCTATGTTAAATTATACTTGATTGCATCAACCTGTCCGGGGATTTATATGTTCCAGGTTCTTTTGTTACCTCTTGGATGAGTTGTTGTTGTGTTCTTGGAGTAATTTTGGTCGGCCTGCCACTCCTGGGAAGGTTCACCACTGTTTCATATCTTTTGTTCATTTGTGGATAAACCCAAAGCCTTTGAAATGGCTGTGTAACTCTTACCTTGCTTTATATATCATTGGCTTTGTCTCTCAGCGGTTCCTGAATTTCTTTAGATCGAGACACGATGTTAGATCTTTTAGCCTACTTGATGTTGCCAGACAGGATCTATTTCAGTGATTTCTTGATTCAGCATGCCAGGGTAATAAGATCTGGGGGTGGAGCTTGTGAAACTGAACCCAAAAATGTGGTTGATCAGGTAATTTGTGATTTAACAAGGAAGGTATTAATATTTTCACATACAATATATTATAAGGGTGACAAAAAAGGTGAAAACTGAAGAAACATGTAAGGAGACATATATTTTATGTCTTATTTATGTCTTATTTGGTCAACAAAGTCAGAGGACTTGTTGGAAGCAAGAAAAATCAAACAAATGGTGCAAATTGTCCTGAATTAGTTTTTGTAATTACTGTTGTTAAAAGAAGCCAATCAGCTGACATATAATAATAAAACATTTCTGGGTCTTTTTGTTTGGTTGGAGTTTTTTTTGCTGAAGACTTTTATTTTCCTTACTAAAAGAACAGGAATCTGCAAGCTGATCTAATGAAAATACTTATCTTTTGTTATCATAAGCAGCTCAGTCTACACAGGCAGAACAGATTGTCTGAGAACAATTACCTGTTCTAACACCTTCTTTCATGTACCACCATGGCCTAGTTTGAAGACCCAGAAATAACCTCTTTCTTTTATTTATATATATATGTATATGTATATGTTCTGATTGCATTCATGGTGATTTATTACTCTTGAACAGTTCTAGGCTGATGTGCAGGGAAGCTGTCTACGACACAAGTCTCAAGTGACAACAAACCGCCATGACTTTCCTTCATTTACATTTAAAAAACTGGGTTTATGCTCAAAATAGAGTTAAGTTTGAGTAGCTTTATGCCTTTGTTATTCACTCTCTGTAATCCTGCCCTAAATATATAATTAATACAGTTCTTACTTGTTTTAAGATTTTATTCTTAGTGGTAATTTAAGCAGCTTTGAACAGGAAGTTTATGTTGCAGGTAATGTCATTGTTCTGTTTATTAGAAGCTTTTATCTTACTAGAATTCTTGCCATGTTCTTTACTTTCTCTTTTTATTCAGAGGTTTAATGCCAAGGACCCTTGAAAGCCAAATAACAATGGAGAAGACACCAAGCTACTTTGTGACCAAAGAGACTCCACGCCGGATCTCTGCCATGTCCCAAGAAACTAAGCTCATTGTGGTGGTGCGAGACCCCGTCACTCGAGCAATATCAGATTACACTCAGACTTTATCCAAAACCCCAGACCTGCCGAGCTTCCAGGACCTAGCCTTCAAAAATCAGAGCCTGGGTACTGTGGACATGTCCTGGAACGCCATCCGAATCGGTCTGTATGCTCTACACCTCGAGAACTGGCTGCGCTACTTCCCCCTGGCTCAGATTCACTTTGTCAGCGGAGAACGTCTTATCACAGACCCAGCCGGGGAGCTGGCCCGGGTGCAAGACTTCCTTGGGCTGAAGCGCATCGTCACAGACAAACACTTCTATTTCAATCGCACTAAGGGCTTCCCTTGCCTTAAAAAGCCCGAGAGTAGCGGCTCGCCTCGCTGCCTGGGCAAGTCCAAGGGCAGAACTCACGTGCAGATAGACAGAGACGCCATTGAACAACTGCGAGACTTCTATAGGCCTCATAATGTAAAGTTCTATGAAATGGTGGGACATGATTTTAAGTGGGAGTAGTTGTTTGAGATATATTTTTACAAGGGACGGGATACAGTAGATATAAAAAGTCTACCCAGTTGTGTTAAAATGTCAGGTTTTTGTCATGTAAATAATGAGACCAAGATAAGTAATTTCAGAACCTTTGAAATGACATATACCTTCTAAAACTCAGTTTAAATGTTAAACCTTTTTGGGGAAAACATTAAAAAAATTAAAACCCACAATCTTATTACAAGAAATGTAGTTTTGTTAAGAATAAATCACCACATTCCAACAGTACACACCTAAAATCCCTCTCAGCAGAAAGCCATGAGACATTTCAAAGCATCAGGGGCATCTTATCATCAAAAGGTATCAGTCAGAAGACATACCTTGGAAGAGAGTCATCATCAAGTCATGAACTGGACATCCCTCCAAAACTGATAAAAGGTGAGAAGAAACCTGGATAGGGAAGATACCAAAAGGCCAACAGCAACACCAAAGGAGCAGCAGGAATTTCTGGCAAGTACTGGCTAGTATGTCTGACTATGAGGTAGGGTGTGTTATGGTCTGATGAATCCATGGTTGCCCTTTTTGAAGGTATGTTTGGCATAAAAACATTGCACACTGGTGGTGGCAACATCTTCCTTTGAGGGTGTTTCTCTTCAGTTTGCACTGGGGCCTTAGTCAAGGTCGAAGGATTTATGAACCACTCCAAATATCAGTAAATGTTGCCACAGACTTCTGCTGGGAAGCTGAATATGAAGATGACCTTTGTCTTTCATCACAACAACGACCCAAACATACATCCAGATCAACAAAAAGATGGCTTCACCAAAAGAACATACCCGTTTTGGAACGGCCCTGCCAGAGGCCAGTCTAAAACTCTGTGGGGTGATCTGATAAGGGCTGTGCACCCGAAAGGCCCTTGCAATATTACAGTTTGGGGTGTTTTTACAAACATTCTTTGACAAAGTATTAGTTTAAAGTTGTGCAAACTTATGGCACCACATTATTTTGGATTTTTTTTTACCCCTGAAAAGATATTTATCTTGCCTCAATTGTGTTGTACAGGTTAAAACTCACAATGAAAGTCACAATAAACCTGACATTTCAACAAGGCTGTGTGGACTTTTTATGTCAACTGTACATATGTATTCCACATCGGATTCGCTTGCTATATGGCACAAATGGATGTCTTGAGTCATTTGTCTCCAGACATTTTTCAAGCCATTGCAGTTCTTTAATCTGATGGGACTCTTATAAACACAGACCTTGTAGTTTCAGCAGTCTGTTCCCATCATCAGCATCCTGTTTGTTGTTAGATAGAGCCCTTCCAGCTTTGGGATCACTTTTTTCAGTTACTGTAGCTGTAGGTTCCTGCTAACCAGATTGCTGACTTTCTCACAAAGGGAAGAGATTCCGGGGAATAGGATTAGTTCCTCTTTAAGTCAGCTTCCCAGGCTGTAAAAGGAACTAATCAAGGCAGGGCTTGAAAGCAAGACCTTGGAAAATGTCAGCAAAGTCTTAAGGGAGGAAAGCATTAAGCTGCTGTGCTGTGGTGGGACATCCAAACCGCAAGGCCATCAGGAATGAACCACCAGGAAAGAATCTGTACAGTGATTACTACACAAGGTGTTCCTTCCCAGCATGACAAAGATAAGTTAGCATGTCAGATCAAATCTGTTTTCTTTTCTAAATGTGTTCATATTTCTTTTACAATGATATCAAATCACTGCTAAGTTTGTCCCTCAGTTTCATTAAATAAAACAGAAGCACACCTTGACTATTTTTAAGCTGCAATATTTAAAGGCTTGACCTTGTTAGAGTAAAGCTGAGAAAGTCTAACCTCTGAAAACATTTGGATCTTTACTATTCCTGGTTTTCCATATATCTGCTTGGATCACAATTCATTTGAGGTTTGTCGCATTCTGTAAGGTTTGTTGTGAGCTTAGAGGCTGATGATGGGTGTATGACTGGGTGTAGGTGGGATGAATTTCAATCACTTCTCAAAGACAAAGTAAGGAACACTGAGTGGTTGGAGGTTATCAAATAGATTCTGGGACCGTGTGTCACTTTATAGCAGGGAAAAGTTTGTATTTAGTTATGCTTTGTGAATACTAAAGTCCATGTTTGTCTGCTGCAGAAGAATATCACTCACTGCTGCATGAGCAAGGGGCTTATCTTGTGAATTGAAGAGGTGTGTTGTGTGTAGGTATGCTCACATGTTGCATATGCCACAAAATATTGCTACGCATATTATTCAATCCACATTTTAAAGCCCTGTGACTTATTTTGAGCTTTTCTGCTGTCTTAAGTGTGTTTTTGTTTGAGAAAGAGGTGCGGCATTACAAAACAACACAAAGGGAATATGGGGTGCAGTTTGTAAAATAACACAGTCAAAAATTAACAGGAATAATTTGGTTTTATTTAGCCAGTCATAAGAGAAGTAAATGGGGGTTCATTTTATAAACTCACTTTTTCTCCATGTTATTAATTCACTTATGTCACAGTTTCAAACTAAATATTGAAGTAGCAAGCTAAATATTTAGTTTACCAACTAAATATTAAGTTCTAATTTAAATATTTAGCTCCAAACTAAATATTTAATTATCAAGTTAAATATTTAGTTTGAAGCTAAATATTTAATGAGCAAGCAAACTATTTAGCTCCAAACTAAATATTTAGTTTACAAACAATATATTCAGTTAGCTTAGTGCTAAATATTTAGCTAAAATGCAAATTTACTTGCCAATAACTGGAAATGGACTATCAAAATAAAAGCTGGGTCTTCCTTCGATACTTATGCAGTCATTGTTGCTGCAGATCAACTGGTAAACCTCTGTATTACCTTTAAAACACAGCGTAGACCCAGCTTTTATTTTGGTAGTCCACTTCTAGTTATCAGCAATCAAATTTGCATTTTACCTAAATATTTTGCTCTGAGCTAAATACGTAGCTTCTAACCAAATATTTGGCTTGTTAACTAAATATTTACCTCCAAACTAAATATTTAATTATGAAGTTAAATATTTAGTTTGAAGCTAAATATTATGTTTAGTTTGAAACTGTGACATCTATAAATGAATGAATAACATGGTGAAAATATGAGTTTGAAAAATTACCCCCCATTTTTTTCTCTTATGACAGGCTAAATAATCTAAATTATTGCTGTTAACTGTTGACTGTGTAAAGTAACAAACCCCACAATATAAAGGATGTAGGTATATTTCACATGAACTTACTGTTTTCCCAAACTCCTCTTTGTAAAAGGACATTAAAGACACTACAATGATTTAGCGGACAGCCAGGAGTTAATATGAGCATTTAACATTTTACCTGCAGTGGATAACTGTTTACAATAAAACATTCTCCAAAACATCACAGCAGTTTAGGCTAACACTATTACATGAACCTTTAGAATGTTGTGTTTGCATTGGATGGATATTTACAAAGACATTGATCTTTAGCTTCATCAAATGGAAGAAATGGAGGTTGGCTGTGCGCCACCAACGATCGTCCTGTGTGAAACACATACTAAGAACAAAATATGTAAATTGGTTCCTATCAGAATAACTGTCTAATATAAAAATGTCCTGATCTACTTTTTAAAAGTTTTTCTTTAAGAAATCTCAGTTTAGTCAGTTGAAACTAAACAAGCTACAGAAAATCTTTAACCTGACCAAGTCTCCTCAAAAGACTGTATGGCGGCACAGATGTTAGCACTATTACCTTGCAGCAAGATTTTCCTTGGTTCAAATCCCAGTTCCACAATGTGAAAGGGTTTCTACAAGATTAGAGGAGAACGTACAGCTAGTCAGAGGAGAGCTGAGACCAAACCAGAAACTTCTGCAATTCTACAACTCCAGTCTTAAAACATTTCAGAGCTGTAAATGTTTTAATAACCTTCTCAACCTTTCTAATCACCTTTCCCTTAGAAGATTATTTCATGTAAAGCTACAGTTATTTAAACTGAAGATTGTGTTTTTCCATAATCCATCACCCATAACCTTTCATGAGAAACATGTTAAGCAGACAAAGTAAAGTAAAAAATATGCTGCATTGTAAAAATATAGATTTTATCGATTACAAAATGCTACATTTAAAAAAAAATCTAATAAAAGTAAGGAGTTTTAAATTAAGAAATGCACTTCCTTTATAGATTCTCTTAAATTCTCTGGCAAGGTACAGATTTACCTTCATCTGCAATAACACAGATAGTCTGCTGTGTTTGTAATTTTCCATATGTAAACTAAGTTTTCTTAGTTTTCTCAAACCAGACCACTTGCAATTTTGAGTTTTAAAACTTCCACTCCTGGTATATCCAGTTGTAGTCTGGAGACGTAATTTTAGGGCCTCCTTTACACATGTCCACTTTCTCTTTCACTTGCGAGAAAACACAGCAACGATACAGCCAATGTATGGCCTTTTCAACAACTTTCTGCACAAAAAATTAGAATATTCATAAACAACCCTCAAGAATTCCCAGTGAAACAAAATGACTGAAAAATCTTCTGAAACAATTTACATTATTCAACTAAACGCACAACTAGCAGCATTTCCACTGACCATAAAATTACTCAAATTGGAATTACCAAAATAAATTTTGCAGCAAAGCGCTTGTTTGTCGAACAATTCGCGTCTGGCTCCACAAGAGGTCTCACAGCATCGTAAAGCTCATCAAAAGTTGAGATGGTCATTTGAAAATGTTGAATCCATAGTTCTTCTGTATAATCACTGACTACAATTTCCCAAAAATGCCACATATGTATCCACTCCCAAGTATAAGGGCTTTTGGTTCTGCCTGAATAAGACGCTGAAGTCTCCTCTGATGGCTGATGATGAGCATGAATATATTTCATGTACGTGTTTCCATCCATCACCTCCATGATTTTTAATGATTTTTTTTCATAAACAAACTTATTCATGTGTGATTTTAGTTGCATTTTTTATTTAATGGAAACACCGCAATTGCAAAATTGTTTTTTCAATGTTAGCAGAATATCAAATTGTTTTGCACACGTTTGCAGTCTGGACCAGAGGGAGCAGCTCTGACTCCAGCTGGGAGGGACTGCTGAAGAAGGACTGGACCGCCAGTGAGTGTTTTCAGATGGGGGAGGGACCCTTGGCAGTAGTTGCTGCTCACTGAGTCAAGTAAGAACAATACTTGCATTCGCCAAGAGGAGTTAAATAACACCAGATAATAAGTCTTTACATTCATTGCGAGATGCTTTATTAAAACAGAGTCACTACAGTGGTCTGTTAGCTCACTAAACACACACTAGCCAGCAACAGTGTGTTTTAGCAAGGCTTCCTCCTTTGAATTTTGAGTTTCATCAACAATATCAATGAACCCAGAGGGGAACAGAGGGAAAAAATTATAAGTGTAAGAAAATAGCCTTAGCAGTTACCATGCTCCAATTACCAATACGTGTTTATGAAAGAATGTTTTTGCTAACCATCTGCAAACAACCGGTGTTCAGTGTCAGTAACCCTTAGCGTCTATGTAAAGAACTCAAATAAAAAGACTCAACAATATGCAGGTTTGTAAAACAGCATCTGAGTGACTTTTAAGTGGTTAATTAAGTGGCTAATTAATTTCAGATTGCAGGGGGGGTGGGTTTGTTTGTCTTTTGTAGGATGGCAGAAATCTGCTTTGGAAGTATCATCTTGCTGAGTGGCTGTTAGCTGGCGTCTTTGCCAAGAACCAATCTCTGTTTCTCCAAACTCAGATCAATCAGGTTGTGATCTAAATCAGTAAAGATAAAAAGGACTCTATTCAAATACATCCAATTCCTTTAATGTCTTAAAACTGAGACATTTTTGATGTCCAAGCTCTGAAAATATGTTTTATTGACTAATAACACTAATTAACACCCATTTTCACTCTGTTCTCTTCATACATCAGAAGTCAAGTGTTTTAATTTGTATGAGTACTGTTTCATCTCCCTCCTCAGTTTTTTTTTTTTCATATACTCACAAATGCTTTGAAGATTTCTAATGTTTAACATTTGAAATCCAGAAAGTTGAGCTCAGGAAACCTGTTCTTATCTGTTCTATGTTTAGACTTTGTTATTTTCATTCTTCCACTCTTCTGCATTGGCTCACAGTCAGTGCATTGTTAAAAGAAAAAGAAAAAAAAAAAATAATGAAAGATGCTCCTATCTCTGTGACCCTCCTTCAACTCAGACGTCTGCATTATCTTCTCCATTTCCCCTCAGAGTCTCTCTTTTTCCCAACATTCATTAAACCCGCAGGACCTCCAGGTGGAGGAAGGCCACGTTGTTCAGCCGCCACCACCTTCGACAGCCTCCTTGTCATCATTTCTTGGCGGCGGCTCCTTTCTCCATCTCTGAGCATGCACAGGTGAGCTTGTACCCAGTTGCAGCGAAGAGCTGCAGCCCCCT
Source organism: Anableps anableps (assembly GCA_014839685.1). Lineage (NCBI taxonomy): Eukaryota > Metazoa > Chordata > Actinopteri > Cyprinodontiformes > Anablepidae > Anableps > Anableps anableps. The sequence continues at coordinate 27,929,953 of CM026084.1, forward strand.
CTGTACAGTACACGGGGGTCCTAATTAGGCCTAAGAGTTTGAGAAAAGCAATCCCCTAGAACAAGCACCAGCCGGGCTCTGATTAGGCTCTGCTAGTGGACAGCTCTCCAGAGATTGCTTGCAGGTCAAACCTCTCTTTTTCCTTTTTACTTTTCTGTCTTACACACACACACACACACACACACACACACACACACACACACACACACACACACACACACACACACACACACACACACACACACTCAGCTTCCTCTTTCAAATATGAATCCCCTCAGGACTTGTGAATTCCTTCGCCTTTCGGAGCACTAGGATATGACCTATATGCACTTAAACTAATGAGGGTCTCATTATGCTGAGCGATGATTTGATAAGTATTCCGTTAATTCATATTTGGTTTTATCATCATAAAGCATTTTGATTAAATGGAACATCTCAAACAATTTTCCAAACAAAGCTCTTGTTTACTATGCTAATATTTTTGGATTAAATTGTTAATCAAATATTTTCCCCACTGAGAACATGTTCATCTTTCCTTTTTCCAGAGTGCATAACGGTAACTAAAAATAATCGAGTCAGCAAATATAAGCCCTGGCTTCACCCTGTTCCTTTTTTGGTAAATTATCAGTTTGTAGAACAGTGTTTCATTTTGTTTCCTTTTTTCGTAATATTGTAAATTTAACAACATGATTCAAATCAAAATCATGACAGTGACTGAAGATAGACTTTTTATTCATTCAAATATGATGATGATGATCTTGATGATAATGTAGTTCATCTCTAGCATAATCCTGGTTCCCTAATGTAGCCCCTGCCATTCGCATTTTTAGATTTTTAATGAGGACGGAGGCAAGATGGAGGCAAAGGCTTTTTTTTTTTTCCAAAAAGGAATCTTCCCTCAAATCAGTAGCACTGGGATCATTTTTACATGTACTTGTTAACAATGCTGTGGCAAGTGTTAATGCACGCCTACAGGAAAACATAAATTACATACTGCTCTATTTAAGCTGCAGCAAAATTTAAGGCATTCTCCTCTCTCTTTCTCGCTCTCTCGGCGTCTACTTGTGATGTTCTCTTGGGATTGCACAAAGTTCCCTGCTATCTGAATGAGACAGCAGCTGACACTGCAGAGGCAGAGATTCAGCAGTGCACCTCATTCAGTCCTAATGTTTCAGAATAGTTTAGCTTCTGCAGCCGACAGGGTGTCCCAGTGGTCGAAATCACCAGTGGCGTAGGAGCCAAATTAAAATGAAGTGCTGACAACTATGGCACAGTCACCAGCATGTAATGGTGCATGCTCTACAACTATTTGCAGACCAGTGTTAGAGCAGCGGGCAGGAGAGAGGACTCTTCATGAGCATGGGCATGTGATGTGGGGAATAAACTTTTAAATTCACCAAAGAAGTTGAGGATTGAAATGGAATTTGACCCTTTTGCAAGAAATAACAGAAAATTCTACATTTAAAATGCTTTTAAAGCAAAATAAATAAAATCTAACATTTTCTGTCTTTTATCATATCATAATTGATACATTAGGTGTTTAAACATTTATCATATTTCTCCCAACAAAGAATGGTTGTTTGCATTAAAAATAAAACTCATGGCAGAAATTTACTAAAAACTGCAATTGATGCACTGACATATGAAGGTACCTAAATATCTAAGGTATCAGACTTGATACACCCATTCTTATCAGTTAAGTTTATTCTATGACTGTATTAAAAAAATTCAAAATAGCTTTCTAAAATGTTCTCCCATTTTTTTTCAACACAACACAAATATATACCAGCAGCAAATAAAATAAAGAATAGAGTGCACAAATGCAGATTTTCCAATAAAAATTTCATGGTTTTTGCATTTTGAAAATGTTCATCTCGATTATTAACAGTAATTGATGTTGTGAGGTGAAAAAAAATAACGGAAATTTGGTTTTTCCAAACCATCGAACAAAACCTAGCTACCTTGTTTTCTATTTGTCTTTGTTTTTATGTTTATGTGGACTATGAGTCTGTTAAATAAAATCAATCAATCTATGTTCTTCAGAAATTTTGTTGTGCACCAGTTTTAAGTCAAAATAATGAGAAAATAGTTGAAAAGCTGAGAAAAATGTCAAATAATGTGAAAAAAAATTTTAAATTGTGAGGAAAAAAGACAAATTGTGAGAAAATATCAAAATGACAAGAAAATTGTTGAAATAATGAGAAAAGGTTGAAATTATACAGTAGCGTTTAACTACCAGAGCTAGGAAATCAATAGGGGAGCATTGTCATGATAAAACTAGAAAGTTTCTCGTTATAAAGAAATATAACATTCACATCTCTTTATAACGACATTTAAATCTCGTTAAAACCAAAACATATTTTTGTTTAAATGAGAAAGGTCATAACAGTAAAACGGCAACACCTCACAGGATGTTTGAGTGTCGTCTAGACCAAACAGAGTGAGAAGATGGGGAGTCAGAGGGAGCCCCTTTATGTATTTTCAAGAAATCATAATCTATCAGAGGAATGTATTTCCACACTGAGGAAAAACAAAGTAAGTCATACATATAAAGCACTTAGCCTATAGGGATATAGAACTTGTTATCAAGAGAAACTTTCTCGTTTTAACAAGATACTGCTCCTGTGTTTATTTCCTTTCTCTGGCAGTTAAACGCTTTCATAAAATTATGAGAAAAAAGTTAAAATGATGAGAAAAAAGATGAAATGATAAGAAAAAATCAAAAAGACCAGAAAAAAGTTGAAATAATAAGAAATAAAAGTCGAAATAACCAGAAAAATGTCCAAAATGTCCAAGTCAAAATGACACTGGCGTAAAGACCAGTGATAGCCGTGCCTTGTGTGAATAACCGACATTTAAAAACATGGGAATTTTTTTCTCTTTCTGTAAATAAACATCCTGTGAATTACAGTGTTTGGGCAGAACACAGCAGTTTCAGCATTTTGCATTTTCTTCAAGATATTATTTCCACTGTGTTTTCAATATTTTGATTATTACTAAACAGAATTTTGACTTTTTCACAAAATTTCCACTTTTTTTCTCAAAATTTCAACCCCCACCTATTTGCGGTTCAGTTCAAAAGAAAGTGAAGCTTAGGAAGCTGACATATTTTGGCACAGTGCTACTTAGCATGCTATTTGCTGGCATTTGCAAAGCAGCCAATCCAGTTTTCCTTGGCACTGATTGGCTGTTTCCCCAATAACAGGAAAAAGGAAGATTATAGATGTAAGCTTCTGTAGTAGAGCTAAGATGGTTTCCACTCTGCATGTTATTGCATTTAAGTTATATTCAGGGTTTGAACTATTAACATAGGCAATGAGAAGCATTTTTGGATGGGGGTCTCAAGTATTCATGGATTTTAGCTCTTTGCCGGTGGCTGTGGTCCCTCACTACCGCTAATACCGGGGCTCCACTGTATTCCTGAAAAAAAATTTGACGTCTTTTTGCAAGAATGAAGAGAAAAAAATCCACCAAAAAATATCTAACTACCCCTTTCTCATCAAACAGGTGGGGACAAAATGCTAGTACAAATTAGCAAAGGGTCAAATTGACTTGGAGCCACATTAGCAGGAAAAAAGCAATGCCATGCCAGGCTAACAAGTCTATCCAGTAGATTTGGCTACAATCACATGTTTGTAATAGTTTTATTATTCAACAGCTAAGAACAATAATCCTTCTCAGCCAAGTCTTATTAGACTTGTTGTCATAAAGGTCAGAGTGTTGTTAGCGCCACCTGTGAACGTGTTTTTAACAGAAAAAAAGAGTGAGAGGGCTAAACGGTGAACATACCACATTCTGCTGGACCCTTTCATGTTTCTCACCAGTGAAATTCACAACTTTCTAAGAACAGGAAACTGTTGTTGAGCTCCAGCTCTTTGTTGTTATGTCTGTTTGTCTGACAACTGAGAGTCTTCTCTGAAGTTGCGAAAGTGAGATGGAGAGCTGATTAGACTGGAAGAGTAGTCAAACCTCAGCGTGTATCTCACCAGGAGATGTGTTCTAATTAGAGACTGTGCCTCGCATCTCACTGAAAACAAATAAGAAGCCTCATCCTGAAGCTGCCTCGAGACAATCCATCTGATGTAGCAGAAACCTCCGGACTTCAGACCACACCTGAGTGGACACACTGCACACCAGACATTTGATGAGACTGTCAGTTATTTGGCAATGAAGGACAAACCTCAATGTGCTTTCTTGGGATTTTATGTGTCTGAGCGACACATGGTAGTGTACAACAGTAAAGTGGCAGGAAAGCTTTAACCAATGAAAATTTTAAGTGTGGTGCATTTGTGTTTAACCCTTTTGAGCAAAAACTTTCTATATTTTGTTGAACTGATAGCTGCAAGTCTTTGGAGGCTACGTCTAAATCATTACTGGGAACAACATTTTTTAAGACTTGCCTCTCAATCGGATTCATGTCTGGCATATGACTGGGCCATTCTGACACACAAATAAACTTTGCTGTCCACCATCCTGCTGTAGCTCTGTCAGTATAACCCCTTCTCCACTGCCAAGTCTCACTCTAGCCAGTTAATGTCTGGTTTGGTTCTCGCCAAGTTGGTGGTGTCTCCATTGGCAGTGTTCCTCATTATGTGGGCATGAAGGAGCTGTGGTCGATGCTGTGGTCGATGCTCTGATGATGTCGTTTTGCACGTGGGCCCTTAGGCAGCCGGCTTATCTGAAATCTCCCAGTATATTTGTTTGTTGTGGGTTGCCCCATCCAGTTGACGCTGTATGTGTTCTTCTGCCACAGTTGATAACAAGGCTTGGTCTTCGAGGATTGACCATGGAAATATCGATTTGCAGTTCGCCATCTCCCCAACTACTACGGTTTCATCATGGATTCCACAGACCAATCAACGAATTTAGTCTGCTGCCAATAAAATCGTTTGTGAGCAATACCAGGCTAGGTCGGGCTTGTACTATCAAAGAGGTGGTTCCAAAAAAGAGGGAGGAACTGCGCAGGATCTGCAAATTGAAATGAATCTAACTTGGGCTGACTGGGATAGAACTGGTTAAAGCCATGCCTGTGGAGTGCCACAGCATGTTATACTGTGGGAATGGTGTGCCAGATTTGTGGAGTCCAGAAATTGTCCTGTACACAGGTAAAGTAATACACGCTATTAATTTGCAAGAGTCTGAAGGCAGTTGTTAGCTTTTTATTTTATTCAGGGATATTTGAGTTAAGAGGTTTGCATAGAAATGTAAAATAAACCAATAATAATAAGCTCTTGTGTTCCTTCTGCTTCACAAAACAATAAAGCTTTGGGTTGTAACATGACAAAACATTGAAAAGTTCAATAACTAGTAGCAGAAATTGCCGGTCTGTGCTCATTGATAAGGTTGATGTATTTTACAGGATTGGAAAACAGTAACAACATGTTCACTACCAGAGTTTGTATAGTAATCATTGGTGACTCATTAAAAAAAAATACAAATTATCAGAACTGGAATAAACAACAAATGACTCCAACTGTAACTACCATTTATTTGCTCGGCTGCAATATTTGACTTTAAAGTTGGGGTTAGTGAGAAATCTCCAGTTTTCCAAATAGAACCATTAGATATTTTAGTGTCTGTCATGCAGACAGAAAATCTTTTCTAAAACAACAGACAAGATGGAGTTCTGCAGTTGTTCTTCTGGCTAGGTCGTCTTTTTCCTGAGATACATACAGACACTGAAAGATTTCATGAAATTTTCCTTTTAAAACCTTCAATAAAACTGAATTATTTGCTTGTTTTCAAGATGGCGAGCATCCCTGGCTGAAATACAACAAAACAGAGCCCTATCATGATACTATCACCACCACATCTTACAATTAAAATGAGGTTTTTATGGTGGATTTCCAAATCTTGCAAATCTTGTTTAAAATCTCCATAAGATGGATGGATGCATTAGATGGATAGGAATTGAATGTTTTTCTCCTACATAACCCCTGATGTTATGAACGTGAACAGAATATTGAACGGAATATTGGAAAGATCTCAGTGGTCTCTAAATAATTTATCAGTCTTCAGAAATATTTTTACATGCTTCACTTCAAAATCTGAGTATGATTTTCATGATATACAAAAAATATACAATTTAGACAGTAGTGTGATAGCATTTTGATTGTTGGCCATTTGTAACATAATCAAACCCTGATTAAGTTGTTTTTTTTAATCCAAATTTAGGTTCAGTATTCATTATTTGGCTTTTATCAATGCAGCAGAAGTAACTGTGCAGTGCTTTCCTTCACAAATATCTACATTTCATTCCATCACAGAGTAATCCACAGACTCTCTTTGTAGAAGGGTCCAATCTTCCAGGGCAGCTTGTCTGAGATTGGATGTCAGTTGCTGGAGACAGATGCACTCATCACAACTTTTATGAATACATTACCTTTTACGTTCATCTAAACATTAATTTATCTCGCTCATGTAATAAAACAGGACAGGTCTTTGCTCACCGATCCCCAAGAAAATTGGAGCTTTCAGGATATGTGGCGCTTATAAGACAAATACCTGCAGACAGAATATCAGCAAATCCTTCAGCTGGCTGGTTATTCAAGCCTCATCTTCGATGGAGAATCTTTTCCCAAGATTGTGTACATGCACTCTCTGTTTGGGCATACTTTTATTTTTTTTGAGCAAATATGGCTTGTGAAAAATATCAAAGTGTGTTATTTGCCTCCATGAAACTCCACAACATCAAAGACTCCCCCTCCAGTCCCACAAGAACCAAAGAACCGCAGGTTTTTTTACCCGCTTCATCTGTCTTCCATCTCAGCTTTGCTCAAACTCAAAAGGCAAAAGCCTCTAATGATACGAGTTGCAAAATGGAGAGGTTGCTGCCAAGAAAACAGGGAAGGAAGGGAAAAAAGAAAGATGAGCAACCAAACAGACACATTTCGGATGATGATTGACATCACTGCATCTCTTTATTATTCCTGTGATGTTCGTCCAGACTCACTGTTCGCCCAGAAACTGTGGCCTCACACTTTGGCTGATGCAGCAATCTGGTGTTGTACGCCTCCCTGCCTGCCAACCACCTGGCTGGAAGACGCATAATCACCCTCCCAGTCAATCACTCCTCACACAACCAATGGTGTAGGACGGGTGTCGGAGGAAGTACGGCAGACATGCACGGGCTGTGTGTCCGACTTTGACACTTTACACCTTGCACTCCCAGCATTCCTGATAAGTCTCCAGCGCCGGCAGGGCACCCGTTGTTCCAGCAACGCGCCGATTTGCATTATGCAGGAAAGATGGAGAAAAGGAACATGGCAGCTGGGTCTGCGATATCTCACATATTTTAGTCAGAATCTCCTCTTCTGTGAATTGATTTGTTAATCTAAAACCTGTGAAATGTTCGCGAGGAGTTACTATGGAGATTATTATTCATTTATCACACTATACCCTCAGAAATTATATTGAATACCTGAAGTGAACAACTGCACAGCCTCTCTGTGTAATCTGGTTGTTTCCAAGGCACCATTTGGAGTTATGTAACTCAGCCATGGATGTCCTACATGGCTTGTCATGTATATTGCAGGAGCCTAAAAAGCAGCTCTCCACTTGACTGCACTGAGGGGTGACTTGATTTTTCATCTCTGATTAAAAGGAACCAGAGGACCCCATCACTGTGCTCGAGAGAAGAGAAATAATTGACAGACTCGATCGCCCAGGAAAACCTTTTCATTTGTTTTTTTAGTTAGCAGAAAAAAAACTTCTTACTCTGAGAATGCATTTAATTACACACAGCAAGTAAAATTTTTATGCTGTTATAATAAATTCATAAGGTGATTTAAATAAAAAAGAGGATTGGTCAATTTGGAGTTATTCAAGACTGAGGAAACTGGAGAAAAACATCTGGAAGGAATCATATTTTTCACAATGTCTGATGACCTTATAAGTCCATTCTACAGTGCATAAAGAAGGTATTTATTCTGTTTTTTTCTTTTTTGGCACTCTTAAATGTTTTAGATCTTCAAGCAAATTTTAATATGAGAGCAAATACATCAAAGCACTGTTCAAATAATCCAAAATAGCCTGGCCCATCGTGAAAAAGCCTACAGTTAATTTTGGTTAAATCAGACCTACTTTTTTCAGTTTCACTAGCCACACCAAGGACAAATTAATGCTATAATTGTAGATTCAAGAAATCACTTAAAAATAACTTGTCTGACAACATGAAGTAGGCTTGTGTCTCAAAAAGCAACACATCATTCCCCGATCTAACGAAATTCAAGAACAGATGAGAAACAAAGTCGTTAGTCGTTAGTTAAAGCTATTGCTATACATGTGTTTGAAAGAAAAGGCAAAATACTGATGTTTAATCTGTGATTAGTCTCACTGAGGAAAAATAAATCACTGCTGCGGCTTACTATCAAATGTAAACATGCAGGAGAGAAGCTGAAGGTAGCAGTTAATGATGTTTTTATTAAAGGTCCTTCAATGTCAGCAGATGTTTTATACAGACCAAGGACACATAAGTTAAAATCATAGTAAAATAACACATTTACAACTTTATGCTCACAAACAACACCTGCTGTTGGCTTGAGGGAGCTGTCTGTCGTTGCTGTGGTATTAACCATGCTGTTATCCCCTAGCTTTGGATTGTTCATTTCCTTAAAGCCAAGATTCTGCATAAGGCTGAAGTCTTTCTGCTGAAAGCAATCAAGACTCCCAGTCTGCTGTTATTTGTGTCAGCATCATGCATGTGTGGTAAGTGCCTTTCTGTGTTAGATGGTGTTTGGGTTCGGCAGCTCTTTGTTTTACCAAGAAGGCATTTCGGCTTTGAGAAACATTGAAAAAGATGATTATGATATATTTGGTTTCACACTTTTAGGATTTTTAGGTTTTCTGTCACTAAATTATAATATTTGTCTTTGTAATTCTCAGCTAAATTAAATCTAGTTGGAAAGTAAGTTCTCTATCTGAATGAGGGCAACTTACTTTAAGCTATGTCTAAGTTCGCTTGAACCAGATCTGTGCCGCCTGTACCTCAATATCAGCAGGAACTGGTCTATAGTTCCCTGCAGCCATCTGCAGAAGAAAAGCATTCAACAAAAATGGTTCAAAGTTGTGAAATATTAAATTACTCAAGCTTTTAAACTTCCCATTAGCATTTAAACCAATGCATCAAATCTAAGTATTTAGTTTATCTCCTGCAATATGCCTTTTGAATTTTTTCCCACATATCTGCTGTAGACTCATATCATCCATGTGTTCTTGAAGAAAAAGATATATAATTGAAATGCTTGAGGCTTTAAATGCCCTAGATTATAAATATCACATGAAAAATATCTCACAATCGATTCATTATTTAAATGAAATACAGATCAACACAAATCATAAAAATAAATCTGTTCAAAATAACATTTGTCAGAGAGACTCATAATATATAAGGTGTACAACTCTTTCTTCTGTTTTTGATGTTTGGTTACACTTAAAAGTTTCAAATCATCAAGATAATTCTGAGATTAAACAAAGATAGCATGAATGAATGATTTCATTTGATGGGGATGAAAGCTATACAAGCTAGCCCAGCATTATGGGAAAATATAGTTGCTTCCCTTGTTAAATCCTGAATTACCGTGATTTATCACATTTTTCATTCATCTTCACCAGCCAGTCCCAGGGTTTACGGCCAGAAATCCCTTAAATAGAACCTGTGTGACAACACGAAGAAGGCTGAAAGATCTCAAACAGCAACACATTACACCCTGATTTATTTCAGAATGGCCCAGAAAATTTACTCCGAGAGAGTACTGATGGCCCATCCAGGAGGTAATAAAAGAGCCCCTTCACAGCAGTGCTGTTGCACTTGCCTACCTCTTGTCACAGTCTTTGGGTGTTTGAGTTTTTGGGTTTCATTTGTGTTTCCATTTTGATGATTTTCTTTTTTCTTTACTTTCTTTAGTCTTGTCATATTGTCATACTCAGTTCCTGTATTCATTATTGCTCAGTTCATTAGTATTGCTGTAAAGGTCTTGCCATATATGTTTATTCCTTTGTATTGTTTCTTTATTTAATCATGAATTCTGCTCTTTGTGCATTTATATGTAGTTTCCTTGAATTAGTGTTAGCCTCGTCTCGTTGGTTTATTATTTATTTAAGTTCTCTTCAGCTTCCATCATGTTTATTATTCATATTCCCTCAGTCTATCTGTTTGCCTTCTCTCCCAGTTGCACCCAGTTTGTAATCAACAACCAGCATCTTGTCTGTATGTAAGCCTCTCCTTCTCTGTCATTTCCTGCTCCCATCTCATAGTTTCCCAGGGACTCTGCCCATGTGCCATGTTCTGTTCCCTTCCAGTGCTTTTATAAACCTCCTTTTCCAGAAATGATCCCTGCGCCTGGGTCCTGCATAAAACCTCAAACATGACACCTCTGGATGGTTAAAAAAGATTTTGAAGGAGCTTGTCATGACTGAGATGCAGTGGCGTTACCATAAACAGGCAGTTTAACAGTCGAAAAACCTCCAAGGTGACTGAGTTGGAACAATTCTGTAAAGAAGAGTGGGCTAAAAGTGAAAGGCTCTTTGCTAGTTATTGAAAAACGTTTGGTAGCAGTCGTCACAAAGTGTGGTACAACCAGTTAACAGGTTTAGGGTGTAGCTACGAAGGGTGGGCATTTATCATATTGTTTATCATTTATTGTGATAAATCTCTTATTATGATAAGATTTTGATTTATCATTGTCACTATAAATTCCGATTAATGATATTTAAAAATCCCTAAAACTGTCCGTATTGTCTGGATTATTTTCACTATTTTTCTCTGCTTGTTTAATAAAGGGGTATCAAAAAATATAAATACATTTGAAAATAAGATTAAATGCAGTTACTCTGTGCGTTTTAGTGATACAAATCACACTTCTTCATGTGTCTGGTTTGCTAAAGAAGTGTATTATAAATGGGTATGTTTTTCAAGAATAGTATTTATGCTTGTGGGGCTATGATTGCTGTGTCACAGACATACAGTTAGCTAAAAAAAAAGAGTAATAATTAGTTCTTATCCCTTTTATCATTATCAGAATAGTACCCCAACATATCGTGATAAAACTTTAAGTCCATATCACACGCCCCTAGTAACTACTTTTTACATGGTTGGTTTGAATATCCTTTTCTCCTTATCAAAAGAAATAGTCATTTGAAAACTGCATTTTTTTTATTTACTCAGGTTATAGTTGTCTGATGTTGGTATTTGTTTGATGCACAGTGGAAGAGTGGTTAGCACTGTAGTCTTGCAGCAGGAATGTCTTGGGTTCGAAACATGGGCTTTTTCAGCATGGAGTTGTATGTCCTCCCAGGTACTCTGGCATCCTCCGATGATCCAGAAACATGGCTGTTGGGGTAACTGGTCTCTGTACAGTTTTCTTTGGTCTGGGTGTGTGTTTCCTTGTGATGGGCTGGTGACCTGTCCAGGGTGCAGCCTGCCTCTTACACCACATGAACCTGCAAGGAATAGCAGGTATACAATGGAGTAAGTGTGACAAAAAAACAGAAAAAAAGGGGAGGGAAAATATTTTTTGCAGCATTGCAGTGAGCTATCAATGTTAATGATGCAAAGTTCCCCAACATGAATATTAAGATTCAGTTGTTGCTGAGTTACTACTATTTGTGTCACCTTTACTCTGCAGTAAACGCTCTTATCCATTCAAGCAGTGGGTGGAGAAAAACCAAGAGATGAAAAGCAAGATCTTACTCATCATCTTCTATCCTCAGCTGGAGAACTTGCCTCAGCATCAAGAATTCAATCTGGCCCCAAGAGAGACCAAAATTGGACTAATCAATACAATTAGACTGTTTTTCTATGCTGCATCGAGCACATTAATCTGGCAGGAGCGAAACATGTAAACTCATTCAGCAAGTTGGCTGCTTTATTCAGGAGTCAAGAAGAGTAATGTCAGGCTTTGTGTGTTAAATATTGAAAGCAGTTGCTGAATTCTCCTCAGAGGTCTTCCTAATGATGCTCTCTTGGAACTGATACAACTGGCAAATGATTATTGATTTCAACACCGGAGGAGGCTGGCTCGCTTTCAGAGCAGTGCTCTGCCAGGTTGCAGTCTCTGGATTTTCTAATTAAAGCCAAACATGTATGTTATTTGAGGAGGAGTCTCACATTTTTCTCTATAAAGCTCAACAGCATGCCATTATGTGTTAGAACAGCATATTGCAGCCCCTTCACACCAAGGGCAATTTTTAAATTCTCATCATTTTTCTGACTGTACAAGAGGCGAGAAAGTGAGAGGGTGAAACCTTGGAAACCGATGACGGTTACACAAAATTACAAGCATACAAAGACAAAGAGGCGACATTAACTCTTAACGCGCTCAGCCTTGGGCCAAACTAATAACGCCACAATTGAATCAGCTCTAAATAAATGATGGTGCTGTAGTTTAATAACATATCATCTGCTTTTGTGACTGCATCAGATCTGGCGGCACAATAAATAATCATCCAGTAAGTCCAACCTAAAGGGCATTTATGAGAAGCAAAAAGACATCCAGACTTTCTTCATTTATCTTTTAAACTAATAGTTGCTTGTTTTTTTGTTGTTGTTTCTTTGGAGACTCTCGGTTGAAACCAAAGCACCACCAAGTGAATGCAATGAGAAGTGCTGAAACGAAATCTATAAGTGTTAGATAAACCACCCAGAGCTTCTACAAGTCACAAAACATTGTATTTAATTACTTTTTTTTATTTTGTACATTTGTATTACATTAATAAATCACTGTCACCACTACAAACCCCCCAAAAGGAACACATTTTAGGGATATAAAGGTAAAAATCAATGTAAGGATGCATGCATTTGTGTAAAAAGGTAATACCTCCATACATTTAGACAATGCTGTTATCATTTGAACATAAAGGCTCGGCTCCAGGTCAGGTTCCTACCTATGCATTGCCATTTCCTTCCTTCCAACTTTCATTTCGTACCCGTGTGAGTAATCACCTTATTTTTTTATTTTAAGTAAATTAAACAGTCACAAAAATATTTAATCTTACAAATAATTGAATTTCATTGTATATTACTTCTCAAAAACAATATATTACCCTCTATTCTCATTTATTTTTGTTCGGATACCCATTTGGATCAGTTTACTCTTATAAAATGTGACACATCAAGACCTCTGATGTGATCAAATAGGTCTAAGTGACCTCTTGCTGGCAGTTGTACCTGGCAGGTACAAATTAATGCATGGTCAGTAAAAAACATCCCCTGGTAGACACCACCAAAAGTTGGGACTAAAATAACCAAAACTGCAAAGTCCTGAAAAGACCAGCACCGAAAAAGGTTTGAAGTTGTTGTGACTGACTTAAGTCTATAATGTCTACTGCATGTATTGGGTGTTTCCCCATAGTATCAGCACACCGCAGCCACCAGGCACTGAGGATGATGGTTCTGATTTAGTCCCCAAAATCAATTTAAAGCAGTTTTTCATCTCTCATCTATTTGGTCTGCTAATATAAACCCTCCTCCTTGAGTGTGACACTTTATAAATCCACAATTTAATTCCATTATTTTACCTGCAAACTTTTGCAGGTAAAATAATGTTTATTCCCCATGTTCAATTGCAGATTAAAACAAGTATCATCAAGATACCAGAATCTGCTTATGCTTTGAAAAGGGGTTCTGAGCAAGCTGGGTTTGAGAAAAAAAAAAAGTTAAGAGAGAATTGAGGTAACAGCCAGTCTAATCTCAAGAGTTTTATACAAGTTCAACCAAACATTGTCTGAAGATTTATAAAGCAACGTTTACATGAAGAAAGATTACATTTTTGAGACTGGGGTTGTTTTAAAATGACAGAATGAGTTTTGAACAGAGAGTTTTATGAAAGACCAGCTTGATTCCCCAACCAGAATCCTTTCTGCCTTCTAAAAACAACTCCAATCTCAGAATATTTTATTGAGATTTAACCAAACACTGCATTATTGCTTTTATTATTGCCCTTGGTGCTGATTGGCTGCACCCAAGAGCAGAGATGAGGAAGACCATGGATGTTAGCTTCAGCGGTAGTGCCCAAATGGTTTCCAGTGTGTATATTAATGCATATTAAGGTGCATTTGGTGTTGGAACTTTTGAAAAAGGCAGTTAAAAGCATTTTTAGAGGGGGTCTCAAATATGGATTTTAGCTATTTGTGTGCAGCTGTGGTTCCTAACCCCTGCAAACCTGTACACTATACTTTCTCCATCAGAGAGTTCCCCACTCAGGTTACACTTACTCTGTTTTCCACTGTGTTTGACATTAAACGTTCAAAACGAACCAGAAACCAACAGTCTTTCACATAAATTCCCATAGCTCTTTATGTAAATAACCATCTAATCTAAAGCAGTGTTTGCATGAACTGCAATTAAAATTCAGATATGAGTTGCTTTAAGCTGAATGTCCTGTCAAATCCATTTTGTGAGGATATTTTTAAAGATACGATTTTGCTTTCCAAATGTTTTTTTTGTTTGTTTTTATTTTCCATATTTTAGGACATAGCTTATTTTGTGTCAGCGTACTAATAATAAGTAGGGTACAAGAAAGATATTCTTTAAAAAAACACAAATATAGCTTTCATAGGGTCATACAATTTAATGCTAAACCCATGCTGATTAGCAGCTCACGAGCTAACTTAACAGAGAGCTAGCCTGATTCTCCGGCCAAAAAATCTTTCTATTTATCTGAAATAAGACTCAGAGTTCTATTTACTGCTAAAGACGTTTAAACCGCTGGCAGTGGCGGTTCTCGACATGAGCCAAATGTGCAGTTCACCAGAGCGGCATTGGAAAGAGGGGCGTATGAGCAACAGCTAAAATATAACTAAACAAGTTTTCTATTGCTTTTATGTATCTGCAGACAGTGGAGAGTTGGGTATCTTAGACTAGGTTACCCCAATATTTTCCTGCATTTTAGTTGGTTGAGGGCTCGTTCAGAGTGGCATTAGTATATTTTTTCAAGGAAACATTCTTGAAGTTTATATTTAAACTCTTAAAGAAGACATGAAATGGCAAGACAGTAAAAGTTAGGATACTTACAGTTGATCCAAATAATTAAAAAAATCTTTAGAAAAAAAGCGATTAAAATAAAAAATACACTCCAAATATTGCACATCTATTTTTTATCTTTAGACAAAAGCAGAAGACAGCTTGGTTAGGAGCTTATCTTAAGTATTCCCGGCCTGTCGAAGTAGATCAGGTTAAATAAAAAATTCTAAATTGTTCACTGCAAATCCCAAACTATGAAAGATGAAGACAGACAGAAGAACTGGCTGCAAACGGCCACATGGTTTTGTTGCTGAACTCATGTTGAAGGCGGTAAAAAAAAAGTGCAGCAGTGAGGGACAAAATGCGACACAAATGAATACAGTACAGAGGAGATTCATTTGCATGTGAGCCGATTTACTTTGAGAGGGCGAATGAGCAATACTTATCATTCATACAAAACGTGTATTACTTTGGAGGAATGTGCAAACAAAGCTTTAATAGAGGATGCCTTCCCATGCTCTCTGATGCAGGCATTTGGAGAACTCTACAGTTACAAAGAAAAATACACATCCAAGAGTAGCACTTCTACATACTCAGTGAATCTGCTTGCATAGTTGGGTGCATGCATAAGCAATATATCATGCAACAACTGCCATACACTTCGAGAACTATGAACTCTTCCCTGCCTGTGTTAACACGGTGGGTGCTGATCTACTCTCGAGCTAAAAATGTGCACAAGCTGTGATGTCAAATGTGAAGACAGAGGATGTGCTGACTAAAACACACCATAGCGCTCTATGTACAATTATGGTGCTCAGCAGAGACATCCCAGCTGTCTTTGAATGTGTTGTTCTGTCGCGTGTGAGGTGTTTTTTATTTTTGTTCTTAACATTAACCCTGTGTTGATCTGAGAGGAATGTTTGGAGATGTCTGGCAGTCTGAAGAGGCCTATATCCAAGGCAAACATGGGCATCTCAGGTCAGTTTCAGCAGCTAGCAGAGGTGGCAACAGATGAGATGTCTGAGCAGCTTACAGGTTACTACCAGTAAACGAAGCATTAAGAGCTACTACAAACCCAGCTTTAACATCGGTTGGCGCCGGTGACGCCTCTTCTGAGCCTCTCAATGACAGATTTTTGGCTGGATGGAAAAATAAAATGCATCTTAAAGGCTGCTGCAGAGTTTCTACACCAAATAGCATATGTAAACAGTAGTTCAGGTTAAATAGGCTTAATTGTGTTTTACTTAAAATTACAGGTTCAGTGCTTTGTAAATATCAGCATATTCAATTACAAATTTCTGCAAGTTAAACAATTTAAGGTAAATATTTCTAATGATTATCTGAGGCACTGATGTTTGTTGTTGACGTATGGCTCTCAATACTGAAGGAGAGCAGAACAAAGTGATTTGAAAAAATTATTCACTGCATCAGCATGTTGAAAATCTCCATAAACACCTTTGGTGGCCGAGCCATCCATGGTTAATGTATCTCAGCCATCGTATCCGCTTTCCATCTTCTGCAATGTCACTTTTTACTTTCAGCTCCGACTGAAACTCCCAACAGTGCTACAGACAGAACAAGGCAATAATTTCCATATATGTCCATGCGTATTTACAATACAGTATAATGATCTTTAAAATCAATGCAATCCATACAAAGTGCTTTGTTTAAAATCCATTCCTAAATAAATTTTTAGGTAAGTGTCCTCTACGGCAGCTGGTATTCAGTGAGCACTGAAAAGTTACGGGTGTTTTAAAGATGTTTGTCGGATGGCAAAAAAAAAAGGAAAACACCTCAAAGCTGCACTAGAAAGATTCTTAGACCCTTGAAGTATCACTTGGATCTCTGGCTAGTTTGAGAGGAATTGATTGGGATCTTCCTGGACTGCAGTGTCTTTTTAGCCGACTCTTTCTTCGAAGGGTCCTTTGTGACGGCCGAAGATGGGGTTTGTGCTTCAGGGAGCTTGGATTTTGTGGAGGGCAGCAGTGAGTTTTTAGCTGCACTGGATACTTTAGAGGATTCCTTATCTTTGGCTGTACTATGCAGTTCTGAACCGGCATTCTGAACTTTTTTGCTGGCTGCACGCTGGGTTGCATCCCCAGCACTTTCTTCTGGAATTCCTTTTGCATCTCCCGCCCCCAATTTCCCGCTCTCACCTGGTTTGCGGTTCTCCTTGGGCCTCAGAGCAGTTTTGAAGAAGGACAGACCTTTGTCTTCTGTCTTGCTGGTCCCTCGAGGTCCCCTTGACGACGGAGCTGAACTAGAAGAGGAAACCCCAACACTTGAGGATCGGAGACTAGTCATAGAGGAGCTACTGCTTGAGCTCCGGCCTGCTGGCCTGTCCTCCACAGCTCTGGCTGACTTGCTTTCAGTTCTACTTGCAGCACTCAGCCTGGAGGAAGCACCAGTATTGCTGACTTTCCTATCCAACACTGCGTTCGCTCGCGAAGATTCACGACTAGTGCTCCTGTCTGCTGCTCTAGTCCTTTCTCCAGCTGAGTTTTTCTCACTGCCCTCTCTGCTTGATGTCTTCTTCTGAGGCTGTGAGATCTGTATCCCTGGAGAACCACTTTTCCTCTGCTGCGCATCAGGATGTAATGACTCTGTGTTTTGGGATGATGTTTTCTTGGAAGGGGTTGCAGTTCTTGAAGAACCTCCCTTGCTTGTTTTAGGTGGTGCAGTGCTTTTGTCCTTGGGGTTCGATACAGATGCTGCAGTCTTGGACTGCGTTCGAGACGGTGACTTGTCGATGGCTGGAGACGCAGGGGAAAGGGAGCTGGATGATGTTGAGGAAGTGGGAGGGCGTTTCCTGGGACTTCTTTCAGCTTCTAACCCAGTCTTGCCTGAGGACCTTTTGACACCAATACTCTCTGTACTCCCATTTCTTTGCTTCACCTCCTTTGGGGCTATTCCATGTCGAGGACTAACCTGCTCAGCGTTGTTGTTTTCCCCTGTTGGGTTCGAGCTCCTCTGCTCTGCCTGTATCACAGACTTGAAGCGCCCCTGCTCTATGAGCCTCTTAGTTCCCACATTAGTGTCCAAAGCAGCGAGGGCCAACTTCCCACCTGACATTTTGTCTGGCTTAGGTGAACCAGAAAAACACGGGGCTGACGATTGGATATCAACCACCTCTCCTATCCGCTCCAGAGTCGGTGAAGAATGGGACTCCAAGGAGAAGCGTGAGGGAGAGTTTGAGCGGAGCTGGAGCTTAGCTGAGTGAGACCAGGATGGTTTTGTGCCATTTTCACTCAGAACAAGAGGACTGGCAATAGACGATCTTGAAGAGAATGTTTGCCTCTGCATGCCCCTGACTGCTGGTCGGGTCGAAAGGCCTGCAAGGTGAAAATATACCCATCAATGTGCAGTTTTTTGAGAAACATGATGCTTGCTACCCTAGAAGCAGCAGAAATGTGTCCAAATTAAGTATGGGCTCTTCACCATCGTCCTCACTCCGTTCACCGGCAAACTCAGCAGACTCGGAGAGAGACGCCAGAGAGGTGCGTCTTGAAGAACCAGACGAGGCCTGGCTGGGAGGACGGCTTCCCATCAGCCGACTGATCCAGTGCTCACACAGAGAGGAACTGGTGGAACCTAAAGGCCAAAGCAGACAGCGGTTAAAATCAAATAACAAATAACCTAATATCTAAAATCTATATTTTCTTCTATTTTTCTGTTAGAAAAGTAATTAGTATGAGGGTACAGTACATCATAATATCAATCAATTTCATCAGAGTTTCGGAGTCAAAATCAAACATTCGCTCCTGAATTACTTAGCAACATCCTTTCAATCAGCCTTTCTCTGTCACAAGTTTGACATTATAAATTCATTGTTGTTCATTGTTGGTGACAGTGGCTCAAGAAGCAGGGGTTCGTCCTGTAATCAGTGGGTTCCCAGTTGTTGTCTCCTTGGGCAAGACACTTCACCCGTCTTGCCTGCTGGTGATGGTCAGAGAGCCCATTGGCGCAGACTGTGTCCGTCAGTTTGCCCCTGGGCAGCTGTGGGTACAGTCTATCTTACCACATCAACATATGAATGTTGATGTGGTAAGATAGACTAAATGATAGAGTGGGTGAATGACTGAATGTTGTGTAAAGCGCTTTGGAGTCCTCTGGACTTGATAAAGCACTATACAAGTACAGGCCTTTTGCCATTTTTACCATTTTCAACTAATGTTTGATGTTTTTCAGGGAATGATTCCATATTTTCCTGTATTTTCCTCAACAGTGATTCCACAACTTTTCTTCACCTCTACCAGATCTAAAGAAAAGTTGTTGCAGGATATGGAACAATGTCTTTATTATGTTTGAGGTACAGTTTGTGGGCTGCACGGTGAACAGTTGGTAGAACTGTTGCCTTGTAGAAAGAAGGTCCTGGGTTTGAATCCCAGCCTGGGATCTTTCTGCATTTTTTGAATATTCTCTCCATGTATGCGTTGTTAATGCTGTTTGTCTCTGTGATTGACTGGTGACTTGTCCAGGGTGTACCCTGCCTCTCGATAGGCAACCCCCCAATCCTGCATGGACAAGCAGGGTAGAGACAATTGATGGTACGGTTTGTTTTAAAAAGTTAAATAAAATATCTCCCAGTCATGTTTGTCATTCAATTTTTTTTCCACACAATAAAATAGCTGACTCCGGAGTGATTCCACGTGTTTTTGCTAGGATTTGTATGCAAGTGCAGTGCAATAACTGTGTAGCAGGGCCTGTTTCATTCTGTCAGTTCAATATTCATATCACAGAAAACTTCTAAAGGTGGTAAATCTATACAGCCTAGCCTGTTGGCACCAGATCTTATTGCATGTTACCTCCAACAGAGCTGTTGGCAGACCAGGATGGGATCGTTGCTCGTCTTTGATAAAACAGGATGTAACCCGTTTGCTTGCACACCTCATCTTCAGATATGGGATGAACATCACTGTCATCGAAGCAATACCACTGTCCGTCAATGGAGTTCTTACAGTAAGCTGTAAGCCACAAAGCAACAAGATGTGTTATATATCATGGTGTGCTTTAGCGGAACCACCACTGCAATCTCGTCATGTCTACCTGTGTAATGCCCCCCCTGCATGGTCCCGTGATGGTTGCACACGGCATAAAGGTCGTACAGGTAGTCCTCAGGATCACGGCCCATGCCGTAAGGCCTCCTCCACGGTGACCAGTGGGAGGGGAGACTCCAGCTGCTCTGGCTCCTCTTCACCATGTGAGGTGCCATGTCCATGCCTGTGAGCGGGAACTTCACCATGTTCTGCATCTTCACACGCCGATCTCCATCCTGAAGCGGTGGCAAGTTTACACCAATCAGGTATAACCATGAACCAGCTTGTCAAATCCCATCAAGCTGTCATTCAGATGTGCCTGTACCTGTCTGAAGCGCTTGAGGTGAAGTATGAGGATGTCCGGTAGTGTCCACAGACTCAGTTTGATGCTGCCCTGCTGGAGCTGCTTACAGTGTGGACATCTCCATGCATCATCAGGGGCAAGCTGGAATTTAGGTGAAATCTTTAATAATCAACAGTTCATGTACAGAGAAACTTTTCAAGTTTTTCATAATTTTGCACCTTACAGCGACTTCTGAAGGAAACTGGTTGCACTGAAATTTATTTAGGGGTTGATTACATGCAGCTGCAACTTGGCACTGTTGCCTTACAGCAAGAAGGTACTGGGTTTGAATCCCAGCCTGGGGTCTTTCTGCATGGAATTTGCATGTTCTCCCAGTGCATGTGTGGGTTCTCTCCAGGTACTCCGGCTTCCTCCCACAGGCCAAAAGCACGACTGTTAGGTTAACTGGCTGACTCTCTAAAATGCCCTTAGGTATGAGTGTGTGTGCATGGTTGTCTGTCCTGTGTGTCTCTGTGTTGCCCTATGATGAACTGGTTGACCCATCCAGGGTGTACCTCACCTCTCGCCCATTGGAGACCCTGCACAGATAAGCGGGTATAGATGATAGATGTATGGATTACGGACTGCATATCCATGTAACACTCATTTGGAGTGTCAGAAAAAATGAAAACCATGTTTCGTTTTCCTACCATTTCCAAACCATGTCCTACTTTGCACTGCTCTGTTATATAAAATCCCAATAAACAAATTTAAGGTTGCGGTTGCAACGTGACAACATGTGGAAAAGTTCAAGAGCTAAGAATAGTTTTGAGAGGCACTGTCTGTAAGCAGCGTGATCAATGGTTCCGTCCCCACCAGAGAACTGGGCCAGCTTCCACCTACCTGCTCTTCTTTGGTGTATAGCTGCAAGCACTGGGCCAGTGTGCAGGTCTGAGGCTGCAGATGCTGCTCCTTCACCTGACGTACGCTCTCTGCATCCGGGATGTACTCATCCTCGGTTCTCTTGAACAGACTGTGGGTGTGGCACAAGTCACAGAGGGACCTCACAGATCAGTCGCTGGGCTGACAGGAGGTGTGACACCTCACACACACACATCTGCTCGCAGCTTAATGAGGAGTGTGTTTGGCACTTACTAGTCTTTTGTCTCCTTGTCCCATTCAACAACAATCTTGACATGAGGTGGACCACCTGGGCCGCAGGACTTGAAAGCCCTGTTCAAATTTGGATAAAAAAAAATATCATTTTGATGTTAAACCAAAACATTAATTCTGTATTCCCCACATTTATTGGCACCCCTGGTAAAAATGTGCTAAATAAATGAACACATTTATGTTTTATTACAGCTGTACAGAAGCGTTTAACTGCCAGAGCTAGGAAATAAATACAGGAGCAGCAACTCGTTAACGAGAAAGTATCTCATTTTAACGAGATGCTACTCCTGTATTTGTTTCCATCTCTGGCAGTGAAACACTTCCGTACAGCAGCTTTATCTCATGCTGAAATATGTAGGAAACTGTGACTTTTTCTGTAAAAGTAGAGAAAATCCCACAGTAACCCCTTACTGCCTAAATTCACTTACAATCATTAATTGTGTTTTTATTTCTATTTATCTGTTTGCTTTCTATATGCCTGTTACTCTGCAGATGACACACTTTAATTTTGCCTCGAAGAGACAAATAAAAGGATTATTCTATTCTATTTGATTCTATTTTCAACCAGACACTAAACCAAGAAGAGATTGTTAATTTAAACATTGCAAATATAACTAATATTAATTTAGGTGCTAAGTATGAAAATTACCAAAGTTAGGCATGATTGGGGATAACTGACCGCTAGATGGCAGTTTAGTTCCTGCAGTATGAGGCTCATACGCATTAAAGGATATATAGGTATCCTTGGCTACATTTAGACTAGAAACGGTTTGAATGGTGTATATATATATATATATATATATATATATATATATATATATATATATATGTGTGTGTGTGTGTGTGTGTGTGTGTGTGTGTGTGTGTATGTAGTAAGAGTAATAATTAAAATGTTTCCAGCTACAAAAAAATTGCTCTCCATTCCAGAACTAGAGCGCAGAGTAGCACCCTTCAGTCATTAAGTCTTCTTAACATCCACAAGACGCTGTCTACATGGCAACCAGTTGTTGCACCATCACAAATGTAAATGTGTGGAGTTTGCTACACTCTGCAAGGACACTGATTGGAACCATGGGCTTTGTGCTTTCTGGTAACAAACACTCCAGGTGCGTTTGGCCTGAAACATCGATCAATTTGTGGAAAAGCACCTCATGCCCACTGAATGTATGGTGAAGAATCTGTAAAGAGCCTGTTTCTCTTCCAAAGGTCCTTCAAACCTTTTGAAAAATTAGAAGATTTCTACTAAAAATCTGATGGTCTCTGTCAGAAACTGAGAATAGGCCGCCATGCGGTCTGTCATCAAGATAAGAATCTACAACATACGAGCAAATCAGCACAGAAATAGTTCAACAGACTCAAAATTGACAGATTTTTGTTAAAAACAAACATTTCTTTTAAAATATCGCTCAAACTGGATTTCTGTTAATGTATTTTTTACCAGGGGTACCAATGTAATAATTAATAATGACACAATGGACTTAAAAGTATTGTTTTGCAAATGGAATTTGAATTTACAGTGCGATGCAACATTTCTGAGCTATCCCTCATTTCATTTCCATCCAAGGAGCCCGATTTTACCGACGATCTCTTGAGGTCGTCTTGAGCAACAGTTCTTTCCAGTCTCACTGAAAGTTTTGCTGCTTTTACCCTTTTAAGGTGTTTATTAAATTTATTTGTTTAGCATCAGAGGTTGAAATGTGAGATTATTTTTATTCTTTGTATTTTAAACCAAATCCCTGCAACAACTTTGAAGGTCACTGGGTCTCAAAGGAAAGCCTGTAAAAACAGTGAATCTGTTTGACATCTCAGGAGACACCCCACATGCACAATTTCTCCAATGGTCGTTTAGGAACAGTAAGGCTGCCCCCGTGTGGCGATGCATGGCATTACCTCTCCACAGAGGGATGGCAGAGCGGCTGCTCCTCTTGAGGCAATAGGTATGTGATTCCTACCACTCCCACCACACGCAAAGTGAAAGGCCCCACCTACAGAGAATCAAAGATATGGCTACATTAATGGTGCACAAACAGGTTGCTACAAAATTGCATAGATCAGGGGATGTACCTGCACAATAGCACCAGGACGCAAAAGATGCCTCATCTTCTCCAGAATCTCGGTCTGCAGTGTGTCCCATGTTACTGTACGCTCCAAATAGAGAATAAAGGGATTCCCAAACCTGCATGCATCATTAAAAACAGCATGGTTTAAAAAGCTTGGGGCTTATTGGTTGAAATTTTTATGCAGAGGCAATCAATAAAGTACCTGCGTCCCTGCTGACCAGCGCAGGCTCTGTTGCACACCAACAGCACGATCTTCTCAGCCTGCCCGCTGTTCTTATTGGGACTCTGAGGCGGCGTTGTGGGCTCTGGTATTTGCGTGGAGATCCTGTTGTTATCTGTACCGTACTTCAGGTTGTTCTGATTGAGGTTTGCATGTGGGCTCCCTGAAAGCAGCAAACAAGAATCTGCACTTTAGAAAACTTTAAAAAAAAAAAAAAAAAAAAAAAAAAAAAAAAGACTGGCTTGAAAAGCTTTTATTTCCCCATTAGCTCCATCTCTAATGTCACCTCAACTTTCAGGATAAAGAGGTACCATGTCTTTGAACTTTTCCACATTTTGTCATAGGACAGCTGCAAATTTAAAGGTATGTCATTGGGATTTTATGAGACATTTTTATGTGTGGCAGAAAACACAACACAATCTCCACAGTGAAACATGGTGGTGGATGCATCATGCTGTGGGGATGCTTTTCTTAAGCAGGGACAGGGAATGGGGTCAGGGAATATTGGAAGATGGTTGGAGGTGAATACAGGTTACAGGGGCACTGGTTCACCTTCCTGCAGGATGGAAGGGTTTAGATCAAAACTAAATCATGTGTCAGAACAGCCTAGTCAAAGTCCAGACCTAAACCTAGTAGAGAACCATTTAAAGTCTTGAAAATTGTTGTTCACAGACAATCAAATCTTTATGCAAAGAATCATAAATGTCAGTCTAGATGTGAAAAGCTGGTTGAGACATAAGCCCAGAAGACATGCAGAAAGATGGTTCAACAAAGACTCGATGAGTAAAAACGTATGCCACACTTTTCAGATTTATATCTGTATGAACATTTTTGAAAACCTCTCATTCCTCCACAATTATGCCCCACTTTGTCACATAAAATCCCAAGATGTGATCAAATTCAAGCAGTACAAATACTAAGTCCAGAGAAATGCACCTGATGTCGTACTGCCTCTCTTGGACCGGATCTGCTCCGGTCTGAACAGCTCGGGCGTCTCGAACGCAAAGATGGAGTCACTCTCCTGAATGATCTCGAGGTCTTCATCGTCGTCACAGAAGGAGCGATGAAATCCATCAAAGTACATCTCAGTGAGGACAATCTGCCGGAGACAGAAACAGCGTGTGGGCTGATCAGAAATTAGTCATGCACAAAGTACGAAAGCTGGCAGAAGAGGTGCAGTCACCAATAATACATCAAACACCACAGGACCGCTAATAATAACATCTAATCCTCGACACAACGCATTGCTGTACTACCCAGCTCTCTTTCAGCAGCACATATTTCTGTAATCCTCTTATTTTTGACAGAATAATGGCTCTAAAGTGGCCTAAATGAGGCAGCACCTGTTGGGCGGGGATTTTGGTCTCCTGTGCCACAGCTTGCCTCAGTCTGGACACGGTGCCCGAGAGAGGCACGGCCACCCCGACTCGCATACAGTGCGAACACTTCCCTTGGTACACCACCGTCACATACAGAGGCCTGCAAAACAGACAGACATTCGCTTTTCGGTTGTTGGGTCTTTTTAAACTATTGCTTCAAGAAGAGGGTCTCTTCTAAATTTAGCCTTGCGCTGTTCACTGTCTGCTGAATTTTACAGAAGAGGAATAATTTTATGGAAAATTATTAGGGCTACTAGAAAAAAAAAGAAATTTTGATTTTAATCTCAAAATTCTGACTTTTTAAGTTAAAAAAAGAATTCTGAGTTTTTTTCAGAATTTGAACTTTAAAAGAAAAACAAAGAATTCTGAATTTTTGCAAAACAGCCAGATTTCTGTCTTTAATCATAGCATTCTGACTTTCCGAAAAACTCCAAATTCTGTCGTTCATTTTATAATTCCGATTTTAATCTCAGAATTCAGATTTTATTTTCTCAGAATCTGAACTTTTTTTGAAATTAAAAAAAAAAAAAGAATTATGACTCTGATCTTAGAATTCTGACTTTAACCTCCAAATTCTCACTTTTTGGAAAACAAAAAGAGTTCTGACTTTAATCTTAGAATTTCGACTTTAATCTCAGAATTCTGATTTTAATCTCAGAAAAAGTTCAAATTCGGAGAAAAAAAAAGTCAGAATTCTGATTTTAATCTCAGAATTCTGACTTTTTTTTCTCCGAATTTGAACTTTTTTGGAAAAAAACAAGAATTATGACTCTAATCTTAGAATTCTGACTTTAACCTCTGAATTCTGAGTTTTTTTGGGGAAAAAAAAAAAAAAAAAAAGAGAGAGTTCCGACTTTAATCTCAGAATTCTGACTTTTTTTTCCAAAAAGTCATGATTCTGTCTTTAATCATAGAATTGTGACTTTTTTGAAAAACTCTTAATTCTGACTTTAATCTCAGAATTCTGACTCTGAATTCTGACTTTTTTGGGAAAAAAGAAGAATTCGGACTTTCATCCTAGAATCCCAGCTGTTGCTGTCTTACTGCGGGGCTAAAGGCAGAGACGCCGTACCGTGTGTGAGGTACTGGGATTGGCAGTGAGATGCAGAGGAAAGGATCGAACGTGTTGCTCTGTTTCTGGCAGTGAGGACAAGTCAGGGAAGACCTGAGGAGACAGAAAGCAGAACCAGGACATATTCGGTCAGCTTTATCGATGCTGCATTAAAAAGGCGGCCCGTCTATGGCTGACACATTCACAGATTTGTTGAATTTGTTTCACAAATAAGTATTTTAGCATCTGTTTCTTTCCTCAGTATCAGAATAATAGTGCTAACCCCTTTCACCACCATATTTCCCTGCTTAGCAGACAAATGACCTCCTTTCATTTGTTCCTCGTGATTTAATAAACTTTGAACCTAAATCTGAATCAACAAACAGTTCGCAAACCACATTTAGTTCAGATTTTTTTGTTGTGTAATTTGGTTTTATTTGCCTCCTGCACAAAATGATAAACAATGAATGCTCTCGAACTCAATCAGAAAGTTTGACTCAAACAACTGATCTAAGATTTATCCAAACTCAAGTGGGCATAAGCAGCTGGTTGACGTGGAGACAGCATTGAGTGGTTGCCACGGAGACTTGGTGGCCCCTCATGATGCCGCGCTGTCCTGGTTTATCACAGTTCAGGTTGCTGTAAACCGTTTCATCATTACTCTGATCGAATGGGAGTTTTAGCGAGTGAAACTCGAAACTCGAGTGAGTTTCGACCTGCAGCTTTTTCCATCCTTACGCAGAGCAACACATGAAGTGCTGTGAGGAAGGGGCCTCAGGAGGTTATTGGTAACTAATCAAAGGTGGTTTAGTCATTTAATTGAAACTGCTGGGGTCCCAGTAGTTAATATACTGGAAATTTAGTAATTTTGCTTTTTTTAATTTGGTATTCTTTTCTTTTAATCCCAAAGTTAAACTCTAGATTTTTCTAAATTGTCCTGACTGAACAGATACTATCTCCCTGATTCCTTTACGAGTCATTTACGTGGATCAGTTCCTTTGAGCTGAGAGCTATTTGTGACAAGAAGTTAGGATTTCACCTGTATTGAGCCTGAAACAGCTCCTGTACAAAAGAGCCCGGTGCTGGTAGCGGAGATCCTTCAGGGACCGGTTCTTCCTCTACTGGAGGCTGGCGAGACGAGGCACAACATCTTGAGTTCACTGTTCTGGAAATCGGTGAAATTTCATTTGTAACACTGAAATTGAGCCTAAAGGTGTGCTCACCTTCCTGGGGGGCCTGCTGTCGGGGTGGATGATCTGGTTGAGGTCTTCGTGAACTCTGTCGAGCAGCCAGAGGAGGAACTCCTGGGCGTCGTGTTGGGAGTTTCCCCTGAACTGAAGGGCGCTCTTCGACACCACGTTCTGCAGACGGCGTTAAAAGAAACAAACCGGTGTTTACAGAAGCTGCGCTGAGCCTCCCCGCCTGGGCTCCTTTCACATTGTGCCATCATGAAATATTCAGCGTGTGTGACCGTGGCGGCAATCAGCGCGACCTCAAAGGTCAGCAGAGCCCCAGCGTGGCGCTGAGAAGAAGCCTTTGAAAGGAAGGACACGGGACCGAAGCGTCACCGTCAACAACAACAGTCTGTCCTCCAGACTGGCAGCCGGGAAGTCACCTCGGCTCACGCTGCCTATCAAATGTCAAACACAGGAGAAGCAAACACTCAGCGTGTTTGCAAGCTCTCCTCTGGGATGAGCCTCCTTACGTTGAGGTAATAGCTCGGAGAGCCTCAGCAGGCCCGGCCCGGCCCGGCCCGGCCCGGCCCACCTCTGTGGCTCCTCCACAAAGCCTGGTGTTAAGGACGAGGTCTGTGGGTCAGAGCTGATCACAGCAGAACACAATACAACACAAATCGAATTTTCAGACGATGACTTTAAATCTAATGGGGAGCTGCTCCTTGCAAAAGTATTCACACCCTTTTAAGGTTTAACACATAAAATCCCCTCATCGATGTCGTTTTATGTTTTATGGTTTCTAAAAAACCTGAAAACATGTGGCATGCGTTTTTAATCCAGCCCCCCTATACTCTGACACCCCTAAATAAAACCCAGCGCATCCATTCAGAAGAAGTGAGTGAACAGAGTCCGGCTGTGTGTCACTGAGTGTAAACGCAGCTGTTCTCTGCAGGCCTCAGAACATTTTGGAATTACGCACCATGTGTCGCTCTGTCACTGATAATCCCTATGAAAGGCCGAGACGTGTGTAGTTGTAACATGATAGCATTTCAAAATCAGTTCAAGGGGTATGAATACTTTTGCAAGGCACTGTAGAAAAAGCTGCATCCAGATTTTATGACCCATCTCTAATATCAAAACCCAGCAACGACCACATTCTATCATCTGTCAGGCCAGAAGTCTGCAGCCTGTGGCTCCACAGCTGCAAGTCGCTCTTTGGAAACTTCCCACCCTGGCTCTTAATGGCGCTTCAGACTAAACATGAGAAAGAACCAACTGATATTTAGCAGTTTTTCAGTTGTTTTGGGGTTTTTTTTTTTTTTTTTTTTTGAATAATTGCATTGAATTTCCACAACAGAAAGACCCTAATGTATCAGTAATATATTTTTAGATCTATTTTTCTTGTCACGAGGTCGGAAACTATGCTTATTTTTATATAATTTTCCACAAATATCAATATTCCATAGAAGAAATTTTATGTGTGCCTCCTTTTGCAAAAGTTTTGTGTTTTTCTTTATTTTAAAACTTAAAAACAGAAATAAAATGGTGGTTCTTTCAAAATGGCAACACATTTCCTACAGCAGCTTGTCTTTTTTCCAGATGAATGTCATTTTGCTGGCCTGAGGGTAGAAATGGCTGTTGAGAGGGGAAAGGCTGCAGACCCCTGTGTTAGACCCTAAAGCAGGGCTCTGCAGCTCCAGTCCTTGGGGTCCACCGTCCTGAAGAACATAAATTCAAAAACACTAAAAGAAAAGCACCAAGAAACAAATCGTCACACTGACTGATGAGGTTTTAAAAGCGAAACTGATGAGCAGGATGGCGTTCCAGCGGCAGAGCAGCGGTAATCTGCCTCGCACGTTCATCTCGCCTGGACAAGACTCCACCCGGTCCATTTAAACGCTGACTGCATCTTTAGTTAGTCGGGGGGAAAAGCTCCGTATTATGTTGGTGACCTAATCGTTAAATGCGAAAGAAAAAAAAGTCTTCCCTGACGTATTCCACCTGCTGCTTGGGTTCTGTTTCCCCGGGACTCACACTCATGTAATTATATTCCACCTTTCCCATTCTGGAGCTTATCATAACAATACATCTATGGACTTTCATTTTGCATTTAGCTCTCCATATTCAGTGCATCTTCCTTTAACAATACTGATCTGTATCCAATCAGACTGTCTGTACCCTGGCTGGCAACCAAGGAAGACAAAAAAGATTTTAAAAAGGGCCAAAAATAGGAAGACTGTCAAGAATAAAGCTGATGCTCAATGACCCTTTTCAGTTTCGCTTCTCCTCCGAGCTTTTTTGGGCTTTTGAAATAAAATAGGTTGAAGGGCTGAAAGAAATATGCCCGTGACGTGCAGGCTTTTGTTTGTGAGCCAGCAAAGCTTCACTTCTGAAACGTGGTTTTAAAGTGATTCTAGCTGCGGCTCCGAGACACGGCTGAATAAAAGAGCAAATGCATCAGTCTTTGGAAACCGGCTTTTATTGTTGCAACTTTGCTTCCTGCAAACAAGCTGCAAGATTCTGAAAATAATAACTTCAGTCCTGGAGCTTTTTGGGCTTATTTGGTTAAAAATGTCTTTTTTAGGTTTTTAGATTTTCAAGCGAAAAATATTTTTACTTCTCCATCTCAGACCTAAATAAATCCCTCCTCATCTTTGTCATCTCCATGTTATACTCTAATAACAGCATATGACGCTGCTGCTCAGAAGAAATTTTAGTTTACATTTTTTGCAATATAAAATGAATAAAATTGGTTTTGAATAGCTTTAAATGAATCAAAGCCGTAGACCTGATTTCAGCGGGAACCCTGGGGGTCCGAAGTGCGTCCCAGGAGCCATTTAATTCAAGAACGATACAAGCTTGGCCTCCCTTCACAGGTGGTCGGAGCAGAAGGACGCGCTTCGAAATGTTGAAGGGGAAACACTTTTACCAACAAACTCAAATTTACTTGAAATGGATGATTTTAGGTACAACACAAAGCATCGCTCTTTTATTAACCAGGATCTTTGCTTTAAGTTTCGTCCAGTTGTTAATAGGACCGCAAAGATTTGACAATTTTTTATTCAAAGGCAGACTTGGGCACACCTGTTCATTAAACATGCCTCAATAAGGCAAGAGAGAGGGACCCATATCCAGTTCCTGTTGCTCCGCCACAAGATTTGGAACCCCAAACATGTAGGAAGCTGTACGCCTTCGGTCCTTCACACTACTTTGTTCATTGCATTGAAATTGTGCACGTTTAGTTTTGTAGGTAAAACAAAAAGAAACTGACAATAAATTTAGATTTTTGTGGCCCTTGAGTACTTGATATTAGAAAGTTAATTTAGTAAAAATGTGTAAAGATGCCAAAAATGTAAGGAAGCATGCTGAAAGGGTAGGGAAATTTATATAACATCAGTAAATGTCAGTAATTGGCCATAACAGCAATATTAATATCGGCCTAAGTTTTCTGATCAGTGAATCCCTACTCTTTTCCACATCCAGTTTTATTATCTTTCATCGTCAGCTTTTTAAAGGCCCATTTAGTATAATAAAAAGCTTTTCAAATTTCCATGATGCTTCTGGCATGCTACTCCAAATTTATCTGTTACCAGCAGCCAGACTGCAGCGGCCATTTTTGTTCCAGGTGCTGGACCCCCGGTTAGGCTACCGTCGGCTCAAAAGCCGCTTCGCTACCGCGGTGAAGGTTGGAGAAACCTCACTGGTCCATAAAGTGAACAAATCAGGAGTACAAATCTTTATCTATGAATACAGCTTCTGGAAGCAGCACAGACACGAGCAGACATCAGCCTTTTTGTTTGACTTGACAAAGCTGCGTCCTATAAATGTGAGGAGGCGTAGTTTTAATAGTGGTTATCCAATGCTTTCATGCCCCAGTTTACCAAGAGCCAACTGGTTTGAGATATGAGCAATATGTAGAATTTATGCATATTTTCATGGTAAATATTCTGTTTTATGTCTCAACTTCTCTCACATTTTAATAGAGACTGCAGGACATAAACTACAAAAATATTACCAAACATTGAAGATTTCAAAGAATTGGAAAGTTTGCTTTGTAAAAGTGCAGAGCATAATCCTAATTGATAGTTTTGTTACCATAGTTACAATCCAATGCTACAAGTTGAATCTTTTCTTTGTGTTTGAGCTTGCTTTGCTCAGAAAAACATCTCAGCAAGTAATAACCAGTTATCCACAACCGGGGAATTAAACTTGCCCCCCTCCCTCAGATTCCATCACTGAAACTCTGCTCGTGGTGCTGATGAACTTCACAGGAAAAAGACCCCAAAATCTAACTCTGCTTAAAGCAGTGGGGCCCAAACATTTAGCCCTGGGGGCCGAAGCTGGCAAATTCAAACTACTGGCAAGCTGCAAACTTCATTAAATAAAAAAAATGCAAAAATTACTTTGTGATTTGATTTTATTTTTTACTTGCTCAACAATAAACGACATTTTTATGAAATCTGTATATCATTAAAGATCTAAAACATAAAGAGGGCTTCGGAATGTTGTTATTAAAAGAAAAACATACAATTTCCACATTTTTTGGGTCATCAGTTCTATTTTGTTGGCCAAATTTTTTTTTTTTTTTTTTTTTTTTTTTTTTTTTTTTTTTTTTTTTTTTTTTTTTTTACCATTCTTGCCTTGTGGTCAGGGGCCAAATAAAATAATTTCAAGGGCCACAAATGTCTCCCAGGCCACACTTTGGACACCCCTGGCTTAAATCCTAATACAACCTTGGGCCAGCCTGGTTTTCTTGGCGTTACTTGAAAAGTATTCCGATGTTTTCCAATGAAACCAAAGTCGTTTCTTGCTACAGGCAAACTAGGCGACTCCCAAGGGCCCCCCCCAGCCACCAGGGGGCCCCAAAGCTACATGTTTAGCCTCACCCTCATCTCAGAATACTTAAAATATCCTGTCTTTATCTGTTGTTATCTCGTATAAAATAGACTGCAAAGATTATTTAGCTAGCAAGAAATGTTCATCATAAATTTAGCTTTAGTGGTTGCTTCATGAACGTTTTCTAATACAAAATGAATATGTCACACATGAAAAACCAGTCTGTGCTGCCATGGGAATGACTGACTCCAGACCTGCTTATTCACAGCATTTATTCACGGATAGAGGATCTTTGTTTCCTTTGTATTATAGCTTTGTTTTTTTAAATCAGATGTGTAATTTTAACTGTAGCCTGTTTTGCATGTAAAATGTTGTAGATTGTGGCATTTTTGCGGACCATCTAAAGGGTTAGGAATCTCTTTATTGTAGTTTGATAAACTAGGGGCCCCCGAACAGCATCTCTTAGGGCCTCCAAAAAGCTCGAAGCTTGATTTGGCAACTTTTGGGGATATTTTACAAACACCGCTATTATCAGCGGCCCCCATCAGAGCAGCCCTTTGAAAACTTTCTGGAAACGCCCCTGCATTTTGTGTGCGACCTCCAGCAGAGTTTACCTTGAAGTCTCTGCTGTGCTGAGGGGTGTACTCGAAGGTCCAGAGAGCCCGGACCAGCCCGGACAGCTGCTCCGTCACCTCCCCCGCCTCCTGCTCCTGCTGCTGCTGCTGGCTGCTCCCCTTCTTCTGCACCGGCGGCCCCCCGTTAGGCTTCGCCTTCTCGCCGCTGCCGCTGCTCGCCTCTCCCCCCCGGAACTGCTCCAGAGCCAGGTACTCCGCAAACAGCTCCGTGTTGCTCAGGCACTGCAGGATGGCGTTCATGAAGCAGGTGTTGCCGTGGTTCTTGAGGCCGGCGACCCCCGGCACCTTGTCCCCGAAGGGGAACCCCCCGCAGTCGCTGTCGTCGGACGGGACGGAGCCTCCGGTGGTGCTCGGTACCAAAGCCGCCTCGTCCTTCTCGTCGTCGGCGGCCTGCTCGTCGGTGCCGAAGTGAGAGAGAGTGGACAGGGTCCGGAGGACTCTGTTCATGAAGCTCCCCACGGAGCGGACCGAGCTCCTCCGGAACAGCTTCTTGCTGAAGGACTTCTTCTCCTTGCTGCTGACCACTTTGGACATGATGGCTCTCCCTGCTGCTACGCCTTATTCGCAGAAAGGGTTCCCCGCTGTATGCTCACAACATCTGGTCTCCATCACTTTGTTCTGGACGAGGCCCGGGCGCATTTCACAGAAACGTCGAGGCCCCGCGGTTCTGGAGAATCCGATCACAGTCAGCGCCCTCGCAGCTCCGCGTCCGCTCGCATAAACAGCCAGCTATCGGGGTAGTTGGTGTTACAGCCGGGGCTGGTCCCGCACCAGAAGGCAGCCCTCAGCAGCTCCAGCTGATAAAGAAGCACCTGTGCCATTGCTGAGGCACAGCATCAGCGCGGTGAGGACGACGGCTGGAGTTCCTGTCGGACATTAACATCTGAACAGCCTCAATTAGGGCTGAGAGTGCCGAGCGGAATGCCTCATCATTTATTAACCCGCAGCTCCACCCTGTTATAGGTGGACCGTTTCCTCCGTCTTCACGTCCATTCTTTGTTGTTGCTGTTTTAAATGTCGGTTTAGGAAATATTGAGCCTAAATTACCTCCACGGCGCTCACATCACAGGCGCTCTGCCAAACTGGGGAAGCCCCGGACCAGAGCCACACAGCCCGCCGCTCCCTGGCGTGTGACCGCGGAGAGGCATCGCTTCCCGGGCCAGGAGTGTTGATTGGTGGCCTTGTCCCCATCCGAAAGTTGTCCCCCTTTTCACCCCCTTCCGTCCAGAGTTGGTCTTCGGTTGAAAGCCCCTTATTTCCGCCTCCGGGTGGGCTCCGTCGCGAGGCCGCTGCTCCCCGTCTCCATCATCAATTGTCGGCACGGATACTGCAGGCAGGCGGGCGGGCAGGCGGGCAGGGCGGTAACGGCTGACGTCAGGCCCAAACACTGGTCCATGTTGGAGGAGAGCAGCTCCAGCAGCATGTGATGCTGAGGATGCTCCGTCCTCCTGGACGGAGCGGCAGCCAGCATCAGAACATCTGGATCCCGTCACCGACAGCCAATCATTCTGGCATTCTGGGATAAACACGAGTTCAGCTTCTTCTAGTCATTTTTATTAGACTTATATTAGCCACTGTGATGATAAAATAAAAACAATGCTATATAATAATAATAACGATTAATATCTCATGAAATTTTATCTCATAATTTAAACCACATTTTAAGATATCTCATCATAGTGAGATATTCCATAATTATGAGATAGAAGTTTGTACGTATTGAACTGCGAAGTCATAATTATTAGAGCAAAGTCATTATATAAGATATTAATCTCATAATGATCTCATTATATTAAACAGAGGTGGGCAGAGTACCCAAAACTTACACTTAAGTAAAAGCAGCACAACTTTAACAGTTTTAAGTAAAAAGTTAGCATCCAAGAAAATACTCAAATAAAAGTAAAAAGGCTACTGAGTAACTGATCATAACACCTGACTTAATATATAAAAATGATTCATCAGACAAACAAAAATAGAAAGTTATGTGCAAATTCTGGGATTTTAAAAACTAAAATGTAAAAAATAATACAAATAACATAATTATAAAATAAATTAACAAATGATTTTTTTTTTCCAATATAAAACCTATGAAGCTAATATTTACAGTGGAAAGGGTTTCAGTACTTCCAGTGCCAACATATGATGTCTACTGTATCTTCCTGACCTCCAAATAGCACAACAGGCTCAGCAGATAGGAGGTAAACATCAGAACAACAAAGCTTGTGTAGAAACAAGAGGTCTCACTTTAACTTAAACTGGAGGTGTGTTTCTGTCTTTGGTTAAAACATGTTTGTTCTTCATTCAGGGAAGTTACTCACTGTGGATAGAGTAGCCAGAAATTTTACTCAGGGCTGGTGATACTTCATAATAGGATTACTAAAGTAAAAGTTAAAAAGTACAGTGAAGCAAAATTCCTCTTAAAAGTATTTTTTATCCCAAAAGTTCCTGAAATGTAAAACCCAACATACTTCAATGATAGGAAAAAGCAACACAATCATTTGAAGGTTGATGCTTTGTGGAAGAATTACTTCGATGATTCTTCAGTAACACGCTTCTATCAAATGAACTAAATCAGTAAATTATGAACTGTTCATTCAAATGTAACAATTTCAACTCTAAAAAAATTAATACATTGTGGATAAAACCTTTAAGACCCTGATGGTTTTTCTTTCAGCCATGTTTGAGGAATGTCTTCATTTTAGCGTGTATCTCTGGAACAGACAGGCCATTTTTTATTATTTAAAGTTACAGAGCAGTGAGAAAGTATCCTCCCTCTACCCCCGCCCACACACACACACACACACACACATACAGTTTTCTTCTGTTTTTATTTGGGGGGGTTTTCACACTTGAATGTTTCAGATCATCAAACATCTTAATATAAGATCAACATAAATCCAACATCCATTTTAAAGTTATGAACTCATTTATCAAAGGAACAATTCTGCAAACCAAACCCAGCAAAATGTGAAAAAATAATCACTCCCTAAACCTAATAACTGGTTGTTCCACCCAACCAACAAAGTGTTTGGGATACGGACAATGAGTCTTAAACATCGCTGTGAAGGAACTCTGACCAGCTTAGCATCTCTGAGCCAGGATCAGCTTCTTTATTGCTTTTAATATTGCATTACCAAGTTTGTTTCTTATTGTTGAATTTTCAACTTCGACCTAACTGAGGCCTGCAGAGGTTTAGATGTTGTTCTTGGTTGTTTTGTAACCTCGCAGATGAGTCGTCAGTGCTCTCCTGGAATAATTTTGGAAAGCCAACCACTTCTTGGAAGGTTCATCACTGTTCCATGTTTCCCCATTTGTGAATACTGTGTCTCAGTGGTTTCTCAGCATCCCAAAGCCTTAGTCATGGCCATGTAACCATGTCCAGACTGATGGACATCAATGACTTCATGTCTGAGCTCTTGAATTTCTTTAGATTTCTTTCTGAGATCTTTCCGCCTACTTCCTGTTGCCACACAGGTTCTATTGAAGTGATTTCTTGATTTTAAAGGTCGGCCAGTCAACAAACCTGGCTGTGGCTGCTGGAATGGAATTAAAAATATGGTTTATCACAGTTAATCCATGCCTTCAAGTGGGCAAAAATATTTTTTACATAGACCCCGGTGGGCTTGGACGGTGGTTACCCCTTAATAAATGATCAAAAAAGCAAATACTTTTTCACCACACTGTAAACACACATTCAATGGCACTTGTAAAAACATTGTAACACATTAAGGTCTGCATTAAGCCGGTAAAAATAAACACACACTTCAAGGCTTCATTAGTGTCATCAGATTTTTATAATACAGATTTTCACAATACAAAAAACCCTTTGCTATCCAAAATAGAGACAATCATGAATCAGCCCAAATAAAACAGAAATATATACTCTAATTATGTTTTAAGTTAGCAAAATCCAAGACTCGTTTAATAAAAAACAAAACAGAAATACCACCTCTGAATACTCCAAGGGCCCAGATCAATTATCAGTATGAAAGAGTTAATCAGATCAGAGAGAATTCAGGTGGTCTCATCCAACCCTCTTAGAAATCCATAAACCAGGCAAAAACAATGAATATATACTTCAGATTTATTTATCTTTTGGCTTAAGCGGAAGGTAGCCTTACCAACAACATATTTAAGTGAAACTTGGTTTGAATAAATTGAGGAAAGAACTTAGGAAATATCCCGATTTCAGTTTCTTCTGCTCTAAACAAAAACCCAAAACCCTTCTGAACAAAAACCCAAAATGCTGCAAAATACAATGAGAATCATCACAAACGAGACTGAATCATAGAAGTGTAACGTGTTAATCAGCTGTTATTCACATCTCTTTCTGTGGTTTGTTTACAACACATGAGGAGTCCTTCCAAGACTCAGCTGCTGTTAGTAGTCGATGGAGCGGAGCGCTGCAACGGTGGAAGCGAGGCGGCGGGGCAGCAGTTTGGCCGCCTGTCTGTAGTCTTCAGGCTTAGCTCTGAGCAGCGTGACGATGTGCTGCAGGGCGCGGGATGGCTGCAGGCCCAGAGCATCCATAACGTTGCTCAGATACTCTGTGGAGGACAAACTCAAATGACTCCACACACAGTCACAGGACAGGAAGGCTTTCCTTACTAACAGAAACAAACGTGTTTCTTCGTCACTGTACCGATATCTGTGGCCAGCTGCTTGGTGGACTGAGGGGAGAGCTGGGGGATGAGTAAGATGGCATCGCAGTAGGTCTGCATGGTTGCTCTGGCGATGGAGCCCAGCCAGTAATCTGCTGTGTTGTCCAACTCAGGAAGGTCATCGCCTGAGACACCAAAGGCAAAAGTTTTTGCAGTGTTACAGACCAGAGGATGTTCAGCAGTAAGAACCAAAGCACAATCTGCCACCTTCTGTAATATTTCACATACAGGGAGCAGAATCTTTGATCATTCCTCTTTACACAATCTCTCTCGATCCTCCTGGTTCCTCTCATCAGGGTTCATCAACTCAAATTTAAGACCATTATGAATGAAATCTAAGACATGTATCATGACAGAAATGTACAAAAGAAAATTGCAAATAAATAAATGGTGTGGGTTGGCAACAGAAGTGAACCAAAGGCTAAACGCCGTCCAACCAACTGGCGATAAATTTGGACTGACTCATGATGGATGTAAAACAAGCTCGCTAGCTTTACTCTCACTAGCCAGCTAGCTAGCTAGCAAGGGTATATTAGCAGCAAGTTACCAGTAGCTGCAACCGCCTCGACTCACAGAACGCAGTGAAGATAACCAGAACATCCCGCAAGAAAAAAAGAGACGACACTGAACAGACAAGATTAAATAGTCCTGCCACAACAAAACTTAAGACCTGTGATTAACGTAATGAGGCCAACTTGGTTTTTTTTGGGGTTTTTTTCCCCCAATGAATTTAAGACATTTTAAGGCCTTAATTTTAGATACAAGAATTTAAGACTTTTTCAGGATATGCGGATACCCTGTCCAACGCTCTTTAGGTCACCCTCCAGTCTTTCTATAGGACCCAAGTCTGCAGACTGAGATGGTCATGAACGAAGGTCGATATTGTGTCTGTTGAACCATTTCTGTTGATTTGGTCATGTGTTTCAGTTTAGAACCCGTGAGGATCAATTTTCAGTTTTCTGACAGACTTTCACCAGGTTTTTATTTAAAATCTCCCAGTATTTGGAAAAAAAAAAAAAAAAAAAGTCCATGCAACTAGGGCTCATCAGGCTCTGGAAAACAAACAGGCCCACAGGACCATAGAGCCTCCAATGTACTCCACAGTAAGCACAATGTGGTTTTCCACATATTCACCCTTTGTTTCCCACCAAACCCACCTGGAGTGGTTGTTGCTGGAAATCTCAATCTTTGTCTTATTTGACCAAAGCTCAAAGTTTCAGTTAAAGACCCTGCAGAGTTAATCAAACGCCACATTTTTACTCTTTTCATTGACAGAATAGCAAAGGCTTTTTTTGTCGCATACCTCCTAAACAATTGCTAGACAGTGTCTAAGGGTTGCTATGGTGATTTGTTGACCTCAACCAATCAAGTGATTGCCATATATCCTGCAGTAAACCCAAATCTTCCACACTCTTGCCATTTTGTTTCTGTGATGCTTCCAACATCTTCTGCAACTTTTAGCATCGTTTCTGTCAGGTAACAGATTTTACTGCAGAAAAACTCCATCCAACGAACTGAATCCAATATTGGCATGTCACTTGGAATATAATAGGCAACAATTATTGCAACAAGTGAAAGCAGCCTCTGTTAGAAATGGAGTAACTGAGAAAGTTAAAATCAGGATGAATTTGAATTTGTGAAAGTAAAACCGGGCTGTAACGAAGTACCTTGCTCTGGAGGGAAAGGCAGCTTCCCAGCATGTAAGGCCATCTCTAGAGCAGGGTCCTCCTGGGTCACAAAAGGCTCCAGGTGAAGTGGGAGAGACATGAGGTACTGTCCTATCTGTGGAGAGGAAAACGAAGCAGAAATGAAGTGTTGTTTGATCCGAATGGTGCAGATACACAAAAATCACCAAATTCAGATGTATTTATGTCGATTTTGCCACATTACAACCACACGTCTCTGCATTCTACTGGGATTTTTTATGTTAGACCAACAAAAAGTTGTCCATAATTATAAAGCGGAAGAAAAATGTTTACTTTTTTACAAATAAAAATTTGAGAATCCTTTTCAGCCCCATTTACACTGATACTCCGAAATGAAAGGGGCGTAACAGTGCCTGTATTTTTACCGGAACTCTTTCTGCCCGGCATGGCTGTGAACCGACCGAACACGTTTCACAAGCAGGGACCTCTCTCAAACGTCTGGGACCATTACGGCCACACATCCACTAATCTGTTAATAGTGGAGCTAATTATTCGTTTAGTGCTTTAGCATTTTGCTAACTTTGAAAACATTGAGTGCACTTAGCTTGCCCTAAATTAATTTTTCTGAATAACTTCAAAAGGATTAATTTGCTTGACTATTTTAAACTTTCAGATGAATAAAGTTCAACATCTATGTTGAAGTTTTGATTATCGACTGTTGAGCGATAATCTGTATTAAAACTGGGCTAAATGCAGCAAGTGCTTTCAAATGAAGAATGACCCTGGTGGATTCTGTTTTATTGTATTATGCACTTTTAGAGTGCCATTTATTTAAATAAAAAACAAATTATAAAAAATAAAATAAACTCACTGAGGTTTATGGTTGAAACATTATTAAACTATGATTTTTCTTGTGTTGATTACTTTTGAAAATAAGCAGTTTAATCGAATCAACTCTGAAATCCAGAAAGCATTAGATGACACATATCTGAATATATAAACTTACATTCGTGATATATTCTTGTGGTGACAGGCTGAAAGTAGGCAGGTCTTCAGTGTAGCTCTCTCCAATAGCAGACGAGTCCTGACTCTAAACCGGAGCAAACAGCACCAATCAAACAGCATGAGGCCAGACTTAAAGGTACAAGACACCCAACACTCAAATGCACGTGCACAAACACTCATGCGCTAAAATTGTGCCCGATAACACCCAAAATCAAATCATCTAGAAACCTGACACGTAATCACCTCCATCTTGGAGACGAGGCAGAGCTGGTGTTTGATCTGCAGGAAGACGGAGTCGAAGGCCAGCTGGTTGGCCTGCTGGTTGAGTCTGGTCAGAGCTGTTCTGGGTTCAGCTAACAGGCTGGAGTTGCCCGTGCCTTTTTCCTGCAAGACCATGGGTATTTGCCAGAAGAACAGCAACAAGAGGCTCGACGATGACTAAAATCTGCGTCCTACCTTCAGTGAGAACAGGATCTCCATCAGGTTGTTGTATTCAGCCACATTCCCCCTCTGAAGGTAGTTGTATTCCTGCCACGGGTTTTTTGTGGCGGTTTTCCGGTCTGCAGAGCTGGCCTCCTGGATGCCGGCCAGGCTGCGTGGGCTGTAAGACTCCGACAAGTACTTACCTGCTGAGCCCAGGATCCTGTGGGAAGCATTCATCATCAGCGTGCTTTTTTCCCCTCCCCTAAAAACCCGAAGCTAGGGCTGGGCGATGCGGCCGAAAAATAAAACCTCCCATTTTTCTCTTACCAGCGCTGATTTTAAGCGATTTGTTTTTCGCTTTTTTTTTCTAAAAAAGAAATTACAAATGACAGAAAATATTTTCAAAAAGGGGCTTTTATTTCAATCATCCCTTCTGTGAGTTGTACAATGGAGTATCAAGGCCAACCTACAAGAATTTTTCTTTATTTACAAGAATATAGTCATAATATTAACAGAAGACACAGAAGAATGTCAGAAAATTACAAGAAAAGTCGTTTTAATGAGAAAAAAGGCCTGCATAATTAAATTTTTTTGTTATTTTTCATGTTGGAGTTCTCATAAAATTACCATTTCATTCTTCTAATATTACGACTTTATTCTCGTATTACTACAACTATATTCTTGTAACATTATGACTTTATTTTGGTTTTAAAAAAATCATACCCTGGCCCTAGTGCTCCATCATAGAGTTGACCTGAACTGAAAGTCTAAATAAACAGAAGCTGTAAAACACGCTTTTCAAACGAGATGGCGGCCCTGGGCGCGCTGCCTTCACTCTGAGCCATGGAAACACAAGGTGCTTCCATGGCACCTTGAGTGCATTCGTGAAAAGAAAAAAAAAAAAATCCAGATTTCCAAAAATTAAATCTTCAAAAACCAAAAATTTGACTAGTTGATAAGATCGATTTATCGCCCAGCCCGGCCTGAACCTGGGCTTTCTTTGAGAAATGAAAGCGTTACGGATGATAGGAAATAGTTTCTCTCACTTGTTTGACAGCTGCTGCTCAAAAGCGCCGCACTGTCGCAGCAGCTCCCCACATGTGGCAATGATCCTGTAAAGACCCGCACGGTGAACGCCACAGAAACGTCTGACGGTTGCAGCGACTTTGTTTTACAAGTGAACTCACCGCACTGAGTTCTGGAAGGCTGTCCAGTCCTCCTGGAAAACAGAGGAACTTGGCGTTTCCTCAAGCTTGCACTTCTTCCTGATAGACTGGAGCGTTGTAGAGAAGTCGGACACATACCTGGATATTTAACGGAATGACAGGGGGTTTGTTTCCTCTTGGAAGCTGGTTGTTACAAATTCAAACTGGTGATGAGGTCATGAAAACAGCATCTTTACTTGGTGAAGAGGGCTTTGAGAGCCCTGAGGAGGCCACACACAGCGAGTCCATCAGTCAGCCTGATGCAGCGCTCCACGGCGGCACTCGCCAGGCCGAACAGCTTCCCTACGGAGTGGCTCAGCTCTTCGACGCAATCAATGACCTCCCCGTGCTCCTGAACACAGCAGCAAAACGCTGAGCATTAGAGACAAATGACTGATCACCTGATGGTTCTGGTGTGTGAGCGCAGCGTCGGACCAAAGGAACGGCGCTGATCTGGATGAGGAGGTACGCTTCTTCCAGCT
The DNA here is from genome assembly GCA_014839685.1 of Anableps anableps. Lineage (NCBI taxonomy): Eukaryota > Metazoa > Chordata > Actinopteri > Cyprinodontiformes > Anablepidae > Anableps > Anableps anableps. The sequence continues at coordinate 27,972,182 of CM026084.1, forward strand.
CGCCGTACTGCAGCTGGTAGGGTTTGTACGGGTCGTAGAGCGCACAGACCAGCTCGTTCACCTTCAGCAGGTTATTCTCGCCTGGGAGGACAGAAGAAAGCTGAGATATTCACACCGCTGTAACTTTCATACAGTCTGTCCCATTACAGCCTCAAACTGCCATTTATTTTACTGGATTTTATGTGACAGGTTAACAAAAACTAGACTAAAATTGTGAAGCTTTTACTTGATTTTACAACGAAAAACCTGAAAAGTGTGGAGTGAATTTGTTTTCAGCCCCCATGAGTTAATATTCAAATTCTGATCCATTCTTCTTGGATGGAGAACATCACTTCAAGTCTTGCCACAGATTCTCAACTTGATGTTGGTTTGGACTTTAAATAGGCCATTATAACCAATGAATATGTTTTGATCTAACTAAGGGTTCACCAATAAATCGGCCCTGATTTCCTTCATTTTGGGAGATCGGCCGATGCTTACATGTGAAACCGGTCTTATCTACCTTAGCAAAGGTCTGAAAATCAGCCACTGTCCCCTTGCGCTCCACGGTGAGAGAGGGCAGACTAACAGACCCGCCCACCGGGTCACGTCTGCATGTGTTGGCTGTATAACATACTGTTGCCAACTTAACAACTTTGTGGCTATATTTAGCAACTTTTCAGCTAAAAGAAAAATCAGTATTGGCCAAATTTGAAATCAGCAGGTCAGGCTTTTTAAAGGTCAGTGATCTAATCCCATCCATCGTTGCTCTGCTTGTCGTCTTTTAAGCTTGTCGTCATGCTGGAAGATTAAACAGGACTTCTGTCTTTTCACCAACAGTGGCTCTTTTCTTCTCCACATTTCCATGAAGCCCAGCTAGAAACACTAACAGCAGCTTATCTGTCCGCAGATTCTCCCACATGAGCCGCGGATCTCTGCAGCTCCTCCAGAGTTACCATGGACCTCTTGGCTGTTTCTCTGATAAATGACCTACCAAGACCTTCTCGTCTTGGTATTTAAACTTAAGATTAAATTACACACAGGTGTTTATGGGGCTGAATATGAACACCAAGCCACACCTTTGAGATTTTAACAACAATTATGAAAACAATGTTCCAGTTTTCTTTCATTTCACAATTATGAGCTCCTTTTTCTTGATTGATAACATGTCATAAAATAAAACTGACAAAAACTGAAGTTTGTGACTGTGACATGAGAAGATGTGGAAAGTTAAAGGTGGATGCCAACTTTCTCCAGGCCCTGTATGTACAAACCCAGGTGTGGGAGCATAGCAGCCTCCAGGCTGTGCCCACAGGTGGCTGTGGTCTGGTGGAGCTCCAGCAGAGTGTCCAGACGCTGCTCCTGGGCCGCCCGCTCCATGGCGGTGCTCAGGCACACGGGGATGGACGGCACCATGGCCCCCAGAGTCTGGATCAGCAGAACCGTCACCACTTCGTATGGGTTCTTAAACACCTGAAGCAGTTCGACATCACACGGTTTAGCACCAATCATCACTCAGTCCAGCTGATTCCTCCTGGTACTGCAGCATGTCTCACCTGGCTGCTCCACTGGACCTGCGCATGCCAAGTGGAGAGTAAAGTGTCGTAGAATTCGGACAGCTGCTGATTCAGACTGAGCTCGCTCTGAGAGAGATCCTGCCATATGCTCACCAACTGGCCCTGCAGATACCAAATCAGACACGATCCCACATGCATAACGTTCCGGGTGTGATTTAATAACCTGATCTGGACTGGACAACATACCTTATGGCACTTATAGTAGTACGCCAGAAGCTGGGGCATTCTATCGATCTCTGTGAAGACTTTAACAAACACCTTGGCCTGGTCTGCAGGAAGAAGAGAAGCCGTGTGTGTAGTTGATGCTAAGGCAGGGAGGATGGAAGGAGACGGAGCTGGCTGTTACCTATAGACATGGAGTTAAAGGCTGCTACTATCTGTGGACTCGCCATGGCCTCCAGTCTGTTTTTCAGGGCCTCCAGGTGGACACACTTCTCAGAATAGTCTGGTGTGTCCACCAGCATGGCCAGGCTGTTCTGCATACTGGTCAGCTTAGAAGAAATGACTTCAAGGTCCTGAAAACACACAAGTCTGCTAATGAGCTCAAAACACAAAAACCATAATAATAACATATCAAACATTATAAAACACACGTTTTCTTCTGTTATTTAGAAAAAGAGTCTGACCATATAAAGTTTCCATACGATGAACTGAAAGCAGCAGTCAGAGCTTGTTTGTTTACCTGAGTTTTAAAGGTCTCCTCGATGTCTGCGCTCAGGGTGCTCCACTTGTCGGCCTCCTGCAGGGCCTCAGCGGCCAGCTGCATTCGACTCTTCACCTGATCGATCTCCACCAGGACCTGGTGGGCATGAGTTCCACAGTGTTAAGCTGTGCTTTAACGTCACGCATGCTATTTGCTTTCTTTTAAAAGCAGCTACTACTGGAGACCGGAGCGATCACGCACCTGCATGGATTGCACGGTGTCGTGCTCGAACTTCTTTATGTCCTCCTTGACGAGGACCATCTGCTCCTTCAGGAAGGAAGCCTCCTGCTTCAAAGCTTCCACATCTCGCAGCACCCTGGGCATGTTCTGCAGGGCCTGATTGCTGGTCTCTGAACACAGAAACACAGTCAGCCGACTCTCGCTGAGGCATTAAAAACAACACAAGAAACTCAACCTGGTGTTGAAGCCACTGTCACACATTCTAACACTGCATTACTATTATTTTATTTGTGATTCTTACTATTATAATATTCATCAGCAGAAGAGTAACATCATTATTGATATTATTATTTGAAGTACTTTTATCATCATCATCTGGAAATATTGAACTAACACACTTTTTTCACTAGTGTTTGCAGTAATATTACTGTCTTTTAAAAACAATAATTAAAATTATTTTTTTTATCATGATCATCATTGTATGCATATTATCACTGTGTAAATAAATAATATTAGTAGTAGTAGTAGCAGTAGTATTAGTAGTAGTATATTAATAAGTAGAATATAATAATTTATTATCTACTTAATAATAATTTTATTATTGTTATTAAAATAATAATCTAATACATATTAGTAGTTATATTAAGTTTCTAATTATTATTAATTAGGTAATATATTATATGTTACTTATTAATACAATATTATTATTATTAATAATTTTTTTTCACTTTTCAGATTTTTAGTTGTATTATAAGTCATTATGAAGCTGAGGTTGGCTTCCGAGTCAGGAAATGGCTAAAGGGCGATTCCACCTAATTTCTCACCACCCTGAGCATTTTTATCTCCTCCAGTTCAAAAACTACTGCACTCAGACATTTCAAACCTAAAAGATATTATTCCACACTGATTGCAGAATGTTTAAAACCAAATCTGTGATTTGAGAAACCTTTGTTTGATTTGTGAAACTTCAATAAAGGGCAATTTCACCATTTTTCGTGCATCGGAACCACACCACAGCAGCTTAAGCTTAAAAACAATACTCAAACACCTCAAACTAAATTGTTCAAATAAACTGCACTAAAAAAATATTCTTCACTGTTAAAACTAAAAGCTTCGCAGATCCCACAACGGAATCTCTAATAACCCAGTCATAGCTTGAACAGATCAGGTAGGCCTATGTTAGATATCCGGCAAGAGCTGATCAGGTCCAGGTACTGTAAAGGCAGTTGAACAGCCCTTTACTCGGGAGCTGAATGGAAAGTTGTGGTTGTGGCTGCTGAGGTCAGCTTGATTAATATATCTGAGCATGTTCTGTTCTCTGGTTACTGACCCTCGATAGCGTTGTTGACCTCCTGGATGAAGAGCTGCAGCTTCATCACCAGAGTTGCTGCATGAGTGTCCGCCTTCCCCGGAGCCTCCTTCTGCACCATCTTGAAGGCGCCGTTCACCCAGTCCTTCACATCAAAATCATCATCCAGGAACTTGGAGAAGTCCATCTCCCTGCTTCCAGAGCCCACAACGAGCTCCCTGATGTTCAGCCAGACCCTTCTGCTGTCATCGAGCCATCTTGCTAACCACCAGACTAGCTAAGTCTTCCCAATCAAAGGCTTCGACACGAATATAAAATAGATGGCCCAGGAAAAAGAAATGATCATTACAACCAGATACAGCTCTAACAAAGCAACGGCCTCCTCCAGAGTTATTGTCCAACGTTTACTGACCTAAACGCAGCAATATAAACACATATTCCTTAATGGCTAGTGCTAGCAGAGGTTCTAACTGACAACAACTTCCGCTTGTGCTTCCTATTTACCTTCCCCGGAAACACAGATAAAATGACGGCCCTACAAAAAAAAAAATCTATAAATACTAACCCTCTTCTGCACTCATTAAGATACATAAAAAAAAACCACCATTGAAAACATTAATCTTGACGTTTAACAAAAACAGAACATTTAAACACATAAAATTAACACTCAAAGAACAGTTTTGTTGACGTATACATGTACTGTTTAGAGGTGCATCCAAGATGTTAGCTAAAATTACCTTAGTATACATATTACAAAAAACATAATACAAGAATAACAAAAAGCATTGCCTGTGAATATTACATTTCAGGAAAACCCCAGTTACACATACAGGCTCTGGTTCCAGTGTTTCCAGAAGGTATGTCTTTACATTAAAAATGTGGTTTCTAAATAACAGAAATAACCTATCCAAACAAATCTGGTCCCAGGGTTAACAAATAAAACCGTGATTTACTAAATTTTTTTGGATCAGTTTCAGCAGTTACTACACAGTGATGTAATTACTGCCAGGCCTTTAGAATTAAAAACTTAATCAATTTTGTATTTACTCAGCTTATTTTTGATATTAAAACAGAAGAAACCAGTAACGGGACAAATACTTTAGTACAGTGGCATACGAGTTAAAATCCCCATTTATTTTCCCCCTGTTTTCTTTGTACTATGTATTGTATTTCACACTGATGGACCCAAGTAAGAACTAAAATCTAAGCTAAGAATTTTACATGCATGCTGTGTAGAGAACAACTGGGAAAAGTTTCCACTGCACAATAAAAACACATTTTGTTGATATATTGCAGGAAAAAAAAAATAACTGTTTAAAGCTTTGATCAGGTAGAACATATCTTCTGCTGAACACAAATAACATTCGATACAAACCCAAAGGATAAAGACATCAGTCTTTTACTGGAGTATCAGTAAATTTAGCTGCTTCAAACGTTGTCCTTTGATGATTAGGATGAAGCTTTTAATTCCTATCAGCTGCAGCAGCTATATCTCAGTGTTCACAATCTAGTTCCATGAATATTATGCAAACCAAAGCAACTACATGGAAAGTAGAGCTGGAAAGGAAACCCTGAAGGGAAAACTTGTTAGACTTACCTGTGGCAGTCTCTGTCAGCTAACCTGAGAGGACAAAGTCATTCCAGCTGCTCTTTCACACTTAAGAAGATGGGAATTATTGACGATGTTAAGGACACGCTGTCCAAGGCGGTGTTTAATCCATCCAGTTTAATGTCTGGGCGAGGCGGGCTCCACATGGCTCAGATCATTCTGTGTCTGGTCACCTTTGTCCTGGGACTGTTCAGAGGAGGGAGCAGCCATACCTACTGGATCTATGCTATGTTCACCTGGGCCTTCTGCCCCATCATCACTCTTGTCATCACTGTCATTGAGATGTTCGGGCTCGATATAATCCTTAATATGTTTTGCATGGACTGGGGGGACTTCACCACAGGGATGGCCATGTCTTCCTCGCTCATGACCGTCTCTGTTGCCATAACTTATGCCAACTTCTACGCCTGCCTGAAATGCCTGTACGGCTGGATAGTGAGTGTGTTTGCCTTCCTGTGCGGCTTTCTCTACATCCTTGAAGTGGTGAAGGACAAGTTCCTGGACAAGAAAAAAGGGAGCTACCTGGCAGCTCTTCCGGGGTTCTGGAAGGTTCTCGAGGCTTTTGTGAGCTGCATGATTTTTGTGTCACTCACCGGTTACAGAGACAAACCAGCTCTGATCTTTTGTGTCATCGCGTATATCATCCCTTTCCCCATCCTACCTTTGATCATAGCCACCAACATTTTGAAAAAACTGAAGAACTGTTTACCCTTCAACCTGGACAGGTTTGTCTTTATATTCCTTGTGATCTCAGTTGTGCTTTACATATTTACAGCTATCTTGTGGCCCATTTATACATTCAGACAAAATCCACGCCCCAGTGACTGTCCCCCTAGCTTTTGTATATGGGCCATTCAGTTCATGGTTGCATTTTTTACCTATGTGAATCTCATCCTTTTTACTGTGGACCTGATTTTTACACTACTCGGCATCTGTGGCTTTAAGCGAACGTAAATATTCTGGTGGAAATTTTCTTTTTCTAAAAATGAATACTTCATATGAATAATTTTTAAACTGTTTGTCTATTTCCTAGTTCATGAAATTAAACCTGAATATACAGACTAGCTCAACTGTTCTTTTTTATAATATTTCCAAATATGCTGAGTTGTAATTTCAGCATAAAGTGAATTAAGTTGAAGACTGCATGTGTCTGTTCTTTAACATCACCATGTGACTTATGTCCAGTTGAAAACTGAAAACTAAATTACATGTAAATGGGCTCATCCCAGCGCTCCGACACGAATATATATAAGAAACCAGATGATTATAGGAGATGCCCTGATGAAATGTACCTTTGTCTTTTTTTCTAACAAATTAAAATGTGATTGCTAAATAAATGTATCCTTTGCATCATTTGTACTTTTACATAGAAAATTTAAAGCGAAAGAGGAAGAAATGGAAGCGAAAGAAGAAACAGGCTGCAGTTTATCACTCATGCCTGAAAAATGGTTGCAAATTAATTGCAGATATCCTCAGAGATGCAAATGCTGAAAACTTGGTAAACCCAACTTCCAGAGTGTTCTTCCTGTAAGATTGCCAAAAACACTGAGACACTGATACAGGAGTACTTTTATGGTAAAGAAAAACAATGAATAGAATAAAGCATGGCAATGGCTTCTTCTAGGAAAGATACATAGCTAACTAAATACAGAAAAACTGAGCCAAGTATACTTTCTGTGGTTAAAAAAAAAAAAAAAAAAAAAAAAAAAGTGTTTAATGAGTTAATGACAACAATAGCACTACTATTAATGTCATCCTTAAAAAAAAAAAAATAGCTAAACACAGTGAGACTGAGCCAGGTGTACTTTCTTTGGAAAAAGAAGCACAAGAGATCACCAGATTAATGGCAGCAGTAGCACTGTATTTTGCTCTTTTCAGGAAAGATACATAAACACGGTAGAACCTAGCCAGAGGTACTTTCTATGGGAAAGAAAACAAAAAGTATTTGCCGAGTTAATGGCAAGAATATCACAATCATTAACGTCAGGTATCCATAGTAACTAATGGCAACAATATCAACTACCATTAGCATCATCCTGGAAAGAAACAGCCTAAACACAGAGAAACTGAGACAGGCATACTTTCTGTAGGGAAGAAACATAAACATAGTTCACAGTAGTAGCATTGTCTTTTTTTATTGTCTAGGAAAGAACCAAAGCTAAACAGATTTAATCACAGCAATAGCACTATCATTAACATCATCCTGGAAAGAAACAGTTAAACAGAGAAACTGAGCTAGGGTTACTTTCTATGAGAAAAAAATTAAGGGATTAAACAAATTAATGGTAGCAGCAGTATTTTCCTGGAAAGAAACATAACTAGACAGAAGCAGTGAGCTAAGAGTGCTTTGTATGGTAAAGTAAAACAAGAGCATACAAAATGAATGACAATAGATATGCTATTGGTTTTATTGCACTATGAAACTGCTAAACAGAAGAACTGAGTCAGGATTACTGTCTATGGTAAAGAAAAATAAAGAAGTTAATGGGATAATTAGTTTTATCAATTGTTTTGTCCTGTAAAGGAACACCTAAGGAATAATGAGGTACTTTCTATGGGAAAAAAGCACAAAGATAGTTTTCAAATTCATGACAGTAGTGGTATTGTCTTTTGCTTACACAGTAGAACTGAGCCAGGACTACCTTCTTCAGTCAAGAAAACAGGTTTACCATAGCTGTCTCTGTCTAGTCCATTGAACTGACTTTTTTGTTGTAAAGAACCTTGAGACAGCATGTTGTGAGTTGGCGCTATATAAATAAAAGTACCATCCGAAGTTAACTAACAATGGGAAAGAAAAACTGAGAGTACACAAAGTTAAAGACAGTAAAACTGTAGCCTTGTTAATCCAGTCCATGAAAAAGAAACAGAAGCACAAGAATACTGTTTGCTTGTGTATCATAATTAAGAGTGGAGTTACCTTTAACCATTACAAGGTTACCAGCTCATCATGGTGTCCCACCTCTTCCCGACTCGCAGGTATGCCAGCTCATCCCAAAAGCCAACAGGCGAGAAATGAGGAGGACCAATCTGTGGCAAATCATTTACACAGAAATTAATAAATGATGAAAAAAAAAATAAAGAAACAAAATGAATTAGAAATGACCAGAGAATTAGAAAAATGTCATATGAGTTCAAAAGCTTTCATTGGACCAATTGTTCCTTTATCTCCTTTTAAAGTTAGTGTCATATTTCTTTGTTACAACAGCGGTTCAGGTCTGTTTGGTCGTTATCATGTGTACACACAGAGGCCTAACCCAGATATTTGAATGCAAAGCAGATCCCACTGCTGTGTTGGACTGGGAGATGTTTTATTACGTCAGGTGAGCAATAATTGCTAACCTGAAGTCAGAGCAGAGACAGTTTATCCTTCGCAGCTTCCTCAAACCTCCAAGACTTGGAAACCCTAATCCGAGCAGCATGTGTGGCCCATTCAAAAGCTTCCAGGGAATTATACGTCTCCTGGAAATAATATTCAGCGCTCTGGCTCTCGTCATCGTCCTCTTCAGAGACAGGATGGTCGTCCCTTGGGGCGTTTGGTGCGAGTTCGTCTGGGTGTTCTGCATCATCGTGGCCTTGGTCCTGACCGTGGTCGAGACCAAAGGCTGGCACATCCTCCTGTCTGCCTTCCTTCCCAACTGGGCTGATCTGACCCTCGGCCTGACAGAGGTGTGCAGCATCATGATCACCTCCGCTACGGTGGCCTTCGCCGCAGTTTTCGTCTGCTTCACCTGTATCGCGGACATGCTGTGCTTCATCTTCTCACTGGTTGGCACAGTCTGCTTTCTGACTGACGGCGCCAAGCAGAAAATGACACGCCCCAGCGGCTACATGTCCAGCCTGAGAGGCTCTCTCCGCATACTGGAGGCTTTTGTCGCCTGCATCATTCTCACTGCTGCCCTCGACCACTTTGTGAGGGGGGAATGGTTCTACAAACCTGTCGGGATGATATTATGCGTCATCATCTTTGGAGTTTGCCTCCTGGTCACTGCAGTCATCATTGTCCTCAACCTGCTCAAGCTTTTGCAGTGTCTGCTGGTGTTCCAGCTGAACGTGGTGGAGTTTGTGTTCAACATTGCGGCGGTGGTGCTGTACCTGCTTGCTGTTATTCTCTGGACAGCCTTTGGCTACAGACGCCACTTGGACGATCCTTACACCTGCGTTAAATGTTCCTATGCAGACATGAATGCTGTTACCGTTGGAAGCGTTTTGAATCTCATTCTGTATATTGTAGATTTGGTTTTATCCATAAAATCACGGTAGAAATGTCCAGATGTGACTTCATTATTCTCGTCCACCTGCGGCTCTGGAGCCACAGGTGTTGGACCTTCCACAATAGCTCTTAATAACTGCCGTAAAATGATGACGATGAGCTAATGCTTTTAATATAAATTTAATAAGAAATGCTGGTTTTACCTGTTTTTTTTTCATGGAATACACTGATTTTCCACAACAGAATGACATTAAAAATACTAGTCATATTGTTTTAGATCTATTTTTCTGTCATTAATTTGGAAACTATCTGCTTACCCCCATTTTCCATGAATTTCAACATTCCATATATGGAAACATATCAATCCTTTTTTCTGCAAAAGGTTTTATGTGTTTCTTCATTTTAAAACCTAAAACCAAAAACAGATAGAAAATTGGGTTCTTTTAAAATGACAACACATTTCCCATAGTAGATAGTTACCAAAAATTATAACTTTTCATCATGTAAAATTTGCCCCTCTCACAAGTCTTATTGAGCTGGAGTGAGAGCTCTTATGGCTCTTAGGATTGTAAATGTTCTCGGTTCACTCACAACACTGGCAACTTCCAACTAAAATACATGCGACATGTTTACAGCATCAGGGGAAAACATGTGAACTGCTGCTCTCTTGGGAAATTACATGATCAATAAAGGCAAAAACTGCGGTGAAGTTTGAGGTTTGCCCTGTTTTACTGGCGCTTTAAACATCAGTTGACATTTGCCTATAATAACATAATTTCATGCGTCTCTGCCTACTTGGCTGTAGTTCACCGACTCGTCATATTCAAATTTAACAAAGCCTCACTTACATGCAACAAAACTGAGATGATATATGCAAATGTCTTACGTTTGGCTCCTGGAGCTACTGGGTCAAGAGGTATAAACTCATCAAGCGTTTCAGTTATAAAAACCCCAGTTATGATTATAATGTATTAATACTTTAGTTAGAAAAAATAAAATGACAAACACTATTCACAAAGGCCTCCTTCAGGTCTCCTCTGGCTCCTCAAACTCTGCAGTCTCCAGCAGACCCTGGAAGCTGAAGTAGTGTGAGTTGCAGTAGACAGGAGGCTTATTGGGGGTGGAGCCCACCACTTCTGGCTTCAAAGAGGAAAAAGGGTTCGCTCCACTTCCCTTCATGTCCATCTCCAGCTCCAGCAGGATTCGCAGAGAGTAGGTCATGTCTGTCTCGCTGCAGAGAGAGGACACACATCAGCAGCTGTGACACAAAAGCAGCAGAGAGCGATGTTGAGACAGAACGGGATATTCAGTGGATTTGCTTCAGTTATTTGAATCATTACTGGCTCCTTGCTGGCATTAATAACACGATTGAAAATTTGAACTAAAGCAATTTTTATTTGTTTTGTGAAATTTAGACATGAACTTTTCTAATGTTTATCTACAAAGTTCAGAGTAACTGAATGAGGCAAATGAACACATCATAACTTCCTCTCTGTAAACACGCAGATATTTGATTGTTCTGAGTCATGGCTTACTAGAGAATTTATTTAGCTGCATTTGGTTTCTGTATTCCTGGAGGAGATTCCAGATCAGCGATACCTACGTTAGAGTGGTGAACATGGAGGGAATCTCATAATCCCTGAGGAGCAGCAGCGTTGGAAGCCAACCCTGGTCAAGACCTTGACTCGCGTCGAAACCTTGGGGAAATCAAGGACAGGAGGATTTAAACACCTTTCAAATGCTCTTCTTTGGAAAAGTCTTCACACCCATTGAGCTTTTTCCCATTTTGTCAAAACAGCTCAACACAAATGTGATCAGGAAGCAAAATGTTTGATGGTTTGAAAATATTTTTGAAAATTAAAATCTAAAACATGTGGTTTCATTTGTTTTAAGCTCCCTTTACTCTGTTACCCCTAAGTAAAATCCAGGGCAACCAACTACCTTCTGTAATTAGTTAGTAAATAGTGTGTAATTAAAGCTGAGTATAAAAGAAGATACTCTATAAAGGCTTCAGAGGTTTTTCAGAGAACATTAGAGAGCAAACAGCATCATGAAGACCAAGGAACCCAGCAGACGGGTCAGGGGCCAAAGCAGCAATAGGTCATAAAACAACATATCAAGCTTTGAACATCTTAAGTAGCTCCATCCGGTAAAAACAGAAAGGAGCATGGCACAGCTACAAACCTGCCAACACAAGGCCGTCCACCTCAGCTGACAGGCCAGGCATGGAGAACATTAATCAGAGAAGCAGCTAGGAGGCCAATCCGTTGTCCACTCCAAAAATCTGACCTTCACGGAAGAGCGGCAAGAAGAAAGTAATCGTTGAAAGAAAGTCCCTTCAGCAGAACCTTTTGGCATTCATGCAAAATGTTAATGCGTGGCAGCATCATGCTGTGGGGATGCTTTCCATCAACAGAGACAGAGCAGCTGGTCAGATGGGAAGATGGATGCGCTAAATTCAGGATAACTCAGGAAGAACACCTGATAGAGGCTGAAAAACCCAAAACACAGAGCCAGAGCGACACCGGAATGATTTAGATCAAAGCATATTTATGTGTTAGAATGGCCTAGTCAAAGTCCAGACCTAAGTCCATTTGAGAATCAGTGGCAAGGCACGCTCTGAGCTCACATAGATGTGCAGACCTGATGGGGGTGTGGCAGTGTGGAGGTGAATAGAAAGGCCTGCCACACTATTCAGATTGTTGTTTGGAAAAAGAAATGCTGAAAACTGCATTATTTTCCTTCTACTTCAGTTATGATGTAATGTTACAAAACACCAAAAAGGTTCAAGAGATATTAGAACTTTTTTCAAGATGCTGTGATTTCAAACATATTCCAAAGCTGGATTCCCTCATTATTTTAGCAAGTGACCCCCAAAATAACAGTGCCAAAGCCTGGCAACCCCCTACTGGCAACCTGGCAACCCCCTAAAAGTACAGATGGTCATTTCCCTCTATTAATTTGAAGATAAATACAGAGTGAAATAATTATACTTCTTTTTAAATGAATTTATTTCATGAAAATGTTTAAAAGGTATATTACTGTACATTTATTTATTTTGTCCCTACATACACCTCAGGGCTCACATCACTATGATTCTGAAAATCATTTTGCGACCCCCACTTGGTGTCTGGGAACCCCTGCTCTAAAGTAACACCACGTGGTGCGCAAGTACAAGTTTGACCTATGACCTCTGACAGAATGTGCTCACCTGGATTAAATCCAACAACCAGGTCTGGCTTGGCTGCCTCCTCTTTCTCCACCAGCTCCTCCCAGAATTCATGGTAGAGGCCTTTGTAGGCGCTGATGTAGACCCTCTGCTTGGGGCCAAAGGCTCTAAGAGGGGGCCTCACGATGGGGCCGTCTGCCACGTCTGGCCCCACCATGACTATCTCAATGCCCTGGTGTCCAGGGAACATGTGATTCAGCTCATCGTAGTCGGTCAGTTTGGCTGCCAGCGTCTCGCTGTGTCCTGCACCCACCAGGTGGACGGTGAGGGGTTTGGAGCCCGGGTTGAGTCCGAACAGCCTCGCCCCCCAGGCTACCGTCAGAGGCCTGGAGAAGAACTCGCTGCAGACCCTCCAGAGGGACTGCTTCAGATCATCGTCACTGGGCCGAGGCCTGCCGGCGTCGGCCCACAAATCCTTCATGTTTGCTCCACTGATAATGGGTTCGAGTCGGGGGGTGAGATCTCCCTGCATGGCGAGCCAGTCGTCCCAAGTTTTAACCTCGGACTGGGGCTTTGACCACTTCTCTGTTGGGAATGGAAGGTCGCCTGGTGAGAAAGAGGAAACCACCATGAGGTTAGCGGGCTGAAAAGATGCTTTCTGTCACATGTGACATGTGAGTCCTTCTTTACCTTTGAACAGAAGCCATTCCACAACTCGGTCAATAGCAGCTAAACGCAGCTGCGGGCAGAACTTCTTGTGTTTGGACCAGTCTTCTTTCTGACAGTCTTTACAGCAGTAATAAACATTCAGACATCTGCACAAGGAATGGACAAAAGGACACACAGATGCAGCTTCTCCTGTTAGTTTCAGTGTTTAAATCAAAATGTGAATATCATGTATAATGTGGATATTTCTTATACACAAAGTGACAATTTCAACCATTTATTTCTTTTAATGTTGGTAGTTTGGGCTTACACCTAATGAACATCCACAGTTCACTTTCTGCTCAGTCACTGACACCCTCCACAAGGGGGAGCCACGAAATCCCATTGCTGAAGAAGCTGGAAGTTCACCAAGTAATGTATGCAAGCACATCAATGGAAAGTTGAGTGGAAGGGAAAAAGGTATTGAAGAATAAATTGCACTGGCAAAATCGACTGTGAAGTAAAGCCCTTTCAAGAGTTTGAATTTCAAGATCCAGCCATACAGATGTAACCAGGACAACTGTCACGTTCCTTGTGTTAAACCATTCCTGAATCAGAGACACCAGAAGTGTCAAACCTGAGTTAAAGACAAAAGGAAAGAGCTGGACCGTTTCTCAGGGGTCCACAGTAAAGTCTGCATTTCATTTGGAGAGCAAAGTCCCAGAGTGAAGAGGCACATGATCTAAATTGCGTGAGGTCCAATATAAAGTTCCCAGTCAGTGATGATTTGTGGAGTCATGTCATCGTGTGGTGTTGGTCCACTGTGTTTTATCAAGTCCAAAGTCATTACAGTCATCAACCTGGACATTTTCTAGCACTTCATGTGTCCTTCTGCTGATTTAAACTTCAGAAGGACTTAATACCTGCCTTCACTGTCAAAAGTAGCAATACCAGTGTCAGTCTGCATGGAATCACCGAGTCTGACTGACACCAAAGAGAATCTATGGCGTACTGTCGAGAGGAAGATGGGAGACACCAGAACCTGTATGCAACGAATCGGTAAAACACATAAAATGTACTTTTAAAGTGAATTACTAAAACTTGACTTTTGTCAGATCTTCTGATTAACGGGGACAGATTTTCCCTTGTTTGTTGAGGTAATCTCAGATCAGCTGAGGATGGATCCCGTTCTCATTTTACCTGGCACAGCGCTTCAAGCTCTGTGAGTTTGAAAGTTGCTCAGGTCGTTTCTCGCAGAACGCGCAGATTTTAAAAGATTCCTCCATCTTCTCAAACATCTCCTTCTGCGAGCGGAAGGCCAGGGATTTTCCCGTGGCCTGTTGGACAGTTCTGGAGAAACCAAAACACAAAAAAAGAAGGAACACACCAAGAAAACCAATAAAGAGATCAAGATATGGCTTCAAGGCCTCTTATTCATAAATAGTTTGTGAAACATGTTTAAATGTTGCAGCTTTTAATTGACAATCTGAAAAACAAGTAAATAAAAGACATAAACCCTGGTGTAGGGTGTAATGGTCTTCCAGGACCTTAAATGTTGCTTCATGCGGTCAGTCATTTTTACTGGGCCGTAAAGCAAACATGTAGCAGACGAAGTAAATGAGTAAAACACGCTCTGCTTACCTCTGAGTCTCCGTCATTTTGAAGCTGTGTTAATGGTGTGAAACAGACGGTGTTCAGCTGCTTCTCCTGCTGGTTTGATATATGAGCGGCCTGCAGGGCGGCTGCGGTGCCAGATATAGCACCTGCTCCCAGGCTTCTGGAAACGTCTGACAAACCCAGACCATTCACGACTGCATGAGAACAAGTAAACCCTCTGTGTGAAAACATTGGCATGCTGAGAATAACATGAAACAACGAGTTAACTTCTTTATCTTACAATCCACCTCCACACTATTATCACTTTTTTTTAAAAATTGTATTATAATAAAAACATATCAGTTGATTTCACTCTGTGCCCTCGAGGTTAAGGCTCAAACCAGATCTGTGCACTTTTCCTGCCTTTACCTTCTCTCGCCACAAGAGGTCAGCATTGTTCAGTTAAAGCCAAAGGTAGCGCAGTTCTAAAACAGATCAAACCAAGACAAAAAATAATAACAGAATAAAATAAAACGAACAATAAAAGCAGAATAAAAGTTGCCACAAAGAGTAAAATAAAAACGGAAACAACAACAACGCAAAATGTGTCAAAAGCCTTTGAAAAGGAGTTTTTAAGTGAGACTTAAAACAACAAAAACAGCGGAAACTCCTGAAAAAACTTGCCTTAAACAAAAAGGGGGGATTAAAGATTGTATCTGACTGTATGTATTTTCCCCTCAATAATAAATGCACCCTGAGAATAAAACATAGCTGTGCGCTGAGGTGTGGGTTTCCACTGTGGGATTTCAAAAAATACAAAGTTTTGAAAATGAGCACTAAAGAAAAGAAACTCTATTGTCCCTTGTTTGTGTTTGTGTTGATGACGTCACAAAAGGCACAAGAATGGAGCTGATCAGCTCCTATTAGAGCAACTTTTAACACATTTCAATCAAGAGTCTGAATTTGAGCTACAGTTGAACAGCGGTAAGTACAGAAACCAAATATTTTACTCAAGGGCAGCATTACTTACATTACAACATATTTTTATTCAGGTGGGAAAAAAGAGGTAATCCAAACAAATTACTCAGCTAACAGTAAAAAATTATTTGATAAGAAGACTATTCAAGTACTGAGTAACTGTTTTACTATAACATCTGATTCCAATTGAATAAAATGATGTAATTAGACAGATAAACAATGCTACGTGCAAATTCTGGTATTTTAAAGAATAAAATACAAAATGAGTAAAATAAATGATATCAGCACAAAATAAATTCAGGCAGAGAGAAAAAACACACATTCCCAAATCTAATTTTTTTTTTTTTTAGCAATATCAAGCTTCTGAAGCCAATGCTTACAGTAGGCCATATAAATATACATGTTAAAGCAGTGAAAAATACTTCCAGTGAAAATATATACCAGTTTCCATATATTCACTTGTCTTCCAAATGTCATGCAGGCTTAGCAGAAAAATTACAGAACAATGAAGCTTCTGCACAAACAAGAAGTCTCACTTTAACCTGCAACAACAACCTGCAACCTGTCTCTTTAAAAACTCCTGCTCTTTCTGAAAGTCCGCCTCAGGAAGTCATCACAACAGCCCTCCTCTCTCAACCCTTTAGCAATGTTTTTATCAGCAAATCACTGAGAAGTAGCTCGTATATGAGATCAGCAGATGTGCATTTCCACCAGCTGTTTGCTAATTGCTGCTGGCTGGACTGAATAAGTTGAGTGGGGAAGTTGTGGGGGAGGGGTGCTCTGTGAGGCGGAAGCTCGGAGGCTTAAAAACTGCAGCTCCGAGGAGAAGCTGCACCTAGAAGGCAGAGCTCGGTCCACCCAGGCGTTTTGCACAGCTGAATGGCTGCCACGGTAGATTAAAGAATTTCTCAAACATGTATGTTTTTGATGAGGGAATAACATTATAACATGTAAAGCTCAAAAAAGTTGATTTTACATAATACTGCCCTTTTAAAATATCCTTTTTGTTTTCTACAGCCATAAAGAAGAAGGGTTTTCAGATGCATTTATGGATGTTACATCATCTTCTAAACATGGACATGCTTGTTTCAGAAGGCATGGCTTAAAAGCCTCATTTGTGTTACAGACATATGTTTTAAATTTAGTTATTCACTTTGAAAAACTGGATTTTTAAAATTTCTGGCTTTAAAATACGATGCATATAAAACAATATCATTCAATTAGGCAGACCATTAGATACCAGCAGGTTAATGCCTTGAGCTGGCTCTTGTAGTCGATTAAAAAAAAATCCCTTAGGACCAAAAAATTAGATACCAAACCTATGAAATGACTGCAGTTTGATTCCTTTCAGATCATGTGTTACATTAATGTATGATCCACTTTCACGCAGCTGTTGCAAGATTTGTAATTGGTCTAACCGCAGAACGAATCACAGGAAGCCATCGAACAATGACAGAAGTAATTTAGACCTCATTATGAATGCGTGACAATGACCCCTTTGAATCCAACAGTCACATTACCTCAGGGTGCCAGCAGAGGAGAAACCACTGCTCACATCATCAAAGCAAATTAGCTTCAAGAGATTTCTTTAGTCTGCCTCATTAATTAGCGTATTGCATCACTATTCAAAGTACTGCTTCGTATATTTTAAACCAGCGGTAGGCATCCTGTGTAGTAAAACCTGGTTCAGTGTCCTTTACTGCGTAGTGGCTGAGTAATATTTGGCTCTCAGAGACAATACGTCTCCCACAGACCTAATTTATTACAAACTGAGTTTTTTTCAGTGGGCTTGACGGTGTAAAGTTTGCTGGCCCTGGGTCAGTTAACAGCTTCTGGTCCCTCGAAGTCCTCCTGAGGCAGAAGCCCCTGGAAACAGACGTAGTGAGAGTTGCAGTAGACTGGGGGCTTGTTAGGACAGGCCTGGACCTGCTCTGGTTTCTGAGAGGTGAACGGATTGGGTCCACTGTCTCTGATGTTCATCTCCAGCTCCAGCAGGATCTGGAAGGAATACTTGAGCTCCATCTCACTGTGAAGGCAGGGAGGATTAAAAAAAAATAATGCAGAAATGAAAGTAAAGACATTTTTTCGTTTGCTTGGCTTTTCCTGAAAGAGGCGCGTGGGCAGTGCTCCTCATACAATCATAATCTCATGAATTAAAAAAAACTTCATTTTCTCTGGCATTCTTTCTTAAATTGTGAAAACTGCATTGGGAAAACATTTCTATCAAATGAAAAGAGATCCAGAAATAGGATTTACCTGTACACGGTGAAGAAAGAAGGGATGTTGTAGTCTCTGAGCAGCAGAAGGGTGGGCAGCCAGCCTTGGACCAAACCCTGAGTGGCGTGGAACCCTGGATTAAAAACGAAAATTAAAAAACAACAAAACAGAAATATGAATGTATAAGACGCTTAAGGATAATCTGAGATTCAATTCATGACCTCCATTTGCTCCAACTTTCAGTTCATAATGAAGACAATGATTTAAACAGACAACAGGTTTACATTGCAGTGCAGTTTAGCACTCCACTATGGAGATACAAGACTTGCAAAGCAAGACCAGTCATTGTCTTGCTTAAATAACCAAAACTTAACCTAATTCAGATGTAGTTTTAAGAGTAGTTGCTCCTGTGAACAACCACCCACCTATGATACATCCCATTGTTATTATCCCATTATACAGTATGGGAATTAAGCATCTGAGCCTCAAAGAAAAAAAATGACTTGGTGCTTTGCAGAAAAAGCTTTTGTAATGGAAAACACAGGAGTAAGAATTTAGGGGGGAATTTGGCCCACTCTGCTTTACAGAAACTTTCTAATTCCTTAAGGTTTCTTGGCTGCTGCTTGGTGAGTCAAAGCTTCAGCTCCCTCTGCAGATTTTCTCAAGGATGGTTGTCTGTACACTGGCAAGGTCACTGCTTAGCCACTTGACCATATCCTTGGATGGACAAATTCCCTGTCATTGTTATGCTGGACGAGTCGCCCATCTGCTATCTTTAGTGCTCTGGATGATGGAAGGAGGTTTCCTTGCTAGGATTTTAAAGTACTCGACCCAATCCAATCTATCAGTGATGGACGGGCAACCTGTCCAGGGTGTACCCCACCTCTCACCCAACAATCACTGGAGATAAGCATCAGCTCCCCCACGACCCTGCAAGGATAACCAGTATAGACAATGAATGGACAGGCGGACGGACGGATAGATGATGGATCTCATCTAATGGCTTCTCAACACAACACAATTGTCCTCCAGACCTAACAGGAAAGTAGCCCAAAGCATTAGGGCTCCACCTCCATGCTTGACAATAGTGATGGTGCTGTTTGGGTCATAGTTAGCATTTCTCTTACACCAAACAAGGTTTCTTCAAAGCTTTCTCTGAAACATTCAAATGCCCACTGTTAAAATAAAGATAGGCCTGTCTGTGTGCTCTCTATTGCAGCGGGCTGGAAGATTTCAATCCGATATGATTTCTTGTGTTACCAGTGACGTTCTTGGTGACTGTTGTTCAACCTTTAAATCATTAAACTCCTCCTGAGTAGTTTTGGACTGATCCTTCTTCTTTTGCATAAATATATTTACTGAATTAGAAAGGATGTTTCATGGAACTCAACTGTTAATCATGTTTTATTTCTTCATTGAGTCATCAATGCAATGATACTCCGGTACTCTTAGCAGAAAACCATCCCAGAGCATAAGGTTTCCACCTCCATGCTAGACTGTAGGAATGGTGTTCTTCGGATTACTTGGCTTTTTTTCCCCTTCAAACATGGTGGGTTGGCTTAATGCAAAACAAACCTCAATAAAAGACTGCAGCACTTTCTCTAAAGCCTTCTGTTGATTTCCTTATTAGTCCAAGTTAGGTTTTCTCAGACATTATTTACCAACTTCACAAAGACATGAAAAATGCCCCAAAGACGATTCACTGTGGCAGAGAGGCTAAATTCATGATGGGTTGGGTTCATAATCCTGTGGGATAATACCTGACAGATGTCAAGTCCTCCAGAATCTGGTTTATACCAGTTGCATGTTTTTCAAGCCGCAGGGTGCAGAGCGATAAAACTTTGCCCTTCAACCAGATTACCGCACTTCATGGCCACCATGGCTGCAAATCTGTCCAGCTTAAATGACCTTCTTTGAGATAAACAACAAATGAACAACAGACGAGTGAGATGCCACAACAGTGAGAAATAAAGTCTCATATTATTAAGTTGTCAAGGAGAAAAGTGCATGTATGGATGTGAGCACTGTTCATTGCAGGAGAGAGGCAAAGATTTGTAAGCTTTGTGGTATTAAAATACAGATGGTATCACAGGCCAGGAGATTTGGATCTGAATAATGCACACCATGGTATTAAGATGCCAGGGGCTACATTTCTAGTCATTCTAAAAAATTAAACAGCGATTAACCGTTTAGAGGTTTAGATATCAGGGAGATAAGGTGACACAGCGAGACTCTTAATGATTGGAAATGTTCCCTGGCATCTTTGTGAATTTCAGCCATATGGTTGATGGCAATCCTGGTAATAATAACAGATTTTTCTTTTATTTAGTGGAGAACAAACAGCACTCTAGCTGTCACTGAGGTTCTGTGCTGACAGCATTAAACAGTTAACTATCCACATCTCCGTTTTGCTCCTACACATCTGTTTTTCTTCCAGGAGACAGTCCTTTTTTCTTGTGGCTTCCATCCAAACTGTCTCCTTTTGTCACACTGCCTGCATTTCCATCACTTTAACAGCATTATAATGTGGTGCTCTACCAGCTTTGCAGCATGAAATGCAGCCAAGTGGTTGGGCAGTTTACACACAGGATGACTGATTCTTGTGTATTTAGCTCCAGCAGAGCTTGCAGTTATAACTCGGTCAGTGGGGTTAACTGGTACATTCAGGTTGGGGATTTATCTCTGATTTACGAGTTAAGGGGTCAAAGAACAGATTCAGTTTAACAGACTGAAAAAGGATCCAGTTATGTTATTATTCACTGAGGAGATTGTGGAAAATAGCTGAAGGTCATATCAGTTGGGATGTTTATGCTTTGTCTTTTAAACATGTCTTCTTGTACCCATCAAACTCTCTGCTGCATCAAACTGACCATCAGCATGAATTTTCGACCTGCTGTGCATGATTTGAGAGTCAAAGCCATACCATATCTTAAGGCCCATTTAGTGATATGCTGAGTCTAGAGACTGAAAGCCAAACTCTTTCCCATCTGCTGCCATAAATCATCCAAATCCCCTCTAAAAGCCTGCCCCTAATAAATAGGTCAGATCTAGTTATCTAAACATCTTCCAATGCTTCAGTTTTCTTCAAGTAAAGAATAATGTAAGTATTATGTTGAATTCTGCCAGAGGTGCCCGTTGTCTCAGATTATGTGGTGTTCTTGGATAGGCTCTCAACGCATAGTTATGGAGAGGAATTCCACGTATGGGAACCTCAGGGTTGCATCTTTGCTTTTGGCAAGCAGGAGACAGGCAGATTGGAGGCTCATCTACAGTGTCGTGAGCACTACTTAGGTTTCTTGTTGTGAAGATAAGATGAGCCAAAAAGCTCTTAATTTATCAGTCCGTCTATGTTCTGATACTCACTCACATGACATGAGTCATGAGTGAAAAAACAAGGTCCTGGATATGAGCGGTAAAAATAAGCCACAACCTCACCCTAAGATCTGTTCTCAAGGGGAGGTTTGGAGCAGATGCACTGCAAATCGTATTGAAAAGACTTGGATGAGATGGCTCTTGTGTGCCTCCCTTTGGGTTTGTTTGGATACGTCCAACTAGGAGAAAACAACAGGGCAGATCCAGAACTTGCTGACAGAACTATTTCTCCTTTTTGGCCTGAGAACACTTTTGGGATTCCCCACAATAAGATGGAGAATGTCACCAGGCTGAAGAATGCTTGGGTTTCCCTCGTGGTTACTGGGTGATGGTGGCGACGGTGGTAGGAGTTCGTCCCACAATCAGTGGGTTGCCCACTTAGTCTGTCTGTCGTGTCCTTTGGCAAGACACTTCACCTACCTTAGCTGCTAGTGGGGGTCAGAAGGGCCAATGGCGCCAATGTGTGGCAGCCTCCCTTCAGTCAAACTGCCTTCAGGGCAGCTGTGGCTACAATCCTGTAGCTTGCCATCTTCAGTTTGTGAATGTGCTGCACATGAATGGGAATGACTGAGTTCATTGTAAAGAGTCTTCAAGCATCCAGAAAAGCACTATATATGTCTAAAGTCATTTCACAAGCTAGAACCCCAAACCTGATCTCAGAGTAGCAAAAAGACTGGTCTCCCTCAAGATTTTTAAGACGTTAATAAGTCCTTTAAGTACATACCTGGGTGGAATCCGACAACCACGTCTGGCTTGGCTGCATCTCCTTTCTCCACCACATCCTCCCAGAACTGATGGTAGAGACCCTTATAGGCAGTGATATACACCTTGTGCTTGGGGCCAAAAGCTCTAAGAGGAGGTCTCACAATAGGGCCATCCACGACCTCTGGTCCCACCATCACTATCTCAATGCCCTGGTGTCCAGGAAACATGTGGCTCAGCTCATCATAGTCAGTCAGTCTGGCTCCCATAGTCTCATTGTGGGACACCCCTACTAGGTGAACAGTGAGAGGCTTAATATATGGGTCCAGCCCAAAGTGCTGAATTGCCTTTCCAATTGTGAGAACCCTAGAGAGGAACTCGCTCTGAATCCTCCATATGGATTGTCTCAGGTCATCATCATCTGGTCGTGTCCTGCTGACGTTCTTCCAAAGAGCTGCCATGTTGGCACTGGCCATGATTTTGTCCAGACTTTGGGTGAGGACCTCCTGCATGGGAAGCCAGTCATCCCAGGCCTTCACATCTGCAGGTGTCTTGGACCATTTCTCAGTTGGGAACGGAAGATCTCCTGGAAAAGTCAGAAAGGATGAGTTATGACAAATTATGTGGTCAGAGTTGGTCCTGTCTGGTAGGTTTAGCTACTTGGTGTGAAGTGACAGAAAGAAGAGAATACAGTGGAACCCCCTATTCGCGGATTCACCTATTCATGGATTTTTTTTTTTGTGGAAAGTGACTCCAAATTATTCACGAAACATTTTCCTATTCACTGATTTTTTCCATAAAGCATATCTAAAATTTTCTTTAAATATCTGGCTTGGGAAGCTGAGACTCCTAAACACACAATGCTACTTGACACGCTATTGGCTTGCCATTTGCAAAGTAGCCAATCCAAGAGCGCCATTTATTTTCCTTGGCGCTGATTGGCTGTGCCCCGCAAGAGATATAAGGAAGATTGTGGATGTTAGCTTCTGCAGTAGTGCCAAGACGGTTTCCACTGTGTGTATTAATGCATATTAAGGTATATTTGGTGTTTGAACAATTAATATACGCAGTTATAAGTGGTTTTAGTGGGAGTCTCACGTATTCTCAGATTTCAGCTGTTCATGGGTGGCTGTGTTCCCGACTGGGGGTCCACTGTGCAAAAATATTTACTGATGATTTAAAATTTTACTGTGTTCAATTTATTTGTTACCAGTAAACATCAGCCACTCCACCAACCGGTCAATGGCCACCAGTCGCAGGATTTTGCAGACCTTCTTATGATGAGGCCAGTCCTTTTTCTGACAGTCCTTTGTACAGTAGTATACATTCAAACACCTGAGGGATGACAACAAAGAACAGATGCAATGCAACAATCAAAACTATAAAACAGTCCTTACTTCTCCTGCCCAAGACCTATTCACCTATTTCAGATCCTCATGATCTTCGTGTTCAACAGCTAAGGTCCAGAAGCATTATTCTTCCCTGTTAGCATCATGCATCAGCTTGAAAATTTAGCTCTGGGCACTGCAGCCTACATTGCTGGTTAAATTATGACCAAGCTGAGAGATCTAATGTTGACTCATAGAGGTCTGGAGAAGTATTCAGTATAGATTGTACTTCTCTTTAAGTATTTAAATGCTAAATAAAGCACTTTTTGTATTACATTACAAACTAAAGCTCACTATCAAAAGGTTACATCTGTTGGAATACAGTGCCTTGCAAAAAGTATGTAACTTTTTTGCTTTTAGATGCATGACAAACACTAACATTAATGTATTTTATTGGGATTTTATGTAATACAGCAACATACAGTGGTAAACAATAGAATCATAGAAAAAAAAAACTGTAATATGCTGCTGCATTTGTATTAAGACCCTTTAACATGATACCCCTAAATAAAATCCAGTGCAACCCTTATGCATTTAGAAGTCATTCATCCTCGATATAAATCCAGCTGTTCAGTTTCTGGCCTCAGAGGTTTTGTTAGAGAACATAGAGAACAACCAGCATCATGAAGACCAAGGAACACAGCAGACAGGTCATGGAAAAGGTTCTGGAGAAATTTAATGCAGGGTTAGGTTCTGCAACAATATCCTAAGCTTTGAACATCTCACTGAGCTCACTTCAATCCGTCATCTGAGTATGGCATGATTGCAAACTTAACAAGAGTTGTCCACCTAATCTAATAGGTTGAACAAGGAGAGCATTAATCAGAGAAGCAACCAAGAGGTCAATAGTAGCTTTGCAAGAGCTGTGGAGGTCCACAACTCAGGTGGGAGAATCTGTTAAATAGGACAACTATAAGTCATGCACTCTATGAATCTGACTTTTATAGAATATTGGCAAGAGGAAATGTGATGGTTTCGATCAAAACACATTTATCTGTAATAATCACTTAAGCTTGGGATACACTGTGTGAGTTTTGGCCCATTTTCAGTTGATATTCTGGCCTGGTAAAAACCAGCCCCTTGTACTACACTTTGCTTCGTACAGAGGACTCCCGGCTTTTGAGAAACGATTGCTTCCTGGAGGCGTGGACTCTGTCGAGGTTTTAAATTTTACTCAATCGCTAAAGTTTGGCCGTGATGCACCAGTTTGACGCTGTGAAGCTTACCGTAAATTGCCTGAGCTGTAAACAACCATCACAACTTCTCCTTCTGTTCGCTGATTGACCCGGTTCAAATTCTACCGGAGGAATCCAAGTCAATCAGAGAAAGTCCAGACTGTGCTGTGAGCGAGATTTGAATCGAGCGGAATAGCCCAGGAAGGCAATAGGCAGGCTAGTTATTTTCCAGTTGTGCAACAATTTTCATGATCAGGCCAAGTCTCGGCATAATCATGTGCATCATGCAGCATAGAGGGGGTAACGAGAAGGGATTAACTCCTCGTGATCAGCTCCCAATCACCAGTTGTATGATGGCATGGAAATCAAACCTGTTTGAAATTCTGGTCATCCCTCGTGAAGATATGGTACTGTTGAAGCAGCACCACGAGCCCGGAAAAAAAAAAATGCTGGAAACCACAAATCATTTTCCCTTCTTCTCAAATATTATGCTCCACTCTGAGTTGCTCTATCACACAAAATCCCAGAGAAACACATCAAAGTTTGTAGTTGTAATGTGACAAAAAATGGAAAAAAGTTCAAGGTAGATGAATAATTGTTCAAAGTACTGTATGTATTAAGAAACAATGCTTGCATTAGTTTTAAATCACAAAATAGAAGGTGCATTTATAGCTTTCTTTTTCCTATTTCTCTCCATCTTCATCTTTATATATTAGTCATTCACAGGAGGATTACTTATGGCAAAAGGTCACAGAAAAGAAACGCTGTTGCTGACTAAAAGCCTGTTTAGTCACTTTCTTGCTTCTAAATATAGCAAAAAGGAAACAGAGAGCGAATCAGAGACATGAACTGTTGGCTTGTGGGTCGCAGGTCTCACCCCAGAGGCATTGAGGGCTTCACATAGCAGCATTTATGGTTTCTCCATGCTTCTCTAAATGGCTGCAGCTAACATTAAGTTTAATGAGAGTCACGGACCAGATGAAACCCAAATGTGGATCAGAAAAGAGACAAATGAGGCATAATCACCCTAAGGCACTGACAGACAGTAGTCTATCATGTTTACTTGTTATTCTTGCTACCTTCACCCAAAGGATGTGATCTTTCAAAATGCATTTAGCTCCTCTGAGTGCAGAATTGCAGAGAGATGAATCACAGTCCGGGAACTTTGCTATATTTGCACCTGGCTACTGTCCACCTCTGCAACACTGGGTGGCTTATCATTCTGCGGCTGATGCAACAGCAGCTGGTAATACTTCACACATGACAGTTATTGGACAGCATCAAAACAACATCCTGCCCTGTGATGATATTCAGGGCTTTGCACTCACTTCACGCAGCGTTTCAGGGTCTGTCCCTCAGTGAGATGCTCTGGGAGTTTGTTGCAACCGGTGCAGAACTTGAAGGTTTCCTCCATCTTCTGGAACATCTCCTTGTAGTTGTGGAACAGGAGTCCTTTCGTCTTTCCCTCCACAGCAGTTCTAATGAGAATCAGACAATCATCTTTTCCTGAACAAGACAAGACTCCCTTCAGTGCCAGAAAAGTACTGGCAATGGTTGCTCTCAGGTCTTACCTGTATTCTCCATAGTCCTTCATGCTGAGCTGATTGAGAATCACCTTAGAGAGGCCAGGTACATTGGAGTCAAGTGAATAGAAGCCTGACTGGTCAGAAAAGACGCTATCTGTCCCAGGAGAGTAGGACTGTGGGAGCGCTGGGGTCTGGGATGCCATGTTAGGACCACTAGGAACAAAGAAATGATCAAAAAGTTGATTCAAGTTGCATTTTTAGGGTTATTGTCCTGCTGGAAGGTGAACCTCCGCCCTTTCTGCAACCTCTAACAGGGTTATGAGAATGCTTCAGGAAAAAACTCTGACACAAACGTCGTTGAATACAGGGGGGGGGAGGGTCTTATTTTAACGAGGCCTAAATGAAAAACTACAGATCTGTGCAGCGAGCCCGAGGAATCTTATCTCCCCCCCAATGCTGTTGGGAAAAAAAAAAAAAAAAAGGGGGATTTCCACTGCATGATGCTGGCACTACCAACTGTCACCTTGGTCATTGTGTGTTCGGAGTTTTGTGGAGATTTGTGGAGTACACAGCTAACACTGCGCTTCAAAAATGGTTTCCTCCTTTCTGCTGTTCCTGCTTTTTAGCCACAGTTACACTCACATGTTTCAGATCAACTAAAATATATTAATATCAGTCAAAGATAACCTGAGTAAATATGAAGTGCAGTTTTCAAATCATGATTTTATTTATGTAAAAAAGCTGGCCACACCAAGCTGACCTTACTGGAGCCTAATAAGTGGTTGGGCCACGCTTGGCTGCAACAGGTGCAATCAGACCTTGGCGATAACCATCTCTTAGTATTTTACATCCAAATTGCCACACAGGAAGGGTTTTATGCATGAACAGCGTGTTGATGTTACTGTAAGGCAGATCCAGAGAATGACTAGGTCACTGCAAAACCTTTCCTTTGTTTTTTGAGTCTTTCAGAGGTAGACTTTGTTGTTGTTGCTGTTGTTGTTGTTGTTGTTGATCATTGTCCTGCTGCATGACACAAGCGAACTTGATGTCCGATGGTCGGACAATCTGCCAGCAAGTAGAATTCATGCATCCATCAATAACGGCCAGTCATCCAGTTCCTGAAGCTGCAATGCATCCCCAGACCATCACACCTCCACCTCCAAGTTTCACTGATGTTCTTGTTTCTGAAATGCTGTGTTCATGTTACGCTGGATGTAACACGATGCAGCCTCCGAAACATTACACTTTTGCCTGATTAGTCCTGGACATCATCAAGTTGTTCTCATGAAGGCCATCGCTGTTTAATCATGAACTCTGGCCTTAACTAAGGCGAGTGAGAACTACGTAGCTTGCAATGTTCTTCTTCTCTAACCTCCTGGATGACTTGTTGAGTCTCTCTTTGAGTAATTTTAGTCACTCCTGGGAAGATTCTGCACTGCTCCATATTTTCTACATATATGGACATTGGTTCTCTCTGTGGATCTGTGGGAACCCAAAACCTTAACTATGGCTGTGTAACTCTTTCTAGACTGTCAGTTGCATTGTTTACACCAGGGGTGTCCAAACTTTTTGTCAACTGAGCCGAAATCGTCAAGTCAAAAGTACTCATGGGTCAAAAAATAAAAATTAAAATCAAACAAATAACATGGTCTGATTGATTTTTTTTTTTTGTAGGAAAGGGATGTTATTCATCATAGATCACATTTGCTGTATTAATTGAAAGGCATCTAGTTTTCAAATTCTTTTGGGCTCGATTGAACAAATTTATTCTGTTATAAAAACTTGACCTACACTTGTTCTCCATTCCTTGAGGTGGCCTGGCAGGTCCTGAACTTGGGAGGGAGCTGAAGCAGTTGGCCCCTGATCTAATTATGGGGGTAGAAATAAACCTGCAACCAGCATGAGTTATGAGGGGTCAGGACAGTGGAATGGGTCTGAAGCAATAATATAAGAAAAGCAGCAGCAGTGCAGTGTGTGACTGCTTCAGAGCAGAGGCACCGGATGACCCTCCAGTCTGTCTGATCTGATAAATGCAGTGATGAGCTGAGTCTGAGCGGATAATAACATGCTGAGAATAGCACACAGTGACTGTTTAAAATGCTTAAAGCGCTGAATGTTTTGGGACAGCCTTCATTTGGCCAGATTCAGGGGGAAACCCCTGCACAGATCTTACAGATGATTCTGTAATTCCTGTAATTTCCTGTGATGCGAGAAAACAAAGTGATCCATAAAGGGACACATGACTTTGTTTTTTATCTATTCATGAATTTTTTTTAGACCTGCTCATGATGTGTTGCTTTTTGGGATCTTTTAGCCTACTTCATGTTGTCAGACAGGTACTATTTCAAAGCGTTCTGCAAGTAAATTACATCAAATGACATTTATTCAGGTTTTATAAAATAAAAGACATTAAAGTTTGTGGTTATAATGTGAAAAGTTGAATGTTTATCAATTATTTTGCAAGGCTCTCTATTCCTCATATTCCTGATGTGAAACTTGACCCAGCAGGGTTTATGGGCGGGGCCACATTTTGGTCAATTGGCGACATACATAAAATTACTACTTTCTAACCCTTTGTTTCTTATATCGCCAAGAATAAGATTTCACCCAAGCAGTAAAACATCTATTAATAAACTCAGACTTATTTCATCTCTGCATGTCTGAAACCCTGTGCTCATATTTTTTAAAGCTCTCCCACCTACTGCCACCTCCTCTCAGGTTTCATGATCCTGAGGATAGAAAACCATCATCACGAAAGCATTGTAGAAATCTCAAACAACCTGAATCTCCTCCAGTTATATTCTCTGACACTGGATCACTGCCCACGTGTCCATGGCGGAGGTCGTCCATCCAAGCAACCCATGAGCCATCATGGAAACATTGCGATTTGGTGAAATCATCAAGAATTGCCAATAAGAGCAACATTTAAAACTATATTATTACTTAATAAGGAAAGCTTGTTTTATTTTAAGAACTATGTTCTTCTTTGGATCTCATCATACCTCAGGACCAACTTTAAAGGCTTAACTCCTATTAGGCATAAAAAAAAAACCTTGAAGCAGCAGAGAACTGAGAAGAAACCGAGAGATTTTCCTCTCATCACAGAGCTGAGCAGGTCCGCTATCCGCCCTGCAAGGACACCAAACCCTTCCTCTGACAAGCTGCATTATCACACGCTCACCCTGACTCGTCAGTTCCAGCCCGTTAAGATGAAGGATGGGTGACACCAAGCATTGAGGAAGAGATCTTTAAGTCGTCATACCTTCTCTTCAAGATGAACGGAGCTCTTCCAGGTGAGACTGGCTCCTCTCTGATCTTGGTGCAAGCTGGAGGAGAACGTGATAGGCTTGTGTTGGGTGTCACAACCTCATGAAGCCTTGTAGGGTCTGGAAGACTTTCCCCGCCAGGAGTGGGAGAAGGGTGGGTTAGAGCACTGCTGTCATCTGAGGTCAAGGGGTGTCTGGAATGTTAAAGAGAGGAGGAGGAGGTGCTTTGGATGAAGGTGGGAGTCAAAAAAAAAGAGAGAGGAAGAGATAAAGTAAAGAGAGGTGGAAAGTCAAATGAAGAAGTGGCAACCAGAAGTCTGGGAGAGAACAACAAATTACGACACAAAGACGTGCTCAGAATTATCTAGAAAAACATTCCTGGGCGTCCTGAGAGGAGACAGACCCAGGAAATGAATCTGTATATCAGAAAGTATCAGAAAATAAAGACACAGATCGTAGTAGCTGGAGCTAAAAGGTCAGCAGTGCACAATGAAACAAACCAATCAATAAATAAAAGCTCTGGATAAATACAAAACAAACCAACAAAAAAGTAATTGGATAAATAAGCTTGATTCCAGCATCCTCCTGTCGCTCGTCGATGTTCCCCTGGGCAAGGCAACCAACCCCAAATCACTAAGTGATCTGTTAGCTCTTTGAAAAGTCAGTATGACTTGAAAAATGCCAAATAAATTCAGTCCATTAAATATCAAAAGCAACTAATTGCACCAGTGAGCTCACCTTCAAACTAAAACTTGAATGAACCAACGTCTGATTCAGTTTCAGCCTTCAGGACTGGTGTCTTGTCCTCAGCCCCCCTCAGGTGACCCCACAGATGATCTGCTAGACTCAGGCTATGACATTACAAACTGTGATTTTCTACATGTGAAGTCATGCCGTTGTTGGTTTCGATGTATGCTTGCACTCCACGTGATGCTGGAAAATAACATTTCTCCTCGTCTTCAGCTTTCTGGTGGACTCCTGAAGGTCTGGGGTTAAAACTGGCTGGTAATTACAGAAGTTCATGATGGTGTCACTCTCCTTGACAGCAATTTGAAATCTACACAATGAAAAGTAGGTCCAGAGCATGATGCTGCCACCACCATATTCCATTTTGGCTGTGGTTTTCCTGTAGCAATATCCAGACTTACCTTTTAGAGGTATGTAGGTAGGTAGATGTCATGTCTTTAGACTGTGGGAGGAAGCTGGAGTACCCGGAGAGAACCCGTGCATGCACAGGGAGATCAAGGAAACTCCATGTAAAAATGGCCGGGATTCAAACCCAGGACATAACATTTTAACATAACCACAAGATTTCATTTTAATTACAAAAAAATTTTATTTGGTCCATTGGAACCTGAGATTGAAAATTAAACATACAGATTTATACAGCTGTTCATAACCCAACCCACATCCCCCAGAAAAAAAAAAAAAAATCACTAAAATATATATCACATTCATCAGCATTTGTGTTTTTTTTTTTTTCCCATATCAGGTTATTTTTCTGTTCATCTCTACTATCATACTGTAAATTTTTTACAAGTTTAAAAGGATCAGCTCATTTTTTTTTCTCTCATTATTTTCAAATCTGTCAAGTTTCATAATTTTGCAGTCTGTACAATTTACAAGGAGGAAAAGAGGACAAAGGAGAGGAGAGAAAAGGCATTATGTTGACTGGACTGACCACTTCCTTTTCTGGCTGCTGCTGCATCACCAGCAGGGGGCGCCTCCAACACTACCCAACAGATGAGGAGCCAAATATGACAGAAAAAGGGAACATAAAAGAAAACTGAATCAGAAGACATTAAAAGTTTGAGGTGCCTCGTCCTTGCAGGTGTCTCAGTGCGCGTTCATGTCTTCTCTGATTTCATCCTAATCCTTCATCATTCACCAGCTCAGCTAATCATCAGCATTCTTTGAAAAACATGCCTGAAAATCACTCGTACGAATAAATTAGACAGTTAACTCACAGCTGCACAACTGTGACCACACAAACAGTCCCACAGCCCACAGACGGAGAGATGAAAGAAATCCTCCACGCTGGATTTCAGAAAGAAAACACGGAAACGATGAAGATGAACGTTCCCACTCTGCTTCATCTTAGTCGCCCGCAGTAAATAATTAAAAGATTTTGAAGTTTGAGTGCCCAATAATATAACAACTAATCATTAATTATGAACGCATCAGGAACTTTCTCATCAGCTTTCAAGTGTTTTCCCATTACACAAAGTAATTGTAAGACAAAAACTTAATTAAAAAACTCCGCCGCTCTTCTGTTTGACTTTAGTACTGCATTAATCTTCCCCGTTTCTCTCTGATAAAAGCTGCTGCGTTGCCACGGCGAGGACACAATCATGAGGAGTGATGGCTTTGACTGCAAATGGGAGAATGTAGCAGAGCTCCGAACAGCAGCAGAAATAAAAACAGCTCTGGTTCCTCTGCCTGGACTCCTGGCGTCACCAGACGTCCTGCTGTTGAGTTCCTGCAGGAGAACGGCCAAGAAGACACCTGCCCTCCTGAAATAAACCCAGCAGAGCCCCCTACTGGCAGGCTGAGCTCCTCTGGTGCTCTCCAGCCGCACCACAACTTAAAGTGACATATTGACAAACCCTGCAAGCAAGAACAATAAGAACTGACCTTCACCTAGAGTGCAACTTGATCTTAAATCTTGAGGTTACCTCATAAAAGTTTAACAAGCAAAGATACAAACGGACCCCCTAAAGGGATGGTTTAGGATTTTCCACCTGCAGACATCATTCTCATGGCTTCTTTATTTAGCATAAACATCTGAGTCAAAAAGAGGCTGAGACCAAGACAGACAACTTCAAATCCAGAACATCATAGCAGTTTATGCCAACACCATTTCATGAACCTTTACGCTCCGACACGTCTGCTTGGAATAGCTGCACAGGACACTGAGGTTGGAGGCGGCGCGTCACCAACAGTCTTCCTGTGCGAAACTTGGTGGGAATGAAACATGGAGAATGTTTACAGTCAGAACAACTGATTAAAAAAAAACAAAAAAAAACAACAAAAAAAAACTGGTGTAAAAGGTAAAACTATTACAGCTGCTTAAGTGGAGATGCACAGAGATCAGGTGATGATCAGAACCGGATGATTTTCAGCTTGATCGGCCCGGACTGGTGTCCAGTTTAGATCAGGCTACAGAAAACTCAGTTTGCTATTTTCAGTAACTGGGAGTTGTCTAAAAAAAAAAGCCAGAGAAAGCACAGAGAAATAAGAAGCTATAAGAAAAGGAAACTGTATGGTTTGCGCCCATCTGTGAAACAGCGAGAGAGCAAGACTTAAAGCAGATAACAGTAAGGCTCAACCGAATACTGGAAGGTTGTTCTATCTTTCTCAGCTTCAGCTTCTCTCTCTCTCACTTAACATCCTGGATTTTAATTTTGGCAGAGTTGAGGCTGGCTCTACATTCTCTTTGTAATTCACCCAGAAATTGACGTTTACTGTAACTAATGCTAACGCGCTACTTGTTAATATAAGATGTTAAAGATGGTTTAAAATTTCAACCGTCAACATTTTTTTTTTGTTTGAAAATATTTGTAAAAGCAGGTTTTACTGTGACTGCTCTCTCACACACTGTGTGACATCACCTCTGCTCCTAAAACAAAAAAAACAAACAGAATGATAGAATGAAATATTTTCACTCATTTTCCTCAGTCTTCTTCAATGAACTGCAAAAAACTGGAAGTCAAAAATTAAATAGTAAATTCTGATCTGTGCATCTCTAGGTGTAAAAGCTCCTTCACTGATCTGCACCCCACCCTACTGTCATGCTTCACATGTTTCATGCAGGAAGACCATTGCTGCCACACCACCTCCAACTTCGATTTCCTGTGCAGAGTCTCATCGGGTTCTGTGTAATAACAAGGATTTAAAGGTTTACAGAATAGCTTTTGTGATTTTTTTTTTTTTTTTTTTTTAAACTGTAGATGTTTATGATGGCAGAGGTCCACTTTGGTTTCATCTCGGACTCACCATCAGCTTCGCCCTGCAGGTCCAGGAGGACACCAAGAGATAACTGGCGTCACTCTCAAATGTCTGAAATATCCCTTTAGGTTAGAAAATCTATTGCACTTGAAATAATTCTGCTGAAAATGAGTCAAAAATAATTATCAATAAGGAGGTCTGTGTTGTCTAATCCAAGCAGAAATTTCTGTTGTTTCAGCATTTTTAAATGAAAGGTTCCAGAATCACCAGCAGCAGCAGAGACACCAGAGAACACAGAGACAGACACTGAATCCAGCTTTCTAACAGCCGACTACAGAACATTTACACGATGTAAGAAACAAAGTTTGGTCCTGAGCTACTCTGCACCGTGGTGATGAGTGAGAGCAGGGACAGACTGCACTGTATGAATAATGGCTTCGTCTACAACCGCAAGTACACCATAATGGAAAAGACGGCCAAGGTCAGGCGATAAAACAAGTAAGACTAAATATAAAAGAAACATTAATTACGCTGTAAACCCAATGGGTTTGGCTCATAATGTACCATACTGAGGACTAGTGAGCATCCTGACTTGTTAAGTGTCTTTGAGGATGACGTGTAGAGGGAGTGTCTGAGTGAGTGACTGGCTCGCAGTGGGCGGAGCCATGGCTCAGTAGTTTCAGCTCTCCATCTTTAGTTTGAAGCTAACCTTAAAGAGGGTAACCACCAAATATCCCATAACAGCTCGGTCTGGATCCCCTCAGGGTACCTGCTCACTTCTCATGGCCCATTTCCCCTCATCTCATCCCGACATGGCACATCCACTTGGCAAGTGTGCGTGATGAAAAACTATGGAGATCAAATAAACGCCCATGTAGGCTTCACATTCATGTGCACGTCCAAAAACAAACATAAAACACGTCTTCCTCTACATTTCAGGGCTCCCCACAGCTCTTTTCCACCCTTGCGTGATTTTTCAGTGGTCCGACAGGTCATTGGATAAAAGTCTATGGGTGAGGGGTAAAGTGGGCGGGGGTCATAGAGGCCTGGGCCTGTGCAGCCCGTCAATGTCAGGTGTGAGGTGGGGGCTGTGGGTGGCCTTGGTGGGAGTCCAGTCACCCAGGGACGCCTGGGCCGCCTTACGGTGGGCGAGACGATGGGTGATGGAGAAGCCTGCGTTTCCCTCCAGCTGGGAGAGCACCACCAGCACCTGCCTGCAGGGGGACACAGAGAGCGACGCTTTCAACCAGGATGGAGCAGGTGTTGAGCAATCAGAACAGCCACACAGGTTTGGAGTGAAGAACATGAGCTACAGTAACACTCTAAGAAACTCTACCATAAGATAAGTGTGTGATTTAAGGTAATCCTCTTAAAGACAAGAAAATATTTTCCATCAACATAAGTCCTTTAGCCTAATTGTACTCTGTGTGTGATTAAAAACAGCTTAATTAAATGAAAATATTTTATGTATTTATTGATTTTTCATTCATTTTCTTCATAAGATGAAACAACTGGAAATAAAAAAAAATCCAATCCTTACAAAAGTTAACAGTTTTCAAATATATAGCATTTACATGTGAAGCAATCAAGTGTTAAATTTGCATTAATGTGGACTGGAATATGTCTGTACAGCTGGATGAGAAGCTAAATGCAGGGGAACCTAATGATGTGTTCGAAGAGGCCAAACAGAAAGCTGAACGTATTAACCGCTGAATCCAGCCAGAGGAAGATTATTAAGAACAGAGCTGTAGCCCCGTGGGGCCAACATGTTTATACAAGTGCTCCTACAACATTTGTTCTACTCACTCACTCAGTCAATTCAGACTCAAAAACCCTGTGTTTGTCCCAAGGGGTAATGAAATGTTGTCGTAACTCATATCATCCATGCAGCAGTCAGTCTTGCAATGATTCTAGAGACACCTCTGACTGAAGACTGTTGCTGTATGACAGTCTAATGACTGTCATGACAGGCTAACAGCTTAATATCCGGCAGGAGATTTCACAGGAACATGTCCTGGATGACATCATCAGTTGTTAGCTCTGCTAATCCACCTCCTTTGCTTTTGCCGCTCCTCTTTAAATCTCTGTTTGACATCCTTTACCTCCATCAGCTTAAGCCGTAGTATACAAAGAGGTTGCAAGTGTAGTTTTTGACTCTTTTAAATAATATTTAAGCACTTCTTTCTCTCTTTGGTATTTACTGAATGATTTCTATGCATATTTATGTTATTTATTATATAACCTATAAAGGAAATGAATGTGCAGTAAAGCACCTGTAAAACCAGGTTTTTGTGATTGAAAAAGGAGGTTTTTGACAAATAATTGTAAAAGTTTTCCAACTTTATTTGTGAAATGTATTGACATTTGCCTCCTTTCGCTAATTTTGATGAATAAAGTTTTTTTTTGTTTTTTTTTTTACTAAATTTAAATAAATTAAAGCCATATTTTGCAGACAGAT
Organism: Anableps anableps; assembly: GCA_014839685.1. Taxonomy (NCBI): domain Eukaryota; kingdom Metazoa; phylum Chordata; class Actinopteri; order Cyprinodontiformes; family Anablepidae; genus Anableps; species Anableps anableps. The sequence continues at coordinate 28,008,189 of CM026084.1, forward strand.
TTCCAAGCATTAAATGAACACATTATGTGAAAGTATCAGTTAGGAGAAGGCTCCAATACACACACACTCCCAGTTAAGGCAGCAAGCAACATATGTAGAAAAAAATGGGACAACAGGGATGAAAATCTACAGATTTCTCTACAACTGATGAAAACAAGACAAACTTGTTGGATGCCGAAGCAGCTGCAGGGATTTCTGGTTTGGTCTAATGCAGTGGTGTCCAGACTTTTTGCCATCAGGGCCAAAATTGTTAAGTTGAGAGAACTCAAGAGCCACATCTTTGTTTTTTAATTAAAAGTATTTTGGGTTTATTGTCCTTATTTTTACTTTCTTTTTTTTTCCTTTTTTTTTTTTTGCAACAAAGGTTGAGCGGCTGTCTTACTCCATGCGTCTAACCAGTCAATTTAAAAACCAGGACATTTTGATCAATCAACGAAATTCCCCCGGATAACGGACGAGGACGTTGGTAAGATTTACGCAAAAGTTGCAACGACTGGTGAAAATTGCAAGTTCACGCAAAAACTGCGACTGATAAGTGAATTTGCGTTAATAGTTGCGATTGCGTCATCGCGACTTCCTGGAGGCACTGATTATGGGGTCACCTGAAGTTGGCTGTGCCCTCAACATCTGAGAAATCTGAAGAACTGTTTCAAGATGGAGTGGACCAAGTTAGGATTTGGAGACTGGCAGCCCATGACCAAAGTGGCCTGAATGCTAAAATTAGGTATTCACTTTAAGGGTGTACTTACTTATGCAGTCGGTTTATTGAAGTTTTAGTCCTGACATTTCCTTCCTCACTGAGTGAGGGATATGCAGGATATTTACAGATTTATTATGCTCTTGTTAGCAGAACAAAGTGAGGGTTCTGCGGGAGGTTTAGCGATTTCTACACCTTAAAGGAAAAAGCCAGCAGGCAGACGTGCCTGTGCAGGTGGCCTCAGGGGTGCATCCTCCTCCACACTCCTCAATATATAAAACAACGAGAGAAAAAGGTGTTGAATGTGCCTTAATTTGGGAAGTTTGGGTGTAAATCAGTTGAATAAAGTAAGTTGATCACTGATCAATATTTTTGAACTATATTTGCTTGAAGATATTTGCTTGATGGTTTATGATTTTGATGCACTGATATTTTCCCGATGATTTTGCTCGGTGATTTTGATGTTTTTTGATGATTTTGCTGTATACTTGATTGATGTTTTTATGATGTGAAGCACTTTGAACTGCCTTGCTGCTGAAACGTGCGACACAAATAAGCTTGACTTGTTAAACTTGGCATTTTAACGGGGATGAACACACTTTTCGTGTCCTTTCTTTGGAAATTGTGTGTACCTGTGCAAAGGTGGTACGCTGTCGATGGTCTTGAGGCTGCCACGCGTGGACACCACGTTGAAGCTGTCGGTGCAGTCACAGGAGACGTGGAGGTAGTACTTGGGGTGGCGGTTCTCCACCACCACGATGAGCCCCGCCCAGCCGTGGGTCAGGTAGTAGCACGTCATGCCCTCACGGCCCTGAGGAAACAGCACACGTTAGGCTAGGCTGGGGCAGAACCAAGAGTTCGTCACTGATGCATCATGGGCCTCAAAGCTTTCTTATCTTTCTATGAGGACTTTTAATCAAATATTAATGAAAGTCTGTTAGGCGAACATCTTAAATGTGTTTTTAAAAAACACAAAGACTGTATGTGGTGTTTTATTTTGGACTAACAACAGTACTCCATTGTACATAATTTTTAAGTGAATTATACATCTTAACAAAAAAGTGATTAAACTGTTCAACTCTGCAGCTGCCATCTCTCATCAGATTGCTCATTAATGCCGTTCCTCTTCCAGAAAACCATCACTGTAACAAACGGACTTTTTCTTTCTACAAAAGGCATCTTCAATTATTTACAGCATACTAAGAACTGGTGTCTTTATGTGTTGTTGAAGCGCAGCTGCTCGGGCAGTGGCTGCAGAGTGCAGCTGAGATCTGAGCCGTGGGTTTCCTGAAGGTCTGAATCATTTAACAAAGCTGTTCAGAAGTGTTGAAAAGCTTCCGCTGTCCACTAAAACACACGCCACTCAGTGAGAACAGGGTTATTCACAAGAGACAGAACAGCTTATTCACCTTGTTTGAGTTGTCAAACCTGCATGAAATCAATTATGAACGAAGTTTTGTGTCTGAATGATACTGAGAGCAAAGTTCTTATTTTAAAGTGGCCTTTAAAATGACAAGGATTGACCTGATCTCTAGGATGGAAGGATGTGATGTGATGGTCTGACCTCGTGTCGTTCTCCTTTGTTTTCAGTGAGCAGAATGATGGCGTCTGCCAGCGTGGTGGGAATGGCTTCCACCTGCTCCACCATCACCTGTCGGGAGCTGTAGATGGCCAGGATGTAACCGGGGAAGTCCTGGCTGGGCCGTCGTGCCGTTCCACTGGTGGGGCTCGAGACTGAGGACAAGGACAGAACGTCCACTTTCAACGGCTCCAAAACGCTTTTCACGTTAAAAGAACTTTCCAGCCTCATTCCCCAGAGATCCCAGTTCAACGTGTTCATTTTAAAATAGAAAATAATAAAGTCCATGGGAAAAAACAGGAAAGAAGGAAGGAAGGAAAAGAAGTAATACAGGAGACAAGGAACAAAAGACAGAAGGAAGGAAGGAAGGAAGGAGGGAAGGAAGGAAGAACACAAACAAGTAACATAGGAGACAAGGAAAGAAGAAAGGAAGTAAGAACACAAAGAAATATAGAGGACAATGAAGGAAGGAAGGAAGGAAAAGAAGTAATACAGGAGACAAGAAACGAAAGAAATGATGATGCCAGGAACGAATGAAGGATATAGTAGTAATAGAGAAGACAAGGAAGGAAAGAAGGAAGGATGCAAGGAAGGAACTGACATAGGACATAGATAAGACAAGATAGAAAGAAAGCATACAAGGAAGGAAAGGATGAGAACATATACAAAGGAGGAAGGAAAATGAAAGGAGGACAGAAGGAAGGAAGAAGGAATGAATGAAGGAAAGGAAGGCCAAATGGCATGAAAGAAAGGAAACAAGGATTGATACAAGGAAGAAAAGGAAAGAGGAATAAGGAAGAAAGGACATAAAAAGTAAGGATGAAAGAAAGGATACAACACTTAGACTTCTGAGTAGGAAATAACAGTCTGGAAATGCAAACATTTCATGTCCAGATCTGGAAAGCACTGAGTTTTCCAGACTGCGTGGGGAGCCTGAAGCCTTGCCCCGGATTACAGTAAATACAGCTCAGGTTCTGAGGAACCAACGGGCGAGCACTTACTGGGCGTGGGCGGACCTCCCGTCCCGCTCACATTCATCTGCCAGTGGTTGAAGGCGCAGCAGACAACAGCGTACTCCCCCGGCTCCAGCATGACGTCGCAGCCCACAAACTTCTTCACCGCCCGCTTGCTGTGGGCCAACAGGCGGCCCAGAGTCAGCTTGTTGCCGCTGCCGAACGAAGCGCGGAACACCATGATGCACAGGTCCAGCAGGTGGCTGTCAGCGGTGTCCGAGCGCCTGGAGGAGTCGGGAGAGCAAGACTGAGATCGGGAGGGGAGGGGAGGCGATGCGCAGCGGAGGAAGACGATGTGCAGCGGGAAGGTTACCTGCTTCCCTCCTGGAAGAGGGCGAACTCCAGGGCCGTCCTCTCCAGCACAGTGAGGGATGTGACGGTGACCGGCCCGCTGGCTCTGCTGGGGAAGCAGCCTTGCAGCCGCACCTCCTGCCAGTCGGAGTGGATCTTACAGATGTCGACCGAATCAAAGTATCTGTGGAGGGTGAAAAAAGCGTTTGCAAAATGAATAATTCACGTTTTCACAGCGCTGCAAAAGAAAACCTGCTGTCCTAGAATGTTTGCCTTGAAACCAAGCAGTTATCAGTATATTTGCATTCACACCACCTAGTTCTTGGATTAAAAAAAAAAACAATTAACAGGGCAGTATTATGCATTTATGCCATTTTACGGCACAATTAAGCAACTATGTTACCTTCAATTGTTATAAAAATGCTGTAAATATCAAAGATGACTTAAAAGAAATTTGACTTCATAATTTAACGCCTTGAAATTGGGCCTCTGTCTCTTTAAAAACTCCTGCTTTTTCTGAAACTCTGCCTTAAGAAAGGCATCACAACAGTGCTCCTCTATTAACCCTTTAACAACGTTTTTACCAGCGTTTCACGGGGAAGTAGCTCGTATAAAGAGCTCAGCAGATGCGCAGTTCCACCAGGTGCTTGCTAATTGCTGCTGGCTGGTCTGAAGGAGCTGAATGGGGAAGTCACAGGAGAGGGGTGCTCTGTGAGGCGGAAACTGCAGCTCCGAGGAGGAGCTGTACCCCGAAGGTGGTGCTGTATCCACCCAGGCATTTTGCACAGCTGAATGGATGCCGTGGGAGATTAAAAGATTTCTCAAACATGCATGAAAGAATCAAAGCAACACTCCAGGTATGTTTTTGATGAGGGAATTACATTATAACATGATGTAAAGCTCAGAAAAGTCAATTTTACATAATACTGCCCCTTCAATCATTTCTAACATTCTTGTGTTTTTCCATTCTTCTTCTTTATTTCTGTCTTGATCTGCAGATGAACACGTCTCTTGATTCTTTGCATTCAAGTGTAACCGCCTCCTTTGCGTTCTGGGACGCCATCACTGATCAACATCAACCGTATCTGTCCACCTGATGGCCATCAGTGAATCTAAATTGCTCATCAAGCTGACAAGCTTTTACAGTTTCCATCCGAACGTGTCAAAACAGATGCAGGCAGCAGGTTTGTTGGGAGAAATGTGAAAGAAAAACAAGCGGGGGCGATGCCATTCTTGTCTAGACTGAACACATTTCTGATGTTTGAGTTGTTCTCGAGAAAAGTCGCATTGATCTCGGCACAAAAACAGACTCCTGTTCTCAAACACATAATTGTTTTTCCCCTTAAACTACTCATCTGTATGAATATCAACACTTCTACTCAGATTAGATCAGGAAGGGCGAATGACGATGTCATTCACAGGAAAAGGCTTTGATTGGTGGGGATATGCGTGGGGATATGCATCTGAGACTGAAGGAGCTCTCTTGATCACTGATCCTGACATAATTATTATTAAATGTTTGTTTCAGCTCTAAAACGGGAAACAACTCAACAGGACTGCAATGCCTTGCAAAGGCAGAACAAACGGCATCAGGAGACCGAGGAACACAGCAGACAGACAGGTCAGGGAGGAAGTTCAAGGGGAACACATACTTTTGCACAAGGTGCTCTGACTTCGAGGAACAAGGTGGCCAACTTTTTGGGAAGGATTCAGACTCACACATGATCAACAAGACAAAAAATATGTGCTACCAAACCACAATCTCATACTTTATGTTTCATCAGACTAAAAGACGGGATTAACTTCAATATGGAACAGGGTTCACAATCACTAAGAGGCATGACAAATCTAAGCCTTTGGCTGCTTCGCTCTTGGCAACCAAGGCAACCATCAAAATCATACAATAACATCCTTGTGTGTGTGAGTGTGTGAGTGTGTGTCAGTGAACACAATGTTCTAAAAACCACAAAAACAATGTTGCTCAGTTTGGTGTGAAAACCAGCTGGGATATGAAGTCTGTGGACATCAAATCAATAAATCTCCCATCATGTCATCACGAGACAATGCTGATGTATTTCACTTAGACTCTAATGATAATCTATTTGACATCAGCTGTTTCAGGGCGTCAGCACTAAAGAAAAGCTGTTCTGGGAGGCTCGGTGGGAAAGACTGTATTTATGACAGCTGAGTGTTTGGCGTAAACACGGGAAGAAGTGGCTTAGTATTGCATTTGCCACTCTGACTCAACTTCCATGAAGAGAAAATTATACTTCGTCAGAGTGACTGTACAGTAATGACAGAAATTCCCACTGCAATGACAGCTCACAGCATAAACCAGAATCCTGTTTCAGTATCAGTTCAAGAGGATGCCATGACTCCTATGAGTCGCTAGGGGGCAGTAGCAGGAGTTTCTGAATGAGGTTAACTCCAATCAATATGTGGCCAGGACACATTTCTTAGATACTCTGATAGCCTTATCTGTGCATCAGGCCTGCAGAGTCCTGCAAATCAGATATATTCAAACTGGGAGGAAGGCCTTTCTTTAGGTTAATAAATGATGCACGGTGTTTTCTGAACTAAAACAGCAATATCGGGACATTTCCCTTTGGGCATCTAGAATTAAAATTGAGTCACCATGAACACTACATGAAAGGTAATGTTGAAGTTCCTGAGCACTTAAAGCTGCCTGCCAGAGTTTTCTGTAAAGTTCAGATATAGTTTGTCACCTAGAAACATCCTATGGCCATGTTTTCCATGTGTTTTGTAATACTGCTGTAAAACATTCCTAATAAAGATAAACTCTACCTTCCCAAAAACAAGCTTCTTGCGACATCACGTAAGGTAACTGAGGTCGATTTGAGTACATCTGTTTGTATTTTTCTTGTTTCTACCATCTTTAATGCTTTTTTTTTGGTTTTACTAATGCAAAAAGATCAGCTTGACTTTTGTGATGTCATCAACCCAAATACACACAAAGCAGAAATACGTTTTAAAAACATGAACTTCATAAATGTTTAGTGGAAGCCCACACTTCATTACCCAGCTGTGTTTTTACAGTCAGTGTAAGTTTGTTCCTGCCGTGTGTCTTTAAAGAGAAAGTTTCTTACTTTATAAAGTCGGTGTACTCCATCCAGAAGACCCCCTCGCTGCTGCCGTGAGCCATCAGCTCATGGCGTAGGTGCTGAGGCCAGTCCGGCCACTCGTCCGACCAGCTGCCGTTCCAGGAGAAGCGACCCCATGGGTTACGCAGCCGCAGCAACCTGCAACAGTCGCAATGCGATAAAGAATTAAAGGTTAACAACTCATGTGGTTTCATTGCCTCACTAAGGAAAATTTTATGAAAACCCAAAAGGGAGAATCAGAGTTTCAACAAATGGCAAGTCGATCAGTTCTGAAACCTCTTTGTTATCTCTTCAATGACCCGGAACCAAGACGATGAGCTGTTCAGCTTCGGCTCTTTTTATTTTCTGAGAGTAAATTCAAGTGACCACATGTGGCACTTGAGCAGATTAAACGTGATAAGTTTTGGCACTTTAAACTTCTTTCAAGGCAGAAGAGGCTTTCGTTCTGTGATGAACTATCCACCAATGATCACAGTGATTAATGTGAAATGATGTGCATCTGTTTTCAAGGGTGATCAAGCCTTTAGTTCATTTATCCACCAGCCAGAGAACGATGTTCTGTTTAATTCAGACAACTGAACACTTCCGTAACATGTCAATGAAAAAGGGATCGAAACACAAAAAAAACAAACCTCCACTGTTGATGAACGTGTGGATGGCAGACTAACAGTCATTCATACCTGTAACCCTGCACATCTCGAACATCCAAAATGGAGTAGGCGTGTCTAGGCCTCAGACCCAAGGACTCATAAACAGCGTCGTCCACCTTCATGTTCCCTCCTCCACATGAAGCTCCCATTAGAAACCTAACACAAACATAATCATGAGGGAAGATGCATGCAGTCACACAGATTTTGATTTTATCATAATTGAATGTTAATTATTAGAGGCTTAAACCGGGAAACAACAATAAAATGTCTGTTGCTTTTATACAAACATGATTTACTGTTGTAATGTGTTTCTATGGAACCTATTAGGGCAATATATTATGGCTATATAGACAAAAATAAAAACGAATCTCTCCTCTGGAGTGTTTGAGGTTAATCTGTGTGCCTAGTTCTCGATATTACTTATTGCATCATTTTTGTAGAAAGTCCTGCAAATTAGCACAGCTTTGGACATATAAAGACTAAAACTTTGACCTTTTCTTCTTTGCAAAACAGCTAAAGCTCCATCAGGTTAAATGGAGACCAACTAGGTACATCAACTTTCAACTCTTTCCACAGATTCCCAATTTGATTTAAGGTCTGAACTTTGACTAGGCCGCATAAGACATGAATAAACTTCGATCTTAACCACTCCCCTGTCTGTTTAGGCTGATAAAAGGTGAACATCTGATCCAGTCTCAAATCTTCTGTAGCCTCTAAAACTTCTAAACTTTAGCTCCAGCCATCTTCCTATCAACTCTGACCCACCTGCTTTCCTATCGCTGCTGAAGAAGAGCATCCTCTAGCATGATGCTGCCACCACCATGATTTATAATGGGAAAGGCAGCTTCCTCCCTGACCTGTCCCTGGTCTGAGTAATGCTGTTGGTTCACTAATGTTCTCTCACCCACTGAGGCCTTCGTAGAACAGCTCCACTTATACCAAAATTAAACCAAACACAGGTGACTAATTAAGGCTGCAGTAATTAAATATTTACCCAGGGAACCTGCTCCCGATTCAGATGCTGTAATTAATTACAGACCTAGATTAATCCTCCTTTCTTGTCTAAAATTCTTGAAAACTAGAAGCTAATCAATTGCGTCATTATTTCCACATTAATGACCTATTTGAAGAGTTTCAGTCAGGCTTCAGAGCTCAACATCACTGCTGAAACAGCACTGCTGAAAGTCACTAATGGTATTCTCATAGCCTCAGATAATGGACCTGTGTCTGTTCTGGTCTAGTTAGATCTCAGTGCTGCTTTTGATTCAGTCGATCCCAGTGTTTTCTAAACGAGGTCCCAACATGCTGCAACAAAGGAATAGCACTGGCCTGGTTCATCTGACTAATATCAGTCTGTTCATCTTTGTGATAAACGTTCCTCACAGTTATCTATGGCGTTCCTCAGGGCTCAGTTCTTGGGATTATTCGTTTTGCGATATATGTGCTTCCACTCAGCAAAATTACTAGTCAGCACTGAACTAATCTTTATTCTTATGCAGATTATGTTCAGCTATGGCCATTAACAAACCCTGATGAATCCAAGCAGTGTACTAGAAAACAGGCAAGTCTTGAAGACATGAAAGCCTGGATGAACTCTTATTTCCTGCTTTAATATTCAGACAAAACATAAGTTTCTCATCTCATAGCATCTGGGTTGAAAACTGCTTAGTCAGTCACTAACTTTAAGCATTTCACAAACTCAAAAACACCGTGTCCCTGGATTTACAAAAAATTCTGTCATTTTTTACTGCAGAGAACGTTCTGATCAAGGTTCAATTTTATCTTCTTGTCATTAGCTCCCTGTTAAATCCTGAAAGAATTTAAAATTCCCCATCTTACATAGAAAGTTGACAATCAAGCTCCTACATATATTGGAGATATGATTGCTCCATATGCTTCCCCCAGATCACTCTAATCTCCAACTGCAGGCTCCCTAATTGTTCTCAGACTTTCTAAAATAGAACAGGAGGCTGATAATTCAGTTAGCAGGCCCCTCACCTGTTGAACAAGCCCCCAGTAGACAGACTAGTCTAATCAGTCTAGCTTGTAGTTAGAGTGGCTGCTATAGTTATGCTACTACTCCTCTCGATCTATGCATTTATCTGTTATTAGCAGCTATTGTTGACAATAACGAGTTCTTTCTCACCTGCTTTGATGTCTCCATGTCTGGCTGTGTTGCCTTCAAGGAAGGAGCCATCAGATGAGTTATTGCTGCCAGTACCTTCATGTTCTCTCTGTTCTTTTTCCACAGTGGATCCAATTACCCCAATAATTATGTATTTAACCTTGTCTCTTTCTTGGACAGAGCCCTTGGTAGAGTTATGAATGCAGCTAACTGTTTACGCTCCATTTTCCATCCCATAGTTCTACTGGCCCAGTGATTCTCTAGTCAACTATTTTTCTTTCATAGACAGGTTAGCCTAGTGAATGAGCTACTGCTGCCATTAATTCAGTGTACTCTGATTGTCCTTCTCATAGAAAGTCCTCTGGGGTGAGAGGCTTTTGCTTGTATTTCCTGTTTTCTTAAGGAACTTTGGCTGGAAGTTCCTTGTTAAGAGGAGATCGTTTCATTCTACTGTCGCCACATGCTTGCTCAGGAGGAAGGATTGCTTTAAGATTTTTATTTACCCACAATTTTTAAATACCATGCATCCTTTCCTTTTTTCTTAATTTTAATTTGATTTATGAACTACTTCCTGTACGGTAAGTAACTCCACTCAGCTCTTACCCAGCCTCCTTGGAGCTGAGCATCTTGGCCCAGATGAGGTCTGTGTCAATGGGTTCCTCTCGGGGATTTGTGGAGCTGACCTGGAGCATGAGGGAGTCACAGGGGGCCCCGGTCAGTGTGGCCAGGCCCTCGATGGCACGCCCTGCCTGCAGGGCAAAGTAGGACCCGTGGAGTTTGGCCAGGGCCTTCTCAATCAGTGCCACCCAAAGCTGCTTCCTCTGAGCCTTTAATGAAATTAGGGAGAAAAAGAATGACTCACTGGGTGAGATACAGTCAGAGAGATTTTTATTCCAGTCAGTCTGTCAATGAATGACATGTTCAAAGGTTTCTGAATATGGCACACAGATTAGAAAGACAGCAATCCCAACATACTCAATCGTCATGGTGAAGGAATTTCCTTATTGTTCTTGATTGTGCAACATAGTTTCAAAAAGACAAGGTCTCGATAAGGAATGTTGTTTAGCAGTCGTGGAGATTAACATTTATCTCCAGCTGTAGGTAAGTTTTATGCTATCTACTGGTTGTATACTTAAAGTTTTTATTTGCCCAGTCATTCCTGGTGAGGGGTCCCTGAAAATGTGCTCCTGATAGCTATTTTGATCTCAATGCTATAGACGAAAACTCTGCAGGGTTCATCCAGGTGATTCAGGGTCCTTTTAAAAGAATCTATCTTTACATTTGTTCTTATGGTGCAGAAGCATTTAAAGCCCTTGGTATCGATACAATACGAAGTAAACACAGGGCCCAGGGTCACCAGTACAGATACTTTGTATCATTTAATTCTGATAAATTATCAAATTTCTGACCTTTAGGTCTAGTTTTTGTGGTTTTCTTTTGAATTATTTTGTTAAAATCTTTGACATAATTTAGATAAAATTTATGTCTACAAAATACTTTAATAATATATTAACACAATAAACAGAAACAATAGAAAAACTAAACACGTGTGTGCATTTTTTTCCCCCAATCAAAATCAATATGATTTCAGAGAAATCTTTTTTGTTTGTTTTTTTAAAGGTAGAGTTAAGAAACTACAATTCAAAAATAAAATACATTTTCAAGACGGAATCTAAAGCTAAAATATTGATCTTGTCTTTCTTGTATTGATCTGATACTGATACCGACTTGGTATCGATACTATCAATATTTTGGATTGATCCGCCCAACCCTACTTGCTGCCTTTTGTTGGGATAGCGCTACCAGCTTTGCACGCAGAGGCTTTTTGCACATTTTTTTGCACATTTGTCTTTGCGATGTAGCTTAAGCTCAGTCAAAATGGATGCAGAGCATCTTTCAACTGCATTTTTTTTTTTTTTTCTTACCACAGATTCTTAACTGATGAGATCAGTTAAAGTCTCATCAGAGGATGAGACTTAAAGTCTAGGTCAATAGACGTTAAAGTCTAGGTCAATCTAACACAAACATGCTTGGATCTAAACCAATCTGAACTGGAAGGTGAAGCTCAAGCTTGATGGGCCCACTCTCAGGTCTTTTGCAGATCGTCACAGATTTAATTTTTCGATCAATTCCGACCAGACTCAATGTCCATGAAGAAAAGCATCCCCACAGCATGATGCTGCCACCACCATGTTTCACCGTAGAGAAGGTGCAGTCTGGATGTGTGACCAATCCAACTAGAGTGCCATACATTTCAGAATTTAGTTTTGAATCAAATGTTAAAAAAAAATAATAATAATAAAAAAAAAAAAAATAAATAAAAAAAAAACTAAATAAATTACAAACAATTATGCAGTACTTTGTGCTGATCTTATTACATATACATTTTTAGTGGTAAAATGTCAAAAACATTTTTGCAAGGGACTGAACTTGGAAAATGGATCCATCCCTCAATGATGGTTCTGACCTGTGAAAAGAGGAGGTATCCATAGTCGTCGCAGGGCAACATGTCGTCCACCAGCACCGTCGTCCATGTGCCGTCTTTGCACAGCCGAACCTGGTAGGCGCCCTCTGGGCAGATGGTTCTGGTGATCATAACTCTCTCCACCAGCTCCGGACGCTCTGCCAACACCGCCAACGCGCTCAGGAACCTAAAAAGATAAAGAAAAGTCAATGAACTGGAAAATCAAATGTCAGATCAGGACAGACAGATTTCTGAGTCAGAGGATGAGACGAGAAGAAACAGCAACATGGAGGATGAGAACACGGAGGTGAAACTGCCGAGCAGATTGTGAGTGACAGTGAATGGACACATGGTGGAAACAACAGACATGAATAAATGGAAGAAGACTGACAAGCAGCCATTAAACCGTAATCATTGCATTAAAATATTTTCCACAGTTGTACCTTGAGCAGTTATGAATCTTTCTGCATAATTTCTCCTCATTCAAAAATCAATCGCATTCAGTGAGTTAAGCCTGCACGCCTTCTGGTTAACTCCCCATTACTGCTAATTTGCCCTGCAGCAGAGACTGAACTCCTCATTAGCATGCACAAGAAATTAGTTAATCAAAAACCTAAATCCATCTGAAAATGCTAATTCTTCTGGGGTGAGGGAGAAGGGGGGGGGAATCTAGCCAGGGACATGACGATCTGACTTACGAAGAACTTTTTTCAAAGTGCAAGATGCAAAAGAAACAAAATAAAAGAGCTGAAGCTTGGAGTCAAACTAATTAATCTTGTATGAAGCTGGTTCACTGCCAAGTTTTGTACAAACAGTATTTTGATTTCCCAAACTGAGTCTACAAATGACAAAGCCAAAATAGTGCAGTGTAATCTACCAAAGCAGCCTCTAAATGATGCAAAGCAGGAGCTAGGGAAACCAACCAGCAGTTAAAATTAGGGCCGGCACTTTAACATGTCGACTTCGATTAATTAAATACATAGATCAAAACGTTCTAAAAATTTTAAACGCAATTAATAGCTTTTAAAAAACAAAAGTCTCTAGTCGGAACCTTTGTATTTGTGTGTTTCTGGCACGCCTGCAAATCTGACACACAAGCGACATCCGCAAACAGCAGCGATTGAATGACAAAGCTGCTTCTCTTGGCCCACTGGAGGTCATTTTTGCTGTCATCTCAATGCTAAACATGTTGCAGCAGCACAGACGCCCTCAACGCTGATGTCAGCGTCTGTAGTTCACATTTCTAAAGAAAGATTTTTTCAAAGTTATAACAGCACATTACACCGATCTGATGGTTGAATAAACTAAAAAAAACAGATGTTAAACAACAAATATGTTTGTTGTTGAGCTCATATGTCTATCTATTCAATAATTTAGCAGGAAAATTTTTTGATTTAAAAATGTTTATTTTGTTAATATATGTTTTCAATTAAAATACGATTAATTGGGATGAATTAATTACAAACACTGCAGTTAACTTGATTCAACACTTTAACTGAGTCCTATCAGTTGTTGAAATCTAATTAGCTGCATCATAATCTCTCTCACCAAATGACCTCTGGCGATAGGCACCAGCCCCCCACGTGACCCAGCATGGACAAGTGGGTCGAGACAATTGATGATATGATTGTAATGTCAGGTTCAGTTGCAGCCACATTCAAGGACGAAGGTGAACAGCGCTTGCTAGTTCCCTCGACAGTGAGAATTTGGGTTACATCCTGTTGCAAGAGAACAGATTTGGCTCTGGAGAGGGCTGTGTTTGATAACCTGTGTCCTGGTGATGAAGTGGAAACTTGTATTTGGACATTTTTTGTGACTAACTGTACCTTTGCTGTGTGTGGAGGAAGATGAAAGATGGCAACACACACTCAGCAGGCATTCTGAAGGGCATACAAGAACAAGGGCACAGAGATAAAGGATGTGTCCGGGCCCGTGTTGCTGTGAATAATCTCCCTGTCTGATGTATCTCTGCGTCTGTCCAGCCACAGTTCTGCTCTTTCTTGTCATTTAATTTCTTTAGTTTCCCCATTTTACTTCCTTCACTTAGTTGCATTGCCTTTTTTGTCTCCTAATCCTTTCACTACTTTTTTTAGACAGTTTTCAGACCTGTCGGAGACATCTTTATCTTTAGACGTCTTTACGACCGCTCACCAGCAGTTTCCAAGGAGCCCTTGAAGGATGTCAGAGGGCCGGGGCGTGCGGAAGACGGACCATTTGACTCCTCTGTCTTTAAAGTTGCTGCAGTTGATCTCGTGGGGACGCAGCCACTTTTTGATTCGCTGCTGGACGCTGTCACCCTCGGGGAAGCCCACGGAGCGAGGTCCTGGGTGGAAACTGTCATCCACAAAGTTCACAGAGTTCTAGAAAAACACAAGGGCGAGAAAAAGACAGCAGAGTTTGGAGTGGATTTGTTCAAAGCTTGAAAAACTTCTAAAGATCGCATGAAAAAGGTTCCGATTTCTTTTTTCCTGGTTATGTTCTGCAGTCATAAGTGGCAGCAAGCTAAAGGTAAACAGAACAATTCATATTCACACTAAGGTAAGAAATAAAAAAACTGAAAAATATTAACAGGGGCCTGTAAAAGCAAATTTACAACATAAGAAAACTACTACAGTACAGTTATTAAAATTAGCATACTCTTTTTAAAAAAAATGTCCCACTGAGAAAGGTCATTTTAAAAAATTACAGGATGTGCATGAATATATGTGCATATAAAAAAACTATTTACAAGAAATCGAAAAAAAACTTTACAAATAACAGCAAAGTAACAGCTTCCTAACAGCTGCTGAAAGGAAGGATCTGCGTTAATGCTCTTTTGTACACCAAGGATGCAGCAGTCTGTGACTGAAGGGGCTCTCCAGGTCTGCAACAGCTTCATGCATGGGCTGGGAGATGTTATTTTTGCCAGGGTTCAAGAAGTTACATGAGAATTACACATGCAAGCATATTTCTATCTGTTTGTCAATTTAAATGGGGCCATTTCACAGGAGAACAAATATTTCCTCCTGTGTACTAAACTCCACAGTGGCAGGGAAGCAAAAAAAACAAAACAAAACTGTGCTTTAAGTCATGCATGCACCATTTAATACATTTGGATTTATTTGTGCTGTTTTCTTGACTTAAGCATATTGTTTCAGTAGAAAAATCCATGCAAGTCTCTGTACATGATGCTTCCATGTGGCATCTTATCTGTGGTGAGATGAATAAAAGGGAAATGTGCAAACTGCTTCCTCTTTAAAACATTTGATACTTCTACTTCATTCTTGCTGCCTTTGTTTTGCACACAGCACCTACCTACATGGCGGAGTTAACATATAAAGACATGCAAAGCAATACTATCAGCTCATCTGAAACGTTCCTGAATAGACTGCAAAGAGCACAGAGCAAACCATTTTCTGTTTCCTATCTTTGTGTAAGGAGTGAGCTGGGCCTGTTGTGTTGCAAGTGACGCGAATTGATTGGTAACCATCCCCCACAATCCTATTCTGCAGCCTTGATGCAGCATCCGTTCCAAGACGGAGTCAATTCAATGCATCCACTCCACCTCGACCGTCCCGGGGTCTCTGTATGGCTTACGGAACATGGAGTTCACAGGCTTAAATTTGACCCTTGTGCAGGGCTTTAATTATGTGGATTCATAAGGTTGGAGTGGATTGTCCCTAGAAGTGGAGAGCAAAAATCAGGTGACAGAGGTAGCCTGTCAGAAATTTTAATAAGAAAAGGACAGAAATAGAAAGAAATCACAAAAAAGTGCAATTAATTTTCTTTTATAAGCACATGTTATCAGGATGTGACATCTATTAGCATGGATGAGTGTCTTCGCTGAGTAAACATGGTGGTGCCGTCTCTGATTCAATCCCTGGGCACGTGCCAGCATGTAAAACCTACGACTGGAATCAGCCAATTCAACACTGCGCTGGGAAAACCTGCTGCTTTCCCTTCATCTCCCAGCCAGCACAGAGCTGGCAGGCAGACAAGCATCTCTGTCAGGAAGTAAGCTTGCAACCAAATATCTACATGTTACTCGCCGATATCTTAAATCTGCACACAAAGAGCTATAGGAGCAGATTTCACAGTGTAGTCCTTATTAGAGACACAGACAAAACTGTCAGGGAACAGGCTGGCACAAACAGAACGGTGGGAATGTGTCACTGCAGTTAGCCAGAACCACAACAACCAGACATCCAACTCCAAGAAAGCTGGAGAATAGGGTAGTTAAAAAAAAAAAAAAAAAAAAAAAGAAAAAAAAGAAATCTGGAGCATATTTCTGTTGATCTCTAAGAAAAAGCCTTGAAATATTTCACAGTTTACAAGTGAAGCCGTTGATAGTGTTTACTTCTGAGGCGCAGCGAGTGAGCCGACACCCTCTGGAGCGCTGGCATCGAGCACAAACCCGCTCTTAGAAGAAAAAAAAATTAAATCAATCAAAGAATGTCGAAATCCAAGAACTGAGAGAGACTAATGGCACTCAGGTGAGAAGAGAATATTTTTTACAACATGACTCCAGCTCCATTGTTGGGCTTTACTGCTTGATGTAATATGGGCAAACCCCACAATAGCTTGTACTTACATTTCAACAACACCACCTGCTTGATCCAATAACGGCAAGAAAAACAATCATGCAGGCTAAAACATCCGCTGTAGATCTGTACGTGCACTGCCAACCATGCAATAAAAAAAAAAAAAAAAAAAAAAAAAAAAAAAAAAAAAAACAGACAGAAAGCTTTTATCAGTTTTAAACTTCCTCTGCTGAAGTTTTCTTTTTCTGCTTTTAGTTTTAGTACCTTCAATCAGACGGATTAGGAAGACCAGTGTTTACACCAGCATCACATGTTAGTGAGGTGCAACAATATTCGTGACCATAAATATCTATGTATTTTTAAGGGATTTAGTGTGATAGACCAAGTCAAGGAAGAACATATTTGTGAAGTTCTGACCACCTTAGTTACAGCTGGCAGTCTTCTGGGTCTCTAGCAGGTTTGCACATTTAGAGGCTGAAATTTGTTTCAAATTTCTTGTGTGCACAATAGTTTAAATTTATTGAAATGGACAAAGAGTGTCATTGGAAAAAGTCTTGCGATTTAATTTAGGTCTGGACTTTGAATAGGCCATTTTAACACATAGATGTGCTTTGTTTTGCACAGAGGTTGTGCTAGACTTTTTCGTTGTCTCTTATTTTAAATAACAATGTCAAAAACATCCTGTCAATCTATTTTTACCTGTCAATTTTTAAACTAACAATGACATATTTAATTGCGAATGAAAACATGTAACTTTTTCTCCACAGTGACAAAAACCACTGACTGTGGCCCCAATAACTACACAAAGAATTAATTTAAACGTTTGCACTTAAATTATGGATGATTCACCTGTTGAGGCCTCAACGCACGGTCTCACAACTTCCTCCTGGTCCGCATGGACCTGAATTGCTTGTGCGTAATCAAATGTCTCAGGATTTTGATGTTGAAGTGGAGGGTAAATCCACGATCTGCTGCCTCACTGGAGACTGGAATTACAAGCACCACTTATGCAAAAATTTTGAAATCAGGGAAAATTTCTCCAAATGAAGTGATCAGAAGTTGACAAGACCCTGAACGAGGGGGTTTCCTGATTCAGCAAGCCATTGCAAATCCCTGCAGCGGTGGTTCAGCTGCACCAGATGTGCTCTAAAGCCTCCTGTTTATAACTTTTCAATGCGCTGTCAGCTAGATGCGTTGAGTCCAGATCAAAGACGACACTCAGATGGGATTTTTTTTTTTCTTTCCTATCTGGTTACCTGTATTCTGTGCGTAAAGGTAAAAATGTCTGCTTGTCTGCACCAAGTGGGTCAAGTGTGTGAATTGTAATTTGTCAAAAAGCTGGACAGCCTTCAGATTTTTCCATCACAGTTTAATAAACACAGTCAAAGATGGAAACTATTCGGTTAGGATCGTCATCCTGCTGGAAGGTGAACATCTGATGATACTGCCACAACCATGATTCAAGATGTTGCTTGTTCTCTAAAAACCCTCAGTCCTTCACAGAGCAGCTGTTTTTATGTTCCATGTCATAAATCCCTGTAAAATGCTTTGAGCTTTGTGATTTTAATGTGAAAAAAGTTAAGGGTGTTAACATTTTTTTGCAATGTATTGTATTATTTTGCCCTTAAAAAAACAAAAAGAGTTGCAGGAAATTGTGCTGGTCGTGATTAAATTCTATTCTGGGAAGATCACTCTCTTGTCTTGTTCTGCTGCTAAATATAGGCTTTTGCCCCATGTTCACCTTAGCCTTAGCACTGACACAACATAGAAGACACACATTGTTGCAAACACTGGAGAAATGAGAGCACTTGTGTGGAGAGGTAATACAGGGAGTGAAGGGGGTTGAATATTTTGAAATATTAGCAGAAAAAAGGGGAAAAAAACGTGTGTGCATATGGGGAAAGATATGATGGAAGATGAAGGGATAAAGATGAGAAATCACTTTGAAGAGCCCAGAGAAGCAGAGCTAAAGAGAGTTAAAATATGAGTTCAGGAGAGAAAAGAGTCAAATTAGGACGCGAGAGGAGAATATGTGATATCCTTCTTCCCTACTGAGTCAAGCTGCCTCCCACGCTCACACAGTCGTGCCCTGTGACTTTCAAAGAAGCCATTAATAATGCATCCTAAAGCTCACTTCATGCATCATTGTAAACATGGGATGATTGGTGCAATGCTGCTGTATTAATGGCCCACACACACTCAATCATCCGAACAAATCCTTCTACTTGAATCTGAACTGTTCTGAGCTCTGCAGCGTATGCACTTTCCTCACCTTTAATCAGATTTGTCTCATTAGCTTCAGAGTGAGCGGTCCTGACAATCGGGTTTTAAACGGACCCCTCCGACAGGCTCGACTACATATCCATGACAACCTAATAAAGGCTCATCAAAGGTTCCACTCGGCAGCCCTGAGCTTGAAGCCGGGTCACACGAAGCAGGAACATAAAGGTTGTCACATTCTAGCCCAGAGTTGCTAGGGAGGGCAGCTTTGTGTCGCTAAACAGCTGTTACCATGAATCAGACCAATCAGATGCTGAAAAACTCAACAAAAGGAGCTCAAAGTGGTTTTGATCTATGAACATTAAAGCACATCCCAAAAAACCCCATACATTGAATCACAAAAGATGAAAATAAATTATGAGGCACTTTTAACATTTATATATCATATTCAGATGTTTATTTAGAGACAAAAAATTAATTCAAACTTGTGCATCCAAATCTTGTTTTTAAAATCTATGCAAGTTCTCTGAAAAGATGCATCATTAAAACCTGAAATTAATATGGCATACAAGCTAATTATGAGTATATGTAAACTTTTGACAAACACTGTACATTTAAATAACAAATACATATTTTCCCTCCTTATTGAGGAGTCTGCTGTTAAATATTTGACACAAATTCCTCAGAAATGAAGGAACCTGTGGATATAAAAACAGTCAGGATGTGCAGCTCATCCAGCTGTCAGTTGCTGATAGTATAAATGTGGCAAATGAATCAAGTGGAAACAGAGGGAATCACAGAAGCCATTAGGATTGAGAGATTGAGAGAGTGGGATCAGTACCAGAGAGCTGCATTAAATGGAAATGTGCTCAGAGAGTCTAAGAGCGCACGCATGAAGTATGTGATGCATTTATGATTTCTGTACTACTTAGAGATATCTACCCTTAAAGATCGGTGGAGACCACGGGACCACTTAAGGAATCGTTTTTGTTTCAGGAAGATATTTGGAGTTGGATGCTGAGGACGGTCAATTATTCTTGGTTTCTTTCATCTCCCACTGCAGCTCAACTCCAGCTCATCCATTCTGGGTTGTTTTTTTTAGATTGTATTGTAGTCAAGACGTTAGTGTTCGCAGCGAGCCATGACGACTGAGCAGGTACAGAATGGATCACTCAAGATTCAGTTCCACTCAGAAATACTTTACGCCAAAGGGAATTGGCGTAAAGCTTGTCATAATTCATATCATCCAAGTATCTTTAGAGGTCGTTGCGGATGGTGATGCTGTGGGTCCTGGATGACACAATCAGTTATTGGCAAGCACTGCTAATCCATCTCATTTGCTTTTGCCACTCCTCTTTAAATCTCTGTCTGGCTGTATGGCTGAAAGTCGGGCAGTGAGAGAAGCTGGAGTCAGGGATCTGATCCTTGCCCATTGTGATCCATGGAAGAGATGGTCTGAACTTCCTCCTCCTCTCTCTGCATCCATGAAGCCTCCTTTTCAACTCTCCTGGGATTTGGAGTTGTAGTTCAGGAATTATTTGAGCTTTTGAGATGCGAATCAGCTGCTGCCAGTTGCTAAAACAATACATTGTTACCACGGTTACCCATCATAGCAACTGTCAGAAAGTAAAAAATAGCAAAAATCTTTACAGCTGCACAGCATCCAAAACCAGAGGGAAAAATTTTCAAAACGTGCAATGATTCAACCAAGAGAAGTCTAGAAAACAAAAAACGAAGAACTCCAGCACCAACAGGAAAATACCTAGAACTAAATAAGCATGAAGAGCTACAATAGTTAAAGCAGTTTAACCATAAAATTTGATTATACTCTGATTACATTCTAAAACAAGTAAAAATAATAAACCCATTACAAATATGGAAATTAAAACTATTTTGGGAAGAGCTGCTGTGACTAGTTGATATAAATGATGATGTTTACTAAAAAAAAAAAAAAAAAAAAAAAAAAAATCTAATTTTTTTACTCAACAACTTTTGCAAAGTTATTGTTTTTGATATCTTAAACTTTTCAACAAACATAAAAGCTTTTTTTCTCCACGCTGTATATGCTGAGTACCCCCTCGCTGCAGTCTGCAGATCAACCATGGCTGCTTCAGGGACTAATTAGCTTGATTTATAAACAGTTTTAAACATTTTTAAGACAGAGAGGGTCTAAAAGTTTAGGAGAGGGTTTATATCGTTTTTTTAGTTCCCTATAGTTTCATACTTAATATTCACAACATGCTGCACATCCAGACTTTTTTATTTTGAACTATTTACAGGGCCTTATTGTGGTTTTTTGTCATGCTGGAGATGGTACTTTATACCAACAGGGTTTTGTTTGTATTTTTTGCACAATAAATACCAAACAAAAACCCCAACTTAAATAAAAGTGATTTTGCTTTCTGGAGGAAAATTAGCCATTTAGATTAACCAGAAAAAGAAGAAGACCATTGGCAGCACTAATCCTACGTTAATACCGCTGAATTGAACTTGATGACTTTAGTTCCTCTGAGCCGTTACTTGATCCCGTGCAGCAGCCCTGACACTCTAACACGCCAGTGTAAGTGAGGAGAGACAAGCTTTGAATTCGTCTTATCCAGCCTGTATCTGAGACCAAAGTGAAAATGCAACAGATCCAAGGCTCAGGCTGCTTAAGTTTCAGGGTGCAGTCGTTAAAACACAGCTTTTACACGGCCACCGAGAACAGCCGCAGGACTTGAAAATTCATCAAGAGAGGTTTCTCCATCAAGGCAGCTCGCGAGTCCAGGACCTGTGCTTTCATGAAGAGTCATGAAACATTTTTCATGGGAGGATGTTCTGCTTTACTAGACATAAAATGATAGGAGTTCTGATTTTACAGAATAAAAGAAAGTGATCTTTACATTTTTTGGAGGAGATTGACAGATGATGGATAATGGTTGGTTGAAAGGACACTGAACAGAAGGATGGATGAACAGATTGATGAATGGAAGGATGTAAAATGAATTTATGGATGGAAAAACGAATAGATGACAGGAAGCTGGACAAAAAAGGATGCAGGATGCAGACTCAACAGGGACAAACAGATGCATGGATGGGCTGACTGACAGCTGGACAATGGATGGATAGAAAAACAGACGGATAGATAGAGGGACAGATGGAGAAACAGATGGAAGGATGGACGGATGGAGAAACAGATGGACAGATGGATGGATGGATGGACAGACAAAAGGATGGATGGTGTGGGAATACAACTTTGATTTGAATGATTTTTAAGTAGTGCTACACTGTACTTAGTTTTTATTTATGGGTTAATCAGATTAATCAGATGTAGTTACGCTCAGTAGGGTTTCATAAGAGAACAAATTCTTAGAGGGGTGTAGAACACCTATATACTCAATTACCTTTTACAAAATCAGAAACCTCAAGTATAACGTGTGTAAACTGATTATGTGGTTCAACTTTCTTATAAACGTTATATGGTATGTGTATTAATCCTTTGAAATCAAATCTGCTGTTTAACTCTGTAACAGGTGGGGTCAGCGAGGGGTCAAGGAGAGCGCTGTGTGGCTTCAGGAGCCAGTCTGAGGCTGCTGAGGAGGACAGGGAGGACGACTTAGTGGAATGCACCAGAATACTGATAAACTCGGTCCCACATCCTTGGGTTGAATATTTTGTGCAAAACAACACCTGCATTGTTCCTGGGTAGAAAATCGTCATGCAAGGAAGCGTCCACCTCCTGACGGCTGACGTCAGGACGTCCCAGACAGTAAAGAACCACCTGGACATAGCGAGGTATAAATGTATGTGAGCTACAACCGTTAGTCAGATCACTGGGGTGAGACGGCCTTTTTTCCTGTCCACACGGTGCTTGCCGAAGATACATCTTCGTATTTTTTCTAAAAGGTGATTAATGTCTCCTTTCTTATGGCAATCAATGACCATGTTGGGATGTTGGTATGATTTCATGCTTTTGATTGAATGAATAAATTGCTGGATGATTTTGAAGTTGAACAGTGACTGTTGCCTTGGTATCACTTTTACACCCGGTATCCACGGACCTGGGGAGACGAGAGGTAACGAGCAACAGGTGCGAATTCTTTGTCTCAACAATGGACATACAAAAAGATGGATGGATGGATACAACTATTGGACAATAGGATAGGAAAAGTCTGGAATTATAAACCATTTCTTTTCCCTGCTTCTCCACAGCTGGAAAACATCTCCATAGTTTTCCAGACTCCGTAGGAATCCTGCACACAGGAGAGAAGCACCAACTATCTGCTGGATCAGAGCAAAGATTGGCTTTTAACATGACCTGGAGGCAAGTCGAAGAAGATGAACCAACATGTCAAGTCTGAGCGCCTTGTTTTAAACTCTGAACTCACCTGATTCAAGGCAGAACCAGAAAAACAAAGCTTAAACCTTGAGAAGAAGTCAAATTAGCAACTGAACAACAGTAACCCTCATTTTTCATTAGTTATGGCTGTTTGGTTCACTGTATAGTGCTGTCATTTTCAACTTTTGTGCCAGGGTTTATTCATACTGTCGACTATCCAACATCACAAGCCTGTTTTTATGGATCAAGCTTGAAGCAGCTCTGGTCGGCAACAAGAAGAGTGTCCACAAACACCAGCTGTTGTTTATGGACAACGTTTCTGAATTAGGCTGGCAATATTAAGACATATGACTGCAGAGATGAGATAAATATTGTGATTTATGTAAATAAACTGAATATCTGCACTGCTATATAGAGGAGGATTCAGCTTTATTATTTCTAAGTGAAGTAAGTGAAGCTTTATTTATGTGAAGATGACCTGTGCTGATTCTCTGGCTGCAGAACAATAAACCATCAAATATGTTGGTCTAATATTAGAGGTGTCGCGATCCGATATTGATCTTGGAAATCGGTCCAATATCAGCCAAAAAACGAGCGTCGGATTTAAAGCATGCCTATAGAAGCATTCTACTCCAGCATTTAGTCTTCCCCAGTATTTCTACCTAGCAGTGCTTGCATCCCTCATGCAGACCTATTGGTTAATAATAAATGGCTCAGTTGTTCTCATACCTATTGTTGTTGACTGTTGTTGTCTGTTTGAGTAATACCATGTGATCAAGCCTTTTTTAACATTCCAGACTACAAAATAAGTATTAAAAGTATGCATGATTCATGCTGATATTGTCTCGGGTCAATATCGGTATTGGCCAATACTCAAAGCTGCGATACTGGTATTGTATCGCAAGTGAAAAAGTTGTATCGGGACACCCCTATCTAATATTGGAAAGCTCATTAAAAACATATGGTTAATTTGCTTTTATTACAGCTCCTCTTACCTCTCTGCAGAAGCTGACGATGTTCTCCCAAAGCTCCTTGGCTTCTCCCTCATCATTCCGTCGACGAGCTTCTACATGCATGCTCTCCCTCCTCTTCAGGGGCTTCACCACCTTGCGTAGGGTGAGGTACTGCTGCGCCGTGTGGCACGCTGCACAGTTCTTGGCTTTGACGTCGTTGAGAAGCGTGCATGCAGGGCAGCTCCACTGTCCTGCTTTCTCCTGAAGGCTAGACGAGGTGGAGGAGGACGAACCGGAGGAAGCAGTGGCAGCAGACGAAGGGAAAGCTCGGGCCTGTTTTCGTGTTTTATGACCTGATGGGGTGGAGGAAGGTGTACAAGAGCATGAAGCAGAGCCAGACCCCGATGGGAGGCCACAGTGTGTACAACAGCGGGGCAAGGGGGGATGCTGCTCCTGAAAGCCATGCAGTTTGGAAGAACCACAAGCTGAGCACTTTGGTGCACCTGTGGGGTTCCGCAGGGTGCACTTGGAGCAGGCCCAGGTGCTAAAGTCTGGACTGGATGGGCTAGCTGGAGTAAATCGTACTGTTTCACAGCCCACCAGGTCAATGAGGTCAGCACCGGCCCTTGATGATCTGCAGCCCTCACACTTTGCTGCGCTAATAGCGTTGGGCAAAGAGCAGCTAGGGCACTTCCAGGTGGGGTTAGCCGAGGAGGCAAGGTGGGGATTCAATGGGTGATGCTGAGGGTCTTCTTCTTCCAAGATACTGAGGCGTTTGCTAGGGTACGAAGGTTCTTGGACTTGTGCGTGTTTGGGCTTGGCTGGCCGCTGCGGGCCTGGCTGGGGGGGCACGCTGGCTGTCGATGGGGAGGTGGGGCTGGGAGTGTTTGTTCCTTGGTTTTGTGGGCGACCCGGTGGAGGAACCTCTCTCCGGCTGCGGGGCACAGGGTTGTTCTGGAGGGAGGGGAATGTTGGATAAGGCGAAGAGAGACCCTGTGAAGCAACTTGGGGAGATTCTTGAGGATCAGAGGGAGTGGTGGTGTTGGACTCATCTGTGAGGTCGATGAGTAAAGGTGCCGACGCAGCTGGGTGAACAGGGAACCCAACAACAGGCGTATGGACCTCTGGCACTACCAGCGCCTCTGGGGGGATTTTAGGCAGAGACAGTTTCCTGGGTCCACCGCAAGCTGAGCATGACAGTGCCACTGGGGTGTTGTGGAGTGTACACCGTGCACAAGCCCATCCCGGGTTCTGCCCTTCATGGCCACTCACTTCTCCATTGCTCTCAGACCGGCGCAACACGTCCTCTTTGACTGGATGCTGTCCATTGGGCTCAAGTAGTACTGTGGGGGTGACTGTGGGTGTCGGGGGCTCATTTGGAGCTGATGGGAGACCATTGGTAGTGACAGCTATGGTTGTGGTAGGGGGGGTGTTGGTGGCGGACGACGGGCCAAAGCCACAGACCGAGCAGGCTCCAGATCCCTGTGGATTATTGAGCGTACAGCGTGGACAGGCCCAGCGTTGCTCCTCGGTGCTGCTCAGCCGCAGGATCTGGTTCAGATCAGGTTTCTGGCGCGGCGCCTCGCAGATGGAGCAGCGAGGTGCCGCGCCTGCGTTCAGGAAGGTGCAGCGTCCACATGACCACTCGCTGCTTCGCACTGCTGCAGCCATGGAACCAGGAGAGTGGGAATGGCTGCAAAACACAAACCACTCTGTTAGAACTGTTTTCACAAAAATATTAACTTTTTTGACAAAACTGAAGATGCTAAAGTATAGTTAATCCAAATTAGGCACCTTGCAAAACTATTCACATATTTTTTTTCCTTACAACCACTTTATTGTATTATGTGACAAACCAAAACAAAATAAGTGCATTACAGCACATTTTTACAAATATAAAAAGTAGGGATCCATGATATATTGGGATTCACATTGGTATCAGTCAATGTTAGTCATTTTTTTAACGTAATGGTATTGGCCTGATAATTAAAACTGGGCCGATATTGACAACTGACGTTTATTTGTATCTTGCTGCCATTTGTGCTTCTGGAGAGGGTTGGTCATGTGGTATTTGTTCAGTCATATGACAGTGATGCACAGGATTAAACGGTGGTGCTTAACTGAAGCAGAAAAGCAAAGTAGGCATTGTGGTTGCTTTTACAGTGTCGAAAGCTTAAGGAAATATAATATATTTGATATAGGTAAATATCAGTAATCTGCTGGAACAGCAGTATTAATACTGGATATCAATATCAGCCCAATTTTTCATATTAGTGCATCCCTAATAAAAAGAATGGCTTCATTTGTATCACTTGTATTATAATTGATTTTATTTAGGAGTATTAGAGTAAAAGGGGATCAAGAGTAAAAATGATTCATTTAATTCTAAAAATCCAGCTGAAAAATACTGTTTTCAAACAAAACTCGTCATTCCGTCTCAAATTAATTACTTCGAACATCTCATGGTTTGCTAGTGAGAAACTAGGATCTGTTCTGGGTTCAGGTCATCTCAGCCAGGTCTCCCTTGCAAAAGAGATCTGTGCTTTCAAAGGAACAAACCTGGTTTTTTAAAAAACGGGAACGAATAGAAGAATATAAATACACAATATTTTCAGATTTTTATTATTTCTGTTTTTGGAACGAGCTGCAATGTGGACCAGTTGGTAACATGGCTTTCACCGCAGGAAGGAGATTCTGGGTTCGAATCCCAACCTGGGGTCTTTCTGCATGGAGTTTGCATGTTCTCCCTGTGCATGGTAAGAACATGCACAGGTTCTTGGGTTCTCTCCAGGTACTCTGGCTTCCTCCCACAGTCCAAAAACATGACTGTTAGGTTAACTGAACACTCTAAAATGCCATTAGGTGTGAGTGAGTGTGTCTCTGTGTTGCTCTGCCACTAAAAATACTGTTTGTGATTGTAAAATGATATAAGGTGGCAATACTTTTGTAAGGCACTGTACCTTATGATCTGATATCAGTCAAACACAAAAAGGAGACGAGTACAGAGAAAAAATGTTTGTAGGAATACATTTGAAAAACAGAATAAATCTATGCTTCCAGGAACTGAGGTTGATCATCTTCAGGAAAAGGGAAACTGCAGGAGGAGTAGAGACAGAATTAGAAAAGCAAAACAGGGTAGGAGAGGCAAAGATTAACCAGTGCAGAAGGGAAAAAAAAAAAAAATCAAATCTCCCTCCTAGGGGCGCCAAGGGCAGTAAATCCATATACAATGGCCACCTGATTAGAGCCAGAGAGACAGCACACGGAGAGGAGGAGCCAGAGGGGAGGAGAGGAGAGAAGGCTGCTTGCCTCAGAATATTGGAGCAGAAATGCCTGAGTCTCACTGACTGGCACTTCTTAGAACAGGAGAAACACACAGGATCTCTTCCACTTAATATTAACACCCCTCTCTCTGCTCGGTGAATGTTAATGCAGGGCAGAAAGGATCAGCTCGAGGTCATGTCAGTTTCAGGGCCTCAGAGGGTTTTGAACGGATGAGTGTGTTAATTCTGAGAGCACATTAAGGCTCCGACATATTTTTATAAATATCCAACTGGAGGAGAAGTTGTTCAAGCCAGAAGCTGTTCACACAGTTAACAATGCTCCTGTTGTAAACAGCATCCATCCTATGCATGTGCGATTCATTCTGCGGGCCTGCAGTCCAGTCAATCTGACTTATCGACAGTGGGTGTAGCCGGGCCCTTTACAAGCCGAGCTGCACAGCTGGATACTTTCAACTCCACAGGAGCACAGTTCAAAAGGCAGCCCGGCCTCGAGGGAACGGACAGGGTTAGAGTCCGGAAAAAAAGCCCATAAACGTCACTGTCACTCAGGCTGCTCATGTGTGAACTGCAACTCAGAGAGGGTAATATGGGAATTTAACCAAAGTGGAGCATGAGGTGCTAAGAGCGAG
This sequence comes from Anableps anableps, assembly GCA_014839685.1. NCBI lineage: Eukaryota > Metazoa > Chordata > Actinopteri > Cyprinodontiformes > Anablepidae > Anableps > Anableps anableps. Next base: position 28,036,054 of record CM026084.1, read on the forward strand.
GATGCTGCAGTGCTTTTCACATAGATCCCAGAGGAAGAAGGATGTTGCATCCCAAACTGACAGGAGCTTTTGGATGTGCTCAAATTCAGCAGCTTTTTGTTATTCTTTAGTCAGAAAATCATTCTGAGATCTGGAGATCAGGGAATACCAACATTTTAACCCTTTGATGCAGCTTTTATGCTTCCTACTTGTGCAACACGCCCACTTACTTCCTGTGTGATTCCATCCTGAATGAGTGCATCTTTGCTCTGTTGAAATCCCTTTAATTTGGAAACAAAATAAAATTTCATATCCCAAAAAAATAGCCTTAGAATCACTACCTCAAGTTTACACATGTTAAAAATGACCCAATAAGAGTATCCAAGAGTATTTTAAAATTAAGTTATTCAATTGTATAATATTCATTTGTTTTAAATAAGTACTCTAGCAGTGGGTGGGATCAAACATTTTCAAAGGTTTAGAACAGAATAGATTGGAAATGATAAAATTTTTTACGTAAGTCCAATTCACCAATCCTTCCTTAAAAACCATAAAAAATGTCTGTCATGTTGTTCCTATAGCTTTAAACTTAATTTAATGAGATGCCAGAGAAAGTGCCAGTGACCACAATTCCTCTGGATGTATAGACTGCAGAGCAGCGAGTTGCTGAGCACTGGAACTCAGATGGCTGAAAGAAGGGGGCCCTTTTCCCTGCTTATAAGAAACCAAATTTGGAAAAATGTACAAATTTTCTGCTCAAAACAAAAGTAAAACTACAGTCTGAAAGGCAGATAGACAGCTAGATAAACCAGTTAACATCAGCTTGTTCTTCTATAAAAAACAACAACAAAAACATATACTTTTGAAATCTACTACTATAATTATGACATATTTTGTCTATATTTTTGCTTTAGTCCAAGTAGGCATGTCATGATAATAAATTTTGCTGGACGATAAATTGTCCCAGACATTACGACAAAATATTGTCTATTTTCAACTAATATAATGATAAAGGCCTAATAATGCAAGTACACTCTCTCAAAGATGAATAAACTATAATTTCCAAAGAACATTTAACACTGGAACTATAAGACTTTTTAAATGTCTAAAAAAACTGCCAGTTAGGACTTTTGTAAAAAACAAAAGTGAAAACTATCTATTTTGTACTGTGTCAAATATTTGCAAAATCTTTCAAAATGGCAGCTTTTCAATAATATTAAAGGGCAGCATATCTTTAAAGATTAAGCGAACTACACAAACAAGCATGTAAATGGACATTATTGTGCTCATTTTAATCTATCATGTGATTAATTGATTTATTTCTTATTGTGACACGCTTAAGTCCAAGTATCAAGATCAAAATAATAAATAATCATCATCAGAACTGTAAAAGTCAACATGTTTTCTGACCCTTTCCAGCGATATTGTTGAATTTTGAAGAGGCCTGATCTTCACCCTGAGCCTTGAACGCATCGTGTGCACCCTCAGCCGTTCATTAACACATGGTTGAATAAAGCGGCAGCCCCCTGCTAACTTTGAAGACACATGTTCACACCATGTTTGGCCCTCTGACAGGCCAACCTATCCCTATCTGAGGGCTCCAAACAGCCATGACGACAGCAGCAGCAGCAGCGTCACCACCTCACGGCCGATGACAGCTTCAACCCTGTGGCCGTTTCCACAACTGTCGGGCCTCTTTCATCTCCAGCCAGAGAGAAAGCAAAGTCATGGTGTCTGCCTTCCACACAGAGACCTTCTCAAGGCAAATGATCCGGTTCTTCTTCGCGAAGCAAAGCTACTGCTTCTGCCTGGAGCACATCTCACAGCTTTTAATCACACAAATCTGGTTCACATGCTTTTTAATAACTGGGTTAATCAAAGGCACCTCCAAATTAACACATGATCACAAGGATTCACTCTCAACCTGCTGGAGAAGGTTTATACTTACAAATGAAGAGTGCAGCAGTTTAGAAGTGAAACTAATAAGCTGTCGATAAATTACACACAGCCAGATGTCCATTGGTTGTAAGCGCTTATTTTTGTTTTTATTATTGCTTATGGCTACTAAAAACCCAAAACTCTGTTTCTGAGAATAATAAAATATTAAATCTCAACAATAAAAATGCTCTGTGATAAAGAAATGTCAGCATGATAAAAAGATGTCCATATAATCAGAACTTGGTCTGGACACCTTTTGCATGAATTCCTGCATCAGCAGTGGTGTGGAGGAGATCAGCCTGCGGTTCTGCTGAGGTGTTCAGGAAGTCCAGCTCATCGGCATTGTTGGTTCTGGTGTCTCTCATCTTCCTCTTCTGGTCCGGTCAGTTTGCTGGCCAGTCAAGCACAGAACCACCATGGACATTGAACCAGCTTTTGGTACCTCTGGCAGTGTGGGTTGGTACCAAGCTCTGTTGTAAAATGAAATCAGCATCTGCTTGAAGCTTGTCAGTAGCAGGTAGCCTGAAATGTCCTAAAATGTCCTGGTAGACGGCTGCGTTGACTGTGGACTTCAGAAAACCCAGTGGACCAGAACCAGCAGGTGACATGGCACCCCCGAATCATCAATGACTGTGGAAAATTCCCACTGGACCTCAACCAACTTGGATTCTCTGGGACCTTGATTTCCAAATCAACTTAAAAATGTACTCTCATCTGAAAGAATTTTGGACCAATGAGCATCAGCCCAGGCCCGACTGGTTCAGGAGGGGCCTGACACCAGGAATGTGCCCAGGATCTGTCTGTGTGTGGTGGATCTTCAAGGTCTGATTCAGGCTGTAGTCCACGCTTGGTGAGAGGCTTTGCTTCACAATCCTCTCAAGGCTGCGGTTATACCTGTTGCTTACGCTCCTTTTTCTATCACACTTTTTCCTTCCATTCAACTTTCTAACAATATACTTGAATGAAGCACTGTGTGAACACCCAGCTTCTTTAGCAATGATCTTCTGTGGCTTACCCTCTTTGCTGAGTGTCGATGACTGTCTACTGGAAAGCTGATTTTATAGGCTATAAAATCACATTTCTGTATTTATTATCCTTCATTAAAACTAAGAATGGATCTTTGTAACAGTGTATTTTTATGAGAAACAGTCATTACCTGTAAGAAATAATCACTGAAGTTAACAGAGATAAGTGGAAATATATCAATCAGTGTGTGTAATGAATCTATTAGCTTAACTTTTTGAATTGAGTTACTGAAATAAATTGACTTTTTAAATGATTTATTCAGATGTACGTGGCTGTAGGAAAGGATGGACCACCTTAGCCTGTGATCCCTGGACCCCACTTACTGTAAAGGAATGTTTTCATTGTTCATGCTCCACTAACGTCCTTACAGCAGTGCGTACACACACACACACACACACACGTACACCTTTTGTCCTTGGCTCTGTGCTAAGTGGAGAGGCTCGAACTAAAAGTGCTCACTTCAGCTCATCGGTTCGTCGGTGTTGCAGACTCGGGCAGGTAGCCAGGTGGCTTAGCGGAGAGGCAAACCTCACCCCTCCAAACCTAATCTTTCTGCTCTGAAGAGTTCACTGCAGCTTCTGCTTCTGGTCTAAACTCACTTAAGGAGCCGTGTCATGCCTGGCGAATTTATGTCACCGAGCACCAGACGGTCAGAGATCCAGCAGATCATTTTAAAGAGTGGGAGCTTAAACTGTTCGTGAAAATGAGAAAACCTATCAAAGTTTTGGAGAAAAGTGAGCTGACTAGTGGGTGACGTGTCTCTGAGGAAGCTGTTGGTGCTCCACTGAGAGGCCAGAGAAGAGCAGGAGCTGCAGTGTGAACACAAGAAATCCCTGATAATCATCACTGACGGGCTGCTGAGATTCATTCTGCGTTTTGAACTCTGCTGAGAGATCAAGTCAGCCGAGTCCTGCCAGCTTCTCCCAGCCTCACAGCGAGACATTTGGCCTTTGTGCGACAGTCATTAGCAGAGCCATTCCAAGGTTGGCTCTCAGCCTGGGCCTGTGGGAAAACTGCAGTACGGTTCCTGGACAGAGGGGGCACACTCCCTGTCCTCCACTCACTGAACACACACAAAGAAAACAGTATTTTTCTGTGGTTTTCAGGGACGAGGCTAATCTGTGTTATCAAACAGTGTGAGCTGAACCTAATCGACTAAATAAATTCAACTAAATTATGTTTAATCCTTCTAGGGGTTTCTTCAGCTGTTCAGAGGGTGAATCTTGACAGAGGAAGGCGTAAAATAAAGCATCCTCAGAGTTATGATGACGGGATGTACACTGGGTGTCAGAAAGCTCTCAGATAATTTCTCCATAAAATAATTCAGGCTCATGGTCAGTTTGCCTGGATTCCCACGTTCTTCCCCACGCTCAGAGATTTTCCCCCAATCCACTTCTTTTCTGTATCTATAAACAAATCATCTCCTACCCTTTGATGTGCATCTGTTTATTTTGCTTGGTAGTTAAGTATTTTGATGAATTACGACGATAAATGAGAAAAATATGATTATAGCTCTCCACTATATTTATTTAATTGTACATTATTTTCAGAAATACAGAGGACCCCTGCCGTTTCACAAATTTTTCTGTGGAGCAAATCTAAACTATTCGAGAGAAAACGCAGCTGAAGCCTGAAATACCGAGGCACAATGTGACTTGACACGCTATTGGCTGGCGTTTGGAAAGCAGCCAATCCAGGAGCGCCATTTATTTCCCTTGGTGCTGATTGACTGAACACTCAGCAGCAGAGATGAGGAAGACTGCAGATGTTAGCTTCTGTTCTAAGCTAAGACGGTTTCCACTGTGCGTATTAATGCATATATTTGGCATTTGAACTATGAAAATATGTAGTTATATGCATTTTTAGAGAGGATCTCAAGAATTCACTGATTTTTTGTTTTGTTTTGTTTTTTTGTTGTGTTTGGTCTTGGCTCGTCTTTACATCTGTGATTACTTGCTTGTAAATTGACTTTCATAGAAATATGTAAATGCCAAAGTAAATACTTTTCTAAATGAAAGCTTTTCAATAAACATTTGAAAACATGAATTCATGGATTTTAGTTATTCAAGAGCGGCTGTGGTCTTTAAACCTGTGAATGTCAAGGCCCCTCTATATTCATAATTCACTGTATTTTCACTGACTGCGTTTCTGACCGCTGTTAGGGCTTCTTAACTCCTATACAAACTGAGAACTCAGGACTGCAGATCAAACCTAAATAACTGAGCATCCTACAATTAGATAATTATTGGAGCCATAGACTCACATTTCCTAACAAAAAACTAAGAATAATTATGGAAAATTACTTTAAAATCAGATCTCAGAGCAGGTACAAAACGTCTCCAAAGATGGTACAAACTGATGAATGGGAGGTAACCTCCCATGGAAGATGGCTGCTCTTCAGAGCCCAACAAGTCGGGTAGAAAGTGACCAGAACTGCAAAAGAATAAAAGGAAGGAGCAAACCCACCAGAACCCTGGCATTCCCTAATCTAAAAATCTAGCTTTTTCTATTAAACAGCAGACGAATATTCATTCAACATATTTGGATTCTTTCAATCTGCAGACAGATGCTGCTTGGTAGCGAGAATGAGTCACATTTTGGTCTGGGGGTGGGGTGGGGGGGACTTGGCAGCAAACAGAAACAAACTGACTTCATGTTTGTACAAATAGAACCTGGAACGTTTCCCTCGAGCTAAAAGCCGTGCACTGCAGAGCACGATAAATTACAGGCCAAACCACAAAGTAAAAGGTGGATAAAAGCAGACGGGTGAGTGCACCATTAGAAACCAGCCACAACATTATGACGTAATAATGAGCAGCGCTGAGCCATGGAGGCATGGACCCAACTGGACCTCAGGAAGCCTGCTGTGGTGAACGCCAATAAGGATCTGATGGAAAGAACAAACCCTTGACCCAATGTGCAATAAGTCAGCAAAGAAATGGGGCAGAAAAGTTTTTACATAAGCTGCTGGATAAAGGAACTTCAGCATCAAATTTAATCCCTTAATCATGCTCTACTATGATTTTCTGCAGAATAAATCAAAAATAGGAAGCTTTATGTCTGAACGCTACACCTAATGCTGATTGCAGAGGTATGATTACAGCATTTTTATTCTCTGATATAAATAAAACTGAAAAAAAAAAAATAAGAGCAAATGTATCTTTTTTGGGAACACAACTTCAGGTAATCAACACAACTGCTCATACTTTGACACAGTTTGGTGTTTCAACGGGCCGATGACCCTGATGGGAAATGGATGAATTCAAATTCAATTCAAACTCAAAAATACTTTATTTATCCCAACAGGAAATTAAATGTTGCTGTAACTTATTTAATTAAGGAGTTATTATAGATGGTGATGGCTGTGGGCAAGAAAGATCTCCTGTAGCAGTCCGTTTCACAACCAATCAAAGAAGCCTCTGACTGAAGAGACTCTGTTTTCCAATGACAGTCTCATGAAGAGGATGGTCAGGGTTGTCCAGAATGTTCTTGATTTTCTGTAAAATCCTTCTTTGCATCATCATCTCCAGAGGTTCCACTGTGGTCCCCAGAACAGAACCAGAACAGAACCAGCCTTCTTTATCAGGTTATTGAGCCTCCCTGGCTCTGATGCTGCTGCCCCAGCAGATGATGGCAGAGAAGATGATGCTCTCAGCAACAGACTTATGGAAGCAGATTCATTTTAATTGTTGTGAATGAAAATACATGCACAACTAGGGGTGGGCATTTATCATATTGCATGTCATTTATGGTGATTTTTTTAAACATAAAAATTATGATGTCATAATTAAAAAAAAACCTCAAAACTGACCATATTATATAGAATTTTTATTTTTTACTATTTTCTCCATGAGAGCATCAATAAATATCTGTAAATTGTAGTTACTGTGTGCAGCTTAGTAATATAAACAGCAATTCTTTAAGTAACTGCTGTCCTGAAGATGCCTATTTCAAATGGGAACATTTTTCAGAAGCTGTATTTGTGTTTGTGGCACTGTGAATGCTACATCATGCATTCACAGCCGTAGTTACATGAAGCAGCGGTAATATAATGTTTTTTAATCATTATTTTTGTCATTATCACAATAGCGCCACAAAATATCAAGATAAAATTCTAAGTCCAAATCGCTCACCCCTATGCACAACTTATACTGTGTGAGTTTACCTAAACTTTATGAAGAAGAGTCCCTGAACATCCAATCAGAATTCAGCCAGAGGGCTTCCAGGTCTGCTGTACTTAACCCTGTGTGGACTTCCTGCTATATTAATACCGCATTTTCCAGACAATGAGTCTTTCAGTCAAAAACTGAAGAGCAAAAAAACAACATTAATTTATTAAGAAATTGTCAAGCGTGAAGGAGGACCTTGTCTATGTGACACGTTGTGTTCAGTTATCTGCTTTTCAGCGACCTCACAGAAACTGCCGGCCATTGCCTGGAAGTCTGCTGCCAGTTTCTGACACACAGATGTCTGTGCTCTGATAGAGAGGAGGTTGCGTTGCATGAGGCAGTAACCCCAAGAAGGTCCGCCTGCAAAGTCATTCATATTCATCTCCTCACCAACTACCAGGGCGTGGAGATGTAACTGCACCATTGATGAACCTCTCCCGGCAGCGTGTTCTTCAAGCACCCATCTGTGGGCTCGTTCCTCCAGCTCTGGCCAACTTGCTGTCAGCCTGTCATCAGCTGCGTCATGTTTACTCCTTGGTTCATGTCCAACAGCATCATTTCAGATATATAGGTCGCACCTGACTGTAAGTCGCAGGACCAGCAAAAGTATGAAAAAACGCGCAACTTTTAGTCTGGAAAATACAGTATATTTTTACAGATTTGTGGTAATAACTGAAATACAACATTTCAAACCTAAATTTAAGCGTAAATGAAACCTGATACGAGGCTGTATCATAGTCTTGGTTAACTATAATTATCTTAATTTGTAACCAGTTTTAAAACACTGGTTAAGAGGGATTACTAAGCTCTAACATAAGGTTCAGACTGGATGAGTTGGAAGCATAAATGCTTATTTCACTAAGAGATGAAATGTCTCCAGATGTGATCACCTGTTTTACAGCTGCATATCTGCAGGTGATAGAAATGCAGGAAGTGGTTTTTTTAATAAGCTGCAGGTGTTTTTAACCATCGTTTTCAGACGGCCTCGTTATTTCAGCTTGTTGTGTTCCACTGGCACACATACCAAAGCTACAAGAAGCACAACTGAGCAGAAAATGGGAAGAAATTACCTTTTATGAGACCAAATGAAGAATGAGGACTGGAATGATAATTGATGAATGTATTAATCTGCAAAACTGCTTTCCATAGACAGCTCTTTGTCCAGTTTTTTTTTATTTGTTTGTTTTGTTGAAATTAAAAAAATGACAATAAAAATCAAAGTGAAAAAATAAAGGAAACTCAGAGGTTAATGTTTCTCTAGGACAGACAGGCGCTGAATATCAAAACCACTTCCTGCCCATGAACACGCAGCGCCTTGCAAAAGCATTTATTCATCATGTCACACTACGACCGCTAACTTTCAGTGGATTTTATCAGGGTTTGATGGTTACAGATTATTGTGGTTTTGAAGAAAAATGATGCGTGGTTTTCAAAACTGTTTACAAATACACAGCTAAAAAAATCTGGCATTCACTGGTATTCAGTCCCCTTTCCTGTAATACCCCTAAATAAAATCCAGCAACCAACTCGCTTCAGTAGTCACCTACTTTGTGAATAGTTGCAACATGATCGCTCAGACTGCAGACGCTTTGAAAACAATCTGATACGCATCCTATTTAGTACCACATATGCAAGTGACACAAATTAGGGCTGGGTGATAAACGGATTTTATCAGTTAATCAAATTTTAGGTTTTTGAAGATTTCATTTTTTGGAGAATCAGGATTTTCTTTCACCAATGCGCTCCTTGGGTTTCCATAGTTCAGAGTGATGTCAGCACGTCTAAAGCTGCCATCTTGTTTGACAACCGTGTTTGACAGCTGCTATTTTTTTGGACTTTGAATTCAGGTCAACGCCACAACAGAATATTAGGGCCAGGCTAAGAATTTTTTTTTTTTTATTTCCGAGAATAAAGTCATAGTATTACAAGATTACAGTTGTAGTAATATGAGAATAAAGTCGTACAACAATAAAGTCGAAATAATACAAGAACAAAGCGTTAAAATTACCAGAATAAAGTCATAATATTAGGAGAATGAGGTAATAATTTTATCAGAACTCCTACATGAAAAATAAAATATTAAATGAGGAATGTTGAGCATCTTGTGAAGTTATACTTTGGTATCAGTTTTACAGGTAAGGTCATACTTCAAATTTCAACACATCAGCATCAAATTATTATCAGTAGCAGGACTTTGAAAGAACTGAGCAAACGAAAGTCTATTTTAAAGAAAGAACCGCACGGACTGAGTGAGGTTTTCACGTTAGATCTCGATAACTAGAAGCCTTTTTGATTAAATCGACTTTTTTTTCTCGTCATCTTTAGACGTTTTTCTTGTAAAATTGTGTCTTTATTCTGCTAATATTATGACTTTATTCTTGTCATTAAAAATCAATCAGAAAAGAAGCCAACAGGTCCATGGTAACTCTGGAGGAGCTGCAGAAATCCACAGCTCAGGTGGGAAGGTCTGTTGACAGGGCAACCATAAGTTGACCTTTCTGGAAAAGTGGCAAAGTTTCGTGTTCCAGCAGCCCAGCAGGGAACACACAGACGGATGAAAGAGGTGCTCTGGTCACACACCATAACTGAACTTTCTGCCCAAAATGCAGAATGTTAGGTACTGCAGAAAACACTGCATGTTACCCAACTCACACCATACCCACAGAGAAAAACGGAGCAGCAGCGCCATGCTGGGGGGGGGCTTTTCTTCAGCAGGGACACGGAAGTGGGTCACAGTTGGTGAGAAGACGGTTGGAGCTATAGAAATGGTTACTTGGAACCCTCCAGCATGACTAAAGTAATCACACAGTTTTTATTTGTAAAAAATAGATAAAAACAAAAACAAGTTATTATTTTGTCTTTTATGCATTCTGCAATGTAGAGCTAATTAAACGCCCCATCAGGACACCGAAAACGTATTTTAGCGCCTATAAATGAATGCAGACTGTAGAAGTCACTTCACTGGGGGCAACCTTTTCCTTAAATAATTTACTCCCACCAAACAACGATCTGTCTCTTTAAGAGGACCTGGACGGTTTGAGTCACAGAGAAGAGTTTTACCTTCCAACCCCTCTTTCCAATCCTGCAGCTAATAAGTTGCAGGCTGATACGAGTCATTAATCAGCCGCTAATGGTCCAGAATGATGTGCAAAAATGCAACAACAAAAAAAAAAAAGTTGGGAAGGGAACCACTAACTGCTGCTTATCTGCAGGGAGTATCTCGAGCCGAGACTTAAACAGCAGACAAAGAGCTTCTATAATGACACACTGAAACTTGGTGATGTGATACAAAAGGATTGATGACAGTGACGCCTTAGTCACAAGGGACAGCCCAAAGATAGCTGGGGAAGCTTTAATAATGTGATGAGAAGACAAACCTCGGAGAAAGAATGTAATGGTGCGGGGACAGCGGGATGAAAAGTCCAACGCTACAAGAGCTCTTTTGAAGGAGTAGCTTTAGGCAAAGACATCAGTCCTCTATAACCATGGTTGACGCTATACACCGAGACTGCTGTAGAAAACTGAATAAGCGTTTCTCTGTTACCAAAATAGAACATTATAAGAAGAACGGGATGCTGCAGAAGCGTGTTACTCCCAGGGAATGTTCGTTTTATCAGGACAATATGAGATTATTTATTCAAAAGATGTAAAGGTTGGCACCAGATTCTCATGGCACGAGCAAAGAATTTACACTAAACATATTCCTACTGCTGCTCAAGTAACGTGTAGATAATTGGTATTATAATGACGGTATTGACAATTATTTATTAATTTATTATTGATGCACAGCCTTTAGCCCAAAATAAAATAAAACAGCCAGTAAATTTAGCAGCAGCTTCCTAAATGTTTCAGTATTTCCTCTAGGAGTTTTTTAAACTGTGGCAGGGGGAATTTACACACACACACACACACACACACACACACACACACGCATATATATCATATGCTTTACATTGTTACTGCAACTAACAATTATTTTAGTTGTCAGTTAATCTATCAGTTATATAATGATTAATCAGAAATAAATCGTCACATTCTGAAGGTTTTTCATTTAAGCCTTTTTAATGCAATATTAGAAATGCATTAAATGATGCAAACCTATTTAAAAAACGGAGTTATAAGAAAATAAACATTGTATTGCCTAAAATGCTATAACAGTGTTCCTTTAGTGAACGTTTGATCATTTGTAGCAAAGGATGCAGCTGCAGCTAAATAAATCCTTCTAACACCAACGTGAAAAGCTCAGTTTAGCTTCTGGACTTAACATCAATATAGTGTAGGATTGATCTGGTGATTAATTTTTGGATTAAACGATTAATAATTGGATAGAAAAAGGTGCTTAATAGGAGATTTTTTTTTTTTTTTTTTTTTTTTTTTTTTTACAGAATCTGAACCAGGTGAAGCTAAAACTGCCACTAGAGGAGTTCTGGGTAGAACGATGTACAGACAAAGGTTGTTTTTAATTATTTAAATGCAAAACGTACACATTTTTGAACATCTTTGGTTTCAATACTGCATTGATTGTGTTGTTCTTTCAGGAAATGGACATTTTAGAGTCCGTATGCTCCAGTTAATGATTAATCAGTAACTAAATTAGTTGATGATCATTTCAATAATCAATTCATCACGATTAATCGTTTCAGCTCTGGTTACTATCGCTTCTATCGCGACAGAAACATGACCAATATCAACAGAAAATACGTCTGATAGAATATTGAATAATTTCACTGAACTCTGATCCAGAACTGCACAGAATTCTGGGGGATGTAGGCAGAGCTGAGCAAGGTGGGCGGCATGAACTAACTAACTCACTCACTCTTTGATAAGCGAGCAACAACCTGTTGAGGAACGTGCGCAGCAGCAGTTTCAGGTTTCGCCGCCGTGCCTCACAACTGCCTAAAAATAAAAACCGACGGAGTGAAAGGAGAAAATGAGAGCAGCTAGAGAGGAAACTGTGGATAAGACAGGAAAGGTCATGACACCAGTTTGGCATCATTTCAGATATTAAAACAAAATGTAATCAATAATTATCAATATCAACTAATATGAAACACTTATATGGTGATTTGTTTTTTAGCCACATCGCCCAGCCTTACTTACTAGTATAACCACCTTCCTGATATTAGGCGTTTATAACAGAGGAATAAATAAGTTGTTTTACTCTAACTAGTAGCCTGGAAAAGAACAGAATGGAGTCCTGGAAGGAGGCAGTGTGAAGCTCCTGACCCCTGGCTTTGCCCTCGGTGAATATTTCAGGAGCAGAACTCATTTTTGATATGTGAATGTGTCAGCGGCGGAGACAGCTTTCGACATTTGAATCTTTAAACAGAGGAAGCTGTCTGCCTGGGTTTCAGCTGGCGCTAGCAGCAAGACGAAGCAATGCAGCCAAAGATGAGGGAGAGGATGACAGCGTTATCGCTCCACTGCGGCTCTAACAAAATGAAGTTCCTGAAGGGTTTTGAATCCGAGGAGTCAACAGAGCGCTGCCATCAGCCAGGCGGACGCCTATCAATCCGACACAACAAAGTAAAGATTTACTCCCTGTTACCACGATGAGCATTGTAAGCCTTGAACACAGAGCAGTAAAAGGGATTTGCCACAAGCTAAACGGGTTAAACTGGACATCCTAAACAAAGTTCGCAGGAACTGTGACAAAGCCGTGTCTGCAGATGTGCGACTCGCCGGCAGTTTTCGCTCCTCGCCTCAGACTGCCAGGTTTACCATGTGTGGTCTTGTCTGGGGCCTGATGGAAGTAGGTTACCGAGCATATGCTACAGATTTCCATGGCAACTAGGATGGGGAAATCTGGAATCATGTCAGAGGCAGTGCCAACAGGCTAGTTTCTTTTTTTGTTTGTTTGTTTTTTTTCACGCTGCATAACTGCTCTGTTTTCCAAATACAGCCACACTTTGAGACAACTGCTGCTTGCCAAATCTATTCTGGAGGCGATGGAGGAGGGGGGAGCTGTCCTGACGAGCACCCGTCTTCATCAGGCAGGCTGTTGCAGAGGGGGACATGCTGAAATAATTCCAGCATAAATACTTCCGGTGACCAGGCTTGAGCCCAAGTGGACCGGTTTGAATCCAATTAAAAAGGAGGAGAGCCGGTGGACGGAGCCGGTGGACGGAGCGGCCATAAACGGCGTCATTCGTCACTCCGGGACAGAGAAGACACCAGGATGGGCTCCAGAAAGCCTCTAGAGCCTCAAGGACATCAGCAATGAAAGACGCGAGCATTGAGTTGCTGAAATAAAGTGAATCAAAGCAGCGCTGTTCACCGAACAATGCACACAACTACACTGTGGTGCCTTCAGTTAAAAGACTAGCAAGACTGAGGAGCCAATGTTAAGAAATACTCCAGCTCTCCTCAGGAGTAAACACTTCCCCCCCCCCCAAAAAGAAAAACACCCCAAGGACTCGACTGCCAATGCAGTCTCCAGGATTGGAAAAACATAAAGGAAAACAAAAGTTGAGAGAAAATGTTTTATAGGACAATTTATTAGAGAAGAAACTGGAAGAGAGCAGCTGAAAATAAGCCGGGCTCATAGCGTTCTGTTGTTTCTATATTTCATGCTCTGTCACAGCTCGGCAAAGCTTGCCTAACGTCGTTAGGATCACACAGCAGTGTGTGTACGAGAGAGGCTGAGAGGGGGTAGAGGAGAAAACACGAGCAGAGTCCTACTACAACATCTAATACTGGATATGATGTATGTGTGGATGGCTCAATACGCCTTCCCGCTGCAGAAATGGACTTTGATGTAGACAAGGTATGGGTCGCTGAGAGAATCTCACAGTGTGATAACCATGTATAACATACACACTATAAGATTACTTGTTATATTCAAATATAGACCGATGCAAAGATTTACAATTAAACCTGCTAAAATGTGATCGTACTTTGTCCAGGGTATCTGCAGGTTTCAGCAAGTCAAATTTGACATTTTTAAAGTAATTTTTAAAGCCACCTTGAATGAAATTTAAGGAAAAAAAAAAAAAAAAAACTACAAATATGGGGGATGGTTGGGGGATCCTGCTGTACAACGATCAAGCTTAGCAAAAATGTTGAAATTTCTGGGGTTTGTTTGTGGCCCTTGGCTAGGGCTGAAACCATTAATCAAATTACTCGATGACTGAAATAATCGTCAACTAATTTAGCAACCGATTATCATCATTTAAAAATGGACTTGAATTATTTGCTTATTTGCATTTATTGATGTATTTCTAATATTGTGAAAAATAACAATATTGAAAAATGTTCAACTTTGTCGCTATGTGTTGGGTTTCACCCCAAGTGGCGATGACTTTCGCCTGCTGCTGTCAGTCATTGCTAACTGACGTGTGTCGAGCCCATTACCCAGGGGCTAGCTAGCTAGCAAGGGTATATAGCCAGCTAGTTACCAGTAGCCTCAATGCCTCGAGTGACAATGAAGGTGTCTGTAATGAATTCAAAGTTTTGCCTGAGAGTAACATATTTAAGGTCAACTTGCTTTTTTTTTTTTTTTTTTTTTTTTATGAATTTAAGACATTTTAAGGATCTACCATTTTGTAAGATAACAGAAGCATAACAAGTTTATAATAACTGGTTAGTTGGTCTCTTTGCTAGTAGCTTTCCTACTATAGTTTTAAAACAACATTACTTTAAAGAGCAAATATATTTTGAATCTACATAACGTAAATAGCTTAAAAACATCTACATTGATCAACATATCAGTATAAAATAAAAATACTATTGTTGAAACTTGAGAACCAATCAAAAACAATATCAGTTATGATTAACCCACATTTTTCTGACTCTTTTCTTTCTTTACCATTACATAATTATCCCTCATGAGTTTTAGCATCTCAGCAACTACAACTATAAATCAATTGTGACCATTAAGAGCAGTTAAAGCTCATCCAGTTGGTCCATTATATTATCATGCAGAGCAGGCTAATTAAACCCATATGAATAAAATATGGTGCAATTATGTGGAGAAAAGTGAGGCTTGCACATTCAGTGCATGGCTCCCTAATGTAAAGTATTCTAGTAACACAGTTGTTGGGACAAATGGGAGGGCTGATGACCTTAGGTGTGAGAATAATGATGCTGGTCAAAACCAGAGCAAAATTCAAATGTGCAACCTGAATGTAAAGGAACTATTTTCAAACGGCTGTCATATTTGAAGTGTATCTACCCTTTTTTAAAGGCAGCTGACTGGTAGTGGCAGCAACAGGCAGACAAGGGAGAGAGGAACACTCTAGCTCCATTTCGGAAACAGGTTTAATGTCCATGCATACATTGATGCGCTCAGCAGATTGAGCCTGATTGCCAGACTCCACTTCCAGTCACCAAACAAAGACGATGATGACTGAATGATGCAAAGCCAGTCTGACTGCAGGAACATCCGTTTCATTCACAAATTGAGCTAAGGTTGATGGAGCTGTGCTTAAACTCTGAACAAATAAAACAAGACCTGTCTGGATGTTTGAAAATCTTCCCGACCAGAACAGGACAGCCTTTACTGTTAAACGCAGAGCGTTGACAGCAGGAATCAGGAAAGATGAAAGCCCAACTGGAGACGGATGCTGAATAAATAACGACATCCATTGTGGGGAAATGTGATCGGGCTCTCTGAAAATCAATAACTAACAACCAGACCATGATGCCCTGAGTGACTCAGCAACAACTTCAATACACTTCAGGCGGTCGATATAAACTGCCTGCTCTCGTTCTGGGAGACGGGACCAAAAAAAGCAAACGAAAGAATAAATAAAAAACAGGAAACACTTCCAAACAAATCTCCATGAGGGTGGTGGAGAAGATCATGTATTGGAGAAAAATGAGTAAAAACTGCTGTTTGAGCTGTGAGCTTCACATTCAAAGCTTCCCTGTATGTTGACTGGGACTCAGAAAGCAGCGACTGGAACGGTGGATTACTGCTGTACGGTATGCCTTGTTGAAACAGCAAATCTCTTAATGCAGCAAAACTTTCACATTGACTCAGAAATTCAGTCAATCGGAACAAAACGCCTCTCCAACAAATAGTTTGGTTACTTAGAGACGCGTCGCCAGTCAGTCAATCAGCTGCTGAGATTTTTCGTGGAAAAAGTTAGAAACCACAAGAGAAAAACTTCAACACTGATTACACTGCAGGTTCATTTGATTCTGAATATGAATGCATTTTACGTCTTTTCCATACGGTATTTAGCAGTGGCGGTTCTTAGAGTGGGCAATATGGCTCCCCACCCAGGGCGGCACTGTGTTAGGAGTGCCTGCACAGGTTTTTTTATTGCCCATCTGTACTGCATTCATATCCAGTCCATGTAGACTGGTGTCTCTCATTTTGTGTGGAGTGTAAACACTGTAAGAAATTATTAGCGAACACAACAGCTGATTCTGATTTGAGAATCTTATCCATTGCTAAATTAAGGAGTTATTTGACTATTTTTTTAAAGGAACCTGGGCCTCATCGCAACCTGAAAACGCTAAGCCTGGTCGAACATTAGCTGGACTATTCTACACTCTGAGATTCTCTGATGCTAACTTTCAGATTTACGAACCCTCTATTCTACTTATCAAAACAAAATAAACATTTGAATAGCTATGTTTCCATCCAACTGTCATGCAAATTTTGAATGAACTTTTAAAATGTCGTAAAAAAAAAAAAGAAAAAGAAAAGAAAACGTGAATTAGGCGCGTTTCCATCTACTGGTTTGGAGCGAATCAACCTGGTTACGCAACGTGTAATTTCATCTGATGTTGACGTTACGTATGGCTGTAATAAACAAGATGTAGAGGTTGCGTATTAGCATGGACCACACGTCTCAGAAAAATGGAGAGTCCCCCCCCCCTGGAGGTTTGGGCTTTGAAATTTTTCTGAGTTTCCACAGATCCACCAGTGGGTGGGAGCTTTTGCGACATCACAACTTAGTTGGCAAACATGTTTTTCCATTTCCCGTTTAGCGCATTAACTCTTTATGGGAAAAGCTAAAAACCACCTTAAGTGAGCATAAAAAGGTTTTTGTGAAATTGAGGGAGTCATTTCAAATTTTGGCGTTTTCATCAACGTTTTCTAATCCGATACTTGAAAATGTGCATTTAAAAAAAAAAAAAAAAAAAAAGCACTGATGTTTACTGTTTCTTAGCACCAGGACAACCTTAGATTAGATTAAAACCAGTGGAACAGACGGGATAAACATGGACTGAATTATTTCAGATTCTCTGAAGCAGAGATTTATGCTCTGAAGAGATGGATGAGGTTTCCCCGGTCATTCACGCTTTAACCACCCGTGTATTTGTACATTTGAAAGATTGCATTAAAGCAGGCCAAAAAGGCAGATAAAAGAAGCTACCATGAAATTCATTTTCAAATTACTCCTGGTTTGTTGTTGGTGGTGGTTTTACATTGTTTTTATTGAGCTCACAGAGGTTAGGTCTATCTGTACAGGCAGTCGCCTAAAAACCTCCTAAATCGTAGTGAACATTATCACGCTGGGCTATAGAAGGAGGTGGGATTTTGCTTTCATTA
The DNA here is from genome assembly GCA_014839685.1 of Anableps anableps. Lineage (NCBI taxonomy): Eukaryota > Metazoa > Chordata > Actinopteri > Cyprinodontiformes > Anablepidae > Anableps > Anableps anableps. The sequence continues at coordinate 28,053,673 of CM026084.1, forward strand.
ATCCAGCTTAGCCAGATTTTGGGTGCATCATGGCCAAACATCAAAATGAAGGCTTTGATTAGATAAGCTCTGGTGAACCAGTGGATGGGATCCATGGCAAGGGGAGTTACTGAATCCTTCACTCAGCGGCTTTTCTAAGTCGGTCAAAAAGTGTCGTTTTAAAGGAAAGATGGAGACAAAATGTTTCACTTTGCACCATGAAGTGTCCAAGAAATCCACAGAGGGTGCCTCAAAGAAGTTAATCTTGACATCTTTAAATCCAAGCAAGCTTTGTAACTCAACCAGACCCGTCTGGACCTGTTCCTACCTGCGCTCTCGGTGTGGCAGAGGCTGTTGGTGCTGCCTTGTGATGAAGGTGGTGCCCCACACCGGACTGCTGTGGCTGTTTCTGAGCCAGCCCACAGGGGGCGATGATTGGTAGGAGGTACTGCCAAAGCCATGGTCCGACTCGGTCTCTGCAGCGAGAGACGAGGCCGAGCTCCCCATTGCCACAGATTTAGGTAGAACAGTCCCCGGTTTCTTTCTGATGTGCGAACCTGTTCGCTTCTGTTTTCCCTGCAACGCAGAAGCTGAGGAGCGATCCTGCGCCGAAGCAAGTCAAGCACACTGAGGTCCTCCAAAACAGCAGATATCCGCCTCAGCTCAGGTAGAAACAAATGTCCTTACAAATGTGGGTGATCTGTAGGTAGAGGATCCAAAGCCAACTGCATTTCCCAGAGTTCATGCAAAAAGTTCTCAATAGTGGGAGCATTTTTACTGATTCCAGAGGTTAAAATGTAGTTTTTCTGATGCAAAGCCTTGCAATTCTCTCCTTGCATCGTTTAGGCTTGCAACATTCTGCAGCAAATCTTGTAGATAGCATATGACAAGTCCTTGGAAGCTCTTCCTGTCTTCTCTATTACACATGCTCAGAAAATCTGCGTAAATAACCTTAAAAATTTGGGTACATAAATCCGTTTGCTGATCCCCAGCCCCTCTATTAATGCGATTGAAAGTCAGAAGTGAAAGTAGCCTGAAGAATGTCTGCAGTTATTTACAACAGGGAAGCTGGAGGAAATGAATGCACTGGATTTCAAGGGAGGGGTTTTGGCAAAACAACAAGTATGCAAATATCCAAGTCTCCTCTTTCAGTCATCTGGGCAGACGAACAGCTGTTGTGGAGATTTAAGAGCCACACATATCAGCTGCATTTCTCTGAAGGACATTTAATGCAACAAATCTTTATAAGGGAGAGGATCCCTTCTTCTTGATAACTTCTTCAATTAAAAAACAAAACAACAACAAAAACAAAACAGGATTTCCAAGCAGGGAGCCAAAAAGTTCTTCACAGCTCAAGAGTTGCAACAGCTCAGAGTTCTCCAACAAATTACCGGAGGGTGGGCTTTGGTGGGCGCTGGGCGTCACGCTGCGGTCCTCTGCCAGAGCAACAGCGGGGAAATGATCCTGGTGTTCCCGCTGCTTAATTTCTGCCTGGTCCCGCCGCCAGAAGCCCGGCCGGTCCACTTCCTGAAGGCTGGCTCGGATTTATCTGGACCCGTCTGCCCGTCATAGCGAGTCTCTACGAGGCGAAGCAGCTGGCGGAACCCGGCGTCTTTACCGCAAAACTGTCACGGAGGAGAAACTTCACAGTGTGCGCTTGGATGGAGGGACAAGGGGGGGAAACGCAACGTATTGATCAGGAAAGCAGCGCACCGGTCACACGGGCTTCTCCACGAATAATCCCCGATAACGCTCCTGCAAACGGGCTTCCACTTCAGCCTAAGAATGAGCAGCAGTGTTGCTGTTCTTTTGCTCCGAAAGGTGATCTGCGCCTGCGTCCACGTACCAGCGGTAAACAGATCCCAGAGAAGACCTCATCTTCTGCCGGCTTCATTCCCGTCTGCGGGTTTCTCGCATTTACAAGCCGAGCCTTGGTGCCTTATATTCGGAGGCATCCTCGCTCCGGTCCGGCGTCGCCTTGCTCACAGCGGAACTCCGCTCCATCCCATAATAACCTCCGAACATCCAGGATCCAGCTGGGATCTTAGCCTTCCTTTCTCCAGGTGCACATTTCCCTCATCGTTTTTAATTCTCCCTCACTGATAGCAGCCTGAGCGCAGTGGACTGGGATGCAATCTCCTCCAGCGGATTACTGGAGCGTCAGCAGAGCGCATGCGCACTGGCCTTTGCCAGCAGAGAAAAGCTGCGGGGCTGCGTTCAAGAGATTTAAATAAAAGCTGAACACCGAGCCAGAGCTGAGGAGGGAGGACTCTCTCTCTCCCGCTCTCATTAATGTGAATGGGATCCCAGAGTGGTGGCTTTCAGACACAAGTTGCCCACAATAAAGATTGCCACTTTCCAGGAAAACCATGCTGCAACTCAGAGCCGGTCCAGGACTGCATGGGGCCGTGGGCAGAAGCTGACAAGGGAACCCAATTCCAGTTTAGCTCATCTCTCACCAGCCAACACAGCACCAATAACCTTTGTTAAATTGCGCTTGTTTGTGCATTTATCCCCCCTAAACTTCATAGTTTACAGGTAGATTGAACTGACATCATCACTAAATGTTTTTGATTGGTCCTAAAATCATTTATTAAATAAATTGCACCACTACTGTAGTATCCCAGATACAACCTTAAGTAAAAAATATAATGGTTTAATGGTATCATAGTATTAACTCCAGGGCTTCAGCAGATTTCACCAACTCAAATTTAAGACTTTAAAGACTTTTTTAAGACTATTATGAATGGAATTTAAGACCTGCAACAACAGAAATGGACAAAACAAATAGCCTATTAATAAATCGTATGGGTTGACAACAGAAGTGAGCGAAGGCAAACATCGTCCAGCCAACTGCCGATAAATTTGCACTTACCCATCATGGACGTAAAAAAAAAAAAAAAAAAAAAAAAAAAAAAAAAAAAAAAAAAAAAAAAAAAAAAAAAAAAAAAAAATCAAGCTAGCTAGCTAGCAAGGGCATATTAGCAGCTGATTGCTGCAACTGCCAGCCCTCGAGTCACAGAATGCAGTGAAGAGCTCTGCGAATGACTCAAACTGTCACGTAACAATAAGGTCTCATGAGGGAAAAACAGAGAACTATATAGAATATACAAAATTGAATATTCCTGCCACAACTAAATTTAAGACCTGTTATTGTCCCTTTTAAGGGCAACTTTTTAAAAATGAATTCAAGACATTTTAAGCCCTTAATTTTAGATATTTCAATTTAAGTCTTTTTAAGGATGCTGCAACTAACAATTATTTTAGTAATCAATTACTCTGATGATTAATTGGATTTAAAAATGGCAGATTCTGTAGATTTTTAATTTAACCTCACATTTTTTAATACAATGTTAGAAATACATTAAAGGAGGCAAATAAACCAAAAATTTAATTCCTTTCTTTAAAATAAGAAAATAAACATTTTATTGCCTAAAATGCTAAAATGAAGCTAAATCTGCCATGCGAGGAGTTTTGGGTAGAACATATTTACAGACAAAGGGTTTTTTTTTATTTTATTTTATTTTTTTTAATCTTAAATGCAAAATGATTATATATTTTGTACAGTTTTGGCTTCATTACTGCTCTGGGTGTGTTGTTTTTTTTCAGCAAATGGTCTTTTTTGGTCTATATTCTCCAGTTAACAATCAATCAATTAATAAATTGGTTGATGATTCTTTCAATAATCAATAAATCGTAATTAATTCGATAAATCGTAGCAGCCCTAATTTGCGTACACCCCGAACACAAATGACTCCTAAAAATGTATAACATGTAGGGCTGCCCCTAACAACCTTTTTTCCCCCAGTTAAACTCTTGACTAGTTTTTTGATCTATTAATCAATATAAATGACCAAATTCCCTTATAATCTCTTTAATCCTTACCTTTATTATTACTACAAAAATAACATTTAAACCGAAATCTACACTTCCAGGTGAGAGCTGTAACATTTGCATGCAAATTACAAATTATTTGAATTTATTAACTTCATTTATTCACATATTAAAATGACAGTTAAATGCAGAGATCCATGATATACTGGTACTGGGCAATAATAGTTATTTTTGAACATATCGGTCCGATTTGTAAAACTGACGTTTATTTCCATCTTGTTGCCGTTTGTGGTTTTTTTTTTTGGGGGGGGGGCGGGGTATTTGTTTGCTCATGTGACAGTGATAGTGCTGCACCCAGGATTGTGGGGTGTTTAACTGAAGCAGGAGTGTGGTTGTTTTGTTTTTTTTCACGGTGTCGAAAGGGTGAGAAATATAATATTGACAAATATTGGTTTTCAGCCAAAACAGCAATATTGGCCCAAGTTTTCATGTCAGTGCATCCATAGTTAAATGCGAGTAAAATGGGGTGAAGTAAAAGTGATTTTGTCGGCTGTCTGCACATTCGGCAAAGACTTAATCAAACGTCAAACACTTATTCGGGGAAAACGTAACAGACAAGAAATAACAGTCCAACTTCAAAAAGTGCTTTCAGCTAAAAATAAAGAACAAAAAGGAAGAGAGAAAACTCCATAATGGCGTTTGTCTGTGGCTCATCAGGAGCCCAGGGGTTGTCTCTTCAGCTGCTCTTCATGCACGGAGCTTGTGCTGCTGGTTGTGCTGCTGGTTGTGCTGCTGGTTGTGCTGCTGGTTGTGCTGCAGGGCTTCACAGCGAAACCTTACAGAGCACCCCAACTCCTTTATCATTGCCTGTGAGGAAAAACGGCTCCATACTTTACTTCAGCCTTTGAAAACTTCAATAACCCCACTTATTTAACAGTAAATTAGATATTCTATTGACGTAGATGGGTTAATTTTCTGATTTTAAACCTGGGTCGATATGAGGTTAACATGAAACTGGAGTAAAAATATTACGTTTCACGTAAAAAATAAAAATTAAAAAAAAAAACTAACAAAAATGTGTAACGCGATCTAATTGCTTTTGTTTAAAACAACAATAAGAACAATGGACAGCAGTGCTTTAGCTTTCACACAATCACTGTTTTTCACATGACTGGAAATACTTTCAAAGAGCTGAGTGTGAAGGGAGGAGAAAAGCATGGTTGCCTCCTTTCAGCCTGCTGACTGGCGGCGTGCAGCTCCAGGTGGGAGACGAGGACCGAAGCATTATTTCAATTTTACAACCTTTAAATCTAATTTAGGTTCATTAACATCACCATGAAGTTTTTGACGTTATTAAGGGCCCTGAGCAGCAGCAGCTTTGTTTGCTTATGCTTTGAGCCGGCTCTGAGGCAAACTCCACATCCTGCAGCCAGCCTCAGCAGTAAAATATGAGGAAGCTGGGGGAGTGGGGTGGGGGTGGGGGGGGTAGTAGTGAAGGGTTAAACAGAGGACAGTGGAGACACTAATCATTGCTGAACTGTCACTGCACATTACTTAGAGAAGCCGTCAAAATGTTCCTGTCCTCTGCTCTCTTCCACTTCAAGTATCTTCCTTGGCCTCGTTTTTCGACAAACACGCCGTTCACCAGCAAATTGAGCTTGTAATGCACAGCCATATTCATATCACAAGAACTCACTAAACTACATGGTTTCCTGTGCATCGTTTGTAGCCTACAAGGCAGTGAGTCAGCTCTTAACCAATGAGTAACCGATGCCGAGACGTCAGCATAAATACGTGCTGCATGAGTGTCATTTATAAGAACTGCCAGGTTATTGTGTAAAGACTCAAACTGGTTTGTCTGGTCTATAACTTCTGCTGGGAATTCCAGAGAAGATGCTTGCTAATGGTGATCTAGCCCTAGAACAGGATGCAACACAAACACTGCCGAGATTATGATCACTGTCTGCAAATTCTTTCTGTTCCTTTAACAAAAGACACAACTGGACTTGGGTGAAAGAAAAGTCTCAAGTACACTCTCAATCAGCAGAATTCAAAAGTACTTCCATTACTGACTCAGCTTGCACCATTTGTGGGATTAAATATGGCGGAAGGTGGGGGGGGGAGCAAAAAGCGAAGTTAAGCGACTGCAGCCCTTTGTTACAGGCATGCACCTGCCTGAGAGCCACCTGTCCCCCTGCAAGTGTCAGAGATGCGGCAGCTGACACAGCCGGTGCCAGAGGGAGCGTTCGGATTTCATTTCAATTCTCTGAGGGACAAGCTGGGGAAGGGAAGGAGAAGTGAGGATGTGAGCTGATTTCATGGTACATTGCAGATTTTTCCACCCAAATATCCTGAGTGACCCAAGACTCTTTTCTCCCTTATCTTCCCAGTAAGCCTCCACTCAAGCACTACGAAGAAAACTGCCCCCCTTACAGCCGCTGTAAAACTAATTAAGCTTCATTTATTATATATTTTAAAACAAAACTCCAACTCGGTTGTCTACTTTCAGTTTAGAGCAGAGTTTGCGCTACACTTTTTCAGTGTCCATTTTGACTGACAGGATCAAAAAACATTCTGGCATAATCTATTTTTACACGCCAATTTTTAAAATGAAAATACTGACATATATAACTGGTTTAATTAATATTCAACAAACTGAACAGAGAATCCACATCGTGCCGTCACACATCAAGCAGATGTAACTGTATACATGTAACTTTTGCTCCACAGTGACAACAATCACTGACTGGCCCCAATAACGATATATAAATCATGAAATTAAACGACAGCTCTTACAAATGACCGATTCACCTGCAGTGGCCGGAACGCACAACGTCCTCCTGATCTGCTTGGACCTGAACTGAACCTTTGACCCGCGTGTGCGAAATCAAATGTTTCAAGGTTTTGATGTTGATCGAGAGGATCTGTGCTCTAGAAATAGTGCACTTCAAGAAGGATTTTGCAAAATATCAGAAAAATATGCTAAAAAATTAGAATGATATCGATTTTTATTCTCTCTTTATAATGACAACAAAACATATCCTATCAGGTGTGGGAATTAGACCTAAACAGAACCCATCCAACTGGTCAAATATATTATTGATATGCAGAGCGTGAATTTGTGACAATATAATATTCAACTGAATACTCCATCCAAGCAGTCTGACAGCAAGTCAACATAATGTGCAGCTCTAATCGTTATTATACGAGAAAACAGTGAAAAATTAAGTAAAAAATTATAGAAAAATAAATAAAAATTAGTAAAGGATAAAATCCTTTCAGTACAAATACAAAACAGCCAGTACAAATTCTGAATGAAAGGTAAAAGTGATTAGGCAAATAAAATCACTAAAAAGGGGTAAAATTACTCTTACACATCAGTTCAAAAGTCATAAAGGTACAATAAAATGAAGCATTAATGGCTAGCTCATAGATAGATAGATAGATAGATAGATAGATAGATAGACAGGTGAATAAATGCACTGCTAAAATGTAAATATCAACCTTAAAATTACCCAAAACATAAATAATGCTAAAGTTAATAGCCAATAATCAAGTTTGAAATCCCTAAAAACACAGGATTTTAATTTATTTCCATATTAATTAATGTATAATTTACAATCATATTCATTAAATTACAATATGAGTTCTGATTAGGCTTTTTTTTTTTTTTTTTTTGTCAGATTAACAGCACTTCTTGAAAATAACAACCTCGAAGCAGGTATTTAACACACTTTTCATTAAACCCACATTTTCTTATTCGTCAAGTGTAATAATCCAATCTTAAATGTTGTGTTTTCATCAGCTGTAAGCAGGAAAACTATCATAATTAAGAGAAATAAAAGCTTGAAAACACCAGTCTGTTTGCAATGAATCTATACAAAGTGTTTCACTGTAATAAATGAACTTTTCAATACATTCGAATTTATTGAAAATGACTGAATGTTGCCAGAGAAACAAAGCGAGGCAAAGAAAACTAAATGGAAAGCTGAACGAAAACTTGTAAAATTGAAAATGACAGTTAAAATGGCCCAAAACACAAATAAATGCTTAAAATAAACGGCACTTAATTAAGTTTCAAACCCCAAAACACACACACAGGATTTCAAGATATATACAGGGCGGTACACTATATGAAGCATAACTGATTTTATTAGTGGACAAACTGTAGAGCTGTAAGACTACCACTAACCTCAGCTACAGAGAGCTACTATAAAGTGTCCAATCCTACCAAGACGAAGACGCCGGGGGGACACTGTAAACAAAGACTCTTTTCAGTCATTTAGCCGACATTACCGATACTCCTCCACCGCCGTGTACTTCCTAAACTCCACTCAAGTATCGTTTATTCTTACCTGGAGTCGGACAGGGACGAATTATTCCTGTTTTCACAGTCGTTTCTTCGTTAACTTTTCACTGCCATGGAGACGTTAAGTTCCTCTCCTGCTCGTAATTCGGTGACTTTGACCCTTCCGGGTTTCAGCTCCACGCTCCCTGCGGTCGCCTCATACCTCACAGGTTTCGGTCCTGCGGGTAAAATGTTCCGTTTATTTCCACTCCGTCAGGTATTAGCGATAATGATGCGACCGCATAGGTTTACCTCAATCAGCCCAGGAAGGAAGGGGGGTATCTCTGCGGAGCAAATACGGACTCGCACGTACGTAAATTACGTAGCTTGGCTGTTACGTGTCGCAAGCTTTGTAGATCTGTTCGAGCTACGTCACGTTGCCCTACGCAACGTGTATTGAAGAATGCCAAAGTGGGGAAACTACAATTCCCATGTTGAGATTTCAACAAGGATATCCGGGTACGACCTCCATCCCTTTTAACAAACATTAATTATAATAATAATAATAATAATAATAATAATAATAATAATAATAATAATAATAATAATAATAATAATAATAATACAGACCATGTAAAATATGTTAATATTAAAATATCTGTATTTTATTGCGATCTTATACTATACATGGTTTTGCTTTGATAAAAAGGATTGAATTGCTTGTAAGAGTGTGTGAGCCATCCAGATTTCAGACGACGGATATGTAGCTCCATCTACTGGTAATAAATGTGTTTGCAGCGTGATAGGCTGGGTTTACGAAACATGCAATATTGAGGCAAATTTATACAGTATGTATAGCACATTTTCAGCAACAAGGCAATTCAAAGTGCTTTACATGATAAAAACAAAACAACGACAAAACATGAGTTTATTCCAATTGCATAATAAAGGAAAAGAATGAAAAGTTGACATAAAGATTAAATTAATGATGTTCCAGTTATGGTTAATCAAAGGCAAACTAAGCAAACTGGTTTTTAGCCTTGATTTAAAAGAACTCAGTGTTCAGCTTTTTTGCAGCTTTCTGGAAGTTTGTTCAAGATTAGAGTATAAAAACTTAATGCTGCTTCTCCATGTTTGGTTCTGGTCCTGGGGATGCACAGTAGACTTGAACCAGAAGACCTGAGTGGTCTGGTTGGTTGATACAATGACAAAAGAGCTTTATTGTATTTTGGTGCAAAGCCATTCAATGATTTATAAACTAACAGAAGTATTTTAAAGTCTATTCTCTGAGCGACAAGGAGCCAGTGGAAGGACTTTAGAGCTGGGTGATGTGCTCTATCCTCCTTGTTTTAGTAAGAACGTAAGCAGCAGCATTCTGGATCAGTTGCAGCTGTCTGATTGACTTCTTAGGCAGACCTGTGAAGACACTGTTGCAGTAATCAAGTCAACTAAAGATAAACACATTGATGAGTTTCTCCAGATCTTGCGGGGATATTCGTCCTTTAATCCAGGAAATGCGCTTCAGGTGATAGAAGGCCGACTTTGTAATTGTCTTTATGTGTCCCTGAAAGTTCAGGTCTCAGTGCCTCACTACACCCAGATTTCAGGCCTGGTCATTAGTTTCTAGCTGTAAAAGGATCCTATCCCGGAGTCCAGCGTCTCTCTGCCCGGCTTTCTAACTATTCAATCAGACAGAGATTTAAAAAGGAGCGGTAAAACCAAATGAGGTGGATTAGAAGTGCTTGCCAACAACTGATGGTATAATCCAGGACATGTTACTGTGGAATATCATCACTTCTCCCTCAATGTTGAGCTGTTAGGATTTCATGACAGTCATTAGACTGTCATACAGTAATAGTGTCCTCAGTCAGAGGTTTCTTCAGATCTGACTGCTGCCGGAGATCCTTCCTACTCACAGCATTACCATCCACTACTCTTTGATGATACTTAGATAAAATGCATTATGACATCTAATTTCCACTTGGGATAAATAAAATATTTTCAAACTGAATTGAATTTGACTCTGAACCTTGCGTTAATCATCATATATCATTTTAATTAAGACCTGCACTTTAAGGATTTTGCAAGCTACGGATATCTTAATAATTAATAACACAAACCTTTTTAAAATGACATTCTGCTTCTGCTTATCCCGATTAGGAGTGTAAGTAAGACCTTGGCTGCATTGGGGCCTGATTTTCTAGTGCCTCTTTAAAACATCAATGCAATAAATGCAATATAAGTTCTCTTAAGATAAAATATAGCACGTGAAACTGTAGTGAGTCTGGATTACCTCTGGTAATGCCGGTGTCACCCAGGTTGTTTGAACCAGGGAGGTTCAAAGGATTAGGAAGATTTCAGTTGCTTGGATAATGAAACGAAGTCTAACACCCATTAAACTTTAATTGCTATGGGTTACTGGTCCTGCATGACAGCAGTTACACTGCCTGACTCTGGACAGAATAATACAAAGGGTTAGAATGAGGGAGCTTTGTGTTTAAAGGTGCCATCCAGTCGTATTTGTTTTCCCCCTTGCAAATGACAATAAACACATGAGAAGGTATGGATGAATTTCAACCATAGGATTTACATTTTTTAAAAGTACCCCCCATCAGGTTGTCTTTACAAAGTGCTTCCATGTATTCTATTGTTGGCAAATTTTCCTGAATCCATGCTGCAGCCATACATAATACAACTGAACAACTCTGAAGGAGAAATTTCATATAGAAAATGTAAATAAAGAGGAGAACCCCCCCCCCCCAGAAAAGCACAAATGGATGTGAAAAAAAGAATTCGCATCAACTGGCCTATGTTTTGGGTTTTTTTTTTTTTTTTTTTTTTTTACATTTATTTTAAAGTTCCAAATATTAAACTGAAATACTCCATGTAGTCACTGTCCATATGTGGCAAGAGTGAGTATTTTCAGTATTTTATTTTTAAAAAGGACTCACTCTTTTTCAAACTCCTTATAAATGTACATATCTTTATTTCATATGTTCTTGTTCATCTATGCTTGTTTTGATGTGAAAAAAGGACACCTTTGAGATTTACAGAATAAAGAGCGCCTCCTACAATCACAGTATATAATGGTTTGAAAATTAAGTCCCACTAGAAGTATATATTACATTTTTGTTTCTCTTGATTGGTAATTTTGCTTTTATTCGTTTACAGAGCAAAAGAAAATCAAACCAATCCAATGCCTACCCCTCTCAGGATAACTTCAGAGAAAGGGAAAATAACTCGTTTGTATTTCAATTTTCAATTTAATAAAATAAGTACTTGTTATATTTATTTAGTTTTTTCATTTGTCATTTATGGTTTCTGATAACAACATTCAAATACTAAAGCATGCATGGACCAGAAAAAAGGGGGTTTTCTCTTTCTCTTTGGCACTCAATGTTGTTTTTTTTTTTTAAAGAAAAAATGTTCATCCATTTTTAACCACAAAAAAGAGTTGTATTTAAATGGATTATCTTATATTTTTAAGTACAAATCAAGTCAACATTGATATGAAATTCCACATGGCAGCACCAGAAGTCGCAACACGGAGCTGGGTTTGATGTCACAACCGAGTGTTCCAGCTAACATTAGCTGTGTTGTCCTGCAAATTTTTTAGCAAACTTTCAAATGTAAAAAGAAAATGCAAATTAGGTGTGTTTCCATCTACTGGTTTGGAGAAAATCTACTAGGCAAGGCGTAATTTCATGAGATGTTGATGCTACATATCGCTGGAATTAAACAAGATGTAGAGGTTGCAAGCTAGCATGGACCACACATCTCAGGAAAATGGAGAGAGTCCTCCTCTCTGTGCTGGAGGTTTGGACTGTAAAATGTTCAGAGCCTTCCACCACTATCAGTGGATGGGTAGTTCCACAATTCCCATTCCTGGGGTGCCTCTCGCCGGCCACGCCAGGCGGACAGTTCTCCACTCACACAGGAGTGAAATTTTCCAGAGTTTTCGTGCCTCCGGTAAGGCACACCCCCACCAATGGATGGGAAAGTTTGCTACGTCAGAACATATTCGGCGAATGTGTTCCCATCTCCCCTTTTGCACATCAACTCTTTTTCGGAAAAAACAAAAACCACCTCAAGCGAGTGTAAAAACTTTTTTGCGAAATTGAGAAAGTTATTTTGAATTTTACCATTTCTCTCAATCTTTTCTAATGCAAGAATTCAAAATGCGCATTTAAAAAACCCCACAATGATGGAAATTCTGCTGTAGCCGGAGAAGTCGGGATTTCAACATGGCAATGTCCAAGCAGACATTGTTCGCAATTCCTTTTATGAATATCGTTTTAAGCTTTGGTTTCCATAAGCATACCATTTTTAATTTGTTCAGTTTAGAGTTGCAGATGCTACATGTAATATTAACTATAGTGGCCATAGTGAAACACGAAGTTGGCCTTACAAATCATATTTTACAAATCATTGTTCCCACTTTCCCAGTGGGAAGTCCGACTTCGCAAGACGTTCCAGTTGCTTTTTCCAGCTGAGAAGTCGGAATTTCTAAGATCCTACTACAAATGGAACACACTAGAGGTGTGCGATACTGCAGATTTTGGTATCGATCCGATATCAAGTAAATACAGGGCCAGTATCACGATATTGATACCAATACTTTTTATTATTTAGGTTTGGTATATTATCAAACTTCTGACCTTCAGGTGTTTTTGTGGTTTTTCCTTTGAATTACTTTCTTAAAACCTGGGACAGTTGAAGTTTAAAGGTGTCTACAAAATACTTTAATAATATATTAACACGATAAACAGAAACAATAGAAAAACAAAACAAATTTGTATGCATTTTTCCCAAAAACAAAGTGCAAAACAATATAACTTGAGAGCGAATCAAAACAAAATATTTTTTGAGGTAGATTTGAGAAACTACAGTACAAAAATAAATTGAAATTACAAAAGGTAATCTTAAACTAAAGTATTGATCTTATCATAGTTGCATCAATCCGATACTGATACCAAATTGGTATTGATATCGATATTTTTGATCGATCTGCTGGCCTCTAGAACACACCACCATTATGACTTCTGTGACGTCACCGTATGCGCATGGAAGCTTGTTTTTTTGGGGGGCGGAAGTAAGTTTTAATTTGATTAAATGGTGATTTACACAAAAATAAATACATCAAAAAATGAGCACGGTATCTTGTTTTGTAGGTGGCAAACTATATCTTATAACTGACTTTGCAAGCAGCTTTAAACCCTTTTGTTCCAGTTTTAGGAGATTTCAGTGGTACAGTACAGACTTGGAAAAGAGCTATGCTGTCCTCATTTAGTCCAGAAAAGCTGCCTCTTGTTAGATGACAGTGATTTACCTTTAGTGTTGAAAAAGGCGGAGCAAAGCAAAGTAAAGCATCCCCTGGCAGAAGCAGGCGCAGGAGAAAAGAATGAATCTGGGCGGAGGAAGTTGCCCCACGGCTGGACGCTGATTTCACACATGGTTTAAAACTCGCAGCGCCTCTACGGGGATAACTACACACTAAAGCAGAGAACCAAACCGTTTATTATCGTTGGGCCACTGGGGTGGGGGGAAGCTGAAAGAGACAGTGACGGAAGCCCAACCAAGAAGAGCCCCGGGAAAAAGGCGTTAAGATAAACTTTCTTCGTTAAGAAAGGTAAGAGAATGAATGCACGCTTCTTGCTCCTGTGTCTGACACCTCTCTGCGTTTTCTGAGGTAACTTTCTGAGAGTCTAAACTCTTTAGAAAGCGCTGTAACTCTCCCCGGGCCAGCACACTTCACTCAGCTTGTGTCTGAAGTATTGTTTTCAAAGGCCACCGTCGGTGCGTGCTCACTGTTGCCATGACAATGCTCAGGAAACCCAGCGCGAGGCACGTTGGGGGACACAAAAGGACACCAGATGCGGTCTGGAGCGTTGCTATTAAACTTTCTGTCTTGGAGAAAAGCATCTTAAAAAGTAGCAGAAAAGTTTAATTAAAGTAAGGCTGCTTTGCATGTCACTGAAAGGGTCAGAAGGATATGTGAAAACTGTTGGGCTAAGGTGTGTCCTGTGTTTATATGAGACCAATTGTGACCCTGCTACTCAGGAAAGGGATGCTTTTAGTCGGCTCTTTACTGTTTTATGGCCAGCACACATGTGGAAATGACTGACTTCCACAATAGTGGAGAATGAGCAACACAATTGTCTAAGGGGAAAAGGAAAAAGATGTGTGTGTTTGTGTGTGTGGGCGGGATTTTTATGGGAACAAAAAAAGTATATGAGGTAGTGTGCACGTGTGTGCAGAAGTAAGGAAGATCAGGTCAGGGTCATGCATGAATGTGAGGGCAGCAGGGTATACAAGCTGTTTAGTTCACTGGTCTAGATGTGCAAAAGCACACAGACACGCAGAGTTCGGGCTGATCAGGAGCTACACTGGCATGAATGAAGCTCATGACAAGCAGGTTAAGCTCACGCCTCCAGTGACTCATTATTATGATGCCTGTTTACAGTCTTGTGCAAGGGAAGTTTTCATAACTCCAGGTGGTAAAGTATGACACAGACATGGCCCGGTGCCATACTTACTACGGAGTGCAGTGTTTGCAAAGAATTCAAGCATTGCTGTCCATTATTATCGTTCCTGCAGCCCAAACCAGTAGTACTTAAAAGTAGAAATTGGTGCGTTGTAGTTTATATTTATTTAAAGCAAAAACTTAAAGCTTAGTGTTGCCGTTTTTTAATTTTTTATCAGGATGAAACATTTTGGAGCTCTTAGCTTTAAGGGAGGGAAAAATGATCAAATATGGTGCCTTGTTAAAGTATTATTGAAGTTTTCCACAAACATCTATGAGTTTTTATTTAGATTTTATTCGTTATTCACATAAATTATAAATTGAAAAAGCAAGGATACATGCTTGTTTAAATGTTTTCAAAGAATAAAAAGCTAAAAAGTGTGGATTTTTAGTTTTCTGTTACACTGGAGTTAATTTGATTTAAGCTCATGTTTTCACGACTCTAAAATTTCAAACTCAATACTAAGAAAAATCCTCAGTGCCATTTTCAGTACTGGGTTCTTTCTTATAAAGATCAGAAAAATGTAAGTATGAAGTATGGTCTTTGTATTAGTAGTGGTGTTTTCCTGTATAGCAAAACATGAGGCAGGACAACAACAGTAAAAGTGTTAATTTATGGAGGTATGTTCTTGGGATTTAGTTGTGCAATTAATTTGGAAAACATCTTTTTACAACATAAACGATGATATAGATAATGCAAATGTATTCAGCTGCAGGCTTGTTTGATTTCTGTTACGTTTGCATCATAAAAAAGAAGGGAAAAAAAACCAGCAGTATATTTTCTTTGATCAGCTATAGTCAGTAGGGTAGGTCGCTATGGGTTCTGACTTGTCCGCTACAGTCTGAGTCCACAGTTTAAAATTTATTCATTTTATTATTTGTCACATTAGCCACTAATTCTGTTTCTACTGGACAGAGTGGAGTAATACAGGGTGTCATACCTGTCTTTAGCCCTGCAGCTTGTTTACTCCTTCACTGCTGCAGATATAAGAGCATTGCTGACCTTTTTAAATCCCTCTCAAACATTGGCACATTGGTCATTAGGATCCTTCGCCAGAGCTGTATTTGTAGCCATCTCTATGTCACAGAAGTGGCATCTGAGGGGGAGGTATGGATTATATCAAAATACTGAATATTATGACAACCCTTGTAGAACTACAGCTGGCCTCAGAGGTTCTTTACAGACGATTAGGGAACAACCAGCATCATGAAGACCAAGAAACCCAGCAGGCAAGTCAGAGGAAAACTATGGAGAAGTTTAAAGCTGGATTAGGTTCTAAAATAATATCTCAAGCTTTGAACATCTCTCAGAGCTCTGATCAGTCTGTCACCTGAGAGCGTGGCACATCTCCAAACATAACAAGAGTTGGCCTTCAACCTAAACTAACAGTTTAAACAAAGAAACATTAATAAGAGGCAGGGCAATTTTATTTCTAAAGCACATTTTCAGCAGCAAAGCACTTCAAAGTGCTTTATATGATTTAGAAGGAAAATAAAACGGTAAAGAAAAAATAACTTCAAATTGACGTAACAAACTAAGGGAAAACTGAGACAAGTTTAAAAACAGACTTTATGATGTTCTAGTTGTTGATCAAAGGCAGCTCTAAACAGGTGAGTTTTTAGACTTGATTTAAAAGAACTCAGTGTTTCGGCTGTTTTCAGTTTTCTGGAAGCTTGTTTCAGCTTAGAGGAGCATTAAAAACTGAAAGCTGCTTCTCCATGTTTGGTTCTGGTTCTGGGGATTCAGAGTAGACCAGAACCAGGTGGTGAGTGGTCTGGAATGTTGAGACAACAGCAACAAATCTTTAATGTATTTTGGTGCTAAGTCATTCAAGCCATTCATTCATTCAGCATTCTGGATCAGCTGCGGCTGTCGATTGACTTTTCAGGCAGAACTGTGAAGAAACTGTTGCTGTAATCAGTGCGACTAAAGATAAACTGATGGCTGAATTTCTAAAGACTTTGTTGGGACATTAGTCCTTTAATCCTAAAAATATTCCTCAGAAGGCTGACTTTGTAACTGTCTTTATGTGTCTCTGAAGGTGCAGGTCTATAATCCACCTTCTTCCATGACCATGTCAGTCCCAAGACCTAAATCCTGTGGGGTGAGCTGAGGAGAAGCGTGAATAGTTTCCTGTTAGTAAAATGGGGACATTTCTCTCTTTAAGCTTTAAAGGTAGAAATGGAGAAAAATATCTGAATGAAACCAGCTATACCTTGCATATGTTAACCTTGATGTTTTCAAGCACTGCCTTGGTTTCCATTCCTTCATTATAGAGTGAAACCTAATGTAAAGCAGCATAGTTCTGGTGCTACGCTCAGTATTTGTCTTTCCTTGGATCTACGGCTGCCCACCCCCTCTGCCTGTGTGTTGGGGCATGCAGCTGCATCTCCCCAACCTGGCTTGTGCCCGCAGGGGCTGGAAGCACTCTGAATAAAACACATAAAATATATACACACACACTTATACACTCATTCACTCTCTCATGTACGTGGGACAACATGAACAAACGTACATCAAAGATACATCTGTTTCCTATGCATGTTTGATGGGACAGACAGACAGGCAGCAGTGGGCCACCGCTCCAGGTTACAGTGGAGATTATTATGCATGGCTAGCTGGAGGGAAAGCTATGGGTGGATGGAGTACGGAAAAAATGTGGATATGATATGTGAAAAAAATTTAAATGAAAGCAAAATGAGATCATTTTTACGTACCACTTTAAAATGATGTTTCGGTTCAGGAGCAGGGCTTAAACCAGGTGCTCAGTGGAAAAAGTTCATTTTTGTTGCACTAACTATACTGTATAATTACCTAAAAGTAGTTTCTGGCTTCACTATAGCAGTAAATGTTACAGCTGCCATATTCTGTAGCTGTAGCATTTGCTACTGCAGATCATACAGTGTTACTGAAGACACTCAAAAAGAGAGGGCTAAAAGTTTCTTCAGAAAATGTTTTTAAAATCAACAATATACATTCATTTAATAATTCTGAGTAATATTTGAAAGTTAATTTTATTTCAGTAACTCAGTTCACTAAGTGAAACACTGTATGGAATAATTACACACAGATGGATGTTTTCATTTAATTATGATGATTTTCTGCTTACAACCAATAAAAACACATTTAAGGGTAAAATATTACCTCCGACCAACAACAAAAAAAACCAAACCATTCCAGTACAAAAATGTGGGCTTCAATTAAAAGTATGTTAACGCATGCTTAAAGGTTATTTTCAAAAGCAGCTTTTAGTCTAAAAAGCAAGCTTCATTGGAACACTTATATTCTAATTTAATGAATTGACAATAGCAGAGGGTTTCATGTGGGGTCCCCAGGATTCAGTCCTCAGGACCCACCTTGTTCTTTTGTGTATTATTGCCATTTTTAAAGTTAAGAAAATGCTGCAATGTTTACTGTTTGCAAATAACCAGTATCTTCTCCAGTAGAGACTTGATAAAAACAGTAGATGGATAAAAACAATTAAATAAATCTGGATTGAACCAGAGATCAATATTTCTTAGATGCAGCTTTGAAAATTTACATCATCTCCTAAAAGCTCAACTAACCGTGACTAGGTTGTCAGAATCAGAGAATTGTAGCAGTCCTGAAACTAAAACCATTTGAGGTTACCACAGGTCGTACCAAATAGATGCCTCGTTTATAAAATCAGTCAGGATGAATGTTGGGTAACTGTAGGAGCTTGTCAGAGAAGTTCATTTGCATTTACTGGCCTTGCAGCTGAATCCTGCGTTCACTCCTAACATCCACTGCCATCGCTTCTTCGAGATGGCGACTCATCGGCCTTGACAGGCGCAGGTGTCGGCATAAGGAGATACGCGCATCCTCAATTTACCTGAGGTTCACCTTCCAAAAAACACATCAACACATCATATCAAGGGAGTTGAGTCGAGTTCATCTGAACGGTGGGTTTTCCTTCTCGCCAGATGTTCAGCCTAATTACCATGCTGGCTCGAGGAATGGAGAGTTAACGTCCCAAACACAGTTTATCCAGGTGCTGCAGCTCTGCAGGATTAGCTCACATAAACATGGATTCTATGATTTAGATTCCTGTTGATATTTTCCTCTGGTGAAAAGTGGGTCAGCATTGAGAGGCTGATCCAGAAGTCTTTCTGTATGGTTGACCGGGTTCAACATTCGAGATGGCATCTTTCATTCATATTGCAGCAGCCTTTACATTTATTGGCACCCCCAGTAAAGATCTGTAAACAGCCTTGACCTCGCTGCACCTTTTATTAGACCAGCATGATCTGACATTGAAATTTTTTTATTTTTATTTTTATTTTTTTTTTTTTGAGAAGGGGAAATTTGACATTAAAGTTTAACTAAGCCCCTTGTGAAAGCATAACTCTGTCCCCAGAAAAAAATGTTAAAATTCCACCAAAATGGGCGTGGCCAATATACACTGAAGGGCGTGGCCAAGCGTGGGACTGAGTGGAGCGAGTTTAGCAGGGGTGTGATCAGGATGAGGGAAAGCACTGTTAACTTAAAGACTTTGTTGCTATATTTAGTGACTTTTTAGACCCCTCCAGCAACAATGTTTTTTGCTTTTTTTTTGTTTTGTTTTTTAAAAAGTGACTAGCGACAAATCTAGCTACTTTTTCTGGTACTGCGGACTTTGATGTGTAAAACACCAATTGCTCTGTAGTAACTTTCCTGAGCAAGAAGCGAGTGCTGCTGTGAGCCCCTCCTATTTCACACAGACGTCCTGCAGAATACCCCGCTTGCAGTCAGACCGTTCCATACTCAATGCATTCCATTCCACTCCATGTCCGTACTGCAAAAGAATCATGGACGTGCAAATCTGAGAAACTCTATCGATCAATGCTCACCTTTCAAGTCGGAATAGCAACTTTAGGGGCCGTGACTGTTGCGTTTTCGAATGGAAACCCATACATTCCAACTTCTGGGTACAGATAGAACAAAGCATCCTTGAAGAATCTAAAAACTTTGTTTTTTCTTTCTTAAAATGCAAATTTAATTAGTCATTGTTTGATTCTCTGAAATACTTTGGACAAAACGGTGAAAACACCCACCACTGTTTCTCAAGGCTACTGTTGATGTTGTAAATGATGTGGGTTTACTTCCAATTTGAAATCAAAATCTGTTAAGAAAAAAGCAACAATCAGATGATCTATGAACTGCATTTCAAACTATTTAACTAGAATGATGTGCGGTGTTTGACTAAAATGCTGTAAACGAATGAAAGTCAATGAAATGTGAAAATCTCGACGTCGTTTTCTGTTCTACCATCAGCACTGCTGGGACTTTGACTGGAACTGTGTGCTCGGGTCAGATTAGACTAAGATGGAACTTTTCGGCAACAAAAACATCAAGTGGATTAGGCATGAAACAAAGAATGAATATGTGGAGAAGTTTATCATGTCTGCTGTCAAGTATGGTGTCGGATCTGTGATGCTGTGGGCTCATTTATATTCCAAAGGGGCTGGGAACCTTGTTAGAGTGCATGGCATCATGAATTTGAAAAACTTGGACATTTAAAATAAAAAATCTGACAAAACTGTTAGTTGGAAAACGATCCAAAACATACAGAAATGGTTCACAATGCAGAAAGTCAACCGTTAATGATTATTCCAGTCTCCAGACCTAAATTCTTTGGAAAACCTGGGTTGAGCTGAGGAGAGGACTGAAGACAGGACCCAGGACTCTGAATGATCTAGCATGATTTTGTTGAGAGGAATGGTCAAAGATGTTTCTTTCTGTTTGCTCCAACCTTGTAAAATGTTACTAAAGCAGAGAAGTTGATCTCCTGTTGACAAAAGGAGGTTGGACAAAGTGCTAACAGCAAGGATATTAATGGATGGCACCATTCTTTTTGAACAATTATTCCTTAAACTGAAATTTCCAGTGCAGGATTGCACTTGTGTAACAAAAGCAGAATTTGTTTTAAGGCTTTTTTTGACTTGTATAACAGGGGTTCTAATATAAATGTGGCAGGGCTTTATTTTTTCCCTTTATTATTATCATTATTTATTTATTTATTTATTTTGTTATTGCAAAAAGGGACACTTGATCTTACAAAACATTTTTTTTTTAATTTAACATAAAAAAAAAAGCAATTTCACAATTTTTCAACACCAATTAAGAATATAACTTATCCAACAGGAAACTACTAACCATATTGTTTAAAATGGAGATATTACTGTAAAATGGTAGTAGGAGTTTAAGTTTATTTCATCTTCCGAGTTGTCTGGCAGTTCTTTTCCAATTGCTTCACGTGTTTAAGTTAAGGAGTTGGATACGATAGAGTACTGTAACACAAATGGGATGAAACAACAACAGAGAGGCCGAGTCTTGCTCTGCTCCAATCATAAATCACAGAATGTGAGGACATCTTTGAAACTCAACACCTCAGGATCTGAGGGGACTTCAGAGGCCCTCAGAAAGGCACAGAGCAGCTGACAGAGAGAGTTCAGACAGAAGACAGTGGTGTGAACAATTTTACGCCGTCTCTGTTTCCAGAAAGATTAAAGAAAGTGTCAATTTCAAAATGAAAGATGATTCTGATTTTTCTTACTTAAGTTCCTTCGGTTTTCAGATTTACGAGGTCAAAGTTTTTGATGACATGTATGTTTGTTTCCAGGCAAAGAAAGGAGGGATAGTGTTCAGAAGCAAGATCACTGACCCAAACCTGGGGAGCCACCGGAGCCCCAGGGTGCTGGAATGGACCAACTCATAGAGTAAGAGCTGGTTTATGAACATGCTTTTTGTTTCATAAATGAACTTCCTGTCTCTATTCGGGAACTTCCTGGAATGTTGCTGCCCACACTCCAGCTGTACGCGTGGCATTAGGACTGAACAAACATTTAGTTACATATAGTGACTGGAAATAAATAGCTCTCCATGTCTTTTGGATGCCGATGGATTTAAATAACAAAACATGGATCGTCTTACTTCGAGCTGAGTTAGGACTATCGATGAAGAATGTGAATAAAGGTCTTAACTGACTAAAGTGTGACATTTCAACAACACTGAATCAATCCTCGTTGTACGTTTTGATGTTTTTCTGCCATGTAAATAACTGCTTTGTGTTATAAAAACCTTTTTTAAGGTATTTTCGTTTGATAAAATGAGTTTAGATTGCAGATTGGCTTGATTCCTGTTGTTTTCTGTCTATAGCAAAGAAGAAGCCATTGACATCTGCTTGGCAAGTGACTTCCATTTAAGATGTTCTGTAAAGCTGACAGTAACGCTCTGCAGCATTTATAATCTGTTGAAATTTCTAAAGTCTGTTTGGGACGGAGGCAATAAATCAATAACTAGGGGTGTCCTGATACCAGTTTTTTCCAAGTACGAGTACTTCAGTTTAGGTACTCGCGGATAGCAAGTAATTAACAAGTCCTACGTATACTTCACGCAATAACTTTTGAAAACAGAATTACTTTTAGATCAGGGTGGCTCTTCTTTTTAAGCCTACAGTCCCTCTGACTGATTTAGCAAATTATAAATAGAGCATGACATACAGATTGTGTAGTCTTGAAATGCTTTCTGAAATTATTCGTTAAAAGACGCAGTTTTCGCTGGAGTTTAGATTCAAAGCCCGAGCCAAAATTCGGGTTGGGCCAACATTATTTGTTTGATGGTCCAGTCGGGCTGCGGCCTCTGTTGAACATTAATGAGCAATGCATACACAGAGAAAGCCAAAAGAGGCTGTGCGATAAAGTTGTTAGTCTACTTATAATCTACATAGAGGAGGAGGCAGCCTACCCTGTTGCGGAAGGAAAGAAAGTAAGGTGCAGATGTTCATTAGTCTGTAAGCGCAGCGCTGCAATAAATGCACACGCAGCTTCACCCTTCTCCCCTCCCATTAATCACACATCCCAGATGACAAAAGCTCAGAACAGGAAAAGTTACACTGCCACTCTAATAGTGGTCTAAAAACGAAAGCAGTAAAAGCTTAATTAAAATAACATCCCCCCCGTGCCTTTACAGCAAGCACACGGGGAGTCTGCAATGACAGTTTTCCAGCTTGCAATGGGAGCCTGGCTGGTAAGACAGAAAAATACAACACAATGAGCCCGTTTGGCATAGAAACAAAAGAACATGACATGTAATCAAGACGATGCCTTTGAGCATGTCTGTGCCATTGTCCGTGAGAGCAGAAGATTATGCATAAAATTATCTGCAGGGAACTAGAAACAGCTGAACAGATTTTCTGAAAGTATCCATGTTGCTGGGGCACGGGAACCATATTTATCTATCCCACATACCTCTTTCTCTATCTGCTTTCATTGTTTTGCATTTCTACCTGTGTTACTGTTCTTCCAACACATAGAAACTTCCTTTGCACTTATAGCTCAACACCCCCTCTGCTCACCTCACCCCCATTGTCTGTGCCGTGTAGCTGGGCAGAGAATGATAAGAGCCGTGGGAGTCCCATCTTCCTGGCACTCCTCCCCTCGTTTCAGCACATTCTGCAGTTGTACATCGAGGCTGCTTGTACATACAGTAAAATGTGTGTGTGTGTGTGTGTGTGTGTGTGTGTGTGTGTGTGTGTGTGTGTGTGTGTGTGTGTGTGTGTGTGTGTGTGTGTGTGTGTGTGTGTGAGTCACATACACTGCTTGGTATTTCATTACTCGGATCTTTCACCAGAGTTGAAGCAGCATGTATAATTCATACCTGTGACTATGCCTAAAAACGGATCCGTGCTTACACACGCTCTCCCTCCTACTTGCTACACCCCAAACCTGTCAAGTGAAAATATTCATCCAAAGTGCATCACAGCCGACCCCCCCCCCACCCCCCACCCCCATGCATTTTATTGACTGTGACACATTAGTGATCGGTGAATCATCCTTTCTGGCTTCTCTTCCGGTGTGACTAGCTTTCTCTTAATGATTAGGTGACGTCACAAACCTGTGGCTGCTCGGTGCCAAACTGTAGAATGGCAGAGGGGGGGGGGCTCCTGACTTGGGCAACTTTGCTGTCCTCTGGGACCCATGACTCACTGATGAGTCATTGCAACAGGGAAAGGAGCTTTATAAATGCATCCCCATGTGTGTAGGTAGGTTCACACAGGCATATACACCCAGTGTTGGTCAACAAACTCTGCTGACATGTCCTTATTATGTGTAGGCAAATTCAATAAAAGTTTTGTGTGTGTGTTGTTTGCAACTACATACCCCCACTCACTTAGTAAACACACATACACCCATGCACACATTTATTATTTGTATTTGTAAGAATAAATTGAAATTATTTTTATTTATTTATTTATTTATTTTAGATGAACTTCATAAAACAGCAACAGTAATCGCCGGTCATTAGGTTCATTCCCATTACTGCTGACGTAATCCTGTTAAAGCCAAGCACAATGATGGGGGCTGGTTATTTTAGTGTAGGTAAATTAGATTAACACATTCAGCCAATAGGGGGCGATGCAACCATTACTATTTACCATTGTGAATTGAATTCATCCAGGAAGTTGTTTGATTATTTGTGCCTTTTTTTTTTTATTGTTGTGTTTTTTCTTTTTAATGCAGACTGCAACAGCAGCAGCTCAGTTTAACATTTTTCATTCTTTTTCTTTTGGTTCTAAACTTCTAGAACATTTCTCTATCTTCTCAAAGCTGCATTAAAATAGTTAGCTTTTCCCTTCAAGAACCTCATTAAAATCTTACATTGTTTAACTCTCAACACACCCTGGCATGGATTGAAACTTGCACTAATATTTTGTAATATTTGACTACTGTTATTCAAGCTGAGATGACATGTAAGCTGTTGGTCATACTTAGTTCTTTTGATAAGGCCATTATAATCCTGCCATGGAGATGGAGTAAATATAGTGAATTATATGGGGCTGATGTAATTATGTTTAATTGGTGTTGAGATCACCGTAACCTGGTTGTTGTTTGACCAGAGACCTTTCTTTTTTTTTTTTTTTTTTCTTCCCAATGTTTGTTTTGGGCGCTAGTGGCCTTTTTTCCTTTTTTTTCAGACAGTAAGTTGACAGGAGAGGGGCTGAGAAGGGGGGAGAAGACATGCTTCAAAGGTTCTGAGGTCGAGAGTTGACAACTGCGATAAGGACTATAGCCTCCGCATATGGGGTGCCCGCTCTACCCACTACGCCATGCGACGCCCCACCCAGAGACATTAACTGTATATTTATTTAGTATGCACAGCTGTATATCAGAATGAAATTTGAATTACAGAAATTGTAATTGAATAACACATTGAAACAGATATAAAATCCTTTTATTTGACTTATTTTATATTTACAAGCTCCTGCTAGCTCAGATTATAACAAGTAATAAGATTAGTTACCATAACTATGTAGATGATACACAGCTCTACATTAAAATGTCACCAGGTGACTATGAACCCATTCAAACATTGAGAAGATGCATAGAACAGTTCATGGATGTGCTATAACTTTCTTCAGCTGAACAGAAACAACACTAGTAATACATTCCTCCTGGCTCTGATTGGTTGTTTCTGACCAGGAGTGGTCTATTTCTGCACATGGCAGTAGGACCACAGGGAGAAGTCAAAGGAGCTCGCTTTTCTTTTATTTTTATTAAGGATGCAGTTACTATGGCCCGGTATTAGTGCCAAAATTAAGACTATTGTGCACCCAGCGGTGGCTACTTCCTTTTCACAGGAGGCTATATCCAATCCAAAGCTGGCTACTGATCTGATTAATGATAGTCCGTCACCGATAACTGAGCGACCGGCCCTGGCAAATGAGAAGGAGGCTCCTCATTTGCGTTAGCTTTGGAGAGGCTGGCGACTAGCATGCCTAGGCTGGTCACCCATTGGGTTGCCTACTTCCTCCGCTGCCCATTAGCACGGATAGGCTGGCGCTAGCATTGGATAGGTGAGTGTTAGCCTTTTTATCAACTTTGTCAAAAGAAGACATCAATACATCTAATGCGTTTCGCTTACAGATATTGTATGTCTACCATTTTTCTTGATAGTTTACTGTAATTCGATCTGGCTTTCTGTTTGCTCCAACTGTTTAAAAAATCCTATTGGAAGCGACTAAAAAGCGTATCTTTCCAGTGTGAGATTATGCAACTGTTATAAAAGATATACGTTTTGGGGCTCTTCCACATTTTTACCAGGGGTGCTTATAGGTGTGGAGGGCTCTGTAAGCATTCCAGTAAAAGCAGAGACAGAGATGTTAGGAAGAGGCTGCCTGCAAAAGCAAGCTGTCAAAAACTTGACTAATAACCCCTAAAGCAAAAGCTTCTGTGTAGAGAGTAAGGTACCAACTGAAAGTGATGTGAATAATTTGTTGTTTTGGGTTTTTATGGTAATGAGGATAACAAATAGGACTGAAAGTAAAATGTTTATCACCAACCAAAGTAGGTCAGTAGAGCGGCTCCTGTTTGTCTTAGAGAAGTAGGCAGAAATCTGCATCTTGAGAGGTGGATTTAATTTTTGTTATGTCTTAATCATCACACTGACAATCTGGGCAAATAATATTTATCATTGCTGGAAGAGAAATAACTGGCCTAATTTGGTCATTTGGCGCTGAGCTGTCAGGGCTGCACAAACAAGCCTCTGCTGTTATCTTTGGCCTTGGTGTCGCTGAAGTTTATGGAAATGACTTTAAAAGATGAATCACTGGTGGTTTAGCTCTAAATCTCTGCCTGTTTATTACACCACACAGAGAGGTAAAAGCTTCTAACACCACTCTCTAGTTGACAGTGACAAAGTAGATGTCTAAAAGGAAAAACAAACATTTAAGCTGTTTTCTTAAATTGCAGATGTGAGATTTGATCGGGTAATGGTGCCGACGTCAGCTCAGCGGGCTTGTTTTTGCTGTTGCTGTGATATTTATCTGTTATGTTTGCCACAGCTGAGTACTTGAGGTGCTTGTTTGGCTTGATGTCATCACTGTGGAGCCGTTCTGAAGGGAAATCTGCTGCATGCGTCTGGATTGAGACGACAGATTGTAGCTTCATCTTTATGTACTCTTGCTTTCCGCTGAGTCGGATTCTCTGAGGCAGCAACATGACTGCAACGTCTCCTTTCTGCGTTTAACTGAAGTAACAACACGTTCTGCTCATGATAACAGTTATTAATAATACCACAGCTTACCTCTTTGGTAAGATAGCAACAACCTGTTGAGTGGAGCTGAAATGATTAATTGTGAATAATCGAGTTATTTATAGACTCAAAAAAAAAAAAAAAAAAAAAAAAAAAAAAAAAAAAAAAAAAAAAAAAAAAAAGTTTCTCTTGCTGAAGAACTCAGAGCAGTAATTAAGCCAAAACTGTACAAAAAAATCTAAACATTTTGCTTTTAAGATTAAAAAAAAGCCTTTGTCTTTAAATATGTTCTACCCAAAACTGTTTGTTTATTAAAATGTTTGTTTTCATAAGGAATTGAATTTTGTTTATTTGCATTTTTTTTAAATGTATTTTTAATATTGTATAGAAAGGGTTAAATGAAAAATCTGCAGAATGTGCAAATTTTTTTTATCCGATAAATTGATGAATCGTCAGAATAATTGATAGAATAATGGATTTACTAAAATAATTGTTAGTTGCAGCCCAACAGTTTCGTGTTTCACCACTGTGCCTCATAACTGCTTAACCCCCCCCAAAACCCCCCACAAAAAAAACCTGTAAAGTGAAAGGAGAAAATGAGGACAACAAGCTCGAGAGGAAATTGTGGCTAAAACAGGAAAGGTCACGTCAGCAGTTTGGCATTATTTCATATATTTAAAGCTAAAAATGAATCTGTAATTATCGATAATTGACTGATATGAAACATTATCGGGATACGTTTTTCAGCTATATCGCTCAGCCCTAATTTGAACCCAACACCTTTTGCTGCAAGGCAACCAACTTCTCCACCATTCAGCCACTTTTTTTTCCCCACAAAACAAATCACTTAGCTTAAAATAAATTAATTTGAGTCCTTCACAAATTACATCCACATGTCCCTCTTGTTCCTGACCTCTTCAATACATTATATTGGTTTTATAATTTGTTGTTGCTGTATTTTTTTTTCTATTTCTAGTTATATTTTTGGTTTTATTATGTCTTTTTTGTATATATGAGCTGTTTTATCTGTGTTTTGTACTGTAGTCTCAGATGAGGCCTGTATTTCTAGTGCAAGTGACACCGATTGTGTTTTCTTGTTGTGACAACCTTTGGAGAAGCTCTCGTGTCACGTTATGAATTCCACTTCAACAAAAAAACCACAGACGCGGAGCGGCGGCGGCCTAATCGCCTTTCAGATAACGAAGACAATGAGGAGCGACACTCGACGCTGAACTGCCGCATAATGAATCACGGAGGGTCAGCTGGACACAGACGCAAACAGACGCAGCGGTCAGTGTCCATCAAAACAGGGTGAGGGGGTCCGAGGATGTTCAAAACAAAGACAGCAGTGGATGGGTTCAGCCGCTGCGTGAGCGTGACTCGCTTAAACGAGACAAACCGAGAGACGTGGAAAGATAAGACGGCTCCAGTGGGTTTTTGGGAAAAACATTACCGGAGGAACAGTTTTTGTCACAACAGGGAAATAAATTTGGCACAAAGCGGCTCATAAAGCCATAATTTAATAGAAAGCATAGAAAAACCTCAGTATTGACTGTGTGGAAGTTGCTTAGCAGCAGGTTATCTGTGAGGAGTTACATTTTTACACAAACTACAGCATCATCCACACCTTTTTGCCATGCAAAAATATTCATAACCTTTGAATTGTTCAATTTTGTCACAGTGCAACCGCAAAATAATGCGTTTCATTAGGACTATATGTAAGCGACACAAAATACTGCAAAACTGTGTAGTGCAGTGAAAATTAGCTGTCTTTTTTTTTTTTTTTTTTTTTTCTCTCAACAAAAAATCCTTGAAGCTTTTGTGTTCAGCCCCGTGAGTACTTCACTTCTGGCTGCTCTGTCAGTTTTCTGCTTCTAGACGCTAAAGTTTTCACCTATTCTCTGTGAAATAGAGAGAATTCTTAAGTCTTGCTGCAGATTTCCAGTTTGATTTTGGGCTGAACTTTGACTAGGTCATTTTAACACAAGAATAAGTTTTTAAACTGAACCATTCCTGAGTAGCAGCTTGTAGGAGGTTTTCTTCAGGGATTACCCTGCATTCCCAGGTCCCTGCTGAAGAAAAGTATCCCTACAGCATGATGCTGCCACCACCATGTTTAATCATGGGGATGTTTTGTTCAGAGTGATGCATTGAAAGTGTCTCCTGCATGACTAGTGGTGAACTTTAAACAGGACTTCTTCAATAAATGTTTTAACAACATCACTGGTGTAAAAACTATTGGCACCCCATAATACTTTCTGCTAAATTATGCAGTTAAGGCATGGTTTTACTTTATAGCTAACTTTTAACATTTGTGTCCATGAACTTGTGATTAGTTATCCATGACTTCCTGTTTCTCTGGTGTATAAGTATCATGACATGCCCTCCAAAAAGGAAATGACTAGAACATACCATCTGAGTGAATCAGCAGTGTTGATCTTCCAAGGTTAGGAGATGACAACCAGAAAACAGCCCCTCGCCTAAACTTGCTCATATCTACAAGCAGAGCAATAATGATGATACAGCAACATCAGTTTAAAATATCAAAGAAAATGTTCCTAAAGCAAGAATCACTGCTCTGGGATTATTAAATCCATTTCAAAACAACCAAAAGCAAATTTCCTTTTGCTGTGCAAGAATTAAATGTCCTGTTGATGAAATAAACAAACTGGGTGAAGCCTCCCACAGAAACATGCTGTTCTCAACGTCGTGCCTGATGATATTAAAAAAAAATCATTTTCACTCAGTGTTCCTGCTTTATGTTTTACCAGAGCTGAGCAACTTTTATTGGCATCTGCTTAATAAACTGCACTACAACTTGTAAACTGCAAAGCAATAAAAACAATCCTGATTATGTTTCCTGAAACAAACACTATAAACAAAGACTTCTATGATGGTGCATCAGCAGGATAATTCACCAGGATTATAATTTGTGCAGCAAGAGGAATAAACTTGAGTAACGCAGG
This sequence comes from Anableps anableps, assembly GCA_014839685.1. Taxonomy (NCBI): domain Eukaryota; kingdom Metazoa; phylum Chordata; class Actinopteri; order Cyprinodontiformes; family Anablepidae; genus Anableps; species Anableps anableps. Next base: position 28,083,297 of record CM026084.1, read on the forward strand.
TAAAGATTGACGTTCTGGCCTTTTTTATAGGCAACATGTCTGTATCCCTGTGTGTGTTTGAGTGCTGCTATTTGCTGCACCGTGATCCCACATTGCAGTTAATGTTGTGTGAAAGGTGTGGGCTGTGTGTGTTTGTGGGCTCTTGTGCTAAAGGGTTCAGTCTATTGATCGGCCTCTCCTGTCTCCATCCTTCTCCATCCGAATTCTCTTCATTCCCCGCTTCTCTGTCATGATTTGTCCAAGCCCCCCACCACCCCACCGCCACCACAGACCATTGATCTGAGAGGTGGCATGGTCCCACTGTACTGCCCAGCAGGCTCAGTAATATTTTGAGTCCAAGTCTCTGGGTGCAGCGAGCTGAGGGAGACGGAGAACACTGAAAGGACAGGAATAGATGGGGGGGGTGTACTGTAATGTCAGCACTTCAATTCGTCAGCAGCTTTATACATGATATGGCCTCTTTGGATTTCCATCCGGTGTAACGGAAAAGCTGTATATCAGGGGTGGGCAATTATTTTTCCAAAGGGGTGAATTTTTTTTTTTTTTTTTTTTTTTTTTAGCTTTCACATAGGGTAGAGACAATTAATCAATTATTGAAATAATCGTCAACTAATTTAAGAATCAAATAACTGTTAACTGGAGTATACAGACTGAAACATGCCATTTGCTGAAAGAACACTGAAAAAATCTATACATTTTGCAATTAACATAAAATTTAAAAAAAAAACCTTCTTTGCCTGTAAATCTGTTCTACCCAGAACACCTCGAGTGGCAGTTTTAGCTTCACCTGGTTCAGATTCTGCAAAAAAAAAAAAAAAATCTCTTATTTGGCTCCTTTTGTTGTCCAGTTAATTGGTTAATTGTAAAAATATTCAGTAGATCAGCCCTGCACTGTATTGATGCAAGTTGAGCAGAAAGGCCTGAGTTTTTCACATGTTGATGTTAGAAGTATTTTTTTTTTTTTTTTTTTTTTTTTTCAGCTGCACATGCATCCTTTGCTACAAATGATTAACCATGCTCTATATGCTATGGTGTTGCATTTTAGGCAATAAAATGTTTATTTTATTATTTAAAAAAGGAATTGAATTATTTGTTGAATGTTTTAATGTGTTTTTAATATTGTACACAATAGGCCTACGTGGTTACATGAAAAAACTGCACAATGTGCTTTTTTTTTTTTTTTTTTTTTTTTTTTTTTTTTTTTTTTTTTTTTAGCTCTCACATAGGGTAGAGACAATTAATCAATTATTGAAATAATCGTCAACTAATTTAAGAATCAAATAACTGTTAACTGGAGTATACAGACTGAAACATGCCATTTGCTGAAAGAACACTGAAAAAATCTATACATTTTGCAATTAACATAAAATTTAAAAAAAAAACCTTCTTTGCCTGTAAATCTGTTCTACCCAGAACACCTCGAGTGGCAGTTTTAGCTTCACCTGGTTCAGATTCTGCAAAAAAAAAAAAAAAATCTCTTATTTGGCTCCTTTTGTTGTCCAGTTAATTGGTTAATTGTAAAAATATTCAGTAGATCAGCCCTGCACTGTATTGATGCAAGTTGAGCAGAAAGGCCTGAGTTTTTCACATGTTGATGTTAGAAGTATTTTTTTTTTTTTTTTTTTTTTTTTTTCAGCTGCACATGCATCCTTTGCTACAAATGATTAACCATGCTCTATATGCTATGGTGTTGCATTTTAGGCAATAAAATGTTTATTTTATTATTTAAAAAAGGAATTGAATTATTTGTTGAATGTTTTAATGTGTTTTTAATATTGTACACAATAGGCCTACGTGGTTACATGAAAAAACTGCACAATGTGCTTTTTTTTTTTTTTTTTTTTTTTTAAATCCGATTACTCAATCATCAGAGTAATTGATAGACTAGTCGGATACTAAAATAATCTTTAGCTTCAGCCCTAGTTCTACAGACATATCAAACTGTCAACCAAACAGTAGGTCAGGGAAGTGTGGAGCACAAGAATTATTGCTCTCTTTTAACATTTCTAAAAAATTTAGAAAATGTGCATTGCTTGCAGCATTTATAAAAATATCATCATAGCTTTATAAGCTAGTTTTCAAAGACCAACATCACATTAATGTTATGCAAAGAACAGCAATAACTGCACCAGTGTCTTTTTTTTTTTTTTTTTTTTTTTTTTTTTTTTTTTTTTGTTTGGTTCACCTCAGTTCTCTTAATGCTCAGTGATAACATTTACTTCATGCACTGGTGCATCACATCAATAACAAAGGCCAGATCTGCCATTTAGCATCCAGCTGAGAGCTCTGGGACGTCCTTGTCCATCTCCTCATAAAACTCTTTAGTCTCTGCTTTCAGGTCTCAAACTCTTTTAAATAAAACACAGTAAAGTTTGCAGTTGTTCGGTGGCAAAATGTGGGAATTAAATGTGGAATACTTTTGCAAGGCAATGTGTATGTGTGTATATTCACATACAGTGTATGTAATTTTTTTTTGAAGATTTTTTTTTTTTTTTTTTTTTTTTTTTTTTTTTTTTTTTTTTTTTTTAATCAGGCTGATTCCATGGATGAAATGCATGAACATGGGAATACAGCCAATCTATTAAAGTTGTTGTTTATTTTAGGAAATTGCTGTAGACATTTTCTTGGTAACTTTAAATTTGACAACTAAGAATGAGTGTTTGAAACAACAGCAGAGAGAAAACGGAGAAAATGAGAGTCAGGAACACTGGAAGGACTGGTGGTTCAGAGACAAGAGAGTGAAGTCGTCACAAAAACGAACACAGAAGCCATGGCGTGAACATCAAACCTCTGAAGGGAATTTAGAAGCACAAGGAGGAAGGATTGAACTCCAGCTCCTGATAGCTTTTCTCTCTGTGTGGCTCCAAAATAGTTTTCACAGATGAATAATTCATTCACTGCTATTTTTTTGTTTACTTTCAGTCAGAAAGCAAAATGAATTCTCACTTTGGAAACATCCATCTGGGAGCTCAATATTTCTATTGTGAAACATGTTTCCACTGAAATGAAGATGAAATGTATCAATAAACATGAACAGAATTTTCATGAATAGTTCAAAATAAGTACACTTTTCACCCTAATACAAGAGTAATCACAAGTTAAACGGAATTTGGTATTTTGTATGTTCAAAAATCTCACCCATCTCCCTCTTTCCTTAGTCGGTTGGCTACTGTTCTCATTTAATACCAAAGATTAAACAGTTCTGGTTTCAAAACTGCAATTTTTAAAATGATTTTTACAGATTAAAGTCCTGTTAATGAGATGACATGTTAGATTTGTTTTTGTAATGTTAGCCTGTAAAGCTGCAGGTTGGGTACCCAAGCAGGCCCAACTAATAAACTAGCTAATACCAGCTTGTTATGCTTGTGCTACTCTACAAAAAGAACAGAGCAGCAAATAGGCATGCAGTCATAATCAGTGCTTTTTTTTTTTTTTTTTTTTTTTTTTTTTTGTTGTTGTTGTCCGTCATTTGGAATGGAATTACAAGCGCCACTTCAAACAAAGTTTTGAACGCACTTCAGAACCAGACATGCTCCGAAGCATCCATAACTCTTCAACCCTCTGTTAGCTCCCGGATTGTCAGTTGCATTGGGTCCAGGTCAGAGATGATGCTCAGATAGGATTTTTTATTTTATTTTATTTTTTTTTTTTTGATTTTTAGTTACCTCCGCGATGCACACTGTGCATAAAGTTGAAAATGTCAACGCGTTTGCACCAAGTGGTCAGGTGTGTGAATTGTAATCTGTCAAAATTACGGACAGCTTTAAGATTTTCTGTCATCATTAAAAAAAAAAAAAAAAAAAAAAAAAAAAAAAAAAAAAAAAAAAAAAAAAAAAAACCCCTGTCAAATGCGGAAAATATTCTGTTAGCATCAGACACTGCAGAAGCACAGCTCTCTATGACAAAAAACGATTGTCCAGCAAGCGTTTTACATTCAGAGTAAAAACTTTATGACAATCTAATAATGGCTGTTTTTTTCATGGTTTTAGTTAATCAGCATAAATATGTATAATTTTAGTTTTTGTTTTTTTTTTTCCCTCAACATTTTCTAATTTAGAAACAATAAACAGCAACATATCAATATAAATTCCGTTTTGACAGTGTAAAAAAAAAAAAAAAAACAATACTTACTAAAAAATAACCGGAATTGCATCCAGGTGACACCTTGATTCATTATTTTACAATAGAAAAAGCCAAGGAGTGAATTTAATTCCTGATTTCTGTAATCACTCTGGCAGCACTCAGCAGCCTTCACTATGGGAATCAGTTGGACTTGATCACTCAATAAATACACGCACAAAAGCAACAGTATTCACAGTGAAATGAATGCTGCCATTTTTTTTTAGCATAGCACAAGAATCTTTGATATCCTTGTGGAATGATGCCATCTCTCTCTCTCTCACCCAGCATGCCGAGGATCAATACTGCCACAGTCTTTATGAGTCATGAGTTAAAGGCCTCGCAAAGCAGCCCTGGGATAACAGCTGTCTCACCCATCTGTGTACAGACGTTTCTGTGTGTTCCAGTTGTGACATTTGGCTCCATTTCTACTTTAAGAAAATATCAGTTTCACTGTTCTTCACTCTGTTTTATCCCTGGACTTTCAGCTTCATTTCATCCCTTCTTATCTCTCTCGACGCCTCTTTGATCATAACAATCTGGTTTCTTTGCTTATTCACAATCTGCAGGTAGTTCGCAGAGACTGTGCAGTAATTCAGACATTAAAAAAAAATAATAATACATTAATACAACACAGCAGCTTGATTCAAGCACTAATTCCAGTAACACCTGCTGTGGCAGTAAAAGTAGCAGTTACACCTATTAGGCAAATGCATTCAAATACACTTTAGCTCCATACGCAGACATAAAGGTACTTCCACGCTGCAGTTTTTTGCTTTACATGTTTCTACCTAAGTGGCTATTAGTATGACTACAAGATTTGTGCTTTCTCCAAGTCTACAGCAGCGCTCTATTGTGAATCTACAACATATGAATGAACTTGAATTTAACTGAGGTTGAAGAAAATCAATTTTCAGGTTGATGTTGTGTTTTCTTTCAGTTTGAGATTTTGTTTTAAAGAGCTGACCCAAAAAATAGGGTGGTATCCAGCTTCATCATTTCAGACTGGTACTGCTTTAATCTTTTTCTAAACTGTTACTGAGTGAAGAAAGCTCAAAGTTAGCCATGTTCTGTATCAGCAAGGTGTTTAAGAATGAGGTCAGAGGAAACACAGACGTGTAAGAAATTGTTTAAAGGAAACTCTTATTTTCTACAACATGTTGGGACATGCCTCCAACCCATTCAGGCTGTGAGAAAGTGAGATAGAGCAAGACTTTCAGCAGATATCAGGAAGGCTGAATATATTAGCCCAAAGTTGCTCTGTTTTTTTTTTTTTTTTTTTCAAGTTTTAGCCCATTGCCTGTCATAGTAAACGCTGAATTTGGAAATGTACTCACGGAGACAGCTGTTGTAGTAATGTAAGCCATGCTAATCTGCAATATAAGATGCTAAAATATATATTTTGTAGCCATTTTTTGAAACCACCCAATCGGTCATAGTGATGGGCAGTGTGTAGAAAGGGCAGGGACTAAATCATTTAATACCTCAAGCACCAAATATACCTTAATATGCAATAATACACACTGTTGAAACCATCTTAGCCCTTCTGTAGAAGCAAAAATCTACATTTTTCCTTATCCCTGGTAGCTAATCAATGGCAAGGAAAATGACTGGCACTCTTGGACTGGCTGCTTTGCAAATGGTGGCCAATAGCGTGTCAAGTAACATTGCACCTTACTGTTTTCAGCTTCCCAAGCTACATTTTCTGTCGAATATTTCAGATGCACTATACAGAAAAATCCTCAGATAGGCAAATTTTGTGCGAATAATTTGAAGTTTCGTTCCACAGAAAAATCTGTAAGTGCTGAACTGCAAATAGGCAGGTTCCACTGTATTACAGTTCTTACTGAGAAATCAGAATCAGCTAAAATTGGTGTCAGTGGTCAAAGTTGTTAGGGCTGTGACGGGATCTTGTTGCACAGGATGCTGAGACAATGAAATCCCACATTATTTCCCATTATAGGTGGTCTCATGAAGTGCCATCATGTGACTTTTTCTTGGTGAAAAACGTTTTTGAAGGTTAGAGTGCTTCATGCTGGAAACTCTTTTATCTCTGTTTTCAGACTCTTATTTTGAAATAGGAACGCAAGTAGCTCTTGAGTTGCCCTGTTTTTGTTCTGTTGTTTTTTTTTTGTTTTGTTTTGTTTTTGTTTGTTTTTTTTTTAATTGACATTCGGCAAATAAAGGATTCAAAACGTGTTCTCTGGCTGTACTCTCTTCCAAAAGTATTGAAAAAGCCTCCACCACTTTCAAATAGTTTGTTTGAGACAGAGAGATGTGAATGATTAACCGCTAAACATTAGCAGCTGGCAACGCTAAATTTGGGCTTTGCAAACCTGTATTGGATTATTTGCTCAGAATACAGTTTTTTTTTTTTTTGTTTGTTTGTTTTGTTTTTGGTTTCCCAAAGAATATTGCTACCATGTGTTGTGAGGAGGATGTTTCCTTCAAAGCCTTGCTGTGTTTTGTTGTTGTTGTTGTTTCTGACACCCCCCCCCCCCAAAGTTGGATCTTATAAAAACAAAACCCCATTGAGAGAAATAACTGATTATCATTTGCACAAAAACTTGTGCTGGACTTTCAACTTGTCAGTGTTTGAAGTAGAACAGGGTGAAATTAATAACATGAATTATGGCTGACTGGCCTTTAGTGAGCCAGTGATCCGTGACGGTGAATCTGCACTTGCAGCAGCATCACAACTTCCTCCCAGCTCAGCAATATTTTTTTAAACCTCAACCTGGAAATTTCTTGCTACACCATGAAAATGCATGCTGTGAAAATACCATAGACTCAGCTTTTACAATGTTGAAAAACAGCTCTAGCGACACACGTAATTTCCAAACTAAACACAACAACTGAGGTAAGCAGGATTATTATGTATGCATCTTCAGGGAGGAAAAACGGAAATGCTGAACCTGAAGGGACCTGCAGCTAGACACATACCTCAATTTTTTCCTTCCTGACTCTAGAACAGCACTGCATCATTTCCCCCTCTGAATGTGTCTAAAAAATACTGCAATTCAGAAAATTGGAGGTCCCAACCCTTGATCTTAAAAAGATTAAAAAAAAAACCTAAGTACTACCTTCCATAACGTTGGACTAATTAAAGGATTTTAAAACAATATAATTAAAAAGTTATCTCCAGAAATAAGAAGGTAAGAGGGACTGAGGAAAAGCTGTGGAAACAGATGAAAGAATGTCTCTTGTTGTGGTCCTCCCTCCCTCCCTCCCTCCCTCCCCTCCCACTGAAGCATCCTGTTCTCTCTCGTGGTATCCCACATAATCCACAGCCATCAAGACGCTAATTTCTTCCTCTTGGGGGATTCACCAAGGCTTTAGGATGTGTCTTATATACTTGAGGTATATAGCAACATGTTGGATGGATGAACAGGAAAAATCCGTCACGAAAGGTGTCTGGTGATGTTTCTGCAGCTTTAATACCAAGACACCAGAACCGGATGAGATAATACAGGAATAGAATTGACTGTGTTGGTGTTATAGATGAAGTTTTTCTGTTAAACTTGGTAATACTACTGAAAGGACAGATTTGCATCGGGAAAATTTGGGAAGCTTTAGCCAAATCTGACAGGCAAATAAAACCCAAATGTACTGCTGGGTAGAGAAGGAAAACGTAGTGTTTCACTGCTATGTATCATAACCTGCAGAAAGAAATGTTGAGAAGTAAATTTCCTGTACTGAAATTGCTCATTTACAGCAGGTAAAGCCTCTCAGGTAGAACCTCTTCCACATGCGGTCTGAGTGAAAAGCTGTCCTGCGCTCACATCCAGGAACTCTTTGTAAGCGTGGAGTTACTACAAACATGCCTCTCGCCTACAGTGCCTAGCAGTCGTACTCATACACCTTGAACTTAAAAAAAAGTTTTATTTTGTTGAAAAGAAACGTATTTATCTGCCTTCCTCTTTACAAAATACAACCACTCAAACTCATTCATATTGTGAATATGAATTTTCTAGTCTTGTTCCATATTCTCATCTAGATTTAGGTCTGGACTTTGACTAGGCCATTCTAGCACCTTTATTTCTGTTGTAGCTCTGCCTCTAACAGATTTACCTCCAGAATTGCTTCTCATCAACTCTGACCACCTTTGCTATTCCTGCCCGTGAAAAGCATCTCCACATCATGATGCTGCCACCACTTTGTTTCAAAATGGGAATAGTGTGTTTAGTGTGTAATGTGCAAGGCTAGTTTTCCATTACACAGCGCTTCACGTTGGCTAATAATTTCACTGTTGGTCTCATCTGACCAGAACTCCTTCTTCCACTTGCTACTTGTCCCCTGTATGGCCTGTGGCAAACTGAAACCTTTTATGAATTTTGTATTCTTCTATAGAGCTCAGATTTTTGGAGCACACGAGTAATGGTTGTGCTTTCAGTAGATTCTTTAGCCTGAGCTACGGACCGACGCAGCTCCTCCAGGGTCACCATGGACCTCTCGGCTGCTTCTGATTATCGCTCTCCTTCTCAGTTAAGGTGAACGTCCATGTCTTGGTAGGTCTGCAGGTGGGCCGTCCTCTCCATGTTCAGATGATGGGTTGATCAGAGCTCTGTGAGATGTTCAAAGCTTGGGATGATGTTGTAGAACCTAACTCTGCTTTAAACTTCCCCACAACGTCCTCCCTGGCCTGCTGCTGGGTTCCTTGGTCTCCGTGATGCTGTTTTGTTCTCTATAAAAAGTAGATATTTATACTGAGATTAAATTATTCTCTGGCGGACTCTGTTTACAAGTTGTTGTTGTGTTTTGTTTTTTTTTTGTTTTTTTTTTAGGAGTATCTGAGACTGAAAACAAGTGCATGCCATTCAGATTATTTAAATTGAATTTTAAAAACTGTTTTGTTTTTTTTTTAAACTGTGCTGCTGTGTGTCGTAACATGGAGATATGTGGCTGTATTGTGATAAAATGTAGAGAAGTTACAGGGGTGTACATACTTTTGCAAGGCACTGAATGAAGAAAACAGCGTTGTTAACATTAACTGGCAGAGAATCTAAGCTGCTGTCTGTGGGGATATAATGATCTGTGTCAGTAAAAAAGCCGTGAACGGACTTTTCTCCACGGTAAAATGTTGTTTTGGTCGTAGTTGGCGCTCACTGTACCCGTTGAGGGAATCGTGCCCTAATGTGTCATCATTGAGCATGCTCACTATATTAATCCACAGGTTCCGGCAGCTGGCACTCCTACCAAGACGGGTTCTTCTGGAGGTTTCTCCCTGGTAACAGGGAGTTGTTCCTCTCTGCTGTCGCCACATGCTTGCTCAGGATGAGGGATTGTTACAGAGTCAGTAACTCAGTAAATGAGCTACTGTTTTTTTTGTTCAGACTCAATTGGATGGCATCTAATCAGATCTCAATCTGACTCTGATTGTTTTGGACAGATCTAAATTCAATTTGTTGATTGATAATCCAATAAGATAAGAATTTGACCTTGTCTGGGAAACTGCTTTATGAATATATTTGTTGTTGTTAACGAAAATGTGACCCAGGCGAACCAGAATTGTGTTAAAGCCAAAATATAATGTGGTTTCGATGACTGAATGCATCAGTGATCTTGAGGGGAACATCAGAAGACCTGCTGTCATCCTGTTTTTTGCTCAACTAACAGCTGACTGTTTGACGTGGCTCCCTGTTTATTTGCAATCAGAGCTGTAACTATTCAGGACAGATTTTACTGCCGGGTGTGACACACTCCTGCGTGAAACTGTCCACTTGTGACCAAATCAGCCAGGACACATGTCGGTAGCAGGTCTGGACGGGGCGTTTGGCTCAGTAATCACTGCAGCAAGTCCTGAGACAGAAGCTGGAAATCTGAAAAAAATCACCCTTATTTTTCAAGGTTCCTAAACAGATGAGATTTTCTCTGAAAGTCTCTTTTCTGCTGTGCGAAGTGTGGGGGAATGCGGGATATGGTGACCTGAACCAATCACAGTTCAAAGTTTATTCAAAGAAATACACTAAAATGTATTTACCAGACTTTATTTGAGGAAAATCTTTGTCGAAATGTTATAATAATTCTGCTTTGTTTTTTTTTTGTTTGTTTTTTTTTTTATTATAAGAAAGAAACACATCTTTCAGGAACAGAAATCAAAGGCAAAATAAAAGAAATAAAATATATTTAGAAATATTGTGATTTCTTGTGTTATTTGAATATGTGGGCACCCAATTTTAGTCTAAAATTCCACCTGCTGTAAATATGTCTTTGTTAGAGGTTTCTTCCTCTTGCCTAGAACTGTTAAATTAGACAGATCGTGTTTCAATTCAGTTCAAACAAACACTGTAAGAGAGGAAAAAAGAAATTATTAAGATCAGTTGGCCGCATTCTGCTTCTGCTGTGAGTTCTGGGCTGCGCATAACAAACAGAGGAAGCCACAATGAACCTGTAAGTAGTGAGGATGTTAATAACTGGACATGATCTAACAAAGAAAGATGTTTTACATTGGCTGAAAATATACTTTGCAGTTATATTCTAGTTTTCATAAATTATAGATAAATGACAGTTTACAGCTGACGTGTGTACATAATCTGAGCAAAATACTTTTATTCCCACCAACTGGCTTTAAATCAGACAAAAATCTTCCTAATTTAGGGCAGTAAGATTGCCAAAAATTACTTCTAGAATGCCAGAAGAATGAGATCATTTTTATTACTTTCCTCAGAATCAAAATTTTACTTCATTTTTGTTTTAATTGTATGACTTGGCGGGGGGGGGCGTATGTTCTTGGTTTTCTCCCCTAAGCTTCTCACAACACTCTACTCGAATTTCGGGCCATTCCTCTTGACAGAACTGCTGTTACTGGGTCAGGTGCGTCGGCCACCTTCCTTACACAAACCTTTTCGGCTCTTCCCAGTTTTTCATCGGTCCTGAAAGTAGAGCTTTGTGACGGGCACTCCAAAACACTGACTCTGTCTTTGTTTGAAGCAGCTGAGGTGCTGGATGGGCGGGTTTGACGCAACGCTGCTGTTAGGAGTCTAGTAACTCCATCAATGCTTTTCTTGGATTTATTGCTCCCCACTGATTGCATTTGCAGTTCCACGGTTCGCCTTCTTATCCAGAATCATCCAACCTCAATCAGAGCAGCACAGCGATCACCAACCGATTGGTCCTTTCCACCAACAACACCAGACCCTAATCAGATGTTCCTACCTCATGTACAATCATTTACAAACTCAATAAGTGACACTTACAGCACACATGAGGTCATGAAGAAAACACAAAAACAGCTCCAATAGTCTTTAGTCCCCTTTGTAACTAATTTGGTGGTACGCTCAGGTTCATTGTCCTTTTGGAAGACCCTTTTCAATTCAGTTTCAGTTCAGTTTATTTCTGTCGCCCCATTTCACAACAAATCTTGTCTTGAGGCACTTTACAAAAAAAACCCTCATTTCAGTGTAATCACAGACACATTCCAGTTGATTGTGGTTTTCAAAAAGGACATTAAGCTCAGTTTATTGTTGAAATTAGTTTTAAAAGTTTTCCCTCTAAGGAAAGCCAGCAGATTGCATCAAGTCATTGACTTGCAGCATTCAAGCTTTTGTGTCAAAGTTTGAACATCCTGATTATTGTATTGAGATGTTGCTTCAGTAGTTCCACACAAGGGTGTTTTTTCCGCATGTTGCCATCACACAACATGATGCTGTCACCTCTGTACTTCACAGTTGGGATGGTGTTCTCAGCCTCTCAAGCTTCCGCTATTTTCTTCCAACTGTAACGAGTCATTGTAGCCAAACACTTCGTTGTTGGTGGTTCAGTTCATCAGACCACAGGATGGGTCTCCGAAACATAATGTTTTTGTCCCTGAGTGCAACTGGAAACCGTAATCTGACTTGTGTAGCAATGACTTCTTCCTCCCGGAGCGGCCTTTCAGCCCCTGTGGGAGCAGAACTCTTTTCACTGTGGATAATGACACTCTGCTTCCAGCTTCAGCCAGAAGCCTCACAGCTCTTCTGCTTTTACTCCATCGTTGATTCACACGCTTATCTTTGGGAGACAGAACCCGTATTTGCATGTAATCGTTGGAGCAGAGCAACAAGGAGCTTTCAGGTATCTGGAAAGTTTCAAGCAGACTTGTGGAGGTCAAAGATCCTCTTCCTTAAGTCTTTGCTGATTTTGTTTGATTAGTTTTTTTTTTTTTTTTTTTTTTTTTTTTTTTTTTTTTTTTTTTTTTTTTTTTTTGTCACAGAAGGAAACTGTTTCTGTTTGAGGTGTTGCCTTAAAGTACATCCCCAGGTGTCCTTTCATTTACCTCACATGTCATGAATAAACCTATCAGAAGCTTACAAAGCCATGACATCATCATCTGGGCTTTTCTAAATTGTTTTTCAAATGTTGGCTTTAAAGAAAGTTGGGGGGGAAAGTGAAATAATATATATATTTTATATTTTCTCATTATTTTTGCAAATAGAAATTATTTTGGAGCTAAAATAAGAATAATTTAGTGTAAATTAATGTGACCCAGTTTGTCTTTTCACAAACTGCATGTAAATGTCAAGTTTCTGCTGTTGTCGTTGTGACTGTCAGTAGCAGTTAAAGCATGTCAGTTGTTGCATAATACAATGTCAGATTAATAACTTGGCAGTATTTCAATAATTAAACAGCTGGGTACCTAAGCAGCAACATGTGGAGAGGTGATCGTAAAGGGAAGGATGTGGCTGAAGGAAACGGATGATAAATGGAAGATTCACCTGAGAGATTCTGAGGGAAAGGGGAAAGCATGATCTCGAGTTTGAAAACAAAAGCGTGAGAGCATCTGGCTTTCTCAAGATGCTCCTTCTCCCTTATTAATAGTAGCTTTACATACAGCCCCGCACTGTATGCTTGATCTTTTTCCTCTGCTCTCCTTCTTTCTCTCTTATTTCAGACCTTAACCTGTGCTTCTTATTTCTTTCCAGTTAGAGATGTTGCACGCACAGGCAGGCAGACGGGTGAAGCTGGGATTGTGGAGCAGGTGTCCCCCAGATTGCAGAAGGTGCGTGGTGAGAGAGTAGAGAGATGGAGGATGAGACGTGTTTTAAAAGAACTCCTGCATGAAAGAGAAAATGCAACAAAATAGGAGCGAGAGGGAGAGAAAGAGGGGTCGGCATCATTGCAGCTCATTTTCTCCCACGAGCTCATCGCTGAGCCGCCCTCCCTCTCTCATTTTCTTTCTCTCTCTCCTCCTCCTTGTCTGCTCTCCAGTGGAGGGGAGGAGGGGGCAGTGCTCCTGCTGTGTCGATGGGTAGGCAGTTACAAACGTTACTATTTTGAGAGAGTCAGTCAGCGTACATGCTCCGTGCGAAGTGGCAAGGCGTCGAGGAGGCAAACAGAGGCAGAGAAAGGCTGAGCATTCCTGAGATGCTTTGGGAAAAGAGGGAGATGATGCACTGGAAGCCTCGGACCCGCAGCTGAACCACACGAGCATCCGACCAGAAGGTAGACTTCCGAGTCAGGAAGTCGCTCACCAAGGAACTCCACAGGGCTGAAGCCGCACTTTTCTACATTTATCCAGGGAAATCAGGTGAAAAGGAGCCTGAGAGGTGGAGGAAGAAAAAAGGAAAAATGGCAAGTTTTGGGAAACTCACCGACTACTTTAACCGCCGCAAGTCTCGAGAAGAGCTGCGGGTGGGCAGAAGCTCGCAGCGCAGTGGTAGTTACTGCTGCACCGTGGCAGAGGCCAGGTAACCTGCGTGTGTGTGTGTGTGCCTCTGTGCAAAGGCATGCCTGCCTGTGTGACACCCTATAGGAACCCGTCTCTTCTCCGTCATGTGTGTCTCTCTCTGCTGTGTCCATGCTTTGTCCTGTCAGATCCCTGCATTTAACACCAAAAGCAACTGACGTTTTGTGAAGGCGTGTAGTGATGGATCTGAACAGACACACCTGTCAGGCTCACAGGTGTTTGTGTAGTAGTGCGTCTGTGTTTGCGTGCATTGTGTTACATAAGTGTGGAGGTTGCAGTGGATGCATGCTGTCAGGCATGCTGGAACTCACTATAGATTCTTCCCACTGACTCAGTTTTAATATGGAGCATTTTTCTATAGATAGAAACAGGAAAGGATAAAGTCAACACGCTGCATATGTGGAAGCAGGGAACCATGGAGAAAAGGTGGAAGCAGCCAGCAGCTCGTCTTGGCTCACATCTGCTTCACACATTCACACTGTGAGCTTCCTACTAGCAATCAGAATGTGTTACTGTTTGTCATTCAGTGGCTGGAAGTGGATTCACAGTAAACCGACTGTAGAGGTTGAGATTAAAATTTGAAATACTCCTTCGTCTTTTAGACAAAAGTCCGAATTTAAGAATTAAATCCACTTTATTGAATTTATTTTACATTTAGGGTTTGGAGAGCAAACCTTCAGTCTTCAAATGTCATGAACCCATACTGCCTGATATCTCCTATAAACAGTAAACCTTGCAAACAGATTAGCAAGCTAAGATAAATAAATTCATTTCAGTTGCATGATCTGAAATTTGAGATCATACAGCACAGGTTTTCTATAGGATACTGGGTCCAGTCATATTTCTGGACCCAGTAACAACCCATTTTTCATATTCTTGCAGAGGTCACCAGATGTTGAATTAAGATCTTGTGATTTTTCAAAAAGTTTGTGATGCCATGAACTCCTGACAAGTTTCCAAGGGTTTTTGGAGGAGAAACAGACCCTCAGCATAACCCATCCTCTACTGTACCTTAACGTATGCTTGAGGTGCAGAGTTGCAGTTAAAGTCTCAGTAGGGTTATGGAACTCTCCACGTTTATGTTTATGAAACAACTAATTACCATGACGACCATTAAAGGCGACATAGTGAGCCCAAAGCGCCACTTTTTGCTGCATTACTTCAACCTCTCTTCCTGTTCTTCACATTGTAAATTTTGCTGAGATCAATTCAATTCAAAAATACTTTTTCTCCCGTAGGGGAATTAATTGTTGTCGTAACTCATATCATTCAAGTACCTTTTAAAGAGTCATTGTGGATGGCGATGCCGTTGGCAGGAAGGACCTCTGGCAGCAGTCAGTTTCACAACAAATCTGAAGAGGCCCCTGACTGAAGACTGCTGCTTTATGACAGTCTCATGACTGCCGTGACATGCTAACAGCTCCATTTCTGGGCAGCAGGGACGAT
This sequence comes from Anableps anableps, assembly GCA_014839685.1. Taxonomy (NCBI): domain Eukaryota; kingdom Metazoa; phylum Chordata; class Actinopteri; order Cyprinodontiformes; family Anablepidae; genus Anableps; species Anableps anableps. Next base: position 28,098,526 of record CM026084.1, read on the forward strand.
GTCCTAGATGACACCATCAGTTGTTGGCTAACCCTGCTAATCCACCTCATCTGCTTTTGCCACTCCTCCTTAAATCTCTGGTTGTATGGTTAGAAAGCAGGGCAGAGAGACGTTGGGGATATGATCCTAGCCAGTATGATCGATGGAAAATTTGGTTTGAACTTCCTCCTTCTCTCTCTGCTCTTTGGTCCTGCTGTCTCCATGAAGCCTCCTTTTAACTCCCCTGGGGTTTGGGCTCATGGGTCTTTTCCCAGCCTTTCCACCAGTGGCCAAATGAAACAGGCCTCCATCTCTGGAAGGAAGTTATGCATTAGTAATAAAACGTTTGAAGAGCCTCAGTTACATTTATTAAGGGGATTGTTAGGGATGCCAGTACTTGTGGCATAGGTTATCCTCTTAACATGTTGCTTTTTTTTTTTTATCAACTTCAAAAATGTACTCAAATGGAATATTGCATTTTGTCAGTGTGAAACTCACCTCCTGATAACAGCTGAATTGATTTGAATATTTTTTGCATATCATCACCAGGGGTGCCAATAAGTGTGGAGCTTGTAAGTATCACTTCTAAACAGTGAACCATCCTAGCAGACACAGTTGATTAAAAGTATTCCATTATTATATGCATCATCATATGCAGCATAAAATGATCTCATAATTCCAAATGCATATTTCCTCTTCATCACAGTTTCACCCAGTTTTCTGACACCTTTTTAGTTTTTCTATAACAGCTCTTAAATTAGCTCCATGAATTATTAAAGTGGGAAGTCTGGTGGTGCATATTTTACGTTCTCTGTCAATTCTTCTTGAACTTGCTGTATATTCGTATATTCATATGTAGAATTCAGTTGTTTTGAACTAAATAGATGTTTTATCACAGACCTGTGTGGATTCAAGGATTCTCTGAGACTGTTATATAATGCAACTAAGAGATAAAGTTACAAATTACTGAGCGAGTCAAAATCATTCTCCAGGAAAAGTCATGCAAAAGTGTGTTGTGTTTTCTAAATAATTTACTGTTGTGTAATAATTCTATGTAAAAACCCTCTTGTTTATGCTTGAAATTATGATGCAGAGAAGCTGTACAGTACAGTGGAAAAATATTTCCCCCCTTCTAGATTTTCTCTACGTTGTTTTTGCTGGATGAGTCGGTGTGCTCTTGAGTAATTTTGGGAGACTGGCCAATACTGGGAAGGTTGTCTTCTTCAATGGTTTCTCAGTTTGTGGTTCTCTTGAATCCCAAAGCTTCTGAAATGACTACTATAGATGTCAAACAGTTCTTGAATATATTCAGATCAGGGCACGATGTGTTGCTATTAGCCAGTGGTCGGCACACTTCCACTAATCCAGTAATGGTCTAATTGTGGAGCCAGTTTTTTGTTTTAGCACTTTAGCGGTTTTGTTAATATTAAAAACGCTTACCGCACTTAGCTTCCCCCAAAATTAATTTATCTGGATAAGTGCTAAGTCTTCTTGGGACATGTTGGGTGTCGACATGGTTAAATTTAGCTCTTTAGCACTAGCTTCCACTAAATACCATGTTGGTGTAGTGCTTTAGCATTAGTGGAACTAATGTGTATGATTAGTTCTTTAAGCTTAGCGCAGCTAACGTTTTAGTTAGCTGTGCCTGCCACTGCTTTTGGCCTACTTCGTCCTGTCAGACAGGTTATTTAAGTGATTACTTGATTTTTGACTGCAATCAGACCTGAGTGGGGTTATTGACACCCAACCAAAGGAATGTGGTGAGTTGACAAAGGTGGGGGTCATATTTTTACATTTGGCCAGGTTGATTTACGTTGGTGTTTTTACCTTAAAATAAATGGGGGGGAAAAAAATCATTTGAAATCTGTGTTATATTAATCTAGGCTATCTTTGTCTTTCTCATGGTAGCGTTTACTCTGACAGATTAGCAACATCAACATATTTCCAGATGTCGGTGGATCTTGTGGTTTCTAGTAACAGTCAGAGATTTCATTCTGTAAATATCAAAGCTTTAATATAAATGTCAATCGCTCGTCTTTATACTGTACTGGGGTCCAACTCAAAATGTTTTAGGGGAGAAAACTAATTCTGCTGCTTTAGATTTTTCAAACATAGTATTCTTTCCTTCCAGACGAAGTGTTAATGTGGGTGGAAAACAGCTCAAGATGTCCTGCCTTTACGAATCCAGCATCCCTCACATCCCCACAGTTTGTCTCTGTCTCCCACTCAGCATCTCTTTCTCTCAAGTCACCCCTTCCTACGCCTCTCCATCTTTTCATGTTCTGTCTCAGAAACTTTCTGTTGCTATTGAACAATCACTTTTATGATTTTCTTTCTTTGTCGCCCTTTCTTATGCCGGTTCCCTCAAAAGTCTGTTAAAGCGAGACTAACATATTAACACTCTACTTCTATTTTCTTTAGTGGGATAAAATGAGGTGAAAACATGCTGTTACCGGTCAGCAGGCCTCAATTATTCCAACAGTCCTTGATCATGGTTTGACATGGGTCGTTAGGAGATTTTCATGGTTTGATAACCTTGATTGAAAACAACACAGTTTCACAGGATTTAAACAAAAAAATTAAATACCTAACATATAAACATGATTTAATTACTTTATTTAAAAACAGATGGCTGTATACAAAGCATTTAAAATGGTGAGTACAATATTAAATGTTTGACATTTATTTGTTGTTTGGATATTTATATACAAACGTAAGCAAATATATCTGGAGAAAAGTCTGGTTGCGCTGGGACCTTCTCTGGCATCTTGTTTAAAGAGCCTTAAAGAAAACCATAGGAATGGTATGATTTCAATAAATCATAACTTTATAAAAACTGGGGATACCCCGATAACAGTAACTGCCACATTCCAATTCATAATGCATATATGTGAGAAGTATGATTGTATGATTATGCATCCAGTTCTGTATCACAAACATATTTGCTTCCCAAGAATGAGACTGGCTATGTTTTTTGCAAATGTAACACTTTGCTTTTTTTGTGCATCTAGATGCTGCGACATTTTTTTTTTTTTTTTTTTTGCATATGAGTCATTTTTTTCTTATTGAATCTCCGGTAAGTGAGTAAGCTTTATTTTTATTGAACCTTTCAGTATTCAGAAACTGATTAATCATAAAAACATGGATGAAACATAAAAGACAAGATAAACACCCTAAAAATAAGCAATCACTGTAAATAAAGCATGTCCCACTGATCTTCTTACACCACTGGATTCTCACATGAAAACAAACAATGGTTGTTTACTCTGCTGCCCTCCTTCCCCTTATGCTTGTTCTCCATCTCACTTGATATCGTAGCAAAGGAAGAGCTTGTAAGTGCATCTGTGTGAAGCATGAAACAATCTACTTGTTTTAGGTGCAATAAATCTGTGGTTTTTCCAAAAACTCAGCAAAAAAATAAATAATCATGACTTCAGTGCTAACCAAAATATTTGTGGTGGTTATTTATTTATTTATTTATTTATTTACATAATCAAGCCGCCCTATTTGTAACCGCCTACTAGAGTCTATTAGTGGTCTGTGGATGACTAACGTGCAGCCCAAATATTTGTATCACATGGACAGCGACAGGAATACTCCCAGTCAGAAGGTGGCGCCAAACACAGCAGATAGAAAAAAGAAGAAAGACAGTAATAATGTGTTTTGTTTTATTTTATTTTTTTTGTTATTTTGTTTTTTCTAAGAGCCCAGTGATGAGAGATATGGTGTTTTTGCAGTGTGAATAACAAATTTCTCAGGGACAAAAAGACACTAACTATTTTGATGTTTTGGCTAAAAAATATTTTATTTTTTCATTTTAAGTTCTTCTCTTCTTCTATTCTTCAAAGTAGACAGTGAGTACACCATCAGATTATCACCCCCTAACAGGCTGTAGTGAAACTGTACATCTCTGAGTGGAACATGGTTTGTCAGCTGTGCTAGAAATAGAATAGAATTAGAACAGACACAGCCTTTATTGTCCCACAGAGGGGAAATTCAGGCGTAACAGCAGCAACAGATATAAAGTTTAACACAAAAAGTTCTCAAGGTTCAAGTTCAGTTTTGTTTGTATAGCACATTTCAACAGCAAGGCAGTTCAAAGTGCTTCACATAATAAAAAATATAATTCAGGTATACAGCAAAATCATCAAGCAAATATGCATGAAAATCATCAAAATCATTGAGCAAATATCAATGCATCAAAATCATGAAAATATTGATCAATGTTCTACTTACTACTAATCAAAGGCAGCTCTAAACAGGTGGGTTTTTAGCTTTGATTTAAAGGAACTCAGTGTGTCGGCTGTTTTGCAGCTCTCTGGAAGTTTGTTCAAGATTAGAAAAGTATCAAAACTGAAAGCTGCTTCTCCATGTTTTGGTTCTGGGGATGCAGAGTAGACCAGAACCAGAAGACCTGAGCAGTCTGGAAGGTTGATACAATGGCACTATTTTGGTGCTAAGCCGTTAAGTGATTTATAAACTAACAGAAGTTTTTTAAAGTCTGTTCTCTGAGCTACATGGAGCCAGTGGAAGGACTTTAGAACTGGGATGATGTGCTCTATTTTCTGGTCTTGGTGAGAACAGCAGCAGCAGCATTCTGTATCAGCTGCAGCTGTTTGACTTTTTAGGCAGATCTGTGAAGACACTGTTGTAATACTCAGTGTGCCTAAAGATAAGCGCATGGATGAGTTTCTCTTGATCTTGTTGAGACATTAGTCCTTTAATCCTGGAGATGTTCTTCAGGTTATAGAAGGCTGACTTTGTCTTTATGTGTCTCTGAAGGTTCAGGTCTGAGTCCATCTACACCCAGATTTCGGGCCTGATCACTACTTTCTAGTTGTAATAATTGAAGCTTTGTGCTGACTCTGGATCGCTCCTCTTTAGGTCCAAAGATAATAACTTCAGTTCTGTTTCTGTTCAGCTGGAGAAAGTTTTGGTACATCCAGGCATTGATTTGCTCTAAGCGTCTGTTCAGTGCTTGAATGGGTTCAAAGTCACCTGGTGAAATCATATTGTAGAGCTGTGCATCATCTGCGTAGTTATGGTAGCTAATCTTATTACTTGTTATAATATGAGCTAGTGGAAGCATGTAGACATTAAATAGGAGGGGTCCCAGGATCGAACTTTGGGGTACTCCACATGTGACTTTTGTACAATACTGTAGCAGATGGTATGAATAATAACTGTGAGGTCCTAGCAGCTCATGGACACAAGCTTGTTTAGATCTTGCTTGCCAGCTATAACCAAAATGTTGAAAAAAATGTGGCCAAGTCATTCCTCAGTGCTAAGTTAACCGTAGGTTGTTGACAAGCATTTTATGAACACATTGTCTACAAAACAGGTGAAAATCAAGAACTACTTCCTTTCTTTCTTCAAAATAAGTGTCATGAACAAAGATGCACTCTTCTTCATATCTGTGGCTCTTAATAACACCTTACATTTACCTCAGCAGCCAGAGTTGCATGCTGACAGATTTGTGACAGATTGTACTGAAAAAAAAAAAAATGTTGGGCAGTTTTAATATTGAGAGATGTCGTGTCACAAGATCTCATTACACCTCGAATACACACATGTATGTATCAGGAAAGAATATCAGCTGTAGCAGGGAGGGTTGCCTCTGAGTCTCAGTGAACAAAAAGAAATTGGGCTCATGGCCTCATTAATCACCTGTTTTCAACATTTTGTCATTGCTGAGCACACTATGCCCTATTGGCCTGTGCAAAAAACAATTTTCTTTTTCTAATCTCAAATATATCCCTGTAACCATCTTATTTAAACACTAGATTTGTAAGTTTGAGGTCTAAACTGTCTTTAGGAAGAAAACAATTAAAATAAGTTTTAAAATACTCTTAAAACAATGAGTTCTCGTTGTTTTGTTTTTGACTTATTGTCTTAAAGAATACAATAAGTTCCACTCCCATGTGAAATACAAACTGTGGAGCTTTAAAGTGATTTTTTTTTTTTTTTTTTTTTTTTTTTTTTTGTTTCTAATGATGTTTTATGCATTTTGTTTAATGCCTTATATCCATGGATGTCAGTTTCCTACCTATAAAAGAGACATCACACATTTCGCTGTCTGCTGTCTTCTGCAGACTGAGCTTAAATCTTTGCTGTTTTTCATATGCAGCTGTGATGAATGACAAGATGAACAGCGTTTGGTAAAGCTGAGTGATTGAGAATGTCTCTGTGATGAACCAGTAAATGTTTAACCTGAAAGACGGAGAGAGTCCACACACTTCAGCTTGTCATTAAAGTGGATCAATGCAGCTTCTCTCACTTTATTTGGTTTATTGACCCTGGTGCCTGCTGAATGACTGATAAAGATTAAATGGGCTCTTAACGTATTGCTCCCAGATTTTCTCTGGCATCCAGGTACGCAAGTGCTGCTATCGTAAATCTGTTTTGTAGATTACATTTATCTTCCCTTAAATTTTGTTGGGCACAAACCTGATGACTTGAAGTGGTAGAACAGTGGAAAGATGGAAGGTAAAATAACTGGACAGGCGATACAAGAAATATTCAAACACAAAAAAATTGAATAAACTGTAATGCCAAACAAAAAATGGTTTGGTTTAGAAATGAGCTGTTTAACTATGAGCTCGACTGTAGTCTGCTTCAATCTGTGTTTAATCACTACAGTCCAGTTTTTTCCTTGTTACACAGCACCTTTCACAACTATCAGCACTCCTGGGAGGGTATGTATGCACCAATCAGAGTTTTAGTGGCTGGTTTTTCAGTTTTGTAAAGTTTAAACTGCCCATTTTGATCTTTCTTTATGAATTATAAATGACAAAAAAAAAAAAAAAAAAAAAAAAAATATATATATATATATATATATATATATATATATATATATATATATATATATATATATATATGTGTGTATATATGTATATGTGTATATGTATATATGTGTATATGTATATATATGTATATGTGTATATGTATGTATATGTATATGTATATATATATATATATATATGTATGTATATGTATATATATATATATATATATATATATATATATATATATATATATATATATATATATATATATATATATATATATATATGTGTATATATATATATATATATATATATATATATGTATATATATGTATATATATGTATATGTATATATATATATATATGTATATGTATATGTGTGTATATGTATGTATATATACTTTTTGCAGCTTCTGAATATTTTTAACCTAACAGTAAAATATTTCTAATATAATAAATAAATCAAAAACAGCTTCACAAAAAAATCTGCATATGCTGTAGCAAAATCCCACATATGTACAAGAAAAAACATGGACATTCTCTGATGTCAGAAAGTTGTTTGCAAGAAAAAACAATAAGGATTTTCTATGATTAAAGGCATAAATTTATGAAATTAAGATATTCTCTAACAGTGTAAAGTCAGAAAAACTCTTTTCCTCTTTCAGAACGACATTTCCTGGGTGCAGACTCACCATGAACGCCTTAAACGGAGTTCTTAATACACACCTGAGAGATTTTATGTCAAATGTCTGCCCTCAGAATCTCAGGAAATGTTGATTTGTTACAGGCTAATTTCTGCTAATTTCTGAATTTACAATGTCAGAAAATATCTTTTTCATAAAAAAACCCAATCCTGAAACAAATTACAGATTATTTCCTTACATCTTTTTCAGACACATTAAAGACCTATTATTGTTTTTTTTCTTTTCTACAACTGAAATTGTAATGTCCACTGTATCCCTTGATATGTTTTTTCCCACAATATTATTTCAAAATGAAAAATGGTGGAGTTCAATTTAATATTTGAGAGGGGAAAAAAACTTTTTATGTTAAGTTTTAAATTAATACATCTTTTATTCATTTTGCTCCTTTTCTTAATAGAGATTTTCATAAGACCTCAAACATTTCCCAATCTATCAAGTCCCATGATGTATAATTTAAAGGAATAAAACTGAGCACCTGTTCAGCTTTTTCTTATTTGCTAAATTTCTCTTTTTAAAAGCAGCATTTTCCTTTTTACACTTTTTGTGCTTCATGTTAAGCACCTCACTGGCGCTGAAAATAGCCGACCGAGTCTCGTTCATTCAGTAGCAGCTTTGAAACCCATGAGTGGTGCTGTCAGTGTGACCTGCTTGCACTGCTTTTAGTGTTTGAAAAAGACCCGATTTTCAGTTTCCAACCAGCCGATCGCTGATCGGAGCCGATCAAGCATAAAGTCATCCGATTCTAGTCACTAGCTGATTTAAAATAAATAAATAAATAAATAAATAAATAAATAAATCATTGATACAATAAATTCATCTTTTATTGCAGCAGCATGATCTAAAACGGAAAATATTATTTGCATACACCTAATTACTGTGGAAAATCTCCAGAAATAAAATTATTAGCACCATAAAAAATTCTTGAAATTCTTTCCTTCTTTAAGCTTTAATATCTATTTTTCAAAGATTGCAAAGAAGCTTGTAAATGGTAATCCCTTACATCCTCTAAAGCCTGACGTTATAGAAAGGCCTATTTGTCTTCAAAATGGGAAAGAAAAGAAAACATGCCGTTCAAGTACAGCAGGTGATTTTTGACAGTCAGAAAACTGCTCACCAGGACAGACGATCCCCTCTGTTTCACTCATTTTGGACTAAAAATTAATTTTAGGATTTGTACACATCTTTACCAGGGCACCGGAGATGGAGGTTCTATTTACAAACTGCCAAAATGGTTCAGCACCATATGTAGCTTCCATTTACAGCCATTCTGCATTCAAGCACATTTCTGTCCAGCTCTGAGTTACGGTCCGTTTTTTTGTTTTTTACTCTCAAAGGTTTCAAAGTGTCAGGGTTGATGAATGGTGGACTCCTGCACACTGAAGCCAGAGGGGTTGCATGTGCTACTTTTAGCTTCAAAATGGGTCACTAATACAAACTGCTGTGCTTGTCTGGATCTACAATGTGGGCTTGTGGATGTGTGAGAATGGCACATTTCCCCCGAGGGGGCGACGGCGAGACGGAGAACAGAAGCTTTTTTAGAGTTTTCTTCTACACCAGTGAAGCAGCGATAAAACTGCCCCAGAGACCGACTGAGGAGCTCTTAAAAGCACACGAAGACGGGGATTTTTATGACGTGTGGGCCATCGGATTAAACTTTCTTTTTTAAAAATTACCTGGGTTTTTTTTTGTTTTTGTTTTTTGTTTTGTTTTGTTTTTTACACATTATTATGATTCATTTTGCTCCTGACAACCCTTCTGTCATTCATAACGAATCTCGTTTATTCTCTGCATATTTTCAGTTTATGTGACACATAAACAAGAGCTGTGGCTTTTTTCCAGAAGAGCATCACATCTATGATCATAAAACAGTTGATTCCTCCAACTCCGAGCGAGGCTCTGATGGTGTCGATTGCTGCTGGGAGGCAAAGGAAAACAAGGCTCTCCACTCCTCATCTCTGCTCTCTCCTCTCGTCGTTTCTTCTTCTTTTCACCCCCTTTTTGTAGTCAGTGTCGCTTAGCAACAGGTTGGTTGGATGAGTGAAACCCAAATTGTCAGAGTGGCCTGGGCCGACTGTTCAACCCTGTGTGTGTGTGTGTGTGTGTGTTATCATCATGATGTGCCGGTGGGAGGCCGACAACTGTGTTTGTGCAAATGAAGAGAGTGCAGCTGTCTGTAAGTGTTTACCAGTGGACTCTTGGTTGCTTCACCTCCAGGCAGCTTCAAGGGGTGTGTGTGTGTGTGTATGTGTGTGCTTCAGGCAAATACTTCTTCTTTTTTTTTCACACAAGTCAGTATGGATCGCCGAGGAGTGAGAAACTTGTCGGCTTCTGCTGTTATCAAAGCGGTTCCTGCCTACATGTGTATAGAAGGCTTAAAAGCAGAATTCACCTGCGGTGGGTCGTCTTTTGGCTTTGAATCTGATCCAGTGATGCTTAAACGCCAAGTCAAATATTCCCAACCTCTGAACACCTCCATTTTCCACCAGGTTGTAGTTTAATCGCTGACGGTGGGCTGATGTCAGTGCATTGCTTCTGAGAGCTGTGGATGTGCTGATCTAGGACCTGCTCTTGGTGTATCTAATTGATCCCTAGCGTTAGAAAAGCCTAAGCCTGCAATATAAACTGCAGCACATGGAGAGGAGTAAAAAGAATTACTCCTTCAAAAAAAAGAGACGCCAATGAAAACATATCATTTTATAAAAATGCAATAATTTGAAAAAACAATTTCTTTAATTAAAAACGGTTATTAAAAGCTGGTATGGTTAACTAGGGCTGCAACTAACGAATATTTTAGTTAGTGATTGTTCTATCGATCATTCTGACAATTAATCAGATCAAAAACTTGGCACATTCTGGAGATTTTTCATTCAGGCCTTTTTTTTTTAAATATACAATATTAAAAATAAACTAAAAGATGCAAATAAACAAAAAGTTCAATTCCTTTTTTGAATATGAAAATAAATATTTTATTGTCTAAAAAGCTGAGCCAAAAGGTGAAGCTCTCAATTTATCAGTCGATCTACGTTCCTGCCCTCATCTTTGGTCACAAACTGTAGGGAGTGACTGAAAGATGAAGATCACGGATACAAGCCGCCGGACTTTCCTCCGCAGGCTCTCTGGGCTCTCCTTTAGAGATGGAGTGAGAAGCTCGGTCGTCTAGGAGGGGCTCAGAGTCGAGCTCCTTTCTTTGTTTTGCCTGGGAGCAGGTTTTTTTGGTCTGAATTCTTTTTGAAATATTTTAACACTAATCCAACTGGCAGAGGAGCTCCTCATAGATAAATGCACCAGCTCTCGGCTCCTCTCACGCTCCGATGGAACCCTACAGGCTTACCTTGAATGACTCTGATTGGTTGTCCCCACATTGGCTGGATCTGCTTCCACATTGGTGTTCATTACACAATGTGCATTTTGACTATTGGAGATATATTTGTAGAGTCGGTGCAGTCTGTTAAGGCTAGAATTCACGATTCAGCAGTAAGAAAGACACCAGACCTCCGTGGGAGAGTCCCAAACCGAAAACCACTGCTGACCAAAAAGGACACACAAGCCCATCCCACATTTCCCAAAAATCATCTTGATCATTCCCAAAACTTTGGGGAAAATGATCTGAGGAATGACGAGAGAAAAGTTGAACTGTTTGGAATCTTTCCTGTTGGATTCTGGTGTAAAACTATCACAGCATTTCAGAGAAAATCATCATGCTGACAGTCAAACATGGTAGTGGCAGTGTGATGGTCTGGGGCTGCTGTAAAGAATGAAACCATGAACCATGATTTTTTTTTTTTTTTTTTTTTTTTTTTTTTTTTCCCTTTGGCCAGATTTTCTTCCGCAGGAAGAAGTTTTGCAAGTTTGTGGCCTTAATCTAAAGCGTGTCTGGGTTACGTAGTAGGTATTGTTCCAATTTCAAGTGGCCTAGTCAAAGCATGGACTTAAATCTGATTGAGATTCTGTGGTGTGAACCTACATGGGCCTTGATGTTTAAAATTCTCCAGTGTGGCTGAAATAAAACTATTCTGCAAAGAATAGTTTGCCTAACTTCCTCCACAGCGACGTAAAATACAGACTGCAGTTATCAGAAATGCTTGACGGCACGAGCAGGTATTAGGTTCAGGGGGCGTTTTCTTTTTTCACATGGCTCCAGGTTAGTCCTGGTTCTGATCGCCAGCCTATCTTTAGTACACCTCTTGAGCTCCTGGTGGTTTCCGTTTTTAAAATCACAGTGAAACCAACTGGTTTCCCAGAGCTCCCTTCGATCTGTCAGCATGTCTCAGCTGAAAGTCCCCTGAGCCAGTTTCCTGAAATAAATCCCAGCTTCGGGCCAAGGCGAAGAGATACTCAGGACCTATCAGAACTCCTCAGCTTGTGTTTCTTGAACTGGTTTTCTTCTGGGGATGTTCTGCTGAGACCACTGAGTTGTCTGTCAGACATCAGGTCAGATGTTTCCTCTAACTTCTGGGACTGGTGTCTTCAAGCTACCGCTCTCTGTTTCAAGCCGGGTTGTTCAGAGCCGACGATAAGGAGGTTGATGTCACAACAAATATATTCGGGGTCTTATCTTTCCTCTAACATAGATTCATTTCTAAAAGCTCGTGTATGAATATTTATCACCAGGGTTCCTACACAGTGTGGAATTTGATTTTTCCATGTAATTTGTTTTAATATATTTTCCTTATACAACCATTGTTCTCCTGCTTAAAGTTTTTAGTTGGGGTGAAGGAAAGAAATGAAAACCTGTACATTTGTGTGGATAAGCAATAAATGAATGAATTATGTGTTTTATTGTTACGCTTTGTTAAGCTGTGCGGTTGATTGTTGCTATTGATTTCTGATGGAGAGTGTGTGCTGTCGGCTGCTCTGATCAATCGATGCTTTTAGTCATCTGGAAGAACCTCGGTCTGATTAAGCTGAGGTGGAAGCAGTTTTTCCCATTGATCCCTACAGATGCTCTTCTTTGTCATTAACAGCAGGCTGCATGCGTGTACTTGCACATGCATGGCTGCGTGTGTGTGTTTCAGATGGGATCATGTTGTTCAGTTTTAGTTTGCAGCTCTCTCACAGTTGTTTCAATAAAATAAAAAAATACATTTCAATAAACTAAACCATCTGCCTTATGCTTCATGTCTTGTTTATGAAGGTCCCTGGAAAGGAAGCTGCAGAGACCCCTACTGGCGAAGTCTCGTACCCTCCCCAGCATCCCTCAGTCTCCAACGGTCTCCAGGGTCCACCACTCTGACTTGATTGGTGGGAGTCCTCCCCGCAGGAAAAACCCCCCATCTGCCACCAGCCAATCCAAGGCCTGCACTCTGCCTCCTGCAGGTAAACAGCAACAGCATGCGGCTACAGCATGACAGCGCCAACATTTCATTTTTGCTTTTTAGAGGTTGGGGGGAAAGCACCTGTCAGCTTCTTTTGTTGTGCTTTTTCCTCCATCTAATTGTGAGGAATTGCGTTCACACTTTTAGAGCTTTATTTGTTTCTCAAATGGGATGGTGTCTTTAGCACTGGTTATTTGTTTGTCTGATGCTTGGAATTTGCAAAAACTACCTCAAAACATGTGAATAAAACATGGTGGTGCAATGATGCATGACTAAAAGGTGAATTAGTGAAATATTGGAGCAGATCTGGACCCAGAAAAGTGAGATTGCTTCCTTTCCAGAGAGACCTGTTGAGCTATGTATTGGAAAATGTCATACAGGGTGTATATTAGTTCAAAATATTGCCTTTAGCACAGAACAGTATGACTTTTAAAAAACCTTTAATGTGCTGGCTTTTAAGTGCTAGTGTTATATGTAACATAAGCCGATCACAAAGCCTCTTATGGGAGTTTTAAACTGTTACTTTTTATTCAGGCTTCCTGTAGCAGCTCTGAGCTGCAGTTCTAATGCGAGTTCATACATTGTTTTTAGCTCTTATTTTCCCTTCTGTCCTAAACTGAGATGCTAACATTATTGAGAATGCAACGTTGCTGCAGTTGAATATGTGACGTTAAAAGCACTGTGGACCCCGGCGTTCAAGGGTTTAGTGACCACAGCTGCTTGCAAATAGTGAACTTGAGAACCCCTCTAAAAGGGCTTTTTAACTGTCTGTTTTAATGGTTCTGCCACCAGATACACCCTAATTAATCAACACTGATTGCAATAATACGCACAGTGGAAACTGTCTGAGCACTACCGCAGAAGCAGACCTCCACGGTTTTCTTTTGTTTCCGCTCTTGGGGGCATAGCCAGTCAGCAGCGGGGAAAACAAAGGGCGCTCCTGGATTGGCTGCTTTGCAAATGCCAGTCAGTGGCGTGTCAAGTAGCACTGCACCAAAGTAATTCAGCTTCACAGGCTGCAGTTTCTTTCAAGTACTCTAGAAATTCACCACGAAAAAATCTGTGAATCGGTGAATTTTCTTCGGATAGTTTTGAGTCGCGTTCTACACAAAACAATCAGGAAATCAGTGAATCTGAGAATACTGAATGGTGAATAGGTGGGGGTCCACTGTAATAATAGTCCCATAAATAGGATTATTGTGTGTATATATCACAGTGAGTTTGCAGGAAATGAAGAAATGCTGGAAGCTAACGGCTAGTCAGACGAACACCTGGCTTACCCTGATTTTTGCTCAGTGGGATTTGTGATGTCGAAACTAAAACAAGCCACCAGGAGGACGATTCCTAGCGGACTTTACGTGTGGATTTTTATCCGTCTGATGCAGCAGTAATGTGGTGTAAAACATACAGAACTTTGTGCTGTGAAATGATTAAAGCTTGAGTTTTCATTGTTATTGTTGGTGTGATCCTGATCAGTGAGCAGCAGGCTGATGCTTGCATACTCCAGGTAATACACTGACCCCCGAGTGTTGCACATAACACACGACTTATGAAGCAATAGCATCTGGAACCTAAGGTTCCATGTTGGTGTGCTTCTCTTTAGCTGCTGGAACAAAACTGTAAAGCGCATAAAAGCCCAAACTAAAGTCTTCTCCGATATGTCAAACATGACCCATTTCTTTCACCTTGTTCCCGTCTCCTGCTCTGATTCTCTCATGTTTGCTTCACCTGACGGAGCGCAGAGAGCATCCAGTTGCCTCAGAGGTAGCAGATGTGGTATACCCTCTTCCTCCATCTCTCTGTTCTCTCGTCTCTCTCTCCTTCTCGTTGTAAATCAAACAGTGTTTCCTTACCTGAGAGGATGCCATGGAGAATCTTGAAGCTGAAGTCTCCTGACAGAGAGTGCTTTCATTTGAAAAGAAAAATCCATCCTTGTTAAGAGAAGACTTACAGGTAATGTGAAAGGATGGCAAACAGTGGGGGGTTATAAATAAAACAGATTATTTGAGAGTAAAATAGTTTTTCCCTTTGTCATTGCTCAAGAAGACACATTCCTAAACCAAGAGGTCTTGAAAACTGCGTAAAGAGTCGCTGTTCTGTTTCGACATTGACCTACACGTGGTGGGTTATAATGCATTAGCACAGGGGTCTGCAACTCTAGTGCTTGAGTGCCACTGCCCTACTCCAACACACCTGAATTAAATTAATGGTTTATGGCCAGGCCTTTGCAAAACGTCAGCCTTTTGATTCAGGTGTTGGAGCAGGGATGCATCCAAAGGCTGCAGGACAGTAAAACTGGAGGACTGAAGTTAGAGACCGCTGTGTTGGTAAATTCTCAGTGGATCCACATCCTGCTGCAATAAAATGCTTTAAAATGTTCTGAGGAGTCATTTTATAACATCTCTCCACCAATCTGAGCAATCCCATCAGCGCTCCCAGCTATGCAGCGGACTCCCGCCTATTCACCCATTTTTCTGTGGAACATAACTCCAAATTATTTGTGGAAAATTTGCATATTTGCAGCTCAGGAAGATGAAATACCTAGCAACAATGCCACTTAACATTGTATAAAAGCCCTCTGCTGTTCTGAAGTGAAGCTCTGACCTCTGTGCATAGCCTCAGAGAGAAAAGACGTAAGGCGGGGAAGCATCGGTGGTGGAGACCTTAACAACACAAGGAAAAGCTTTCATTTTGAAGTAAACTGAGTCCCAGTGGATTGACTGAAAGATACATAAAGTATTAACTTTAAAATGAACTCAAAGAGCTTTTCAAACGACACATGCTTCACATTTAAGGACGTAATTTCTTCCTTGTTTGGTTCAGCTGCCCAGCCATTTACTGCGCTTCAACTTTGCAGATTAAATATTAGGGCTGTAACAATACAGCGCCTTGCAAAACGATTAATACAACTTGAGCATTTTCAGATGTTGTCATGTAACGTTGAACAAATTTTATGCTTTTACTGCTTTTTTTTGAGAAGGAAAAGCAGCAAAGAGTCCCACGGTAACTCTGGAGGATCTGCAGGGAGCCACAGCTCAGCTGGGAGAATCTGCTGACAGGACCAGGGGAGGACGGCATGGACTTAAAATGTTATTCCAATGCTGTGTGATTACGACAAAAGGTTGCAGAACAAGCCCACATGATCACACTTCCACTACCGTGTTTAACAGTCAGCGTGATACTGTCTTGCTACAGTATTCTCTTTGGACAGAAGCTTTTTTCTGGCCAACCAAGCCCACATCACCATTCCTTCACTACCATGCCTGACAGTCAGCATGATGTGTTTAGTTTTTTCTCAGACATGGTTCAGTCACAGTCAGAGCCTCACAAACACAAATACCACTTTTTAAACCAGTTACATTAAATAATATTCATTTTTATAGTTTGCAATCATTTATTCAAACATATCAAAATCACCATTTTTATATTTTCCCCGATAACAGTAATCAGCAGGATAATTGGGATCTCTAGTCAAGGTATCTGGTGTTTTTATGGAAGAGTGGCGAGACGTCCTGCCTACGGTTTGCTCCCCGCCATGCAGGGAAGACAGCAAATATGTGAAAGACGGTGCTCTATTAAGTTACTGTGAAAAACGGGGTGGTGGAATCAGGCTGCGGGGAGTCTTTACCACCCAAAAAGACTTGCAACTGTAATCGAGGATGAAGTCAAGGACGGAGATGGGGTTACATGCAGCATGAAGACAAGGAATGTTTAACTTCTCATTTTCTTTGTCTGCATTTTAATCAGAGTTGACTGGACCTTGTTTAGGGAGTCATTTCATTCCAGACAGGTTTCGTTCTGACACATCAAGGACAAGCAGGACTCAATTAACCCTCCAGAGCTTTGCTGATGGCTTTCCCCCCCTCTAGGTTCTAAAAATATCACAGCCAATATTCCATCCATTCCACATCATTCCATTAATTTTAGTGCTTAATACTTGGTAAGAACTTGTAAGGAGAAATGATCTCTCCGCCTGTCTCTGTCTGGACCATCTTGGCCTTCTGTTGGAACAATGGCTTGATTATTTTATCAATAAACCCACTTTATTAGAGGAGCCTGCGCTTCATCCATCAATGCCCTAATCCAATAAATCCTTCCTGTCGCTGCGTCTAACGATCCCAGACTGAACAGTTGGTTGATTTAGACAGAGGTCCTGCCATTTTCCCGACATCCTAACCTCCTATGTCTCTCTGCTGTTTCCTCTTGTTCAGCTGTTGCTCCGATGCAAATATCAAATTAAAGAACTCGCTCTCACGTGGCTCCTTGTTGCCTAGCAACTACTGTCATCGACCATGATGCGACCTCGCTCTTTCCACCACTCTTTATCCCTGCAGGAGCGAGAAGACAACTTTTTTTTTTTTTTTTTTTTTTTTTTCCTCCCTCGCTGCTCCTCGGTTTAATAACCGAGCCACACTTCATTCAGAGATTTAAGCCACGGCTGATATTAGTGAGGACGGCTCGGTGGGAGTAACTCACCGTCTCTGTCGCTGTGTAATTCAGCTGTGGGAGCCAGGTGTGTTCTGCCAGCTACTCAATGGAAATGACACCAATCTATTATCCACTCTGAAGAGGTTTTACATTTGAATTAACTGAAAAAAATCAAACAAGATATCAGTTTTTCTTTTGTTGTTTTTTTTTACCTGTGTTTCCTATTTCTCACACTAAGAAGATATGATCAGTTTGGTGGGGGGGGGGTTCACCCATATGAGTCTTTTCCTCCTTGGCATCCTCCGTATTTCAAGAAGTCCATCCCTGGACTGATTTGACAAGATCAACCGCCTTGCAATATATTCTTATTTCCTTCTTAACTCTAAAAAGCAACAAACAACGCGAGCCGGCTGTTCTGCAGTTGGGTTCAAAGGTGACCACCAGTTTATATGGCGTTCCTAGCATCTGCTCATTACTGCTGTTTTCTGTGGTAGTGGTGTTGCAGCAACAGAACTTCTGGATGTAGTATTTATTCAGCTGTGGCTAATGTGGAAGAAACGGCTCTGTCTGGTTCTGTCTCTGCTTCCGTTTATGTTCATTCTTTTGGACTTTTTCATATTTTGTCACCTTTAAAGCTCAAACTTTGCTGTGTTTTAGTCGACCATAATTGTGAAGCTGAACATGTGAAGTGCATTCGTACTGGATCCAGTGCAAACAGCCCGCAGAAGTCAGTTGATGCCTGGATAAGGTATGCAAATGGAGGGGTTTAGATCAAAGTATTCATGTGTTGGAATGACCTAGTCAAAGTCCAGACCTAAATTCAACTGAGAATCAGTAGGAATAATTGAATATTGCTTTTTATCGGTGCTTTTTTATCCAATCTGTCTGAGCTTGAACTATTTTGCCTTGAAGAATGGGCGACGATTTTAATGTGAAATACTTTAGCGAGGCACTATTTAGTATATTTTAACCATAGACTGTTTACGAAAAGGCTTAAAAATCAATCCCAAAAAGACAAGCATCTAATCTGTAATATTAACCACCGTTCTCTTCTAAAGTTTAGATTTTATATCTTAATTTGATCTGGATTTACAGGAAGCATCGTCTCTCAGAGGAACTCACAACGCACACGTTGTCTGTTTTCTCCTCCACACCCATTTCCATGTAGCTGCTGCTCAGCCTGCTTTCAGCAGCGCTCTGAGGAGGGGCCACGCTGACAGCAGAGCAGGCAGCGGCCGCAGCAGCTCGCCTGGATTTATGTCCACAGTCAGAAGCTCTGCTGGCATCGAGATGTCGAGACAGTTTCAGGAAAAACATCTAAAATGTGCTGATAAGCGTCACTTAGGTGTGCTAGAGAAAAATATGCCTTAGTGCATGTCGTTGAAGACTTTCTGAAGTATGCTTGTAATAAACAGATGAGACGAGCGTTTGTCACGAATTAGAACAATACTCAGACACACACACACACACACACACACACACACACACACACACACACACACACACACACACACACACACACAGGTTGGGTCGGTCATAGATTGAAAAACATAAGGGCCCATTGTTCTGTTTGGGTTCTCTCCAGGTACCCCAGTTCCTTGTACGGTCCAAGATTCTAAATTCACTATTGTTATGGTCCATAAATTGTCCCCATACTGTGTCTCATGGAACACATAACACTTGAAGTCCAGAGCACCGGCTTTGGTTGGGCTGAGTAAACAAAAACATGAAGAAGCCTTGGGCTATAAGTTTGTGATATTTAAATGTAATTTGTAAAATGTATGGACAATTTAAAATGTAATGACATTTAATGTGAAAGTCTGCCCTGCTGTTGCTTCGGTATTCATACTGTGTGTACCGTGGTAGAACAGTTTGCAGAAATTTGCATCGATCATGTGTTTGGAAAATGAAACAGAAAATATAACTTTATGTGGCTGAAAACCAAGACTTCTCATCACCTTCAGGAGACCATCTGAATGTTGAAGCGTAGTGGTGGCAGGATCATGCTGTGGGGATGTTTATCTTCAGCAGGGACAGAGAAGCAGGTCAGAGTTGCCGAGAAGATGGCTGGCTGGAGCTAAATCCAGGAAAACCTGGAAGAAAAGCTGTTTGACGACCAGCCTGAACACACATCTTCAGAGTCTCTCCATTCAGTCTGACTGAACAGTAGAATGAGCATAAATGTCAGTCTCCAGATGTGCAGAGCTGGTCGACTACACACCTCGCAGCTGTAACTGCAGAGGATGGTGGAGTAACCGCCTCAGTTGTGCTCCCTTCCAGGGCATTCTGCATTTTTATGAAGAAAACTTTAAAACCCAGTGAAGCTTTTTCTTCTGTCGTGCACTACCTTGTGCTAGTCTATCACCTGAAATCCCAAAAATCACACTGAAATTTTTGGTTTTAAGGCAGATAAACGTGAGAAACTTGGGACACTTTTGCGAGGCATTGTATGTCCTCATAGTGAACAGATTTCTCTGTTTGTTGTTGCAAATGTTGATTTAGGCAGTTTATGCTGCTTGTGTCAACTGAAGAGGCTTCATTAACATCTTAATGAGGGTCGCTGGACTCTGACAAGACGTTGGACAAACGTCAGATGCAGAGCGATGAGTCGGACGTGACTGGTGCTGCCGAGCTGGGTTCTGACAGCGCACATCCGTCTCTCGTGTGGCACTGGAGGAAAAATGCGACTGTTGCTGCAGAACTCTTCCTTTGTTGTAAATGAGCCATCATTTCTGTCCAGCAGCCGGAATCATAATCAAGTTGTTCAGGAGTCAGCCAAAGAATAATATGGTTATAAAGTAGCTGAGCTTTAAGGGAAGCTAAATTACATTCCAGGCATATTTTATGGCGGCACTCATCGGATGACGGCTTCCGATAATTGTGTCGTCCAATTCGTCTCGCTCTCATTTATCTCCCTGTCTCTCTGTTTTCCTCTCTCCTTCTAGGGGAGCTGTGGCGTTTGGAGGACGACATGGAGGGAGACGACGAGACCGACCAGAGCGGCGGCACGGAGGCCCGTCCCCGCTCCCAGTCGCCCTTCTCCCACTTCAGGGCGAGAGCCGCCTACCTCCGCAAGAGCATGTCGGCTGATGACCACCTGGACATGGGTCTGGACTACAGCTCAAGGAGAACCGCCGAGGGCAAGTCGACTCGCAGCAATAAAGGGAAGCTGAAGAGGAAATTTGTAAGTGTGAACTCTCACCTGTTAAGTTTTGTGGCGTATTACATCGTGTTCAGCAGCCGTTTCGCTATCGCTAGCCGTGAACCTCCATGTGCTCCACCTGCATGACTAGGTGAGATGAAGAGCATAAAGTAAAATCACTAATATGAGAGTTTAAATGTGGCATGCAAAGAGCAATCAAAGAGCTAAATCATTGTTGTATTAAAAACAAAGCATAATTTAGAGATGCACCCTTTAGTGCGGATGTTGTTGCTAAGTGTCCAAGACTCAAAGGTCTAAAAGTGCAGTCACCTTCTGCAGGTCAAGGCTTTATTAATCCCATAGTATAATCAGCTACATAATTCTAATCAGTTCATCTCTATTTTTGCAAAGTTTTTATTTTTATGTACCAGAAAAGATGCTTAAAATAAAACTGAACCATCAACCAAAGATGGAACACCAGTAAAAGTCATGAATTCAAAGAATATTAAAATAGCAGCAGGAAAAACCTCAAGGTTTCATCTTGACAAACGTGTAACTGATGAATGTTACCTTTTTATTTTACAGATAAATCAGTGGTGTGGCCTATGATTTTTAGCATGTTATTTTTAAAAAGTGAATATTCAAAAGGCAGCTCAAGGAAGCTGTGGCTGCCTGAGGACTTTTAAAAGCCTTCCTCAGGAGATTGCTGCAAGGCAGAGCAGCAAAAAGCAATTACCTGCAGAAAGCTGCTGGTTTGCTCATCAACCTCCTCTCTTTATATTAATAAAAACTGAACCACAATATTTTCTTGCTTTTCATAAACAGTCTCCCTAAATAAATGTGGTATTCAGAGAGATGAACTGTGAAACCTTTGGCGTGGATGGATTGCTGTTGCTGCGATCTTGCAAGCAGCAGGGTCCAGAAGATTTTCTGGTTTGGGTTCGGATCAAGAATAAGATGGTTGAACTGTTTCAGATATAACAAGGGGGAAACTTTGTGTTTGCTGCTGAAACAGCTTTGTGTGTGTTCTGTTTTTCAATTTGCATAAAGGAAACAAAATGCTAAATCCTATAAACAGATTTGTAGGCAGGAGATAAAGTCCTATGGCGTGTTTTTCTGCGTCAGGAAATTCAGCCAAACTGAACCTGTTTGCTTGCTATCAGTAATTTCATGAGGTTTTGACTCGGTTCCGACATATCGTTCCCTCTCTACCTGCTGAACTTGATCAACTCCTCAGTGTTTCTAAATCCCCTATAAGCATTTATGCATAACTTCATGTGAAAATATTATACATGGTCAATGCTCTGACTGATCATGAACAGTTTAAATCGATTATTGGTGTTTTCAAGGGTGGTTGCTGCTTGTTACTGTCATAATTAGACTCCTGGCATCAACTCTTGCCAGGAAATTAAACATATGAAATAAGCCTAATTAAAGACATTGACAAATAAAAAGTGCAAACACCTTACACCGTTACAAAAAGCTTTTTAAAAAAAAAACAATGAATATTTGTAAAACTGCATCAGTTTTGCTTTTTTTTTTTTTTTTTTTTTTTTTTTCCAACACGCTTAATTAGTTCTGACTCATTTTTTTTTTTTTTTTTATTAAATGTGAAATTAATTAATGTGGATTATTTAATTTGCTAACAGTATGTGAAAGAGGCTTAAACTATAGTCTTTTTAATTGATTTTTTTTTTCCATATTTCCTCCAATGTTGACAGCACCTATTTGTAATTTGACCGTGTTTTGTGTCTCATCAGTTTTTTGTCATACCTATTTTTATTTTATTAATAGATATTTTCATGTATTTTGCTCTTTATAGAAAATCTCTGAATATAAGTCATTTTTTTTACAGTGTTTGTCCAACTCTTGGGCAGAGTCCCTTGTTATTTATTTCTCCACCTGTGTCCCTTGGACTGAAAAACTGCTCTTTTAAAGAGTGACATAGAAATATTACTACTTGTGAACATGTTTTTTGTGAATAACAGTATTAACTTGAGTCCTCAACATAAATATTTGTGAAGTTTTAGCCCTTTAAATGGCTGTTTTAGTGATTGAAGTCTTCTTGTTTTTATTACATAAAAAGTTTTTTTTTTTTTTTTTTTTTGTTTGTTTGTTTTTTTACTGCCCTGTCACATGTGTATAATTTGGAGTATTTTAGGGAGAATAATCAGAACCTGGAATATGAAAAACTGCCCGCAGCAATTATTTTGTTGTCTTTTTTTGTCTATTCCATATGTGCAAATAGGTTAATTTACAGTACAGGGGGGGGGGATCTTTATCCAGTGGAAACCAGTAAACAGGACATTGTAGAGAGATTGCAACAGTAGGAAATGAAAATGAAATCTGAATAAAAATCAAACCGCAGAGTTAGCAAATCACTTTGGGAATCAGCAGCTCAAAAACAGCTGAAGAGACAAATTTCTCCATGTAGTTTGAAGGACTTTAAGGGGAAAAACACGAGCAATTAAATATATACAACCTGTTTTAAATGATATGTAATTTGCATCAACATATCTAAAGGTATGCCCAATTAAGATTAAAAACAAATATTTACCAGAAGTTTTGGTAAAGATGAACTGCAAAAAGATTCTTTCTACATTTAAAAAAAAAAAGATCATATTTGAATGCTAGAGATAGAGAGCATAGAAATGCAGGACTGTTGGTAGCTTCTTACAGCTGCCTTGGCTCTAATCTTACCAGGAAAGCATAATGTCTTCACTTATTAATTAAATGAGTCTAAATGAGCGTTCTGTACGTCGCTTTGGGCCTTCTGGGTGTGACGGAGCTCGACATTTGCAGCAGCCTTGATGAACAACCATTAAACATTAAAGACCTTTTATTGTCCTTTGGTTATTTAATCAGGAAACTTTAGACCTCATTACCAGCCCAAACTTTGTAATTGACTCTTCAAGGCAGAAGTGCAACAGGACACCTGCGTAGGTAGACGGCAGCTGGGAGGCTGAAAGGAAAGCTGGTTGTATTTCCGTCGTTAACTGCTGAACTTGGATGGACTAAAACACGACTGGAAGGAAGCTTTTACCCTGATGATTGTTGAAACGAGCCCAAGAAGAAAACCTCGTCGTCTGATGGTTTATATGGGAACAGCTCTGGATGTGATGGCCTGCCGCCTGTGTTTCGGGGTGAGAGCTCATTCTTCTCTGGAAGTAATGGGCAACATTACAGAGATGCCTCATTAATACATAATTCCTGTTTTTAATATAGCAAAGTGACATTACGTCAATTGGTTTAAAGCATTACACGGGATAATGCATCAGGTGATGCTTTTATTCATGCAGCCCTTTTGTGCAGCTGCATGAAAACAGCGTGTCTGTGAGCCCCTGGGGAATAAAGGCAAAAATAAAAGCGTTATAAAAGAGCATCAGGGATCCAGTTTATATAACACTATGATGCGTTTCTATTTCCCCCACTTACCAACGCTCTACTCCTTTCAATAAAACCATAGGAAACTTTTCTTTTTAAAACTCCAGACAGATCCTCAGACAATCTTTCATGTCTTTAATAATTCATCTGCTCTTCCTGTCGGTTACAACTCTGTTTCATTTCTTTCACTCAGTAAAAAAGCCAAAGCATTGGTGTTGGAAAATGTGCTGTGGATGCAAGAATTTATTTGGAGCTGTGAATTGTAGCTCAACACTTCATGCTCCACTGGCCTCATGAAAACTGCAGCTCAGCCTCTCAGAAGCAGCGGTTGTTCCGTCTGTTTGTTTTACTGCGGCGGTTTACTGGGACACAGCTGAGCTGCAGCATCTTAATGAGTGGACAGAGGGACGGAGCGGCCCGTGTGGTAAATAATCTGGATACAAATAGAGCAGTCTGGGGAAGTTACAGCATCCTCCACACTACACCCCTGGTTTAGATGTGTAAACATGAATGCATATTTTATTGCAGTAGCAATCTAGTACAAAATTTGTTCATGTTTAAAGTTTAGATCTGAGTCCACTTTGTTTCAGGTTTTTGTTGCTTTTTTTTTTTAGCCTGATTGTGTCTAGTTGAGTGCTGATTTCTTGGGTTCCAGAAGCAATGAGTTCTTCTTTTACCTGCATTGAACTTAGGATTCATTCACTTGTGGATACAGTGGACCCCTCCCTATTCACAGAACGGAACGGTTATTGAAAAGAAGTGGCATGAAAAAGGAGCTGTGAGGAACTCCCCGTGTGATTTTTGGTGGCTCAGATTTATGATTACTGAATGAAAGTAGCAAGCCCGTTTTATAAAATACTTTAACGTGGGATTAAGGCATCTTTGAACCACCTTATTGTGTTTAATGGAAGGAAGAGGGTGGCAAGGGGGTTGAAGTCTACGCACTGCTGTCACAGCCCCGCTTTAGCTGACTTGCGCAGTTGTAATGTTGCAGCTCGAGGGTGAGATGTACCGACCAGAAATGGTTTGTATGTCCCGCTGGACAAGGGATTTGAGGCTGAAATATACATGGAGATGGTTTATGTGGTGTGCATTTGATGCAGAAGGTTTCTTGCCATAACGCATCATCGACAAGTTGCACTGAAATGTGCCAAGACGGAACACAGTATGGCTGGAATTTAGCCAAGGCGAGTTTCTTGAGCAGCAACTGTGGTTAAAAATGGAACAAAACCAAAAAAGTGTCACACAAACAGAAAGATATTTAAGTCTCAAACATTTTTTAACTATATGCGAGATATAAGCAGCTTATTTGTGATTTATGGAAGACCAGAGGCAGCTCAGAGAGGACCTGAACTCTGCAGGTTGATGATAGAATAGTTTCTTGAATGTTTCTCCTTGTCTGCAGTCCTGCAGCTTTCAGATATGACCCTGGTCTCACCCACCTGCATCAAATGGCTGAATTTCTTCCTGTGCTGAGAGGACAAAAACCCTTACCGGAAAGCATGAACAAATGTACATACAGTGTGTCCCTGGCTTGGAAATATGTGACACTTATTAACCAGTACTGACGTATTTTGAAACCATTATGCTGGACATTTTGCAGTATTATTGTCAGAATGTGGTAGAAAATGAAAAACATCCTGACCAAAGGTGTACAATTTGTCCTCTTCAGGCAAGAGACACATTTCTTGTGTAGCTATAAAAGCTTTATAAAGAAAACAAAAACTAGATAAAGAAAACAGGAAAAAATGTTAGTCAAGTGAATTTTTCAATTTGTTTTGCCACTCATTGCTCTCCGTCTCCCTACTGTGCTTCTGAATGTGCCTGCAGCCTCTTGAGAGCTCCTCAACTCAACTCTAATACACCAGAAGTCTTCACAGCTGACGGTGTTCAGTAGTAGTGATGAGATGGAAATTACACAAGTTTATGACTAAATCAAAGTCAAATTAAATCCACTGATTGTGTTTCTGTGATAACTGCCTATCGATTAATCAGTTCCCATGTAATCTCTGTTTTATTATATGCAGTAAAGACAACAAATCAGAATCGAGCATAAAAACAGATGATTTACTGAATGCATGAAGGCTTCTGTCTTAACACAACAACACCTGGTAACGGCAGAGGTTCAGCTGGTGAAATGCTGGCCGAAGTTCAGCCTATCAGAAATGAGCAGATACTGAGTGCAGGATGCGTTGTTGTGGCGTGGTGGCCCTGCTGGGCTAAAAGGAAGCCACCTTTAAGACGCCGAGAACTCGTTTTATCGGGAAGACCTCTCTTAATCTCCTTTAATGAGAGATTCCACTCTTGAAGGAAACGTGGTCGACTGGTGAGATGATTCGTGTAGTTCTGGCAGATGAAGGGGAAAGTGCTGGGAGTGAGGTAATGGTGAGTGAATTTAGCGCTGTTTGTACAGCTGCCAAATTGCGCATTATGGTAAAAGTTAATTACGTTCTGTAACAGTATCATCTCCTTTCCAGAAATTCATCCTCTTAACTCTCTCTCTCTCCTGTTGCAGAATATCTTTGTGTCTGTCTCTACTGCTGCCTCAACGGTTTATGACAAAAGTGAAGCTTTTGTTATTTTTCCATCTTGGAGGATTAGAGGTGCCACTTTCTGTGTTCTCCGGGTTTCATCATCCTGCCTTTCACGTCAACGTGCTCAACACACTGGAGGGTGTCTGTTAGTCAGTGCATGTTTTTTATAATTAAAGTTGCACTGATCACAACCTTGCAGCCAGTTACCAATTTGTGATTTTTACAAAGCTTTGAACTGCTGATTTTAGCCTATTTTGCTATATAAAAGGTTTTACTATTATTTCACAAAACAGAAAAAAATTACAATGTAGTATCTCATATTAGTTATCATTATTAGCTTGGCTAGGTTTTCTAAAACAGCAATCTCTGTGTGTATTCTGTGAAGAATGTTGTCCTTTCCCATAGTTCTGAGTTTTCAGCTACCCACGATATTTTTTTTTTTAATATTTAAAAACTTGTAGTACCTATGTTACACCAGCAGATGTCAGTAATGTCAACATCAACAGCATTAAATTTAAAAGAAGAAACAGAGGGGTGGGGTTTGTCCAAATTCAGCGGCTGGTGGTAAAAATGGAGCGCAAAATCTTGCCTCGTTTTTGATCGTTTATAATTAATTAAACTAATTCAAAAAAATAAAGAAATATTAAAACATATCTATGCAAATGATAAAAGCCTAACAACACAACTGCTTTAAGCTTTTAACTTTTGTACAACCAGATTTTAATATTCTTATATTCATCTGCCTTTAAATATACTAGACTTTAAAATACTTCAGTGATTTTATAAACTAACAGAACAGCTTAGCACCAAATTACATTAAAGACCTGTTGTCGTTGTATCAACCTTCCAGACCACTCAGCAGTCCAGGTTCTGGTCTGCTCTGCATCCCCAGAACCAGAACCAAACATGGAGAAGCAGCTTTCAGTTTCTATGCTCCACAAATCTGGAACAAACTTCCAGAGAGCTGCAAAACAGCCGAAACACTGCGTACCTTTAAATCAAGGCTAAAAACCCACCTGTTTAGAGCTGCCTTTGATTAGTAGTAAGAGGAACATTGAACTATATTTGCTTGATGATCCTAATGATTTTGAAGCATTGATATTTGCGCGATAAATTTGATCATTTTCATGTGTAGTTGCTTGATGATTATGGTGATTTGCTGCATACTTGATTGATGTTTTTATGATGTAAAGCACTTTGAACTGCCTTGCTGCTGAAGTGTGCTGTACAAATAAACTTGACTTGACTCGACTTTAAAGGCACCCTCCGAAGGATGTGGTTCCTGCATTTGCGCATATCTGCAGATAAAGCAGTGCTAGCTTAAAGGTTGGAACAGTATCTTTTGCTTGTGTTTTCCTTTCCTTGCAGTCATGCATTTCTTCAGCTCTCATGTGAAGTTTAATGGAAACTGAGTCAGGACAAAGCAACATAAATGTGCAAAGAACACGTTAAAACTGTCAACTGTTTCTGCAGTTCCGGTCACAGACAGTAAGGACTGGGCATGTGCAAAGCGGGTCCTCTTTGTGACTATCTTTGATATTTTTGGGAAATCCAGTCTACACATATTCCACAAATAGGGAAAAAAGAAATCTAATTGGGAACATGTCTTTATTTATTTGTTTTTTTTATTATCAGTTTTCTCTGTCCAAAATCCTTCCTGTTATATGCAAAGTCTTGCTCTCTCTTGCTCTCTCGCAGTCTGAATGAAAGACCGTGTTAAAAAACGCTGCTTCCTTTCTGTGGTTCCCCTGACCTCCTTTTTAAACAAACCCCTGATACTGAAAAGTTTGTTTCTTTTTAATCTTCTTGTTGTATTTTGATTTATAGTGTGTACATTTGCACAGTTGTTGTGACACTGATCAAGGCTACAGCATAAGTGGAAATTTGGTTTCATTTATTCCTCATCGTGTGTCATACGGCTTAGATCTCCATCCAGCCCCATGAATTGTTCTGATAACACTTGATGCTTCAAGGACCGTGTTTTTTTTTGTTTTTTTTTTTGTTTTTTTTTTTTAAATCATTTTTATCCACAATGGAGCCTTGAATGCAGCGCTGTTCACAAATTGCAGAGATCTTTAACAACAAAATTGACCAAACCAGTTTTATCTGTTGACACCCTGCGAATGGAATGTAAAAATGCGTATTTTCCTGCGTAGATGTTTTTATTTATGCACAAACATATCTGATACGCAAATGCATTCCACAGCAGTGAGTAACCTCCTAATCAAAGTACAGAGCGTATCATTTCTGTTGATTGGATGGCTGTAGCGACATAATGCTCCGTGCTCGCCTGTTTGCAGCTCTTCAGTCTGACACATCCTCTGGTGACTCAAAGTTTCTCAAACAAATGAAACAAGGGGAGTCGATTTAGCCACCAAAGAAGTGAATGCAAATAATTGTCACGACTTCCTGATTTGCTGGAAATCAACAGGAAACACTACGAGACTTATCAGACGAATCATTTGAAGAAATAAAACCTCGGACACATCCAGGACTCCTTTACGCACTACAGGCTGGGAACTCGGTGGTTTCCAGCCTGATTAATAAACTAAATCATATTCAGCACCTTGCTTTGGTTAGAAGAGCAGTGTTATATTTTTCTGTGCTGGCTGAGGCTTCCTGTGGTTAAGTGATCTCTGTTTGGGATCATTTATGCTGTAAAGAATCAAGCACAGAGCCTGTGATGACATAATAAACACACACAGAGAGCATCTTGCACTCATACAAATATGTGATATTGAGAGAGCGCGGCGGGATTTAGGAGGAATAAAGCACCTTGAGCTCTGACGTCTGTCTCGCCACCTGATCTGGCTATAAACAGGCCTGTTTGTGTGTCTCACAGGGAAGCCTTCCTCTGAATTCAGGTCTGTGGGGGTTTTAGCACCACTGAGGCGTCTAAAGAGCAGTTGTTTTCCATTTATTTTCAGAAATCTGAACTCAGAGCTGTGATCTGTTTGTTCACACATCGCTATAAATCGAGAAAGGTGGAATATAAGATGATCCTCCTTACACGTCTGAGGTATTAGATGGAGAAGCGTGTTTATAATCTGGAGAAGGCTTGAGCATTTAGGCTTCCAGGAGTCCAGGCTGCTTCTTGTTTTGGACACGATGTGCTGTTTTTCAGTGAATCAGAGCTTTCTGCTTGTTTTCTTTGCTAAGTCACCATCTGATTTCCCCCTCAGATGACTCTGTCCCATCTGATTCAGTGTAACTTACCCAGGATGAGCAGGAGGTAAACGCAAATCCTTTTTTTGAACAGAAAAAGTCAAATAGATTAAAGCTGCAATTTTACTCTTACTGATCTGAAAGACTAAACCAGTTTTAGCCTTTGAATTTGTTCACATTTTGTTACATAACTGCAAACTTTGATGGATCATAGCTGATAGATCGACACAAAGTAGTGCATCATTGTGAAATGGAGGGGAAAGAATACATGGTTTTCTGTTTGTCGTGCACTTCAAACGTGGCCTTTATGGAAGAGAGGCAAGAAGAAAGCCATTGTTGAAGGGAAGTCAGAAGAAGGCCAGATAGCCTTGAGCAACTCAGCGGACCCCTGATTGGCGGCTATTTTGTATAGCTATTTGAAATATTCTAAAGAAAATGCAGCTTGGGAAGCTGAAATACCAAGATGCAATTTTCAGAGAAAATACAGTACTTTGTGTCTATGTATTGCATAAAGTCCCCCCCAAAACACACAAACGTTTCTAATTGTAAATTGATTAAACATGGAAAAAGGCTCTGTACATAATCCAACCCAGTAAAGCACAGGCATTCCATTTTAATTCTGATCAGTGTTGCTTAATATTTACCACTATGGTCCACCAGTTTCTTGCAAAATTGCTTCTGTGGCTGCGAGATATGAGAGTCTCCTCAACCACCCACCCAATTCTGCCGTTTTTTTCCCCCCATTAACATGCCGAGCAGATCACATACAATAACCGCCTCGCTTGTGGGCAGCGGATGTGTTCTGGGTAATATGGGAGTGTTAGTCAAGCCATTACATTACTTGGCAACAATGTGAAAGTGGCTGAGAGCTGTTGAAATGTGCGTTTTTATTTCCATAAATGACACATTGAGAGACAATTGACTCAACTGTCCAGTCCGTTGAACACAGGAAGCATCCTCTGCACTCCCCGGTTTGCATCTTTCTCCAATTTTATTGTGCAAATGCAGGAGCTGCATGTTGCTTATCAATATAAAACATCTTGTGTATAAATTTTAAAAACCAGTTGTGCATTGAAAAATTGCATTTTATTTCTTGTATATTCTCCGTTTCCGTAATTTATTTATTTATTTATTTATTTATTTATTTATTTTGCATGCTACACATTAAACAGTATTGATGCTGAAACATTATTGTGCAGCTGGGATGTAGCTTAACCTCCGAGGTGAGACGTTCAGCGCAGCCTCGGTGCTCCTCGGAGCTGTGGAGACAAGAATCAACACTTCAGGCACTGTTGTCCTGCATGAGTGATATGAATTGCACCGTTTCTGAGACGCTCCTGTATAACAGCAGCTAAATATCACTGAGCCACCTAACATGGACAGCCGCTTAGTTTTCTGATAACAGTCGTTAAAGGTGAAGTGGTTGTTCAAGCTTCCGCCTTAGTGTAACACCAGCTGATGGGACTGTTGGGGGTTATTGGAAAAATGTCAGTTCTGAGGTGAAATGTTTCTACGTTAAAGACACGCTGTTAGCAGCTTAAGGATCTCCATCTGCAGCTGAACAAGTTTGAGTGTTTTCGGTCGAAATAGGACAGCAGAGTACGGCCTCGAGGCTTTTGCAGCATTTAGCTGTAATTAGTGGGGCAGTTAGTCTGAAGCTGTGGCCCACATAGTCAGTCAGGAATGCTGATTCTTACCGTTCAGCTTGATCCTGTCTGCATCGTAGGATCATTATTGTTCTCCATAAAGACACCAGGAAGTGGAACAACGGACATATGATTATTCACATTGAGCTGTCATATTGTCTGTTGACTTATCGCTTCTAATTAGTCACAATTGGCTCCATAAAAGATTTCCCACATTTATCAGAATCAGAATAGCTTTAATCGGCAAGACTGGGAGCACAAAACGAGGAATTTGACTTTGGTTTACAAGCGCTCACAGCGTACAGACATTAGGTATACAGAGACAAACTTTAGGGGGGGGGAATGATGATAAATGAACAATATCTACATGTATTGGCAGCCAGTTTTGTTTTTTAGAGATAAAGAAAGGAGGAAAAAAAGAGGAAGGTTTGATGCTGACTATGTTTCCCAGCAGAGTAGATGACGACTCAGGGAGGAGGGTGGTGATTGTGTTCATCAGAGAGACAGTCTGGGGGAAGAAACTGTCTCTGTGGCGACTGGTTTTTGCAAATAGTGAAATGTCCAAGATGTCTGGACCTGTTGTCCCCCCCGACCCGATCTCTGATGACGGACGGACGGCTGGATGGATGTTCAGAACAAGATTCTCCTGCTGCAATAAGAGGTATGGAGGCTGCTGTAAAGTGGAAGACTGATTAAATTCCCAAATTTGTATTTACCTGATTCACAGCTGATATGTGATCTCGTTTTTACTTATTTATATTCAAAATCCTTATTTTTAAATGATCCAGAACATGTGATAAACGTGTGAGACGTACAAGGACGGCACCAGCCATCGTTACACCACAAGCCCCACAATTTCAGTCATTTCTGTCTGAAACTGATTTTATTCCAGAAATGTATCATTTATTTTTCCTTTGAAGTGCTTTGTGACTGCAGGCCTGTACCTGCTCCATCTGCTCACACTGCTGTAAATCCAGTTAGATTTTTAAGTCAAAAGTTTCCCAGACCCTCCTGTCTAAACAACTTGCACAGCAAAATACAGGCATTCTGCTCTGTGACCACATGGTGGCAGCATGATGCCACACAACAGTGACAGTCCTCACCATCGCCACCCCAGTTCTGCGCTGTGTGTGACCGAGCTGGTACCTGGGTGGTGTTTGGAGCTGGTGCCTGATTCATCCTGGGATGACTAACTGGGAGACACCGCAGTCGGAACCACATCAGCCACAGCTCTGCTGCGCTCACATCTTCCTCTGCATTACGCTCAGAGGAGGGAAGCCGGGCCCTCGCTGTCTGCTCAGCGTTGCTGCGCTGAACATCAGCTTGACAAGCTCTCCAAGTCAGGAGACGTGTGGTGCTGAGATGACTTGTCCTGTCCCTCTCATGGTACAGATGTAAGGTGGATGGATGGGGCAGTAAAGATGATTAATGTGCACAAACAACTGCAGCAGAGCTGAGGCAGGATTTTGAGGAGTGTTGCTTCGAGTGAACTATTTTCAACACATCATTTTTCATCTCCTGCCTTATTGGACTGATTAAATTTATTCAACCAAAGTTGATTCTGAAAATGGACTGTGGTACGGTGATACTCGGAAGACATGTTCAAACGTGCAAAACGTCTAAGAAATGGATATTTCATTGCAGAAGCATAAATTCACAAATCCAAACCTGTAATTTTAGTAGATTTATTTAGAGCGGGCCAACTATGGAGAAGGATTAAAGCAACTGGGAAAAAAGGAAGAAAATTGTCTTTAATGCAGACGGGCACCTGAGAAGAAGGAGCTTCATGTCGGGATTTACTGATTTTCTTTTTTTTTTTTTTTTTTTTAATGCAGCCGATTTAAAGTCAGAATGAGGAGAAAAAAGGTCAGAATTTTCAGAAATCCGTCAAAATTCTGAGAGAAAAAAATCAGATGTGAGATTAAACTCTGTAATCTCACAATTTTGATTTTATTCTTAGTCCGAATTTTGAGGTTAAATTCAAAATTCTGAGAAAAAAACAGAACTCAGAGAAAAGTGTCAGAATTTTGGAATTAATATCAGAATTCTGCAGAATTCTGAGAAAAATCTGAATCATGAGATCAAAATCAGAATTTTCAGATCAGTTTCAGAATTCTGAGATTAAAGTCAAAACTCTGACATTAATCTCAGAATTCTGAGAAAAAGAATCATATTGTGATATTAAAGTCGGAGAATCACACCAGAATTTTGAGATTAAATTCAAAGAATTTAAATTTAAATTCTGAGAAAGAAAAGCAAAAGTGTGAGGGGAAAAAAAGTCAGGATTTTGGAATTAATGTCAGAATTCTGCAGAATATTGAGAAAAAACTGAGTTATGAGATTATAGTTTGAATTTTAAAATGAATTTCAGAATTTTGAGAAAAAGTCATAGTTTGATATTAAAGTCAGAATTCTGAGAGAGTCATAATTGTGAGATTAAAGTCGGGATTCTGATATTTAAATTTAGAATTTTGAGATTAAAGTCAGAATTATAAGAAAAAAGTCAAAATCATGTCATTAAAGTCAGAATTCCTTCTTTTAGTGGCCATAACTGTCTTCCATAGGTAACTATGCATGCAGTTTAAGCACATTTTAAAACTTATACTTTAGTTTTTGAAACTGATCTGGGATCAAGGATGTTTTAAGTAGCAGTGTGTGACATCGTGTAACCACGGGGTGTAACTGTGACGTGACACAGAAGATCATTCCTCTTAGCCACTCATCAAAATGGGGAAAAATCAGGAGAACATGCCATTCATGTGTCGATCTTCATGAAGAAAACGGCTCCTTGCCTGAAGCTGTTTGCATCCTCATAAAGAGCGATGCGTGGCAAACCAGGCTGCACGAGGGGAGCACCACAGCAGTCGGCCGGATGGCGAGGAGGAAGCAGGAACGTCTCCCAGAACCTCTGAGACCTGCAGCAGGCGGACATCTGGGAGTCTCGTCATTTCTTTTAAAGCTCGCTACGCGTCTTCACCAGTGGTTCCAGTGATTGAGTACCAGACGTAAATTCAGTTCAGTGTGTTTGCTCCGTGCCACCTCTTTCCTAGATACCCACAGGCTCACTGAAAAGCAAGCCCTATATTGCATAGGGAAGATTTCTGAGTATTAAATGGTTCCTTCTCTGAATAGATTCAGATATTTTTCCTTCCTGGTTTTTATTCTCTCTCTGTCTCTCGTCTTTTTTCAGTCTTTATCATCTTGCCAGTATTTATTTTTATTGATCTGCAAATTCTGCTCTGCAGTTATTTTTCATTTTCTCCCTTTCCCCAAGCTGCTCGATATTACTGCGGAAAATGTTCTGTTCCAGCCCAAACGCGTTTGACACTGAAGCATGTCCCGAAGGTGTCGGTGGGAACTTGCTGCAAGTCTCTCTGGATGGTAATTCAGCAGATAATGCCTGCTTCCAGCCAGTTTGTTTATTATTTCAGCTACACTCATGCCCACTTCTTTTTCCATTCAGAGCGAGAGGAGAAATTCATTGTTTGTGTCCAGTGTGTAATCTAGCAAGCTATATGGAACCGGCCGCCTCTCAGCAGCTGTTGGTCTGTTATGGTGATGGGGCTCTTGGCAAGGCCCTTTTCTAAACAGAGGCCCACACACTGGCTGTGTGAAGGCATTTCACATGCCTGTGAGCTTGCAGACTTAGACCCCCTGGAGCCATCTGATCACACCCCACCCAGTCGTGGAGGCTGGATTCAGTAAAGCATCAGCAGATCCGGTTCGTTGCCATTCGATCTCTTGCTGCTTTTTAAACACTTCTAGGATATTTTGGACCATTAATGCTCTTTAATAAAACAAACGTATGCCATAATAAAGTCCAAGCAAACTTTACAATAATGCCTGGCAAAAATAATCAAAATCCCTATTTTTTTATTATTTTTTTTTTTCACATTTGATCACATTCCAACTGAAAACTTTATGTATTTTATGATTACAGTTATGAATATGTCGCCACTATCTTTGCACTTCTGTCGATTGAAAGTTTATACATTCATCCTTGCAGCAGCTCAGTCTGTCAGATTTGATGGAGAGCATGTTTGAACAGCAATTTTCAAGTCTTGTCATATATTCTCAGTTGTATGTAAGTCTGGACTTTGACTAGGCCATTCAAACACACGGCTATGCTTTCACGTAAACCGCCTTTTTGTAGCTCTGGCTGTGTGTTCAGGGTGGTTGTCCTGCTGGGAGGGGAACCTCCATCTGCAGCCTCGAACAGCTTTTCTCCCTGGATTCAGCTCCGTCCATCTTCTCGTCAACTCTGACCAGCTTCCTTGAGGAGGAAAAGCATTCCCACAGCATGATGCTGCCACCAATATGTTTCACAACTGCATTTGCACTGATAATTAATTGTAGCTACTTGGACTCCTGGATTTTCCCCAGGGGCATCAGGGTAAAGGGGGGGTGAAACGTTTTCAGCTGTTTGTTGATGTGGAATGAGTGGTTGCTGTTGTTTAGTGTTTAGCTATGCAGTAAAGTTCGCTGAAGGGATGATTCTGTGTTTCCACTATCAGGTTGTTTTTTTTATCTCACCGCTGCTGTTTCTCCTCTGGTTGTTTAATCTTCTGCTATCCTGTTTGAAGTTATTTCTCAACAACATATTTTTGACTACATGCTTGCTGGCATTTTGTCAGCCACCCCCACCCCCACCCCCACCCCCCTTCACCCACAATGTTTATTTGCTCCGTACCCACTGTATTTTCAAAGTAACCCTGCACGGAACAAATTACGCCCTCAGCTTCACCGCCCATCTCCATCTGCCCTTCACCTACTCCATCTCACAGAAGTTCCTTGGCGTGGGAGAAATATTCCCATTCCAAATGGGAATTTTTCTCCCACTCCACCCCACCTGTGTTCTCCCATTCCCACACTCATCACACCTTCTCTGCTTGCCTTTTTATATTTCTTCCAACTCCATTTGTGTCTGGCTGTCTGGATGCTCTCACCCAGCTGAAGTTGGACTCTTCCAGCCGATTCTACCTTAGTTGTGCTTACATCGCATTACAAAGGTTTTCATATCACTTGAACTTTTTTTCAGTTTTTTCATGTTAGGTTCACAGTTTCCAGTGTGTTTCATTGTGGTTTTATGTGATGGATCAGCAGATGGTTGCACATGATTCTGCAGTCTTAGGAAAACGAGACATCATTTAGAAAAAAATGCATGATTAAAAATCTGAAAAATGCATCTGCTGTCGCCAACTTTACTCTGATACCCATAAATAACATCCAGTGCAACCAGTTGGCTTCAGAGGTCACTTACTCAGTTACTTGGTGACTAAGGCGTAATTAACGTGTCGTTTTTTTCATAGCATAAATAAAACTGTGAAACATGGAAGCAGCATCCTGTTGTGGGGATGCTCTTCTCCAGCCGGAACAGTGAAGATGGAAGCAGATGAATTCAGGACGATCCTGGAAGAAAATCTGTTCGAGACGGCAGAAGATTTGAGACTGGGGTGGAGGTTCGTCTTCCAGGTGGACAACGAACCTCAGCATACAGCCAGAGATACAATGGGATGATTTAGATCACAGCCCATTCATGTGATGGAACGGCCTAGACAAAATCCAGACAAAAATCTAACTGAGAAATAATTAGGACGACATTCCTAAACATACAGCCAGAAGTGCAACTTAATGGTTTAGCTCAGGGCTGTCCGTTTCCAGCCCTGCATGTGTCAGATGTGTCCCTGCTTCGCCACAGCTGATGTAATGGCCGAATTATCTCGAAAATGTTGAGGACAGCCGCTCTGGAGGACTAGAGATGGACGACCTCTGGTTTGGATCAAAGTTTATTCATTGCTTAGAATGGCCTAGTCCAAGGGTCAGCAACTGTCAGAATCCAAAGAACCGGTTTTTTCCCTTCATTCTTAATAAATAACGTTTGTCTAGAGCCATAAAACCTACATGACCTTTTGGAAAAAACAAACTTAAGTTTTATGAACACTTCCTGTGTTTAAAAAAAAAAAAAAAAAAAAAAAAAAAAAAAAAAAAAAAGTTTGTTTTATAGGTAAATTAAAGAACTAAAAATGTAACATAACAGAAAAATGTCTAACTACTATGAGAAAGGAAGACGCATTTTCTTGAATTGTTCCGTATTGATGGAAAATGACGAATATGTAGTTTTCAGCCTCGTGACAAAACCGTAAAGTGAACCAAGCTGCATTTCTTGTCATTCTGAGGTAGAAGGAACACAGAGGC
The DNA here is from genome assembly GCA_014839685.1 of Anableps anableps. Classification (NCBI taxonomy): domain Eukaryota; kingdom Metazoa; phylum Chordata; class Actinopteri; order Cyprinodontiformes; family Anablepidae; genus Anableps; species Anableps anableps. The sequence goes on from CM026084.1 coordinate 28,135,803, forward strand.
GCAGCTTCTTCTCAGGTCTGCAGCTGAGAAGAGCCACCGTGGAGGCCTGAAGAGCCACATGTGGCTCCAGATCTGCAGGTTTCAGACCCCTGGCCTAGTCAGAGTCCAGACCTAAATCCAACTGAGAATCTGTGGCTGTGTTTAGAGATCCATTCTGAATAAGAAAACAAAAATCTTGACCTACTCCAAAAGAGCCGCAGCTGTAATTGCAGCAAAAAGCACAAAAATGCGAGAACATCTTAAGAAGTTCAAGGGGTATGAATAGTTTTGAACGGTCAACCATGAATAGAACTCAGGTGATTCTGATTGGTTGAGAGGATCCAGCTGATGCAGTCTCCCATCACCGCCTTCCCTCTCTCCCTCCGTCCCTGCTGCCCCCCCCCAGCCGCCCAGACTCTCTGTCTGCGCTGACACGCCTTTAATAATGGGGTCGTGGGGCGCGCTGTTTATTTGTGCGGCACAAGGTTAAAAACTTCCCCCTTAATTGACATTCCGGTAACACTTTTCAATAATGGGGCGAGCAATTTCCTTGAAATTGATGTGTCCACCGCAAGGAAAACGGAAAAAAAAGACCCAGCGCTTCTAGGTTTCACTCACCCATGGATGACCTCCGCTTGCGCTGCGTCTTTGTCTGCGACTGTTTGTGTGTCAGCGTGAGAAAATGCTTTGACTGGCAACAGCGACGTGTTTGTGTTCACAAGAAGGCACGCAGCCGTCTCATCGCTCTCTTCTCCGTGTTTCCAACCGATTCTTCGAGCTTCCGTCGGAGTTTTTTTTTTTTTTTTTTGTTTTGTTTTTTTTTGTTTTGTTTTGTTTTGTCTCCTGCTTGGCGCTCATTTCTGTCCCCGCTTGGTCGGATTGAATTGAGATATTTTTATTTACACGCTTGACTGACAACTGTGCAGTGTGAAAATGCAAGAAAAAAACCAAAAACAAATTTATAGCAGAAAGCCAGGTTTGTTTTTTTGTTTTTTTTTTTTCCTCTTTGCGCTGCCAGTGTCTGCCTGTGAGAAGATCTGCAGACACCAGCAGCCCGAACGGTGGCCACTGGGTCGGGGCTTGTGGTGCAACGACAGCGGGTGTTAAATGCATTTGCAGGTGTCAGGAGGGGGGGGGGGCAGGAGACAGGCCGTAAAGGACAGTATGTGTCAATAAGTAGATGGAGCGGGTGTCATAAGTGCATGAGTGTGATTGTGTGTGTGTGTGTGTGTGGCTGCAGGCCGACGCTGGCTGGTTCCTGGCCTTGTCATTCCGTCTCCCACACACCCTCTGATGTGGTCTGAGGCTGCGGTGGGGGACAGCCGCCCGCACACACTCACACTGTTCTCACATGTCTGTGGAAACACACATAGCACGGTGGTATGCAGTCACATTCTGAGAAATGCAGACACACACAGACTGCGCAAACGTTCACACACACACACCCTATTGGGTGAGTGTGTGTGTGTGTGTGTGTGTGTGGCCAACAACACGACGTGGACCTGCAGAAGCGTCTGAACGGACGCGGAGGTCAATTCGCAGCACCAGACGTGGTTCTGGTGGCCTCCCACTACAATCGGTTAGTTAAATAGTATCGGAGACAGATGTTGGCTCTGGTCCCATCACTCCGTGTGTGTTTTTATGTGTGTGTGTGTGTGTGTGACTGAAAATGAGAGGGAGAGCGCTGATATGCAGCCGCTCCTTGGAAACACATGTTTGCCTGAAAATGATCACATGCTAGTGGACCTTCAGTTGTGGTTCAGAGTTTTATAGTGGATCTCAGAAGTGTTAAAATCCAAGGGTTGGTGATGTCAAATCTGAAAAACAAACAAATGTTTGGGAGAAAGGATAAAAAGCGAAATAAACCAGTTGCTGTTGTTGTAAGTTTCAGCATTCAGTGTTTTGGGGTCACACCTGCCGTCCATTAAAGTTAACGTGATTAATCTGAAATGAAGGTCAGCTGTGTTGCTAAGATTTTCCAGGGGTTTTTGTGGTTACAGCAGTCATTGGGCGAGAGGCGGGGTACACCCTGGACATGTCATCGGCCCATCACAGAGCAACACAGAGACACAGGACAGACACTCATGCACACATTCACTTGTGCTTAAGGCAAATTTAGAGGTCCATACCTTTTATTTTAACTATGGCGGAAGAGCGGATACAGCAGCAATTGGACGGCGCAACCCACACCGTACAAATACCGAGTGATTTCAGAGAAACTGGCCGCCCAAGGGTTTGTGCACGAAATGACCTCATTGGAGCATGGACCACAGCTCATGCTTGTTCATGAACTGCTCATATTCCCACATTCCTGCCCATATTCACACTCACATTGTGAGGAACACACTTCCCCTGGACGACGGCGCTCCTCCCCCTAACTCTAAGGCTGAGTCCAGCACCCAACGGAGGATCTTTTTCTTTGGGTCATGAGCCACATCTCATGACCATAAGTGAGGGTTGGGAGGTGGATGGCCCAGTGAACTGAGAGCTTTGCTTCTTGCCTCAGCGCTTTCTTCCCCACAAGAGGCTTTCCCTCTGTGTCGGACGGGTGGAAATGTGAGCGAAAAGTGTAGCTGCAAACTTTCTGTGCATAATATTGTCATATCGCACCTTCCTACAGAACTCTGCAGGTATTTTGGGACTAGAAACTGATGTGGAATAAACAAAAAATAACTTTGTTTTTATGATTTATCTGGTTTAAATTAAATGCCTCCATCTGTCTTTAGTTTGCATGATTAATGGAACAAGTAGAGAAACTGGGAAATCTTCATTTGAGCCCTTACTGAGAAATTCTGGAACCACATTATGCATGGTGTCAGAGTCTCAGGTATCTCAATATCACCGGTCTAATTTATAATCAGACGAAATTATGAACAACAATGTTTTTGATCTGATTTTCCAATGCCAACCTACTTTTCTGTTTACTAAATGTTGCTTGGAGACCGAGCTGCAGCCTGGAGTTACACACATTGTTTTCCACAGAACGTCCAAATGGCAGCTGATCATTAAAAGAACTGACAGTGTTTATAAACTCAGCTAAAACAGGGACTCTGACAGCAGCCCTGTGGAGTGCACCGACATGCATCCAATCTCAAATCGGGATATATATATATATATATATATATATATATATATATATATATATATATATATATATATATATAGTGTATTTTAGCTCATTCTTGGCCTTTTTTAGCTCAGAAAAATAAGCCTGTATATCCTGTCCAGATTTAACACGACACACTTAACACAACAGTTTATTTATAAAGCACTTTTAAATTACAACCAAGGCTGACCGAAGTCCTGAAGAGAAATGTAAAAATAAATACATTCAAGTGAAAAAATAAAAGCAAACCAGGAATATAAAATACAACACACATGTAATAAAGTTTATTTAATGTAAGTGAAACAAAGAAGTTCTAAAATCAGGCTGTTTTAGCCCATTTCAACAAACCTGAAAACTTTAAACATCAATAGACGTCACTTCATTTTTCACTTTGTCACATTTTCCCCTTCCTTTGATAGAAAGCTGTGTTTTCTACTCGTTCTTTTCACAAACTTTTGCTCAAGGGACTTATTGTTTACATCTTTCACGTTGTTTACACTTCTGTCCTTAACGCAGGATTTATGGGGAGTTTAAACATGGAACTCCAAGGATTTTCTGCAGTTGTTGCTCTCCATGAGCCCAGCTCCTGATGGAAGTGTTTTTCTGGGTCAGCCGAGGAGAGACGCCAAGATCTTACTGGCGTTTTGATTCTGGGGACCAAACACTGGCCCTCCTTTGGTACCAGAACCGGCTATTTTGACGAGTTCTGGAACTGAAGGGTAATTCAGTTTGACTGTATTTTTATCGCCTCCCTACTTTTACTGCGACTTGACACACTATTGGCTGACGTTTGCAAAGCCGCCAATCCAGGAGTGCCATTCATTTTCCCTGGCGCTGACTGGCTGAACCCCCTAGAGTGGCGATAAGGAAGACTGCAGATGTTCGCTTCTGCAGTAGCACTAAGACCAGTTCCACTGTACGTAATAATGCATATTCATGTATATTTGGCGTTTGGAGTCTTAAAATAGGCAGTTATAAGCATTTTTAGAAGGATAACTCAAGTATTCAAGGATTTCAGCTAACAAAAAAATTAAAATTACAGTAATTCGCAGGGGTTAGAGACCACAACCGCCTGCAAATACTGGGGGGGAGGGGCTGCTCTCGGTTTCAGTGTTTAGCTGGGTGCAGTAAACTAGCATGCAAGTGCAACTCTGCCTCTGTTGAGCCGGAGTAAAAAAGAACCCCTATGGATACATGTAAAAAGAATTCCTAGCTTTATAGCTTCATTTCATTTAGCCTTTTTTCATATCACAAAATATTTCAAATTCTTTTAAGTTTCTCAAGATTGCATGTTATTGCTTTGACAGTTGTAATTTTAAAAAGTAATTTAAATAACTAAATTCTATGAACATAAAATCTGATGTATATGCTTATAATATATCAATGCCAAAATTAATGTTTTTTGAGTACACAGCCACATTTCCCATAGAGTATTATCTGCTAAATTGAGTTTCCCACCCGGCTTAAGTGTTTCATTTCCTCTAGCAGTTTTAATATTATATTTATTTTGTTGGTATGTAAAAAAATATGTTAAGAAAACATAAATGTATACCATCATTTTTTAATTTTTGTTGATCATCTCCTATTTGGCTAAAGACTTGACATGTTTTTCAGACCTTAAACAAAAGTAAAGAGGCTGTTTTGTTTTAGGTGTTTAACATCACTGTATGTGAAGCAAGCGCATTTATCAGTGCTGTCATTTCTATTAAAGCATCACATAACCAGAGGTCAGGGGTCATCTCTCAGGTTGACATGGCATCACTCTCACGCATACAGTATGCAGACACACAGGCTCTTGTGTATCAGCACACACGTACTGTTGAAAAACCACAGCCTCTCGTGTACTTGTGTCCACAAACCGGAGAGGTTCTCTCTTCCTCCGACTCTGTCTCTCACTCTCGCACACACACACACACACACACACACACACACACACTGACAGGGAGCCTCAGCTGACGCTCTGTTTTACTGACCCCTCCTGGTTACACTGTGAACTTTAGCATGAGATCAACAGATCTTCAGCGGTGATGGCACGGTGATATAGAGAGACTACGGCTTGGATGGATTACTAATCCAGACCAGGATTATTTGTCTTGAAAGCCTTTCAATGATCTGACAGTTCAGTTTATTTGGAGAACAGTAAATTGTGACTTTATTAAGGCACAGGACGGGGTGATTTTTTTTTTTTTTTTTTTTTTTTTTTGCTTTGGAGCTATTTCCCATCTCATTATCTCCTGTGTCTTGCTGAGACTGTTTTTTGACATGGAAGGCCACTTGTTATCACTGCATTCCTCTGCACGGCCGCCATCTTGTCTCTGTAAGGTGAATCCTGATTATCAATAACGCGCTCTGCCATTCCCGGGGGGTTGTTTGTGTCTCTCAGACGGCCCTCGAGGGGCCCTGCCGTCTCTTATTTTCTGCAAGCCTGTCTCTTTAAGGTGATGTTTGTTTATGCTGAGACTCAGCTCTGTGAGACCTGTGCAGGCTCAGCTCTGGGCTCCTTTCATAGGGGCTCCATTTTGTTCTTAATAAAATGGCACTCAGTGGCTGGGGGACTGGCAGGCACCCAGCTCCCTGGGAAACCAAAGAATGCTGGCCTTCATTTAGCGACAAACAGCTACTGCCTGAGGAGGCTGGTTCTCCGCTCTGCTCCTCAGTACTACAGCTACTAAGTCCTGTGTGTGTATATGTGTGTGTGTCCCTTGAAAAGGGCCACGGTTGAAGGAGTCAGGTATGACAGCACCTCACATTGTCATCTCTTGTGGACGTTTCTTTCCACCTTTCTGTGCTCTGTCTCAGCTGGCCCCCTGAAGACACGCAGCAGCGCTTCTCCTTCTCGTCCCCTGCCTCTCTGGCGCTCGCTCCCGCCGTCACTCGCTGTGAATGGTGGGAACAGAGCAGCCATTAAGATGCATATTTATAAGTGCTTACCCCCCCCCCCCCCCGTGCGCTCTCATAAGACACACACACAGGCACTGTAAGTCGCTAAGAGTGCCTGTCACCAGGGACACATGCATCATTACACACTTGCACTCTTACAACTGAGGTGTGCTTGTTGGAAATCTTCATGTTTAGGCAGGACTTTAACCAATCTCACCATCAGCTTCTTCTCACCATCAGCTTCTGCTCCTCATCCCTCCCGAAAATATTTCCAACAACCTTTAGGATACATTTTAATCAAGAAGATGTCCTTTTTATTTTCATACCCATTAAACTTTTGCACATTTTGCCACATTAAAATCACAACCAACCATGCAGTTTGTATGAAAATGAAGCCGCATAAAGTAGAGCATCATTATGAATTGGAGTTAAAATAATTAATGGCTTTGAAATTCTTTGTTATATATGAAAGCCTAAAAAATCGGGCATGTATTTGTTAATCTCACTTGATAATTACTCTGATTAGAGTCCACTTGTGTGTGATTTAATCTTAGTATACATCTAGCTGTAAAATGCAGTGGTGGCAGCATCATGCTATTGGGTTGCTTTAATCTGCAGGGGGAAGGTAGCTGCAAGGCAAAAACACAAAGTCTTATCAAGAATTTTTGGTCTAGTTTCCAGTGCAAATATCTTGAATAAACTTGCAAGTTAGCTTTGTCTTATTCCAAGTAGCTTTGCATCAGATATTGGAGCTTATTTTAGGTCAGTAATTCCTTGGTATTGTTGAAAAGGTTCTAGTTATAAGTGAAATAATCTGCCAGTGGAGGAAGACATTTTAAATTATAATATGGGAAAAATACCTTGTTCCACTGGCAGATTATTTTACTTATAACTAGAACTTTTTTATCAATATCAAGGAATTGTTGACTTAAAACAAGCTCCTATATCTGCTGAAAATTACTTGAGTTAGTTTTGTCTTACACTGTTCAAGGCTGCAGAAGACCGGGCAGAAGGTACCCATATAACATCATCAGTGCATCCAGTTGACGTCACTGAATCAGTAAATGGAGTCCATCTGGTTGCAACGTAACGTCAGTATAAATGCAGCTGTTCTGTGAAGACCTCAGAGGTTTGTTAGAGAACATCAGTGAACAAACCGCATCATGAAGACCAGGAAACACACCGTGGGTATCAATCAAACATCCCACAAAACATATGTCCTTTAAAAGAGATCCTTGGAGTCCAGGAATGCATCACCTGAGTCCTGTCAGCAAGACTGAACACCTAAAGCATGGGTGTGTGCAGCTCCAGTCCTGCCAGTCTCTTCTTTGATATCTGATTCAAATGGTCCAACTTTCTCCCAGAGATTCTGATAATGACCCATCATTTGATTCAGGACCCCCGGTAACCCAGACCTGAATACTGGGGGTCAGGGACCACAACCGCCCATGAATAGCTGAAATCCATGAATACTTGAAACTCCTTTAGGAACGCTTATAACTGCCTTTTTTAAATATTTTCAACACAAAATATACCTTAATGCGCATTAATACGCACTGTGCAAACCGTCTTAGCACTACTGCAGATGCTCCCATCCATGGTCTTCCTTATCTCCGTCCTGTGGGTGCAGCCAATCAGCACCTAGGACAATAAATGCCGCTCCTGGATTGGCTGCTTTACAAACGCCAGCCAGTAGTGTGTCAAGCAGCATTGTACCGAAGTGTTTCAGCTTCCTAAGCTGCGTTTTCTTTCAAATATTTTAGATATGTGCCATGAAAAATTCCACAAAGGATGAATTTTCAACAAATAATTTGGAGTTAGGTTCCATGGAAATCTTTTATGTCAACAGCATGAAACAGTCCAGCTGTATTCTGTAAAAAAGGCTTGAAACACTGAAGGTTTTCATAAGACGGACAAAGTGAGATGTGCATGGAATGTATCCTGCAGACTTAGGAAGGTTTTTATGATCTGATAAATACTCGAGCCTTACTGCTTTCAAGACAAATGGTTCTGGATACCAGGTAAAAACCAGTAACACAACGCTGAGTGATGCAGACAAATTAGGTGGGATAGCTGATAAGAAAACAAGGACGTGAGAAATGAGAAAGGGACTGACGAGTTCAACATCCACGCACAGATTCAGTTTCTCACAACATTCCTAGATTTAATGAGCAGTACCAAGGAACAGCAAAGAAATGGCTCTTTAAAGAAACTAAAGTAAGAATTATATGTGAGAAGAAGGTGTGAATTATAACACGGAAAATGTGATTCTGAGGATTGCTAAAGAAGGGAAGAGAGGATGGGAACCAAACAGTAGCTGGGAAAGAACAGTGAGGGAGTGTCTTTTGTCTCTTAATGTGACACATATGAAAGGTTCTGGAAACAATGAGTCACCCCAGATCAGGACTGTTTCCAGAGTCGGGCCCAAACAGACTCTTGGTACATGATGATTGTGTCAGTACTTGTGATGAAACCCCGGACTTCTCAGGGAGCTGAGGTCACGTTGCTTTTCTACCTTCCACTGCTATTCAAGCTTCAAAGTTTCTAAAATGAGAAGTAAAAACAGTTTACAGACATATAAATGTCAACAGTGAACGTTTTTTCATTTTGTCATGAAGCAGCAAAACTTCAACATGTTTTATTGAAAATTTATGGAACAGACTAACAAAACAGTGCGGATTGGAAAATGGAAGCAATATGATGCAAACAAAGTAAAACCAACCTTTGCTCAAAGGAAGCTCTAAATTTGTTGGGTAGGTCTCTACCAGCTTTGCAAAATAGCTCAAGCTCACACAGTTTGGACAGAGTTTTCCATGGATTCCCAGTCAAATTTGGGTCTGAACTTTGCACCACCATTCTAACGCATACACTGTGTTCACAATTATTAGGCAAGTGAGTATTTTGCTCATATCATATTTTCCAACTTCAAGTTGGATTAACAGCAGCTTCTTTTCGTTTGGCAAAATGGGTCAAAAAGAGGTTTAGCCAACTCTGAATTGTCAAAAATTACAAAAAGTCTCTCGAAATTGCTAAGATATTGGGGTGTGATCGCAGAACCATCAAATGTTTTGTTGCTTATAGTCAACAGGATCGCAAGAAACGTGTTGAGAAAGTGTGAGAAAGCTAAGTGCATCTTACCTGGAGTACCTAGAAGTACAAGATGTTCAGTCCTCAGAGACATGGTGAAGGTAAGGAAGACTGAAACCCGACCACCGCTGAACTTAAACTGGAGGAGAACGGTCCAGGTCTCTGAACAGTGTCTGGGAGGCTGTGGTTGCTGCTGCACAGAAAGTTGATCGTCAACAGATCCAGAAACAGACACACTCCATGAATGGAGGCTGATCACTGGTATTGAAAAGAAGGGCGGCCATATTGGTAACTGATATTATTATTATTATTATTATTATTATTATTATTATTATTATTTTTAAATGCCAGAAATGTTTATTGGAAAGTTTTGAGTTGTTTATAATTCTCACTTAAACAGATGAAAATAAAAAAGTGAGAAGGGAAAATGTTTTTTTTTTTTGTTTTTTGTTTTTTTTCTCCATTGAGTCCCTTTTACTTTCTTCATCATTCATGTTTGAGGTTTATTAACATTTTTGATTAACCGAGAGGGTTGTAGATGGTAACAAATAAAAAAATCCTTAAAAATAAGACTTGCCAAACAATCGTCCACACAGTGCTAATTTAAAAGCATCTCCACAGCATGACCTCATCAGTAATGATCCAAGGTGTGTTATGGACAAAAGTGACAAGAGATGGATGCAAATCTTACTGATGTATGGAACACATATATGAAATGATCTGTTTTCTTTCACATCCAACTTTCTTTCAACAAATGTCTTCTCAAAAATCCTCTTATTCTTCCTCGTTGGGACCTCCACACGTACACACAGGCTCACAGTCAGCTCCTGTGTTCTTCGCTTGTCTTTATAACTCAGACTGGGTGACGGATTGACAGTGAAACCCCTGTTTGTCGCTTTTTTATGTTTTTTAAAAGTGGCGCTCGTTGCTCCTGCACCATAAAATTACCACTCGCTGTTTCTCTCCCATGCCTTCTTGTTAGCTGCAGCGAGCTGTCATCGTGCAGATTGAGTGGCAGGTCAAGTTGCTTGTACAGTCGCTTTCGCTGGGATGTAAAGAAATCAGAAGGTCGCTGTGTGCAGGTGGCAGACTTTTCCTCGGGGCCAATTAGTGGAGAGATTTCCCAGCAGATTGCTGCAGCTCTGTCTGTATCTGCGGCTGTGCTTTGGTTTGGTCCCATGAAATTAGGCTGAAACAATGGGACCGAGCCGTCCTCTGCCTCAGTTTGCTGTCTGTCAATGTCTCTTTGTCCTTCGGTGTATTTTCCTCCTAACAATCTCCTTTCCTACATCCTTTTTCCCTTAACCTCAATTCTCTACCATACCCATCTTTTTAGCTTGTTATAAAAACGTGCTAAAAATGTAACTTCTGGTAATGAAGTAGAAATCTCCTGAAAGTAAATGTATCTACTATTGCAACAGAATAATCTCACACTGATGGGTTTGAAAACATCCTTTAATCTGAAAAACGTAATTCAGTCGAAAAATAATCCCACATTAAGAAATTATTTTTTAAAATCAGAATCACTTGAGTCACATCAGATGTCAGATGTCACATCCCTAACATTTCCCATAAAATAAATTTAACTGAAGCATTTTTTTTTAAAAATATTTAAGTTTTCTCTGACTGCCTATCTACTTGAGGTGTAAACATGGCATCTATCGGGTGTTTTTCAATGTGTAACGAAGGATGAATGGAGAAAAGCACCTCATGCCTAATATGAAATATGGTGGAGGATCTGTGATGCTGCGGGACTGTTCCTCCAGCAAAGACCCTGGAAACCCTGTGAGAGTGCTGCTAGAGGTGTCATGGACTCTTTGAAACAGCAGCACATTTTAATAAAAAATAAGGTTGGCTCTACCAGAACACTGAAAATGGGACATCACGGGGTCTTTCAGCAGAACTTATTATACATTATGTGGTGGTGTTTGCACTTCAACCTTGCTTTGGCATTTCTTTTTATAAAGGAGCTTAAAACAGAATCTTTTAAAAGCCACAGTCACGGGCCTGACATGTTTCTCCAAAAGATAACTGTTAATTCTGAGTAAAGGCACACACAGCCTGGTGGTCTTGCTTGTTTTCTGTCATTATGGTAATACAGTGGACCCCCGGTATTTGCAGGGGTCAGGGACCACAACCATCTGCAAATGATTAATGCTCTGAAAATGCTTATAACTGCTTATTTTAATAGTTCAAACACTGAACATAGCTTAATATGTATTAATGTGTACAGTGGAAACCATCTTAGCACTACCACAGAAGCTAACGTCTACAGCCTTCCTTGTCTCTCCTTTTGGGGGTACAGCCAATCAACGGCAAGGAAACCAAATTCCTCTCCTGGATTGGCTGCTTTGCCAATGTCAGCCACATGTCAAGTAGCATTATGTGTAGGTGTTTTAGTTTCCCAAGATGCAATTTCTTTCGAGTATTTTAGATATACTCTACGAAAAAAATCTGTGAATGGGCAAATTTTCCGTGGATAATTTACATTCCACAGAAAAATCTGCAGGGTTCCACTGTAGTGTGATGCTCTAAACAAAGTTCTCCTGATGTTCTCACCATTCAGGGGGTGTTCTGTCGAAACGTAACGTCTTCCTTAAATTTACTCATCAACCAAATCTCTCAGGTTCTTTCACACAGAGCTGCGTGGTCCGCCTTAAGTGAGACAGAGTTCATGTCCTTGAATACTCTGCTCTATCTGGGTAGGTGTGAAAGCTCATCTCAACTCTGTTGCAGACCAAATAAGTGAACTGTGGTTTGCCTAAAAATATCAAGTTTGGTTCTCTGATGGTGGAAAATCTAAACGGAGAACCAGACAACCAAAAGAAGAACCTGATAAAGTGGTGGAAGTTTTGGGAATTCCCAGTCCGGTCGAGCTCAACCACTGGACGATCCGGGCTTAAAAGCACCCTCAGAGGCAGTATTCCCTCCACCCTGCAAGCCACCACACAGGCCTGAGGAGCTCAACAAATTTTAGGTACTGACTGCTCCTACAAACCTTCCAGATCTCGTTCCAGTCATGTTTTTATGCCATTTGCTAACTAAAAAAAAAAAATCAACTCATTAAGGACCCAAGTCAAAACTTAAAGAACCTGCTACTGAAGGCTTGGTGTCATTCATCTCTGACAGCAGATGTTTGGAGGTCTTGCAGGGTCCGTGCCTTGATGTTTTAGAGGTGTTCTGCAAATTGTGCACCATCTTAATATTGGGCATGTGGTCATAATGCAATGCCTTATGATGTATGAAAGGTTTCTTTTTTGAGCTGCTGCAAAAAACTGGGAAACACTCAGCCAGATGATGGATTGATCTCATTAAGTCAGTGTTGAAGTCATTTGGTTTATTGCAGATTGAAGCAGCGATTGCGGCCTTTTAAGTCCTGCTAATGACTCCACACATACATGCACTGCAAGCTGGACAGTTGCATGCACACATACGTTCACGCTCTTTTCTAGCTATGCACCCCCACACGTGATTATAATTTCCACAGGAAAAATGTGTAGCTATTGAGTTGAACACCTCTCCTCATCAAAGGGGAACCTTTCAGACTTGTTTCAAGTAATTTTCGTCGCCTGCCTTCTGTTTTCCCTTTATCTTTGTTTGCCAAGAGCTTTTCTAAAAGATCAGAGTGGCAGCAGATACCTGCATCCATTAGAGCTCTCCAGTCACTCAGCAGCAGTGTTGTGATACAGGAGGAAAGGCAAAGGGACACACTTGTTGCTCAGTGGCTGCCTCAGGGAGATGTGCTTCCATCTTGACAGATATCTTTCCTCTAATGCCTCCCGAGAGAGGCCTACCTGCCCCCTTTGTGACTGATTCCCAAGGGGGACGGGAAGGACTCTGGGCGGGAGGGGGGTTATCTCTTGACAGACTGTAACAACAGTTCATAGAGCTGATCAGATCCATGGCTGCAGTGAGATCTGCTTTGTTTGTTGAGAAAAAGGTGTGGGTAGATGACAGTTCAGACAGGAAATACCCTTATCTGGTTGGTGGAAGGAATAGTTCATGAACTCTTTTTGTTCCTGTGTTCTTTCTTTTTGTAATATTCTTAATTTTTCTTATGAACTGTGTTGTCAGTTTATAAATCAGGAGAGCAGATAACTTCAGGTCTAAGGAGTGTTTTCACTGCTGATCTGTTTCTTCTCACATTTAAAAACCTCACATTTTTATAACAGCCTTGCAGAAAAAGGGTTGTATTTTTTTTTTTTTTTTTTTTTTTTTTTTTTCTAGCTAGATTTCAGGGAGATTGGGCCTGGATGAGACTTTGATGGTATTAAAACCTTGAGTAAAAATACCACGTCTTCACACAAATATTTTAAACAAAACTGCTTTTATTTAAGAGAAAATCAACGTTTGTTCCTGTTATTACAGTCATAATAATGTTAATTACAACATTTATTTATTACCACTTTGTTTCATTGATTTAATAAATGCTGTATTGCACTGTATTTAGCTTTTTTGGTGTAATGGTTTATGCTTGTTTCTTGCTTGAACTTCTGTAGAAATAGTTTTTGTTACACTTGATCATAAGTGCAGTATAATATCTATCTTTTTTGTTGTTGTTGATTGGAAATTTGATTGGAAAGTGGCTCAGTTAAACTGCTTTTATAGAAAGAAAGAACATCTAAGAGTTTAGCGAGTATGAATGAAAACCTTTTTGTCCTGACTCAGCTTCCATGCAGAGTTTCATCTGTTAGCTTCAGCGTCTTTGTCTCATTTTGTTTTCGCTGCAGCTCTCGCAGTTTTGCCACAAGTTGAGAAAAACACCTGTTAAATATTTTACCGTAAATACGCTGAAAGTTGATCAGGATCTGGACTGTGCTCTGCTATCATCTCTGATCCAGGGTGCTGGTTACCCGTTATGCTGGGTAGTACTTACACTATAAAGAGCAGAACTGCAAAAAAATGCAGTAACATGTCTATAACAAGCTGAAATTGGCTGGTTAAGTAGTCAGACAGTCACAGTCAGCTGTTTCACAGTTTATTGTAGTTCTAAAGCCTAAACTTTAAAATGGTGATGATAACACTCCTTTAGTCCCCACAGTATGACTGTATTTGATCGTGAGGGGAAATATTTCCAAATAGCTGAATTTGTCTTGTAACAGAAGTATAAGTGCATTGACCTTCTTTCAGCCAGCTGACTGGCAGTGCAGAAGGGTCAACACTGCATTAATGTCTGCTTTAGAAACCTGGAAAAACTTCAGTCACTCCAGCGCTTCCTCTGCCATCTCATTAAATACACTTCAAACATTCAGAACGGTGTTCTGGGAACTTTTAGCGGGCCATTTCTGTTAGGGATCAATATTTAGACATCATCTCACTTTACTGACCAAGAACTTGTATTCTTTTATCAGCTCAAATGTTTTGTCACAAGAAGACATTAAAGAAATGCTTTTTGTTTCAAATGGAGGAAATATTATTATTGGTTTGTAGCTTGTTATTGACAGTTCATCATAATGCAGCAACGCTTTGAGCAGACAGGGAGGAAGATGATGCTTTGGCCCCTTTTGCCCTAATTTGCTGGCTGACTGCAGAAAGACAACACTGTCTCTTTAATGTGGGCAGGGTCAGAGGTCACTGTATTGCATTTGTAAGGTCAGCGGTTAAGGTCACACTCAGCTTTGGGCCTTCCTGCTGCAGACAGCTGGGTCATGCCACCTACATAGAGTCCAATTATCCCTGCCAACTAATAACTCTTCAGCTTGTTCTATAGCACACACACACACACACACACACACACACACACACACACACACACACACACACACACACACACACACACACAAATCTGCACAGACACTGAAAACTCCCTGTTATGCAATGACTGTCTTTCAGTTGGGGTATGTGGATACTTCTTTTAAGTTATGCATATATGCACACATCAGCATCTGGAGTATATAAGATTATTCTGATAATTTTGTCACTTTTTATAAAATGTCACAGAGAAGATTAAGAAATTACTGAATTTATCTTCTGGTGTCATTTATCTCAGCGTTTCACTGAATTAACCAGTCAGTTATTGCTTTTCAAAAATATAACTTAGCCTAAACCGAAACAAGAGTTTGTCAAAATTATTGCTGGATAAATATTTAACACCAATAAAATGTGATGGTGCACAGTGGTGCAATGTGTAACCAATGTGGTGGTACACTGACTCACCACTATTTTATGCAGTTTTATTAATCAAATGACTGCAGCCATGAATTAATTCTTTTAAAAAAATGACAAAAAATTAAAGCTTGCAAGAAGTGTTTGCTTTTTTGTTTTTAAATGAACCACATATTAATTTATGGTAAAGCAACTGTGTTTCAAAAACAGGTTTTTCAGTCTGGTATCAAAAGTTAGCATTTGCATTTGATTTCTGCCTAATGAACTTATGCATGTTTTATTCAGATCTTTGTATGGTGCAATAAGAAGAAAGATAAAAATTCTAGAAAATTTGCTGTATTTTACTGGAATTTTATGTGGTAGACCAACACAGAGTAGCAGATAATTGCTAATCTTTTACAAATGAAAATTAGAATCGTGCTGCAAGTTTTCGTAATCAGTCCTTTTACTTCAAAAGTTGGGGAGAAAACTTACAGTGGAAACCAGAAGTTTACATATGTCGAATAAAAAGACAGGCACTTTTATTCCTCAGTCTGAAGTTAAATCAGACCAAACGGCTCCTGTTTTTAGGTCAGTTAGAATTACAATAATGAAGGTATCTGTCCCTGTGTGTCTTTGCAAACAGCAATCTCGCGTTTTATGTTTCTTTTGGAATAATGGCTTCATCCTTGCTGAGTGGCCTTTCAGTACAGTACAGAGCATGTTTGACTGTGGATAATGACACTGTCTTACCAGCTTCAACAACATCTTCACAAGGTTCTGGGGTCAACTTGCACATTTTGGACCAAAACCCGTTCATCTCTGAGACACAGAACCCGTCTCCTTCCTGAGCGATGTATGGTTGGACATTCCCATCATATCTATACTTGCATATAATTTTTTTGAACAGATGAATGCAGCACCTTCAAGTATCTAAAGTCACAACCTCTTCATTTGGGCTTGCTCTTATTGTTTAAAGAGACAGTAATCATTCCATATGAAAACTTCTGACTGAAGATATGAATAAATGAATCTTTTGCGTAATCTTCCGCTCATTATTGTGGTATTTGATAAACAGAAATAATTTAGGTAATTCTAACTGACGTAAAACTCATGATTTGTGAGGTTGTTGAGGACCCAAATGCAGAGGTAGAGGCAGTGAGCAGATTTAAAGATTTAATAATGAAAAATGATGACAAAAAACCTTACAAAAAGACACTGGAGGATGTAGGAAGCCAGGGCAAAAATTTGGACAAGGAAACAGGATGAGTACAGGCAGAGGAACAGGGAGTTAATGGGGCGATAACAGGCAGAGTAACAGGAGGCAAAACAGGCAGATTGCAGGAGGAACCGGAGAGGAGCTTAAATGCTGAGGGAGTGAATGCTAGAACAATGGCTGAGGCTGATTAACTAAATGTTTGCAGGTGTGGCAATTAACTAGAGGGGAGCTGAGGAGAGAAAGAGAATGGCAACAGGGAAGCAAGGAAAATAATCTAAATGTAACTGAGAATAACTAGACACAGGGAAATAACTAGAACTACTAAGAACAGACTGAAATAATCAAACTAAGAACTTGACAAACCAAAGGGATAAACTAGACAGGGGAAACCTGGGAATCAGTCCAAAGAAATGACAGAAGCAAAATCTAACTGAAACAGAGGGTGACTAAGACTGTACTAAAGTTGAACCAAAACATGACTTATCTAATAAATACAAGAAACACAGGATGACAAGACACAAGGAGGAAACTGGACGTAAGGAAATAACTGGGAGAACTAAGAAAAGACTGAAATGATCGAACATAATGTAAAGGTAACTGGGTACTCAAACTAAGAACTGAACAGAGAAACAAAACTTCACAGTGAGAAAAAAAGGTGTATTCTTATTCAGTGTATGTAAACTTCTGGTTTCAACTGTATGCTTCTGTTCCTTTATTTTTTGACTTAAAGAAATCTAACTGTTCTCTGCAGTCCAATAAACTTAAAAGTTCCCGTGATTTCTCATTATTTTCCCTTTTTTAACTATCAAGCCAATAATATAGGAATGTTAATCCTACCCTCCTTCACCACTTAGTTCAGCTCGTACATTAAGGAAGTTAAACTTGTTTCATCTCAAAGTGATCTCTTCAGTTGGACAGTTTAGAGCAATGGTCAGTAAGCATTAAATGAACAGAATCTGAATCTGCTTTTGAAGTGTTATAATAATGTTGCACATCTCCTAACAACATAAAATACAGTACAGGCATTGCAGCTGTAGGTGGCAGGCTACTGTGTGCTGCCAGCCAGCAATATACGAAAACACACAGGTGTCCGTTGTTCCTGCTCCTTGTAAAAACTACATCTCAGGGACTGTTTTTAGAGCTAAATCTGGCCACAAGTTCTTTAAACTGGTTTATTAATCAGGATGTAACCAAGGCGATGCTCTGTATTTTCCACATTTGCTCTCTCATTTACAACATAATCAACTACCACTAGATCCAGCTATACATCATCCATATCTACTTATCTTTGTTGGGTCACAGATGGGCTGGTGCCAAACTCCAGTGGTTATTGGTTGAGAGCAGAGGTACACCCTGGACAGCTTGCCATTACTATTGCAACAAAGTGGCTAAAGGTAAAACTTTTGAAAAACGTGTCGTTTTTCTTCGGAAAAAATTAACTACTTTGTGTTGATCTTTCACATAAAATCCTAATAAAATACTTAAAAGTTTGTGGTTGTTGGCATGAAACAATTGTTTGTCTGTGTAAAATTCTGCTGAATACATTTCTTGACAGGATGGATTTGAGGCTATTTGAAAACAGTTGCTACCAACATTTGCAATTTGAACCCTAACTGGCTTTATGGGACCAGGCAACCATCTTCTGCACAGTACAAAGTTCCCCCCAAAGTTCATCATAAGAAATGAAATGAAACAAAAAATGTTCGAGGCAAAGACGAGGCCAGCGAGGGAAGATATTTTGAGGTTTATCCTGGCTGTCTGGCTCAGCTTAATGCCCTCTTCAGTGAGATGGAATGGCACATAAGCTCCCATTAATACGAGAATGAGTTGAATTTAGCTCCGTCTGCCTGCGCGGCTGGCCTGGCCTGCCCCCCTTGCTTTCCATGAAGTGTGGGTCGCAACACTTACGGAAAAGCTCTATGCTGTGCTCCGGCATGGCACTCCCTCCCCGACACCCCCAGCGCTTTCCTTTGTTCTCTAACTATAGCCGCAGCCATGCCAAGGCCCCGTGACTTAAATATTCCACTATAAAACAAGTGATAATGAACATGAAAAGCGCCGAGTGCTGGTAGTTGACTGAGCCGCTAAGCACATGCTGCAGCGTGCAGGCGCGCACACACGCAATCAGTTACATGTATGTGCACAGGCGGTACCCGGTACACGCTGTCACACACCTGCGTACACACACTGAGGGTGGAATCAAAAAGGAAAGTGAGGAGAGAGTGGATAAGAGACCTGCAATGGAAAATGATTGATCCGTTTTAAGGGTCCTATAAATCCACCAGCTGATGTGAATATAAATGGACGGTTTACACATCTTTCCTACCTGGCAACTCATCTCTGTATCCCAACAGGGATATTTATACCGTCCTTCCTACAGTAAGACCTTCACAAAGCATCCGTGTGTCAGAAAAGGACCAGAAGCTAAGCATGTACTTTTTTTTTCTTACCTTCAGTGACTCTTTTCTGACGATGCCAAGTATGTTTGTGACTAAATTAATTGAATGAGCATACAGTGACTTGTAAAAGTATGTATTTCCTTTAAACCTCTTCAGTTTTTTATCAGGTTACAGCCACAAACATTACTGTTATTATTGTGATCCAATGAGATGGACGAGGGGAAGTGGATCTAAACTGTGCCTTCTGCCCCCTTTATTCTGATATGCCTAAATAACCTACATAGAGTCCACTTGTCTAATTTAACCTCAGTGTAAATCCAGCTGTTCTGTTCCTCAGAGGTTTGTTGGAGAACATTAGTGAACAAACAGCTTATTGAAGACCAAGGAACACAGCAGACAGGTGAGGTTATAAAGCAACATCCCATATTTAGACACAGGAAACATGTGGAAGGTGGTGCTCTAAGTAGGTGAGACCAAAACTGAACTTTCTGGCCTTCACTGGATCCCGACTATTCAGATTGTTCTGTGAAACGTAACAAAAAAAAAAAAAAAAAATTGCAGACCATATCTAAAATATTCCAAACAAAACACCACTTGAGTAGCTGAAATACTCAGATGCAATGCTACGTGACACGCTATTGGCTGGTGTTTACAAAGCAGCCAGTCCAGGAGTAGCATTCATTTCCTTTGCCGCTGATAGGCTGTACCCCTGAGAACAGAAATTAGTAAGCCTGTAGACATATGCTTCTGTGGTGGTGCTAAGATGGTTTCCACTGTGCGTATTAATGCATATTGAGGTACATTTGGTGTTTGAACTATTAAAATAGGCAGTTCTAAGTGTTTTTTAGATGGGGTCTCAACTATTTGCGGATTTAAGTTATTTGTTGGCGGCTGTGGTCACTAACCCCTGCGAATGTGGGGCATCCACTGTACATACAAAACATCATTTAGAGCAGAAATTTAACAACCTCAAACACCATCTAAACAGTGACACATGGTGGTGGCAGTGTCATGCTGTGGAGATGATTTTCTTCAGGGAAGCTTCCCTGAGTTGGTATGAAGCTGGATGGAGTTAAATCCTGGAAGAAAACCTTTTAGAGGCTGCAGAAGACCAGAGACTGAGCTGGAGGTTTACCTTCCAGTAGAACAATGACTCTAAACATACAGCCAGAGCTAAAATGGGAGGGTTTAGCTCAGGGAATATTCATGTGCTAGAATGGCCTAGTCAAAGTCTAGACCTAAATCTAACTGAGAATCTGTGGCGAGTCTGGGAATTAGATGTTCAAAGATACTCTCTATCCAATGTGACAGAGATTATTCTTATTTTCTGTAGGTCTGTCACTTAAAATCCCAGTGAAGCCTTTCAGGCTCTAATGTGAAGGAATATGAGCCTTTTTTGGGGAGGGGGGTGCTGCTGTTATTCTGGTATGTTTGTGTGAGAGTATCAATGAGTGGAAGATCTTTTACAGTAAACTGTGTAGAGGTGTATAGAGTGTCTGTACCCAGGGAGCCAGTCTCTGGATCTCCCTGGAGTGCCCAGGCAGCCAAGGCACCTTTGACCAGGGCTAGCCCCCCCTCAGGGCTTCGCACTCACACATAGTCACATACATAACACCCCTCTCTGTGGGCCCCCACTCTCCCTGGGGTGAGATGAGCCCACCAAGGCCCCTCCTGGAGCTGTTCCCTCCACAGCTCAGGATCTCCATCTCTCTTACCAACTAGTCCACACTGACATGGCTGAAAGCCAGCGAACACCACTGTCTGGATCGGGGGGCTGTGGAAGATATGTGCGTGTGCGTAGCTGTGCCTGTACGCTTGTGAGTGTGTTTGTGTATAGGCTCAATAGATGGGTGGGGGTTGGTGGGGGGGTATCCCCAGACACAAGTTGCTCAGTTTTTTGGAAAGTCTCTGGCCCACCCAGGAGGAAAGAGTAGGAGGAGAAGGTGGTGGGGGGAGGGGTCCGAGGCCTTGGGGGAACAAAGCCTTATTTCAAACTTGCCGAAAACAGGGGTCTTTATGCTGTGATGCTGAGGCCCCCTCCTATGTAGGGAGATGTTATCGCAAAGATGCAATATCCACCTCTGCACAAGGCCAGGGGGTGGCTGCATAGGCCTCCAGTGTTACACTAAGTACCCCAGGGCACTGACCTCACTAATGAAGTCTCTCCTGGCTGCTGTTAGCCTCTACTGTATCCCACATGGAAATCTGCTGCTCTGGCCATCCGTTGGCCTGCCTGGCAGCCAGCAGCTGTCTCTCTTAGTCATATTTCATCTACTTTGATAATTTGTTCAGAAAGCTTTTTGTTTGACTGTTTGATTGTTTTGATTGTTGTCTGGAATTGTCCCCTGGTCCGTCCGTCTGTTTTCTGCCATTCGTCGATCGGCACAGCTGGCTCCCCAGCTCACTTTGAAGTGTCTCGTTGATTTACTGTCCGGCTGTCTCTTATGAAGCACTCAGTTGTCTAACCATTGAGGCCTCTGCTTTTAAGCTATCTGGGATTTCTATACACAGCACCATTTGAAAGATGTTGCACCAAGCTCTTCAGGGAATCCACAAGTTGGGGGGGGGAGGGAAATTAGATTGGGGATCGGGTGAGAAGCACAATTAAAGTAGACAACCCATGTTCCTGCGAGGGGCCAATGGCCTGCAGATAGGATTTGTCAGTTTTCTTGACCGAAAGCCCAATCCTGGTTGATCCTGGTCTCAGCTTGCATCTTCTGTAAAAATCTTACAGAGATAAAATGATATTCACTTATCAGAGAGACAAAAGAATGTTGTGTATATTCCAGTTTAGGTGCTAAACTTGTGCTGTTTCTTGCTTTGCATTAGTCTGCACTGCTGGAAGCATGGAGTCTAGTACATAAAAACCATGTGCTTTCTCAGCCCCAACTCTTATACTGAGCCAGGGAGAAACCACTTTCACCAGGGAGCTCATGGAGCCACAAATCAAAATGATTATAGGTGCCATGTTTAAAGCTCTATTGGTTTTAATTTTTGATCTTCCTACTTTAAGAAAAAAATTGTAGAAACAGCTTAAACACCAGAAAAAATGCAGTTAACTGTGGAATAATACAAGCTCACTGTGCCTTCTCACCTATCATGTGTTAAATGAAGGTCAGTACGTCACATGTTTTAAATCTATAAACACTTTTAATATTGTCAGGCAGTGTCAAAATACTGCTCCAAATGCTGTAAGTCCAGTTCTCCAGTGCTGGTATCAGTTGGATCAGAGATGAAGAAATCAAATCAATATTAATTAAGGTGGTGATGTTGATGCATCGGTTTATAAGAATGCTAAGATAAATGATGGGATTGTGTTGCATTTACTGGATCAGACCCTTATAGTAACTAGGGGTGCACCGATGAATTGGCTGGCCGATATATCGGCCCGGATGTGCTTAATTTTAGGTGATCTGTCAAATACTTGCAGGAGAAACTGATCTCCTCCACCTCAGAAAAGGTGTGTAAATCAGCCACTGTCCCCTTTTTGCTCCACCTTAAGAGAGGGCTGACTGACAGACCTGCACACCAGGTCACGTCTGCATGTGTGGGGTTAACAATAGTCACCCTACTGTTGTCAATTTAGCAACTTTTCAGATTTAAAAAAAAAAAAAAAAAAAAGATGTTGGCCAAAATTGGAAATTGGCAGATCAGTGATTGGTCAGACAACTGCCACCAATGGACCCCTAATAGTAATGATATGTTACTGAATTGGCTGTTTGGCTTTAAAAACCAAACCAGTTCTGGCGTGGAACCCAGTTTGCACTGCCTTTAGCACCAGCCCTGGTGGACAAACCAGACATGAATACCAAACCAAAACAGTGGCATACATTTGTATTCACCCCCTCTGATAAAGCACTTTGTAAAACCATCTTTCGCTGCACTTCGTGCTTAAGGCCTCTCAGGGTATGTCTGTCATCTTTGTCCAGACATAGAAATTTTGTCTATTCTTTGTTCGTTAGGTAAGTTTTCAGCTCTTTTCACAGATTCTCAATTGGATGTAGGTCTGGACTTTGACTAGGTCATTCTATCACATGAATAATGCTGTGCTCTAAACTATTCCATCAGCTTTAACCAGCTTCCCTGTCTCACCTTAAGAAAATTATTCCAATAGCATGATGCTGCCACCACCATACACGGTGGGGATAGTATGTACTGTTTGTTTTTCTGTGTTAAAGGTTTTGGCTTTAATGTAGCTAGAAGTGAAAACATTAACGCTTCAGGCAAGCTGGATTTTCCTACGTCAGGATCGTGGCCTCAGCCAAGAGACCTCCCTCGCCCCCCCTCTGTGACCCACTGAGAACAGGGAACAGGTCTCTCTGCAGTTCCATAATGCCCGGGCCCCTGGGATCCAAAGTGGAAAGTTTGCTTTAGCACCCACCGGGTTAAAAGATGAAAGAGTTTCAAGATGATATGGCTCTACGGTTGGAGTTGGAGGGGGAGTGCTGAGCATTTGGAAACGGGGGTGGAGTGTGGGGGTCTGTGTGTGCAGCTTATATCTCTTTATCCTGTCTGGCGTGCTGCGGCTGGGCTCTGCCCGCATCAGCTGTCCACTTGCTCTCCAGCTGCCAGTCGCTTTGCTGTCCAAAGCTGGCCTGTCTGCTGATGGATTACCTGCACCAATGTGTTTACCGCTTCTTCCCCTTTATGGCTCACCCCGCCCTTCCTGAAGACCCTCACCTGAGCATCCCTGAATGGCCCCGGAGCGATTGGGGGGTGGGGTATGGAGCTGGACATGAGCGTGAGCGCGGGTTTGTAGTGGGACTGGTCAGGATTAGTTGGTGGCTGGCGGTTATTAATTCAATTTGAGATGCTTTTTCATGTGCAAGCCGGAGAAGCCTCATGGACATGCTGGCTTCCTCCAAAGGGCCCTAATCCCTGCTGTTTATAGAAGGAATATGCCTTTGGTGTTGGAGGAGATGCACCGAATTCCTGTGCTGCTGCAGAGGAGGCATCTGTTCTGTGTGTGTTTGGTGGAGCCGGCGCTGGGATCAGCAGGGCTTGGCATGTTGCCTTCAGGTTTTAGCTGGTGCTGAGAGCTAGAGTGCAGCGCGCTTTCGGCATGCAAATACTTTATTTGTTCTGCAGGTCGCCTGCATGCCCTTATATCTGCAGGCTTTATGACTCTTCAGTTTCACAGATTGTCTGGGTGATATTTATCTTTAAGTTCAATAAAAACAGAAAAATAAAAAATATTTTAATTGACTTAGTTTTACTGATGGAGGAATTCTTTCACGTTATTTCCACCAAAGTGAGAAAGTGACTGGAAAGGAACAAAAAGAGTGACGGGCACCAGAGGAGAGTCAAAGGCAAAGAACAGAGGTTAATGAGACGAGCAACAAAAGGCTGATGGATGGTGAATGAGTGAATCAACTCCACCCCACCCCCACCACCAACACTTGTGTTTATTCTGAGATTGTCATTTGTCATTGCTGTTGGGCCTTTTTCTTTCTTCCTTGTGACAGCCAGCTCCAAATCATGCGCAGACAGATGAAGAGGCCAGTTACTTAAATAGAGATGTGATGGGGAGAGGACAGAGGGGGGCAGGGGGGGTGCAAGGCCAGCATCCCATGTTTGATGTCTCTCCCCTGGGCCTCATCCGCTCTGTCAACCCTCCTGAATAGCGTTGACAAATGAAACTTTTAGACACCAACCCACTGGGGACGGTGCCACAAAAGTATGAAGCAGAAAAAAAGGGATTTGTGTGGAAGATGAATAACTGTGGGAGTTCATCATCATGTCAGCTTTTTAGAGCAAGATCGTGACAGATTTTAGAGGTTTCCTACCTCAGATTTATAGTGTTAAAAGTATTTATCTAACTAAGGCCATGTTGTTGCTTCAGTTGTACAGTAGTGCTCGCACGCTGCTACACTGAAAGTTGAGGTTTTGCAGGTAACCACTAGAGGCTGACAAACCTCACGCTGCTGAAGCTTCAGTCTCAGAATTACAGCTGCAAAAATATTCCAGATACAGTATTTTTAGAGTATCTGAGATTTCCCACCTCCTCTAAAACAATTTTAGGCTTTGTTTTTTTTTTTTCTCTGGCACCTAAAAGGTACAGGAAAAATGCAGCCAAGGCTCCAAAGATCAGGCACATCTGATCTGTTTTTAATGCATTATGGCTTTAATCATCTTTGGGTTTTTCTTCCTGTGACATAAAGATAAGAATGGATCTTAGTCCCAAAAGTATTCATAGGTTCTACAACAAGATCCCAAGCTTTGAACATCTCCCAGAGCTCTGATCAGTCCCTCATCTGAACATGGAGAGAGGATGGACCACCCGGAGACCTCCCAAGACATGGACGTCCACCTAGACTGACAGGCAAACATCAACCAGAGAAGCAACCAAGAGGTTCATTTTAAGTCCACTGGTGTACTTTATTAATCTGGGCTGTATGAAAGAGTGTTTTCAGTTTTTTTTACAAACCATGAAGGTCAAATTTGAACTTTCTGGCCTACATGCAAAACACTGTATGTGGTGGAAAAATAACACTGTACATAGAATAGAATAGAAATATCCTTTATTGTCCCACACTGGGGAAATTCCAGCGACAGGTAATTAAAACAAGTAGGTTCACACAAAGATAAGAACATGAAATATATAAAACAGAATAAAGAACTATGTACTGTACAGTGAGGGCAAAATGACACCACCCTGAACACACCACCTCCTTAGTGTAACATGATTGTGGCAGCATCATGCAGTGGGCATTGCCTATCTTCAGCAGGGACAGGGAAGCTGGTCATAGTTGGTGGGAGGATGGATGGAGATAAAACCTGGACAATCCTGGAAGAAAACCTGTTGGAGGCTGCAGAAGACGTGACACTGGGGTGGAGGTTCCGCTTCCAGCAGGACAACCACCCTGAACATACATCCAGAGATATTATGGGATGGCTGAGGTCAATGTCCATGTGTTAGAGTGGCCTAGTCAAAGTTATGGCCTAAATCCAATTAAGAAACTGTGGAAAGACTTGAAAGTTGCTCTTTACTGATACAACTGTCGTGAGGTTGAACTGTTTTGCAAAGAAGAAAGGGCAAAAATTTGACAAACATTCCCGATTTTCCCGATTTCTGGTTATAACGTAAGAAATGTGAAAAAGTTCAAGGGAGGTGATTATTTCTATAAGACACTGTCAGATCTTTCCTTTACCATAGAATACATGCTTCCAAAACTTAAAACATCACTGAAAATGTCAAGTTTTAAAGCCTTATACTCACATTGATATATGTCAGCATATAACAGAAGCAGCATGATTAAAAACATGTACCGGAAAAACAAAAATATAGAAAAGCTGCTCTAGTATCTACATTTGTCAGTGAAACAGAAAACATGGACTGAAAGCTAAAGTATGAGGGGAAAACCCCCCCCCAATAGTTTAAGGTGTTAATCAACTGAGAGAAGGTTTGCTGCAGCATTGATTTAATTTTACTTTCCAGTAGAACTTTGCCTTTTAGGTCAAAAAGTTCACATTTAAAAGTTCACCAGAGCACTTACGTCCACGTGTTTGCTGTGTCTCCTACATGGTTTGAGTGGCAAACTGAAAACAGGGCTTCTTCTGACTTAATTTCAACAGTGGCTTTCTTCTTGCTCCTCTTCCATAGAGGCCAGATCACCTAAATTACATACATGTGAACACTACTTGCTGTTGAGATGACTTCAGAAGGCAGGTGGTTGCACAAGAATTTGATGGATATCAGAGTAAAGGAGGACTAAATTTTCTGATTTTTTTTTTTTTTTTTTTTTTTGTAAAATATTTTGAGAAAATATATTCTTTACCTTTTTTTTAATTTTACAATGATCTTCAGCTGTGTTGTGGTGTGTCACAAAAAATTACAATAAACCACAACTAAGTTTATGGCTGTAACATGACAAGACACCCCATAGTCTTTAAAACTGACTGCCTGTGTGGCTCGCTTGGGGCCAAGAGCCTGGTCGACTTGAACCCCCCTGCCCTTTGCAGCACATAAATCGGTTATCTTCCGTGTGTTATGCACTGTATTTGTTGGTGGCATTTCAGACACTCATTCACTGTTGTCTCATCCACATGCCTCATCCAGTCAGCGTATGTATTTGTGTATTTCTGTGTGTTAACATGTCATATCTACTGTGACGCCAGCATGAGTCAAATGCTTTGTACACTTGACTCATAGTTTGTTTCTTTGCATTTCACAATAAAACACTGATTTATTGACCTAATTTTTCTGTTCTATTCCTACTGATTATATTGTGAAATATTCAAAGGGTTTTATTTCTTTGATCTTGTACTTTTTCATTCTTCAAGCTTTCTTTTCTTTCATGTCTCCTCTGCTTTCCCTCTTTCCATTAAGTGTGGCTGTTTTTGAAACCACAGTCATACTCTAGATAGATCTTTGTCTAGCCTATAAATTTTCCATGTTTTGCTATTCATTGACCAAAAGCTCCCAGACGCTGCAGTCAGTCTCTTGGAATTCTTTGATTTACAGCAAAGCTAAAAGTTTCCTGTTCAAGCTTGTGATTTCTATTAGTGTAATGAGCATGTCATGTAATTTGTTAGTTCCTGTTTGTTGTTTTGCACATGCATGAGAACACACACACATAGGTGTAGATGTCAGTACCTTCCAAACCCCCTTTCTCATGAATTTCGACGTGCGATAAAAGCAGAAAAACTGACTTTTTTTTTTTTTGCCATTTCTGTTTTTCTAGATGGAGTATTTGGACAAGTTCTTTTGTGGCCTAGTTCACACAGGATTAAGACCTTGCTAAGATTTCCATGATGCGGGACATATTAGAACTATAGATGCATGACTCAAAGATTTTGGGGATAGATTTTAAAGTTATTGAGCAATGGGAAAGTACGACATGACTGTTCAGAGCGCAGACACATTGAAATCTATCACATACGTATCGGATTTAGTACCACATACGGAAGTGGCACAAATAAGATTTTGGGGGGGTTGAAAAGATCCAAATTGGGCTGTTCAGTCTGTCATGAAAAAGTCTGATATAGTTCGCACATGCCTGCTGTGTGAAAGTAGCCTGACTAACCGTGATTCTTCTTTCTGCAGTAACAACTTAAACACTCAAAAGTGTTGTGGTCAGTGCTCACACTTGTTGCTTTTAGGGATTGGAAAATGACCCGGTTTCAGAGTGTCTGAACTCCTGGTCATGACCGATCATCCTGTAATAGGCTGATTCCTGTGGTCAGCTGATTTCCTCTTGCATTTCTTTTTAGAATGTCGCCAGATCGTGGAAAATTTGTAAAATCCACTTCAGTGTGAAAGCAGACATGGCATAACTTGTTAACTGCCAAATAGGATTTTTTTTTTTTTTTTTTTTTTTTTTTTTTTTTTTTTTTTTTTTTTTTTTTTTTTGCTTGTCCTGTGCCCTTACCAAACTCCCGAAAAGGTTCTACCACATTTGCCCATACTTATACCATGATCCAGTCCTTGATGTTGCAAGACTCTCATGGCTATCATAGAAATCACAACTCTTCTAGTTTGTTTCTGTGACCATGTGACAGCATTTAAAATTTTAATGTATATTTGGGAGGTTTCTGTGCCTCCACCATCAGTTTCATTCTTTCTGTAGATGAGGAAAAAGCAAAACTATTTTCTGCAGCTTATCAGGGCCACAAAAGGATGCAGTTGAAGGAGTTTTCTGTTCAAACCTCTGCACCACCAAGCGTGCTCAGTGAGGGTTCCCTGCTCCACTTTAAATCACAAAAGCAAATACAAAATGGCTGTGTGTTTGTGTATTAATTACTGTAAGATGATCAGATAGAGGCTCTGTATTATGAGGTTGCCTTTGTTTCAGTATAACTATCCAGAATACCAGCAGGTTGTCCCAATGCTCCTTCCTCAGCTGTCTTTGCTGTGGCTAAGTCCTCCTAAGTCCTCTTCATTGTTGAATGGTCTCCCAGTAATCTGTATCATCCAGTGCAGTGCATACCGCTTCTTATGTGCAAAGGCCCTGAACGTGGAGAAAGGTTTTGGAATGTTGAGCAAGTGGAAAGGTAGTTGCAGCTCTGTAGCCTGGAAAATGTGATGAGTTTGTCACATTATTATGCTTGTATTGTTAGCGGTGGCAACATTTAGTTAGCTGCTACATTGCTAAGAGCGTTCTAGTGACTTAATTAAAGTGCGTCCGGCTCAGGACCACAGCCATGGTGTGGCCAGTCCTCCTTTAAAGTCTTGATGACCAAGTGATGCCGATGCCATGGACTCCATGTCACGAATACATTTCCACTGCCGCCATTAACATTTTGGTAGAAGTGCACTGATAAATCAGCCCCGATTTCCTTAAATTTGGGAGATCGACGATCAGTCAATACTTACATGAGAAACCCATCTTATCCACTAATCTTATCTACCTCTGCAAAGGTCTGAAAATCAGCCACTGTCCCTTTTTGGTCTGCTGTGAAAGAGGGCTGACTCACAGACCACTCCTCCATGTCACATCTGCACATGCGCAGTTAACAATAGTCACCCCACTGTTGCCAACTTAGCGACTTTATCACTATATTTAACGACTTTTCAGACAAAAACATCGGTATCGACCAGAATCGGCAGGCCAGGCTTTTTGAAGATCAGTGATAAGCCAGAAATCGCCAATTGGTGCACTGCTAGTTTGGAGATTTCTGGCCGATCGTAAAGTTTTACAAAGTATTCTGATTTAGATCGCAAAATGGAAATTTAATGCTATATATTCATTTAAGTACAATTGCCTAATCACTCTTCAGGACAGCTTTAATTCTTTGGTTGAAGATTATGATCCTAGGAGATGAAGGTATGACTGAGAAGAGGGTGTAAATGGATAAGGAGAGGTGCACTGATTTGATCCATTAGGTTTTATTCTGCTCCCTGCTCAGATTAGCGAAGTGATTTTCTGCTACTGATGCAAATTCATGCCTGGATTCCCCTGTCTCTCCTTCCCTCTTCTCTCGTCAACCCGTTCTTTCCTTGCCTCACACTTTCCCAACTCAACAACCCACCCCTGAAACTCCTCCTCCTGAACTGACATGGCATCCACCGGGCCAGGGACCAGGCTGGGATTCTGAGGTGGCGCCCAGACTCGGATTATTTACAAGAGCTGTAGTTCTGCAGAGACTGTGGTATTTGGTCTTTCAAAAGATTGGAAAGCATGCTATGGGGGAACACAGAAAATATTAAGCTCAATGTGTTTTGAATCTTCTGGTTGATTTTAGGTAATTTGTGCAATTCCACTGTCATGAAAAGCAGTTATTTGTTCCGTACTGAACTACAGCATAAACACTACAGAGTGGTTGTTTTGACATAAAACTTGGTTTGGCAAAGTGTTACACTTCTTTTGGGTTAGTTTGGAATAAGAGGGAATATTTTCTGTACAAAGCTAAATGTTCTGCAGGTTCATTGACTGCTGCTGGGGAAGACACTTGACCCGGCTTGCATAAACGCTTTAACAGTGGATGGCTAGCATGTTATGAAAGTCGGGTGCACATATTGGAAATCTCATGGATGTTATCTGGCATTGATGCGATGTTCCACATGCCCAGAATAGCTGTCCCGTCACGGATGTCTCTGTACACACAAACACTATAAAGTAGAGGGCAACAGTTGGAAAAATGGGCTTCCAAATAGGATGGGTTGGGCTGGGGCAGGGGGAGATAGTTGAGGAGTAAAGCTAACCATAGGGCGGGGGCTGTTACTGGGGAGCATGTGTCAGTGTTGAGTCAGCGGGGGTCAGGTTTGCTGTCTTGGGTATCAGCATCCGGACATCAACGCCAAAACAGCACAAACTGCAGAAACGATTAGAGGAAAGGAAGAGTGGGAGAGAGGGGGAAGTCTCCAGTGTGGCTCTGCACGGTTACTGGAGCCGTTTGAAGAGAGGAAAGGCTGCCAAAAACAGAAAAGAAACGGGGTCAGGGTACAAGGCAGCACAGTGGAAGAAAAAAGGCGTGGTGTCGGTTGGAGAATGAAGACACAGGATCCGGGCTTGTTGGTTGTACTAGCCAGTGTGGAGCTTCAGAGGGCAGCGGAAAGCCTCAAAGTCCAGCCTGGGTGCCTTCTACCTGGCGCTGGTTGGGGGGCCAGAGTACGAGGAATGAACCTGTCACAGATTCCCCCTTGTAAACAAACCAAATACCCTGGGAAGGATGAGGTGTGAAGCAGGAGAAGCCAGTGTCTTCTTGCAGCAGTGTCCCTCCTCCTCTTTTTTTTTTTTTTTTTTTTTTTTTTTTGCTCATCAAATCAACAACATTTTTCCTCTTGTGTCAGCGAGAAATCAAACACCCACCCCCCCCTTCCAGCACAAATGTCCTGAACCTGTGAACTCTTCTAAAACCATGTGCTGTTTTATTCGCTTGCATGCAGGCTATTAAAACTGAACTTATATAATTGTAGTAAAATTTAGGATGGAAATCTTATGGTATAAATGGTGCCTATGGATGGGAACTGATAAGAATTTATCTATCGATTCCATTATTGATCTCACTTATTGATTCGATTCCTTCTCGATTCTCATTGAGTTATGAAATAAACTCTTTAATTCAAAATATGCACCATGTTGTATTCAAGTCAAACAAAATTAAAGCTGGCTTAAAAAGTAAGAATCCCTGTGTAAAATTAACCTTTGAACATGAAATGCAACTTTTTGCACAGTTTTTGTGCAGGCAAATCTGCATGTTTGCCTGTTCATAAAGGATCATTCAAGACTTAACGTTATTTTCAAAAGGCGCTTTTAATCTGACAAACGAGCCTCATTGGAACCCATGTTCTAATTTATTGAACATGACTGTAAATTTTATTATGGGATAAAGATTTTTCATACAGCTTGGCGCTAACATTAATACAAAAAGCAGGATGAATACCTGGGCCATTCATGGCTGGAGACGCTGTGCTGGAAGCTCCGCCCCTTCTAGAGTCGCCGCCGTCGCTAAGCAACGTATCAAACACTTTACATTCGTGCCAGTCAGCCGCCTGCTGTGTGGTCAGCTGTTTGAGGATTTTGGAGGCGTTTCATCCGTTTATTGTGATTAAAGCTCTGCACATGTTGCAACCCGCCCGAACGTCGTCTGTTTGTGAAATGTAGCCAGACTTTGGAGCGCTTCTGCCGCGATGCCATCTTGGATATTTTCTAAACCAAAATACGGAGCATATACAATACGCCATCATGCAAATGCGTTTCACGTTACTGGAACCGACAAGCAGAATCGTTAAGCAGACAGGTTAACGGTTCCAAGGAATTGAACTACTGAGAATCTCTGTTCCTATCTCTAATGGTGCCTTGCAAAAGTATTCCTACTCCTTTGAACCTTTTCATTTGATTTCACATTACAACCAGAAACTTCAGTGTACTCTATTAGGGAATTATGTAATAAACCAACTA
Source organism: Anableps anableps (assembly GCA_014839685.1). Classification (NCBI taxonomy): domain Eukaryota; kingdom Metazoa; phylum Chordata; class Actinopteri; order Cyprinodontiformes; family Anablepidae; genus Anableps; species Anableps anableps. Next base: position 28,167,900 of record CM026084.1, read on the forward strand.
AGTATAGTGTGTAATTGTGAGGTGGAAGGAAAACAATAGAAACTGTTTCCCCAAATAAAATCATGTGCATTCATCCATCCTGAGTTAATGCTATTTAGAACCACTTCTCACTGCAATGTCAGATTCAAGTCTTTGGAGTTAGGTCAATATTAGTTTTGAAAAGTTGTCAATTCTTCCTTGCGAAATAGCTCAAACTCATTCAGAGTAATCGTGGAGCATCTTAATATTGATTTTCAAGTGTTGTCACAGTTTGCCTTATGGACACAGGTCATAGGTCCCAACGCAGGGACAGTGCCCTGCATGTTTTAGATGTTTGCCTGCTTTACCGCATTTGATTCAGATGATTGCAGTTCAGGAAAAACATGATGATCAGCCATCAACTGAAATCCAGTGTTCTGAGGCAGGAAACCATCTAAAACATGCAGGGCAGTGAGCCTTGAGGACCAAGGTTGAGCGACTGGTTTAAACCATTCAACTGTATCTCTGGCTTTATGTTTGGGGTCATTGTCCTGCTGGAAGGTGAACCTCTAACCTACTCTCAATATCTTTTGATGCCTCGAACAGGTTTTCCTCCAGGATTGTCCTCTGACCTGCTTCCCTGTGATTACTAAAGAAAAGCTTGATCACTGTGCCACTGCCATTGTTCACAGTGTGAAGGATGTATTCAGGGTGCTGTGCAGTGGTATTTTTTTCGCCGTAGCCTACATGGCATTTTGTATGTTGGCCAGAAGGTAAAGATTTGGCCAGAGCAACTTCTTCCCCAGGTTTTCTAGACTCCTGCATGGCTTTTGGCAAACTACAAACAGGAAGTGCTGGGCACCACTAACTAAAAAGTTAGTGGCACTAACCATAAACATTAGTTCCTCTAATGCTAAAGCGCTGTACTTTATTTATAAAGCACTTTAAAACAACAGCTGTGACAAAGTGCTGTACAGATGAGATTAATGAACATTCCAAATATATACCAACATGGTGTTTAGGCAGAAGCTAATGGTAAAGCACTAATGCTGCACTACATCATGGGTGGAGAACGTGGAGAGGAATGGAACTGCTCCATAAACAGTCTTAACACCCTTCTAAATAAGAGCATGAATATAAATGTCTAACCTGAAGAGTTCTTAATAGTCGATAACCAAAGCTACAACACAGATGTCGAACTTTATTCAACTGAAAGTTTACAAAACAGCCAAGTAAATGTAGCTCTCTAGAATTTATTTGGAGAAATTAATTTGTGGGAACTAAGCACGCTAAACTTTTTCAAAATTAGCAAAAAAAACTCCTCCAGAGTTAACTTGGAAATCTTACACTGGATTTTATTTAGGGACGTCAGAGTAAAGGGGACGGTCATTTTCCATTTGCTCTAATTTATTGTTTTTCTACCACATAAAACAGAAAAACACACTAAAGTTTGCAGCTGTAGTGTGACATAATGTGAAAAGGCTCCAGGAATATTGTCATGGCACTATAGGATCGATAAGATGTTATTCAGCATAATGCTGGCTGTGGCGATTTCCTGGGTGGGGATAAATATAGACCTCTGTCCTGTTTTCAGAATTCAAGCTGCTATCCTCTTTTAAAAAGTCCTTTCCAAGAAAAAGCAACATGGTAAGTTGCATTGGCAGCTTTCCACGTGAGCGATAGATAACATGACCATCAGCAGCAAGGGAGACCAACAGAGCTGTTTAAACTTGACATCCATTATAAGACGGTCCAAAACTTCCCACCACAAAAATCAGCCATGAAACCCACTTTCAATGTTCTTTCCAGTTTTTGGATACATGAGTTTTTCTCCCCCTCTTTTTACGTATTCTCCCTTTCCCAAATGTTTTCACAAACAGAATCTGTCATTTTTAATAACTGCCTGAAAAAAAGCAAGCTTCTGTCCAGGGGAATCTAGAAATGACTAAGCAGTGGCTGGTTGCAGAGGCCCTTGGGTGAGGGAATGGAGCAGGAAGGAGGAGCTGGCCCCCGAGACGCCTGCGAGCCGTCGGGATACACACTGACCTGGCCACAAAAATGAGCCTCTGGCCGCTGTTGGCTTCACACAGATACGCTCTCTGAGACACAGGCGCATACCAGTGGAAAAAGTGTGACTGGATGTAGCCGAGGATCATGCAGGGAGAGAGGAGGAGGACGGCAGAATTTTAGAATAAGAGGTCGAAGTGGTGGTTTGGAATGCACAAGTAAAAATTCATTCATATTTCTCTCCCTCCTCACGCAAGCACGCCAAACCTCACTGGTTGAATCAGGGTTCCTCGTAAACAAGCCGCAAGCACTCAATGGCGCCTCTAAAGCTAGCGAGTCAGAGAGAAAGAAGTGAGCATAGTAAGAAAATAGAAGAGAAGAAGCGGGAGAGAGGGATAGCATTCCAGCCTTCCCACTGACGTACTGGTGAGGCGGACACACTCACCATGAAAAGAAAAAAACTTGAAAGGTTTCCCAGAGGTTTTATCTTAAAGAGCCTTCCAGTGGTATTTTTTCACTTATAAATGTGGGCTGACAATAAAATACAATAGAAATGTCCTGCAGTGGGGAAATTCAGGTGTAATAGCAGCATCGATGCACACAAAGATAATAAAAATATTCAAAATATATTTTAAAAAACAACCAATAAAAAGAATTAAGGATACTATAGCTGTAATTATAACTTAAACATCCAAGGAATGTGCAACTGAGTAGGATAATTTTGATGTATGATGTACATAATGTGTATTTGTGCATTAAAAGACAACACTATTTGCAAACTAAAGACTGTGCAAACACTAGAGACATGCAAATAAGAGCAGAAATGTTATTTAAGATGAGTAAAACTGTGCAAATAACAGCAGGGATGCAAAGAACTATTGAGTTTGTTGGGAGCAATGATGGTTTTAGGGTCTAACAGCTGCTGGGAGGAAGGATCTCCTATAATGTTCCTTTGTGCACTTGGGATGCAGCAGTCTGTCACTGCAGGAGCTCTCCAGTTCAGCAGCAGCTTTCATCCATTTCATGCATGGAATGTGAGACAATGTCCATCAGTGATGTTATTCAAAAGCACAGCTCGGTAAGGTAGTGTGTATTTTCACTGCGGTATTTAAAGAATTACAGTTTTTAAATTGCACACTGGAAAAAAACTGCTTCCTCTGGTTTTGTGTTTGTTTCCATGACATCACAAGAGGCACAAGAAGCAACCTGGTCAGCTAGTTTAGCAAACACCATGGCTGACAGGTGACTTTTGACAAGTTACAACAGATTCCAAGTTACAAACTTTTTGCACCACTGACCACAATTGCAAAGTTTGAAAGTATCAGGGTCCTTTTTTTTTCTCACAATTAAAATTGCAAAAAAATATTCTGATTTCTTTTTGCAATATTTTAATGTAACAAAGTAGAAAAGAGCCAATTATTGTTGGTCTCAAAGAAGTTCTCAGATGTTTTCCGTATAAAAACAAATATGTTTCAATGTGCTAACTTTTTAATGGAATGTTTTCTGTTCTGTTGGTCAAGAAAATGTTTTTAGTTTCGCAACAAAAATGAGAACTTTCTACAAAAATCCTTGCTGTGTTTAGCCAAGCCTAACAAGTGGGTGCACCCAAACCTGTTTTCACTAAAAAGTCGCTGGATGCTAATGACCCGACTTACTGTGATATTAAGATGAAAACAAAAAATATAAAAAGCAAAAAAATTCTGTGTTGTATCTAACATATTTCATTTAAGAAGATATGACCTTGTCATGGAAAATCTCATCCTAAAAATCACAAAAGTTCCTGTCTGCATCAGACCACTTGGTTGGAGGGCCAAACTTGTATCATTCTTGAACTGCGGTTGGGGGCCACACAGAATTATTCCAAGGGCCTCAACAGTTGACGTGTTTCAGGCAGTCTGAAGCCGATGCTAAGCTGAAGCCAACAGTGACAATGACTGACAGAACCCTAACTGCTACAAATTAGTTTGAAACATTCAAGCAAGAGTATAATCTTATTGGTTTCAGTCTATATTTACAAGTTGTAAAATTAGCAAAATTTCATATTCTGCTTGGACCACCTTAAATTGTTGCGTGATTTTCTAGTAGAGTGGGACTGCATGAGGTCTGATCTCGTCTTATCTCAGCGTACCTGAGCTCAATCTTCCCTCTACTGCTGACAGGAATGATGGTGATGGTATCAGTTGTACTGCATGGTGCATGCATTAAGTGGCTAACCAGTAGGATTGGACTTTTAAGTCTGTCTCCCTGGCGATGATTCTAGGCAGACGTATCACTTGATAAAGTGGTAATGCAGGAAACATTGTTGGGAATTGACAATCATCTCTAATGAAATGGATCAGCATAACATGTTCTGAAATTATTATTGAAGATCTTGATAAAGGAACCTACTCATTCTGTTCTGTGCTAATCATCATTATTAATCTCACCAACTCTTACACAATACAAGCAAACACCTCTAGTAGGAATTTGATGAAAAACATGCAACTATACAAAAAAAGCAAGATAAATACAGACGAACATACTCAACAGATCTGATTGGTTGCCTTATGCCTTAAGTGATGCCACCAGGAAGGTTGATTTTTATCTTGATTAAATGAAAATTTACGACAAAACAGGAAACCAAATTGTTCCAAAATTTGTTCTACTGGTGGAAAACTAAACTTGAAGTGGGTTGGATTAATATTACAGAAAAACCTGGTTAGAAGCTTTAAAGCCTAATGAAGATAAAACCCCAAACAGAAAATGATCCTCACCTCTGCCTGTCTTATGTCTATTAGCTTTGATGTCAAATCCGTTGGCTTTCCTCTTCACCAAATCCCATTTGAACAAACCTAATTTTTATTTGCCAACCACTGTTCCAGTTAAGCAGCATAAAATTTACTGGAATTAAGATGTAGCAAATTATTCATCAGCCAGAGCAATATGAGTCCTTCAGTTGTTGGCAGACAAAGATGCATGTTTCTCTCATCATATTTTAGTCCTTCAAGCTCCACCATGATTGCACACAAAAGCAGCAGGACCCTCTTAGGACTAATGTATTCAGATTACAGGCAATTATGTCTTATTACCATTCGGTGGGGAGCGAAGGGCTCATTTGCAGTATTTGTTCAGTGAATGTCTAACAGTGGTACAGGGAGGGCGCCTTGCACTTCCTGCAGTGTAGGCTGTGATGCTGCAGGAGAACTGTAGCGTAGCACCGATATTAATGACTCATTTCCCCCTTTACCTGGAGGACATAAGTGAAGCTAATCCAGATACATCTGTACTAACAGCCCAAATAAATCACTTGAAAGGCGCACTTTGAGGCTTGCTGTCTTCAGGAGGAACAGATCAAGAAAGTCAAGCCATGGTCTGTTTAGGATATTGTTTGTTATATGCGGTCTGATTAAACATGTTCAGGATATGAGTGGTGTTTTCATCGGTCCAATGAATGATCAATGTTCTCGTGCGCCATGATTGTTCAAACAGCTAATTTATTTCCATGTCATGGCTCTGTCTGAAATGTTACAGCTTTGTTTCTGTGTGGTAGATGGAATTAGAGATCATCAAGGCCAAAGTTTAAACTCTGGCCTCTGGCCTAATGTCACTTTCATCCAGTTTAGCAAATGAAAAGCATAATTTAGTTCAGCTGGTAACCATCATTGTTAAATCAGAGTTCCATCCTTTTTGTCCTACTTGTTCACTTTCTTTTGATTGTAATTACGAATTTCCTGATCTGGACTTTTTTTTTTTTTTTTTTTTTTTTGCCCCAAATCGAGACGTTTCAGAACAGGCATTTGCAGATAAGTCCCAGTCTGAAAATTAATGGCATGTATGTGCTTCAAAACTCAGTGTCTTCAAAGTGGAGGAACATATCGGACAACATCACTTCAGTATTACATGCTCTACTTTGTTCTTGTGATGTTATTATGTATCCTACTTAACTTACTCACCAAGACACTCTGGATGCTTCTTTTTCTTACAGTGGCTCAGAGGATCAACAAAATGCAAAAACCACAACGCAACAGCAAAAGTCACACCAGAAGTTATGCGAGCAAGTTTATCACAACTTCTTTTTTGCATTACTTCCATTGTTGCTTTTGTTGTTTTGCATTTTGTTGACCCTTCTGGGCTGCCATGTTTTTTCTTTACAGCAGCAGATATCTTGTCCCAGCATGCTGCTCCTCCAGGATTATACTTGCCTTAAAAAGCTACTATAATGCTTTGTCATTTGTTAAAGTTAGATCTTTCATCACTAATGAATAATGTCTAATGAATGTCCTGATTTTTAAGAAGTACAGCTGAAAAACCCCATATCTATTAGTGTTATCATGTTTACTAGCTGTTGGTTGAAATTTCAAGAGCAGAAACTCAATAAACTCAGACAATAAGACTGGACATTTATGTTGGAGGCTCAGACTGGACTTATTTTGTTTGAAATATCCCTTACATTACAGCATATTACTTTCTAATACATCATTCTGTCCATTTTAGCATCCTTCAAGTGAAACTGTTGTGTGTCAGAAACACGGAGCATGAAAGGGTTGCTGTGTGGCACCGCTTGCTTCATCTGGACTCTGCTTTTTGGTTCAGTGTGCTGGAGTCTGTGGCAGTATATTTAGATGTACGGTTTAGGACAGGAAGAGGGGAAGCGCTGAGGTTATTTGATTGCTTCATTATGGTCATATATACAGCCATATATTTATGTATACTTTGTTACGTATGTCATTACTTGTGCACCAGTGAGTGTTTGTTTGTTTGTGTGCGTGTGCCCGTATGTGTGCGACTGAGTAAAGAGGGCTCAGTGTTCGGACCACCCTGCGAGCTGGACTGAGTGACAGCGCGGGCCTCCAGACTTTTGCAGTGCACCACACACTCTAACTTGCGCAGACACACACACACACACACACACACACACACACACACACATACAGTGCTCGAACAGTCGCGTCAGAGAGCTCATTTTTCAACATGTTTTCTACTCTATTAATGTCTCATGACTAAATCCATATCGTGCTCCAAAGCAAACATGCTGCGTTAAAACGGGATAAATCACTGAATCACTGTGGTACCAGGAAAGAGCCCAGGAGCTGTGCTGCAGTGCTGAGACCCATGCAGAAGCACCACCACAGCAGATGCACTGATGTTTTAACCTGTAAATTTGTGAAATTATGGTACATGTGGTGATGACATGAGGGTAGAAAAAAAATAGGGGTTTTTTCCCCCGACTCTTTGCTAATACCAAGTCATGGTGAAAAGTTGCTGCAGAGCTTGAAAATGTACAGAATCTGATACTATTCTCTGAAAAATTAAGGGAAATAAATTGCTTTAGAAAAATTTGCACTGTATTTCCTGACCTTCTTCTCTAAAGGTTTCATCCGTCTGTCCGGTGATGCATAAGGAAAATAAAATTGTTCCAGAAAGGCTTGTACAATGGGGCAGTTGGTAGCACCTTTACCTTGCAGCAGTTGCAGTTTGTATGTTCTCCGGGTGCATGCGTGGGTTCTTTCTGGGCACTCTGGCTTCCTCCCACAATCCAAAAACATGACTGTTGGGTTAATTGGTCTCTCTAAATTATCCTTAGGTTTGAGTGTGTGCGTGGTTGTCTGTCCCATGTGTCTTTGTGTTGCCCTGTGATGGACTGGTGACCTGTCCAGGGTGAACCCCACCTCTCGCCCAGTGCCTGCTGTTGTTGGGTACCAACCAGCCCCATCCCCTGCCAGGAGAAGCGGGTACAGATGAAGGTTGGATGGATGCATTTTCTTTTGCCTGACCCTCTCCTCTAAAGGTTGCATCCTGTCCATCTGTCTGTTTTTAATTTTCAATAACCTGACTCTAGTTACTCATCACAGTGAAGTACTGTCTTTGCTGAAGTCTGGTCATCCTACGATGGCATAATTCCCATTCATTTTCTCTGCATTTCTCCTTAGCTTCTGCCACACCCCGTTTCTACCTGGTTAAAAACATGTTTTCATTCTCGAGTGATTATACAAAACTACAGTTAGACATTTAATTTAAGCAAGATTGACCTTCTTAAACTTCCCCAAGCTCTTCAGGACACAGAAACGGTGAAACTATTAGAAAAACAATCTGTCTAACACCAGTTTTAAACAAAATGTGTCTGCTGGCATCAAGAGGTTTTTTTTTTTGTTTTTTTTTTCTACCTCTCTAAATATAATTCTTGGGTTTTTGCCCACTCATGCCAAGACCACCAGAGAGAAAATCCCTGTGGCAAAGCTCCATGTTACAACACACTTATTCAACAGAAGTTAGTGTTTCTTTATGAATTATAACTAGTTATTAACCTTCAGCTGATCCTCTACTAGATCAAATTATTGTGATGCTAAAAATATAAAATGTCCTGCTTAACAGCCCAAATTTAGTTGTGTACCACAGTCTACAGTGGGAGAAAATCACACTGTGGTAAAACTAGCATAGCATCTCAGGAAAAAGAATACATACTGGCATTCAAACACAGTGGTGGTAGTGTGATGGTCTGGGGTTGCTTTAAGACCTGAGTGGCTTGCTGTAATTGATGGAATCTTGAGTTCTGATTTCTCCATAAAAAAAAAATCCTGAAGGAGAAGAGCTCGCCATCAGTTTGTGGCATTAAGCTCAAATGCATTTGGTTTATGCAGCAGAACAATAAAGCAAAGCACTTCCGTAAGTCCACCTCTTTATGGAGCAGAAAAGAACGTTCTGGATTGGCCTAGTCAAAGTCTAGACATAAATCTGATTGAGATGATGGAAATCACTCCAGTGAGGCTGAAATAAAACAATTCTTTAAGGAAGCGTGGGGCCACATCCCTCTGCTACCATGTCACAGACTAATTGCCGGTTTTTGCAACTCCTTCCTGGAAGCGTTTGCCACCAGGGTAACCACTTTTTAGGCTTAGAGGGTCACAAAGGGTCAGGCTGGTTTGCATAAATTTTTTTCCTTCAATAAGGTAAATCATCATTTGCAACCTTGCAGCAGGGACAAGCAGATATAAACAATGGATTGATGTTTGAGGGTCTGAAACATTTTGGTGTGACAAAAGAAGCAAAAAGAAAAGAAATCTGTAAGAGAGCAAATACTTGTGAAAAGCACTGTAGGGGTCAAGCTTAAAGCACTCACTGTCATTTTTCTGGCTTCATGATAGTTTGGGATAAAACTGCAACTAGATAGCCTTTTGTGAGGCAGACCGTACTTTGATTATTAGTATCTTTTTTAAGATCTTCACACCCCTTAAACTTATTTCTACAGTCATGGTTTATATTCAGATCTGTTGTTTTTCATAAATTTGGGTCAGTCTGCACAACATGGGTCCCAATGACAAGGAGGAAAGCATTCTGGTCTCACCTCACAGCCAACCTGTCATCGCAGTCATTCTTCCTAAATCCAGTTGTAGTATTGGTGCTGCATAAAGACCCTCTTTTATTTCCATTCCTCCTAGAGATGTTGCTTTTGTGGGAAACATATGACTGGCGTTGTTTTGTCTTGATGGAATTTGTGGTCTGACTGTGCTGCATTAAAAGCAAATTGAAATTCTCTGCTTCTGGCTGAGAAACATTTCTTAAAAGCCAAAAACAAATCAGTTTTCCTAAATGGAGACATTAGCCTGTAATGGAAGAGCAGTATGAGCTCATTTGTTTCCTAACTTCATTTAAGCTGCTTTTAGATTTAAAAAAAAAAAAAAAAAAAAAAAAAAAAAAAAAAAAGAGATGCCTCAAACAAAATTAAAGTTTTTTTTTTTTTTTTTTTTTTTTTTTTATTGTTCAGTTCTTAGGGTACTATCAGAAACAAATATATCCTCAGTGGACCCCCATCTATTCGAGATTCAGTATAAGCAGATTTTTCTCTGTAATGTAACTACAAATCATTGATGGAAAATTTGCCATTTCATGGATTTTTTTTGTTTTGTTTTGTTTTTGGTTTTTTTTCACAGATCATATCAAAAGTATTTTTTTAAAAATGCAGCTTGGGAAGCTGAAGTACCTGGGAGCAATGCTACTTGACACACTACTGGTTGGTGTTTGCAAAGCAGCCAGTCCAGGAGCACTGTTAATTTTCCTTGCAGCTGATTGGCTGTACCCCCAAGAGCAGAAATAAGGAAGATGGCTTCCACTGTGTATTAATGCATATTAAGGTATATTTGGTGTTTAAACTATTAAAATAGGCAGTTATTAGCGTTTTTAGAGGGGGTCTCGAGTATTCAGACTTTAGCTTTTCAGAAGCAGCTATGATCCCCGACCCCTGCGAATACCAGAGGTCCAGTATGTTTGTTCAATTCAGGCTGAGATCCTTCTCTCTCTTTACTGATTTATCAGCACCTTTTGTGCTTAAAATGTGAAAATATTCTAAAATTAATTCAATATCTTGTTGCATTAAATCCAACATTTCGTTTGAGTATATCTGATTAATCATTTATTCTCTACAATTTTTATTTATAAATGTCCTGCTATTCCAAACAGTCCATCATGCCATACTCTCCAACAAGAGTCCCAGGGAGCTCGGAAAAGAAACAGGCCCACAGCATCACAGAATCTGCACTGTACTTATTAGTGGGCATAAGACGTTTTTCCACATATTTGTCCTTTGTTTCACCCCACATCCACCCAAATAATCAGTCTCATCTGAACGAAGCGTGCTGTTCCAGTTAAAGACCCAGCAGTGAGTTTACATTTGTGATGGTAGGACAGAAAGGGCAGTTTTCTTCCTCTTGCTGGCATGTAGATTCTTGGTTGTTAGAGACTTGGTGACTTGGTCTTGTTGTTGGAGACTTGGTGACTCCAAGCTGATGCTCCTTTGCTGCACAGTGAGCTTTGGGTATTTTTTTGTCTCCCTTATTGTCCTAGGAACAGTTAGCAAAGGATGTTTTGCGAGACATCAGTGTTCAGACCTTCGGCATTTTGCTTCTTACCTCTGACATTTACAAAGTGAAAAAGAAAATGCATCCCAGCTCCACTTTGTCTGCCATCATTTATACATTTCCACCTTAAGCATGACTGTGATGTTTACACACTTGGTGCCAGATGTAAACACACGCTGGAGTCGGTATTAAGATATCTGTGCAATTTTAATCAGTTTGCTTCATCTGTAGCAATTAAAAAGACATCTGAAAGCTCTTTTATGTTATTTTAATAGTCATATCTCTCAGGCTGGAGATAAAACCCCATGCAATGCTCCAGCGAGGGACAGGAGGCGAGACGTTGGTTCTGCTGGTTGCTTGGTGGACTGACGAGAGACATCAAAGAGGACGGAGTCGGCTTTGGGCTGAGCTCTCTCGACTGATTAAAAGCAGGGGCCACGGTAACGTCTGGATGGGCCATTTAAAACTAATGAGGGAAAATAAATAGAGCCATGGCCATCGGCATGTGTAGGTGGAGGGAATCTAAATGTGTGCGCACGCATAATCTGTAGACAATTAGGTCTAGAAAAAGTTAGACACCGAAACGTTGTTTTTTCTATTTTTGATGTGTATCAGAATTTGTTTAAGTTCCAGTTATGTTTTGATTATGGGGTTAATTAACATCCATGTTTTTCAAAGAATTTCGCAATGAAAGCTTTGTAATTTTGAATGTCTGTTCCTTCTTTACATCCCGGCAGGTAAAAAACTGTTTGCTGTTTGGAAACTGTTGCTATGTGAACATGTTGTCAAAGGAGCTCCGAATGCAAAACTAACGAGGAGACATGGATTATTCTGCTGTGCTTAAAATACCGCTGACCTGATGTGACCTGAAAGCTGGATGAAAGACAAAATGTCAGTTTATTTCAAATTCTGTAATATTTGATGTAGATTTTCCTCTTTGAAATGATTAAATTACAGTTCCCTTATTAAATATATGTTTTTATAACAATTAGATTTAATATTAGATGCACAGAAATTACGCTGTATAGAACTGGACAACCATCCATCCAGTTATCAATGGATGGATTGATTATCCATCCATCTGAGTATCCATCCATTCATCCATCCATCCAGTCATTTGATTTATCATCCATCCATCCAATTGTCCATCCATTCATCCATCCATCCGATTATTGACCATTCATCTTATTATTGATCATCCATCCATTCAACTGATTATCCATCCATCTGATTATCCATCCATTCATCCATCCATTCGATTACTGACCATTCATCCATCCATTCATTTGACTATCCATCCATCTGAGTATCCATCCATCCGATTATTTATTATCCATCCGATTATCCAGCCATCCTTCCATCCAATTACTTACCTTCCATCCAGCCGTCCATCTGATTGATTATCCATCCATCCAAGTATCCATCCATTCATCCAGCCAGCCATCCATCCGACTGATCATCCATCCATCCATCAATTGACCATCCATTCATCTGTAGAGTTCTTGTCCAACCTCCAAGTCTCTTCCCATTTGAAAGACTTTGGAAAACCTCCAAACTGCCTGAAGCACCTCAGCTGATTCTGAGGAGCAGGAACTCTACTTTGTGCTTAACACAATGTTCTATAATAGATATTGAAAGCTCAAAAGCAAAAAAACCGATCAATGTTGCTGTAATAAGTCATCCTTCCTGTTATCAGCTTGGAGTTTTGCTCTCTTTCACTGACTCACAGCCCGAATGAATTGTAGACATCCCATCGTGTAGAAAAGATAAATGTCTTATATCTCAGTGCTTCCTCTGTCTTCCCCATTAAAAACCTCACAGATACTAAAAATAGATTATTTTAGCTTTTTTATTGTTAGTTCAACCTTGTCATGCTCATATATGGTGAGGTCACTGATGGGAAAAGATTTGAGTTTCTTACCAGCCAATAACTAGTCACTGATAGTCAAGCTATAAATTTTCCAGATTCTGGTCATCAGTTGATTTGTCAGAGCATCTCTAATGTTTCATCTAAGTTAAAAAAAATGATTTATACAGTGTATAAATGTTCATTTTTCCACTGGATCCAGTGTAAACCAGCTGTAGCTACTGCATCCCTCAGAAGGATGCAGATCTGTGCTTTACCTGAGCTGAACTGTAATGATAATTATTGCCATCATCATCATCAACGCTGACTCATGCTGCGCTGCCGGGTCTGATTTAGAATCGTGTGTGGTACGCTCGGAGCAGTGTAGGCAGGAGGCATTTGGTTTTGTGAATGAGTCATGTGCTGTGGATCGTTTGTCATGCGCTTGTGACACAAACAAACACGAGAGATGCGAACAGAGTACGGCAGATGACAGTAAATGGAAGCGAAGTGACACGGGCACATCAATTTCCAGAGAATCTGCGGGGCTGACAACAAAACCATGTGCTTTGCTTCATCAAAGGTGAAGGCTGCCGTCACTGGTGTCGAGAAGTAAATTGCATACGTCACAAGTGGCATCAGAACTCGATGCAGTGCGGGCGTTTGTGAGTCATCTGAAATGCCCATCCTGCTCAAAATTCTTGCAAAAATTCACTTTTTCTGCTTCTTCTTTAGGTTTGATTTTACTTTGTCATTTTCATTTCCCTCCCTTCCTTCTTTTCTCTCCGATTTGTCATAATTTTCTGTGTTCAAAGCACACCTCCAACTAAGGCACAGTCAGCAGAGCTCCTGCAACATTTTCTTTGTTGATAATCCAAGCACTTGGCGGGATGATGGCACAAAAAAGCCAGCCCGTCTTTAAGGGATTCCAGGCCCATTTCACAATGTGACTTTTTTATTATTACAAGTCTCATTTAGCGTCAGCTCTGAGTTATTTCTCAATCCAGCACTCTTCCAACATCTAATGGGCAATTATCTGTGGGGGAGGGAACTTAATGGGTGTCCCGTTTCACAAAGCCTCTCTCCCCCCCCCCGCCTGATATTTATGTCAATGAGCAACGCTGTGTGGAAACGTGGCAGACCCGTGCTAACCGCTTGACTTGTTTAGATTCTCTCCATGGAATCCCACACCCATTGTAAGCCAGCAATAACCACAAAAGCAAATATATGCATGGGAGTGCATGCATCTGCGCGTCTGCGAGTGTGTGAAGTCTAGAGCAAAGATGTGCAACTGAAGTGTGTGTGTGTGTGTGCAAATATGAATAGATCATTATAACGCAAACGTGGAGACATGATGAAAGTATCTACTGACAGAAAAGCCCTCGCGCGCCCGTACTCCATGCCACACCGGCCACCCCTGCACATATAAACCCGTATAAACAGATATCCTACCTCCCACATGCAACACACACACTCACCACAGACACTTACACAAGCAGAACTGTAGACCTACCACCACATACCCAGACACCCCCCCCTCAAACTGCACATATGCACATAACTAGAGACCCACAGTCACATATGCAGGCATACCCCAATACACGTACACACACAGACTCCGAACCAGAGACCAACCACCAACATCAACACCCACAGGCTCGGGCTCGGTGACATCATGGCTTGGATGACAGCACGTCTTCCAGGCCCATTAGTCTGATTGTAGGTGGCTCCGCTCTGCCGCAGTGATTTATGGGTAAATATCCAGAGTCTCTGCTGTGTTGATTTATGAGCCGTGTTTTGGTCCCTTTGGTCCCGAGACCACGAGACTTGGGAGGGGAATCCTATTCAAATAATGAAATTGTAAAAGTGGAGACGTGGAGGCAGAGGGGAAGGGGGGCAACCCTGTCTCTCTATTACCACTCCGCACTGCTGATGTGGTATGTGAAATATAGCAGGTGTGTGTGCGTGTCTCCTCGCACATACCTGTCTACCTGCATGTGTACCTGTTAACCAGCTTCTCTGTAATTTTCCTTCCTGCAGAAATACTTTCATTTGGTCTGCTGGTAATGAAGTCATAAGTCTGTTTAGCTGGCTGTCTGATGCCTTTGTTCCTTGTAATTAGATTTTCTTTCCCTCTTTTTATGTTTATTGCCTTAGAAATGTGGGAGTTATTTAAATTATTTGTCTCTTAAACCACAGTGAAACTTAAAACTACAGCGCCTTGCAAAAGTACTTATCACCATGAATTTTTTCATATTTTGTCTTATACTAAGGTGTATTTTATTGGAATTTTATGTGATAGACCAGCTATGGAGTAGTGCTTAGTTGTGAAGTGGATTCATGTTTTTCCAGATAAAAATCTGAAAAGTGTGGTGTGCTTTTACCATTCACCGCTTTTAGCCAGATACCCTTAAATAAAATTGCGTCCCGAAAGCATTTAATTTATAAATATGTTCCATCAGTGTGTAACTTAGTCTCAGGATGGATCCAACTGTTCTGTGAAGGTCCCAGAGATTGGTTACAGAAAATTAGTGATCAAACAGGACCATGAAGATCAAGGAAGATGGCAGAAAGTGAATACATTTAAAGAGGGGTGTGGCTGACAATGGAGTGTTTAATCAGAGAAGCAGCTAAGAAGCCCATGATGACTTTGGATGAGCTGCAAAGATCCACAGCTCAGGTGGAAGATGCTCTCCACAGGACAACTATTAGGTATGCGCTCCCCAAACTGGCCCTTAGAGGAACGCGTGGAATCTGGTCAGAGTTTATGGGAAGATGCATGAAATTAAAACAAAGTAATCCTCTGAGAAAACCTGTTAGAGGCTGCAGAAGACTCCAGACTTCGATCCCACAATGACCCTGAACATAACCGCTGGTGTTACAGTAGAATGGGTCAGATCAAAAAGTTAAAGTCCAGACCTAACTTCATTCGAGAATCTGTGACAAGACTTTAAACTTGGTATTTATAGACGGTCTTCATCTAATCTGACTGAAATTAGATACTTTGCAGAGAATTCAGTCTCTACATATGCAAAGAGATGTACCAGGGTCCATCGGTCAGTGCATTTGAATATCGATTATCCATCCATCTGGTTATCCTTCCTTTCATCCTCCCATCCATATCAGGGCAACACAGAGACACAAAGGATAAACAACTAAACAAACACACACACACACACACACACACACACACACACACACACACACACACACACACACACACACACACACACATACCCAAGGATAATTTAGAGTAACCAATTAACCTAACCGTCATTTTAGACTGTGGGAGGAAACTGGAGTACCCGGAGAAAACCCACAGAGAGATCGTTGCAGCAATAAGATGTGGCTGGATCAAAGCTCCTGTTTATGAACATGTGAGCTAATAATAAACTCACTTTGATTATTAAGAAAAATGTTCCTAAGCTCAGATTTGTTTTCAGTGCCTTCAATAAAGAAAACCTGAACAAAATGTTTGATGAAAAAGATCTAAAAATTTAAGTCTTAAATGTCTTCATGAAAAATCCCTCTATTTTAAGTTTGTCATGGGTTTTAATTTCAGTTGGGGATATTTGCTTCCTGGTGTTTATGCTGTGGACAGTCCCACTCCTCTCCCAAGAACCTGTTCAACAAGTTGAGGCAAAAGACCCAGAGGAGCCCACAGAGAAACCTTCAACATTAAATTACTTTGAAGCTGTGATCTTGTATGAATAAATGCTGTGTGCAGTTGTATTTACATGTATAATGGTGTAGACTGCATATCAGCATATTTAGAGCATCTTTCTTTCCTTGGCAGACACTAAAAAGTCCTAAACACTTGGATTAAATGAATGTTTAAATGTTAAAAGTTTGAGTTTGCTAAAGTTTTCATGTGGAGCAAAAATAACTGCATTTTTATTAATTTTTACAGTTTTTTTTTAATTTTTTTATCACTCATGCCCTTAAACGTGGGGGATGCTGTATAGCCTGCTACGCAGAACAGAAACAGTCACGTTTCCTCGTGCGTAACTGTTGACCTTACCTAACATGTTCCATATCTTTTTAATGACTTAATTTTTTTCCCTTTTATATAAAAATAAGTATGACTCAAGCTAAATAAATAATAAAAATTTGACAGGCGTGACATGCTAAGGTTAAGATTTGCCCATTTATGGTTTGAAGCTACCTAAAGGGTCTCTTATGAAAAGGGCTTGCCTCCAGGATATCACAGGCCAAAAGGTCCCATAAAAGGTCAACTTTATATGAAAAAGCAGTTCATGGTGTAAAGAGCAGCGTGGGCTGTGTGACTGTTTCACACTGCTACAGAAATGTTTGTCCTCAGGCACTTAAAGTCTTCTTCCATCATCAAGTAACCCATCACTTGATGACACAGATTCACAGAAAGGAAATGGCAGCAACATCGAGGGCCATATGAGGTGAATCTGGAAATGCTGAAAATATTTTCAGAACATCATGAAAAAAAATTATTGTAAATTACTGTACTGTATTGTGCTTCACATTTTATGTTAATCCGAGTGCTGCTAATAGTTAGCCATGCCATGCTAACCATGATGGTTAGCACTGGTTAACCATGCCTTAACATGTTGTATAAAATAGCTTCTTTTTAAATAGGTTTCTGTATATCTATGCAGTGGTGGGCACACTTCCACTAATCGGCTAATGGCAGAACACGTTTTTTTGTGTCACGGTTCAGCATTTTTTCTAACTTTTAAAATGTTTAGTGCAATTAGGTCTCCCTTAATTTTTCTGGATAAATTTTAACGCACTAATTTACTTGGCTGTTTTGTAAACTTTCGGTTATTCAGTTTTGGTTATCGACTGTTATCTTCAAGTAGTTAGACGTTGATATTCATGCTCTTATTTTGAAGTGGGTGAAGACTGTTTACTCAGCAGTTCCGTTTCCTTTCCTCACGCTCTCCACCTGTGATGCAGTGCAGCAAATAACATTTCTTCTGTACCCATAATGCATCGCTGTAGTTCTACAGTGAACAGCGTAAAATCTACTGGTGTCCTGCTTGCTCTCTGACTGAAGCCCTGCTGTAATCACTTAGGCAAAATCAGCAACGGAGTTAGCAAAACTCAACTATAAAATTAAAACCATGAGTGAAAGGTCTGTTCTAAAGAATCACTTCTTATTGTGCAGCCATGCAGGTGGATATTCAATAACAAATTTGACCCTGTTGAAAGCGATATACTATGTAGCAACACGTTGTCATTAACACATGGTGGGTATCAACAAACTTATGTTTTTGATTAGTGCTTTAGAGTTAGCACAACTAACTTTTTAGTTAGCAGTGCTCACCATTGTGCTCCCTCTGTTTTCAATTTAAACATGTCACTGGTATAGGCTTAAGCTGCATTCAGATGAACATGATTTGAGCATCAGGGACGTCTGGTTTATATGTAAAGTCTGTGGTGGACGCGTGTCTAGGAGCATCGAAGTCTCGCAGTGCTTTTCATGCGTCTTGAAGCACCTTGAGCAAGACTGTGTTATGCGACAAAGTGGTGCATTTTCCAACAGGATGGAAGGTCCCAGAGCCCGCCTACATCCAGTCGCACTATCACTACAGAGACAGGAATGGAAAGGACCTTGCATGGAGGAGGATTAGCGAGGAGTTGGGATCTCAGGTCAAAACATTAACACTGTAAATATCCCCCCCCCCCATTTAAGCTAGCCAAATCCGTCCAGTGCAACGTTGAGCCGCAACTAGTTTCACACTGCAGAATCAATGCATTTATTCAGAAGAAATGTGCAGGAGACGGTGGAAGAGTCTATGCGAAGGAGTCAAGAGGCTCCTCCCGACGCACATGCTCAGACACACATCAAGAGGGTTTTTGATGATTGAATCAAACATCTAAGTTTAAAGTGCACAAGTGTCCAACTTGAGGTGTTGGACGCCTTTTGATGTGGAAAACGCGTTCAGTCTGAACGTAGCATTAGTGGTGTGGCATTGGCTCAGATGCCGAAAGGAAACCCACAAATGTTAAACACTTAAATAAACTTATACACTTCTATTTCTTCCAGTAACAACTTCCGCAAAGAAGACTGCTGTTGTGAACTAGACTTGATGGGGTTTAGTATGGTGCATTTACTGAATGGAAACGGATCCGATTTTTGAGATTGCGTGATCAAACATCAAGTCCAATCAAACTGAAAATCGTCCGATTCCGGTCACCAGCCAATCACTGTGTGCATCTCCATCTGAAAGTGATGTCTTCAAGAAACAGGAAAAGAGTCCAGCAAAGATCCGAGAGATGCTTAAACCTTCAGCTGATCATGTTTTTAGTAAAAAGCTCTTTAGGAGTCAGATCATTTGAGCTAAATACCATGTGATGTCTCACAAGCAGGGTCAAGATTTAACTAAGAAAATTAACATGTTTAACAGGCTACTTGTAGCAAAGTGCCTCAAGATTGAATGTTGAACTCTTTCTTTGCCAATTTATCTGTTATGTATGACTTTGCAGTTCATTCTTTTACTTTGGAAGCCTTTTTATACCTAAATAATTCATAGCTTAAAATGAGGAGGCTTATTTTAAAAAAATGGGGAAATAACTAAAAGACGGTACAGTAGTGAAAAAGCAGCCAATGTGAAAAGAATGACTTTAGGCAAGCTTGGACAGCTGTTGACGAGCCGACCTTAAAAGATTACAAGAGTATCTGGCTCCTCTGAAGCAAACCAAAACCAATGTCTGTTTGAATTATTAAAAATCCCCACAGACTGTTGCTGCTGTAGATGGTGGCTTCATGAGGAATGAAGCAATGCTAACCCCTAAGTGAAGTTTGTTCTCCGCAGTCCCTCCATGTATATAATCTGCACAGCTTCATCTCTTTCTGTATACCTCTCCGTTTCTTCCTGTCCGTATCATTCTCTCTTGGTTTCTGTCCATAATGAGCACTTCCTCCTCACCCCCGCCACCTATTCTCTCGCTCCCCCCCCATCCCTTCCTTCTCTCCCCTTTCTTCCCCTCCACTCGGTGAGCTGAATTGGAGAAGCTTATCGCCTAGCAACCACAATTAAAGTACAACAAGTCAGTGGCGGTTGCAGCCACCAAGCTTTCGCAAACCTTCGTATAACCGGCAGCTTTGGACAGAAAGCAGGAAAAGACAGGGCAGGAAAGCAGGGCGTGAGAGTTGAAGTTGAACAGGTGAGCAGCAGTTGGAGTTGTGACTGAAGCGACGCACTGAGGACTTTAGGGAAGGAGGACAGGGAGAGTGGAGTGGCGTTAGATTTAACAGGTATGTGTGTTGGAATCAATGGCTGCAAAGTGGATGAATCCAGAAAATACCGTGTTGTGTGCTTGTTCTTGTGCTTGGAGGCTTGTGCATATTTAATTTCGTATGTGTTTTTGTTTGCTCTGTATGGAAGAACTACATGCTGAGGAGGATAAATGCTTTTTGAAGCTTCAGCCAAAAAAAAAAAAAAACAGCTTATAGTTTACCAATCAGTGTGATTTCACAGCTGCAAAGGAATGCCAAGTTTCTGTTGGAACGTGCTGTGAAGGCATTCGCTCAAACACCTGCCTCCATGGACACTGAGGTGACATGATGCAGAAAGTGAAACTGTAATCTAATGGATTCACTAGGGGCCAGCCTAAAAGATTAATTCCCCGTGCATTATTAACCCCCCTCCCCCATCCTGTGGTTGTGTATTTATTTACATCTACTGTAGAACATAAATGTTTTATTAACTACAAAGTTCAGATTTACTGTACAACGTCAGATGTTTGTCCCTAAAAAGTCTGCTAACAACAGTTCATACACTTGTTGCTATGATTAAAACCGATGGTGTTGCATTCAGAAACTGTGTTGCCAACTGCAGACATCGCCTTTGGCTTTATGCAGAGAGAATATCTTAAAGGAGGGAAGAGGTCGGTTCACCCGTTTGTTAGTTCTTACCCCATTTCATACTCACACAAGTTACTTTTTCATCTATTCCTATTTTAGTCTGTCTAAACACACAACCATTGTGTATCAGTTTATAGTTATGAAGATAAAAACATAAAAGAGTCAAATCTCAGGTATAATTTCATTTCACTGTAGACTGTCTGTTGGTTTGCAGCCTGTTACTATTTATTTTATTCTTATCCCTGTTTGGGCCGGTCAACTCTTATAGAGAAGAGTTTTGGATGAAACCAGAATAAGTCTAAGGGTGCATTCAGTTCGTTTGCCCGGAAAGTCTGGTTCACTTGGGAAGGTGTGAATGTGCGGTCAAACTCAGATCCGCAAACTCTGGTCCGCCTAAAACCTAGGTTCAGTTGAAGTGAACTCTGGTGTGGTTCAAATGCATATGTGAATGCCAAATGGATTGGATACCACTCCAAAAACAAAAAGTGGACTATAGCGCAAGGGATTCTGGGTAAATACAACCAAAACAAATGCGTGAGTCTTGCACTAGCAGGAGAAATTGCTCGTGGTCTTTTGCTAAAGACAAAAGAGAAATCCAACAACCCCTAAAATCTGACACCACTCCATTTTTTTTTTTTTTTTTACATTTCGTAAAGAAGGACGTTGCCCTTAGTGTCTTATTCAGAGGTTTTTGTGTCGTTTCCTTCAGTGGTTCTTCAGTCCTTCAGGGTTGGTGTCCTGCAAATTTTAAATGTGTCCTTGGTCCAACACACCTGAATTACCTCCTCATGTTGTAAAGTTCTCCAGAGTCCCAGTAATGACCTAACTATTGGATTCAGGTGTGTTGAAGCAGAGAGTTTTAGGACACTGGCCTCCAAGGACCGTTGGACACCTGTCCTTTTGTGATTTCAGTTGCTTCTAAACTTCCAGTTATGCGTGATCTGCAAAAAATTCAAATGACAGCAAAAGGCATTAAAATTGAACATTTTTTTCAGGGGTATCTCCATTTTTTTTTTTTTTTCTCCTTATAGAGCATGTCTGGTTGTATTATTGGTAATGGCACTGAATTAAAGAAGAGAGTCCATATTTCAGCCCATACTAAGTAGCAATGTATTGCTAATGAGTTGATGTAGCAAAACATGTGTGTGTGTGTGTGTGTGTGTGTGTGTGTGTGTGTGTGTGTGTGTGTGTGTGTGTGTGTTCGTGTGTTCAGATGTTCCGCCCAACCCAGAATTTAAAGAGGCTGAGAAATAAGTGCTCGTATTGTCTTGTATCGTAAATATATCTTTCTGCTACAGGGAAAGGTGCTTTTTTTTTTTTTACTTTTCTAATCAGTGTTGAAAATTAAAAAATCTACAATACCAATTTTGTGTGATATTGACACAAGGCCATTAAAGTTTTATTTGAAAATGTATTGTTTAAAATTGCACTTCCAGCATTGCCGGTAGTGTAATCATAAAGTATTCCTAAAATTATAATCCTGATCATTAATGCTGTCTCATAGAGCATCCTAAAATAGTGCTTCACACACCCTCCAACCCCCCGCGGACATATCTGTCAAATGAAGCTGGGCCACCTGACGTCTTCCCTCTGAGGGAGCATGGTTATACCTGAGGAGACAGTGGGGGAGCTGGTGGGCTAAAAGGTTACCATATCCTCCCCCCACCAGGAGCCTGAAACCATATGAAGGGGCTGTATGTGTGCTTAGAAGTCAGGTGCTGGTTAAAACGTCAACTTAACACTCATATAAAAAGCACACTTAAAACGCCAGAGTAGCATCTTTCTGTTCAAAATGTCACCGAACGACTGACATAAAAGTGCCAACAGTCGTCGCAGATGTCCAGTTTCAGTGAAACATCTTGGCTGTCTGAAGTCCTTGGAGTTTTTACCAATTATTGCAAATAGAAAGAAAATGTGTTCTTCCATGATTGTTCTGAATTAGCTCTATCCGTCGTCCCATCACCTCTGACCAGTTTCCCTGTCTCTGCTGAAGAAAAGTGTCCCCACAGCATGACCTCATCTTCTGCACATTCTCTGTGTCCTCTACATGGCTTGTATCAAACAACAAATGGAACTTCTTATAGCTTTCTTTGTTCTTTCCTTTCTTACATGAAGGCCAGATTTGGGGGGTGCATGACTGGTCTTTGTCCTGTCAACAGATGCTCCCACCTGAGGAGTATATGTCTGCTGCTCCTTAAGCCAACTGGTTGCACTTGATTTTATTTAGGGGGCATCAGAGTAACGGGGTCTGAACACACCTTTAAGATTTTTATTTGTAAAAAATTTTGTTGGTCTATCACATAAAAGAACTCAAACACATGAAAACTTGTGTAATTAGACAAAAGTTTAATTGTTACAGTACCTTGCAGAGGTATTCATAAGTTTTGCCTTCTTCAAACTAATGAGACCAATTATACTTGAGATGAATTTGTACCAGCTCATCAGCGCCGCTTCAGAAACACTCAGTTTTACTGGTAGCATGAGTCTACGGTGTGGAAATGATTGACAGAATTGGCTTTTTCCTGTCACAGCAGGCTTCATTTCTCCTGCCCAGTCCCAAGCAGAGTCCCAAGATGCTGCCGCTGATGCACCACAGTGGGGTATGGCATATAGATGTACGTTCTAAATGATGAAAATGCAAAACACGATTGTTCTCCAAAAATGACTCTCCTCTAAGGACAGTGATGTATGTACATGCGTGTATACACTCTGCTTTTCTGCATGTGTCACCGCTGAGCATCTCAGAAAGATGTGGACAGCAGGAGTGGTGCCGGTTACGTACCTGCACCTTTGTGTATGGGTGTATTTTTTATTTGTCATGTGCCCTAAAGGTTGCCCCGTTTGGGGGGGAAGAATTTGAATGTCCCCTGTTGAGCAGCGCCCATAAGAACCTTCAGTTTTATGCTGATATTTTCTGAACTCAGAGGACTTTACCTCCAGGAAAAAGGTTTTTAAAAATATCCCTCACTCACCCTTCCTTTCTTCTCTCATAAGACACCCTTTTAAAACCCAAATATACAGCCTCACAGTTCCCACTTTGCATCGAGCAAGTCACCAGGTTGTCATCTGAACCTCCTGAACCGTCAAAGCTTGGAACTCTTAAAAGCATCCTGTGGCGTTTTAGTTTTCTGTAAGTTCCTAATGATGGAAAATGAGGATGCATTCGATGCTGATTCTAATGAATGCTCTTCTTCACTTTCTTTTCAGAGTTTGGGCTCTGCAGACCGAAAGGAAAACCAGCAAAAGAAGTAAGTGTCCTATGTTAAACTACCTGTTCATCATTCCATCCAAGCAGATGTTCATAATGAATGAAATTAGATTTCCTTGTCTGAATTCAGCAGAAAGCGATAATTAAAGCCCCAGACCTGATTCTGGTAACCGAGGCACATGCAGCAAATCACTGCAGACATAGAAGTATGTTGTTGTCTTCCTGAGAGTGACATACAAAAATCCACACAGGAACTTATTTATTAGGTAGTGTTCTGCTATTCAACTCTCTTGAGTAAGTAAAGAACATCATATATCCTTTAAAAACAACTTGAGTAATGTGTCTTACTGCAGTAAGAGCCTCCTGAGCAACATTTCTATGGTGGGCAATCAGTTATGTGCCTACATGTGAGAACATCAAGACATTAAGAATAAGTCTTTTGAATGTAAAACATTATAAATACATTTGCATTGATTTGCTACAGCTGTTTCCATCTGATGACTGAATTACTCATTGCACTCTGTTGTCTGCGGTATTGAGCTCAGTGCTTTCATTCTGCACTCTTCCTTTAAGCTGCTCACTTGAAACTTTGACCTTATTCTTCTGTGTGCAAAAGTAATCAAATTTCTGTGTTTGTGTGTGTTTGACGCACAAGTTGGATTATAAGGCTGAACCCTAATCCAGTCTACAACAGTAATTCCTCTCAGGCTTTCTGGTTTTTACAGCGTTCCATTATGTGGACTGATAAGAACCACAAAAACAAATAAAAATCTCTGCTTTTGAAAATGATATTTGTGAGCTCATGAAAGAAATGTACTGATTGTGAACTGGAAACATAACTTCATAGAGTTATACACTTAAAGCTGCAGTATGTAACTTTTACAAAAATATGTTTTTTACATATTTGTTAAAACTGTCACCATGTTGTGACAGGATGGCATGAGACAGATGATCTGTGAAATGATCCATCCCCTCCACCTCCTCCCTGAGCCTCTTTTGCCATCTGAAGAAATGCACCGCTCCTGACCAAAACCAACCAATCAGAGCCAGGAGGAGGGGCTTAGCGCTGCCAATCAACCTCATTTACTCGCTGCTAAATGTGCTGATGGCAGAGAAACTACTTACCGTACCAGGAAAACCGTTTATCCATCGTCATCGGTGGCCATGCTAACTAGCCTAGCCTCTGCGAGCTGCTGGTTCTGATTGGTTGTTTCTAGATTACACAGGGAAAAGGCAGAGGAGCTTGATTTTTTTTTTTTTTTTTTTTTTTTTTTTTTCCTTCCACAGATTATCTGTCTCATACCATTCTGTCACGACATAGTGACATTTTCAACAAATACGTAGAAAAATTTTTCTTTTTTTTAATGAAAGTTGCATCCTGCAGCTTTAATAAACATAAACAGGTTGAGTTTTACATATTTACTTTTGTTTACCATGAACTAAATGCAAAATCTTTGCAAGCAATGTATAATTATGCATGTGTTTTTTCTTCAGTTATAGTATTATTCTTGTGTTAACCTGTATTTATCTGGAGATAAAAAGTAAAATGTAACAGTACAGTGGTATTCGCGGGGGTTAGGAATAGCTAAATTCGGCAAATACTCCTTTAAAGTGCATATAACTGCCTGAAATTTTAAAAATCTTACATATCAAACTGATCTCACTGAGAGATATGTATTTTAACCCTTGTGTTTATTTTGATAATTATGACTTATAGCTAAAATAAACCCCAAAATTCAGTTTCTCAGAAAATTTTAATTTCAAGCAAGACTAATTAAAACGGATTCTTGATAAAGAAATGTTTGAATATTAAAGAGCATGTCCATGACTTATAAGAGACCACACGCACGCTTCAGGTGTTGTCCCTGGTTCAGGACTGACCTAACACAAGGAATGTACCAGTTCTGAGTGGTGGATCTTGAATCGCTGACTCGAGCTGCAGTCCATGTCTTCTGAATCTCATTCAAACTTTTCAGTGGGCTTTGCTTCACTATTCTCTTAAGGCAGGAGTTATCTCTGTTGCCTGTGACATTTTTCCACCACACTTTTTCCTTCCACTCAACTTTCCATTAATGTGCTTGGATACAGAACGCACAACTTGTTTAGCAAGGAACTTGTATGGCCTACCATCCTTGTGGAGAATGCAATTTCAGAAATGCACCTATACAGGACACGTTAGTCCCCAGCAGCTGAAATTGTGTCCAAAACAGAGAGATCTTGTGTTTGTTGCTATATGAGTTATTTATTAAACGTATATACCAGTCTTTATTTGATTAAATCAGTTAAATGATCATAAGTTATTTTTACTCACTGATATTCTCTAAAAGTTGTTTTGTTTTGTTTTTTGTTTTTTTTTAGTCAAGTGCACCTTTTTTCTGTCACCTTCTTCAGTTTTTGATAAAATGCAGCCAGAGTCGCTTACAGGTGAACATACTTTAAGGTCTTCATGAGCACATATGTAATGCAAATGAACATTTCTGTGTTTATTGTATTTAACTTGGAACTTAAACACAAAAGATTACCTTGCCATCGAGCTCAATCTGTGCACAGAGTTGATGCATTGGCTAAAGAATGTACTCCAAGTGAAAATCACAGCCGACGTGTCTGTGTTCCAGTTTATGTTCAGTGTACATGAACGCGATATGAAGGTTTTCAATTTGTGGGAAATGTACTGTATGAAGAAGCCTCATGATGAGCATCGTTTGCTGGCACAGTGAGCGCTTGGTGTGCCAGAGTCAGAGACATCTGTTGCCAGGAGACAAGCAGCGATGTTAGGGAGGATGACAAGTAACAGGAGCGTGCCTGGGAATAAATGACATATACACACTACCACATGCTGGTTTAAAACAGCACAGTCATGTGAGTGAGTGGACATGAGCACATCAGTAGATGTAGTAAGTAATATGTGAGCACATATTTACGTATGTTTACTTATCGTTAATCTGTGGCAGAAAGGATAACACAATTACGGCATGGGATTTTTCAACATGTCCAAACAAATCAAAGTGCCTTGGCTGGAGATCCCGTTGTGTATGTCATCATCAGATAGAAGAACGGCGATGCTAGTACATTATTCACTTAAAGGTGGCTATCTTTGTATGACATCAGTAAGCAAGGCAGATAAGGTAACAGCATTGGTTGGACAGGGTATTATGCGTTTTCTGCCTTTCTGCTATCTTTAGAGCCAGAAAATCTAAAATTAATCAAAATATGGAACATAAATAAATCATAATCTGCTCTTCCATGGGTTTTGACAGTAGAACAGCAATCTTAAAACAATTTTACAACACAAAAAGAGCCTTTGGAACCATGCATCTGGCTGACGGAGTAACTTAAATCTGGGAGATGAGGATACAACACAGTTTATGGAACTGTGATGCTCTAGTGGAGTCAGCAGCCTGACCTTTCAGGTGACACAGGTGTTTATTATGGGTGAGCAGAAAGTTTAGGTAAGAAAATGTGCTATCTAATAAATCAGTATCATGTTTTATGTGGTTGAAGCAGGGCCCAGGTACAGACAGAAACTTGCTATTCGCATGGAAAAAATGGAATGAATAAATAAGAAACCGTACAGGTCTCAAAACAGGATCGACAGGACATGGAGCATGAACTGAGAAACGGGTTGAGAAATCAAGGATCCAGTCAAGAACAATAAGAACCAAAAGAGCTAATATACTGAGGCAGAGGTGGAAAAGATAAAGCAACCAGAAGAATTAATCTGAGGCAAATGGGGAACAGCTGAGGCAGGATGCAGCCAGAGGAAAATCGGGAGAGAGGGAACAGCTGTGAAGGGGAGCAAACCGGCAGGCTTGAGATAAAGTGAATGATAAACACTGGAGGAGACACAAGGAAACTACAAAGCAAGAGGAAAACAATAACACCAATGAAAGAACAAAGTCGAAAAACACAAAGAACAGAACACAAGAATAAATGTTGAAACTAAATCCAATGGAAATAAAGAGATATGGCAAGACCTTTACAGCAATAATCAATATAAACATAAGCCAAAAGGGAATGATCAAGGCACAAACACAACTGAAACCAAAAATTTAAACACCCATGAATCATAAGTTGGCAACTGCAAACTTTTCTCCTGCAAGGTTTTACTAAAAATATTTCACTGCAGCAGCAACCCTTTTTCTCAGTGTCTGAGCCAATTGAATGACAGGTGGTCGGTATTTTGATTTGTGTTTCAACCACCACTTTTAGCGTTAGCTTGATGTGAGCTTTCAGGGCCAAACATGTCAGAAAAGTAACGATAGACACAGTTAGTGTCCCGCCAAAAAATGATGTTTTACAGCTTTGCAGTTAAACCCTTATAAGACAAACACAGATTCATCGTATGTGAACAAGTGAGACTTTCAGCTGCTTCCATTCACCACCGTTACGTTTTACACACCCACTGTCCACTCATCCCCCTATCCCAAAGTGTTTTTGCATCTTAGTAAGAGGAGTTTCAACTACAGGAACAGTTAGTCGAAAATTGAGTTGGCTTTAAATTTGTGACATTTTATTATCGTAGTTATTATATCTGGAATCAGAATACCAGACCATGCCAATGGTTAAGTTTTAAATTCAGACCTTCTAAGTGCCTTTTAAAACTAACTTTTTGGGTTCTTTTTATAAGAAACAATTTAATGAAAGTAATGAAATTGTTGAACTACAGTTGTCTGTAAATCTGTGGTGGTGGTCCCTTTACATTTATGCAAGCACACTTTACTTTTGCACCACTTTTTTATTTTTTTATTTTTATTTATTTATTTTTTTTTACTTTTATAGCTGTAGCCTACTTGAAAGTTCCAGTTTCCTCTCATGAAACGTCCGCCTCTGTTACTTAGAGCATGTTGTTAGTTTACCGTCATGTTTTTCATGACTGAATCATTTTTCCCTCTCAGCAGTAGCTGCTTGTTGCTGTGGTTACTAGTGACACATAAACCAAAGGCCTCCCACTATTAATCCATGCTCTGTTAATGACAGCACTGATTTTCTTCTATTTTATGTAGTCCGTAGCCAACGCGAGCTTTGACTAGTCAACCACAGCAGTTTACTCTGGTTTTTGTTGTTACTTGTATTGAGCTGCTCCATTTTTCTTTCTTTTTTTTGCTTTTCTGCATTAATTCAAAACAAGCTGAGTGATAAACTCTGCATCTAAGTAGACAGAGTGCACAGACACAGATGGAGGACCCACCGCATCAACACACACAGAAATGTAGTTGAAGGCTAATCTAGAAATGAGATAATTGGAATTTCTTACGGTTCCCACTGTCTGATAAGTAACACATTTCCCAACTGTATTACCTTTCATCTCATTTCTTTTCCAGGGTTCTGAAATCTTAGTGTAAACATATATTGAGGAGTATTTACAATAGTGGTAATAGCGGTAGGAGAGGGAGCTAACTCAGCGGGATAGAATAGACTGCCGCTGGCCCACTCTCAGGAGCTTTTTTTGGTATGGCTTTTGTAAGCACACAAGATCTCAACAACAAAGGGTGTTTTTTTTTTTTGTTTTTTTTTTTGTTTGTTTTTTTTAAGAGCTTTAATGTTTATCCTGTCCTGGTTCATTACATGAAGATAGTGTACTTATGTCAGCAAAATAACTAACTGTGCGTGAGCATTTGTAATATTTGATGTGGCTTGGCTGCAGGGATGTTGGGTTGTTTGAGAATTTCCCAGGAGCAGACTTTCAGGCCAGAGAACTCAGCAGGCAGAGGCAGCCATTGTTTTGCGAAAGCATCCACGTAATTATGTGTGTTTGTGTGTGTTAGTGTTAGCTAGATATCAAGGTTAGAAAAAGAGCTCACTTTGAAGAACTTTTCAGTGAACCATAACCTTTTTTTATTCTGACTGTCAGTGCAAACGTCTTCTCTCAAAAGTCCGCTCAGCTGAATGTGTTAACACTTCATCTCTATGGGTGTTAGTCATTTCACCACACATGCCTAAATTTTTATCTCCTCATGAGCATTTTCCACTCATTTTGACAGCTGATGATTTAAAGTAGTTTTCTTTAATCTGTCCATGCTCTGAAATCTAACAGCAGGAGGTTCCTCACATCTATTTTGTTTTCATCAGCGGATATAAACTCATATATTAATAAGACCTCATCAGAAAAGAAATCTACAAAATGTAATCTAAAATCATCATAAAATATTATACAAATAAATTGTGTTATATGTGAGATTTGTACATTTTTATGATTGTTTCTCTTCATAATTTATCAAATATTTAAGTGGCAAGGCAAGGACGACACAATAATTTGAAATATCTTACAGAAAACCACAGGAACAGAGATAAAGTGCATCAAAAATACACATTTAAAAACATGAAGCATTACATAAAAAGAACTGTATATTAAAATGAAAAATTCAAGAAAATAATAAGGTAATGCACAAAACCTTTTATGTCAGTGTTTATCATGTTTTATTAATAATAGCCTTTTGGTATCTCTTTGGTCTTCACCCCCATCAAGTCTAGTTGAGTTCAGATTTTTAGCCATGAGTGCTTCTGTTTTGCTGGAGGAAGTTTTGACACATCTACCAGGTGACTATAAGGGATAATGGTCAAATGGTGACAGAAATGTAATGTTTTATTTTATAAGCATGTATAGTGTATGGCATGTCGTAGTACTCCATAATCTGAGCTAGTGGCAACATGTACACTTTGAGTGAAAGGAGCACGAGAATCGAGTCTTGAGGTGCCCCGCATTTGATTTTTTTTTTTTTTTTTTTTTTTTTTTTTTTTTTTTTTTTTTTTTTTTTTTTTTGCTCCGATTATATTTGGCCAAATAACATAACGTAGCCCTTGTCTTTAAAATAAGATCTAAGAGAGTTTAGTGCTGTATTGAATAAAATGTTGTTTGGTTAAGTATATGGGGACAAAATGATTTGTTTACGGTTAGAAAATGAAAGTAGCTTGAGACAAAATGGCAATGAATCGATACAAAACAGTAGTAGTAGTATGGAATGGCAAACAGGCAAATTGACCCAAAGTCCATCCTCACCAACATATTAGTTTACAAGGCTCTCAGGTAGAGGGACCAGTGCATTACTGCTTTCTCAACTCCATTTCCACTCCATCTCAGTTTATTTTGTGCTCAATCTGACTATTGGTGCAAGTTTAATGGTTTAGGTGTTTTTGGTTGCCCTGTGCCATCCTTCAGCTGGTGTCTTACCTGCAACAGAGAAGCATTCTGTATTAATAAACGCTTTGCCTTCTATTTTGAATGGTCAGCACAGATCTATTTCAGTCGAATTCATTAATATCTTTTCTATCCCAAAAAGGGAAATTGTCGTAAAAATAATTTCTTTACCAAAGGTGGCTCAACCACTCGTTAGATTTAAGGGGATCTTACTTTATCACATCAGACCAGGTTGGTTTGAATTTTTTTTTTTCCTTAAGTAGAATCCTCATTTGAAAACTATATTTTATGTTTACTCAGGTTTTCTTTGTCTGATATTAAAATTAGTTTAAGGATCAAACAGGACATCTGTAAGGGGGAAAATACTTTCGCATAGCACTGTATGATCCATCAGTGAATATGCAAAAATAAGTGCATTGTTTTATTCCAATTATTGAAAACTTTTTAATGTTTTTTAAATTTATTTCTGATCTGTCTTCAAATGTTAATGTTAAAATTCATTTACAAAAGCAAGTCAAACAGATGACTTTTTACTCTGTTACTGTTGATGTCTTTGTCTTGGGCGTCATTTTTATGCTTTATGTGGCTGTGGATTTGTGCATATCTGAAGATGGCAGACAATATGCCTATGTTCGGTTTCTAAGTAACATTTTCAGTTATCTCGTTCTACCGAAGCGAAAGCAAGCGAAAGTTGCTCCATCGGCCTCCCCCCTCCTCTCTCCTCTGTCGGTGGTGTGGTTCTCCAGCAACAGGCTCTAATAATTCACAGGCTTCTATTTGCTTCCAACTCTATTCAAGTTTAATTTCACTGCAAATCCATCATCTGTGTATCTTGCTGCGTCGAGTCAGCCTTACGCAACACATCAAACGCAGAAGAGGACACAGAGGGAACGGTATCAAACCCGACACCACAGGGAGCCAGCCGACATTGAAAAACTCCATCAAATGCATCCCATATTTTTGTCTGCCTGACAAATTTCGTATGTGCCGACTTTGTGGAAAGCTAAAGTAAAAATAATGATAGGAAGGCATGTGAAAAAGAAAATGAAGATGAAATGACGAGTGTGACTCAGAGACAAAGATGAAGGGGAATAAGGCGAGATAGAAATATCTCTGTTTACCAAAGTGGGTAGACATGCAACATATGAAAAGACGTGTAGGATGATAAGTGTTCCTGCCACTGGTAAAGTAACATTTTAGTTAATTAGCTCTTGATGCTGATCCAGGTTTGTTTTTAGAAACCAGCCTCCAGTCCCCTTCAGACCTTTAGTGGCCTGCAAAATGTATAGCAGTACTTACATTTCATATTTTATCACATTTCAATAAAATAATTCATTTCTTTAGCATCTTTTATGATAAACACGTCACTGTTAAACAGAAGGAAATTGACATGTTTTAAAAAAAAAAATTCCTAATGTAAATCTGGAAGGTTAGACCTGCATTTTCTTTCAGCCCCCTTTACCCTGATACCCTTGAATTAAAATCCAATGCAATGAATTCCCTTCAGAATTCTCTTAATTACCAAACAGAGTTCACCTGTGTGTAATTTAATCTTTCAGCTTTTGTGTTGATGGTATCAGAGGTGTGTTTGAGAACATCAGTGAGCTATTAGCTTCATGAAGACCAAGGAACACAGCAGACAGGTCAGGGAGAATGTTGTGGAGAAGTTTATAGAAGCACATCACCCTGAAAACCACCATCCCAACTGTAAAACAAAGTGGTGGGAGAATCATTCTCTGGGGATGCTGGGGAAGCTGTTCAGAGTTGGTGGGAAGACGGAGGAAGCTGGGAGAAAACCAGAGGTTCCCCTTCCATCACAACAACATACCTAAACATAGTTCATGTGTTGAAATCTCCTAATCAAAGTCCAGCTCTAAATGCAAATGAGAATCTGTGGCAAGACTTGAAAATCGATGCTTTAATTAAATTCAAAACTTTATTTATCCCAAAGGGAAATTAAATGTTGTCATAACTCAGATCATCCAAGTATCTTAAAACGCTGTTGTGGCTGGTGATGCTGTGGGCTGGAAGGATCTCCTGTAACAAATCCTAAGAAGCCTCTGACTGAAGACTGCTGCGGTATGACAGTCTCATGACTGTCATGACATGCTAACGATGATGTTCCGCAGTAACGTCCTGGATGACACAATCAGTTGTTGGCAAGCACTGCTAGTCTACCTCGTTTGCTTTTGCTGCTCCTCCTTAAATCTCTGATCTCCAGATGCACTAAATCGCTTCTTAGTGCATCTTTTTCCATCCAATATATAGAATATGTTCTGTTGCAGAAAATCCTACTTACATACTTGCATACAGTTTGCGGTTATAACATCACGTGAAAAACTTCAAGGAGCAGTGTTTATGTTTGCATGGAGCAGTATGTTGATATTACATGGACATATTTTCTGTTTTTAACTGATTTGAATTATGATTTGTGTCATTCTGATGCTTTATTTCAAACTACTCTCCAATAATAGGCCCTCCAAATTAAAGTGGTGCATCAGATCTTGCATAATATCTGCTGTGTTGCTGTCTCTCATCAGGAACCCTTCACAGCTACCAACAGATTACTCTTTTTGCAATTCAGATAATGTCACTTTAGAACAACTAAGTGAAAATCTCATTACCTTCCAGAAATATCAGTATGTTTTATTGCTGTGAAACGAGTCCCAGTGAAATAAAGGCAACCTCTGTCTTGTAGGGAGACGTACAGGCAGACAGGGGTTTGGATGGAGATGGCGAGTGGAAAACAAGGTTTTCTTTGAGCTGATTTTAATTAGCAATGTTCATAGCTTGGCTGCCTCCTTTTATGATTGGAGCACTGAAAGCCTTTTTGTAGGTCTAATGAAACACATTAAGAGTTAAACTCTGCTTATGTTTATCTGTGTTGTTGATGTGTTGGATCTTTCACTGTGTGTCTGTTATATTGGTGGGAAGGAAGCTCTTTGTCATAATAGTTGCATTGGCAGAAATAAGAAACATGAAAAAGAAGCTCAGTTTTGTTTTGCCTTCTTTACGAAATAGTTTTTTTAGGTAGGCAGCCACTGGCCATAACTGCTGAAACATGGCTGGATATTTGTCTGTCATGTTCATTATTTATTACATTCTATGTCCCCTAGTAATCTAAAATAGGACCAGTGATTGAGGGGCCCCTAACCTCAGTCAGACCACTGTGCATTCAGTTGGAATGGGATCCTTTTATAAACACATCTCACTTTGCATGATCTGAGAAGCAGCTTACTTTCCAAAATCCATCTTAGCAAATACAGCAAGTCCCAAAAAGATATGTTTATAGATATAGTTTGGATTCTTATACAATATTTAATGTCTTAGATGAAAATGAAACACTATAGTGTTTTAGTTAGATATATTGTTTGGTAAAGTATTCATAGCCCTTGAAATGTTCCACATTTTGTCACATAATAACCCCAAATTTCGGTATAGTATTGGTACTTTGTGATGGATTACCTCAAAGTGGGTGGAACTAAAGGGATACCTGGTTTTCAAAGTCTTGAAATTATGAATGTTACAAGTGTTTTAGGCATTTAAGATCAGGGACCTCTTGCTGCAAGGCCACAGTGCTAACACACGTACCTCCGTGCTGCCGTTTTCCCACGTTGTTCTTTGTGAAATAGCTCAATCTCAGTCAGACTGGAAGCAAATCATCTTTGAACATCAGCTTTCAAGACTTGCCACAGCTTCTCAATAGGAATTAGATCTGGACTTTGACGAGACCATTTCAACACATGAACATGCTTTGACCTAAACCCTTCAGTGGATGCTCTGGCTGTATGCTTAGAATGGTTATCCTGCTGAAAGGTGAACCTCCTCCCCAGTCTCCAAGTTTTTTTTTCTTTTTTTTCAATTGTGTTAAGCTCCACAAATGTTTCCTTGAACTCTGGCCAGCTTCCCTGTTTGTGCAGGAAAGCAGCATCCCCTCAGCATTACGATGCCAACACATTGTTTGGCCCGGGCCACTGAGTAGTGCAGTGTCAGTTTTTCTCCAAACAGTGTGAAGGGGTAAGAAGGTGTGTTTGCATGTAGGTCTCATCGTATTGTTCCTTAGAATGAAAGCTCCTACGCGTTGAGCAATATGTATTATTTCCAGCTTTATTCTGGTTGAATCAGGTTTCTGAAACAAACCTAATTTGATTATGTTGTGCTGCAAAGCTTGATTAAGAAAAATGTGTAATCATTCAGCAGTTGAACATATTGTGGTATTTATTTGTCTAAAAATGAATTTGTGAAAAATGTACCAGGTTTAAAAAAAAAAATACAGTAATCCAGAAAAAAATAGATTTTTCAATTTAAAAGTGTTTCCTAATAATTTAATGACCATAATTCCTCAACAACAGTGTATATAACTACACAATATCATTATTTTGTTTTGTTTTTTAAATAACCTTTAAAATACAGACGTTATTTTTTACAACTCATGGCCTCGTTACTCGCTGCATATTGTGGGCATGGATCTATTTTCAGCTTTCTTATTGTCCTGCTAAGTGTTTTAATTCTGAAGTCTGACTGAGTCATTGCTGCGCTTTCATTCATTTCCTTTTTAAACTTTAGTTTTACTGTTGAGCTCAGGATCAGTGTGCTGTTGAACGGTCCATCTGTGGCCAAGCGTCAGAGAGATTTTATTTTTTTTGAAAAGCTTTACCCTCCTCTACATCCTTTTGGCTATTGAATTTAGGTGCACACCAATGTTAGAAAGAATGGCTAGTTACTAAATGAATTATTTTTTTGTATATCTAGAAATTGTTGCTTACCTTAAACACACCGCCATGGTGTTTCATACCTCTGCCCAGGGATCAGATGTCAGGATGTTTGTCACATTTGAGTCTTATTCAGTTTTATCTAACTTTTACAATGCATGCATACTTGCTTTTGAGATGTGACGCATGATCATTTATAGATAACGATGGTATAACTTATGATGAGCAACAATGTGTCCTTTGTAAGAGCAGCCATGATTTTACCTCATTTTCTTAACTCTCCTTCCAAATAGTGGGTTTCTGAGTGTGTGGGTCAGGGTTCTGCACCAGAAGCTTTGTGCACTGTGAGCGAGAACAATCAGTGCTTTAGCAGAGCTCCTGCACACGAATACCTCTGAACAGTTAATTGCTGTCATGGTAGTGAGACAGAGAGGGAAGGTAACATTAGGTGAGCTGTGAATGTTTGTGTGAAAGAAGGAGGGGGCATGTGAGAGAATTTCAACACTTTCACCAAATCATCACACAAGCAGCTCACAGCTGACAAAGACACGCTTGTGTTGCAGCACTCCGGAAAGTTACAGAAGCTGCTAAAATCACATTAGCACTGAAAAATAGTGGAAATATATTGTTTTGAGATTGCTTATCACATCTTAGGGAGTGATAGAACATTCAGAGGGAAACAGTTATCCTACAGTACCAGTCAACACAGTCTGCAGAACAAAATAATGCCTAAAGCATAAAGGGAGTTATGAAAGAGTATTTATTGTTGCCCAGAAGGATCAACAGAATTCAAAAGCTACAACCACAGTCATGCTGAAATGAAAGTGATGCTAGCAGGTTTATCATATCTTCTGTTTTAGCATAACTTTCCTGGTTGCTTTTCATTTTGTTGATCCTTCTGGGCTGCCGTAGGTTTTAGCTGTGGTTGACAATTTAGAGTATGTCTAGCAAATGAAATCCAGTCTTACACAATCTGTTGTGTAAACGCAGGATAAGTAACTTGAGCCTGTTTAAAAATAACCGTTACTACATCAGACTGTAAATTTTGAGAACCATCATTATCAGAAAATAGTACAAAAATTATACATGTTGCATTTAGAATGAATGAAGCAGTCACTTTTTTTTTTCTTTCAGCAGAAATATGCATTACTTAGAGTGGCCTACAGCATCAACTCTGATTCCTTCCAAACATTTTACTAAACAAACAGCTACAGTGCCTTCCAAAGTCAACACCAGGAAAATAAAAGCAAATCCGGTTCTCCTGGGAGTAATTCACCAGGACTCCCTGTATGGGCTTCCAAGAAGATTTCATCATCACCATCGTGTGTGTGACGTTATCGGGGACAGCTGCATGGGGTCGATCCAGGACTGAGGCTCTCATGGAGCCAAGCGCAGCCAGTTGCCACCAAACCCACCTGCTTCACATGTGCAGTTTTTCATCTAAACCCCTCAAAGGAATTCCCTTGGACCTTTTCTGTGTCCTCTGTCCCTCTGTAGCTTTTGATGTCATCATCCTTTGTGTTTCTAAGCATTACTCTTCTCATCCTTTAGTCCTGTGGTCATGTTGTGTCATCTGTTTGTTCCAAAAATTCTATGAGACTCTTATTGTAGGTACTGTCCCCTGATTAAGCCTATTAGACACATATAAACCAAACTATCTATTAACAACAAAAGATGATCTGAACCAAAGCACTTCAGAAGCTCCTGTCTTAATTACAACTACCCTGTGAACAGAGGGCTACTGTTGATGCAGATGAAAATCAACACCAGTAGCTTGCAGTTGTGTTCATGCACAGGAAAGGCATTGAAGTAAAAGGCGAAGCCGGTCCTTTGCTTAATGCTGTGAATTAGGAGCTCATCACCTATCTGCCAAAAATCCTTCAACTCCTTTTTAGATGATTCACATAGGAAAATATTTCGTTGTCTTAACTCTTTGGAGATGCTGGCACTGGGGCAGGAAATAATGGTGTGTAGGGTGTTGGAGTGGGATAGCGACAGTAAAGGGCAGTGGACTTTTCTGCTTGATATGCATTAAAATGACCTTAATATGAATCACATTCTGGGCATTTTCATTTCAGCTGGATTAAATAGAGAAACACTGTTGACTCATATCATGACCAGAAAATATTTTAATTGTATATGAATTAAAAATCTTTCTGATATTTATAAGATTTAAACTGCTTAAAGAGAGCCATGTGTGTCATGGCAAGAGATTATTCATATTATTGCGTCAGTTTTTAAAAGCAACTAAACCAGGTTTGAACTGTCTCTTTAAAGGCCCTATTTCATGATTTTTACACATTTTCCTTTTAAATTGCATTCAGGGTTGTAGCTCATAATGGTTATATTAATTTCTATGACCAAAGTTGAGATGTATGTTAGAATTAGAAAGAAACAACAAGGCAGCTGAGCATGCAGATGAATGTTGCTGACGAATGAGGTTAGGTGCCAAACACTGAACTTGGGCATCAATGTATAATACATTAATAACCCAAAATGAAACAGCTAAAGATCAAATGCAAACTTATAAGACCAACATTTATACAACAATTTGTGCAGTGAGGAGCAGGAAGTAAGAAGAGATGTTTGAGAGGCATTAGCTTGAGACCTAACAGACAGGCACTCTACCCAGAGATTTAAAAGTGCTCTGTGGCAAGCCCAGTCTGCCTCTAATGTACCACATTTTATTTTGGTGAGCTAAAAAAACATAACAGCAGTGAATGGAAGCTGCTAAAAGTCTCACTTCTCTATACAAAATCAAACAAAGACAGTTTAATTACAGAGTATTCTCCTATTGTTTTGTTTAGTCCTAAAAAGTCATTTCAAGATAATGTTAGACATGTAGTGAATGGGCGAAGTAAACTCACTGATTTACAATTTGACCGCAGCTGCAGTCAGACATTCTCTCATTTATTTATCTCAGACTCTGAGAAAGAAAGTCACTATTAGGTCTTTTTTTTTTTTTTTTTTTTTTTTTAGGAAACTACCATGGAGTGAAAGTTTGGAAAGAGACATAATTAATTTGTGGACATCATCACATATTTTATATTGATTGAAAAAAAGCAACAATCAACAAAAACAGTTTTTTCTGACCTGAGATACCTCAAGCCTTTACGCAACTAACAGTCATGGTCTCCTCAGTAGTCTGGCTGCTGACGCCATCTGTCATCTCTGTAGCACAAACTAAACTGTGGCAGAGCTTTTTCCTGCATTCCTTAGATGTGTGTTGTTCCTTCCCTTAAAGCTCCCTCATTTTGTGCATACTCAGAATATTAGAAATGTCTTTTCAACAAAACAATCTTAGTTACATATAAACATCTAAAAAAAAAAAAAGTCTTTTGTAGGTTTTGGGGCATCAGAATATATTGACACATACCCTTTAATACGGAAGCATGTTTGTGGAAAAAAGGAGAGAAAAGCAGGCTGGACAATGCTTTATTAATCCCTTATTTTTACAAAAGTAAATCTGTCTAAGCTGAGATTTGTCAGAATTTTTTTTTTATTTTATTTTATTTTTTTTTTTTTTAAACTTTGCTTAGAGTAGCAAAGTTAGCCACAGTTTTCAATTGAACTTACACTTACATGCAGAGTCTTAAAAAAAGTGTTTTGAATTTTCACATTACATGCTCTGGTGCTTGGTGGATTTCCTCTTTATAGGCCTGGCTCTTTGAGAGAGAATAATAATTCATTTTGATTAGTCTCCAGTGTAACTGCAGCAATATTGCAAAGCCTCATCAAATATATTCCAGGCAAGAATAGACCAAAATATTACATTTCCTGTTTTTAATTTCAAGAAAAAAGTTGAGCTGGGACATCGTTGGCCCAACAGAGGAGATTAAAATGTGTGGAATTTTTTCTTTGAGGGAGACTGAGAGAAAATGAGGCAGGAAGTATGTGGCTTTCCCTGAAACTTGATGTTTCCTCAGAGATCTACAGCATTGTAATGCTGTTTGTCAGCTACAGGAATTGCATTTCCTTTGA
Source organism: Anableps anableps (assembly GCA_014839685.1). Lineage (NCBI taxonomy): Eukaryota > Metazoa > Chordata > Actinopteri > Cyprinodontiformes > Anablepidae > Anableps > Anableps anableps. The sequence continues at coordinate 28,207,424 of CM026084.1, forward strand.
ACAGTGTTGTTTGTGCAACACTTTGTATAGTTTTATAAAAATTAATGACACCCAGTGGAGTTATTGGCACCCCTGGTCTGTGAAAAGTCTTCAAAACATTATTTCCTTTATTGCAGTAGCTTCATCTCACATGGATGAATTTGGAAAAATCTTACTCTTAATTTGACTACATTTATTCCATGGGGGAAAACATCAGTTATATGAATCTGTTTTTATATGAATTCATAGGCACTTATATTGTTAATATTTGTGTAAATATGAAAGCACTTGGTCTTTTTATACCATTTCACTGGCTCACTCCTGGGTGCTCTCCAGTGCTCTTTTCTTTTCATTCTCACTCCACATAAGATTCAGGTCTTCAGACGAGGGTTGCCCAGAATTAAGATGATTTGTGTCTGTGAACAATTTCTGGGTTGATTTGACTAAATGTCTGCATCATTAACCTGCTGAAAAATCCACACATGACCCATTTTTAGAGTTGTGGCAGAGGTCTCTGGATTTTTATTTAAAATGAAAACTTGCACACTTACACGTTTGCCTGGGCTTTTTTAAAAGAAGCAAACCCACAGCATCACAGATCCTCTAATGTACCTAAGAGAGGGCATGAGGTACTTTTTCCAATATTTGTCCCAGCCATTTTTAGCTGAGCAAAAAGCTCAGTCTTACTCTTATCTGACCACAGGAGATGGTTCCAGCTAAAAACCCCATGGAATTGAGCAAATCCACATTTTCATTTATAATGGGAGAACAGAAAAGTTTTTTTTTCCTAGCACGCCTCTCAAACAACGATGGAGTCTTAAACCAAGTATTTTTTTTTTTTTACCTATCTTGCCGTCTTGGTCACTGTGCATGATGGCTATAATATGGGTCCTCTTCCAGGATAGTTTGGACCCCCGTCTATTCACGTTTCATATTTGCAGGTTTTTCTGTGGAATGCAACTCCAAATTACTGGCAGATTTTGTTCTACAGCTCATCTCCTATTTCCAGGCAATTGTGGGCTCTATCCCCCTTAAATGCCAGAGGTCCACTGTATTCTGCTTCTTAAACAGAGTCTCAGTGCGGGAAATACTGACACAGACCACAGTCCCCAAGATAGTTAAGGTCAATGATCATTGTGATGACAGATGAGTAAAGGAAGAATGTGGATTTATGAAAATATTGTTAGCAAAATGTTTAACAAATGGCCGCCATTGCATTGATTTTATATTATCTGATAAAATGATGTAACATCTTTTAATATGTACAGTATACCTCAAGGATATTTTGGGTTTCTTGTAAAAAGTTCATAGACGATCTGATTAACATGGAAAACAAAAGTACATATAAAAATGCTTCAGTTAATTTTTGTTTTGAAGGAATGTTAGGACCTTCTAATAATTGTGATTGTGTTGAAAACTATTATGTTTAATGTAGGATAAATGTATTAAAATTAAAAGTTGGATCTCTGCACATCTGTTTTTTTATCTGTCTTATGGTTTTTATGGCTTTTCAAAACACACCGCAGAATATGAACACATGAATATTTGTCCATCTCACTTTGGAGTTAAGCATTTGTACTTTTCACTCTGTTGGGTTTTAATGTCTTGTTCTTTTTCTATTCTGTCCTCCAGGTCAGAGTCAGGAATCTCCAAATTCACTCATCGTCTCTCCTTGAAAGAGCGACCAGCTAAAGCAGAGAAGACTTCTTCAGACCGACCATCGTCCTACAGAAGACGATCTCTCAGTGTGGACTGGTAAGACAAAAGGACATCTTTTAGTCTCTTGATGACAAAGATAAACACAAAAGTTAAACAGTGTGGTAGTGTGGCCCATTTAGGCACGCCTTTAAAAAATTACAATATAACTCAAAACCTAATTTAGAGCAAGTTATTCCATACATTTATTTCTGAAATGTACAGAAATGTTAGCCATAGATTCTCTGTGGAGATTGGGTCAAGTCAGTATTTTTGTGTTACCATGGTGATAAAAGGAGGTATTGGTACCTTTGGGAGTGTAGGTCAGTACCAAGTCCTGCTGGAAAATCAAATCAGCATCCATAAACCTGGTCAGCAGAGGGAGGAATGAAATTCTCTAAAAATTCCTGGTAAATTTCTGCACTGATTTTGGAGTTGACAAAGCCCAGTGGATCAACACCAGCAGAGGACATGGCACCTCAAATCATCACTCTTCCTCTAGACTCTGGGACCATGATTTCTAAGTGAAATACAAATTTACTTTCCTCTGAGAAGAGGAATTGGACCACCAAGCAACAGTCCAGTTGTTTTCTCTTTTCTTCTGACACCTTCTGTCTTCTGACCACGTCTTCTCATCTCCGTCAAACTCCTGTGTGGGCTTTGATTCAAGTCATCACAGGCTGCAGTTATCCCTGTTGTTTGTGCACATTTCTTCTCCACAATTTTTCCTTTCTCATAACTGTATGTCCTTATGCTTGATTACAGCACTTTGTAAACAGCCAGCTTCTTCAGTAATGACCCTTTGTAGCTTACACTACTTGTATAATGTGGTAATGGATGTCTGCTGCATTAAGTATAAGTCATAGTCATCAAAATTATCATAAATAAACACTTGAAATATATCATTCTGAATGTGAAAAAAATCTGTATTTTTATTTGTTGAATTGATTCACTTAAATAATGACATTTTTGATAATATTCTAATTTACTGAGATACAATAGGTCTGTAACTTCTTGTTGTTAAAAGTAAAATGAAACACAAAGTCATGAGTTTTGTACTTAAACGTCTTAAACACATGTCCATGATTTTGAGTTTTCCAGATTGCAAAGGGACAGAGGGAATTTTTCAGAAGAGCAGATCTATCAAATGGCAGTGGATATCAAGGCCATAACACTCATTAGGCTAAACCGGTTCTGAGCTGAACTTGAGACTTGTTGTGATCCGTCTGTTTAGAAAATCAAGGCTCTGGTTGATGCTGATTGGTGCCTAGTGTTTTTGGGTCATGAGCAGAGAATCTGCAGGGTGATGATAGGGTTCCTTTCTGCCCCGGCATCTTGGTGTCGTTGAGGACCGCCAAGTTGCTCTGGTGGCGCCAGCTCATCTTGCCCTTGTAAATTTCACATCGTCAGGCAGCCGATGAAAGGAGCTTGAAAGCTTTCCATTTCGAGGCTGCCTCCCCATCACCACCCCCAGGAATCCTTCTCACTCTCCCCTTTTGTTGCCTGGCCTCTGCTCGTTTATCTCCCCATTCACCCTGCTGTTCATCCATCTGGCATCCTCTCCGAACTTCCTGCTATGTATTCTTGGCTTTTACTTTATTCTTCTCTCATTATTGGGAACATAAGTTTGGGTTTAGAGGAATCTTGTGCTTCATTTTCAAGTCAAATTTGCCTTTCTGAGCAGCACTGTAAGGGACTGCAGTAGCTGTTCAATGGACTTATTTTGCGGTTTGTGGAGCTACAGGTGTGGGATTCTCTGGGGTCTTGTCAAACCATATTAGGACCCACTGTGAGGTCTTATGAGATCTTTTGTTGGACTTATGAGACAGACTGTGTGGTCTCCCAGTGTCACTGTGATGTGTGGTCCAGCAGCAGAAATGTGGTGTTAAGTGTATGAGCTGAGGTGTGTGCCTGCAGTGTGAGGTCCTTCATTTTAACAGCTCTGTGTTTTCCTCCCGTGCCACAGGAGAGGGGACCTGGCCTTTAAAGTTCAGGCCCTGATTGATGTGGTCTGGTTTTAATGGAACACTGTGGGTAGATTGGACATGCTCATTTAAAGAGAGGGATGAGGGAGGGCTCAGATACAGCTGGATTCCAACTTTCTCCCCGTGCCGAGATGTCATTACAGGAGTGTGACTCTCCCTTTGTGACACAGCGTTAAAAAAGAGACTGAAGCACGAAAGAGTTGAGGTTCAGGGTTGAGTCAGGTAAAACCAGATTGGTCCAGCTCTTGGCACACCAGAGAGGCTCCTCTGGGATGCATAGTCATCGTACAGTCAGAGAGAAAACGAGTCAACCGGCTGACTCGGTTGCATACTTGAAATTCTTTAACTTTTATGCTTCCTGCTGTGTGTCTAAGCAATTTAACCTGTTAAAATTTCTATTATTCAATACTTCATTAATTGTACCTGTATTCCTTTTATTATTCTATGTACTATGTTATTATTCTATGCTGCTTAGTTAGGGTTTAGCTGCTCTACAGGTGAGTGACTGGTGCATATTTCATATTTATCATGATATTTTTTTTATTCTAACAGGAAGGTTTATTTATGACTTTAATTTGGTTTGCCAGTTTTTATCTCCAACTGCAAGTTCCTTGATGAACAAGTTTTGAGAGAGATAACATACAGTAATTGTGGTGCTGGTCAGAAGTTTACATACAGCCATCACAAAAAGGAGTGTTATATTATTTTAAGTATTTAATGTTACAATTCAACTCAAGTAGATACAACATATGACTTCAGTAATGTTTTAAAATAAAAATTGGGCACACAAGTTTGAATTTAAGACAAATTTTCTAAAATTGTGGTAAAAAAAAGTGGTCAAAATTATGCATACGTGCTCAAATATGTACATACACCCCTTTAATATTTTGGACCAATGTCCCTTAGCAAGCTGCAAATAAACCACACACTCTTTGTTGCTCCCAGGGAGGTCCTGGTGTAGTTCTGGCTGGATATTAGACAACTCTTATCATCAGAAATGATAAAGCTCTTTTAAATTGGTTGCTCTACTGCTATGGACTTGGCTTTTAAGCATAGTTCATAAATGTTCAGCTTCATTATAGATCATTGCAGTGGTATGCACATGTACATAGTGAATTACACAAGGTGGACAGTACAGATAGTGACTCACCCTTGGCAAGATTCTACCGCTGTCATGCTTGACAGTTGGGACAGTGTTCTTAGGTTCAAAAGACTCACCTTAACTCATCCAACTGTTCTCCAAAAAGCTTTTGGCTTTTCCATGTGGGCAGCGGCAAATTTCAGTCATGCTTAAAGTTGTTGATTTTTTGAACAATTGTTCTTGAAAATCCTAACTAGTTTTCTTTCATCTGAAGGAGATAGTTTGGGTCACAAGGTTGAAGCTGTACAACCAGACAATGATCCCAAAAACACACATCAGAGCTACTGTTAGAAGGCTTATTTAAAGCTTCCTGAAGGACCCTCAGAGAGCCCTGGCCTCTGTCCGTTTGGATGGACTGTGGGTCTGTGAACAAGGAGGAATCTAACCACCTCAAATGAACTCTATCAAGGATGGGTTTAGCTTTTCTGAAACTTGCAATGACAGTTCTGTAGATATTTGTGGGCGATGTATGTATACATTTGAGCCTGTATGCATAGTTTTACTGCAGTGAGTATTCAGTGAAACCTGAACTAATTCAAACTTTAGCACCCTAATTCTTGTTTTTAACTTATGTTAAAGATGATGTTTCATCAATCAATCATGGAAAGAGAACAATTTAAATGCATCAATTAAAGTCCAAAATTGTTATGACATTCATGCGAGAGAAGTGTATGTGAACTTCTGACACAGTAAACACTTGTTTTCCGAAATACCCTGGACTTCTCACTGATCGATAAATCTCGTGTGTTCTGATTTAAATGACTCAGTTATTGAAAGAAAGGAAGTGTGTTGACTTAGAGACACTTTCTGGTGAAGAGAAAGTGTGAATATCCTGGGTTTTCAATCTGTGGTGGTCAAATGTGCATTTGTGCACACTGCACCCTCTGTTTGCGCTTTAAATTAAACCGATGTGATACAACGCAAGATAAAAATTGTAGAATACCAGGCTGGAAATTCCTTAGCAGCCTATAACAGATGATTAGCCACTTTGCATTTGTTTTTGGTTTTCGTGGGTCATTGCCTTTTATGTTAATCTCAGGTACTCGAACAACCGTGGCTATTATATACTAATAAAACCTTAGTGAAATGTGAGCTCTTTTGTAACTCTTTTGTAACTTTCTTAAAATCAGTGAGGGGAGACTATGCTTTGGCAAAAAAAAAAAAACTATAATAAAAGATAATTACATTGTTGTTTTTACTGGTAATCATAGTAAGTTGCCTCTGGGGGTTAGGCCAGGGAAGGGAGAAGAATGATGGGGAGAAAAAAAGCTCTGGGTAGATTGTCTAAGGTTCATATACTGAAGAGATTTCAGATCATCAGAACTAGAGAATGGTGGGTTTGTAAGTGAGGAACCGGTAAGAACACTCAGACCCGTAACTCTGTTGCTCCTAGAAAAGTGTCCCACTAATGGGTGTATTTCTTTTCTTATTTCATGTGGAACGTAGACGCTGGAGACATCAAAGTACGGTATGAGAGTTCAACTTGGGGCTACTTGAAATTTTTTTTAAACGCAAATAGCTTGCAAACGCAAATAGCTTGCAAATAGCTTGCAAATAGGTTGAAACCAGAAGTTTACATACACCAGATAAGAAGACATATGCACCTTTTTTCATGCTGTCTGAAGTTAAATCAGAACAAACTTCTCTGGCAAATGCACACCGGGACAAACACCTTCATTTTTGGAGACAGGTCCTGTGGTCTGATGAAACTAAAATGGAACTGTTTGGCTATAATGGAGGACACTTCTAAGCCTTGAACACCATCCCAACTGTGAAGTATGGCAGCATCATGTTGTGGGGCTGTTTTGCTGCAGGAGGAACTGGTATGCTTCATAAAATAGATGACATCATGAGGAAAGAACATTATGTGGAAATATTGAAGCAACATCTAAATACATCAGGCAGGAAGTTGAACTTCAGGTGAAAATAGGTATTTCAGATGGACAATGAGCCGTAGCATACAACCAAAATGGTTCCAAGGTGGCTTAAGGACAACAAAGTCAACGTTCTGGTGTGGCCATCACAAACTAATCTCAGTTCTGAAGAGAATTTGTGAGTGAGTGAGGTGGCCAACAAACCTGACCCAGTTTCACCAGTTCTGTCAGTAAGAATGAACTATTGGGAGAAGCTTGAGGAAGGAAACCCAAAACATGTCACCCACATCATGCAGTTCAAAGGCAATGCTACCAAATCCTGAGGAAAAGTATGCAAACTTCTGATTGAAGGCATTAATAAATAAATCTCAGACATATTCTCTCTCTCATTATTGAAGTATTTAACAACAAATGGAAATAATTTTGGTGATTCTAACCTAAACAACCTAAAACGACAAAGGTTTGGACTGATTTAACTTCAGATAGTAATTATTTGGTGTATGTAAACTTCTTATTTCAGCTGTAAGTATTTTTTTTTCCTTTATTCAGTTGTGGTGGAAGTGAACTATGACTTCTCAACACACATTGAAATCAGTCAGTCTTGCTGAGGAAGCATTTTAACATCTCATTCTTACATACCAATCTGCAGTTTCACCAGCTTCACTAAAGTAAAAATGGAGAATGTAAGTAAAGAGTAGTCAGGTCCCCATCAGCAACTGTTTCACAGCATTGTGTGTGGGTTATGCAGAAAGTACTGGAGGGCTCTAATCCTGGTGCCAAACTGTCTTCAAGGATAACACCATGCTGACAGCCCTCCGAGGATGACGTCTTAACTTTGAAGCCAGGACAGAAACCAACCCTCAGTCATTACATTAACACAAGCGCACGCTCACAGAGGGGCACAAACTCCAGCCTGCATGTCTGATTTTCTTCTTAATATTCGCACTCACTCATATAAATGAGCAAACACACATTGTAATACTTAGCACTGTGTTGGACTGGGTGTGTAGTGTTAACCCTTATGAGCTGCACACAAAGAATTATAAAAAGAACAGAGAGAAATCACTAATTTCTTACTGGAAAAAGACGGGCAATGCCCAGAGGGCTTGGGTGTAAAGTGGTTTTGGACAGACTGGCACTTGCCTCATTTGGTTCTAATTTAATTTAATATTACCCACTCTTTTATTTTCTCCTTTGATTTTCCTCTTTCTTCTGTGGCAGAGGGCCTTCAGTTCAAACAGAAAGGACAAATTAGGAGCTTATAAATGCTAGTCATTTTTTGTACTCTGCAGCATTTCTAATCATAACACGGTAAAGATCTATTAACGATCATTGCCGAGTGGGACGCCTGCTTCTATTGGAACGTCTGACTCATTATTTCTGCTTTGTAGTTGCGTTAAGATGTATTAACAGGCAGAAGTCCTCTCCATGTGCGAAGAACTCTAATCATGTAAAAGTCAATATTGACTTGTTAAGAACAACAAACGATGTAAAATGGCGTACTGACAGAACCAAATCATTCTTTCTGAGTGTTCCTTGTTTTTCCATTATCACACAGTCATGCAGTTGTAGTAATCTGAGCTCTCTGCTCATTTTAACCATCTCAGACCATTTGCTGTACATAAACAGCTAAATAAAAACGAAGTGAAAATTACAGAGGGACACCACCCGCTTGATTTTTTTAAATTTTATTTTATTTTATTTTTTTTCTGTTTCCACATGATGTTCCACATTAGTTTAATGGCTCAAACTGCACCAAAAAAAGTCTTCACTTGGATTTAACAAACAGGTATTAGCCTCCTATTGGATAATTATTGCATGGCCAATTATCTTTCACCTGGCAACAAGTTATTTAACCCCAAATGATCCAATGAGGAACTTGTCATTTCTTAAACAACAATGTTTAAAGACACATCCTGTGGTGATGGAAAATATGGTTGTCTGGATGAGCACGAAGCGACAGCAGAGAAAAAGGGTTCAGTCTGCAAGGGAGTATAAAGGTGGGAATCTGGAACAAGGGAAGAAGGTGATGTGGTCTGAGTCCAGATTTACCATAGTCCAGAATGATGGGCACTTTAGGGTAAGCAGAGAGGCAGATAAAATGATGCACCCATCATGCCTCGTGTCTACGGTAGCAGCCTGTGGGAGCAGCGCTATGACCTGGGGTTGCTGCAGTTGGTCAGATCCAGGTTCAGCAACATTATGGCTCAAAGAACGAGGTGAGCCGCCTACCTGAATCTACTGAATGACCAGGTGATCTGGGAGGGGCTCGGATCATTGGGAGGAGGCTCCTGGACGCCTCCTTGGTGAGGTGTTTGGGCAGGAGGAGAGCCAAAGGAAGACCCAGGACACGCTGGAGGGACTGTTTCTCAGCTGGCCTGGGAATGCCTTGGCCGGAGAGAAGGAAGTCTGGGCCTCCCTGCTTAGGCTTCTGCTGCCACGACCAGACCCCGGATAAGCGGAAGATTATGGATGCAATGGATGACCAGGTTATTTCATCAGTGGAGTTTTTCTTCCCTAACAGGCATATATTTCAAGAGGATTCTTGGGCTAAAATTGTGAAAGAGTTCAGGGAGCAGGAAACATCCCCTCCACACATGGCTCGGTCTCCAGAGTCCAGACCTTAACCCCACTGAGAAGCTTTGGGATGTCCTTGAGGAGGCGCAATGGTTGGACTCTCCCATCATCATCATCATCATCAATATAAAATCTTGGTGAAAAATAAATGCAACATTGGATGGAAATAAATCTTGTAACATTGTAGAAGCTTATAGAAACAACGCCAATGCGTCCCATAATCAAAGCTAAAAGCGGAAGAGATATTAGATTTTTTTTATTTTGGTGGGGACTTTGTTTTGGCCATGCTGTGTATAACAGTATATATCTTTAAGTCTGTCACCAATTTATTTACTGAAAGCTTAATAATGCATTATTTTAAAGTCTCTATTTGTGATTTTCATCTAATTGTAAAGGAGGTAGTGAAATACGACTGAGCAGGTAAATATTACACTGTTATTGATGACTAGTTGTAAAGCAGCTGTCAACTGTACTGTCACAAAGGTAATGGAGGCTAATAAGTCTGGTTTTGCAGTGCAGGAACTCTTTGCAGACGTAGCCGTACAATCACAGACGTCTCCGTCAGCTGTTGCTCCTCCCCTTTTTTCCTGCAAATTAAAAGGAGGAGGTTTAGCTTGCTTTTGTTTGCTTAAAAACAGCATCCAGTGATGGAAACTGATCGGACTTAGAACAGCATTTTTGGTAACAATCTGTGTGACTCCTTCGTCACTCCATTCTGCCGCCAGATTTACAAACAGGATGCCTTTCCATATGACTATAGCATCAGTCTCACTCCGAACAGGAAGTTTGTAAAAGGCTTTTGTGAGCAACATGGTCATGAATTCCTAGAGCTGCTTGGAAAAACTCAAATGGTTACAATTCTGCAGCAACAGAGAAAACTTTTCCTGTTGATGAAGATCACATAGTATGATAGAAAGGTCAAAAACAGCTACACTTGCTTTTGTTTCTAAAATGATTTGAACGTGCCCAACAAAAGTATGAAATATTGCTTTAAATTTACAAATTTAAATCTAATTGAAAACATTTTCTTGTTGTGTTAAGCTCCCAGTTCCAGATTTGTACATGATTGGCTTCTTGGACTGGAGGATTAATAGCTGTGGCTACATCAGCTGAATAGAGTCAGCCAGCTAACCTCGGTAAACCTTGTTTTGGATTCAGTTTGTCCTCTTGTATTTCTGTATTAACTCTCACATGCACACACAAACTTCTGTTAACCCATACATGTTAAAGTGTTGAAAATATAATCCTTTAGATCAGCACTGGACATTAAATTCATATGAGGCACATTAAATTTTCCACACAGACATGGAGATGCATGAGCTCCAATATTCAGAAGTCAACGCGCTCTGTCAGCGTGTTCTCCACTCTGGATGCTGTAGCTGCTGTAAGGGAGATTTATGAGGCTGGCTCCCTCTTGTCCTGTGTGTCTCTAACTTGATTCTCTGGTTTCCAGTCCAAACCTCAACTTGGCACACAGAGACAGGGAGATGGTGTTTAGGATGGAGAGAGAGCGAGAGACCGAGACTGACTAAAAGGAAAGTTGTTGGTGTCCTGTTCAGAGAGGAGACATGTTGAAGTCTGAAACATGAAGAAAACGAGAGGGAGAAGACAACTGGGGCTGACGAGTGTGTGACAGTGATTAAAGAAGGCCTTGCAAAAGCAATGAAGATCTCTTAGCATTGCACTGAACTTTTAGAGGCATAGAGAAGTGGGAAACATTGTGAAAATAAAGAGCATGAGAAGGGAAGAAGTCTCGTCAGTGTGCTGTAGGTCTTTTTGTTGTGCGTTTGCAGACACAGCAGGTTAGAGGTACTTCAGGTACGAGCAATACGATGATAAAAGATAGCAAATGCCACAAGGGGAACTGCACACATTTCGTGTCACAAGCTCTCACTTTACATCATTTCCACTGGACGCGGACCCCAGTAAAGGTTTGTGTTTACCTTCAAACCATTTACAGAATAACCTGGAGGGATTTAGTTGTTTCTTCCTGATTCTTAAAAATAGCAAAAATGAGTGCAGCAGCAAAAGGACTTCAAACCCTTGACATTTTTCACGTGTTTGTTTTTTTTTTTTTTTTTTTATTTTATTGGGATTGTATGTAATAGACCAGTCCTTGCTAAAACAGCCCCCCAGCATGATGCTGCCACCACCATGCTTAAATGTATGATGTGATGTTTGTTGACTTCTTACATAGTGTTTTACATAAAGCATGATAAGTTTAGGTCAGTTGATCTTTGTCAGAGTTGCTGTTTAATTCATGATTCCAATACTTCACCTCCAAATGATATAAAAGGTATTAACATCAAACTAGTTTCAACCAGTAAATTTGGTTCACCTGAGTAATTATTTGAAGATGGGGAAAACTGATGTCATTTTTCCATTTTGTTTTTTTAGACGGAAGTCAGGGATGCAGACACACCGAAGCTCATAATCTGGAGGTCACATTCTTGAGCTATTCAAACAGCTCTGATGCTTATGAGGCTTCATCGCTCCACAAAATAAATTTTTTTTTTTTTTTTTTTTTTTTAAATTGTCATTCAATTTGAGTGTGTGAGCATGTTTATCATCTGTAGAAGGCACCTATCTCTGTAAGAAGAGCGGCCTCCCCGTGCGGCCACCATTCTGAACGCCTCCCTCTAACCCTATCGCAGATAAAAGCTGTGGGACTTTAAACATGGCGCCCGGCCGGCGTGTGACTGAGAAAACGAGCCAACTGGTGGCTTCAGTTGCCAGGGGTCGCCCCCACCCTTCTCCTCCCCTTGGCTGGGTGGGTGGCATATGGCGGCCCAGGCAGGGACCCCAATGTTGTGATACACACACACTCACAAGGCCTGGAGCCACCCAGGCTGGACCCACGATCACTATGGGAGACACAGTGTCACCAAACCTCTGACTGAGGAGGAGGGGTTGGGACTGCGCTTGTGTGTGGGTGATCCCACCTTGGAAGTGAACCCCCCCCTCCACCCCACCCACACTTCTCACCGACAACCTTCTCTTATGGGAACGTCGGCCACCACTCGGCATCTCATCGCCATGGTGACTCCACTGTTGTCTCTGCTCATCAGAATTAGAGAGATTTACCTCTGCATACACACACACACACACACACACACACACACACACACACACACAGAGCCAACAGGTGGCAGGCCTTGCTCAGCACAGCAGGAAAGCTGCAAAGGTTAAACATACTGCCTACTCTCGCTCTGCCGTTCTCCCAGGGGAAGACGAGAGAAAGTCAGAAAAGGCTGAAGAGTTAAAACAGAACAAAAATCTGTGTCGTTCAGATGATACACAAACAGTTTAGGTTGATTTGGCTTAGAGTTTAAGGCTGTCAACTTGGCTCCCTTGAATTATCGAAAGTAAATGAGCAAATATTTGAAAAATGTTTCCTGTATTCTGTAAATCAGGTGCTAACTTCTAAATTTGCCAGTGTTAGTCTGACTCAACAGTGTTTGGTTTAATAATGTTAGCGGTGCAGCAGTGGGGGAATAGTGGGCAGTTTCTGATCTCTGGTTTGGAAGAGCTCTGAAATGTTGTAGATTCTCATTCATCCAGGACAAGTGCTTAACTGGACGACTTCTCTCGCTTCTTGAAGACGTTCTACCTCTCGCTTTCTAGTTAAGCACTTCAGACTCTGACCTGTTCTTACTGATATCAGCAGATTCAGATTTCTCCTCCAGAACTAGAATTCACAGCATTCTAGAAAATGTTCTAGTGTTCCTGCCGTCAATCAATCAAACTTCATTTTCCACGCAGTCAGGTGTAACACAAAGGTTAAAAACAGGACAGCCGTTCAACCACACTTTAAAATCCTTCCAAATCAGGTAAACATACAGATAAAACAAGTAATTATTGACAATAAAACAATGACTAATTAAAAGTGAGAGAAATGAATGGATTTTAGAGGATGGGAAACTGTGGAAGATTAGTGAGGAAGCACAAGAGATGTATATTTTAATAAATGTGAAATACATTTATGAAATGTATTAATAGTATAGTTGAGGCCATACATCATACAAATACATAAATTATGATACAATCTACGACAATAAAGAACAATAGTCTAAACGCATTTGAAGTACTTGTAATGAGTATGAACTTCAGCAGTCATAAAATATTAAAATATTATTTATATTTGAAGCAAAAGTGACATCACTGTAAATCAGGATTTTATTAATTCAAAACAATAAGACAATCTAAATTTTACCTACTATTAGCTACTATTATCAGGTGCTTATATAGAACTTATCTCTTAGCTTTCCATAAGGCTGATTATTTTTCTATATCCAGCATGTTTCATAAGAGAAGTTGGAAGCTCAAAAAAATAAAACAAAATGACTTTCCTGCAAAATGTTCATCCTTTCTGCGATATTTTAAAGTCGACTTTGGGTCAGTTTCCGTTTGGCGATGCTGCCAGTACAAGTATGAACTGACAGTGTGTTGAAGATGGCTCCTTTGACAGCAAAATGACCAAACTTGCAAAAGCACGCGATGCAAAGGAGCAAAATTACTGGCGATCCCAAAAATCTAGCTCTCTGCTGGAGCAGCCTGATGAACAGCTGACTCCACAGAAAATAGATCCCATTCAAATAGCCTCTCACTGCGTTTGGGTTTCCTGACTGCACTCATATTCAAGACAGCTCAATGCGAGTCTTCTTCCTGCAGTAACAACTTCCACACTGAAGAGTGTTGTCGGTGTTTGTGTGCAGAAAAAGATCCGACATGAACGGTGAAGCTGAACATGTCAAAAATGCATTGAGACCCAGTTCACTTATCCACTCTTTAAAATGGGAAGGACAGAAGAGCATGTCATTCAAGAAGCACCGATATGTTTTCATCTTCATTCATGAGGACGTACCAAGAAGAAAGTGCTTACTGGACAAACTTGTCCTTGTGTATAGTCAGAGCGGAGTTGAAAACTACTGGCTCTGTGAAGGACCCTTAATAAGGACCCTCACTTATCTCCTTGGCAACACACTGGTTTGCAGATTTTGGGGTGCCAATGATTGTCGAGGTTGCAAGTGTGACATGGCTAGAAGTTTGATTGTTTCTGTTTGGAGATCCTAATAGACACACCCCGGCTGTGGTTCAGTTTAACCCTCCTACCTGTGACTGTGTTCAAGCAGAGACAGGTGATTTGTTTTCATGTTGTCTGCTTCACGCCATCAGGGTTAATAATTAAAGCCAGTCTACCACAGATCTGCTTGATTAATCTCTCTGCGTCTCTTTTTGTTCCTTGGATGTCCCAAAACTACAATCTAAAGTCACGTGAACTCATTGTTTTTCTTCGTTTCATGTGTTGAGTATGTAAGCATGTGTGTATGAAGCATTTATCTGCTCCATACATGAGAACCTGCAGGTCACCAAGCCTCATGTTGCCTATAAGCTGATAAGAGCAAAGGCAATTCTAGCAATACTGACCCCCCTCTTTCTCCTCCCCCACCATCAAGCCCCTTTCCTCTCTCAGCCTCTCCCTCTCTGCATCCAGCAGCCTGGCTGCTTCCAGCCTGTCTGGTGCCAAGACTCAGATTTCAGAATTTCCTTCTACAAGCCACATTTAGAGCAGCTAGTGTACTTTGTATATAGTGTCTCTGCGCGCGCATGTGTGGCTGCGCAAGTGTCTGTCTGAGGGAGAGAATCTGTGCAACTTTCGACCTCTCTTGCTGCCACCACGTCGTACTCGCTGTCCCTGTGCAGCTCTTTGACTTGCCCCATCCATCTTCCTGTTCCCTGTTAGAGCATAAAGCCTTCTCGACACAGACAACAGCTGCTAATGCATGTCAGCTAATATTAATGGCTCTTTGTGTATTAAATGTAATTAGACACGCATTCAAATGAAGCTGAGCTTGATGTGTTTTCCTCAGTGCTCGTAGTGAGGAGGAGCAGGGCCGGGTTGTGAAGCACATGTTGGGAAGAGCTGTGGTGCAGATTGAGTCAAAGTGGTGGCGAGGCGGGACAAAGAACAAGGATATTTTAGCTTTGAGCTGTTAGGAGAAGGAAGGGTAAAAACTGTTACACCATTTTATTGGATTATTAGGGTCATTGTCCTGCTAGAAGAGGAACCGTCGCACCAGTCTTTTGCCTCTAACAGGCTTTCCCTGTTGAAGAAAAGCACCCCACAGCGTCATGCTGCCACCACCATGTTTTGGTGTGTTGAAGGTGATGCGCAGTGTTGGTTTTCAGCCACACATGCCGTGTCCCCTACATGGCCAGTGGGAAAATGCAAATTGAACTTTTTGTGTCTTTTTTTTTCAGTGATGGCAGTTTGTGTGCCATTCTTCCAAAAAGCCAAACTTATGAAGCGCATAACTCGTAACTCATGCACTGACAGGTTCCCCCACCTGAGCTGTGGATCTCTGCAGCTTCTCCGGATCCCCCTGGCCCTCTTTCCTGGCCGGTCAGTTTAGGTAGACTCTCTTTCCACGCTCAAATGATGGATTGATCAGAGCTCTTTGAGATGTCCAAAGCTTGGAATATTACTTTAAAACAATATTGTTCTAAAACATTGTTGTTTATGATGCTGTTCTCTAATGTTCTCATTGGATCTCTAAGACTTTCACGGAAGAGCTGTTTGAGATTAAATAACACCCAAGTGCAGCTGAAAATATTTGAAAATGCTTCTGTTAATTTATAAATCACTGATTCTAACTGAAGTCCTATCAACCTTCCAGACCACTCACTCAGGTCTTCTGGTTCTGGTCTGCTCTGCATCCCCAGAGTCAGAACCAAACATGGAGAAGCAGAATTCAGTTTTTATGCTCCTCTAATCTGGAACAAACTTCCAGAAAGCAAAAGCAAAAATGCTGAAACCCTGAATTCCTTTAGATCAAGGCGAAAACACCATTTGTTTAGAAATGCCTTTGAATAATAGGAGTTGGAACGTCATAAACTGTTGTCTGTCAACCTGTCATCATTTTGCTTAATTTGCTACTGCAATACAATGTTTTTGCCTGTTTTATTTTCCATCTAATCATGTAAAGCACTTTAAATTACCCAGTCGCTAAAAATGTGCTATAAAAATAAACTGCCTTGCCGGCCTACAAGTGGACTCTTTTTGTTCTTTTACTGATTAGACGACTTCTATTTGCACTTGGTTGCACTGGATTTTATTTAAGGGTATCAGAGTAAATACAGAAGCATAGCACACTTTTCATGTCTTTTTTTCATGTCATAAAATCCCAACAAAATTTGCTAGTTGTAATGTGACTAAATCTGGAAATGTTCAAGGGGTTTGAATATTTTTGGCCTTGTATGGGCTGAGTGCAGGATCAAATCTCTGCTAAGGGCAGTTGCCCTGGCAGTATCCTTTTTCGTTCATGCACATATGCACACCAGACACAAACACATACACTTATTGTGCTTCAGTCTGTGAGTTAAAGACGTTTCCTATTGTTTAGTTGAATGTAAGATTCTAAATATTTAGAGAAACAATGAAATTCTATTTTTATTTTATTTTATTTGATCTCTCTTGTTTTGCCATTCATGGAAATTTGCTGTAAATTTCAATGGAGATGTTATTTTAAGATTTAAAGAATGCATGTCTAAAGTCACTTTACTAAGACTGACAGCTTTAAAGTTGTAAGAAAAACTGTTACCCTTCAGCCAAAATTACATTTTCCATCCTGCTGTCAAGTGTCTCTGGCATGTCCTTTTCCGTTCCTCTGTTATTATTAGCTTTTTGTCATTCCTACTTGTGGCTGCAAATTTGTCAAATGTACAGCTTTTCCAAAGGTTTTACCAACATTTCCAAAAGATTTGCTTTGATTTGAGTTTTTTTCCCATCTCGAGTGTTGGACAGAGAGCTGCTAACTGTCTAGACTTCGTGTGCATGTTTTTATTTACATGTGACTCACTGACTCTGGGACCAAACTTTTTTTTTTTCTTTTTTTTTTCTTTCTTTTTTTTTGTAAATTAAGCTGATAAAACTAATAAAACAGATGCTCTGTGTATGGTGTTTGCAACATGGGGATGTTGAGTGTTTGTGGGAGTATTTGATGTGGGAGTCATCAAGGGCCCAGGAGGGAGTCTGGTTCTTGGAAGACTCGGTTTTTACCAGAGAAAACTGCTTCCTGTTTTTCAACACTTTTAAAACTGTAAAGACGTGTGTGCAGCAAATTTCCATTTAAGATGTTTGGGTGATTGTTTGAGTCGGAGATTTTCCATCTCATGTCTCTAGTTTTCAATAGAAAAGCATAACCCTCAAGCTGCTGTCCCACTTTTTCCAATTCACCATCATATTTAGTAAATGCTATTTAATAATTCAGTTGCTTAACACATTATGTAGATTTATTCCACACAGACTGACGTTTTCAAGGCTTTATTTCTGTGGATTATGATTTTCCATTTATAGTCAATGAAAACACAACATTTAGGATTGAAATATTACATCAAACCAAGAAAAAAAACATTTTAATGCAGAAATGTGTTCTTAATGAAAAATATGTTTAATACCTGCCTAAAAGTTTTTAGATAATCTTACAAATGAGCCTCATCGGGACCCATATTCTAATTTGTTGAAGATAACTGTCGCCACATATGTTGGTTTATCTGAAAAACTTGTTTGACGTGAAGAAAGGGAACACATTTTTGTGAAATATCAATCGGAGTCATGTCTATAAATTATGCATAGCTTTTAATGGATTTTGTAAAGTCTGTTTTTGGGGGGGTAAGGGCTGTAAAATGTACAGTCTGCTACAGTAGTCTGTAAAAGAAGTTGAAGACAGAGGTTCCATTTTTGCAACATCAGTGGGGTTTTTTTTTTTCTTCTAATCAAATGACCATCTGATCATCTTGGGTTGAAAGTTCAGCGCACCATACACAGTCCCTGACTGTCCTCAAGTGGTTAAATAATTAGTAACTGACCTAATCAGAAAACAAGTCAGACTGCCCTGCAGTTGGAGCCACTTGACCCATTGAACATGGCAATGCAGGTGAATCTTCATCCTTGCAGACAGAGTGTCTGCATAACATAACATGAGGTCAATTGATGTTACAGCTGTATGATATATCAACTCACAGTCGTCATGGCAACATCTATGGCTGCTATAATATAATATTCCAGGTGCAGTTCATTCAAGCTGTGCATCCCAGTAACATACTAGATTTGGACTGCTCCAGGTGCTGAGATCTCAGTGGCTGAGATCCCTAAAGTTCTTGGAGGGTATTGAGGACATTGTGATGATAAAAAAAATAAAAGTGAGGAAAATGTGTCACAACATTTAATAGTAATGTAGAAATTGGATCCTAACATCATGGAGCCCTAATCTGAATTCATATAATCTTATTATTGTGACATTTGATTAACACTTCTAATATGTCAGACATGGCATATACGGGGTATTATATCTGAAATATCCAAGCAGCCTGGCTTAAAAGAAAATCTAATTTCTACACAGTGAGATGCATAGATGATTTACTTCAAGCTGCATATTTTCATACACCGCTGAAAAGCCAGGCAGATTGGATACAGTGTAACAGGGCTTTAATAGCTTATTTATGGGATGCATCACAATTTTTTATTTTTTTTTTTTTTAGCAAAAAACTGTTCTTTCATGGTTTTTCAAAGGACAAACATGATTAGGGTCATGTAAAAAGTAATATAATTAAATATCTTTTTTTTTTAATGTGGCAGGGGTTTTTATTATTTATAGTCTTAATAAATGTTGATTGTAGATTTCTACATTTCTTTGCGACATATCTTTTGGTAAATGATACACCACCCTCACATGTGCAATATAACATCTCTTTGAAATCGCAGCTGTACACACTCCATGTTACACACAGCCTAATGTCGTCAGAGAGTGATGGGGCACCGTCCTGCGTCTGTTCCATCTCAGGCATATAACAATAAGCCTAGGGCTGCATTCCAGTGGGCTTTCTCTTTGAAATGGGATACCGGCACACGCATTACAAATATATCTCCTGTTTTATCTTCCGGGCCAGGCCCATGGAAAAATTATTCCAAATACCTGCCGCGCTTTATCTGGAACCCTGGAATAGGTTAGACCCAGCCGGGAACACGAGGATGTCTAAAATAAGGCCTCTATTACGGGATGGAGTGGAGATGGATGGGACGGAGCGGGAAGGGATGGGGATTGTGGGGGTATTTTAGGTGTATCAGCCCCTGTGAAAAAGGGCTTGTTGCGGGGGCTTTAAAGTCTACAATGTAGGCCGATGTCAGCTGTTGCACAAACTTCATGTGATGGGGGAGGGTTTGAGCGCAGACGGACACTTATGTGGTCTCATACGTCCGTTGCTGAGTGGCGGTATAAATAACATTTTTCCTACAGATGTTCTCACCTTGACAAATCTGCTCGTGGCATGTGGTATGACGGCCCAAACTAATGCCTTTATTTACGCGCTTCAACCTCCGCCTGCTCATGTTCAAAGCATTGTGATTTCAAGAACCGTCTTTAGTTTGATTAAATAACTGTGTCACTTGTTTGGAGAAAAATTGTAAAGCTATCACTTTAAATTTCAGAGCTATTAATTTGCTTCAAGAACTTACCTGTCTCAAAACAGTCAGATAAAGGATTCTGTTCTGCAAACTGATATCTTATAGTACACAATACAAGTCTTTAGTTTTAAAGAATGTACACCAAAGTAAGGTCAGTTAAGGATCTCTTTGTGCATTTCCATAAATATTAAGTGTTGGTTCTATTAGAACAACTGAAAGAGGAGGATGAAAGGAAGAGATGATGAAAAGAACTGAAACCACACAGATGGATGCGAGAAAAACTCTTAGCAAGAGGTAAGATTAGAGGGAGAAACAAGTTTAGATGGTATCAAGAGAGGTGAGACAAACTGGACTGAGAGGTGCTGAAAATGCCCCCTTGAGGAATTCATTTATCTCAATGGTTCTCTTTGGTGAGACCCAACACGGAGTCTGTCATCGTCGCCTGTGGAGTCCCGCTGACATTTCCTTCATCAGGCCAATGCGTCTGAGCACTTCAGACCAGACTCGCCCAAGAAACACTTGTCATCTGAATAGTTCCCATAGCAGAATGAAGTAGGGGGCAGTAGAATCAGCAAGCCAGCGGTGCCAAGAATCCGGTGGAAAGAAGAAAATGTGATTGTTTTGAGGGGGGAGGATTCTCTTACAGAGCAAACAGCATGACAACTCATGGCTTGTTTAGGATGACCGTTACAAGAACTGGAGCTGATCATGGAAATCTTGCAGATCAGTGTAATTTATGGGTGTTTTTGGCCCCTTTCACATTGGTGGCAGTTTTATTCCTTGGTCAGTGCCCCATCCCTCCCTGAAGACTTTTGGCTCTGTGCAACATGGGGTGTGTGTGTGTCTGGGATGTCAATGGGATGCTGTATCCTACATGTGAGGGTGGGGGTGTCACAACAGAATGGATTAGATTGACTCATGAACTTGAATATATTTTTTCACTCTGATAAATGCATGTGTGGAACCACACATGCAAAAGCCTGTTTTTTTTTTTTTGTTTTTGTTTTTGTTTTTTTCAATAGAAAGTATTCCTTGCTCAGTGTTTTTGTATGGAGTTGTCTCTTATACCAACACAAAGCAGTTTATGATATTAAATGAGATGCTCAAGAAGCTGAGTATAGAGAGCTGGAGGAGCACTTTGCTGGATTATGTGGAATCTATCTTCTCATCTTGAAGGTAAACAAAGACAAGGAGATGATTGATCACTTCCTGTTTCTCATTAACTCTACAAACACTGTTTCCATAATGGAAGAAGTGGAGGTGGTTGAAGAGTATCAAGATCTCTGTGTTCTCAAGGACAACAGACTGGACTGGAGACGCAACTGTAAAGCCGTTGACAAGAAGAGACAGAGCAGACTGGACTTCTGGAGGAAGCTTCGGTCCTTCAGTGTTTGCAGCAAGATGCTGCATATCTTCTAGAAATCTGTTGTGGAGAGTGTAAAGTTTTCTGCCACCATGTGTTCTGGGGACAACTCTGGAAACTCTGGAGATTATTGTACAGAGAACATTTTAAACACTCCTGAGCATCCTCTTCATGTGACTGTTGTACAACAGTGTCCTCAGTCAGAGGCATCTTCAGATTCATTGCAAGACTGACTGCTACAGGAGATCCTTCCTCCCCACAGACATTAGCATCTCAATTTTTGAAGAAATTTAAGTCATATGAGTTACAACAACATTAATTTGGATTAATAAAGTACTTCTGAATTGAATATTGTTACCTTTAATTCTGTGTTTCAGCCCCAATTGGATCTATTTAAAATAAACAGAATTTAATAGAATTAAATTCAGAGAGGAGTCCAAGCATATTTGCTTTTCTGCCAACCATTAAAGAGCAGAAATGTTTGATTTAATATATTAAAACTAATGTTTGATGATTCAAATGAATCAGGCTAATCTCATTTTTATTCATTTATCAGTTTTAATGCAGAGAAGCAGAGCTGTTTTTTAACTTAACAGAACCAAGTCTATTCTATAAACAGGAAAATAAAACCAACATAAAAAGGACCTTCCCTCTTTAATGCCACAGTATAGAGGGACCAGATGCTGCTCCTTTCACCCATCTCTTGTGTTTCTCACTCAACGATCTTTCCTCCAGGGCCGACTCTGCCAAGATGACGCAGCCCATGAGAGGAGACCAGGTCCACCAGCCGGCATCAGCTCGCAAGTCAGCCAGCTTGTCCTCGCCAAGCGCAGCTCGCCGGCTGTACCGCAACTTGTCTGGAAAGTTCCGTGTGGGCACCAACCCCCCTGCTCTGGAGGACAGCGTGGTGTCAGGGCGGGGAGGAGACAAGGAGAGGCTGCGTAAAACCACCATAGTAAGTTGAAGATGGGGAAAAGGAGTAAAAAAATATCGAGACCAGGAATATTGTAGTCTAAAAATGGTCAGAAAGGAACAGCCTGGGAACGTGTGGTGCCACCTGTCTAACTACTGTGATGAAGTCAAAATCATGGTTGTATTGTGTTAAGTGTCGGGTGAAATGTCTGGAAATATCAGGATTTCTCTGTGTCTCAGTTCCAGAGCAACGAAGCTTTGTTTGAGGCAGTGGAGCACCAAGAACTGGACCTGGTCCAGCTGCTTCTGTCCCAGTACAGTCTGGAGGAGCTGGACCTCAACACTCCAAACAGTGAAGGTCTCCTTCCTCTTGATATCGCCATCATGACCAACAATGTGCCCATGGCTAAGCTTCTGCTGCGAGCCGGTGCCAAAGAGAGCCCTCACTGTGAGTAGGGAGTCTTTATTAACTCGTCAAACATCAAGCAGGTGACAGTGAAATCCAAAAAATACTCCGTCTCTAAGGGAATTACTCTGTACTTTACACACATGGTGCAGAGAGATGATTAGCCACAGCTCATTTTAATCTACCTGCCATCATGGTATGATCAGCATAAAATAAGTAAAGAAAGTATAATTACATTAAAATCAATATGTGAACCTCAACAGATCATTTACTAAGAAGCTGGCTGTTCTCAGTGTGCTGTATCCAAGCACATTAATGAAAAGTTAAGTGGCAGGAAAAAGTGTATGAAAAAAGTTTACAAGTAACAGGGATCACTGTACTCCTGAACCAAAGACAACATCAGGAACGTCTTACCTGAGCTAAGGAGAAACAGGAGTGGTGCTCAGTGGTCAAAAATCCTCCATTCAGATCATTTTAGCTGGAAATCAAAACCCCAGAGTCAAAGAGAGGAGGGGGGAGCCAGAGAATCCAAGGTGGTTAAAGGTCCAGTTTGAAGTTTTCACCAGCAGTGACTAAAATCCTTCTTTGTAGAAAGTACAGGTACACTTTTAAAGTTAGCGGTAAAACTAAGACCTGAAATCACATCTGTAAGTTACTGAGATGTAACTTTAAGGTGTTTTGTTGCACATGATTCAGTGGACTCTTACAGAATCCTAATATAAAACTCTAAAAACCTAATTTGAGATCTGTTTTTTAATATCTGGGGTTAGAGGTGATCAACTTGACCAACATTATCAACTGCCAGCAGAATAAGCTCAGGAATTTAGGCTTAAAGTCGTCTTTTAATTTTACCAATATATTATTTCCGATGCTAAATGATACTATTTTGAAATGGTCTAGTCAAAGACTGACAGGGAATCTGTTGATGGGGCTAAAGATTAATGTGATGGCAAGGATGCCTTCCAGCTTTAAAGACTCGGAGCTCATCACCAAAACAAGTCATCAAAATACCAGCAGAAATGGCAATAAAGACTATTCCTCTTCTTACTGAGGGATGTCCGCGGTTCCCTCCTCGACCCGCTGGTTGCCGCCATGCTAAAAATAACGATACTTTAGGAAAATGACAATCCCGCTACGTTGGTTTTTTTAATCTTTTGATAGATGTCTGTCTCATTTCCCATCAGGGACAAACATCTTGACTAAAAATGATTTTAAAATCTAAATCTGCTTGGGGGTATGAATAATTCTGGGTCTAAGTGTAAACCGATTTTTCCCATCTTTTCTAGCAGGCGTTCATTTCTTTTACTTCAGGCTTCCAGGGAAAACGTATGAAAGGGGTTCTAATCGTGATGCAATATTAGTCATCTTTATAAGCACTTTTCATTTTCTGTGATCTCTGAGCCTCTGCTCCCTTCCTCTGTTAATGATTAGAACTCGCCAGTAAGGCTCCAAGGCTGTTTGTGTTTTTACTCGTGCATGCTCTCTCTCTCTCACACACACACACACACACACACACACACACACACACACACACACACACGTTTTCAAGAGCTGAGCCAGACGTCTTATAAAGGTATCATGAAATTGAAAACACTTGAATGGAAAGTGGTGATCAGTGAAGTTTTGGTCTTTGATTGGCCTTTCTATGCAGAACCCCAATAATTCATGGGACTGTGAGCTCACGCATGAACGACGAGCGGAGAGAAAGGAAGAGAACCAGCTTCACTTCAGGACTTTCCGAGCTCTCCACTGTTTTCTTAAGCATGTTCTAATCAGACTCACATCGCAGAACTTTAGTTTTTACTTTGCAAGAAGCAGTTCTGGTGCGTATTGATGCCACCATGCTTGATTTGTGTGTGTGTGTGTGTGTGTGTGTGTGTGTGTGTGTGTGTGTGTGTGTGTGTGTGTGTGTGTGTGTGTGTGAGCCAGAGAAGAAAGACCAGAGCAGCTTCATGTTCACATTCTAACTCCTTCTCTGGCTCCCAGCAAGATAAATTATATTTTATTTTCATGTAGAAGGACTAATTTTAATAGGCTTGTAAAAGTATTCACACCCTATTGAACTTTTTCATGTTTTGCCACATTAGGAGCACAGATTTGAACCAAGACAAAGGAGTTCATTATTTTGAAGTAGAAGAAGTGGTTTGATGGTTTTGATTGGTTTGATTTTTGAAAAGCTTGCCATGGATCGTTTCCTCTAATATCGCTGTACAAATTGCCTCCAGACAATCCACCCGTGTGTAATTTAACCTCAGTATGAATCCAGCCGTTCTCTGAAGGCCTCAGAGGTTTGTTAGAGAACATGAGAGAACAGGTAGCATCATGAAGACGAAGAGATCGATGGTGACTCTGGAGGAGCTGCAGGAGTCTGCATCGCAGGTGGGACAAGCTGTTGACAGGACAGCTGTTTGTGATAAACTCCACAAACAAGGCCTTTCTGGAAAAGTAGTGAGAAAAATGCAACCGTGGAAGAAAAGTCCCACTCGAGGTTTGCCACAAGCCACGTAAGGGACACGGCGAGCATGTGGAACAAGGTGTGCTAACACTAACGCAGCTCCTGAACAATAAACACACCATCCACGCAGTGAAGCATGGTGGTGGCAGAATTATGCTGTGGGGGTGCTTTTCTTCTGCAGGTAAGGGAAATGGTCAGATATGGTGGGAAGAGGGTACTTACATTGTCTGGAAAATATGGAAAAATATTTATCCTTCTTTCCTTGTGTTCTTCCTTCTATTCCTTATGTCCTTTTGTTCCTTCCCTTTGTCAACTCCTTGATTGTGTCTTTCCTTCATTCCTTCCTTCCTTCCGTCTTTGTGTCCTCCTTTATTTTCCTTATGTCCTGATGGTCATTCCCTATGTCAACTTCTTGATTGTGACCTTCCTTCCTTCCAACATGTTCTCTCCCTTCATCCTTTGGTAAATCTCTGTCCATCCTTCCTTGTGCCCTACGTCAAATCTCTTTTTCTTGTGTCCCTCCTTATTATTACTTCTGTATCCTTCCTTTCTTTCTCTCTTTGGGTCTTCCTTCCTAACTTCTAGTTTCTTGCAGACTGCATTATTAAAACCTGCTGATTGTAAAAATATTTCTGATGAATTGATAGTGAACTGTTATGATTTAGATTTTATGACGAACGCAGTGGACTGGGAACTCTAGAAAGTCTGGAAGCATTCTTTAAACGTGGAATTTTTACATGACAGATGTAGGGACCCTGAGATACTGCACATTCTCGGAGAAACCTGCAAAAAAAAAACAAAAATTGAGACCAGTTCTGAGGTTCATCTTCCAGCATGTTGCTGTTCAGATGGCCTGGTCAAAGTCCAGATCTAAATCTGTTTATCTTTCGTCAGGAAAAATAAGAACAACTGGAAAATGTCCTCAAAACTTCCTAAAACTCTTACAGCTGTAGCTGCATTAAAAGATGCTCAACAAAGTATTAACACATTTGGGCTGAAAACAAATGCGTCCTGCACTTTTCAGGTTTTTATTTGTAAAAAAAAAAAAAAAAAAAAAAAAAAAAAAAATTGAAAACCATCTATTCTTTTCCTTACACCTCACCACTTCATGCTCGTCCAGGACACTGAATCCCAGTAAAGTACACTGGAGTTCATGTTTGTAAGACCCTCAGATTGAAGTGTAGCTCGGAGACACAGAGGGAGCCGCAGAATAAAACACCCAGATGGACATTTTGACACGGAGCTCTAAACTTACTGTCAACAGTGGAATCTAACGCTCAGCGGTGGAATCTACAATGAACAAACGCAGACCACGCAGACTAAACACAGACTCCCAGCAGTCCCAAACACTTGAAGAAATGACCAACCACCAAAGGAGTCCAGCTCGCTACTGTCCTCTTCCTTTCTTTATGTTACTTGCTTTTAGACTTTTATTTGAAATAATCTGCATGCTTTTGCTACCGGTGCATGGAAACGTCTCTGATCTCCGCAGCCTCGATCACGGACTGCACAGCCATGGTTTGAATATTTTCATGGGGTGTTGCATCCCATTAACTGCAGTGATGGGTTTCATTGTTCGCTGAATTGTGGCAACACCCTAAACCTCCTTAAGAAAACATTCCTCCGCTGTCTCTGTTAGGCTGTGTTCCACTATAGAAATAGACGGTGACAAAAAAATTTCCATAATTTCTGCTGAAAAATAGTTTTACAGCAGCCATCGAAGCTGATGCTCTCTTGCTCCCTCGTGCATGTTCCCACCACTTTGTGCTCCACTGAGGGACCGCACCGAGGGACACTCCTCCCTCTCTCACCCTTTCGTACTTTCATTGCCCCATTTTCCCTCATTTTCTAGGTGATGTCATTCCCATAGAGAGGCAGCTCAGTCACAATAAATGGACTTTATTGAAGAATCTGCCGCAGCATTTTGGCAAACAGGAATTAAACAGAAGTGGCCAGTTAAAGTGGTTTGCAGCATGGCGGGCAGGCAGTGGCTTTCCTGTTTTTTGGGGTGCATATTTCAAAGCAGGAGCTAAGAATATATTCGACTGAGAATGTGATGAACATCAGAACATCTGCAGAGCTAAACCCCCAGATTTTGCCTTAAAACTTCTGGTTCTGTACGGCGCTTGTGCATTCAACGATTATGCTCTCTCTGTGTCTCTGTGTCTCTGATGGTGCTGCTAGTCGTGAGTCTGGAAGGCCGGGCGGTGCACCTGGCCACCTTGGTGCAGGAGGCTGAGCAGCGAGTGTCAGATCTCCAAGCCCAGGTGCGCAGTGAGGGTCCCAGCGAACGGGAGGGATCTGACCAGGAGAGGCAGCTGAAGGCTTGGGAGTGGAGGCTGCGGCTCTTCAGACGCATGCAGACGGGCTTTGAGCATGCCAGTAAGGATTTCACGCAGTTGGCTTCTCAGACTATTCCTTTTGTCCAACGGTTATTTTTAGTTTTCATCATTTTATCCAACATATTACCTCTCCTGGCTTTTTGCCTGTGTTGAGGTAATGCCTTCCACCCTGGGAAACTTAAGCAGACCATGTGATTGCGAGTAGAGGGCAACTCCACTCAGATAAATTACCCCTTTACCTTCCCTTGCTTTCATCATCCTGCCCTTTTTTGGTAGGATTCATGTAATTTTGTGGGTAAATGCTGTAAAAGTCACAATTTCAAGACATTCCCAGTCCAGAATGAGAATACACTGATCAGCAGTGGTGGGCACACTTCTGCTAATGTGCTAATAGTGGAGCTAATTTTTCATTTAGTGCACTTAGCTTCCCCTGACTTAATTTTTCAGGATAAATTCTAAAGCACTGATTTACTTGTCTGTTTTGTAAACTTTTAGTTGAATAAGGTTCGATAGAGACGTTTATATCCATGCTTCTATTTTAAAGTTTGTTTATGCTCCATTTCTTCTCTTCATTCTTTTTTTTTTTTTTTTTTTTTTTAAGAAACTTTATTGAGCAAATGGCAGGTATACAACAGACGAACCAATGAGGTATATAGAAAAAAAACCACCAAGATACTTCAACTCCTCCACTTGAGGCACGGACTGACCCCCAGTTGAGAACCATGTCCTAACACTTCGAGGAACTGAGTGTCATTTGCATCCATAAATCCCAGTTTTATGCTGGATCCCAGTCTCAACCTTTTCTCACTTTACTGTAATAATGCCTGCATTAGCGATTGTAAAGATTTTGCTCTGGGTGTCTGCTTCTCTGCTAATTTCCTCCTCTCTTCTGTTTTCCTGCCACCCCAGACCCCCCAGATGCTCCCAGCGCAGTTCTCCTGTCCGTCAGCAGCAACACCACTTTACAGGTTGACTTTCAAGAACCGGTCTGTGTCAACTCTGCTGTGGTCACCAAGTACAAAGGTCAGCCTCATTTCAAGGAAATGTGTCTGAATCTATTGTTCAGTTTATCAACTGAATACCATTCAACATTTAAATGTTTGGTTTTTTTTAAATGTTTTAAACATTTCTGTGCTTTTTTCCCCCTGTTAATTAATTAACATCTGCCCGAACTTGTATGTATTTAAAGTGTGTTGGAGCTCCGCGCCTTCATTCAGTCCCATGCTGGGTGAGATGATAGTGGATGATACGACGTTACCACAGTGCAACATCACTGAACTGACTTCTGTGAGTTCTACTAGAACCACTGTTTAATCCAATTAATGTTCACTCCTGAATCTGTTTACCTTTTCTGCTTCTGGTTTAAATCACAATGACAAAGATGTAAAATGGACACCAAGAGGTGCTGTTTTTTTTTTTTTTACTTTTTGTTTTACTTTTGGATAAAACATACTCGTAGAATGTCCTCCACAATTATTGCCACCCCTGGTGAGAATGTGTAAAAAGCTTAAAAATGGATTGTCCTACGGCAGCAGCAAAACATCACACACACACAAAAAAAATCTTAATTTGGGTTTCTCAATTCTCTAGGAGGAAATCGGAATCAGCTTTATTCTTCAAGTTTCTGCACACAGAAAAGGAGTCTGACTTTCGTTAAAAGATGAAAAGTTTTTTTTTCTTTCTTGTAAACATGTATATATGCAGTGTTTTTAGAAAAGAGGAAGACGAGGTTGAACTAGTGCAAAAATGCATGGTATCAATCTGGGCACTCTGACTGTTAAGTGTTCATCAGAGAGACAGCCTGGGGGAAAGAAACTGTGTCTGTAGCGCCGCCCTAAAGGTCAAAATGTAAACAGTTTGTGTCCAGGATGTGTGTGGTCTGCAGAGTCCTGGATAGAGGGAAGGTCAGCCCTAATAATCATCTCTGCAAACCTGACTGTTCATTGCAATTACATCTAAATCCCTCACTTAGAAATAATTGTTTACAAAAACCCCTCGTGCCATGCTTATTTCTTCCCCCTGCTGTTAATACTTTATTCAGTCCTGTTTTACCAACAGGACACTCTTCAATCTTCTCCTATGACATTTCCCAATGTTAAAGCACACATAGAGCGGGATATGTGTAGGAAAAATGATTGATTTTCTTATGGTGATGTGCCCAAACCTCTTGGACCACCACCCTGCTGAAAGACCAATGGATGAAACCAATGGATTCAGTTAATAAAGGCCAGTTATTTTACAGAGTTCTCAGTGCCATACACTTGCATCCACAGGATGACGGATCCTCCACCATACTTAACATTGATCAGTGCTTTACATATTCAGGCCTACCAACAAATGGTCAACAATATAGATAGCATCCAATGGTTGTTACGGAGACATGATGATCCCAGCATGAACAAAGATGCCACTTTTTTCCACAGTTGCACATATCGTTGCATGTTTTAGGTGTTTTACTGCTTCAGCACACCTGATTTCCATTGATGGCTGATTAACGGATTTTTGCTGAACTCCAGTCATCTGAATCAGATGTGTTAAAGCAGGGAAACATCTAAAACATGCATCTTCTTCACCATGCAAGACAGTGAGATGAACTTTGTTCGATTCGTTTATCGATTTAGACATGTTTCTCAAATGCCAAGTTTGATTTTTGTTATTTTTTTCAGCGTTGGATTGTTATACTGTTGTAAAACATTAATGTATTTTCAAGCCCTTTTCGCCTTTGCCTACAGAGTCAACAAATAAGCATATTCTGCCTGGTAAACCATAATCAACAATGTCCTGCTGAAGCAGTTGCATTTTTCTTTCACTACCAGTGAAAATAGCTGCAGTCATTCTTTATATTGTAGTTTATTCACAACAAGTCTACCAAAAACAACTATGTTGCAGCTTCTCCAGCTGTTGCGTCTAACCAGTGAAGAAATTTACGAGCTATTTTCCCACATGACAGCCTCACTATTACACACAAGCTTGAAGCATTTATTTGGAAAGTATTTAAGTGTTTTTTTTTTATTCAACTTATATTTCTAGGTTTAGCAAACTCTTCTGTGACAGACCTGTGGCCCTTAGAATCTTACTTCGTTCAAGTTTTATCTTTTATAGCTAAGGAACAGGTTGAAGACAGCTTCTTCAGCCTGCCGCCTGATTTATGTTTGCCATTTTTAAGCGACCATGTAGACAAGTGGACACTCTCATTTTTATTTGTCATTATGTGAGAAAAACCCACTCCCCCCCTCCCCCCGCTCTTTAAGGTCCCAACCAAAGCTCTGTCCTGTCACAAGACAGAGGTTAAAGTGGGGTCAGTGAATCTTGGCGGCTGCTCTAATTGATTGGGCTGAGAAAAGAGAAACAGAGCCTAGTTGTCTACAAACTGGGCACAGGGGCAGGACAGATTTACATCTACTCCCCCAAAATAATCTCATGGAAATACTCTTAACCACACTTGTTATTTAATTGCAATGTGTATCTAATGTGTTGTACCAGTAAATTGTGCCTAATTGTCATATCTCCTGCCTTTTTAGGGAACCTATTACTATGTACAGGTGTCCGCCTACAACATGAAGGGCTGGGGCCCTCCAAAGGTTTCCACCCCAGCCTGTGCTGCACCGTCCAGTAAGTCTCCATTTCTTATGTATTTATGTTTTATGAAGACAAAAGGTTGACAGAGCACCTGCAGATGGGGAGCTCCTGTCTAGGCATAGGGTGGTATGACAGCCTTAAAAAACTACCACAATTTTGGTTCATTTGATTTCATTCATCTTGCAGTTGCTGCAGAATTGTCCCTAATGGACATCTCCTTTTCCATCACATTTCAATAGTGCTCTGTTGGACTGTTGGCGATCTTGTGACACTCTTAGGAGTGCAGCGAAGTCCTTTCAATGTTCAAGAAATCCATTTGAGGTGTTTTCTTGCACTATCCTTGTGGAAGTACAGGGCAGGATGGATCCATACTTTCATGTGTTTTACTCCATATTCCAACCCGACCCTCTGCATGTTGCAACTAATAATTCCAATACTCCTTTTTTATTGTTGTTTCTTTCTTGTTTTCTGTGGTTATTTTAGCTGCTGCTGCCGTTCTGTCATTTGGAACCAGCCTCCCCTGACCTCTTGCTTTAGTCACCGCTCCTGGATATTTCCTTTGTTTCCAACATTTTTCTGTAAACCTGAGATGGTGATGCAGGTAAATCCCTGCATATCAACAGTTTCTGAAATACTCAGACCAGCCCATCTGGCACCAAGCTGACGTATGATTGGTTGATTCACAATTTGCATTAACAAGCAGTTGAAAAGGTGTTCCTAATAAAGTGACCAGTGAGTGCGTACAGAATGGATCAGAGGATCAGTTAAACCCAGATTAACAGGTGTATCATTACAAATGTGCAAAAAGAACTTCAAAATAAAAGCATTTCCTCTTTCCTTCATTTAGATGTTTAATATAAACAGGTTCAACCCATTTTTACTATTTTTATCCCCCCATTAATAGCTAAAATCCATGAATTGTTGACACTCCTTCTTAAATTGCTTATGACGACCTATTTTAAGAGTTCAAACACCAAATATTCATCCACTCTTGGGGGTTCAGCCAATCAGCACCCAGGAAAATAACTGGTGCTCCTGGACTGTCTACTTTGCAAACATCAGTCAATAGCATCTCTAATAGAATCTTGGCAATCAAGCTTCATTTTCTGTTGAATATTTTATATTCCTGTGCTCTAAGAAACAGTCCCCGAAAATGCCAGTTTTCCGAGAATAATTTGGAGTCATGTTCCACAGAAAAATCTGTGAACAGGTGAATCCACGAAAAGGAGGAGTCCACTGCATTTATATTTCTTAATTGCGAAATTTTACATCTTTCTATTTAAAGTTCATGTATTAAAGGCCTATTGACAAACACTACATGATTTGAATGCAGCATTATTAGGAGACCAAATCACATGCATCCAATGAGGGGATATTTATTCCAGTCATTAGAGACTTGACTTGGACTTCCCCCTTAAAGAGTTGAGACTCTGTTTCGACTTCGAAATATATATTATGTATTAAATATCACTAAAAGTCTTCATCTTTTTTCCTTTTTATCCACATTAACTCCTTATTTTGAAGGAACACAAAGCTGCTTTGTGTTTGTCTTGTCAATAAATGTATCTTGGAGAGATTGTCTTGATAAAGCAAAGGAAGAAGAGACCCTCAGGGAGTCCGTACAAGTTAAATATGTTAAAATGACGAAAATAAGTCTTTGTTATGCATACAAATCACATGATGGTTAAGTTCTGTGTGTCAGAAGAGGGTCCTCGTGGACTTCCTTCAGTCAGAATGTATAATGGGCATTTCGACTCCCTTTGTAAATGTCAGTGAGAGTAACCATGGTCTCAATATGGTGTGTAGGCCCGGCTGGCACTGGAAGCTGCCAGCCAGGCCTACACACCATCCAGAGCCATGGTTACATAGCTTTGGGTTCAGCCAAGACATTAACTGTGAAGTCATGTGTAACAGCTGAGGTGTTAACCACTCCATGCTTTCTTTTTCTGTCTGTCTGTCTGTCTGTCTTTCCGTCTTTCTTGCGTTCTGTCTGTCTTTCTTTCTTTCCTTTCTTATTTCTCTGTTTCTCCAGCTGTTACATACCTACTGCAACAGAGAGAGCAAGCTGAACACACTATCTTTGTGGTGATACTGGTTCTCTCCTGGCACATCTGGGGAACACATGAACGTGTTTGCGCTCATCAGCACACACTGTTTTTCAGCAAGTGTGTGTATATGGTGTTGGTTTAGAGAAACTAGGCTTTCCCTCTCCCTCTGACCCACCTCCCTCCGTCCCTCTCTCGGAGCTAATTTAGATGTTGCGTGTTTGTGTTTTCCATTTGGGCCTACCACTGGAAATATTTGCATGTCTGTGCTGCAGCAAGCGGCACGGCCCCAACAGTGGGGGCCTTATGCCGGGCCGTAGACGCCCATTAAAGGGCCCGCTTGTCTTGTCGGGACAGGCACCTTTCCGGGAATAGAGCTCACCGTGTTTCAGCCCCATGCACCCTCCGGGGGGCTCAGGAGGAAGGTGGGGTTCGGGATGAGGGTGATGGTTGGTCAGGGGTGGGTTATCGCTGACTCATCCTCCTGTACTCACACAAAATGTGCTGAAGAGTCTTTTTCTTTCTGAAAAGCCACTCTTGTATAACAAGAGAAATTGTGTTTGTTTTATAGGTCAATAATTCTTTCTGTGTTTGGATAATTTGGTTAAGGGACATTCTAACTTAAAACATAAACAGTGATGACATAAATAGGAAGGTAACGACTATAAAGCATCGTATATAAATCACAGTCATCATAATTGGTCGATTCTGATTGCTGATTGGGAGAATTACATAAATATCTGTGTCCAGCCTGTGGTTCGTTGGCACCAAATGAGTGAGCTTTTCACCATGGCCAAGATATTCTCAATAAATTGTATTTTTTCTCATCTACTCTGCCTTAGAAAAGTATTCACACCAATGGAACTTTGCCATTTTTTTTTTTTTTATCATGATACACCCGCAAACTACAATGGATTTATAGGGATGGTACCTAACTCTGTAGTGGAAGGAAAACCAGACATGGTTTTCTCCATTTTTGACAAATAAAAGTCTGAAAAGTGTGACTGCACATGTATTCCGCTGCTTTTCCTCTGATGTGGCTAAATAAAATCCAGTGCATCCAAGGAAAAGATGGCACACAGAGTGAACCTACCAGGATATGGACATCCAGTGAAAGTAACCATCTTTCCATCAACGATTTTTTTTTTTTTTTTTTTTTATGCGCGTTTTGAAATGTCAACCCCCTCCCCAAGCTGGAGGGGCGCGACACACTGCAGCCTGAACATACCATCCTCAGTCAAAGTCCAGAACTAAATCCAGTTGAGAATCTGTGGCAAAACTTGATTTAAAAAGCAATTTTGCATAGAGGAATGGAGTAAAACTTCAGTTTCTAGATGTTAAAACCTGTTGGAGACACACCCCAGATCACTTGCTGCTGCAACTGCATTAAAAAGGTGATTCTATGATGTATTGTCTCTGTGGGACTGTTTATTTATGTGTATTTCATGCACTTTTCAGCTACTATTTGTTTAAAAAAATGTAAACAAATTATTTTGATTTGCAATGAAATTGTCAAATGTCTGGTTGATACTTTTACTGTACTCTTCTTTTTTTATTTGGACAATGAAACAGTCCCAAACTGTGCTGTCTTCTTCCATTGCACACAATATAAGCTTCAGCATGTTATGTAGCAGTAAAAACTGTCCTGATGAAACTGATGACTGAGCAGTACACAATAATCTGAATTAAATATTTCCTTAACATATTTCAATAACAAATAACTATTTGTTATTAAATATTTTGTTTCAGCCTAACTTACACTAAAAAAGAACTGTACAAAAAGATAGTAAAATATTCTGCGTAGCTTTCTCTTTTTGGTGTTCTTCACAAAATATCAAACACTGCTGCTTTATTACAACTGCCTCTTCACTAGTCATAGAACTCCCATTAGATGGAAAAGTGTTTACCAGTCTCTAAGAGTTGATGAATAAAAACTATCATTTCTCTGGCCTTTTGTCTTCTTTCTGCAGGCTGGAGGGACATCGATGGCCACCCTCCACGCCAGAGAGGCCAGAAGGAAGCACTTGACCAGCTGCTTGGAGAGATTAAAGAAGCTCATCGTCACTGCGCCTGCCATGGTATCAGCACATTCCTGATTGGATACCAGACCGAACATTAATATGAGAGTTAACCTTAGGAGATATTTCAATTACGTGTTACCGTTTTTTGATCATCTAGAGTATCTTGAAATTCTGGATTGTTTTTATTAAGCCATCTCATATCAAAATTAACTCTAAATTCAGCTTTTATAGATTAAAACTGAATTAATTCATGTTTATACTTCACCACCTCTGCTTTCGTTCATTTGTCGAGTCATAAGGTAGAATCTTCCAAAGTCTTTTAAACTGGTCTCTTTATGTTTATCAGCATTTTTCTTAACTTTAAAAATCCCCAAAAAGCTGCTGTCATTCAGAAATTTCTGTTTCAGTTTTTTGTCAAATTGCAAAAACAAAAGAAATTAACAAAAAATTAACTTTATTATGATCATTTTAAAAGGACTGCAGTGTTGCTTTACAAAACAAAATGTTTTATTTAAACCCAGTGTTGAGTGGACAAAACCCCCATTCAGTTCAATCATAGTTGTTTTAAAAAAAACTTTAAAAAATTAAGCGCTGTAGAGACATACATCCCTCTTGGGTTTAATGCAGCTCCAGAATCCAACATCTGGTGCAACACAGTTAAATTTACTAATATCACTACTTTTCTACAACAGGAAATGCCAATGTTACACAGTATAAAATGTGGCTTTAATGGAGGTTAGGGCATTTTTCGGCTACAAAGTGAAAATATGTGGCTCTACAAATGACATAAATCCAAGATGCTAATCACCACTAAAGTCCCAGCCCTTTACTATTTATTTTAGCAAACTTTTTATGGGGTTTTGGTGATCAGTAACGAGAAATTTCAATTTAATAAACTTCAAAAGTGGTTAAATGTTTGCTTGTTTGGTGCAAGACTAAAGATTTTTTTATTGATTTATGAAAAAATGACAAAAATCACAATATATGATATAATAAAAAATGTTGGTGTGTATACATTTTCGCCACAAAGGTGTCTGGACAGTGGAAAATGCATCACTACAGTATAAAAGCTGTGTTAGCCTGAAGGGACACTGGTTTAAAAAGAAAAGTTAAAAAGACAAATTCCTGGAGGCGTTCCTGCCACCTGCTGTTATCAGATGAAGCCAAAGTGGAAACCACTGTACGCGTGTTGATATGGTGCAGCAATGAATGCTTCGGCCATTAACCTGAGCGCCTGTCAGTTTTCCTGCTCTCGTCGCACAGAACTGCATTTTTAGCCACGCTCTTAGTCATTTTCCGTAAAAACTGCTGCCGTAAGAAAACAGTTTAGCGGACAGCTCAGCTTCGCAGGTGCAACATGTTTTCACTGATCGCTGTGTTTCGTTTCACCTTGACAGACACTTTACAATCTGAGGCATGACAAGTACTTCAGGCTCCACACATACTAAGATGGCATGCCACCTCCCTTCTGTCTCCGACTCAGCCCCCCTTGCCCTCCTTTTTTGAGTCTTTCCATGACTCAGCCCTCGCTGCTGAATACTTCTCTCTCTGTGACAAAATGCAGATCAACATCTCTCACACTCAAGCTGTTTATATCCCCAAACACTGCCGCCTGTACACCGGCCCCATAAGTGTCAAAATCTGTCCACGCCGACCCCCCTTCGTTTGACAGCGGGCTGCTGCATTTACTGTTGAGCAAAATCGTCTCAAACACCACTTACTATTGTCCTCTGTGGCTGCACGGCGTTAGCAGTAGGCTGAGATGCAATATAATAGTCAGTATTGAGTGGCTTACGGTCTGTCAGAAGGCAACTGATTGAGCTTGAGAGTTCAGGCACGGTAGTCAAGGTGGCATGTCCCCTGGGTCATGTTTGTTATTCCTGTAACAGACAAGTCTCAGGCTGGAGTCTGAGGAGAGCATAAATTAACACTGACTACTGCTGCCCCCCGCCCCCTCACACTCCCCATGGCGAGCTAGCCGTCTTGTCCACTGTCCACACATATACTGTAAAGTTGCACGTAAAGATAAACGGACACAAATATCCAAACACATACTCTCTCGTTCAGCTCTGGCTCTCCCACTTCTCCGTCCATGTGCACCCCCCCATCCCAGCCTGGCTTGTGGCCCACACCTCCTTCTCCCTCTTGTCCAAACACTATTAATTAAACTGTGAAAGAGGCCTTGACTAACACAGGCTCCCCAGCAGTCAGCCCTACTTGTCTGTCTTACTCAGTGTCAAACAGGGACTGAGGCCAGGAGGACTGGAGCTCAACAGAGCGCCCCCCACGCCCCCATTTTTGATGGGGAGGTGAGGGCAAAAGGTGCAGTCTTTTTCTTGTTACTTCAACTTAACTTGTCCACCTGAAGAAGAAAATGAGTTCTTTTTGCAGCCCAAATGAAGGGGTTTATTGACTTTAAGTAGGCTGGAGAGCGATCACCTGGGACGAGAGGGAGTCTGATTTGGTACTCGGTGTCTAATGAGCATATACCTACATACATGCATATAAACACATAAACCCCTCCCTCTCTTGCCTCCAACCCCCTCGTGGCCCAGTAAAAATAAACATGTCCCTACAGACCTAACTGACCTACCTGTCAGCTAATGGCTAAAGGTTAAGACACAAATGCATGAATTACCCAAGTTTCTCGACTCCACACATAGAGCCGCTCAAGCACCACTATAGTCAGCACATGTAAACAGACAGACACATGTACACAGAGCTAGTGCTCCCCTGAGAGCTCTAGAGCTAGTAGTTCCCTGTAGACCAATAGTCTGCTATTGGTAGCTGGCATGACTGCCAGATTGTGCTGCACCACACTAGAGCACGAGATACAAGAAACGTTCGGCCATGTTGCTGTCAGGTTTGTTGTCAGTCACGTAACAGCCTGTCGCTGAAAGAGGTATTTCTGGACCTGGTCAGGACAGAGCAGAACCGTGTGTTGGTTCGGTGAGGAAAATCAGGCAATCAATCCGAGTAACTGTCTCAGGAATGGAAGAACCTGGGCTGTAACACTGCCTTGCAATTCATACTAATACAACTTTTTATCCGTTTGGTCTTATTCTCCGAAGCTTTACACTTAATGCACTATTATGCACTACTTTTTGTTTGTCCATCATATATCCTAATAACATACATTGGAGTTTATGCTTATGTGACAAAATGTCAAAAGGTTCAAGGTATGTGAATAGGTTTGGAAGATCCTGCATAATTTGACCTCAATCTGCTGCATTCTAATAAATCAATCTTTTTCTGCAGAGCAATGCAAAGCTCCAACACAAGGCAGGAAGCACTCTGTGTCTAAAAGCCTCCGGCATCTCTTCCAACCCACCAGCAAATTTGTAAAAAGCTTGAAAAGGTAAGCTAATGTTTAATAACTTTAAAAAGTTAGACTGACAACTAATTTTTGTTTCCTGTTATTAGATTTCTCAATATTTGCACTGATTTTAGTTTATTAGCTATTCAGTTGCAGTTTTTTAACATGCGTCTTCCTGTGTTTCTCTCCAGAGGTCTCTACCTGACTTCCATATTCTACAGAGATGACAATGTGTTGGTGACTCCGGAGGACCAGATTCCTGTTGTGGAGATAGAGGATTCATACTCTAGCACCCTAATGCAGGACTTTCTTTGGTTTACTAAGGTAAGAAATAAGAAAAAGAAAAACTGGAACTATAACTGGAAATAGTTCTGATGTAAGCCATTTTCCAGAAAAGAATCTACACACATTAAAATACATACAGTATATTGTGCAAAAAAAAAAAAAAAAATTTCTTTACATTTTGCTACCAAGGAGCCAGACCTCTTTGTCTGAAGTTGTCTTGAACACAGGTTCTCCAGATTCTCTCAGCTTCTTCTGTGGAACGTAACTGAATTAGTTGTGAAAAATTTGCCCCCTCGCAAATATTTTCAAAGAGCATATCTACATTTTTCAAAAGAACCTGCAGTTCGGAAGGCTGAAATACCTAGGCGCAACGCTACTTGAAATGCTTTCGGCTGGGCACACCAATCCAGGTGTGCCCTTCATTTTCCTTGGCTGTACACTCAAGAGCAGAGATAAGGAAGATCATGTAGGCTAGCTTCTGCGTTAGTGCCAAGAGGGTTTCTGTTGTGCATATTAATGAAC
This sequence comes from Anableps anableps, assembly GCA_014839685.1. Lineage (NCBI taxonomy): Eukaryota > Metazoa > Chordata > Actinopteri > Cyprinodontiformes > Anablepidae > Anableps > Anableps anableps. The sequence continues at coordinate 28,246,383 of CM026084.1, forward strand.
ATTAAGGTATATTTGGGGTTTGAACTATTGAAACAGGCAGTTGTGTTTTTAGAGGGGGTTTCAAGTATTCAAGGATTTTAACTTTTCAGGGGTGGTTGTAGTGTCTAACCCCTGCAAATACTGGGAGTTCACTGTATGTTTAGGGTGATTGTCCTGTTGGAAGGTGATCATCGGCCCGAGTCAGAAGTCTTCTGCAGCCTCTGACAGGTTTCCTTCTGATCAACTTTGGCCAGCTTTCATTTCTCACCAGAAGAAAGGCCTTCCCCATGTTTTGTACCACAGCATTTTCCTCGCAGACCAGAATGTTTAATTTCATTTAGTCGTCATGTTTGCTGTGTCCCTTACATGGTTTATGGCAAACTTAAAAACAGGATTCCTTATATCTTTCTTTCAACAATGACTTTTTTTGTGCCATTATCCTATAAAGAGCAGATTTGTTGAGCACACAACAAACAAATCAAGATATTCTCCAACACAAGCTGTGGATCTCTATATCTCCTCCAGAGTCACCATGAGTCTCTTGACTGTTTCCCATATTAAGGCTGTTTATAACCACAAAGTACTGAGTCAGGGGTGTTGCTTAAAACTTCATAATTGTGAACTACTTTGTGTTAGTTTATCATCTAGAATCTGTGGTTATATTGTGAAGAAAATGTGGAAAAGTTCAGAAAGTATGTATATTTGTGCAAAGAGCCACTTGGCTAACAACCTTCTCAGATCTTGAGACACTTTCTTACTATCAACTTGTCACAAAGTTGATATATATATATATATATATATATATATATATATATATATATATATATATATATATATATATATATATATATATGTATATATGTATGTATATATGTATGTATGTGTGTGTGTATATATATATATAAATGGAAAATTAATGCACATTAAACAGTATTTGGGGTCTTACAATATGTCTCTAAAAGCTAGTGCTTGAAAAATTAGCATGCAGTATGTGACCAAAAGGAGGAGGATGCATGTGTCAGGTCACTGCTGGATTTTAGACGTTATTTTCTCTAGTTCTGGTAGGTCAGACACTTCTTTGATTCTCCTTGACTTTTCCCATTTTGAAGCAAACTCTGCAACATGTGGTGATGGTTGGAAACAAGCACTGGACTGAGAGTGACAGTGAAACAGCCCAAGTCCAGAAAGCTTCAGAAGTTATTGTTGAAGTCCACTTTAACTCCTAAATCTGTTCCAGGTGTCATACTTATGGGAGGAGATATCCTGGCTCCAGCAGTGTCTCAATCCCTCGCAGTCATCTTGTTCGTGTACTCTGCAGACCCGGCTGAAGATGCTGCAGGCAGTCTCCCAGCTGCAGGTAGCGTGATGATTTTAGGAAATATTGGTAACTATCACCTGACAACTCTCTTTTTCCTAACTTCGCTGCGGTTTTGTGTTTTTCAGGGAATGCTGGGAACACAGGACCTTGGCCAGGTGTATTTTGAGCCCATCAAAGACAAGCATGGCAATGCCTTGCTGGTCCTCCTGAAGGACATGAACGCCTGCCCCAATCTGGATGGGGTACGCTGGACGCAACTTTGTAAACTCCAGCTTCAGCGCAAGTCCATCTCCTCCCCTGAGGAGCCCACCGCTTTGGACATGCTCCTCATCACACTCCATGTGAGTCACACAGAAAAAAACACAGCTGGCTCAGATCGGAAGTCAGTTGCAGCCCCTAAATGCTGGCTATTTTTGAGGTTGCTTCAAACAGCTCCCTCAGCAGTAAGGAATGGAATGGTGGGTTGCATTGCTACCCAGAAATTTGGCATAATGAAAGGGTGCAGAGGAAGACAACAAAATGTAGTCTGAAATCTCTGTCATGTTTTGAAACATCTCATTCAGAGAAAACCAAACCTGACATAGCAAACACGAGGCTCTGAGGCTGCAGTAATAGGTTTGTAAACTGAAAGGTGCGTCCGTTTACAATTGCCTCCAATCGCTGACACCCATTTACACAAACATTAATTATTTTTCTCTGTGAGAACAACAGTTGACTAGACTGAAATGAATTAATACACCACAAGTGCTCAGTATTTTACGTGATTTTTTTTTTAAGTAGAAAAGGTCAGAAATTGTGGACATTCTAATTATTATCTAACTATGGTTGCTGAATGTTATATAACTGATGTTTTGTTCACTGAAGTCGCAGCATTGAGGGGAACCACAAGCTGATTTTCATCCATAGCCGAGTAAACCTGATACCATTGTTGCAATGCTGTTTTCGTCTCCAGTGTGCACTGGTTTTGTTCTTGTGGTTCTGAAACAATGGTGGAGATTCTTCTGGTGAAACCACAGTTCACTAAAGTATTTGTCTTGCGGCAGGTTATGAACAAATTGCATGATGAAAAATGCGGGGAAAAAATGGATGGATGGATTGTTTTCAGTCCTGACTTCAACTTCAGATATGTTGAAACAACTGTAGACTGAACGGCATCATGGCTTAAGTTTGCAGGAACGTTTAACACCATTCTCCCTGCTGTTCCAGGAGAAGCTGGCGTATCACAGACGCAGCAGGAAGCTCTTGTCTCCAGGCTTATACCTGGGCTACCTGAAGCTGTGCACGTCGGTGGAGCAAATCAGGGTTCTGGTACCCCAGAAACTCCCCAACGTTCTCTGTCACACCAAAATACGAGACAACAGCAACGTGTCCAGGTGGGAGCGTCTGAGGACCGCACATCGACATGTGCATTTTATTTCCCAGTTAAAAATAACAACACTGAACGCTGAGCTAACCTGGAATAACCCTTCATTTGTGACATCTTAGAGAGGAGTGGCAGTGGCTGCAGGCTCTCAGCTCTCTGGATGAAGCGCTGGAAATGGACCAGGATGTTCAGAGTGCACCTCATCGCCTCTTACACGACCTGCGCAACGCCATCAAGGACCTGATGGCACACATCAATGTCCCTGGGAATCAGGTAGAGTGAAGCTGCTGGTGCGCAGGAAGCATTGCAGCAAACAGTTCATTTTCATGTGAAGTGACACAGTCAGACAGCAGTAATAACACAGGTCTCATAAAATCAGTCGGCGTCGTTATTTCACTTTCACCACCCGTTTTTGAAGCATCATAAAGTGCTTCAATGCAATTACTGTGCAAAAGATTTAAACCCCCTCTAATTTCTTTATTTTGCTTCCCAGGAGCCAACGTTTCTTCATTTGCTCTCCAGTGTTTTGAAAACTCTTTCAGTTTTTCTTTGGACCATGGCTGGGTTTTTTTCTGGCTTAAAACTATCTACAACAGATAAACAATAACTAAAAGTTATTAAAACCTTTTCAGTTGTTTTCCACCTTGTAGTTGATATATTTACTTTCATTTCAATGTCCAAAAATACAGAAATATGTAAAGAAGCTTGAAAGAAAGAAATCAAGTACAAGGCATGTACCCCAAAGTTACCGAAGAGTGGTAACTTTACTGTAAATTTGGAACAAAAAAACTGAACTTCACTGAATAACATAACGGTCACCAGTGACAAAAATCTAGAAAGTAAAATCTCCTGCTTGAATGTGAGCTCCTGGGTTAAGACTTATATGGTGATTTGTCCAATGAGGAGAAGGAATGGAGGAGAAATGTTGTCTCAGAGCAGTAGCATGAATATTTAGACCAGTCTTCCTGTAATTCACCACAGTGAAAAAGCAACACTAGTTACAAAAACTGTAATATAAAAACCTGGTATCATGTGGGTAACTGCTGTCAAGTTCTGCTCAGGAATACAAAACATAAACACTATGTTTGTGTAAAACATAATGATAGTAAATGGAAGAGGTTGAAAGTCTCACTTTCTGTACAAATTCACTCGGATCTAAAGCTGATTATCTGTACTACAGTAATTCATAAAATCTAACTATTTCGGACCCTCTGCAGTATTATATTTTCAAGCACTTGAAACTAACACTAAACATGTGGTGTTTGCAGGGAATGTGAAAATACAGATATACAAGCTGTTCCTTTGGCTCCGATATGGTAAATGAGTTACTAATTATTATTTTGGGCAAACATGTTTGAAGAAAACAGTTACTGATTTATGCTACTCACACAATCTGTGCTCATCAGCAGATGTTTTGACTGACGGAGAGATAAATAAAAGTAAAAACCACAGCAAAAATACATGTTTTCTTATCTGATAAACCTTATGCTCACAAACAACAGTGCAGCCCCCCTAGATGGGCTGCTGCTGGTGGTGTGCCAGGTTTTCACGACAAGTCTTTAGGGAATTAGATGATGGTCCTAAAATACTATTTTATGTCTGTCAAAATATTATGTTTGACTTTTGATTGTTTTCATCAAAGGAATTGAAACAAATTGTGTTTTTGAGAGAATCTGCTGATGATAAAGAGCCAAAACATCCCATTTAAAAGTTATTCCATGTTAAGTTGGCTGTTTTGTGGAGACACAACAATGACTCACCTTATGAGTTTTAAAACATGGTTTATAGGTCAGAGTTAAAAGGCTTAGCTAACAAACTTTGCTCTGAAAATGGTCGGGTGCGGCACTGAAGACAGTGGAAAGTTGCAAATGTCCAAAGAAAACTGGGAAAGACAAAAATCCTAGAGAAACACCAAAATCAACAAATTAAAGAGCTCCTTTTCAGCAAAATATGAACACATGGAAAATAGGTCCATCCATCCATCCATCCTTTTGCTCGACCAAAATAACTTTGTTTCATATCTTGGGAGACAGTCTTTCAGGTTTTATGAGCTATCAATAACAATTTCTGATTTTTTTTTTTCACCTTTGATGATATCTTAATTTGAGTTTTGCATCTTTTAGTAAAGCTTTTAATGATAAATAAAAATAGAATTCTCCAACCATTAAATAGGAAAACCAAAGGAAAAGCAGCAGAAGTCCTGAAAAGGTTTAAAGTTTTTGTTGGCATATAAAACACAACAAAGTATTAACAAAACAATGATTAGGTTTTTCCTATTTAAAGTTGAAAAATATGAAACTTTTGATTAGAATTTGCAGAAAAAGCCTTTGACAGTAACATTTTGTGAACTATAAACCTGGATGTTGCTGAAAAGGAGCTTATTGGAACTGTTGGGTCAGCAGTGACTTCAGACACGCAGTTATGTTCCACCTGTTTAGAGCTGCCTTTGATTTGTAGTAAGTGAAACATTGATCAATATTTTCAAATTATATTTGCTTGATGATCTTTATGATTTGAATGCATTCTTGACTGATGTTTTTACAATGTAAAGCACTTTGAACAGCCTTGCTGCTGAAATGTGCGATACAAATAGACTTGACTTGACTTGGGCATGGGAACAAGTTTTCAAGTAGTTATAGAATATAAAAACAACTTATTGAAATGTCTTACCATTGATAATAATAGAATTTCATAAATGTGCCTTTTGGACCAATAGGGTTCTATCCAATGAAGCTTTAAAAATAAAGTACACCCTATAAGGTAAAGTAGTTACTTTGAGTTCAGAAATATTTTGACCGATTTTTTTTTTTTTTTCTCGTTAAAGCATAATAGTGCATCAAAGTTAAAAGCATGCAGCATTTTTACTAAACAGACGCCCACTCAGGATTGTGTGGGTTTGTCCAGGCTCAGGATTTCCGGATCTACAGCCAGGAAGTGTTGGAGTTTGGAGAAAAGGTGTCCTTCCTGCTCCTGCTGCCACCTTCAGATGACGTGTGCACGGCTCCTGGTCAGAATAATCCGTACTCGCCTCGCTCTGGCTTCCTCACCCTCCCCCTGCAGATCTTCGAACTAGGTCAGTGTAGCCACATTTTTGTCTTTTCAAAGTCAAACCAATTCCTGGGAGAGATTCATGTTTCAGAGGGGATTCCTCTATTTACTGACAGTATATTTCCCCTTTTCTGCAGTCCACTTTAATGCATATTGGCCCAGTTTCATCGGCCAGTACTGCAGAGTGTCGGCTTTGCTGGAGCTGGAGTCCCTCATGTCGCAGCAGGCTCTGCGAGAGGCTTTCTCTGAGGCTGAGCTCCTTGCTGCTAAGAAGAAACACCAGCAGGTGCAGGAGCACATGCAGGTATCACCACTGGTTGCAACAAGGTGTATCTTAGAGAACTTTGCACATCTTTACATTAATCTTGCCTTATGCTTGAGAGAGATGAAATGTTCTCATTTTCTATAGCAAATGGAGGAGATGTGGCGAGACTCAAGGTGGATTATGGGTGCCCTGCAGTATGCCCGCTACAAGCAGCCGACAGGAGGCATCTCCATAAGCTGGATAATAGACTTTTCTAAAGAGGTGCTGCCAGACAAGCCTCCCTCCACCTCCTCCCAGCCGGACTTCATGCCCTCTCCCATGCCCTCACCAGAACCCTGCCGCAAACACTCAGGTCAGAAACGCTACTGGTAACGAACGGTAGACATGTTCATCCTGTTTAAAGTTTTTCCCATTTTGTCATCATACAAAATATTAGGGCCAGATTCAGAGATTTTTTTTTATTATGAGAATAAAGTCATTATATTTGCAGAATAAAGATGTAGTATTAACTGAGGAAAGTCGTAAAATTCAGGGCAAAACGTGTCGATAGAATTGTCAAGCTCTGACCAGCTCGGCTCGTCCGTGCGGTTCTTTCTTGAAAATAGACACAGTCGTCTGCACAATTGCTTCAAAGTCCTGCTATTGATAATAATTTGATGCTGACGTGTTAAAAAAAATTAAATCTCATTTGTAAAACCAATACCAAATGTAACCTCACAAGATGCTCAAAAATCCTTATTTTAACAGAGTGGTAGGACTGCGTTCTCATGTTGAAGTTCTAATTAAACTACTACTTCATCTCAAATGATCAAGACTTTATTCTTGCATTATTACAGCTTTATTCTAGTAATATTATGCTTTTATTCTCGTAACAAATGAAAGAAATCTCCTAGCCTGGCTCTAATACTTCGTTGTATACTAGAACCCCAGTTCTCCATGGGTTTTGTGTGATGGAACGCATTGCATAATTATGAAGTGGAAGACAAAATATAGTTTTCCCTGTTTATCCTGATACACCTAAATGATGTCCAGCATCACAGAGACCAAGGAACCCAGCGGCAGGTCAGGGAGAAGTTTAAAGCAGGGTTAGATTCTACATCAACATCCCAAGCTTTGAACATCTCCCGATGGAGCACCTGTAGCCCGACCAAGACATGGGTGTCCGGCTAAACTGACAGGCCAGGCGAGGACCGCATGAATCAGGACGCTTTTCTCCAGCGGTTCACCTTCCAGCAGGACAGCCACCCTAAACATGCAGCCAGAACTTCAGTGGAACGGTTTAGATCAAAGCATATTCATGTGTGGGATTGGTCCAGTCAAAGTCCAAACCAAGATATGGAAGTTAATGTTCACAGATGATTTTGTCTGATCTAACTGAGATTGAACTGATTTGCAGAGAACATCATTTTTGTCTCTAGTTGTGCAAAACTGGGAGGCACATACCCCAAAAGACTTGCCGCTGTAATATCAGCTAAAGGTGCCTCTACATGGTATTGACTCAGGGAGGCTAAAGACAAATGCATGCCACACTTTTCAGTCAGTTCAAGTTGTAAAATTCTTGAAAACCATGAATCCTTTTCCTTCCTCTTCACTTGTTTTGGTCCATCGCTAAATCCCAGCGCAGTTTCCAGTTGGAACCTGACAAAATGTGAAAAAGTTCAGGTTTTATGAATATTTTTGTGAGGCTCTGGAAGTCACTGCTGAAATTCACCTGCTGTGTTTCATCACATCCACTAGATTATCCTGGTCTATCAGATGAAGAGGGTTCCTCTGAAGTCTTCCTCACCACTGACAGTGACTACGACTCCAGTCGGGCACAGAGTCCCCGTGAGTTGGACCTGCTACCTCCGTCCCCGCTGTCCTCCTCAGCCCCCCGGGAGCCCCGTGGTTTCCTGCGCAGCGACGGGAGCGGCTCAGGAGGAGTCGTGTGTCCTGGCGGAGGTGGCCGTGGAGCTCTGAGAGACTCCACGCCGGACGTCCTCCAGGCCTCAGAACCTCAACTAGGGCGGGAGGGCGAGCGATGTGGAGGAAGAGGCGGAGGAGGCCGGTGTGGTGGAGAAAAGCGGAGGGGAGCCCCAGAGCTGTTTGACAGTGACTTCATCCTCCCCAGCAGACAAATCGAACTGCTGCACATCACGGAGAAGAGGCAGGCCTTCTGCGTGAGAACCAGCAGCCTGGAGTTCCCCTCCACCACTTCCGTCCACCATCAGACTTACTCCCACCACTCCCATTACTCCTCACCCTCCACCTCACCGCAGAACAGATGGCACCGCCCCTCGTCGGTGGACCGGTGTTGTTCTGGGGAGCGCTGCGTACCTCAGCTTCCGCCGGCACGGACGTTATCAGAGGACAGCGGCACGCAGAGACTCAACTCCCCGTCACCTGCTGTGTTCAGGAACGGCTGTCACGCCACAGTCAGAGTGTACCCACAGTACCGAACGGGTCTGCCGAAGGAGACGAGTGTTAAGGTACCGGTGCGCTGTCAGGGCGGCTCAGGACCAGATCAGATGGGCCTGTTAGGATGGAGTTCATGTTATCAGTTGCAGTTCTGCTGTCTTGCTCACACGCATCAGTTTCATTTGAACAGCTTTGGATTCCGTCTCCTTGGCTGTTTTTCCAGCTCGCCCTGCCTCTTCACGAGACGGAGATTAAATCAGATTTAACCTCCTCTCCCTCCAGTATCTTTGATATGACGGAGTGTTTGAACCGGGCTCAGATTATGTTTTTTATTACAAGAATAAAGTCAAAACATTGGCAGAACAAGGATATAAAATTACCAGAAAAAAAGGCATATAATTATAAGAAAAAAGACGTTTTTATGAGGAAAAAAAGCTTCGATTGAGTGATCGAGACCTGATGTGAGCAGCTGGGCAACTCTTGTGCTTCTTTCTTCCAAACACACTCAGTCGTTTGCACAATCTTTCCAAAGTCCTGCTGCTGATAATAATTTGATGCTGATGTGTTAAAAGATGAATTTGTAAAAGCAATACCAAAGTACAACTTCACAAGATTTATTATTTGTCGTGTTGAAGTTCTCATGAAATTACTACTTCATTTTACGAATATTGCGAGTTTATTCTCATATTATTACGACTTTTTTCTCATGTTTGTGCGATTTTATTCTTGTAATATTATGACTTTTTTGTCGTACGACTTTATTCTCGTATTATTTTGAATTTATTCTCATATTACAACTTTCTCTCCTATTTTGACATTATTGTCATACGACATTATTTTTGTAATATTCCAATTTTTTTCTCATAATATTACAACTTTTTTTTTCCTATTATTTCAACTTTTTTGTCATAAGACTTTATTTTTGTAATATTACAACTTTTTTGTCGTATGACTTTATTCTTTTATTATTTCAACTCTATTCTGGTACTATTAATTCTCACTTTATTACGACTTTATTGTCGTACGATTTTATTCTCGTATTATTATGACTTTGTCGTAATATGACATTTTTGTCATGCAACTTTACAGCCTCGTTATTTCAATTTTATTCTCATAATAGTACAACTTTTTCTCCTTTGATTTTGACATTATTGTTGTACAACTTTTTTTGTAATATCACAACTTTTTCTCCTATTATTTTGACTTTATTGTCGTACGACTTCATTTTCATAATATTGACTTTATTCTTGTAATAGCAAGTCTCGCTGTATGACTTTTTTTCATAATGTTACAACTTTTTTCGCTTTATTCTCATATGTCTTTTTTTTCTCGTATTATTTTGACTTGTTTCTCGTAATAGTATGACTTTATTCTTGTAATTGAAATGTTTTTCCTTAGCTTGGCCCTAATACTCCATCGTCCTTTGACTCATTTCTGTGTGAGGTTCTGTTTGCGTTTTATCCTTTTTCTTGTTGCTGTTTGTGTCTCTGACTGAAGCTGAGCTGAACGTCGCCGCCTCCTCATCTTGTGTTTCAGCTTTGTGTAACTTCGGTCACGACGGCTCGGGAGATGGTCCAGCTGGTGGTCCAGGAGATGAACGCCGTCTCTCGGCGCCTGCTGGGCAGCAGTGGAGGTGGAGAGGACCAGGAGCAGTGTGTTTACTACGGTCCCGAGCAGATGAAGCACTTCGGCCTGGTGCTGGTGGTGGATAGCAGGGAGAAGTGGCTCCAGGATGACTTCTGTCCCCTGGAGCTGCAGAACCCCTGGCTGAGGGGCAAACTGTGCGTTCGTATTAAGGACTATTCTCCACTCGCGCTCAAACACAGCCGAGCCACGACAGTGTGACCCTCCTACGTTCATGTGCGGGTTCTTTTTTTTTTTTTTTTTTTTTAAGCTGTATTTAAATCAGTGGATTCAGATGTCTTTGTCGCTGTTCTGATACCGTCCTTGATGGCAAGCTGTAATATTTTGAGTGGTTTTTTTCCTCCTTTCTCCTGAAATGGCACTCTGAGAATCTGTTTCTATGAAATGTGTTCTCCCAAACAAAAGAGCTTTTTTTTTCTATGAACATCAGACCCTCATATGGACACCAAATGAACACTCACAGCATGAAACAAAGAGAAAAATCTTTTTTCTTCGTGCTGTCAGAAATCATCGAGCAGCAGATTGCGACGCTGAGCATGGGTAACAGTCTAACGTTTGGCACGACTGACACCAGCACTTTGGGTTGTGCGTATTTCCAAAATGACATGGGCTTCATCATCATCACCATCCTCCCTAACCACACACAGAAAGGGCTTTTCCTATGAGCTCTCTATACGTAATAATTCCCAAAGAGCATTCCGACAGAGCATCAGGCCCCATTTTCCAGGGGTGGGGTTCCTGGAACGTGCTCAGAGATAAAGTTTGAGGAAGCATTCGACCTGTAAGCCAGTCATAACCACTGCTGGTCACTCCCCTGCCTGGTATTTTGCAAGAAATGGGGATCATTGGCACAAAATGTTGTGGTGCTGTTGTGCAGCCAGCGGTCCTCATTCATAGTGTAGCTAAAATAGATGATATAAACCAGCTAATTTTCCAAACAGGGAAAAAGATGCAATACTCTCTATTCTGTTGTTTCAAATTGACAGCATGCATACATTCATTTGCTGTCCCCTATGAGGTGCTGGTCATTCTGGCCCTTCGTCATTTTGTATTGTCGTAGTTTTCAGTGGTTGGGTATAAAGTGGAGCAGCAGTAGGTTTCACAGTCATGCATTATTTGGGGACGTTTCACATCTACTTTGACAACCATTGATTTAAAGAACTTCACAATTTGGCAACATGTCGGCTAAAGGTTAACCAAGTCACCGGTTTTGTTGCATATCACTCTGAGCTCTTCTCCATATGTATCAGCAATGTTTTGAAAGTTTTTAGGAAGTCCTGTATTTCTAAGTAAGACTGCGGACCAAAACCAAACTTTGTTTCAAAACAAGCAATGTCCTAGAAAATAAGACCCAGAGGAGTCAAGTTAAACAAAAGGTTCTAACCTGCGAGGTGAGGCTCTGGTGACTGCTGTAGAAAGCCAAGTAAATCAGTGGCCCGTCTGAGAAACATGCACAACACAATAAACGTTGCTCGTCCAGTCCTCATTGTAGTTTCATAAGCATTCTTAGAGACTCATCAGATGCACCATCAGAACATGAAAACTATTCTACTAACAAAACTTCTGTAGACATTTAGATTGGACTTTAAGTGATGGTTAAGGATTTTTGAAGTGAGGTTCTGTCTAAAGTTTCGCAATCATTAACATCTTACTTGCAGTGGATAACTCTCTTCATATCTTCATTTAGTATGAATTCAGACTAGGTGGTCTTGGACGCTACAGCTAACGGGTAATCTAAATGGGGTTAAGACCAAATGGGACTTCTGCTTTCTCTAATCTCAAAAATGTCACAGAGCCTTTAAAACATCATGATATTGAGCAATTATTAACACAGAAACCAAGAGTTTTATACATCGGACACCAATGAGCTTCCTATCGAAAACACTGACAATAGAACACTGGAGATCCAAAATAAAAAGGATATTTTAGAACAAAATCACCAGTGCTACAATTATTTACCCTACTACCAAAAGGTTAAAAAAAATGTATAATTCACTTTTTTAAAGTTGATCAGAACTTCTAGGCAATTTTAAATAAGGACTTCTTGTTTACCTGGGGTATAAATATGAAAAATTAAATTGGAAACATAAGGGAACATGCCATTGAAGAAATTGAGATGTTCATAAGTCAGAATATGGCTACAAGTAAATAGCATTTTGCCTGCGATAACTAGAAACATTTAAAACAGATAGAACTGTTATAAAAAAAAGAATGGATCAGAACCCAAGTTAATCTTCCAACTACAGAAAGTGAGGAAGCTGGAAAGGGAGGTAGGCTTCAATACACATCGGCACCAGGCATGCCAATAGTTGGGAAGGGTGCTGTGTCTGTCTGGTACTTAATTTATTCCATATGTTAGAGTTATTATAGATTAGAAGCCACCAACAGCACCAATGCAAGTGGAGAAAATAAAAAAAAAAAAAAAAAAAAAAGAAAAAAAAAAAAAGCTTATTAGACCTCTGATCATGATGGAAAGAGGAAACCAATGGGAAGTGTAATACAGGTATGCCATTGTATCCTGTTGAATTGATTTCTTTAACTTTTCAGATACATTTTTTAATTAATAGATTCAAATCACTTCAGTTATGAGTTTCTACGTTTCAGAAATTATAATAAGATATCAATACGATTGGGTACTCATGCTGGAAGTTGTAGATATTTATTTAAAGTTCTGGCTACTTAAACGGATCTTCTTGCACTAAAATGAGGCCTCTTAACAACCAAACATTCGCTCTTTAGCCAAATTTGAAGTTTAAAAAATTCTTACTGGGTTTAGTTATATTACATTGCCTATTTCATTATTCGAGGTTCTTCAACTATTTTACACCATATGAAATGATTTTCTGCTGTAAAATATGAGCAGCATTTATCACTGTAAATAAAAGCAAGTACAATGTAGCATTGAGGTCCAAAAGAGGAGTTTATTGAGTGAAGTCAGAGGACCTTGACTCGGTTACTGTAGCAGCATGTTGAATCTGCTCCTGGGGACGCTGACAGAGGCATCCCTCATTGTTTACAGAGCTGACTTTTCTTACACAATTTACAGACGTGTTTTACATGTAAACTGATGTACAAAGATGTTCTAATAAGTCGTAACTGGTTTTACTGATGGCTCGAGCTCTCGTGTTAGCACCTAGATGTCCTCTTTATTCCCATTGTTTAAAGCTGTGTTTTTTACGACAGCCATCTGCAAAAACAAATGACTCGGCCACAAACTGAACCGTGTACATAGACAGAGGAGATCAGGGGATGAATGTACTATATCTGCCCTTAATGTGAAACTAAGCAAAGATGGATGTGTTGGGGGGGCTGTTACCACAAGGGATGTCAAAGGTCAGTGACATTATAGGCTCTTCAGATTGGGCTGAAATGAGGGGGAAAAAAAGGTTTTGAATTCCCTTTCTAGTCTGGTTAAAAAATATAGCCCTGTGTTTACAAGGAACTGTTGGTGGATCCATCAGGCAAAGTCATGAAGGAGACATCACGTCACTTTTTTAAAATTTATTTTTATTGAACAATAAATGAATATTACAAAATAAAAGCCCTTGTTTGTTTTTTTTTTTTTTTTTTTTTTTTTTTTTTTGTTTCTTTTCTTTTTAACAGATTTGCTGCACGGGAGCGTTGGAACTTTCTGCCCGCAGTAACATCTTTTATAGGTTATTACCTCTAAGCTCTTCCTGTTTTTGAGCGCACTGTCCTTGTATCTTAAATTTTAACTGTGTGCGCATTAGATTTTTATCTATATGGGTAGATGCTTTCACATGTTCCATTAATTCATCTGATAAAGATCAAAATAACATATAGCTGACTGTCTCTGCCTAAAAACGATGACTTCATCGTCATTTGCCACCCAGTTGATGAAAGCTGGATAGCAAACAGCTGCAGGATGAATTCCACGCTCATTTCGGGCTGGGCTGCAAGAAGTCAGTCACCAATGATGAACAATGATGTAAATATTTAGCGATTTTGAAACATTTTGTCATTTTTAAAAAAGTATTGTACATCACATATTAGCATTGCCTTCAGCAGTTGCAGAGCTATGATGTATTGCCTCAACTTCAGATTCTCAGTATAGGGCTCTGAAAATAAGGTCTATGTTTCAGAACTATATTCAAAGTGTGAATGCTTTTATTGGGACAAAACCAGCCACAAGTCAAGTAATGAATGGAAGAAAAACAATAACTCTCTCATAATAAACAAGTTATTGCTGAAGTTATCACTCAGAAAACAATCAATTCATTGTTGGTCATTTATTGTTCTCTTTTGAATAGACTACAAACAAACGCAGTGGTGGGCACACTTTTGCTAATGCGCTAATAGGAATTCTTTGTTTGTTGTTTAGCAGGTTCACGTTTTTGCTAACTGTGGAAACCTTTAGTACACTTAACTTCCCCTTAATTAATTTTCCCGGATAAATTGTAAAGCGCTAATTTACTTGGCTGTTTTGTACATTTTCAGTTGAATAAATTTCAACATCTATGTTGACGTTTTGGCTGTTAAGAATTCTTTAAGTAGTTAGACGTTTATATTCATGCTCTTATGTTGAAGTAGGAGAACACTATTTACACAGCAGTTCCATTTCCTCTACTCATGTTCTCTTTTTTTTCCAAGAACCTTTATTGAGGAAATGACAAGTATACTACCAACAAACAAATAAGGTATACAGAAGAATGCAACACTTGCATGCAAAGATCCACATATGAAGTGTTTTAAGAGCCTCCTCGCACCACATGGTGGGTATAAACGTGGTTAAATTTAGCGCTTTAGCATCCCCTAGATACCATGTTGCACCATTAGCGCTTTTGGGTTAGTGGAACTAATGTTTATGATTATTGCTTTAGGGTTAGCACAGCTAACGTTTTAATTTGTGGTGCCCCCCACTGAACAAATACTTTATTGCCCCCATGAGGCTGTAGTGGAAAATGGATAGCTCTAAAAAAATGTGTGTGTGGCTGTCAGATCCAAGAAGTTGGTGTTCATAGATGTAGAATGGTTTGGTAATCTACAATAAGAAAGGTAAGAAAATCTCCGAAACAGTGTAAGAGTTTTAGTTGAAATGATGCCACTACCATGAAAGCTGAATATATTTTCACCCTTTAAGGCACATTTTATAACAGGTACCAATAGTTGTTAATGTTTTCAGAGCTTTAACTCATAAAATTTGTTTTTGCCTCCAAAAGTGTATGATTAAATATTAATCAGCAAAGAAATGAAGCTTCTAAAGATAAAATCACTTCCATTTGTATAGTTTGCAACTAAGCAAGCAGCAGAACACTTATTTTTACTTTTGCATTAATGCATTTTTATGTTGCACAGTCCTGTTTATGCACTGCGTGTTTATATGTTTAGTTGACTCATGATCCCGGGGTTGAATTCTGGCTCGCCAGCTTGCTTTCAGCAGGCTCATATCACAGTGCTCCCTTGCTAGCCCCATGTGTTTTTTCAGCCCTTGAGCAAATAAAATGCTGCATGCTTCCCTGTCAACAGATCCTACAAACATTAATGTGAAGAAGGACGCACAAACACACAAACGTGCAGTGGCACACATCGAGCACTCAAGAATCTTGATATATGGATGTGTAAATGCACATGTGTACCATTTAGAAGATTTACACTTTTAAGCTATATGAGGACAAATCCACACACATTTCTCAAGCATCTTATCACACACAAGTCAAGCAGCGTTGCTTGCCAAATCACTACACCTTTAAGAGCAGCCCTTTAGCATTTATTGACAGTAACTTAAGAATTGTACTGGAATTCTGACACCTCCTAATTTTAAACCTTCTGACTCCAGGAGGACCCGATCTAAATATAACCTCTGGCACATATCTGAATACGTATAAAAAAAAAAAAAAAAAAAAAAAAAAACATTCCAAAAACGCCTTGAATAGTGGCTATTCATGCTTAGAAAAAGAGATTCAATGTGGAATGCGCTCGCCCGGCACGCAGCGTGTCTTGTGACTCAACAAATCCCTGCATCCAACAACAGGGACAGATTAAGGTCCAGTACCAGTAAGATTCATTTGATATGTGTTTTTATGAGCACTTCCACTGGCAGGGAAGTCTGATTCGGAGGTTGTTAAGATTCCTTGCAGGAACTGGATGAGTGCAAACAGCTCGTAGCATGTGATGTGACTTCTGGTCCATCTGAAAATCAGTTCACCATGAAATGACAGTGGACGGATTTTTGGGTCCTTATCTACTTCCACTTCTTGTGCTCCTTTTGATTCCTGCAAATGTTATTAAGGATTGAACTTTTTGGCATCACCTTGGCCTACCAGCTCCGCAAACACATACTTCTGCAGTTAAAAAATGGTGCTCCACCATTACCTTTACATTTAATGTAAATAAATTAGGTCAGGAAAAGCGCCAAAGACATAACTCAAAGAAGCTGAAATTTATGCACCATTCTTGATTCATTATGCTGTTCTTCATTTACCTTTGAAAATTTTAAATCAGATCAGCGTTTCTTCCAGTTACAAATAAGAGCTAATTTTCCCCTCAGAGACTGGGTTATCTACTTGTAGCATCCATCCATTTATTCTCTTAAGTTTTTCTAAGATCAGGCAACAGGTCCAGAAGGGGAAATCTAGACATTTGTATCTTCTGCAATACTTTGCAGCTTATTTTCAGGGATCCCAATGAGTTCCCAGGCCAGAGGGTGTTTTGTGGGATGTTGTTCCTCCATCAAGTTCTACCTTCCAGTGGGGGTGCTCTGAGCTTGATCAGAAGCCTCAACCACCTTAAGGTCTCTGAGGCCAGAAGAGAAATTTAGTCCCTCCAGTCTCCACACAGTCTCCTTCCAGAAAGCCTCCAAAGGCAGGAAACATCCTGGTCAGATGCCTGTACCACCTACACTGAGTCTCTACAATGGAGAGGAGCGGTGTCTCTAATCCCAGATCATGAACCTCCGTATTTTATATACTATAAGGCAGAGCCCAGCCACCCTAAACAGGAAGCTCATCGCAGCCTCTTGTATTCCAGATCTCACTCTTTTGGTCACTTTCCAAATCTCATAGCAGTACGCGAAGATCTTTCTGGGGTTGAAGGGATTTATGGTCCCTCCATAAACTTCATTTTCCTGTCATGGGTTCAGTGGAATGGGCCCTAAAAACTTTCAAAACAAGGCATCCAGGAAGTAACCTAACCAGATGTTAAAACTCAGCTGAGTCTTTTTGATTGAGAGAAGCATCAGCTCTTTTCTGTGCTCCCATAAAATTCCTCACCCTGTCTCTAAGGCTAAGGCCAGCCACCCAATGGATGAAGCTCATTTCAATCACATAGTCTCATGACCATGGTTGAGGATTGGAACATATCAGTTTTATTGCTTCACTTTTTTGGTTCACCTAATGCTACCAGTTAGATGAAGGATTATGACTCCAGTGCTTGAAAGTTTTCTTGTCAAAATGAAATAATGTGTCCACACATGGAAGAGGTATAGAGAGAGGATCAGATTAGAGATGGGCATAATGGGATGAGATGGGATGAGAATAAATTGGGTTGTTGGTTTCAGACTCTGGAGGGTGGCAAGAAATCCAAGAGTTGCTGAGCTAAGATGTGGTAGGTAAGCATTACTGTTAGCTTTTCATGATGGACTGATGAATGTGGTGAGAGATGTAGGTATGTAGCCCAGTTAAGTAGATTCAGTCTTTCCCAAAAAGTTGAGTAATCCAGAAGAGAACAATGGCTTGGAGAGAATCGACAGAGGGAAACTGGAAAGTTCATCAAGATAAAGGAATTGCATGATTACCAAGTCTGTAATGGACAATCAGGCCACTGGTGGAGAAGAGCACTGATCCTAAAAACCCTGCACTTGACCACTGATGATATGCAGGCAAGTGTGAGGAATTGTCCCAACCCACAAGGAGAGAGTTGATGCACAGGAAGGGAAGTGGGTTGAGGAGAGAGAAGATCTGAAAACAACCACTAAAAGATTGCGACACTTTCTTCACCACAACAGATCAAAGCTGCTCCCACATTACTTCAGACGAGGCCCCAGTCAATTTTCCCATCTCCTGCTCCATCCTACTATTACTCATTAACAAGACGCCAAGACACTTTTTTTTTTTTTTTTTTTTTTTCCCCCACTTGAGGCAGCCACATTGAATTCTGAGATTGATGTTGGTTAGAAATCTCTAAATTACCAAGCAGGAGTTCAAACTCTGAAATGCGGTCAATTGGTTTTATGCAACTGGGGACCTAGAAGATTCTACTCTGGAGTTGAATAAAACTCTACATTATTTACCAAGCACTTAACTTGACAAATCTTCCAAACATGCACTTTTCCCTCAGTCACTGATCAGATCTGAGAATGTTGACCTCATGTCTGAGTATTTTTTTTTTGTCACAAAAGTGCATATGGAGATGGAAAAACTAAGTTATTTTCAATAGCAACATGATATTCAGTTATTTCATTTCTTTGATACACGAATGTCAGAGAAAAACTTTCCGATGCCTCACACAATAGTTTGGTCTATTGCATCCAGGCTGACCACCTGACTCAGATATAAGCACTAGGGTGTGTCTTCAAATAGATAGACACAGCCAGTTGATACGGACTCTAAAGAAAGAATGCATATAAATTTTTCATTAATTCCACAACTCAGTAAGAAATGTTAAGCATTCTCCACTCTTGTAATTGCTTTAACTTGTTTTGAAAACAACAGGGACTGTGATAGTTGCTGAACCTTTCATAAGAATAAAACCTACTCAGTGTCCTCAAAAATGGCTAAAATATTTTTGAAAATGAACATAATTTAAAACTAATGTCTGGACTTCTGAGACCACTTTATGCTGATACAATGACGGCATCTTTTCACCAACTGATCACCTGTCATTTCACCCCCCTGCCCCACCCCACCTAACACCAGTCGATTCCAGCTTCACACCTACCGGCGGATTATCAGCAGCATATATGTGTGCTTATGCAAGCTCTTGCATGCGTGTAAGGGGTTTTGTATGTGCGTGTACAGTGGGTGGGAGAAAATAAAGCCTACCACTACGGCATCACTCATTTCTGTCTCTCATTCTCCTTCCCCGGGGCCCATAAACCTTTAAAGCACCTATAAAACACTTGGCGAGGCCTTTTTGAAGTTTTTATGAAGATCAGGCTTTATTGTTCCCTAGAGATGAGCCCCACTCCGCTGGCGCCTCGGAGCTTTCTGGAAGTGCCAGTGAATTCAGAGCGGGGGGTGTGGGGATGGGGCTGGGTGGTAGCAGAGGAGGTAGTCCCATGGAGAGATGGTTTAGGAATGGGAAGGGCACTTCGGAGCCTGTGTTTGTTTTCCCTGGAATATGTGTGTCAGGTTGGCAGATATGCTGTAAATGCATTTGGTTATATTTTCATCTTCAGGTGCTGATTTTCTGTTCTCTAGGTACCTTTTTAGATTAAAGTTCTATCAGATCAAATGAGAACATTCTAATAAAAGCACATGTGCTGCAGCTTGTGCGTGCCTGCGTATTTGTTCGCAGACGTTAGGGCCAGCAGGTTGCGTTCTTGTTGTTTGAAGTGGGGCTCTGTTGTTCTCATAGAGCTAAATGAATGGAGCCGGACCCCCCTCCATCTGTCTGATCCAGCGGCACCGGCCCTCCCTCCCAAATCCCAGCCCTGACGCCCGACGTGCTGGCCCCCTCAAAAGAACAGTTGGCAAACGGACGGCCCATTAAAGAGTCGAGGGCGACGGGCCCTCACCTCTGAGCTACAAGAGCGGACAGAGAATTTGAAAGCAAAGCAGAGGACAGTTTACATTTGTGGATACTGGTGTATCTTAACCTAAGTGCTTGTTAACATAGGAGTGTGTGTGTGTGTGTGTGTGTGTGTGTGTGTGTGTGTGTGTGTGTGTGTGTGTGTAGGAGTGTATTTATGTGTGTCTGTGTTGGGAGTGGCAGTTACGAGTTAGTGGCCGTGACATCAGCCTCTATGGTGCCTTTGTTTCTTTCTTTGCCTTCTGCAGTCCTCATTGTCACCTAAAAGTGTATTCATGCTTTCTTGCCAAGGCACTAACAAGATCATATCTCTGTTTGGATGTTGTCAGCCATGTGGTTATATGTCTGCTATTTAGGCCCTGTCCATGCGGAAACGTTTTTTCTAAAACGGGGTTGTCATTTTCAAAAACACCCACGTCCACGTAGGACTTGTTTTCAGAAATGTTTTCATCCACACGGAACCAAAGACAATGGCCCCAGATGCTGTTTGTACTCCCCCAGACCTGCAAGTGGCGCTAAACATAGAGTATGGGACATGTGCATAAAGCCTCCACATGAGGTAAACCGTAAACTCAACAACAAAACAAAATGGCAAACAAAAAAGTACAAGTGGAGTCTTTTGTGGTAGTTTTTGCATCTTCACTGCAGCTCAAAACTGCACAAACACGTAATCCGCCATTGTTGTTATGTGACACATTTGGGGTTGTAAGTCAGGCTAGAGGTTGGTCTCATGCATCAACTTTTTTCACAAAAGATAAGTTTTTGCTGTCCACATGAATATGGCATGGTGAAATTTTCACTCTTTAGTCACCTAAAACGCAGTCGTTGTGTGGATGCGGAGCAAAAAGCTATTCCATTCTAGAAAAGGTTTGATCACTAAATGGAGCAAACAGGATCTAATTTAGGCCAATTAATGGTCTAACTGTTTGCCTTGATTTGTTTAAACTGTGATGAACGAAGTTTGCAACTGAAATTTCCAAGTTCCGAGTTTGACAGAATAATAAAATTAACTTTTGAAATCCTAATTTTAAATTTGACAGTCTGAGGTTCCCTACCAACCCTGAATTCACAATCAAATGTGTCAACATCAATAAGCAAACTGCCAATTAAGTTGGTCATTCTCAGATCTGATTTCCAACTTCAGATCTTCTACAGTGAACTTCTCTTTTTTCTTTTTTTTCTTTTTTCTTTTTTTTTTTTTTTTTTACAATACTTCATTCTCTATTGTTCAAATTTGTAGAACATGAAGAAAACCCAAATTGCTTTGAAACAAACTAAAAAGTAACAAGGGTAACAATTGGTTCTAATGTCAGCTAGCTTCTTGATTCTAACATTTTATATGAAGTGAAATACTGCTGTTCATCTCAGAACCATAATGGATGTGCACTTATCAATGCACAAGGTCAGTGGCAGGAACTTCTGCTTACTTTTTTCTTAATTGTGCACCAATATTTGTAAAGTTTCCTAATAAACATATCTGAGGATTTAATGAGAAGGGCAATAGTGTTCTGAGCATTTTTTGTCATATGAATGAAAAACATCTTGCCGGAATGTTTTCAGACCAAGCGCAATGTCGGAACGAATCTTCTTCTAGATCACATCTAAAGCCATGTTTCCAGATCAGGAATCTTTTTCTGGAATTGCAACACCAGAAGTCAGGGCAGCTTTCTGGGGCCAAGACTCTGACTTTGAAGAGAATATAATACAGTTTCACAGTGTAAACAGTGTGAAATGATCACAAGTCCTGATCCCTCCTGTCTTCCCTCAGAAACAATAGAACATGGAAGTCCCCATTAGCAACATCAATTACACATTTCCTTTGTAGTGACTGTATATGTTATGAAGTGTAGTCACTGTGACAGAACCCTGGGTTATGGTTTTATTGCTCAAAATCACTTTTATTTCTCTCTCTGACTCTCTCTGCTGCTGAGCGAGACCATGGTAGACGTTGCTGGTGTGGGACGGGTTACCACTCAGTGTCAGCCACTGGTGTTTAATAAATTAGATGGCAGAAGTTGTCGTGGGTAAATCTGTATCTCAATTTAATAGGTGAGTATTTTTTTTAATAAATTAGATGACAGCTGTTCATCAGTTGTCACATTCAAGTTACATTTCCCTTTAGTTGTGTTATTGTGAGTTCCATTTACCTCTGAAGTTGGAACTCACTGGGTTTGATGTCACACCCAAGGTAACAACGTTCCAGTTAACAGAGTTGGAGAAGTCAGGATTTCAACATGGCAACAGCCAATACTCATTGTTGGCAGTACCATTTTAAGCTTTACTCTCCCTTAGAAAACATCACTTTTAATACTTTCGTTGCAGGCACTACATGTAGCATGTAGACAAACTCTTATAAGTATGTCTTGTAAAAGAAGCATGTTTCCACCACAGCTTGCTATTGTTATTGCAAGAAGTCGCCATATTGAAACTCAAAGTCAACCAAATATGTCAGGCTTTCCAAGTGGGAAGTCTTCAGGTTGGCATTCCAGTTGGTTTTTCTGACTGGGAAGTCAGAATTTCTGAGTTACAACTACAAATGGAATGCATCATAACTGTAGTTTTGAAGCATTGCACTTGGAGGAAGAATATACCTTTTGACGTAAAACAGTTTCCTTCATGGAGAAGTTTCTCCAACTCAGAATAGATTAATTATTTTAGTTAGTTTAAAGGAAAGAAGTCAGCTATAGGTAGAAAAATAGGTTTCTGCTGGACAGATCATACTTATTATGTCTCCAAAAGTCATTGGGAATTGATTTTCATAGCAGTTGTCCAGATAAAAAAAAATCTCTCCTTAATTTCTCTTCTGAGAAGTTCTTAAAAACAATAGATTTGCTGAGCAAGTCAGCTTTTTGGCTGTTCGTGCTTGTTAGCTGTAACTCAGTTAATTTGTTCATGTTTACATCACAAATAATCCCAACGTTTCTTTTAGTTACCACTAATGGCATCCCAAGTACCAGCAGTGGCACAGTTAGAGAACCATGCCAATGGCAAATAAAATCCATGAAGTAGCGCTGAAGGTATTTCATTCACTTACATGTAGACAGTTGAGAATAATTGTAACCAACAATTTAAAATCGGCTCCAAATGTTCACCTTGAAGGGAACTAAAGCCTGGGTTTTCATTAGCATTTAGTG